>JASDDO010000018.1:56277096-58684596 GCA_030015575.1 Agapanthus africanus | reverse complement strand
ACTTAGTATAGAATCTTGTTTGTTAACTATAAAACCCAAATTCTCTAGTTCGATTCTTGTTTAGTATACTTAGCACTCTAGATTTTTTAAAATTGTATACTTGATGCTCATATAATACTTGTAGAGGTGCTAAGACATACTTTCAGACCTGTTCTAATGATGGTCTATAATCTGTCATCTTGGTTGGCTATAGATTAATCCTACTTTATGATGACTCTTCTTATTGACGGACCAAACTCACCGGGAAATAATATCGACGTCTATCTCCGACCTCTGATCGATGATTTAAAAAATTTATTGATTGAACGTGTAGAGACTTACGATGCAAACACATATACAATCTTCACGATGCGTGCGGCTTTAATGTGGAAAATTAATGACTTTCCTGCATATAGAATGCTATCAGGTTCGTCCGTACATGGTCACAAAGCATGCCCTTACTGCCATCAAAATACAACATCGAAATGGCTGAATTTTAGCAGGAAGATTTATTATTGCGGTCATCGGTGTTTCCTGCCACTAGACCATCCCTGCAGGTTAGACAGTACTCACTTTAATGGTCATCAAGAGCTTCTTGGCCCTCCAGCCTCATTGTCAAGAGAGGACGCGATTGCTTAGTGGGATGGTTACAATAACGTGACCTTCGGGATAGATCCAGAAAAACAGAACAAACCACTCTACCGGAACAAGTTAAGTACTTTCTACGAGCTTCCGTACTGGTCAACAAATTTAGTGCGTCATTGTCTGGACGTTATGCACATAGAGAAGCGAGTATCTGAGCACGTACTTATCTTGCTTCTTTGTAAAGACAGAAAATCTAAAGACAACCTCCGTTTTCGAATGGATCTTCAAGACTAGGAAATTAGAAATGAATTGCATTCTAAACCGACAGCGGGTAAACCAGGCAAGTTTGTACTTCCTAATGCCGCGTATCATATGTCACAACCGGGGAAGATAAGGTTCCTGCAAGTGTTGCATAATTTGAAAGTTCCCACGGATTTCTCAGGATCATTTAGCAAGAACATAAAGATTGTGAAAGGCCGGATCGATGAGATGAAAAGTCATGATCGCTATATTATTATGGATCACATTCTCCCAATAGCCCTCAGGACTCCCCTTCCCGAATCCGTTGGTCTAGTAATCAATGACCTTTGTTACTTTTTTAGGTAATTGTGCACTAAAACCTTAAATGTTGCAACGCTGGAGAATCTAGAAAATTCTATTTCCTTATACTTTGCAATCTTGAGCATATTTTCCCACCGTCGTTCTTCGATATCATAATACACCTGATGGTTTATCTTGCAACCGAGGCTAAGTTTGCCGGACCGGTACAATATCGATGGATATATCCCGTCGAAAAGTATGATGAATTTTTTGTTTCACGCATTTTGTAAAATTATTGTTGTCTTATATACCCGTATTTATTTATTTAACATATTTTTGTTTAGGTACCTCTACACTCTAAGAAAATATATACAAAATAGAAATTGACCAGAAAGTTCTATCGTGCAAGGTTATATTAGATGAAATAACCATATTTTGTTTCCGCTGTCAGGACAAGAACATTGAGATCTATTTCTCCATTCTCTTCTTTATCTACTTCCATGCATGTTTGATGTTTCTAAATTTCAAATACATATTTCCAAATATTTCCAGATTCATGCTAGACGTCCAATCCTAGTTTGTTTGACCGGTTTTTAGTGGTAAACACCACTTACATCCTATAGCCTTAGATCTTTGAGGTAAATCGGTTAACACCCAAGTGTTGTTGGATATAACGGAATCTATTTCATCATTTATGACTTCTTTCCAAAATGCGGAGTCTCTCAAAACCGTTGCCTCGCTATAGTTTTTAGGATCATCTTCTATATAGAGAACAATAGGTATTTTATTAATCTTTGTATTTCTATCTCCTTCTACTAGAAAGACAATAGAATTAGGATCAACAAAATCAGAATCTAGTGTTTTCTCTTTTCTTATTCTTTGACTTTTTCTAGGTTCTATTGGAGGGTCAAAAATTTCTCTTTTATTCTCGTTTTTCTATAGATAGCTTATGTTGAATAACATCAGACATGAAGTTTGTTTCTAAAAATTCAGCATCTCTAAATTCAACTATTACAATAGATTCCAAATCAAGAAGTCTATAAGCTTTACTATGTTCGGCATATCCTATAAATACGCTTTTGAATGCTCTAGGACCTAATTTAGTCCGTTTAGGTTCAGAAACCCTATAATATGCCAAACACCTCCATACTTTTAAATAAGCCAAATTTGGCTATTTTTCTTCCATAATTCATATAGGCTGATTTTTGACTTCTTTGATGGAATTATAGTATGTAAATGGCAAGCCGTCTGCTTGGTTCCTTAGCACTCTCACTAGATTTTATAAGTTATCGGGTAGGCAATTTTAAAAAAATCTAGAGAGCAAAGTAACCCAAACCAAAGAACTAACGAGAGAATTAGGGGTTTTAAAACATGTAAACAACTTTACTCTAAGTGAACAAGGAATACAACCTTTGTAGACCGGTCCTTCACTTCTAAAGCTCCGTGTAGTAGTCCCTTTGCTCCAAGTAATGGTCTCCCGGACTCTCGTTAGGCTCCACTAGGAGAAAGGAACAAAGTTGCTTAAAGATCTTCGAGGCCGAAAATGATCTACGTCGAAAAATCTCTAACCCAAGCTACCACTTCACTAATTGATGAACTAGTGAAGAAACAAGCTATACTAAATGGCTAGTTTGGTATAGATTGGTGAGGTAGGAATTTTTCTCACTTTAAAATATTTTCTCTCTTTCTTTTCTTCACTCACTCAAAACTAGAGCGCAAGGAAGGAGATGAAGAAAATGATCTCAAGTGATCATGTGTTGAACCATGGGTGAGAAAATATCTCATATCAACTCATGTAGAGACTAAACCATGGCTAAAGATAATGGTTAGGTTAATAAATATCTAGAGTAAGACAAAATTAGTGGACTTAAGTCAAACATTCTCCATGCTTCCACAAGCATCTTAGCCATGCTAATTTCCACCTAATTTTGATTTTTCCCTTAATATTTAAACACCCAAAATATCTTAAGTTGGGTATGAGTCTCATACACCCAAGTCCAGTGTATCATCCAGCATGACACATAATAAATACATTAATATATATCACATATATATATTCAAATGTATTTGGAGAAAACATTTTCTTAAGTGAGCTAATATTAGTTAATGTATGTTAATATATCAAATATATAATTATACATTAAATCATTAAATCAACACTTGATTTAATAACCCGGCTGTATCGCATACAACCGACTAATATCATTTAATAAATTATTGAATCAACACTTGATTCAATAATCCAATTATATCACATATAACCTGTATCGCATGATTAGAATACGGTATCACATACACGTATTAATCTTGGTCCCGCACATATCAAATATATGCCCTACTTCGTTTCGCATGAGCTAGGAATCCTCTGTGTAAGACTCTAAAGACTCGTCAATACGCCAGCAGTAGGCGATGATCATATCAGTCACCCACAAGCCGTCAGCGGTACTAGTTGGACGTAACAGCTATCCGGTATTGAGCGATCAGAAGATCAACAAGCAAGCTTCTCCATACTCCCATGAATCCAATAAGTAACACTACCGTACAGTCCAGTCTCTTCGTCTGATATGTCGCATATCTAGTCTGGGGGTGGTAAACGTCAGACCCCAATAACTTAATAAGTCATGCCGATGTGAGGCCTATAACGGTTCGAGAAACTACTGATAACTCTTATCAGTAAATCTCAGCAGCAGCCCTAGCCAGGAACTTCCAGTTATATCCAATCAAGCATAACGCAACATCAACCCCCAATACCGGGAGAGACGAAACCCCTCCTATCGCTCATTGCCTCCATGTGACTTGGGACTGTACCCAAAAACCACCGTTTTGCACGCTCTGTTGAACGTGGTAAAGTGGAAATCAAAGCACAGTGGGAATCACACAAGACTCTATGACGATCTCGGGTCTCCAGACTAACATGTACTAGTGTCACCAGAGAACTGCTATCTGACGTTAGGTATAATACCATCTAGGAGTTCTCGGCGAATCTTGTTCTGTGTACCCAGTCTCCACTGAGCAGCCGTATACCATCTTTGATGTCAAATACCAATGAATATGGGATCATCCATTGCCCATCAAATGGGTCAAGAAGTGTATGCGCTAGTCTACTCTAGAATATCGATGCCCCGTCTCGATACACTCTCGACTAGGAACAATTAAAGGATGGACTTATGGACTACCCTGGACCCACTAGTATGATCTTCATCATAGTCCTGCTAGTCAAGTCCACATCCTAAGGGCTTTATCAACATGTAACAGAGAGACAATACAAGTATACATGTTAAGATAAAGAGCAACCAGATAGCAAACTATCATGTCGAGTAAGAAAGTCCTCCCTATATATTTCCCAGCATCCACTATAATATACAGTCATGTACAATAATGGGCTCTAGGGCATACAAACAACTAACACCATCAATAAAGCCGCTCCCCATAATTTAAAAGAAATTTTACATGTAACAACATAGAATTCACCATTTTCATAAGAGAACGATTTTTCCTTTCCGCTAAACCATTCTATTGAGAAGAATATGGTGTTGTCATTTCATGCACTATACTATGTTGCTCGCATAAATTTATAAATTCGTTTGAGAAATATTCTCCCCCTCTATCACTGCGAAGAACTTTAATCTTCTTACTAAGTTGATTTTCAACTTCTTCCTTATAAATTTTAAACATTGGGAATACTTCGTCTTTGCTTTTCATTAAATATACAAACATATATTTAGAGTGGTCGTCTATAAAAGTAAAGAAATACTTTCTCCCTCCTCTAGTAACCATTCCATTAAGTTCATATATATCAGAATGGATTAAGTCTAAAATTCTCGAATTTCTTTCAACTCTTAGAAAAGGTTTTTTAGACATTTTTGACTGTAACAAATCTCACATTTATGATCACTACTAAAATGATAAAAAATTAAACCATGTTTATGCATATTCTTTAAATATCGAAAATTTAAATGTCCTAATCTATAATGCCATAAATTAAAAGATTCCATGACATAAGCAGAAATCACTTTATTTTCATTAATACTAAATGCTAACATTCCATTACAAGAGTAGCCCTTTCCCACAAAGGTCACGTTCTTCGAGAAAATTAATTTGTTGGATTCAATTACAACTTTAAAGCTACTTTTATATAACAAATTAGCAGACACTGAATTATTTCTCATATCAGGAATTTAGAGAACATTCAATGGTGTCAATTTCATTCTAAAGGTGAAGTGAAGATCAACATAACCCTTTCCTTGTACAGGTGCACGGTTCTGGTTACCTATTCAGACTTCCTAGCCATCAGTTGCCTCATCAAAGTCCTTGAACATTGACTTATCTTTGAAAATGTAGATTGTTTCACCGGAGTCGAGTGACCACCCATAATCTGAGTCCGACATATTCACTACAGTGATCATACCACTGTTTACAACAGTAACCATGGCACAATAGCCCTCCTCAACATTGTTCGCATGCATGATCTCCTGATTTCTACTTTTGTTGAAAACAGTTTTGCGGTACCTGCATTTACGAGAAAAATGCCCTACCTTACCGCAAATATAACAACTTTTATTCTTTTACAGGTTGTTATTGAATTTTTCATTGTTGGGCATGGAATAATTTGGCTTAGCCTTCTTCTGAACAACACCCTCTATATGGTTATCCCTAGGATTATTCTCGATCTCATCTTTCTTGTCCCTTAGACGGGCTTCCTCTTCAATTCGCAGATTTCTTTGAATTTGCTCGAGAGTGAAGTTTTCTGTGTTATGAAGCATTTTCTTTTGGTAAACTTTCCAAGTATGGGGCGGTTTTGATATGATTGGTCTAACTTGAAAGGTTTTAGGCAATTTTATATCCAAAGCATTCATTTGATTGACAAGTAATTCATGTTCATGACATTGGTCTAAAATAGACTTTTTGTCAACTATACGTTACTCAAAACATTTTGAAATTAAGTACTTAATTGTACCTTGCTCCTCTACTTTATATTTGAACTCCTGAGCCTTCCTGATTTCTTTTACTAAAATCATCTTAGAGTAGTTATCAAAGAGGCGATCCGACAGAGTGTTCAGAATGCGACCCCTGCAAAGAAATTTATCCTCTTCTCGTTTCTTTCTGGCCTTCACAACCACTTCGCTGTCAATATCCGTAGGCGCTGGAATCAGTGTAAGATCGTCGTCGAGTGCATAAAATATTTTCAACTCCATCAGAAGAAAGCGCATCTTGTCTCCCCATCAGGTGTAGTTTGTCCCGTCAAACTGAACAAGTTTGACAAGGTCTTGGTTCATAATTTTAACCGAGGTTAGGCTGGATTCCGACTCCATTGTAGGCGAAGTTAAATCTTTGAAATTGTTAGTATTGTCTATAGTGCCCTCAAGGCAAATATTGTAATCGAAAGTAGGCGATTATGATAATTGAAGGAGGACCTATACAGGTAGAACAGTCATCCTTGATATGATAGTATTCTATCAGGTTTGTCTATATCATTGACGTGCATACGTTTTATTACGTGTCGCGAATACATAATGATAAAGCCTGTAAGATTCTGCTTGACTACCAGAATTATGATGGCTATCATACTTATGAGAGCTTGGTAGTCCATAAGCATATCCTTAAATGTCCCTAGTCGTGAGATATCGAGACCGGGCATCGATATTCCAGAGTAGCCTATTGTATATGTTTCTAGACCCCAACGAGGGACGATGGTAGGTCTCAAAGCCATTGGTGTGTTGCACCTAAAATTGTATACAGGTGATCACTGGAAGTGAGTATACCGGACGGACTTGCCGAAAACTTCTACATGGTACTATACCTATCATCGAATAGCAGTTCTCAGTTAACATGAGTACATGTAGTCTGTTGACCTGAGATCGTCATTTATCTTGTGTGAGTTCCTACTGTACTCAGATTACTTCTCTACCATGGCTCTACTGAGTCGTGCTAACAGGTTTTAGTTGGGTACAGTTCCAAGCCACATAGAGGCTGTAAGCGATCGTCAGGGATTCGTCTCTCCCGGTATAGAGAGTCAATATTGTGTTGTATTCGGATGGCCATCACCATAATTCCCTGGCTAAGGCGGATGAGATTTGCTGATTGGAGATCCGTAGTTTCTCGGTTTGGTAATGGGCCTGACAACGACACAACTTATCGGGTTATTAGGGATCTGAAGTTATCCACCTCCCTAGACCCAGTATATAATACTCTTAGATGAAAAGACTGGACTATACGGAGATTATCACTTACATGCTCAGTAAGGATACGGATGAGTTTGCTCGTAGACCTTCCTTTCGTTCAATACCTGGGTAGTCGTTACGTATATCTAGTGCCACTGACGTGCTTGTGGTTAAACCCGCTGCAAGCATATTGTCGAGTCTTTAGAGTCCTACACAGAGGGTTTCTGGTTCAAGCGAAAATATGCAGTATGTGTGTATTTTGATACGCACTCAGGTTCAATTAAATACGTGTATTTAGTACACGTACTTTGTTAGTGTATATGCCCTAGAGGCCATTACTGTATCATACTAGCTTGTATATTACTTGATGGAAGCTTGGGATATTCACAGTTGTATAGACAATCTTGCTCAAAATGGTAGTATGCTACTTGGTTTGTCTCTACTTCAATATGTGCATGTGTTTCTTTTAGCATATCGCTTATATACATATTAGTAGAGCCCTTAGGATCTTTGCTTGATTACCAGCGTTGTGATGGCGCTCACACTCGTGGGGGCTGGGTAATCCATAAGCACGTCCTTATACAGGTCCCTAGTCGTAGGACTATCGAGACAGGGCATCGATACTCCGGAGTAGACTAGCGTATGCGCTTCTCATCCCAGCGGGGGAGACGGTCTGTCCCACAGCCGTCAGTACGTCGTACTTGAGATAGTATGCGGGTGCTCGTTAGGTTACGAGTACACTGGACAGGACTCGTCGGGAACTGTTGGTTGGTATTATACCTATCGTCAGTTATCAGTTCCCAGGTGACATGAGTACAGCTTAGTCCGCCGACTTGACACTGTCACTTCGCCTCGAGTGTGTTCCCACTGTACGTAGATTACTACCCTACCACGGCTCAAAGGAGTCGTGCAAACAGGTAGTAGTTGGGTGCAGTCCCGAAGCACTTGGAGGCAGTGACGGTTAGACAGGATTCGTCTCTCCCAGTATTGGGGGTTGACATTGCCCTGTGTCTAGGAGAGCCATTACACGAGTAGTCCCTGGCCAGGGCAAGCGAGATATACTGGTAGGTTTCCAGTGTTATCTTAGGGTGTTTTGGGCTACACTCCGACACGACTTGTACCGCTATTAGAGGACTGACGTTCACCGCCCCCTAGGCCCGCCATGCGATGTATGAGACGAACAGACTGGACTGTACGGAGATTGTCACATACAGGCTCAGTAGGAGTTCGGATGGGTTTACCTCATCGGCCTTCTTATCGACATCTACCTGGGGACCGTTACGTACAGCTAGTGCCGCTTGCGGTCTGTGGTTAAACCCACTGCCAGCGTAGTGTCGAGTCTTTAGAGTCCCACACAGAGAGTTTCCCTGCGTTGAGCGAAACGTGTAGAGGCCGTATGGTTTTACGGCAGGGCTACGATCACTTACGTGCACTTGTGTGCGTATGCAGTTCGGGCAGGCAATACTAGTGGGCTTTGGTTTAAGCCAGATCCTAGTGTTGCACAGATCGATTTGATTTGTCTTCTGTGTATTCGCATTCTACGGAATGCGGATGCGGGTGTGTATGCACAGTTTTGAGGAGCGATGAAGGAGGTGGTGCCTCATTAGGGTTTTGACAGATGGTTCGGTCAAAACCATTATGAGCCGGGGACATTATTTACTAATCCTCTTATTGATAATTTTGTTGTGGCTAATTGCATTGACCATTTGACCATCTTGACTTTGTTGACCGTTTGACCAAAGTTGACTAAGATCTTCTTGAAAGATCTAAAGTATTCTTTGGTTTTCTTTTTTCTTTTTGTTATGATAATGGTCATGTCATTTGTAGCCATCAACTTTTTCATGATGAGATTAGTAATGATGAAAATGAGTATTATTGCAACCATGGTTGGGTTTTCTCTTGGTTAAGCTTTTCATTTTTGTGATTTCTCATTCTCTCTCATAGAAAAGAAATGAGAAACATTTCCATGGTTGCTCCTCCTTCTTCCTCCTCTTGATTCTTCCTTTGATCTCATGTGTTGTTCATATCAGATTTTTGCATTTTCATACCGCCCAATTTTTATCACATTGCATATCGGTAGATACTCTTGAGCCGTGTTTGCTAGTCAATTGCAGGATACAGGTTCTCGGTTCTAAAACGGTGAAATTCATGGAAAACACGACAAAATCCGGGTTCCTACCAACCACAGATAAAACACGGTCTCCGCTCTTCATCCGTATGTTGCCAGATACCAGTTTAGGGAGACGAAATGTCAAATCAATGTCGTTTTCATGCACAAGGCTCAATGGCAGCACAAGATCCAAGAAATCTACGCGGAGCTCGAGGCAATCATGCCAAATCTTGACAAAAAGTCCACCTTTCCCTCAACAGAAATTCTGGAAGAAATGTGGAGGTATTTTCAGAATACACATATGCCATACTGAAGTACAAAGAAGACCAGGAAAAGCCACAAAATACGGAGGCCTAATACCCTACTATGGCCGCGGAAACACGGCCTAAGCATGCTTAGGCCGCGGATCCGCGGCCTTATGGTGGCGGCAGACAGAGAGCTTTGGGGGGTATTTAGGTCTTTTCATGTGTGTTCTGGTGGTTGCCCTAGGTTTTCATTTTTTAGCCTATAAATAGCCCAGAACTTTGTGAAGGAAAGGGTCCATTCTTGTATTTTCATTTTGCTAGGTTTAGTTGTGTTTCTTCTTCCTCTTCTCACCTCTTCTTCATTGAAACTTGTAGTGAGCTTGTGAGTGAAGAGTGATGAATAAAGAAGAATCGTTTATTATCATGCTTGTCTCTTTATCTTGTTAATTGTTGTAATTTTAATTCGTTAAGTAGTTGTTGTTATTTTCTTGTTGTTTCTTTCTTCTCTCTTTTTCTTTATCCTTAATACGACAATGATGCTTACGCTCGATCCTCGCCAAGGTGAGGTCGCAAATAGCTAGTCGTATTCTTCTAATCTCCTTCTTTCTATCTTCCTCTTTTGTTTTTTTTTATTTTTCCGTATCATGATGTGTGAGTAGTTCATACTTGTTAGGGTAGGATAAGGGAAGTTTGAGAGAAGGAAATCTCTCTCACTCTTTCTTTGCCCAACAGCTTAAATCGACTCCCGTTAATTGAACCACAATCCGCTCCTTACGGCACCCTATCATACATGATAGCGGTGATTCCGTAGTGAGACCGGTTGTGGTTGAATTAACCGGAGGTTATGGCTAAGAGCCAAGAACGGACGGACAAGCACCAAAAGGAAGGACTTATGCGTTGGAAAGCCTAGCTTATACTCGCAAGTTCCTTCCTAGTCGTGCTAATCCCCGTTGTTGCCGATTACCGTAACACCGATATTAAGAGGGGCAACGAAAGATGTGGAGACTCCTAACTCAAACTAACCTAATCCTAACCCTAACAAGCTCTCTTTAGAACATCAACTTAACACCTAGATAATCACAAACAGATCTGAACTCTCGGACTTAACTCGTTAAAACACATAGAAAAAGATTCCCATCTCCCTGCGGACGACCCGTACTCAACCGGCTAGCTACGAGCGAAACCGTCTTGATTGCGGTATTTAAACTAAAACTTGAACGGGCAGGCCCTAACAATCAAATGGCGCCGTTGCCGGGGAGACGGTAGTTTATTTCCTTGTGTAATTTCGGGTTAACTTGTGAATATAACCAAAAAACAAAAAAAAAAATATACATTGTAAAAAAAACCATCTTGTTGTTTTTTGATTAGCTTTTGTGCAAGTGTGCAGGAAAATACGAAGTTCAAGATCGACGCCAAAGACGTCGGATAATACGGAGTTCAAGTACAGTGCCAAAGACGTGGGAAGATAGACCCACATTTCGCGGCTACACCGCGACGGACAAAACGAAGCATCCGGTCTACTGAAAAATCTGGAGCAGTTACAGTGAGTAAATAAAAATTCAGTACATCCAGACAAGAAGAGGAGACCCAGAACAGCACCTGCACCAAACCTGAAGCCCCAACTCCCCAGTATTGCCGCGGTTCCGCGGCATAAGTAAGCTTAGGCCGCGGATCCGCGGCCACTTGGTGGGGTCAGTGGGCCAAAATCTCTCTGTAAGTCTCTCTCCTCTCTCTCACTCCTCTGGACTCCACTGAATTGTGTTTTCTGCAGCCTTCTTTGCGCAAATTCTTCTCCCCCTTCCAATAAACTGTTCTTGTGCAGGATTCTTTGCGCCGCAAAATAAAAATTGTTTGCAGTTGATTTGTTACTGCTTTTCATTTCTTTAATACGGACTTAAGGGGCTTGAAACCAATCCAGATTGGGTGGGGATTTCATCACCCTTCCCAGGACCCCAAAAATCACTAAAGCATATGCATTGTCCATTGTAAATTAAAAAAATACTAGACTTCAGCCCTAAGGACTTCGCGCTTATTAGGAGAAGATAAACCGTGTTTAGAACCTCGTTTAACGGTATATTGTTTACGGGGTGTCTAGGAAAGTGTTAAAGGCGCAACCGCCGAAAGAGAAAGGGTTATTTAATTAAGGAACTTCGCGAAAGCGTTGGACAACCTCCCCTTATCTCTGCACTTACCTGGCCTCGTGATCAGTGTATTTTTAAGCCCGTTTCTCGACACTGTTTAACTTCGACAATCAAGTTCAGGAGCAGGTCTAGTAGACCTAGGTTACCCTAGATCTAGGTGTGATTGTGCATATCTTGTTTGTGATTGCTTAAGCCGTATATCCGTACATATTTCTGTAAATCTCTTTCCAAAAAAAAGAAAAAAGAAAAAAATCAAAATCTTTTATAAAAACTTGCCCTTTTGTCGCCAAATCCATTTTTCACCCACCACCCATCGCCTTTCTCCTTTGACGTTTTCTTACCCTCACCTTCTCCGCTTTGACTATACTAAACTCGTTTAGTGTATGTCCGCTTGGACTCGGGACACTAGCGCCCGTCTAGTCCGCGTTACGTTAGTCGCTACCGACTATGCGATCGACACCGAAGTCGATACTCCGTCCACTCCTCTTTCACCCCTTCCTTTGCCGGCCAACTCCGACGTTGACCGGAATTCTGTTCATACATCTTCACCTTCACCTTCACCAACCTCTTCTTCCGCGATGTCAGGATTTAATCCGAACATCTCTTTGACTACCCATGGATTGGCTCCACCTCCTACGGAGACAAATATCCCACCACCACCGCCTGTTGTAGCGCTTCAGCGAATCGCGCTCCAGGATCGTTTCTATCCCACCCGTTCTGCACTTCCCACCTGCCTTTCTCTTCCTCCGGCCAATGGGGACAACTTTGAAATTAAGCCCCACTTCATCAACATGCTTCCACGTTTTCATGGGCTTGAATCTGAAGATGCCTATATTTTCATCAATAAATTTCAAAACGTCTGTGCCATGATGAAAACCACCCAGCTGTCGGACGATGCTATACGTCTACGGGTCATTCCGTTCACTTTATGCGATCTTGCTGAAAAATGGCTATATAGCACCGCGTCCCATTCCATAACCAGCTGGGACGAGTTTGTTAAAGCGTTTCTGAAAAAATTCTATCCGAATCATAAAACCGCAAGGATTCGAAATGAAATCAACCAATTCTCCCAGCTTCCTTCTGAACCCTTCTGGAAGTGCTTTGACCGATACAAAGACCTTCTTGTTCAGTGTCCTCACCACGGTATTGAGAAATGGCAACTTTGCCAAACCTTATACGAGGGACTGAACCCAGCAACGAAGCAGTTGTTGGAAACCATCTGTCAGGGCCACTTCCTATCAAAATCTGACGAGGAAGCATGGCAGTTCTTTGACGACCTTGCGGAGCAAACGCTACAGTGGGAGAGCACCAGACCGACTTCTTCTTCTACCTCCACTTCTACCGGTCAGTCTAGGGTAGGAATCCACCAACTCGATGTCTCGATCGCGATGAAAGCTGAAATGGCTGCAATAACAAGGATGCTTGAAGCGATAGAGAGCAAATTTTCTGCTCCTGCCCCTGTCCTCCCCCTTCGTACCATCTGCGCTTGTTGTTCCGATCCCTCTCACTTGACCGAAGAGTGTCCTTACAATCCACCCTCGCAAGGACAGGATCAGGTTAATGCTGCATTCCAGCAAAGACCGAGGAATGATCCATACTCTTCCACCTACAATCCCGGTTGGAGGAACCACCCCAATTTCGCCTGGAATCAGAATCAGAATCAATTCCAGGGCAACAATTTCCAAAGAGCCCCTCCACCGCAACAACAAGCGCAACTACAAACTCAGTATCAGCAGCCCTTCCAACCCCAACCTTTCCAAAATCAGACGAACAACTTTACACCCAACAATTCTTTTCCACCAAACAACTTTGTTCCGTCAAACAACGATAAGGTTTCCTCGCTCGAACGAAGTCTGGAGGCATTTGTTAAACAATCGACACAATCCACCGCCAACATCCAGTCTTCCATTCAATCCTTAGTGCAGCACACTGCCGCACACGGGCAAAGCATCAAGACCATCGAGGCCCAGATTGCATAGCTGAACGCGGCCTTAAGCGAGCGAGAAAAGGGGAAGCTCCCGTCCCAGCCACTTCCAAATCCCGGTCACCCACATAATGCACATGTTGCTCTTGAACAACAAAACCATAATGTGAGTGCCGTGACCACACTGAGATCGGGGAGGATGCTGCAAAACAACATTGGCAAACGGATCAACGATGACACCCCGGCCGCTTCTTCTTCTTCTTCTTCTTCGTCTTCTGAGCCTATTCTCCGTTCTTCACAAGGCTCCCCTCCCTCTTCTTCTGCTCTGAACGGACCCACTTCTCACTCCACGAAGACACCTATTCTGGGATCCGTTCCAACTCCACAATCTCCTCCTCCAGCATTAGACTCAACCAATTTTCAAAATGTTCCATTTCCAAACCGGTTGAGGTCTAATAAACAAAATCCTCAAATGGAGAAGATTCTGGAGTTATTTAAGCAGGTTAACATTAACATTCCTCTTTTAGATGCTGACCAACAAGTCCCGTCCTACGCGAAAATCTTAAAGGACTTGTGCACGAAAAAGAGGAAGTCTCAGGTACCCAAGAAAGTTTTCTTGGCTAGTGCTGTGAGTGATGCCCTTACCCAATCTTTACCATAAAAACGGAAGGACCCTGGCTGTCCTACGATTTCAATTACTATTGGGGATAAGAACATCAACCGCGCACTATTAGATCTTGGTGCCAGTGTTAACCTGCTTCCGTATTCAGTATACGAGCAATTAGGCGTCGGAGAGTTGAAACCCACACACTGCACTCTCCAAATGGCCGACCGATCGATCACCCATCCTAGGGGTGAGCTAGAGGATGTGTTGATAAGAGTCGGGAACTTCATATTCCCCGTTGACTTCATTGTATTAGATACACAGCCTGTAGCTAACCCCCGGAATCAAATTCCGGTGATACTCGGTCGCCCATTTCTCGCAACCTCAAATGCTGTGATCAATTGTCGCAATGGTTCGATGAACCTCTCTTTTGGAAATATGACGATTGAACTCAACATTTTTAGGTTAGGGAATCAGCCCGCCGAACCTAATGCTCATATACTGGACGTCTGCTCGATCCAGGAGATCACCCCAGAAGAGTGTGAATTCGAGGAGTTTCTGTTTGATCACGATAATCTTGACGCCACTAGTGCGTTTCTCTTCGAACCTGCTGTTGTTTCTGCGCCCGACAACGACTACGAGTGTTTCACGTTCTCGAACGATCTTAGCCACGCACAACCCGAGTTTGAATCCTTCGACTTTCCGGATGAGTTACCTGAGCCATCCAACTCGGTTGCTTACACTCGCTTTGAACCTTTGCTGGAGTCCTTTGAGTTCGAGACCTTTGCACCAATCTTGCCTTCCATCGTTTCACCTCCAACGCTCGAACTCAAGCCTTTGCCGTCTCACCTTAAGTACGCTTACTTAGGTGAGAACGAGACCCTCCCTGTCATCATCTCGGCTTCTCTAGCTCCAGAGCAAGAGAAAGCCCTTCTCGCGGTCTTGCACAGCAACATGCAAGCTTTTGGCTGGTCCATGGCGGACATCAAGGGGATTAGTCCCCTGATCGTTGAGCATCACATTCATCTGATGAATGATGCCAAACCAGCCCGGGATCCACAAAGACGTCTCAATCCAGTCATGAAGGAGGCTGTGAAGAAGGAGATCGTAAAATGTCAAGATAGTGGTATCATTTACCCTATCTCTGATAGCCAGTGGGTTAGCCCCATTCATGTTGTCCCCAAGAAGTCGGGCATCACGGTCATAACCAACGAGGCGAATGAGTTAATCCCTACTCGCACCCAAACTGGGTGGCGAGTTTGCATTGATTACAGAAAACTCAACGCCGCAACGCGGAAAGACCACTTTCCGCTACCTTTCATTGACCAGATGCTTGAACGATTGGCCAGACACGAGTACTACTGCTTTCTTGATGGCTACTCCGGCTATAATCAAATCCCCATCGCCGAAAAAGACCAGGACAAGACCACATTCACTTGTCCTTTCGGCACGTTTGCATATCGACGCATGCCCTTTGGGTTATGCAATGCGCCCGCTACCTTCCAGCGGTGTATGATGGGAATTTTCTCAGACATGGTGGAAAAATTTCTGGAGAATTTCATGGATGACTTCTCCATCTTCGGCGACTCCTTCAACGAGTGTTTGCTGCATCTTGACACTGTCCTTACCCGATGTAAGGACAAGAATCTCACTTTGAACTGGGAGAAATGCCACTTCATGGTGCGCGAAGGTATTGTCTTAGGACATATCATCTCGCAAAATGGCATAGAGGTTGACAAAGCAAAGATTGAGGTCATTTCCAATCTGCCTCCTCCCCGATGCGTCAGAGATATCCGAGCTTTCCTTGGCCATGCCGGTTTCTATAGACGGTTCATCAAGGACTTTAGCAAGATTGCTAGGCCCTTGACTCTTTTGCTGGCCAAGGACACGCCATTCGACTTCAACTCAAGCTGTGTGACTGCATTCGAGTCATTGAAACGCTCACTCACTTCTGCTCCCGTTCTTTCCTCACCTAACTGGACGCACCCATTCGAGATTATGTGCGATGCATCCGACTTTGCCATTGGTGCTGTCCTTGGACAACACATCAACAAGATGCCGCACGTAATCTATTACGCGAGCCGAACCCTGAACGACGCCCAACTCAACTATACAACAACTGAGAAGGAATTATTAGCTGTTGTATTTGCTTTAGAAAAGTTCAGGCCCTACCTCATCGGCTCTCCAGTCATTGTCTACACAGACCATTCTGCTCTGCGCCATCTTTTTGCGAAGAAAGATGCAAAATCTCGGTTAATACGTTGGATCCTCTTGCTTTAAGAGTTTGACCTTGTCATTAAGGACAAACGAGGATGTGAAAACGTAGTTGCCGACCATCTCTCACGACTTCCTTCTTCGCCTTCGCTTCCAATTCCGATCAACGACGTTTTCCCGGATGAACAGCTCTTGACAGTATCTTGCGAACCCTGGTTCGCAGATATTGTGAACTATTTGGCCACGGGATTACTACCGACTGAATGGTCGAGTCAGGACAGACTTCGCTTCTTATCCCAAGTAAAACACTTTTACTGGGACGAACCCTACTTGTTCAAGTACTGTCCCGACCAGATTATTCGTCGGTGTGTCCCTGACGAGGAATTCAAGAGTGTGCTGTCATTTTGCCATGATCAAGCGTGTGGCGGGCATTTTGGGTCCAGAAAGACAGCTGAGAAGATCTTGCAATGTGGTTTCTACTGGCCACAACTCTTCAAAGATGCTCATGACTATTGCAAGACTTGCTCCCGGTGCCAACATATGGGCCGGATATCCCGGAGGAACGAGATGCCGCTCCAACCGATCTTGGTTGTGGAGATTTTCGATGTTTGGGGGATAGATTTCATGGGGCCGTTTCCCAGCTCTTTTGGGAACTTGTACATCCTTCTCGCTGTTGATTACGTCTCTAAATGGGTCGAGGCTGTGCCCAGCCGGACTAACGACAACAAGGTTGTCGTTAGGTTCCTTAAAGAAAACATTTTCTCCCGGTTTGGGCACCCCCGAGCGATCATTAGCGACAATGGAAGTCATTTCTGCAACAAAACCTTCGAGGCCTTGATGCGGAAATACTCCATTAATCATAAGCTCTCTACACCCTACCACCCCCAAACCTGCGGGCAGGCCGAAGTTTCAAATCGGCAAATCAAGCAGATACTGGAGAAGACGGTTTCCAAGAACCGTAAGGATTGGTCGCTGAAACTCACTGATGCCCTTTGGGCATTTAGAACCGCTTATAAGACCGACCTTGGCATGTTTCCCTATCGGCTTGTGTACGGAAAAGCCTGCCACCTTCCTGTCGAAATAGAGCATCGCGCATTTTGGGCAATAAAGGAGCTGAATCTGTCTCTCGAGGATGCGGGCAGCCATCGGAAGCTGCAGTTGAACGAACTGAATGAGCTTAGGGATGAGGCTTACGATAATGCGGTTGTCGTTAAGAATCGAACGAAGGTGTTTCACGATAAACACCTTTTGCGCAAAACCTTCGTACCTGGTCAGCAGGTACTGCTTTACGACACCCGACTTCACTTCCATCCAGGAAAGCTCAGATCTCGCTGGAAAGGGCCGTATTTTGTGCGGAATGTGTATCCGCAGGGCGCTGTGGATTTGGAAAATCCAAAGGACGGTTCATTTTTCAAAGTGAATGGACACCGACTAAAACCGTACCTTAGCGCCGAACCAACAGAGGAGCTCCTGTTCTTACAGGAGCCGGTTTACCCTGAATGATCTTCCTCTGCCTACCTCCAAACTTCGGTTATCCAGCCAAGAACAACGGACACTGTTCCAAATAAGTTTGGGGGTATGTACAAACCATTTTGTATATATTGGTGTATATTCTTTTTTCTTTTTCTTTTTCTCTAAAAACAAAAACAAATAAAAATTTGTGTATCGCTAACCGACAATTTTGACCCTTCAAATGATCTCTTCATGCAACGACAGTGAGGACACTGTCCAGTTTAAGTTTGGGGGTACGCTCGGTACGCATTTCTTACCTTCGCATTCATATGTATATTTTGCATCTGCATATTAAAATCCATAAAAATCTGAATATTTTCTAAAAACATAAAAACTTTTCTGTCAAGTTAGCTTGTGGAAGAACTCTGATTCAACATTTCGACGGTTTTTGTTTGAAAAAATAAGAATAACTAAATCTTATGTTTAGATTTTGAAAACCTGAAAGATAACTCTCCTTTGAAGTTAACTATAGCTGATATACGTCTTTACATCACACTACACGTGTCGTGAGTTTTTGGGAATTTGATGACAAGTCTTTATGTTTAACTTTTAAACAGATAAATAATTTTCTGAGGATCAAATAGGTTTGTTCTGAAATAAGTAATGTCAAGAATAGTTTATGAAGTAAAACGAATATGAAGGAATATTATTGATGCCATAATTGGAACTAAGTCTGAAAAATAACCCATCCGAAACTTGATTGGAATGATTACACACCAAAACCCACTAAACACGTCTTTTATCCAAAAAAATAATTGAACAGCCGGTTATATCTCCGTTCGTATTAAATCATCTGATTTTCACGCCAAACTGTCTTTTGTTTTTGGACCTAGGTAACTTGAGTAATTAAGTCCGCTGGGGTGTTTCTACACCTAATGCCCTAAAACCAACTGGTTTGGGTGCATTGGCCCAAAGCTCGCTAAGAAGCCTAGAAAGTCCAGATTAAAAAAAAGTCAAGCAAGTGTTCTCTCCGAGTTAAAATTCCTGACGGTTCTTTGTGTGAGAATAATCTTGATAAAAGACAGGCTTTTATAAAAAAAATTAGCGGAGATATGAAGGTTTTATTCTGTGATAAAGACTATTGCACGTTCACAGAGGTGTGTATGCAATGAAAACAAGAAAAAGGTGGAGTGAAGAATACGACTTAGTTTCCTGTTAAGGAAGATAGAAATTCTGAAGTTGAAACCTTACTGGAAAACGAAACTTGAAAAATGCTTAACTCTTTATAGAACTTATGTGATCCTTTTAAAATTGTTATCTGGGCTTTATTGTGCGACATGATGACTTTATTCGATCTTTCGGGAACTTAACGACACTATTTGCACTGCACGTAAAGACATATAAAATCTGTAGTTAAATAAGAAGCGAGGTGTGAAAAATAAAGGTTCGATGGTCTAGACTTAGGATTATAGAATTGTTATTTTCTAAAAACAAAACTTTAGGGTTTGAATCTTAGTTATTTTACAAAACCAACTTGACCGTATTTTGTGGGTAGTATCCGCTGAAAACCCTCAGGAGACAACACTCCTCCTACTAGGGACACCTAGAGGTTTAACGGCTTGTTGCACATGCTCAGTGCAATCGTGTTCCCTGCGAAAGTGAGGTTAGGAAATTTTTTGTGAATAAATGGGCTTTGCTCGGGACGAGCAAATGATAAGTTTGGGGGTATTTGTTCATATCAGATTTTTGCATTTTCATACCGCCCAATTTTTATCACATTGCATATCGGTAGATACTCTTGAGCTGTGTTTGCTAGTCAATTGCAGGATACAGGTTCTCGGTTCTAAAACGGTGAAATTCATGGAAAACACGACAAAATCCGGGTTCCTACCAACCACAGATAAAACACGGTCTCCGCTCATCATCCGTATGTTGCCAGATACCAGTTTAGGGAGACGAAATGTCAAATCAATATCGTTTTCATGCACAAGGCTCAATGGCAGCACAAGATCCAAGAAATCTACGTGGAGCTCGAGGCAATCATGCCAAATCTTGACAAAAAGTCCACCTTTCCCTCAACAGAAATTCTGGAAGAAATGTGGAGGTATTTTCAGAATACACATATGTCATGCTGAAGTACAAAGAAGACCAGGAAAAGCCACAAAATACGGAGGCCTAATACCTTACTATGGCCACGGAAACGCGGCCTAAGCATGCTTAGGCCGCGGAAACGCGGCCTAAGCATGCTTAGGCTGCGGATCCGCGGCCTTATGGTGGCGGCAGACAGAGAGCTTTGGGGGGTATTTAGGTCTTTTCATGTGTGTTCTGGTGGTTGCCCTAGGTTTTCATTTTTTAGCCTATAAATAGCCCAGAACTTTGTGAAGGAAATGGTCCATTCTTGTATTTTCATTTTGCTAGGTTTAGTTGTGTTTCTTCTTCCTCTTCTCACCTCTTCTCCATTGAAACTTGTAGTGAGCTTGTGAGTGAAGAGTGATGAATAAAGAAGAATCGTTTATTATCATACTTGTCTCTTTATCTTGTTAATTGTTGTAATTTTAATTCGTTAAGTAGTTGTTGTTATTTTCTTGTTGTTTCTTTCTTCTCTCTTTTTCTTTATCCTTAATACGACAATGATGCTTACGCTCGATCCTTGCCAAGGTGAGGTTGCAAATAGCTAGTCGTATTCTTCTAATCTCCTTCTTTCTATCTTCCTCTTTTGTTTTGTTTTATTTTTCCGTATCATGATGTGTGAGAAGTTCATACTTGTTAGGGTAGGATAAGGGAAGTTTGAGAGAAGGAAATCTCTCTCACTCTTTCCTTGCCCAACAGCTTAAATCGACTCTCGTTAATTGAACCACAATCCGCTCCTTACGTCACCCTGTCCTACATGATAGAGGTGATTCCGTAGTGAGACCGGTTGTGGTTGAATTAACCGGAGGTTATGGCTAAGAGCCAAGAACGGACGGACAAGCACCAAAAGGAAGGACTTATGCGTTGGAAAGCCTAGCTTATACTCGCAAGTTCCTTCCTAGTCGTGCTAATCCCCGTTGTTGCCGATTACCGTAACACCGATATTAAGAGGGGCAACGAAAGATGTGGAGACTCCTAACTCAAACTAACCTAATCCTAACCCTAACAAGCTCTCTTTAAAACATCAACTTAACACTTAGATAATCACAAACAGATCTGAACTCTCGGACTTAACTCGTTAAAACACATAGAAAAAGATTCCCATCTCCCTGCGGACGACCCGTACTCAACCGGCTAGCTACGAGCGAAACCGTCTTGATTGCGGTATTTAAACTAAAACTTGAACGGGCAGGCCCTAACAATCATGTGTTGAGATAAAAAGGATTCCACAAGACAAACACATCCATACATCTCCTCTATACATTCTAGGGCTTCTTGACCAGCAATCACTTTGCCCTAGTTGCCTCGGCTTGAGGCGGAGCTTAGTGTACA
Source organism: Agapanthus africanus (assembly GCA_030015575.1). NCBI lineage: Eukaryota > Viridiplantae > Streptophyta > Magnoliopsida > Asparagales > Amaryllidaceae > Agapanthus > Agapanthus africanus. The sequence goes on along the minus strand of JASDDO010000018.1, from coordinate 58,663,179 downwards.
TCTCTCGGGTGGATCGTCTTCGACTCAAGAAGGCCGCGGAGGTACCCAAGGTCCGGATCGACACTTGGAGCTTGGATGGACGAGCGGGACAGCGGAATGAAGACCCGAAGGACCGGTTTCGTGAGGTATACTTTCTACAGCATAGTAGTTAAACCTCTTAGTGTTTACTAGTTTCTAGTTTAGCAAAGATCCGACTTTTAGTCCATGTTGCCTTGCGCCAAAATTAATGTTTTTCGCCGTTTCCGCCTCCCCGTAAGAACCGGGGTGAGCAACGTGGACTTACAGTGGTATCAGAGCCAGGCTAAACATAAACTAGTAAGTTAGCAAAGTGTTAAGAACATCGATCGGAAAAAAGTCGCAAAACACATCCGCAAAACCACAACTTTCTGTTGATTTTTTTTTGCTCTAAAAATAAAAAATCATACTTCAAAAATCGTCTCAGGGTTTTGTGAAAACACTGAAGAAAAACGATCCAGTGATTCGATCAAACGACCGCGGTTCCGCGGCAATGACATGCTCATTGCCGCGGTTCCGCCGCCGTTTTGACTCGGCACTGGATCCGGTTTTATGCAGTGTTTTAGTTTGGGTGTTTTGGGATTTTTAATGCATGTTTTTTCCACCCAGATTTTCCAGAGTGCAAATTGACTTTTGGGGTGGTTAAAAATCAGTATTTTGATCGATATTCCGTAGACTTTGGCTAATGGATATTATCTGTGATGTGATATATGTATTGAACGTCCACTAATCGCTATAAGTCGATTAGTGGGGGTTATACATATCTGTGATCTGTAATGTTGATGGTTTGTGGATATGAACTCGGTGGATTGTCGTGGATGAATAGCCGGGAATGGGTGTGAGATGAGAGTTTCTTTTTCTTTCATTCATTGTAAAAGTTGTAAATTGATGTAATATTATTTGTATGGACGCACAACCGGGTCGGGGTTGTAGCCGTCATTGTATAATTTCTTTTTACTGTTTTTGCTCCTAGGATAGACCCAAGGTGGGGTGCACAAACTACCGGGTATCTCGAAGTGCCGAGTGGCCTACTCACGGTGTTGAGGGAGGTTGCTTCGCTTCGGGTACTTGGCGGGTAGTTTGCCGCACCCGTGGGGGTCTAGGGAGGGGTTAGGCTATTCATTGTGACCGTGTAATCCGTTTTTCGTTGCAGGCTCGAACGAATCGCGGATTCCTAGTATATCCAAAGTGTTCATCTGTGATCTGGAATGTCTATCATTGCTATATATTTATATATGATAACTATTTAGGCGTTGCTTATGTTTTTCAGCGCGCTAGCCCAGCCCCCGCTCTGTCGTTAGTTAAGTAATCTAACGGGTGATGACGGGGCCCCGTGGCGAATGCGAATGGCATAAGCGTACGTCATATTTTGGTTGTTTTCTGCAATGGTAGGATTAAATGATGGGACGCATTAAAAGAACTAATGCAAGAAAATAAACCAAGTAAGAGTCGTTGGAACACTTTGAAAACCACTTGGTTCTTTTCAAAAACAAGCATTTTAAACGCGGAGCTTGAACCACTCCTTTTAAAAGCTATCTCGTTCCATCGACTATATCAAGTTCACTACGTTCACGGTTTCGCCAAAACCATTCGTAGCCCTCCGTCATTTCGGTTAAATATTCAGTAGTATTCAAGCTATGTATTTTGACCTTCGCCAAGGCATAGTGATTGGTAGCTGCTGAATATTTATCTGTAGCATAGATAGATGCGTTGGTTTGGGACAGTCGTACTACTATTTTGGCCTTCGTCAAGGGTATGTACGGGTGGGTTCAAATTAACCTGGATAATGACGGGTAGAACTTGACATGTGACTTATGATATGTTGGCCTTCGTCAAGGTCATAAGAGCATGGGCCAAAAATCCACATCGGGAGTTTCATAAGCACTGAAACTTGCTAGCTCTGCATACCATTTGGAGTGTGATGATTCTGGTAGGATTCCTTCGGTTTTATCACACGATGATATTTGGATCCCGATCCTACTGTGAGTATTTGCCACTCCTCGGGAACTTTTTCACTTAACGATCAATGCTATAAACCAAGTAGGTGTCTAGAAAGGTGTTAGCGGGGCTACGCCCCCAGGGAAAAGAGGTTCTTAAATTAAGGAACTTCGCGAAAGCGTTGGAAAACCTCCCTCGAAGTACCGACACTGGCCTGGCTGAACGGTTAAGCAAGTATTGTATGGTGAGATTGATCCTGACTAATTCTTCCTTTATGGTTTGAGGAGGGATTCGAGAGACAGTGGGAGCCATCCTGTTTAGATAAATTAAAAACCAATCTAAACTTGCAAGAGCATCATGCTGAGTGTTTTCTTCTCTCTCTCTTAATTGCAGTGACCCTGTGACCGCACCTAGGTTACATCTAGATAATAAAATGACTGAATCTGACTGTTATGACTGGCAAAGGTCTGTCCAGATGTCCATTGCCAAGGAAAAGCTGGAACACCTCTTGACTGATCCAACCCCTGCCGTCTCAGGTCCAGTTTCCCCTGTCACGGATATTGATATTCGTAGGACATCGGAAGAAGATTGTGCGAAAGCCAAGTGCCTCGTGTTAGCCTCAGTTGATGGTGTATACCAGAGGCAGCACGAGAAGATGGACTCAGCTTCTATCTTCCTCCATAACAAAGTTTTATATGGAGAGCAATCTCGTATCGCAAGATATGAGACCTCGAACGAATTGCTTCCAGCGAGGTTGGCTATCGGGTCATTTGTAGGGGGCAACGTCCTTACAGAGACCAGCTCTTTTGAGCTCTCGGACCTGCGGACCAAGTTGAAGAACAGGTCAGATGCTGACTCAGTTCAACAGTCTCTACCTACTACCCTAAAGGAAACTAGGGAAGTAGAAAGAAAGGGAAGGGCAGAAGTTTCGGGACTGGATGTAGTAAAAGAGGGATGTTCTTATTGTAACGGGAATGAACATGGGCAGAAAGATTGCAGGGCTTGCAAAGCCAGTAGCCAGAATTCGAAGCATGTTGTGGCTTCGGCTTCGGGTGTGTTTGTAATAGAGAACTGTATGTCAGTTAACCCTACTTCCTGGGTATTTGATACCGGATCAGGATCTCATATCTGTAATTCGTTACAGGCTCTGAGAAACCGTAGGGTTATCAGGAAAGGTGATATGACTCTCAGGTTTGCTAACGGAATGAGCATGTATGCTGTATCCGTAGGGGAATATCATCTAGGACTGACAACTGGGCAGATATTGATTCTGCGTGACTGTTTTTATGTACCAGGTGCGACTTGTAACATCATATCTGTATCCTTACTTTCTAAGGAAGGATATGATTTTACTTTTGTAAGCGATGTAGTAAACATCCACCTAAATCAAGTGCTGATTGGGTCAGGTACATTGAAATACGGTATATACGTTTTGAATCAAGCTCAGGTCTTCAGTGTCCAGAACACACTTAAAAGAAAGTCTCCAGAATTAAATTAGGCTTTCTTATGGCATTGTAGACTGGGTCACATTAATGAGACACGGTTAACAAAGTTACATAAAGAAGGATACTTGGATCCGTTCGAGGATCAGTCTTATGCCACTTATGAATCTTGTCTCATAGGAAAGATGACAAAGACTCCGTTCACTGGACACGGAGAAAGAGCAGGTGAGCTCTTGGGACTCATACACAGTGATGTGTGTGGTCCAATGTCTACACATGCGCGAAGTGGTTATTCATACTTCATTACTTTCACAGATGATTTCTCTAAGTATGGGCATGTCTTCTTGATGAAGCACAAATCTGAGGCCTTTGAGAAATTTCAGGAATATAAGAATGAAGTTGAAAAACAAACAGGCAAAAGTATCAAGACACTAAGATCTGATCGAGCTGGTGAATACTTAAGTGCCGAGTTTCTGGGTTACTTAAAAGAGAATGGAATTCTCTCTCAGCTTACTCCTCCATACACACCACAACACAACGGTGTATCGGAAAGGAGGAATCGAACCCTATTAGATATGGTTCGATCCATGATGAGTAAGGCTGAGTTGCCGCGATCCTTCTGGGGTTATGCACTAGAATCAGCTGCATATCTCTTGAACAAGGTTCCCTCCAAGACTGTGCCTACCACACCATATGAGATGTGGTATGGGAAGAAACCCTGTCTTAAGTATCTGAAGATATGGGGATGTCCAGCTTTTGTAAAAAAAGCAGCATGCGGACAAGCTCGAGGCACGCTCAGTACCGTGTAAGTTTGTGGGATACCCAAAGAACTCCAGGGGGTATTTTTTCTATTACGCAGAGGAACAAAAGGTTTTTGTTTCTCTTCATGCCCACTTTCTGGAACATCAGTTTTTAGAAAAAGAAGTAAGTGGGAGCGTAATAGAACTGGAAGAAATTCCAGAACCACAAACTATTACTGAAAGCTTGGAAGAACCAGAAGTTTCAAGAGAACAGGACATCCCTGCGCCAATCCGCAGGAGTAGTAGGCAGTCTCATCCGCCCGAGAGATACTACGGTTTTCTCATAGACGGGGATAGAGAGGATTGCACCATGAATTATGGTGAGCCTACTAGCTTCCAGCAAGCCATTCAGAGCGGCGACTCAGTAAAATGGCTGGATGCAATGCGGGCCGAGATGGAGTCTATGTACACCAACAAAGTTTGGACTTTGGACTTTGCTCCAGAAGGGGTAAAACCCGTAGGCTGTAAATGGATCTTCAGAAAGAAGATTGGTGTAGATGGGCAGGTTGAGACCTATAAAGCTAGACTTGTAGCAAAGGGTTTTCGTCAAAGACCTGGTTTGGACTATGACGAGACCTTTTCTCCAGTGGCTATGCTGAAATCCATTCGGATCCTTCTTGCCATTGCTGCCTTCCACGATTATGAAATCTGGCAGATGGACGTAAAGATGGCTTTTCTAAATGAAATTTAGAAGAGTGCGTCTATATGGATCAGCCAGAAGGATTCATTCAGAGTGGGAGCAGCGGTAGAGTGTGCAAGTTGCTAAAGTCCATCTATGGACTTAAGCAGGCATCGCGGAGTTGGAACATCTGCTTTGATGATACTGTCAAAGAATTCGACTTCATCAAAAACCCAGATGAACCATGCATTTACAGTAAGATTGTAGGGAGAACTGTAGTATTCCTCGTCTTGTACGTGGATGACATTCTCCTAATAGGAAATGATATTCCTATGCTACAGTCAGTCAAAGGATTCTTGTCGCAGAGGTTCTCCATGAAGGACCTGGGCGATGCCAACTACATTCTGGGGATCCAGATCTATTGTGATAGATCTAAGAGGATGGTGGGACTTTCACAGTCAAGGTACATCGACACCATACTGAAAAGGTTCAGTATGAAAGATTCCAAGCGCGGTAATCTACCGGCTTGTCACGGGATCACCCTCTCCAAAGAGATGTCTCCCAAGACTGATTTGGAAAGGGATCGCATGTCCATTATACCCTACGCTTCTGCGGTAGGCTCTATAATGTATGCGATGTTGTGTACCAGACCAGATGTAGCATACGCATTGAGCGTTGTAAGCCGGTATCAGTCGAACCCAGGGGAGAAACACTGGATAGCGGTAAAGAACATTCTCAAGTACCTGAGAAGGACTAAGGAGATGTTCTTGGTGTATGGCGGAAAAGACCTCCAGCTTGAGGCCTTTGCTGACTCCAGCTTCCAGAGTGACAAGGATGACTCCAAGTCCATGTCGGGTTATGTCTTTACCCTCAATGGAGGGGCGGTTTGCTGGAAGAGTTCCAAGCAGGAGACCGTTGCAGACTCAACTATGGAAGCGGAGTACATAGCTGCTTGCGATGCCGCAAAGGAAGCTGTCTGGATGAAGAAGTTCCTCACGGAGCTTCAGGTGGTTCCTACCATTGTTGATCCAATACCGCTGTATTGCGACAACAACGGAGCTATAGCTTTAGCGAAGGAACCCAGGTCCTATTAGAAGTCCAGGCACATTTTGAGGCGGTACCACCTGATCAGGGAGATCGTAGATCACCAGGAGATCGAGGTGAAGAGAGTAAATACGGAGAACAACACTGCAGATCCACTCACGAAGGCCCTACCCCAGACTCAGTTCGAGCGGCTGATCAAGATGATAGGTCTTCGATACGCCGGTACATGGCCTTAGTGCAAGTGGGAGATTGTTAGTGTATATGCCCTAGAGGCCATTACTGTATCATACTAGCTTGTATATTACTTGATGGAAGCTTGGGATATTCATAGTTGTATAGACAATCTTGCTCAAAATGGTAGTATGCTACTTGGTTTGTCTCTACTTCAATATGTGCATGTGTTTCTTTTAGCATATCGCTTATATATATATTAGTAGAGCCCTTAGGATCTTTGCTTGATTACCAGCGTTGTGATGGCGTTCACACTCGTGGGGGCTGGGTAATCCATAAGCACATCCTTATACAGGTCCCTAGTCGTAGGACTATCGAGACAGGGCATCGATACTCCGGAGTAGACTAGCGTATGCGCTTCTCATCCCAGCGGGGGAGACGGTCTGTCCCACAGCCGTCAGTACGTCGTACTTGAGATAGTATGCGGGTGCTCGTTAGGTTACGAGTACACTGGACAGGACTCATCGGGAACTGTTGGTTGGTATTATACCTATCGTCAGTTATCAGTTCCCAGGTGACATGAGTACAGCTTAGTCCGCCGACTTAACACTGTCACTTCGCCTCGAGTGTGTTCCCACTGTACTTAGATTACTACCCTACCACGGCTCAAAGGAGTCGTGCAAACAGGTAGTAGTTGGGTGCAGTCCCGAAGCACTTGGAGGCAATGACGGTTAGACAGGATTCGTCTCTCCCGGTATTGGGGGTTGACATCGCGCTGTGTCTAGGAGAGCCATTACACGAGTAGTCCCTGGCCAGGGCAAGCGAGATATACTGGTAGGTTTCCAGTGTTATCTCAGGGTGTTTTGGGCTACACTCCGACACGACTTGTACCGCTATTAGGGGACTGACGTTCACCGGCCCCTAGGCCCGCCATGCGATGTATCAGACGAACAGACCGGACTGTACGGAGATTGTCACATACAGGCTCAGTAGGAGTTCGGATGGGTTTATCTCATCGGCCTTCTTATCGACATCTACCTGGGGACCGTTACGTACAGCTAGTGCCGCTTGCGGTCTGTGGTTAAACCCACTGCCAGCGTAGTGTCGAGTGTTTAGAGTCCCACACAGAGAGTTTCCCTGCATTGAGCGAAACGTGTAGAGGCTGTATGGTTTTACGGCAGGGCTATGATCACTTACGTGCACTTGTATGCGTATGCTGTTTGGGCAGGCAATACTGGTGGGCTTTGGTTTAAGCCAGATCCTAGTGTTGCACAGATGGATTTGATTTGTCTTCTGTGCATTCGCATTCTACGGAATGCGGATGCGAGTGTGTATGCACAGTTTTGAGGAGCGATGAAGGAGGTGGTGCCTCATTAGGGTTTTGACAGATAGTTCGGTCAAAACCATTATGAGCCGGGGACATTATTTACTAATCCTCTTATTGATAATTTTGTTGTGGCTAATTGCATTGACCATTTGACCATCTTGACTTTGTTGACCGTTTGACCAAAGTTGACTAAGATCTTCTTGAAAGATCTAAAGTATTCTTTGGTTTCCTTTTTTCTTTTTGTTATGATAATGGTCATGTCATTTGTAGCCATCAACTTTTTCATGATGGGATTAGTAATGATGAAAATGAGTATTATTGCAACCATGGTTGGGTTTTCTCTTGGTTAAGCTTTTCATTTTTGTGATTTCTCATTCTCTCTCATAGAAAAGAAATGAGAAACATTTCCATGGTTGCTCCTCCTTCTTCCTCCTCTTGATTCTTCCTTTGATCTCATGTGTTGAGAGAAAAAGGATTCCACAAGACAAACACATCCATACATCTCCTCTATACATTCTAGGGCTTCTTGACTAGCAATCACTTTGCCCTAGTTGCCTCGGCTTGAGGCGGAGCTTAGTATACATCTCTCGGGTGGATCGTCTTCGACTCAAGAAGGCCGCGGAGGTACCCAAGGTCCGGATCGACACTTGGAGCTTGGATGGACGAGCGGGACAGCGGAATGAAGACCCGAAGGACCGGTTTCGTGAGGTATACTTTCTACAGCATAGTAGTTAAATCTCTTAGTGTTTACTAGTTTCTAGTTTAGCAAAGATCCGACTTTTAGTCCATGTTGCCTTGCGCCAAAATTATTGTTTTTCGCCGTTTCCGCCTCCCCGTAAGAACCGGGGTGAGCAACGTGGACTTACACTTTAATCAGACGTTTTGTAATACTGGCAGGTTTGAAAGATAGCCGGATTATTGTCATCTAGTATTATATTTCTCATTATCTCTCTTTTTGGGTATTCGTATTTTGACACGAATATGGTATTTATACGAGTACAAGTATTTGTATAAATACGGGTAATTGTATCTTAATACGAATATGAGTATTTTTATCTTTATACGAATAGGGGTATTCATATTTTGATACGAATACATGTATTTTGATACATACTTGGTTTGTGTGTGTGTACATACACTCTTTCCACTCAATTTGAGAAGCATAGTGGAGAGTGTGGATGGGTGACTCATTGGGGTGAGTCACCCATATACCCACTCTCCACTATTAATAATAAGAAGATGTTGGTGTGTAGTAGTGCCTCTAGTTGGGTTGCAACATCATAAAATAATGAACTTTTAAATTTCTAGAGGGCTATTACAAACGAACTACGAATCGTAACTAGAGATTAGGGTAATATCAACAATATAGGAAGTCTAAGCTAAACGAAAAGCAAATACAACCTTTGTAGCTAACTCCTTCAATCTTTTGGACTCCTACGGCTTTGCTCGAAGTTTGGATCAACTTCGCTCAAGGTCCTTCGTCATCTACGATGATCCACCCGGAGATTTCTAGGTCAAGCTCTTTGCTTCACAAAATCAAGATGAAGTGGAGCAAACACTCTACACTAAAGGGCTAAGGTAGTGTAGAATGGTTATGTGGTTTGTATACTCACTCAAAAGCCCTTTCTTTTTAAGTTCCTCACTCTTTTGAAAACTCAAGAGAGCTTGAAGAAGGAGGAAGAAGAAGATGGCAAAGCTTTTTGTCAATATTATGAAAAAACCTTTTTTAAAATGAAAAAGAAAAGAATTTATATGTGAGACACTCTCAAATATAACCATAGTTAACTAAATATCTTGATATTTTGCAGATGAGTTAAAGAAAAAAGGTAATATAACCATGGTTAAAGTCAAAGGTCAAAGAAGAAGAATGTAGAAACAATGAGTCATTTAGCTAATTTCCTTTTTCTTTAATTCATTAACAAAATATAGATATTTATCAACCATGTGAGTCTTGCATTGCCATCTCCTATGTATCAACAACCATGATACATATGTATGTGTGTATGCACATCATCATGTGCATGTATAAACATATATGCATACATCCAAAAGAAAAGGTTTAATTAAAAATGAGCTAAAAAGTTAATATTAAATCAACACATGATTTAATAAATCGGTCATATCAAATACGACCCAAACAATAGTAAACGCCCGATTAAAATACGGTATCACATATTCGTATTTTATCGAGCTCCCGCGCATATCTCATATGCACACCACATCATTTCGCCTGAGCTAGAAAAATCCTGTGTGGGACTCTAAGACTCGTCAATACGCTGGCAGTAGGCGATGATCATATCAAAACACCCACAAGCCGCAAGCGGTCAGCTAAACATAACAGCCACCCGGGTATTGAGCGAACAGAAGAATAACAAGCGAACTTGTCAAAGCTCCCGCAAAGTCATTGGTAATACCTCCCGTACAGTCCGGTCTCTTCGTCTGATATGCTGCATATCAAGTCTAGGGATGGAATCGTCGAGCCCTAATAACTTAATAAGTTATGCCGATATGGAGTATGACCGGTTGAGAAACTACTTATAACACTTATCAGTAAATCTCATCAGCCCTGACCAGGGACTTCGAGTCAAAACCAATCGTGCATAGCACAACATCAACTCCCAATATCGGGAAAGACGAAACCCCTCCTATCGCTCATTGTCTCCATGTGTCTCGGGACTGTACCCAAAAGCCACCTGTTTGTACGACTCAGTAGAGCCATGGTAGGGTGGAAATCAAAGTATAGTGGGAGAACACACAAGACTCTATGACGATCTCGGGTCTACAGACTAACATGTACGTGTGTTACCTGAAAACTGCTATCCGACGATAGACATAAATCCATATAGGAGTTTTCGATGAGTCCGTTCAGTATACCCAGTCTCCAATGAGCACCCGTATACAATCTTTGATGTCACAACACCAATGGATATGGGATCATCCATCGCCCATCATATGGGTCAAGAAACGTATATGCTAGTCTACTCTGGAATATCGATGCCATGTCTCGATATACCCTCGACTAGGAACATTTAAGGATATGCTTATAGACCACACATACCCCACTGGTATGATCTCCATCATAGCCATGAAAGTCAAGCCGATATCCTGAGGGCTTTAACAACATGTATCAAATGAACAGTATCAAGTAAACATGTCAAGATAAAGTACAACTAAATAGCATACTATCATGTCGATCAAGAAAGTTATCTACACACACACACACATGTCCAAGCATCCACTATACATATAATGGCCTCTAGGGCATACATATATCCTACAATCTCCCACTTGTACTAAGGCCAATTATTGGCGTATCTCATACCCAACATCTCAAATAGTCGCTCATTTTGTGGCTGTGGAAGGGCCTTGGTAAGTGGTTCCACGGTGTTATTCTTTGTATCTGCTCTCCGAATCTCGATCTCTTGGCGATCAACAATCTCCCGGATCAAATGATATCGCCTGAGGATGTGTCTGGAATTCTGATGGGATCTGGGTTCTTTGGCCAACTCCATAGCTCCATCATTATCATAATGCACTGGTATTAGATCAATAATGGTTGGAACTACTCCTAGTTCCATAAGGAACTTCCTTATCCAGACGGCTTCCTTGGAAGCATCATTTGTAGCAATATACTCAGCTTCCATTATGGAGTCTGCAACGGTATTCTGTTTGGAACTCTTCCAACACACTGCCCCTCCATTGAGGATAAATACAAACCCTGAGATAGATTTACTGTCATCCTTATCACTTTGGAAGATGGAATCGGTAAAGGCCTTTATTTGGAGATCCCCATTACCATACACCAAGAACAATTCTTTAGTTTTTCGTAAGTACTTAAGAATGTTCTTCACAGCTATCCAGTGTTGCTCCCATGGGTTGGATTGATACCTGCTTACCACAGCTAGTGCATAAGCTACATCAGGGCGAGTACATATCATCGCATACATTATAGATCCTGCGGCTGAAGCGTAGGGTATAATGCTTATGCGAGCTCTCTCTTCATCAGTCTTCGGACAGAAGTCCTTAGAGAGAGTGATTCCATGGTAAGCGGGTAAGGCACCACGCTTGGAATCTTCCATACTAAACCTTTTTAGGATGGTATCAATGTACTTTGATTGGGATAATCCCAATAACCTCTTGGATCTATCACTATAGATCCTTATGCCCAAAATGCACGAAGCATCACCCAGGTCCTTCATAGAGAACCTTTGTGATAAGAATGATTTGACCGATTGTAGCATAGGAATATCATTTTCTATCAAGAGAATGTCATCTACGTACAATACGAGGAAAGTGACAGTAAATACGAGGAAAGTGACAGTACTCCTTACAATCTTCTTATAAATACATGGTTCATCTATATTTTTGATAAAATCAAACTCTTTGATTATATTATCAAAGCAGATGTTCCAGCTCTGAGATGCCTGCTTTAATCCATAAATGGATTTAAGCAACCTACATGCTTTTTCGCTACTCCCACTGTCAATAAAGCCCTCTGGCTGATCCATAAAAACGCACTCTTCTAAATCACCATTTAGAAATGCAGTTTTAATGTCCATCTGCCAGATTTCATAGTCGTAGTGAGCAGAAATTGCATGTAGTATCCGGATGGATTTAAGCATTGCTACTGGAGAGAAAGTTTCATCATAGTCCAGTCCTGATCTTTGACGAATACCTTTCGCTACAAGCCTTGCTTTATAGGTATCCACATGTCCATCTACACTAATCTTTTCTTAAAGATCCATTTGCAACCTACGGGTTTTATCCCAGGAGGTGCAACGTCCAAAGTCCATACTTTGTTGGTGTACATGGACTCCATTTCGGATCGCATGGCATCCAGCCACTTCACTGAGTCACCACTCGTGATAGCTTGCTGAAAACTAGTAGGGTTATCATCTTCCATGATGCAATCTTCTCTATCACCATCAATGAGAAACCCATAGTATCTCTCCGGTGGGCGAGAAGTTCTACTAGATCTCCGGAGTGGCTGAGGTTCTACTGCAACATCAGGTTCAACCAATTCTTCATGAGTAATTTGTGTCTCTAGAACCTCTTCTAGTTCTACCGCATTTCCATCTGTATTATTTGTAAAAATTTCATTTTCTAAAAATGTGGCATGTTGAGAAACAAACACCTTTTGTTCCTCCTTGTGGTAGAATAGATATCCATATGAATGTTTTTGATATCCCACAAAATTACACATGACTGATCGTGTCTCGAGTTTATCCAGATTCTGCTTTTTGACAAAAGCCGGACAGCCCCATATCCTAACTCTTTTAAGAGATGGTCTCTTCCCACACCACATCTCATATGGAGTGGTAGACACGGTCTTGGTTGGAACCCTGTTCAATAGATAAATTGCTGTCTCTAATGCATGTCCCCAAAAGGAAAGCGGTAACTCAGATCACTCATCATGGACTGTACCATATCTAATAAGGTACGATTCCTCCGTTCTGACACACCGTTGTGCTGTGGTGTGTAAGGAGGAGTGAGCTGAGAGAGAATCCCATTCTCTTTTAAGAAGTCTGAAAACTCAGTGCTTAAATACTCTCCACCTCGATCTGATCGAGCTTTCTTGATACTCGAGCCAGTTTGTTTTTCTACTTCAAATTTGTACTCCTTGAATTTCTCGAAAGCTTCGGATTTTTGCTTTAATAAAAACACGTGTCCGAATCTTGAGAAATCATCAGTAAAAGTGATGAAGTATGAAAAACCGCCTCTAGTATGTGTAGACATTGGTCCGCATACATCACTATGTATGAGGCCTAAGAGTTCTGTAGCTCTCTCTCCATGTCCGATAAATGGAGTTTTGGTCATTTTACCTTTGATACAGGACTGACAAGTCGCATAAGATTTATATTCAAAAGAATTCAAATATCCATCTTTATGTAGCTTGTTTAGTCTTGTTTCATTAATATGACCAAATCTACAATGCCAAAGAAAATATTCATTTATGTCTGAAAATTTTCTTTTATTTGTATGTTGTATATTGAAAACTGTGTGTTAGTTTAGGACGTAAATACCGTTATTCAGTGTACCATACCCAATCAACTGTTGATTCAAGTTAATGTTCATAACATTATTCTGCAGCACAAAATGATACCCTTCATTGTCTAACAAGGAAACGGATATTATATTACATAGCATACTAGGTACATAATAATAAGGGTTCAAAACCAAAATACATCCTGAAAGCAACCCCATATGATACTCTCCTACGGATACTGCATGTACATTAGAACCATTTCCAACCCGAAGAGTATGGTCCCCAGTCTTCAAAACTCTACTTTTTTTCAATCCTTGCACACAATTGCATATGTGAGAACCAGAACCGGTATCTAATACCCAAGATGCAGAGTTTATAGAAAAACAGTTTTCAGTTACAAACACACCTGAAGCGGAAGCGGAAGCATGCTTCTTCTACTTGAGATCTGCAAGGTAGAAAGCACAATTGCGTTTCCAGTGTCCCGACTTGTGGCAGTAAAAACATTCTCCTTTTCCATTTCCCACGGCCCCAGACTTGTCTTTCCCCTTCGCCTTTACAACTCCACCTCTCAGCTTATTGGGTTTCTTCTTCTTCTTTCCCTCGGCCTTGACTTTTGGGATGGAAGAGGAAGATGGTCCATATAGCAGAGTGGGAGTTTTTGCTATCTTAAGCGTTCCTTCTGCACTTCTCAACATATTGAGAAGTTCAGGTAATGACTTCTCCAAATTGTTCATATTTAAAGTCACTATGAAAGGAGCAAAGGCAGGGGGGAGAGACTGCAGAACAATATCAGTATATTGCTCGTTATCCATGGTCCATCCAAGGTCCTCAAGTTCTTCTATAAGACCAATCATCTTCAAAACATGTTCTCCTACTGATGTACCGGAAACCATCCACATCTGAAACAGCTTTCGAGATGCCTCGTAGAGTAAAGCCCGAGATTGCTCTCCATACAGTTCCTGTATATAGAGAAAGATGGATTGAACATCCATCTTCTCGTGTTGCTTCTGATGTACATTATCCATAGAAGCTAGCGCGAGATATTTGGCCGTATTACAATCAATATCCCATGTTTTTCGGATCTCCTTATCCGAAATAGATGATTCAGGACCTGGGGTGGGTGGGGCTTTGGTAGTGAGGACATATGATACTTTATCAAATAAGAGTGCAATGTTCAGGTTCCTCAGCCATTCAATATAATTCGGTCCAGTCAGTTTGTTTTTCTCTAACAGAAGTTTTAGTCCCGTCATCGCTATCTGCCATTAGGAGAGAGAAAAGAATACACTCAGCGAAATGCTATTGCAAAGATCAGATTGGTTATTATCTTATCTAATCGATGTCTCCCACTGCTTTTATCAAATTTTCTTTCAAACCTCAAAAGAAAAACTAGCCAGGATTAATTACATTCTACAGTTTCGCTAACCGGTCAGCCAGGCCAGTATCGGTACTTTGAGGGAGGTTCCTCGAGCTTTTGCAGGACCTAATTAAAATAAACGTCATTTTCCCAGAGGTCAAACCCCATTAACACCTTTCTAGGCACCTACTGGATTAGCTAATTGTAAAGTGTAAAACTCTCCTGGGAGTAACTCTTTACTCACAGTGGGATCGAGATCCAACTATCATATAGATGGTATACAATCTCGTTGCAAATTTCAACTCTTAAAACTCCCGATATGGTTTTTACCCCTAACTGCTTATGACCTTGGCTATAGTCAACATATCATAAGCACTAGTCAAGTTCTACCCGTCATTTCGTGATTAACTAGACCCACCAATATGACCCTTGACTATGATCAACATAATCACATGAATGTCCTGTCCTATCGCATCATATGCTTTGTAGGAAGACATCACTTAGCTACCGTACACCACGCCTTGACTATGATCAACATACATAGCACGAATACTAAGTACTATGCTTCCTAAAATGACGGAGGGTTGCGAATAGTTTTTATAAAAACCTTTAACGCTTTGAACTTGATCTCATTGTAGAATCTAAATTGTTTAGAGAAGGAGTAGCTTAAGCTCCGCATCTTTTGAAACTTGCATTTTCATAAAAAGAGCCGAGTGGGTTTCAAATCCGATTCTACAATATCTTTAGGTTTCTTTTTCTTTACATTAATCTCATTAATGTATTCCCATCATTTAAGTTCCTAGGCCATCACAGAAACGAACTATACATTTTATCACATATCACATTTATAACAACAATATTGCATTCGTCTCAGATATTAAGCAATCACATCACAGAATAATCAGCAGCAGAAACAGATATATGAGAATATAGGATATACCAGGAACTCCGTATTTTATATTTAGCTTACAATAGAAAATACGGATTCCACGGTCGTGATGAATAGCCAAGCCTACACCCTTAGACCCCTACGAGAGCGGCAAGTGACCCTTCCAATTCTGGAGTTTAGGATACCCGGTCTCGACTCCTCGAGATGGCCTCCAACTGAACTCCAAAACCCGGTCACTCGTGCTCTCCTCCTTGCGTCTATCCTAATGCGGAAAAGTAAAATATACATCAATGGAGACATCATCATCAACCCGGAAGTGCCCCAATAAAAGAATATTATTTATAATGAATTTTACATGAATGAAAAAAGAAACTCTCGTCTCACATAAAAACCCCGGCCATTCAATAACGACGATCCTATACATCATATCACATCAACAATTGAAAAAGCATAGACGACGTTAAAATATATCAATCAATACATCAACATACCCACTGTTGTAATAGATCCCAACACTTGAACCTGCATTAAAAATTCCCAGAGAGCTCATACAGTACCTACAGATCAACACAAGAAAGCACGGTCCAAGCCTCACCAACGGAGCCGCGGAACCGCCGCAAATACCACTATTGGGCCGCGGTTCCGCGGTCGTTGTGTCGAGATAGGTGCTCGTTTTACTTGGGGATCCACACAAAACCTTGCACTATTTTCTGCATATTTTTAATACCAAAAATTCCAACTTTTGAAAAAATTTCCAATGAGCATGTAAAAATCGTATTTTTCATGTTCAATTGAGTTTTTAAACGTCGTCTAGTTTACCCTAAATCTCTAGCAAGGCTCTGATACCATGTTGGTGTGTGGTAGCGCCTCTAGTTGGGTTGCAACATCATAAAGTAATGAACTTTTAAATTTCCAGAGGGCTATTACAAACGAACTACGAATCATAACTAGAGATTAGGGTAATACCAACAATATAGGAAGTCTAAGCTAAAAGAAAACAAAATAAAACCTTTGTAGCCAACTCCTTCAATCTTTTGGAATCCTACGGCTTTGCTCGAAGCTTGGATCAACTCCGCTCAAGGTCCTTCGTCGTCTACGATGATCCACCCAGAGATTTCTAGGTCAAGCTATTTGCTTCACAAAATCAAGATGATGTGGAGCAAACACTCTACAGTAAAGGGCTAGGGTAGTTTAGTGTCACGACCCGAAAGTACGGAACGTGACCGGCACTTAGATTACGAAGCGTCTAGAGGCGCAACGTAACCTAAGTAAGCCGAAGCCCATAAATCTAAACCATAAAAAGAAGAAGAAGTAAAAGAAAACATGTAGAAAACAAGTTTAAAAGCAACATCCAATTTTCTAAAAAATTTCGGCAGAGTCTCCTTTGTAAAAACTGGCCCCAAACGGGTACAAACAAGAATAATATATATACAAACAATAAAAAGCATCCCCAAACGGGAGCTAGCTCTACGCCAAAAGGCGGAAACAACCACATCAATGCACAATAGTATACAACGCCAAAGGGCGAGGCTCAAAACTCAAAAGAAAACAAAACCACCAAATATCATAATAATACAAGTGTGGCCCTAAGGTCGAAATAAACAACTGATCTAGTAAACTATCAAGTAATACAAGTTTGGTTGATGGAGCTTTCTAGATACAAATGAAATAATAAAAGTACAATGGCGGTCCAGATACAAGTGAACCAACCTACCGTGCAAATCACCCGGAATGAAATGATGTGCCAGCAAGCTGCCAGGAAAACCTGTACATCGAACCTGTAATAAATTTTGGCACAACGGGGGTGAGTTGCCAACTCGTGAGTAGAAGATATCTGCGAAAAGAAATCGAATGCACAACGCTGTCCTAGGTCATAATAATATACTAATATACTACTAGTCATCAAGTAAAGATAGGATAATAAGCTACGTGTAAGTGCAAATGCTCCATGCTCGTATCAGTGCCTCATATAGAACTATGTCATGTGAATGAGTATGCATGCACCATGAATGTGAAATAACCAATCCTGAAATCTAGATATATCTGTATAAGAAATCTTTAACTTTTATCATGGTAAAATGTGTATAGAAATCTGAAATATCAACGATGAAATCCATGGAAATCCGTGTCAAGTATCGACACAAAACATGTAAATCTCAAGTCTCAATACCTCATAATCTCAATGTCTCATAGTCTCAATATCTCGGGCTCCGTCAGTCCGGATTGGCTCATATCATCAAATCTCACGACAACGGTCGGTATCCTCCGGATATCCGCCGCGCCAGACATCACCGGTAGGTAGTCCTCCCCTGCCAGGCTCATTGTCTACAACTCGATCTTCTTTCCCCGGGGTACCATACCGGGCCCACCATGTACCCGAGACGGTTCATCCACTCCTCGAATCGGGTCTCGAAATCCAACAGAAAACATGAAATCTTATGGTGGATGACACATACATCACGAGAAAACCGCATCTTATGTTTTTAAAAAGAGAGGAGGAGAGAGAGAGAAGTTTTTATATATTCTTGCGGTTTTCCCCAAAAATCCAGAAATCTCATAGAAATCCAAAATCCCAAAATCATGAGTAAGTATATGATAAGTGTCAGCATATGCCCAATAATACTTCATGATAACATGAAAATGCGAATGCATGAAATGTCTTAGTAATAAATACCATGTTTATACTAACACCAGAGAGTAATCACAATATTATATCGATCTAGCTATTAGCTGATTGTATCAATAAAAGATAATATGATCTAAAGTGTACGTGACATAGAAATTACAGATGATGATGTGTGTGAGCCGGCAAATAAGTGTGCATGGAATATGCGCATCATCGGTAATGGTGCTGGTGTCCTAACAGGCAAAGTTTTATTCTGATTATAGAAACATATGTATGAACATGCAACATTATGATTACGGTATGAATGTAAAGACGGATGTGTAATAACCACTCATCTGTGATATACAAGTATAACCACAACTATATGACTCGAACCTAAACTAGTGTCCATCTACCCTCCTAAGGAACTAAACCTAAGAAAATAGTCGATAAGAAATAGGTGTTAACCTAAAGTCTGAGTCCATATCTCCAATAGTCGGCGATCCAGCCTCAATAGCGTCACGTACGTAGTACGACTTCCTCGAAACAAGAGTGCGGATCAATCATCACATCTATACCTCGTACGGCAAAATCCATCGTACGGCATCCCAATATCGGGGTACGGGTCAAGTATCACCTACGTGTCTCATCATTCGTATAATATCATCATCAACTCATGTCAAGATCAAGGTGCTATACTTTAATCGCATACATCAATCATATATCATTGCCAACATAAATAAGCATCGTTAATTTATCCTCAGAAATATCATGTATATGCATCATATTGTGATTAAGTCACACTTAAATCATATCGTAATCATGTCACCCCTATATGATATTGTAATCAAGTTACACATATATATCATATCGAAATCAAGTCACACCTATATGATGTCGTAATCAGGTCACACATATATCATATCAGAATTTCAGGCACAAGTTACGGTCCGGGTTCTATTTTAGAGTCCCATATACTTCAATATCATCACCACCCTTTATTATTGTTCATGTATATAAATCCATTATCTCATTTTCTAATGATCCGCTAACATCATAACACGACTGTATAGCCAAGAATCACGGCATCAGCCCAGTTATATTGTTTCATCCCTGTGTATCATATCACATCTTTGTATCACATATACGTATAGTGTGTGTATATATATATCTACACCTAGTCCTATATATATATACACATACACGTATACACCACGTCGAGTCTCAGTGTGTACGTGTGTGTATCTACCTGAAACCTACGAATCTCCTCCAAGATATTCATCCTCGGGTAAGGTCTTTCTAAATCAATCTAGTCCAACCTAAGGTCACTACTAGGGTCCTACTCACCGAAGTTCTAAGGTCACGTCTGGCTTCCTAATGACAATAAGTACTATCCCTATTCTACGTTTGCGGGGATGCTAAACGCCATCCACCCGACTTCCCCCCGTAGATATACATCTACTCACCTGGTCCTTATCTGCCGAAGACGGTGTCGCCATCCTCTTCTTCATCGCCCGCAGTCCATGTGAGGGGTACCTATACGCAAACACATATAATATCGTAAACTGAATCACGCGCGAAACGCGCATAGGATAAAACCTATGTCCCGCTCATGCAAAAGAACCAAATATCGCTCGATATCGGCGTACAAACGCCGATTGATCGAGATAAGCATCAACAAACAACTCATAGTTATAAAACTCATTACTTATAATATAAAACATGATTTAATTCATCGAAACCATAAAAATCGATCAAATCGTCCGATTCCGTAAAACCTGAAAACACCAATTTACCGTTTTACTTCAAAACTTGATGTTTAAAAGAAACTAATGGTCATAGTATTCATTAATTAGCATAAATAGACTATATAAACCATCACTATATTTTTAACACCCTAATTTATATTAGTTTAAAAATTCTAGTTTACAAACTTGCCCGATTTCGATATTTTAAAGGAAAATTTCACAATATCACATCTAAACTGGATTTTGCATGAATTAATGCATTAAACTATAATTCATGATGATAATAATATAATGAAATCATAATTTAGATTTTAAACCTCATTTATTTAAGAATTTCCAAAATCTAGTTAGCAAAAATAGCATTTTTATTAGTATTTTTCAATTATCAATAGAAACTAGTAACCAATTTAAGTTTTTCATTCCACTAACAAGTTAATATCCTCATTAAAACCACAATCTAGTGTTACAAACATTAATTGGAATTTTATCTCACCAATATATACAATATATAGAAATCTAGTTTGCAAAATGGATTAATTTAAACAATTTTGGATAAACAATTTACAATATATCATACATACAAGATTTTCCACTTCTAAAAATGTTAAACTAGTTATTATAACCCTACTTAATTAATAAAAACCATAACATAATTTTAGAAACCCTAACTTGAATTTTAAAACTTGTAGATAGAAATTATTTATTAAATCTAATTATGCTTAAATGAAACATCTAATAACAATAAATCAAAAGAAGAAGATTTATACCTCCACAACATGAAATCCAAACATGAAAATAAGTCTCCAAAATGAATACTTTCCATCTCCAAAATACATGTAAATATGAGCAAAGAATAGAGGGTAGGAATTAATTAGGATTTTGTGGGTTTTTTATTGAATTTTTGATGAATTTTGATGATTTTTAATACAAAAATGATGGGGAGGAAATTTTGGGGCTGCCCATGGTGGTGAGGCCGGCCATGAGGTGAGGAAAAGAGAGGAGAGTGAGAAAAGGTGAAGAAAAGTGTAGAAGGTTTCACAAAAATATCACACAATTAAGTCTTTTCATGAATTTATTTAAAAATTCTTTATTTTTTTCACTCCATTTGACCTAGAATGGTCTAGAACCATTGTAAAATTTTGAAAATAAATTTTGCATGAAACACACTTGATTCTAATATGTAATGGTTCACTTTTGCTAATTAAACTCATTCAAATTTGTAATTTACACTAATTTTGTGTAAAAATAAAGCTTATGTTAATATTTAAAATAATTAATTTAAGAAAAATATTTAATTAAACTAAAAATTTATAAGTGGCTAAATAAACGCCATTTACTAGTAATAACATAATTAAAATAGGTATTTTTAAATTTATAGTGAAAAATAATTACGGTTTAGTTTTATGAAAACTATGTTTTACTTTACCGAAAATTATAAAATTCACTTAAACGGTTTTATTTATTTAATTATTTTTAAAATGTTACAATCTTCCCCCTTTAAGAAATTCGGTACCCGAATTTAAATTAAAACTCCCCCCAATTACTAAAACATTCAGCTAAAACACTCAAATCGTCGGGGCTCCGAAATCATCAATACATAACTAAAATCAACTCCGTCAAGCATAACACAATCATCGGAGTTATGGCGAAAATAAAATACCAAAACCCAATACGAAAACCAACATAATATACATCAAAACTACAACTTATATATTGTGCGCATCATAGTAAAATCGTCCAAACATCTGGATAAAGAAGCATGCAAGAACCCCTTTTGAAAATCGCCGTGTGATGCACGTGCCACGGCATAAGTAGCGGACGTTTATTTTTAAAAAAATAGCTATATATATATATATATATATATATATATATCTTTATTTAACATACACGTCCCGCCTGGTTACCAAATCAATAGTAATGATTATAAAAACATACCGATCAAACTGAAATCAATCCCAATCACATCATAAAAATATCATGTGCGTCCGGTGCGCAGTGAAATCGAAACCAAATACAGATGCCACGAATTCACACAAAAACAAAACTGAGTGCAACAGGCGTGCATCAAAAACATCTGTCAAGTGCAACGGGCGTGCACGACTCTAATATCAGGTGCATCTAATCTGCACAAAACCACGATTTAGTGCATCTGGTGTGCACAAATCGTATCAGGTGCACCGAATGCGCGCAAGAATCTCAATCAGGTGCACATGGTGCACGAAAACATACACCGAATATCAAAATCGAAATCACAGTACGAAAATACATGAAAACTAGGTCGAAGCATATGTCAAAATCATGTGTAACCCATATGAACGAAATCAAATCAAAATCTCAAAATGTATAAAACCAAATCGAGTGTACTGGGTATGTACAAAACAACATCAATACAACTGATATATGAAGCACGAATAGAATGTAATGAATGCACACATAAGAAATACCAATCGTAGAACAAAATCCTCAAAATACCAAAAAAAGATCCAATCAACGGAAATATGAAATTCAAATCACCAAATCTCAATCGTAAACACTATCGTCAATGTGCGCCTCTTTCCCCCTTTCCTCTGGTGTCGACTGCTTCGAACTTGTCTCTTCATAGGTGTGCTGAATGCGCTACCAACGGCAATACTCATATCTAAAGTCTCCCACGTAGTCGATCCCTTCACCTGATATCCGGACTACATTAAACTTTTTGATCGATCCATCAAAATCCCATAATTCCCCGAGAGCTCAACACTCAAGTACAGTTTAAAAATATCCGGTACATACCCCAGCATCGATGGTCCAGCCGTAGAAGGGCAAACCCAAGCCTCACTAATGGCACCGCGGAACTGCCGTAAACCCTAAGGTTCAAGGGCGTTCTCGTGGTCATTATATCGAGTTAGGGTTTCATTCTTCTAGAGGGTCCATCGAAATACCTGCATGATCTTCCGAATACTTTAAACTTGGGAAAATGGGTTTCTGACAATCATTCGAATCCTTTAACTTCGTCTGGATGGCATGTGAATACCCTTCTCCCTCACGCTAAACAATGCTTCAATCCTCAAGAATAACTGATACCCTAATGGTTATCGCATTCGAGCCGCAGCTCCTTCTGCCCGTGCGCTCGTGGTAACAGAAACCACCCTCCGATATCGACGAAGATAGATCAAAGGAACGAATGAAATGCGGTGCAAACAAATGTACATCCTAAGGCTACTTAAGAAGAGTAGCGTATCGTAAGTATGCCGCGGATCATACCCACGGTACGTCACTCTACCTAAGTCGCCTACTCCATCAACCAAGGGTCACCCTAGACATATACAAGGTTAAACCTAGCGCTCTGATACCAAATTTGTCACGACCCGAAAGTACGGAACGTGACCGGCACTTAGATTACGAAGCGTCTAGAGGCGCAACGTAACCTAAGTAAGCCGAAGCCCAGAAATCTAAACCATAAAAAGAAGAAGTAAAGGAAAACATGTAGAAAACAAGTTTAAAAGCAACATCCAATTTTCTAAAAAATTTCGGCAGAGTCTCCTTTGTAAAAACTGGCCCTAAATGGGTACAAACAAGAATAATATATATACAAACAATAAAAAGCATTCCCAAACGGGAGCTAGCTCTACGCCAAAAGGCGGAAACAACCACATCAATGCACAATAGTATACAACGCCAAAGGGCGAGGCTCAAAACTCAAAAGAAAACAAAACCACCAAATATCATAATAATACAAGCGCGGCCCTAAGGTCGAAATAAACAACTGATCCAGTAAACTATCAAGTAATACAAGTTTTGTTGATGGAGCTTTCTAGATACAAATGAAATAATAAAGGTACAATGGCGGTCCAGATACAAGTGAACCAACCTACCGTGCAAATCACCCGGAATGAAATGATGTGCCAGCAAGCTGCCAGGAAAACCTGTACATCGAACCTGTAATAAAATTTGGCACAACAA
Source organism: Agapanthus africanus (assembly GCA_030015575.1). NCBI lineage: Eukaryota > Viridiplantae > Streptophyta > Magnoliopsida > Asparagales > Amaryllidaceae > Agapanthus > Agapanthus africanus. The sequence continues at coordinate 58,639,299 of JASDDO010000018.1, read as the reverse complement.
GGGTGAGTTGCCAACTCGTGAGTAGAAGATATCTGCGAAAAGAAATCGAATGCACGACGCTGTCCTAGGTCATAATAATATACTAATATACTACTAGTCATCAAGTAAAGACAGGATAATAAGCTACGTGTAAGTGCAAATGCTCCGTGCTCGTATCAGTGCCTCATATAGAACTATATCATGTGAATGAGTATACATGCACCATGAATGTGAAATAACCAATCCTGAAATCTAGATATATCTGTATAAGAAATATTTAACTTTTATCATGGTAAAATGTGTATAGAAATCTGAAATATCAACGATGAAATCCATGGAAATCCGTGTCAAGTATCGACACAAATCATGTAAATCTCAAGTCTCAATACCTCATAATCTCAATGTCTCATAGTCTCAATATCTCGGGCTCCGTCAGTCCGGATCGACCCATATCATCAAATCTCACGACAACGGTCGGTATCCTCCGGATATCCGCCGCGCCAGACATCACCGGTAGGTAGTCCTCCCCTGCCAGGCTCATTGTCTACAACTCGATCTTCTTGCCCCGGGGTACCATACCGGGCCCACCATGTACTCGAGACGGTTCATCCACTCCTCAAATCGGGTCTCGAAATCCAACAGAAAATATGAAATCTCATGGTGGACGACACATACATCACGAGAAAACCGCATCTTATGTTTTTAAAAAGAGAGGAGGAGAGAGAGAGAAGTTTTTATATATTCTTGCGGTTTACCCCAAAAATCCAGAAATCTCATAGAAATCCAAAATCCCAAAATCATGAGTAAGTATATGATAAGTGTCGGCATATGCCCCATAACACTGCATGATAACATGAAAATGCGAATGCATGAAATGTCTAAGTAATAAATACCATGTCTATACTAACACCAGAGAGTAATCACAATATTATATCGATCTAGCTGTTAGCTGATTGTATCAATAAAAGATAATATGATCTAAAGTGTACGTGACATAGCAATTACCGATGATGATGTGTGAGCCGGCAAATAAGTGTGCGTGGAATATGCGCATCATCGGTAATGGTGCTGGTTTCCTAACAGGCAAAGTTTTATTCTGATTATAGAAACATATGTATGAACATGCAACATTATGATTACGGTATGAATGTAAAGATGGATGTGTAATAACCACTCATCTGTGATATACAAGTATAACTACAACTATATGACTCGAACCTAAACTAGTGTCCATCTAACCTCCTAAGGAACTAAACCTAAGAAAATAGTCGATAAGAAATAGGAGTACACCTAAAGTCTGAGTCCATATCTCTAATAGTCGGCGATCCAGCCTCAATAGCGTCACGTACGTAGTACGACTTCCTCGAAACAAGAGTGAGGATCAATCATCGCATCAATGCCTCGTACGGTAAAATCCATCGTACGGCATCCCAATATCGGGGTACGGGTCAAGTATCACCTACGTGTCTCATCATTCGTATAATATCATCATCAACTCATGTCAAGATCAAGGTGTTATACTTTAATCGCATACATCAATCATATATCATTGCCAATATAAATATGCATCGTTAATTTATCCTCATAAATATCATGTATATGCATCATATTGTGATTAAGTCACACTTAAATCATATCGTAATCATGTCACCCCTATATGATATCGTAATCAAGTTACACATATATATCATATCGAAATCAAGTCACACCTATATGATGTCGTAATCAGGTCACACATATATCATATCAGAATTTCAGGCACAGGTTACGGTCCGGGTTCTATTTTAGAGTCCCATATACTTCAATATCATCACCACCCTTTATTATTGTTCATGTATACAAATCCATTATCTCATTTTCTAATGATCCGCTAACATGATAACACGACTGTATTGCCAAGAATCACGGCATCAGCCCAGTTATATTGTTTCATCCCTGCGTATCATATCACATCCTTTTATCACATATACGTATTGTGTGTATATATATATATATATATCTACACCTAGTCCTATATATATATACACATACACGTATACACCACGTCGAGTCTCAGTGTGTACGTGTGTGTATCTACCTGAAACCTACGAATCTCCTCCAAGATATTCATTCTCGGGTAAGGTCTTTCTAAATCAATCTAGTCCAACCTAAGGTCACTACTAGGGTCCTACTCACCGAAGTTCTAAGGTCACGTCTGGCTTCCTAATGACAATAAGTACTATCCCTATTCTACGTTTGCGGGGGTGCTAAACGCCATCCACTCGACTTCCCCCCTTAGATATATATCTACTCACCTGGTCCTTGTCTGCCGAAGACGGTGTCGCCATCCTCTTCTTCATCGTCCGCAGTCCACGTGAGGGGTACCTATACGCAAACACATATAATATCGTAAACTGAATCACGGACAACATCAAAACGAAGCGCGAAACACGCATAGGTTAAAACCTATGTTCCGCTCATGCAAAAGAACCAAATATCGCTCGATATCGGCATACAAACACCGATTGATCGAGAAAAGCATCAACAAACAACTCATAGTTATAAAACTCATTACTTATAATATAAAACATGATTTAATTCATCGAAACCCTAAAAATCGATCAAATCGTCCGATTCCGTAAAACCTGAAAACACCAATTTACCGTTTTACTTCAAAACTTGATGTTTAAAAGAAACTAATGGTCATAGTATTTATTAATTAGCATAACTAGACTATATAAACCATCACTATATTTTTAACACCCTAATTTATATTAGTTTAAAAATTCTAGTTTACAAACTTGCTCGATTTCGATACTTTTAAGGAAAATTTCACAATATCACATCTAAACTGGATTTTGCATAAATTAATGCATTAAATTATAATTCATGATGATAATAATATAATGAAATCATAATTTAGATTTTAAACCTCATTTATTTAATAATTTCCAAAATCTAGTTAGCAAAAATAGCATTTTTATTAGTATTTTTTAATTATCAATAGAAACTAGTAACCAATTTAAGTTTTTCATTCCACTAACAAGTTAATATCCTCATTAAAACCACAATCTAGTGTTACAAACATTAATTGGAATTTTATCTCACCAATATATACAATATATAGAAATCTAGTTTGCAAAATGGATTAATTTAAACAATTTTGGATAAACAATTTACAATATATCATCCATACAAGATTTTCCACTTCTAAAAATGTTAAACTAGTTATTATAACCCTACTTAATTAATAAAAGCCATAACTTAATTTTATAAACCCTAACTTGAATTTTAAAACTTGTTGATAGAAATTATTTATTAAATCTAATTATGCTTAAATGAAATATCTAATAACAATAAATCAAAAGAAGAAGATTTATACCTCCACAACATGAAATCCAAACATGAAAATAAGCCTCCAAAATGAATGCTTTCCATCTCCAAAATACATGTAAAGATGAGCAAAGAATAGAGGGTAGGAATTAATTAGGATTTTGTGGGTTTTTTATTGAATTTTTGATGAATTTTGATGATTTTAATACAAAAATGATTGGGGGGGGGGAAATTTTGGGGCTGCCCATGGTGGTGAGGCCGGCCATGAGGTGAGAAAAAGAGAGGAGAGTGAGAAAAGGTTAACAAAAGTGTAGAAAGTTTCACAAAAATATCACACAATTAAGTCTTTTCATGAATTTATTTAAAAATTCTTTATTTTCTTCAATCCATTTGACCTAAAATGGTCTAGAACCATTGTAAAATTTTGAAAGTAAATTTTGCATGAAACACACTTGATTCTAATATGTAATGGTTCACTTTTGCTAATTAAACACATTCAAATTTGTAATTTACACTAATTTAGTGTAAAAATAAAGCTTATGTTAATATTAAAATAATTAATTTAAGAAAAATATTTAATTAAACTAAAAATTTATAAGTTGCTAAATAAACACCATTTACTAGTAATAACATATTTAAAATAGGTATTTTTAAATTTATAGTGAAAAATAATTACGGTTTAATTTTATGAAAACTACGTTTTACTTTACCGAAAATTATAAAATTCACTTAAACGATTTTATTTATTTAATTAATTATTTAATTATTTTTAAAATGTTGCATGTAGAATGGTTATGTGGTTTGTATACTCATTCAAAAACCCTTTCTTTTTAAGTTCCTCACTCTTTTGAAAACTCAAGAGAACTTGAAGAAGGAGGAAGAAGAAGATGGCAAAGCTTTTTATCAATATTATGAAAAACCTTTTTTTTAAATGAAAAAGAAAAGAATATATATATGAGACACTCTCAAATATAACCATAGTTAATTAAATATCTAGATATTTTGTAGATGAGTTAAAGAACAAAGGAAATATAACCATGGTTAAAGTCAAAGTTCAAAGAAGAAGAATGTAGAAACAATGTGTCATTTAGCTAATTTCCTTTTTCTTTAATTCATTAACAAAATATAGATATTTATCAACCATGTGAGTCTTGCATTGCCATCTCCTATGTATCAACAACCATGATACATATGTATGTATGTATGTATGTATGTATGTGTGTGTGTGTGTGTGTATGCACATCATCATGTGCATGTATAAACATATATGCATGCATCCAAAAGAAAAGGTTTAATTAAAAATGAACTAAAAAGTTAATATTAAATCAACACTTGATTTAATAAATCTGTCATATCAAATATGACCCAACCAATAATAAACGCCCGATTAAAATACGGTATCACATATTCGTATTTAATCGAGCTCACGCGCATATCTCATATGCACACCACATCGTTTCACCTGAGCTAGAAAAATCCTGTGTGGGACTCTAAGACTCGTCAATACGCCGGCAGTAGGCGATGATCATATCAAAACACCCACAAGCCGCAAGCGGTCAGCTAAACGTAACGGCCACCCGGGTAATGAGCGAACAGAAGAACAACGAGCGAACAGAAGAACAAGAAGCGAACTTGTCAAAGCTCACGCAAAGTCATTGGTAATACCTACCGTACAGTCCGGTCTCTTCTTCTGATATGCTGCATATCAAGTCTAGGGATGGAATCGTCGAGCCCTAATAACTAAATAAGTTATGCCGATATAGATTATGACCGGTTGAGAAACTACTGATAACACTTATCAGTAAATCTCATCAGCCCTGGCCAAGGACTTCGAGTCAAAACCAATCGTGCATAGCACAACATCAACTCCCAATATCGGGAGAGACGAAACCCTTCCTATCGCTCATTGTCTCCATGTGTCTTGGGACTGTACCCTAAAGCCACCTGTTTGCACGACTCAGTAGAGCCATGGTAGGGTGGAAATCAAAGTATAGTGGGAGAACACACAAGACTCTATGACGATCTCGGGTCTACAGACTAACCTGTACTTGTGTTACCTGAGAACTGCTATCCGACGATAGACATAATACCATATAGGAGTTCTCGATGAGTACGTTCAGTGTACCCAGTCTCCACTGAGCACCCGTATACAATATTTGATGTTACAACACCAATGGATATGGGATCATCCATCGCCCATCATATGGGTCATAAAACGTATACGCTAGTTTACTCTGGAATATCGATGTCCTGTCTCGATATACCCTCGACTAGGGACATTTAAGGATATGCTTATAGACCACACATGCCCCACTAGCATGATCTCCATCATAGCCATGGAAGTCAAGCCGATATCCTGAAGGCTTTATCAACATGTATCAAATGAACGGTATCAAGTAAACATGTCAAGATAAAGTACAACTAGATAGCATACTATCATGTCGAGCAAGAAAGTTATACACACACACACACACACATGTCCAAGCATCCACTATACATATAATGGCCTCTACGGCATACATATATACTATAGAAGAAAGAAAAAGATAAGTATAACGATTTATTATTCATTCATGCTTCTTCTTCTTCTTGTTATGATGGTTTTGAACGGAAAATTTGTAAAGAGAGAAAACCATGATATTCTTCACAACATCACTCTCATAATCAATTCTTAGTAACTTTTGATTGTGAGTTGCTTCACTTGATTCATTAGTGTGAAGCTAGAGCTTGATTCGTGTTCTCTCGCGTGGATCATCTTCGACGAGGAAGATCGGCATCCAAGCTTGTTCCCGACGACTTCGGAACCTTGCAAGAGTCCTTGGAGCGATATAAGGGTCTTTTTCAATTGCGTGAATATGCTACAAAGGTAGCTAGCCTCCTAACTGTAAGGTTACGGCAGCCGCCCAGCCATCAATCCGTGGCCAAACACGGAACAAAAACTTTTAGAAACCGGCGCTAATGGAACCTTAATCGACGGATCGTACCATTAACCCTATACAAGTTATACGAAAAGAGTTTTGAGAGGTTATACTGATCTATCCGTGTCCTTCAGTCTTCAATCTCTGTCCTTAGCTCGTCGCGGCTGCCTCGAACAAGTTCGTTCTCCGGTCTCCCTCGTCGAAGACGATCCACGTCGAGGATTAGTAATACGGGCTCCCGGTTCAAAAACCGAAGCAACTCAGGCATCCAGTTTGCTAGCCTAGATACCCAAGATGAAGTAGAGAGAGTGTGTGATCATTTTGTCTCAATACACCCAATGATTCTCAACACATGAGATGGAATGGGTGGAGGAGAAGAAAAAGCCATTGTGAAGAAAGTTGTGAGCTCAAGTCTTGGCATAAAAATAAAAACAACTGAAGAAGGTTCTCTGTTGTTTCTTGAGTGAGTTTGTGAGATATATGTTATTAGAAACTAAAGAAAAATTCCCACACAATCAAAGATCTGTCATCTCACAATCACATCTCACCAAACCCACACAAGACCCAACACCATGAGTCATAAGCACAATCAATGCACCATGCCAAGACTTGCACTCACACTCTCCATCAAAACAATACTAAACATTTAAAGAAAACTCTAAATGTTTAATACAAAACAAAGAAAAGAAATGACATCTTCAAAAGTAATCTTGTAACAGATTACAAGAATACCCCTCATCCGTATATACATACCTGCATCCGTATTCCGACTGAATACGAATACAACGAGACGAAAATAATCCAACGATATAATACCAGGATCCGGCTTAAACCAAAACCAACTAGTATTATCCGTCTGATCATGATCCATGCATAAGTGCACGAATATGATCGAACCCTGCCATAAAACCATACGGACTCTACAACGTTTCTCCCGAACCAGGGAAACCCTCTGTGTGGGACTGTAAAGACTCTTCAATACGCTGGCAGTGGGTTTAACCACAAGCACGTCAGTGGTACTAGCTGTACGTAACGGCTACCCAGGTATTGAGTGAAAGGGAGGCCGACGAGCAAACTTATCCTGAAACCCTACTGAGCTTGACAGTGACAATATCCGTACGTCCGGTCCGTTCATCTATGAGTATCGCATATCGAGTCTATGGGGGTGGATAAAGTCAGACCCCTAATAACGCAACATTTAGTGTCAGTATGAAACATATCACCAACTGAGAAACTACCGATCCTAGATCGGTAATTCTCGTCTACCCCGGCCGAGAATTTCTGGTGATGGCCATCCGTGCACTCAGCGACATCAACCCCCAATATACCGGGAGAGACGAATCCCATGACGATCCGCTCACTGCCTCCATGTGGCTCGGGACTCTACCCAACTAAAATCTGTTTGCACGACTCCTTTGAGCTGTGGTAGGGTAGTAATCAAAGCACAGTGGGAACTCACACGAGACAAATGACGATCTCAGGTCGATAAACTAACCTGTACACATATCACCTAGGAACTTCTATCTGACAATAGGTATAATATCAACTAGCATGTTTCCGGCGAGTCCATCCGATGTACTCATAACCCAATGAGCACCTGTATACATCTTAGGTGAACCAACTAACACTAATAGCTTGTGAGACCGGCCACCGCCCCTCGTCGGGGTCTCGATCCGTATACACTAGTCTACTCTTGGAGTATCGATGCCCAGCCTCGAAACTCCCACGACTAGGGACACTTTAAGGATGTGCTTATAGACCACCCAGCTCCAACGTATATAATCGCCATCATACTGAAGGTAGTCAAGCAAGAATCCTATGGGCTCTATCAACAAGTAATAGTGATCTGTAATGTCACCTGAAGCATGTACACGATGATAAAGACAAACCTGATAGTATACTATCATCGCGAGTAAGACTATTCCACAGGAATAGGTCCTTCCTCAATCATTGCAATCACGTACCTACGATCCAATAATTGAATTGAGGGCACTATTGCCAACAATCTCCCACATGCACTTAAGACTAATTATTGCGGTGTCGCGTACTCACAGCCCGTATGATACCGAACACCCAACTTCTGTACTAATCAGTTTCACAAAGATCGTTTGTAAAACTATCGCGTTCGAGAAATAGCCTCAGTCAGTACATCCGCTCCAATATTTCTTTCTATGTCTCTCTTTATCTCAAGTTCACAGAGAAAGTCATGTCCTGAAATGAGCAATACATGTCTTAGAATATGCCTGGATATCTGATAGGACCCAGTTCACAAATGAACTCCAAATCCAGTAAACTTCTTAAACTGTATCATCAACTGAATTTAATCAGTATCCTGCGTCATGCCTCCCTCAGTATCATCTTGGACCACTTGTCCAAACAACTGCCCCTCATTAAGAGGGAAAACTATAACTCTAACAGTCACTCTGTCATCCAGGTCACCTTGGAAGCCTGGAATGATAATCGCCCTCCGAAGGAGGCTGCCGTTATCATATCCCTTGAACATCTACTTATGTTCATAAACTGCTTCCGAACATTTCTCCAAGATTGGATTAATATATATCAACTTATTGCATCTAGTGCAAAAACAACATCTGGTGTAGTACTTGACATCTCATGATTGACTCAATTGCCTAAGCAGGTAATATGCCAATCATGCACATCCCTCTCCCTTTTAGTCTGTAAGACACCTTTAGAGAGGGTGACTCCATCACCTGCAGATACACCACCTTACCAGGAGTCGTCCATTCTAAAACACCTTTAGAATACTGTCTAAGGACCCAGATTGGAAAACTACCCAAATCTAGATCTAAAACCATAGATCTAGTAACCAGAATGCCTGATATAATATCCATATCCTATGTCGAGAGACAACTATGTGAGAACCACAGTATAACCGATCGCAGTGTGGGAATTTCACTTCCTACAAAGTGTATGTCATCTAAATACAAGGACATACCACTGTTTACCCCAATCAGAGCAAAGCTCTGTTCAAATTCCAAGGCGGGAGAAGAAGCAACGCTTCATCTTCCCCCAATCAGAAATAAAGCTTTGCTTTGAAAATTTAACTTTAATTTTGAAGCAACGCTTCAGATCCCGTGCGCTGCGCGCAACGCGCCACGTGTCAGAAGTTGACACGGCAGCACAACGCCCAAGACAGTACGTCCAATCAGAGCAAGGCTCTTTAAAAAACATAAGCAACGTTCAACTGCGCAAGCGCAGTTGCGCAAGCGCACCGCTGCGCGACACGTGTCTGCGCAGTCGCGCAAGCGCTGTTGTGCAAGTGCCTCACGCTGCGCAGTCGCGCAAGCGCTGTTGCGCAAGTGCCTCACTGCGCGACAGCTGTTGCGCAAGTGCCTCACTGCGCGACAAGTGCCTCACTGCGCGACACGTGTCTGCGCAGTTGCGCAAGCGCTGTTGCGCAAGTGCCTCACTGTGCGACACGTGTCTGCGCAGTTGCGGAAGCGCTGTTGCGCAAGATACACCACCTTACCAGGAGTCGTCCATTCTAAAACACCTTTAGAATACTGTCTAAGGACCCAGATTGGAAAACTACCCAAATCTAGATCTAAAACCATAGATCTAGTAACCAGAATGCCTGATATAATATCCATATCCTATGTCGAGAGACAACTATGTGAGAACCACAGTATAACCGATCGCAGTGTGGGAATTTCACTTCCTACAAAGTGTATGTCATCTAAATACCAGGACATACCACTGTTTACCCCAATCAGAGCAAAGCTCTGTTCAAATTCCAAGGCGGGAGAAGAAGCAACGCTTCATCTTCCCCCAATCAGAAATAAAGCTTTGCTTTGAAAATTTAACATTAATTTTGAAGCAACGCTTCAGATCCCGTGCGCTGCGCGCAACGCGCCACGTGTCAGAAGTTGACACGGCAGCACAACGCCCAAGACAGTACGTCCAATCAGAGCAAGGCTCTTTAAAAAACATAAGCAACGTTCAACTGCGCAAGCGCACGGCAGCGCGACACGTGTCTGCGCAGTTGCGCAAGCACAAGTGCGCAAGCGCACCGCTGCGCGACACGTGTCTGCGCAGTCGCGCAAGCGCTGTTGCGCAAGTGCCTCACTGCGCGACAAGTGCCTCACTGCGCGACACGTGTCTGCGCAGTTGCTCAAGCGCTGTTGCGCAAGTGCCTCACTGCGCGACACGTGTCTGCGCAGTTGCGCAAGCGCTGTTGCGCAAGTGCTTCATTGCGCGACACGTGTCACACGCTGGTGAGTTGCGCAACAACAGAGTGAAGATTTAAAGATATTTTTCTGTTCTTGTTTAAACAAGAAGATTTCTTCTGTAAAACAGGGGCCTTTGGATCAAAGATCCGACGGTAGGGAAAATTCCCCAAATCACTCAGAAAAGATCTTTTTAACAAATTTAACTGATTTTTGAGCACTATAAAAAGGACCCCAGACCCCATTTCAAGGAGAGAGACAATTGGGATTAAAAAAAAAAGAAGAAGAGAACTTCTTGAGAACACAAAGAAGAAGGTAAAAACCTTTGAAATAAGAGAAAATTCTCTTAGGAATAGATCATTGATCTAAAAGACAAAATCAGTGATCTTCAATAAATAAATAAATAAATAAATAAATAAATAAATAGTGCCTTGCACTTGCTAGAGAACCTCTGGTTCTCTGAGATAGAAAGAAAGAAAAGATTTTTCTTCTTCTCTTTGATCTAAATTTAGATCAAGAAATTTAAAAAGTGCTATGCACTCTTTCCCTTGAATCTAAAAGATTCTTGGTGCTTTGCACAAATGCAATGCATTACTTGAAGGGCCAGGCCCAAATCAAAAAGGCCTAGCAGGCCAAAATAAATTGCAAAGCAACAAAAGGGCTGAGCCCAAACAAAATTGATGCTCTGCATCATTCATAAAGAACAGAGCTCAAAACAAATTGATGCCCTGCATCTTTTCTGGGCAAAGCCCAAATAAAAAAATAAAATGAAATGCAAAAGCAATGTTGGACATTTTTTTTACTGGACTTAGCCCAATCGTGGCCATAAGTCCTTAAATTAAATTGGCTGAGCAAAATGGCTCTCCTAAATCAATCTATATCCGGTTCGAGGGTACATCTCCGAACTCCTTTGACATCCATCGTTGTAATTCCTCAACGACGTCAAAGAGGTGACGGGTCCCAACGGCCACACACCCAATAATGGACCGAAACGTCCATAAACTAATAATGGACCGAAACGTCCTTAAACTAATATCGGACCGAAACGTCCCTAAACTAATATCGGACCACCACGTCCCTAAACTAATATCGGACCACCACGTCCCTAAACTGGCACAATAGAGCCCAAATGCTCTTTTGTCGGATCTAAACGGTCCCGTTAAGTTGATCTTAGTCTCAAACTGGATAACGTATCCTTAACAAACGTTTAAGTTGATCTTAGCCCCAAACACGGCTAACGTATCCTTAAATATTCAAATGGATTATAAAACTCCCAATCAACTCTGGTTCGAGGGTACATCTCCGAGCTCCTTTGATACATGTCGTTGTAATCCTTCAACGACGTCAGAGAGGTGACGAGTCCCGATGGCCATACATTAAATTAATCACTACGTTGAGTTGATCTTAGTCTAAAACCGGACTAACGTATCCTTGACGAACGTTTAAGTTGATCTTAGCCGCAACGCGACTAATGCATCCTTAAACTGAAAACACCAAACCCAAATCTAAGTAAATACGGATTTGGACTAATCCACGTCCTACGGGCGACGGCATTACTCAGTCTCCGTATACAATCCACGGGCAACCACAAGCAAAATGAACACACACGGCACGAAGTGAAATTCTGGAGAAGGAGAAAGTTGTTACCGCGATGCGGTAGCGTAATTAACTGCAGGGGCTTACGCCTGCAGGGAAGAGCATCCCCACAATCAAAAAACCCTCAAGCGAGGGGGAATCTGACAAAGTCTGCTACATCGGCCGCATCCGTCTAAACCTTCGATACACGGTGCCATAAATCAACTTGGCATCTTCGGAGAGGTAGACGGATAAAACCAAATAGCATCTTCCCCGAATCTCAGGCACAGACGTCCTAACGCCCAGGCCGCCATTCGGAGGGGAACAGATTCTGGCACGCCCGGTGGGACCTTTTCCTCTTTCCACTCCACACTTCGTGTGTCGTGTTCGCGAACGAATCGCGGTTTGTTGTGGTTGCCTGTGGATTCGAGGTACTAAGATTTGGTGTCTTGCTCCGTGCAGAAAACAGAAGATCAATGGCTTCAAACTGCATTACCTGCAACTGCAACTCTTGCTCCGTCTTTGCTGGAGGAGTAACTTATGGGCCCCAAGCGGCCTCCCTTTTCAAAATGCCAGTGGAACAGGTAACTCAAGCCACCGCTGGACTATTCTTCGGGACCCTGCTCCCACCAATGAGCTTCAATGCCCTAATGGCATCGCAAGAAGCTCCAAAGAAGTCGGTCTTCGATTGGCTTGCTACTGCCGCGGCCCCTCTCAACGGGTCGTCCAACTCCACTGCTTCAGTTTTTAACGGACTAGGACAGAGCTCTAACAGGCTCATGAAGAACCCTGCCATACCAGAAGGCGTTATCCCGAAGCAGATAGCCATTCCAATTCCCGTTCCTGGCAAAATCACCAAGGTTGCTCCCCATGTTCAGAAGTCCGCTTCTGACAAGTTGGCCATCCCCATTCAACGGACGTCGATCTTTAAAAAGCCGGTACCAGTATATTCTGACCAACACAGGGGGTATGAGGAGGTCACTCCTATAGTGGAAACAACTCCATCAACACGACATGCCCGACGTCGCCACTGGCGTCGAGTAAGGAAGGCTGGGGGCAACTCCCCCTCTGGAATAACTCCGTCAGCTCCGATGGTGAGGATCGATGCTGCTGTTCCAACCAAGAACAGCTTTGAACTACTCAACAAGGTGCGCAGAAACTCTCCTACTGCGATGTTGAAACGAACTCCTTCACCTGTGGAAAATACTCCAAAGAAGAAGTTAGAGCAGCCCCCTCAGCGGCTGTCCTCTAAAATTTACAAAGTCTGGCGACAGGTCCAAGAGTCGGTGATCGATCAAGACTGCCTCCGACGACAGAAAAAGATGAAGGTTCGGCAGGGGAAGGATTACTCTGTAAAACCACAAAAAGCAAGAGCTACTTGGGTGCTCACTATAACGGCTCCCTTAACTCCAATCACTCAAAAAAGGAGGCCACAAAAAGCCCCTGTGAACATGACGAAGCATAAAAGCGTTGAACACAAACGCCCCAAGTCTGGGGGCATGGTGGTGCACACTGTTTATATGACTTCTGGAAAGGATGAAAGCCGCACTTCTACGGGCCACCGACCGCTCACCCGATCTGCGATGAAAGCCCAGGAGCAACAACAAAAGCTTCAGGAAATGATGACTACAATGGCTGCACTCACTGAGCCAAAAGAAAGCTCTGAAATGTCTTCGGATGAGCGTCAAGAACAAGAAACCGACGCTGACTTTTTACGCAGAGTCCTCGAAAAGAGGGACAAAGAAGCTGCAGAGCAAGCGGCTAACATAAAACAGATGGCGCTCCTCTTCCAAGATATGGTAGGGATGATGTTACAGCCGGACCCTCCTGCTGAAGATCCTCCGATCGTTCTTGAAGACGACAGGGGAGAAACGTCAAATCATCCGTCGGCTCTGTCAACAGCCAAGGAGGAGGCAATCTCCAAAGTTGACCTAGATGAATATATAGCTCAGCAGATCCGGGTTCATCAGGCGAATGAAGCGGCTGGGCAAATTGTTAGAACCGGACGACCGTATCCGGGCTGGTATGACCAAATCAGTTACCCGCCAGGATATACGATCCCTAAATTCCACGTATATAAAGGGACAGGGAATCCGCATCAGCATGTCGCTCAATTCAGGTCCTTATGCGGCAATACTGGAGGCGATGACAAATTGTTGCTACGTCAATTCGTCGGCAGCTTAGCAGAAACAGCCTTTGAATGGTATTCGGAGCTACTTAACGACTCTGTCAAAACATTTGCAGAGATGGAACTGCTGTTTACATAAAGATTCGCGAGTGCTAGTGAACGCACCCCGATAACAGCACTGATAAATGCCAGGATAAGGCCAGGCGAAACGTGGGTCCAATACGCAACACGATGGTGAAACCTATGGTCGAAATGCGAACAACGCATAGAAGAGGCACCTGCGGTAGGCATGTTTGTGGGCACTCTCGATCCGCAGGCGACCATCTCGCAATTCGTGATGTTCTTCAGGCCGACCACCTTCCATGCCTTGATCGACAAATTAGCCCAAATGGACCAGATGGGCCATAGACCGTCTCCTCCAAGACCCGATCCCCGAAATGAGAAAGGAAAAGCGATCATCGTTGCCAACACTCAGCAACAGTCGAGCAACTCAAGGCCGGTCGCTCGCCAAAACAACGTGCGTCCACGCCCATCCCTCGAAGAGAGGCTAGGACGTCATTACTCGTTTCCTCAGAATAAAACGAGAAGACTGTTTGAGCTGGCAGTGCGTAACAGACTCATCAATCTGCCGAGTCCAAAGCGTCTGTCGCAGCCAGGCGATCTTAATAATCCCAATTATTGCCCTTACCACCAAACGGTAAGTCACCCGATTGAGGATTGTTTCATCTTTAAGGGATGGATCGAGGATCAATACCTGCAAGGCAAGTTCGCACTGTCTGAAAGCTGGAAGGTAAACCCCCCACAGCCGCACTCTCCAAAGAAGACGGACACGCCGGGGGCAACTTGTTCTTTCGTCGAGGATGAAAACGATGGAAAAAACTTATCGAATGAATCCGAAGACTACGTAGCGACTTGTCATGTGATTTCTCATTCACTGACGGATGATGAGGAGGCTCCTTGCGCTGAGAAATCAATGGCGGACCCTGAAACAGAAATTCCGCGACCGTCAGACAAGTTGATCGATGCCTTCCTAAATGAAATTCGTCTGAAAGCAAAAGCCAACCAAGAGCATGAAATGGCCATACTGGAAAGAACCAAGGTATTCCCGTCAAATCAAATGCCATACACTGCGGGTAAAAACAAATTCAAGACGAGGAAACGGTTCGCCAAAGCTCTATCAGTAGGAATGAAGCTACCGCCCTCTGAAGAAAATTCTTTCTCTGTGGTAGAGATGCACCTTAACTTCTGTTTATATCATCAGAAGATCATACATCCTACCGAGGACTGCGAATCCTTTAACTGTTGGTGGCAAGGGTATGTCGCTCAAAAGCGACACTTCGACAGGACAAAGTGCGAAGCTTGTGGACATCGGAAAAATGCGATAGATGAGCGCAAAAGAGCCGCCGCCGACTGTCATATAGCCGACTTCAAGGGATCATAAATTATCACCTTTGGAAGCGACTCTGACGAAGAAGCTAGCCCCAACTCTTCCCTCGGGGAATCTATTTCAAAAATAAAGGAATTGAGAAGCTGCGAGAACGTTCAGCCGTGTAGTCGCATGCTACTCGGAAAAAATCTCGGCCCCGTAAACAAAGGATCGAACAAAAAGGATAAAGGAAAAAGAAAAACGGCCCTCGTCGCCAGCACTCAACAACAATCAGGTGACCCTAGGCCGGTTGCTCTCCAAAGCAACAAGCGGCAACCCCTCCAGGAAAAGTTGAAACGTCCTTACTCGTTTCCGCAAGATAAAACAAGGGGACTGTTCGAGTTGGCAGTGTGTGACAGACTCATCAATCTGCCGAGTCCAAAACGTCCGTTGCGGCCAGGCGATATTAATAATCCTAATTATTGCCCTTACCACCAAACGGTAGGTCATCTGATCGAGAATTGCTACGTCTTCAAGAACTGGGTTGAAGACCAATACCAACAGGGCAAGTTCACGTTGTCCAAAATTTGGAAGATGAACCCGCCACAACCGCATGCTCCGAAAAATATGGACACGCCGGGGGCATCATGCTCATTCATAGAAAAAGCCTAACGGACCACTACTTCCTAAAACTGGATAACGGACCGAAACGTCCTTAAACTAACAACGGACCGAAACGTCCTTAAACTAACGGTGGACCGCAATGTCCTAAAACTTGCAAATGACCGAAACGTCGTTAAACTACTCCCAACCCGCAGCATCTTCAGGCTGACGTGCCAAAAAATAAAATAAAATAACGGTATGTCCACAAGCAAAATGGGCACGGATGAAAACCCGAAGGGGCTCCGTGAGTAAAAACAGCAGGGCTACCGGCGAGTGTTCGTGAAAACCCGAAAGGGCGCGACCTCGTTTAAAAAAAAAAGAAGAAGAAGAAAAAGAAAAGAAAAGAGAAAAAAAAAGAATAAAAAAAAAGGTATGTCCATAAGCAAAATGGGCACGGATGAAAACCCGAAAGGTCTCCGTGAATAAAAACAGCAGGGCTACCGGCGAGTGTTTGTGAAAACCTGAAAGGGCACAACCTCGTTAAGAAACACTTATAGGGTCCTCTCGACCCTGTAAGGAGAAACCACCTGTGTGAGATCCTTACGACTCACAAAGGAACAACACACTTAGGGATCCCCACGATTCCGAAGGAGAAAATACACTTGGGAGATCCTCACGACTCGTAAGGAGAACTCTCTTGTGGGACCCTTACGGCTCATAAGATTTGAAAGTCTTAAGTTGCAGAAACCTTAACCTGTTCTTAAGCAGCCCCCACAACCTTCGATATTGCCCTACAAGCGGCTCATAATGACCCTTGTATACAATCCACGGGCACGAATAAATATTTCCCTAACAAAGTTCCATCCGTGACTAGGGATATGCTTGTACAGCAAACAACCCTTGTGAGTCCTCTCAACTCATAAGGAGATAACACTCTTGTAAGATCCTTACGACTTATAAGAGAACATACATTTAGGAATCCTCACGATTCCTAAGGAGAAAACGCACCTGCGAGGTCCTCACGACTCGTAGGGAGAAATACCTTTGTGAGACCCTTACGGCTCATGAAGTCAGAAGCCTTAGTCGACAGGATCCTAACCCTGTTTACTAAGCCACCTTTGTTCGGGATCGACAGAGGCAAATGATGATTCGCTCCTGGCAATATTCCAGTTGTAGCGATACTGATGCCTAAATCGGTATCAAATTCCAATTCCTTTCATGGCAGATGATGATTCGCTCCTGGCAATATTCCAGTTGCAGCGATGCTGATGCCTAAATCGGTATCAAATTCCAAGTCCTTTCATGGCAGATGATGATTCGCTCCTGGCAATATCCCAGTTGCAGCGATGCTGATGCCTAAATCGGTATCAAATTCCAAGTCCTTTCATGGCAGATGATGATTCGCTCCTGGCAATATCCCAGTCGCAGCGATGCTGATGCCAAGATTGGAATCAGATCCCAAATCCCCTACTCGCAAAAAAAAAAAAAATATATATATATATATATATATATGCATACGAAATAGCCGAAATGATGGGGCAGCTTGCAAACAAAATCAGCAAGTAAAAATGTATGCATGCAAAATAGCCGAAATGATTGGGCAACTCGCAATAAAAAGAAGCGAGTAAAAATAAAATAAATAGCCGAAATGATTGGGCACCGCGAAAAATAGCCGAAATGATTGGGCAATCGCGACCTTCGCGATATAAAAGCTGAAATGATAGAGCATCGCGGAAAGAATAAAAAAAATGAAAGAATGAAATTTTTTGCCCTACAGGTGAAATCACATCGATCCCTGTATACAATCCAGGGGCACAGATAAAAAAGGAACAATACCTTCCCAACAGGCTCCACCAGAAAGCGAAGCCAAATCTCGACGGTTCATAGATAACTTAGAGACCATCTCGACATTTGTCGCAATATTACAGACACGATGTCAACAAATGAAGCGAAGGCCACATTCCTAGCTTCAACGTCTTTACGGTAACTCACATAAAACCGGAAAGACAATTGGAGATCATCTCGCATCAGCACAGAGTGGTCACCACCTTGACGTTCGTCTCGATACAGCAGACGAAATGTCAACCCCAGCGTTCTTCCTCCAACAGGATTTGGACACACCAGAGCAAACGAAGCGAAGGCCAAATTCCTAGCTTCAACGTCTTTACGGTAACTCATATAAAACCGGAAAGACAATCGGAGACCATCTCACATGAAGTGGTCACCTCCATGACGTTCGTCTCGATACAGTAGACGAAATGTCAACCTCAGCGTTCTTCCTCCAGCAGGGATTCAGACATGACAAAGCAAATGAAGCGAAGGCCACATTCCTAGCTTCAACGTCTTTACGGTAACTCACATAAAACCGGAAAGACAATTGGAGATCATCTCGCATCAGCACAGAGTGGTCACCACCTTGACGTTCGTCTCGATACAGCAGACGAGATGTCACCCCAATGTTCGTCTCGACACAGCAGGCGCAACGTCATTAAACAAACGGAGCCACGGCAAAATCCCTAGTTCCCACCGCAACATTCGTCTCGATACAGCAGACGCAATGCCAGCAAACGAAGCAAAGGCCAAATTCCTAGCTTCAGGGTCTTGACAGCAACTCATATAAAACCCGAAAGACTATCGGAGATCATCCCACACCAGCACGGAGTGGTTATGACTCATCGGGGCTCTCCAAAATGAGCCTAACCTCAAGTAAAAAGCGGCATGGCAAATTCCTAGTGCTTGCTCTTCCGACGGTCAAACTGCCAAGGAGGATTGCTTGAAGACGTCTTGTCCAGCCCCCGAAGGGATCAGAGACACGGCAGTCGCAGGGCTACTCGAACAGCACAATTGCCTATCGAGGACTATATCAGCTTATGCGACGGTACGATGGCCAAAACCCTAAGTACCACCAACCTTAACGGGCTTCTGGCGTAAAGAGCAGATGTTAAATACGACGTTAAGATGTTCTTGCGAGAAATGTTCGATTCGTCTCGACTTGTGAAAAATTGTCGAGGCGGCTCGACTCGTGAGATAAAGCCTTAGGCAGTGGGCATAAAAGAAGCCTGTTTCCTAAGCATTGGGACCCTGCGAGTTGGCCCAAAACGGTCTCTTGCATACCATCCATGGGTCTCACTCTCCAACGTCGAACTTCGACAAGGAGGGAAGCAACCGCTTACAAGTCCTCTCGACTCGTAAGAGGGAAAATTCTCTTATAAGATCCCTACGACTTATAAGAGAAAACCACACTTAGGAATCCTCACGATTCCTAAGGAGAAAATCCACCTATGAGATCCTCTCGATCCGTAGGGAGAAAAGCCTCTATGAGACCCTCACGGCTCATAGAATTGAAAAGTCTTAGGCGGCAAACCTGAACCTGCGGCCTAAGCCATCGCTACTTCCTGAGGAAGTCGGAATACTCTTTTTAGACATCCATCAACCATGGTTATTAAGACAGCCTGCTGACATTAAAAGAAAGAAGATGACAAAGAATATCCGTTCTACATTTGATCTGGCGTTCGTGACGCATTCATTTATGCACAGGCAGAAAACTCAGGACGAGAAATAAGAGAAGCTGAAATAAAAAGTTTCCATTCATATTGGCAAAAATTCTTACAATTATGAAAAGCAGTAAAAGGAAAATATTATTACAATGGAATGACTTCAGATCCGGGGCAGGGATTGAGGAATTCAAAAGTAAGGCCGTCCAAAGTTCTTCTGGCCTTTCTAATTATTCTTATGCGCAGCCTCTCGCGCTCCTCGGTGTCGATATCATCGGCAAGCCCTTCCGGCCTTCGATAAGCAGCAACGATCGTCGTCTGCTGAAAGATTTGATGTAGGATGTCAACGAGGTTGTTTCGCCGTTTCTTCGAAATCAGCCCCGTCAGGTATACTGAATGCACTTTGTCTTCGGCATCATCTAGCGCATTGAGTGGTAAGGCCTCGTGAAGACCTGGGAGTGCTCTCCATATTGCCCCCAGCACGACTTTCAGAAGGGCCGAACGACGAGGTAGCAGCCAGCCACCGCTGGCATTCAGGCGATCCATGACCTCTGCACATTGAGCGTCCGTAAACTCCTGGTTCTGTTGACGGCCCTCTACACGGATATCCTCATAAGTGATGAACTCGTGCAAGCTGTATAGACGCACCGCCATAATACCTGAAGAAAACAATACAGGGATATTAACAAACAAGAAAATACAGAAAGTTAAAAGTTAAACTCCTTGAGAGCAATGCTCTGCAGACAGGAGCGACACCAGTCAAAATCAGTTATGAGGAGAATTTGAGGAAAATTCCCTGAGAATATTGAGAGCTCCGCTCTGAAAAAAAAATGGATATAATAATAATAATATTCTCAAGTGCCATATAATTTGGGAGGAGCAAAGCTCCATTAATTAAGAAGATATAAGAAAAATCTTTTATAGAGCAAAGCTCTATTAATGGAACCCTAACAGGATTCTCCTGAGTTCTCTTTGGACCTCTTTAGAGCAAAGCTCTGCTAAATGAAACCCTAAATGGGTTTTCTTTAGATCAGGGATCTATGGAGAGCAAAGCTCTAATAATCAGTTTTAATTTAATTTTATTTTATTTTATTTACCTACGATGGTTATGAACTCTGGAGTTCTTGGAAAAAAAAAATCAAGAGCAAGGCTCTGAAAATTCTTAAGCAAGAGTAAGGCTCTGAGTCAAAATTCTTGAAGTGGTAAAGAATTTTTTGAGGACCAAAGGTCCTATTTATAGGCATCAATCGCCTCTTCAACTGCAGAAAGTTGCTGCGACGGTTCGGATTCTGCCACCGTTGCGCTTGCGTTTGGAGGCCACGTAAGCGCAGCGGTGGGGGGGCATTTGTTTACCCCAATCAGAGCAAAGCTCTGTTCAAATTCCAAGGCGGGAGAAGAAGCAACGCTTCATCTTCCCCCAATCAGAAATAAAGTTTTGCTTTGAAAATTTAACTTTAATTTTGAAGCAACGCTTCAGATCCCGTGCGCTGCGCGCAACGCGCCACGTGTCAGAAGTTGACACGGCAGCACAACGCCCAAGACAGTACGTCCAATCAGAGTAAGGCTCTTTAAAAAACATAAGCAACGTTCAACTGCGCAAGCGCACGGCTGCGTGACACGTGTCTGCGCAGTTGCGTAAGCACAATTTCGCAAGCGCACGGCAGCGCGACACGTGTCTGCGCAGTTGCGCAAGCACAACTGCGCAAGCGCACCGCTGCGCGACACGTGTCTGCGCAGTTGCGCAAGCGCACCGCTGTGCGACACGTGTCTGCGCAGTTGCGCAAGCGCTGTTGCGCAAGTGCCTCACTGCGCGACATGTGTCACACGCTGGTGAGTTGCGCAACAACAGAGTGAAGATTTAAGGATATTTTTCTGTTCTTGTTTAAACAAGAAGATTTCTTCTGTAAAACAGGGGCCTTTGGATCAAAGATCCGACGGTGGGGAAAATTCCCCAAATCACTCAGAAAAGATCTTTTTAACAAATTTAACTGATTTTTGAGCACTATAAAAAGGACCCCAGACCCCATTTCAAGGAGAGAGACAATTGGGATTAAAAAAAAAGAAGAAGAAGAGAACTTCTTGAGAACACAAAGAAGAAGGTAAAAACCTTTGAAATAAGAGAAAATTCTCTTAGGAATAGATCATTGATCTAAAAGAAAAAATCAGTGATCTTCAATAAATAAATAAATAAATAAAAAAATAAAAAAAAATAATGCCTTGCACTTGCTAGAGAACCTCTGGTTCTCTGAGATAGAAAGAAAGAAAAGATTTTTCTTCTTCTCTTTGATCTAAATTTAGATCAAGAAATTTAAAAAGTGCTCTGCACTCCTTCCCTTGAATCTAAAAGATTCTTGGTGCTTTGCACAAATGCAATGCATTACTTGAAGGGCCAGGCCCAAATCAAAAAGGCCTAGCAGGCCAAAATAAATTGCAAAGCAACAAAATGGCTGAGCCCAAACAAAATTGATGCTCTGCATCATTCATAAAGAACAGAGCTCAAAACAAATTGATACCCTGCATCTTTTCTGGGCAAAGCCCAAATAAAAAAATAAAAGGAAATGCAAAAGCAATGTTGGACATTTTTTTTACTGGACTTAGCCCAATCGTGGCCATAAGTCCTTAAATTAAATTGGCTGAGCAAAATGGCTCTCCTAAATCAATCAATATCCGGTTCGAGAGTACATCTCCGAACTCCTTTGACATCCATCATTGTAATTCCTCAACGACGTCAAAGAGGTGACGGGTCCCAACGGCCACACACCCAATAATGGACCGAAACGTCCATAAACTAATAATGGACCGAAACGTCCCTAAACTAATATTGGACCGAAACGTCCCTAAACTAATATCGGACCGAAACGTCCCTAAACTAATATCGGACCACCACGTCCCTAAACTGGCACAATAGAGCCCAAATGCTCTTTTATCGGATCTAAACGGTCCCGTTAAGTTGATCTTAGTCTCAAACTAGACTAACGTATCCTTAACAAACGTTTAAGTTGATCTTAGCCCCACACACGGCTAACGTATCCTTAAATATTCAAATGGATTATAAAACTCCCAATCAACTCTGGTTCGAGGGTACATCTCCGAGCTCCTTTGATACATGTCGTTGTAATCCTTCAACGACGTCAGAGAGTGTTAGTTATATGTATGCCCTAGAGGCCATTACTGTACATAGGATGTATATTGTAGTGGATACTGGGACATATATAGGGAGGACTTTCTTGCTCGACATGATAGTATGCTATCTGGTTACCCTTTAACTTAACGTGTATGCTGATTGTCTCTCTGTTACATGTTGGTAAAGCCCTTAGGATCTGTACTTGACTACCTGGACTATGATGCGGATCATACTAGTGGGGACATGGTAGTCCATAAGTACATCCTTCAAAGTCCCTAGTCGTGGGTGTATCGAGACGGGACATCGATATACCAGAGTAGACTAGCGTGTACCTTCTCGACCCATACAGATGGGCGATGGATGATCCCATATCCATCGGTGTTTGACATCAGAGATGATATACGGATGCTCAGTGGAGACTGGATACACTGGACGGACTCGCCGAGAACTCCCAGATGGTATTATACCTCACGTCAGATGGCAGTTCTCTGGTGACACTGGTACAGAGTAGTCTGTTGACCCGAGATCGTCATAGAGTCTTGTGTGGTTCCCACTGTGCTTTGATTTCCATCTTACCACGTCCAAGAGGGCGTGAAAAACGGTGGTTTTTGGGTACAGTCCTGAGTCACATGGAGGCAATGAGCGATAGGAGCGGATTCGTCTCTCCCGGTATAGGGGGTTGATGTTGCGCTGTGTTCGATTGGCTATAACAGGAAATCCCTGGCTAGGGTTGCTGAGATTTACTGGTAAGTGTTACCAGTAGTTTCTCGAATTGTTATAGACCTCATATCGACACGACTTATCGAGCTATTGGGGTCTGACGTTTACCACCCCTAGGCGAGATATGCGACATATCAGACGATCAGACCGGACTGTACGGTAGTGTTACTAGTTGGATTCACTGGAGTGTGAGCGGGCTTGCTCGTCGATCTTCAGATCGCTCAATACCCGGGTGGCCGTTACGTTTAGCAGACCGCTTGCGGCTTGTGGGTGTTTGATATGATCATCACCTGCTGCCGGCGTATTGACGAGTCTTTAGAGTCCTACACAGAGGTTTCCCGGCTCAAGCGAAACGAAATAGGAGCGCATATGAGATATGTGCGGGACCGAGAATAATGCGTGTATGTGATATCGTATTCTATTCTCGCGATGAATGTATCGAATGGTTGTATGCGATATAACCTAGTTATCGAATCAAGTATTGATTCGATAAGCCGATACATTGAATACTAGTCGGTTGTGTGCGACATGACCGGATCATTGAATCAAGTGTTGATTTAATGATTTAATGCATAATTATATATTTGATATATTACTTTGCACTAACTAGTATTAGTTCACTTTAAACGGATTTTCTCACTTGGTTTGTGCACATTGTATATGTGATATACTTTTGTACACTTGTATGTATCATGTTTGATGATGCATGCTAACTTGTGTTTTGTGTAAAGTTTAAACCATGGTTATGTAATGGTTAGGGTTTTCATTTTCATATCTATTTATTTATTTGTTTATTCATTTTGGAAAATGATAAGCATAATGCAAAATGGTGGCTTTGTTTGGGAGCTTGTTGAAGCTTCATGAAGACTTTGACCATTTTGTATTTTAGCTTAACCCTAACCATTGCATTGAACCATGATTAGTTCTCTACACTTAACTATGGTCATGTTATGATAAGGATTGATTTATTCTTTTCTTTTTTAATTAACTTATCATAACTTTATCTTCTTCTTCTTCCTTTCTTCACTTGAAAAAAGCAAGCTCCATCAATGGTGATTGATGGAAATGAGTGAGAAATCCAAAACTAAAGTCTACCCACTTCCTATTTCTTCATCCTCTACCTCTTGCCAAGTAGTGGAGTGTGTTTTCTTCACAAGTTTCTTGACTTGGTGAAGTCGGAGCTTGATTTAGCGATGCCTCGACGTAGATCATCTTCGGCATGGACATCGACGACCTAGCTTGCCTATTCTCCGATGAAGCCGACGCTAGAGCCCGGGAATTCACTAGGACAGCGAGGGGACTTCATTGCGGAGCTATGGAGGTGGAGCACCGGATCTACAAAGGTTGTATTTCCGTATTCCCTCAGTTAAGTGTTAACTAGTTTCTGTTTCGCCTAGAATTCTAGCCGACGATCCGTATTAGGGTTTCTCGGCACCTAGATTTTTTGAAATTGGCATGGTTGATGCCTTGTGAGACCTCCTTGGAGTGCCTAGGAACCCTACAGAGACGTGACGAGTCCCGATGGCCATACATTAAATTAATCACTACGTTGAGTTGATCTTAGTCTAAAACCGGACTAACGTATCCTTGACGAACGTTTAAGTTGATCTTAGCCGCAACGCGACTAATGCATCCTTAAACTGAAAACACCAAACCTAAATCTAAGTAAATACGGATTTGGACTAATCTACGTCCTACGGGCGACGGCATTACTCAGTCTCCGTATACAATCCACGGGCAACCACAAACAAAATGAACACACACGGCACGAAGTGAAATTCTGGAGAAGGAGAAAGTTGTTACCGCGATGCGGTAGCGTAATTAACTGCAGGGGCTTGCGCCTGCAGGGAAGAGCGTCCCCACAATCAAAAAACCCTCAAGCGAGGGGGAATCTGACAAAGTCTGCTACATCGGCCGCATCCGTCTAAACCTTCGATACACGGTGCCATAAATCAACTTGGCATCTTCGGAGAGGTAGACGGATAAAACCAAATAGCATCTGCCCCGAATCTCAGGCACAGACGTCCTAACGCCCAGGCCGCCATTCGGAGGGGAACAACCACCTATTGGAGATAGTGCCCTTAAAGTCAATTATTGGATTGCAGGTACGTAATTGCAATGATTGAGGCAGGACCTATACCGATATGACAGTCTTGCTCGAGATGATAGTTTGCTATCTGGTTTGTCTTTATCATCGTATACATGATTTAGTTCGCTATTGCATGATTGATAGAGCCCATAGGATTCTTGCTTGACTACCAGCAGTATGATGGCGATCATATACGTGGGAGCTGGGGTCTGTAAGCACATCCTTAAAGAGTCCCTAGTCGTGGGAGTTTCGAGACAGGGCATCGATACTCAAGAGTAGACTAGTGTATACAGTCGAGACCCCGACGAGGGGCGGTGGCCGGTCTCATAAGCCATTGGTGTTAGTTGATTCACCTAAGATGTATACCGGTGCTCATTGGGTTATGAGTACACCGGACAGGACTCGCCGGGAACATACTAGTTGGTATTATATATATCGTTAGATAGCAGTTCCCTGGTGACATGTGTACAAGTTAGTTCATCGACCTGAGGTTGTCATTTGTCTCGTGTGAGTTCCCACTGTGCTTTGATTTCTACCCTACCACGGCTCAAAGGAGTCGTGCAAACAGGTCTTTTTTGGGTACAGTCCCGAGCCACATGGAGGCAAGTGAGCGGATCGGCAGGGGATTCATCTCTCCCGGTATTGGGGGTAAGATCGCGCTGTGTCTAGGAGAGCCATTACATAAAGCCCTCGGCCGAGGCAGGAGATTTACTGGTAGGTACTCCAGTAGTATCTCAGAGTGTTCTGGGCCACTCTCTGACACGACTTATACCGCTATTGGGGGTCTGACGTTACTAGCCCCCTAGGCAGATATGCGATACTCATAGACGAACGGACCGGACTGTATGTATATTGTCACTGTTAGGCTCAGTAGGGTTTATGGATGAGTTCGCTCATCAGCTTCCCTTCCAATCAATACATAGGCAACCGTTACGTACAGCTTGTACCTCTGACGAGCTAGTGGTTATACCCAGTGCCAGTGTGTTGATGAGTTATTAGAGTCCCCCACAGACACTTTCCCAAGTTCGGGCGAAACGTTGTAGAGGCCGTATGGTTTTATGGCAGGGTTCGGAAAATGCACGTGCGTTTTTGCACGTGTCATTTTTCGGGCAGATAATACTGGTAGGCTTTGGTTTAAGCCGGATCCCAGTATTATACTATATAGATATAATATCTTTGTCTCAGTTGCATTTGTATTCGATCGTAATACAAATGCGGGTATGTTTATACTGATACGGGGTTATCCTGAAATTCGTTTCAGGATCACTTTTGGAAGTTGCCAGTTTCCAGTTTTCTATCGGCCGTATTTAACATTCGGTTAAATGCGGATTTATCTTTTCTTCTTGGGTGAGTCATGA
Organism: Agapanthus africanus; assembly: GCA_030015575.1. Lineage (NCBI taxonomy): Eukaryota > Viridiplantae > Streptophyta > Magnoliopsida > Asparagales > Amaryllidaceae > Agapanthus > Agapanthus africanus. The sequence goes on along the minus strand of JASDDO010000018.1, from coordinate 58,612,446 downwards.
GGGTGAGTCATGAGATTGCTTCTAGAGGATTCTAGAAAAGGGTGACTAAGTTAGTGAGGTGTTATATGATTCATTGGTTGTATTTAATGCTTGATGATGTGTTATAGTGACTCATGGTTTTGCATTAATGAAGTAATGAGTCATGATAAGTATGCTTGCTTAAGGTCACCTCTCCCTCCTCCTACACTCACCCCTTTGCTCATATAACATGGCCGGCCCCTCTTTGGAAATGATATGGTTGTTGATTTGAAAAAAGTATATGAAATTTGCTTCATGGAAATTTCATAAGTTCATTCTCTCATTTACCCGATTCCAAAAGGCAACCTCATTAACCGTTCGTCCATAGCCTTGGACGTAACGAGACAAAGTGTTCTACTCATTCTCTACATCATCTTGGTCGTCTCTTTTAGCAAACTTGACGACCGAGTTGCCTCGGTTCAGAGGCGGGAGCCCGTTTAAAGATCCGTCGACGTGGTGCCACCTGGACGACGAGACTGGAGATTCAGGAGATCGGAGCAACCGCAACAAAGCGTGGGATGATGGTTGAAGACCGAAGGACTCGGATCGTTCGGTATAAAATTTCTACCCTCTTTGTAATATGTTAGTTTAGCTTTAATGGCAGATCCGGGTTATAGTACGCGATAGCGCCAGTTGTAAAAAGTTTTTGTTCTGCATTTGGCATCTGTTAGACGGCCGGGGCGCTACCGTGGACTTACAGTGGTATCAGAGCCACACCATTAAGCTTTACTAACTTGTGCTAACACGTTTAAAACATCGATCGAACGGATTTTCGAAAACCGCAAATTCCAAGTTTACAGTTTCTGTCGATTTTAAATCAGGTCCAAAAATTATTTTACATATAACAGAAAACAAAGCAGGGTTTTCTAAGCAAACTGGGAAATTTTGAGCACGTGATCCCACGTGAGCGCCGCGGATCCACGGTGAAACCTAGAGTTTGACCACGGAACCGCGGCAGTACTGTGGGAACAGTGCATCAAAATTTTCCAGTAGGCTTTCCTTGGTAAATTATGGTTTTTGGAATATTCTTTTGGGCCCAGATTTTTGTTACTGTACAGCAGATGTACGTGGAGCCCACTTAGGGAAGTTTAATCGACATAAATTTTAAACTTGTTAGTATGCAGTATTTACATTATATCTCTGACCGGGAATGTCATTTGATTGGTAAACTGCGTCTGATTGCTATAGTTCTTTTAGACGGGTTTGCAAACGTGACATTCGTGTTGATGTTCTGTGTTATGCTGTGTTGTTGCGGATATGTCGTGGTGGATAGCAGGGTGCAATGATAGTGCTGTTTAGATTCATTTGTACATTTGATATTGCGGGGCGAGCGTCCAACATGTGGACTGCCGTCACTGCCTGTTTGTATAATATTCTTTTGGTTCACGACCGGGTTGAGGTCGATGTACCCGTTGTACATATTTTTATTTCTGTACTAGGTTTATCCCGCGAAGGAGTGCACAGATAGCCGGGTTCTGGAGGGCAACGGGTCCGTATCTCATGGCTTTGAGAGGCAAAGGGACCTCACTCAAGAATTGGCAGACTATTCGCCGCACTCGTAGGGGGTACAGGTTGACCCAAGGAGGGGTTCTCAATTTACCGGATTCCGTGAAGTGCCGGGTGTTCCATTCACTATGCTGTGGGGACTGCCTCGCTTCAAGTTTTGGCGTTTAACTTGCCGCACCCGTAGGGGTCTAGGTTTCATTGCACAGGCTATTCACACGACCAGGGGAACGTCAGGTTTCAGCAACGGCTCTGTGAAACCCGGGGATCCCAGATTATCTGTATTGTTCTGTGATGCTTATTACTTTTCTGTAATGTTGCATATTATCACGCCTGGAGTGATTATTGTATATTGGTATATATGCTATTAGATGTTGTATATGTTTTACACCCATGCTTGTCCAGTCCCCGCTCTGTCGTTAGTTAAGTAACCTAACGGGTGATGACGGGACCCAGTGACGAATGCGGATGGCATATACGCACATTTTATTTTTCGTTCTTTTATGGTGTGATTGATTGATGGGACTGCATTGATTCTTATCAATGCAAGGATAAAACAAACCTATATTTGATGTTGTTGGAACCAATTTAAAAAGTGTTATTACAAAGACATTTCCTTTTGTTATGCATAGTGATATTCAGTTGGAATATCCTGCACCTCATTCGACGAGGCAAGGGCTGATATCCCTTCACTGGGAGAGACCCTTTAGGCAGAAGTTTGCGACAGGGTAATAACTTCAATATAGTCGATTACAAGTTGCTTTGCATCGCGGTATTCAGTTGGTATATCCTGCACCTCATTCCACGAGGAAAGAGCCGAGATCCCTTCACCGGGAGTGACCTCTTTAGCAAAAGATTTTCGTCACTATATTTTATAAAAAGCTATCAGGTTCCTTCAACAAGATCAAGTTTATTACGTTAAAGGTTTTTCGCCAAAAACCAGCCGTAGCCCTCCGTCATTTCTTTTGGGTATTCAGTAGTATTCAAGCTATGTATTTTGACCTTCGCCAAGGTATAGTGTTTGGTAGCTGCTGGGTATTCATTTGTAGCATAGATAGATGTGTTGGTTTGGGACAGTCGTACTACTATTTTGGCCTTCGTCAATGGTATGTACGGGTGGGTTCAAATTGACCTGGACAATGACGGGTAGAACTTGGCATGTGACTTATGACATTTTAACCTTCGCCAAGGTCATAAGAGCATGGGGCAAAAATCAGATCGGGAGTTTCAAACATACAGGAAACTTGCCAGGCATGCGCATACCTTCTGGAGTGTGATAACTTGAGTGGCTTCCATCAAGTTATCATGCGATGATAGTTGGATCCCGATTCTCACTGATGAGTTGGTTTACTCTTCGGGTGATCCCGACTAATTCTTCTTTCAGGTTTGGAGGAGAATTTGAGATTACAGTGGGAGGTTTCCTGATTAGATAAAGTGATAACCATTCTAATCTAGGTTAGAGTGCACGCAGAGTGTTTCTTTTCTCTCTCTCTCTTTGGCAGCGACCTTTGACCGACCCTAGACTATGACTCAGTGACCAAGTTGACCGAGCCTTCTTAAAATACTGGCTTTTGGATTGTCTAAAGTTGCATAAGTCATTGCCGCTCCTTCTTTTACCCTTTGCATTTCTCAGAACACCCCGTATTACTACGGACATCCACTTCCATTGGATAGATCCATCGTATGATTATATACAAACTCGAAGGGACTTCTTCGAGGATGGATCCAGGTTCAGAAGAAATAGAATTAGTTTATTCAGTTGTCTTTTATTATCACCTTCTCTCAGGTTGCGAGAGCTCCTTGGTTTAGGAGAGTACACCTATTACGCTTATTGGATAATCTTATTCCAAACCATAGGCTGGTGCCGAAAGGTAAGGAATGAAGAAAGCCAATTAGCCTAAGTAGGGTGTACAAAAGGTAATAACTAAAGACAAAATAAAGGGATTAAAAGGAGGGCAAAGTAAATTGCGACTGTTATCATTCACGACCAAACCGCGTACTTCATCGCTACTCCTATTTCACCTTTTCTTTTTCCCAGTTCGAGAGAAATAGAATAAGGTATTATTCAGTTATCTTTTATCATCACCTTCTCTCAAGTTGCGAGTACTCCTAGGATTAGGAGGGTACACCTGTTATGCTTACTGGATAGTCTTCTTCCAAACCATAGGCTGGTGCCGAACGGTAGGGAAGGAAGAAAACCACTTAGCCTAACGATGGTGTACAGAAGGTAATGAATAAAGACAAATAAAGGGATTTGGAGAGATGGCAAGGGAAATATACGGTTAAAGTCATGAATTGGATTATGGAAGAGGCATTACTAAGAAATACCAGGATACCCCTATGAAACATTTTCATGTTTCAGTATATTGTTAAAGGAAAACTGATTTCCCGATTTGATACTTACTCCAGGGTATGTATTTACCAGGTTTCATTCTCATATTTGTATGGTTTTACAGATGATGAGTAGGAGTAAGTTATTGGGAATTAGATGATCATCCTCATTATATCGGAATTCGTTGTAATTGGTGATATTTGAGGAAATCGCCTGGGTACAGCTTTCAACCTACGATGCATAGGTTTTGAGTTATTCAACTCAGCGGACTTATACAGAGTATTGTATGTTGTCCAGTGTCCGTCAAGACAAAGGGGTAGGTCATCATACTATGTTCTGTTTACTTATGACTTCTCTAGATTTTAGACAAGTGTTTCATAGAAATACAATGTCTAAGTTTTGAGAAGTTGTGGGTATAAGAATAAAGTAGAGAACCAGGTATCGCAAGTATCGGGATTCTTCAAAGAGATCGAAGATGTAGATTCTTGTGATAGGTATTCAGTTGATAGTAATAGTTTTGAGAAACTCGTTTCTCTTTCAGGTTACTCATAATTGGATGGATTCCTAAGTTGAGTAATGCTGAGTAGCCACTTTCCATTAAGTTGATATGCACTGGAAACAGCTGCATAATTTGAATCTGGTTCCAATTAAATTAGTGCCTCTATTTCTATATTGTATATAGAATGGTTCATATCTTAACGATGTTAAGATACGGGGAGTTGTCCAGCTTATGCTTAAAACCAGACACTGGATAACTCAAGGCACGTTTCTGTAATGGCAGTTTGTGGGTTGACCCTGGCTTTGACGAGGGTTGACATTTTTACCATCTGGAAGATCAATAGTGATATTGTCGCCACAGTTTTATTAAAATAGATTTTTTCAGAAAACACTAGTGGGAGTATGGTAGAACTAGAAGTGATTCTAGAACCGCAAACGATTACGGAAAATTTAATAGGACCTATATATTCAATCAGGTTTGACATTCCAATAGCCACTCCGCAGATATGGTGGGTAACCTCAGACACCCGAGAGGTACTCCGGTACCCTCAAGGACGGTGACAGGGAGGTTCTTGTTTACCCAGACTTAACACTACTGTTGTTCCAGGCAATGAGACCCGGCAGAAGAATAAGTATAGCGTCATTCTAAACTAGCTTTAGAAGTGTACGTATATATTATTCTGCCAGAGGGTTGTCGTAGTCAGTGGGAGCAGCGGAAGCATAGTGGACAAATAGCTTATGTCTATTTATAGACTTCAGCAGTTATAGCGGAGATAGATCATCTATTTTTGATGAAACAGTCATGGCTTTGACTTCATCAGAATAGGGGATGGATCTATTAAGAAGGTAGTAGGGTGTGATGATGACATACACAGATTAGGAAGTAAAATTCCTAAACTACGATCGGTTGTACTTTGGTCGTCACACGGTTGTTTCTCCACAAAGGATATGGATATAATATCAGACATTCTGGTTACTAGATCTATGGTTCTAGATCTAGATTTGGGTAGTTTCCCAATGTGGGTATTTTGACAGTATTCTAATAGAATTTTAGAATAGATGACTCCTAGCATGGTGGTGTACCTGCAGGTGATGGAGTCACCCTCTCTAAAGGTGTCTTAGAGACTAAAGGAGAGAGGGAAGTGCATGATTGGCAGATCACTTGCTTAGGCAATTGAGTCAATCATGAGATGTCAAGTACCACACCAGATGTTGTTTTTGCACTAGATGCGATAAGATTATATTAATCCAATCCTGGAGAAACATAAGAAAGCAGTTTTAGAAAATGAGTGTATGTTCTAAGGATTTGATGACGGCAACCTCCATAGGGAGACGATTATCATTCCAGGCTTCCAAGGTGACATGGATGACAGAGTGATTGTCAGAGTTATAGTTTTCCCTCTGACGAGGGACAATATTATGGACAGGTGGTCCAAGAGGATACTGTGGGAGGCATGGTGCTGGATACTGATTAGGTTCAGTTATCGATACAGTCTGAGAAGTTTGGATTTGGAGTTCATTGATGAACTAGGTCCCATCAGATATCCAGTAATATTCTAAGACAGGTATTACTCGATTCGGGAGATGAATTTCTCCGCGAACTTGAGATTAAGAGAGACATAGAAAGAAACATCAGGGCGGATCCACTCACTGAGGCTATTTCTCGAACACAAAAGTTTTACAAACAAGCTTTGTGAAACTGATTAGTAGAGGAGTTGGATGTTCGGTATCACACGGGCTGTGAGTATGCGACATCGCAATAATTAGCCTTAAGTGCAAGTGGGAGATTGTTGGAGATAGTGCCCTCAAAGTCAATTATTGGATCGCAGGTACATGATTGCAATGATTGAGGCAGGACCTATACCGATATGACAGTCTTGCTCGAGATGATAGTATGCTATCTGGTTTGTCTTTATCATCGTATACATGCTTTAGTTCGCTATTGCATGATTGATAGAACCCATAGGATTCTTTCTTGACTACCAGCAGTATGATGGCGATCATATACGTGGGAGCTAGGGTCTGTAAGCACATCCTTAAAGAGTCCCTAGTCGTGGGAGTTTCGAGACAGGGCATCGATACTCCAGAGTAGACTAGTGTATACAGTCGAGACCCCGACAAGGGGCGGTGGCCGGTCTCACAAGCCATTGGTGTCAGTTGATTCACCTAAGATGTATACAGGTGCTCATTGGGTTATGAGTACACCGGACAGGACTCGTCGGGAAAATGCTAGTTGGTATTATACATATCGTCAGATAGCAGTTCCCTGGTGACATATGTACAGGTTAGTTCATCGACCTGAGGTCGTCATTTGCCTCATGTGAGTTCCCACTGTGCTTTGTTTTCTACCCTACCACGGCTCAAAGGAGTCGTGCAAACAGGTCTTTTTTGGGTACAGTCCCGAGCCACATGGAGGCAAGTGAACGGATCGGCAGGGGATTCGACTCTCCCGGTATTGGGGGTGAGATCGCGCTGTGTCTAGGAGAGCCATTACACAAAGCCCTCGGCCGAGGCAGGAGATTTACTGGTAGATACTCCAGTAGTATCTCAGAGTGTTTTGAGCCACTCTCTGACACGACTTATACCGCTATTGGGGGTCTGACGTTACTAGCCCCCTAGACAGATATGCGATACTCATAGACGAACGGACCGGACTGTATGTATATTGTCACTGTTAGGCTCAGTAGGGTTTATGGATGAGTTCGCTCGTCAGCTTCCCTTCCAATCAATACATAGGCAACCGTTACGTACAGCTTGTACCTCTGACGAGTTAGTGGTTATACCCAGTGCCAGTGTGTTGATGAGTCATTAGAGTCCCCCATAGACACTTTCCCAAGTTCGGACGAAACGCTATAGAGGCCGTATGGTTTTATGGCAGGGTTCGGAAAATGCACGTGCGTTTTCGCACGTGTCATTTTTCGGGCAGATAGTACTGGTAGGCTTTGGTTTAAGCCGGATCCCAGTATTATACTGTGTAGATATAGTATCTTTGTCTCAGTTGCATTTGTATTCGGTCGTAATACAAATGCGGGTATGTTTATACTGATACGGGGTTATCCTGAAATTCGTTTCAGGATCACTTTTGGAAGTTGCCAGTTTCCAGTTTTCTATCGGCCGTATTTAACATTCGGTTAAATGCGGATTTATCTTTTCTTCTTGGGTGAGTCATGAGGGTGAGTCATGAGATTGCTTCTAGAGGATTCTAGAAAAGGGTGACTAAGTTAGTGGGGTGTTATATGATTCATTGGTTGTATTTAATGCTTGATGATGTGTTATAGTGACTCGTGGTTTTGCATTAATGAAGTAATGAGTCATGATAAGTATGCTTGCTTAAGGCCACCTCTCCCTCCTCCTACACTCACCCCTTTGCTCATATAACATGGCCGAACCCTCTTTGGAAATGATATGGTTGTTGATTTGAAAAAAGTATATGAAATTTGCTTCATGGAAATTTCATAAGTTCATTCTCTCATTTACCCGATTCAAAAAGGCAACTTCATTAACCGTTCGTCCATAGCCTTGGACGTAACGAGATAAAGTGTTCTACTCATTCACTACATCATCTTGGTCGTCTCTTTTAGCAAACTTGACGACCGAGTTGCCTCGGTTCAGAGGTGGGAGCCCGTTTAAAGATCCGTCGACGTGGTGCCACCTGGACGACGAGACTGGAGATTCAGAAGATCGGAGCAACCGCAACAAAGCGTGGGATGATGGTTGAAGACCGAAGAACTCGGATCGTTCGGTATAACATTTCTACCAACTTTGTAATTTGTTAGTTTGACTTTAATGGTAGATCCGGGTTATAGTACGCGATAGCGCTAGTTGTAAAAAGTTTTTGTTCTGCATTTGGCGTCTGTTAGACGGCCGGGGCGCTACCGTAGACTTATACCACCCTACCACCTTCTTAATAGATCCATCTCCTATTCTGATGAAGTCAAAACCTATGACTGTCACATCAAAAATAAATGATCTATCTCCGCTATACTTGCTTTAGTCTATAAATAGACACAAGCTACTTGTCCACTGTGCTTCCGCTGCTCCCACTGACTACAACAACCCTCTGGCAGAGTCATATACACGTGCACTTCTAAAGCCAGTTTAAAACGATGCTATACTCATCCTCATGCGTGGTCTCATAGTCTAGAATAGCAGTAATAGCAAGTCTGGGTAAACAAAAACCTCCCTGTCACCGTCTTTGAGGATACTGAAGTACCTCTCCGGTGCCTGACGTTACCCACCATATCTGCGAAGTGGCCAATGGAATGTCAAACCCTGATTGAATCTTTAGGTTCTATTAAATTTTCAGTAATCGTTTGTGGTTTTGGAATCACTTCCAGTTCTACCATACTCTCACTACTATTTTCTGAAAAAGTCCATTTTACTAAAACTGTGGCGAGTCAAGAACAATATCACTATTGATCTTCTAGATGGTAGAAAGTTAACCCTCGTCAAAGCCCGGGATAACCTATAAACTGCCATTACAGAAACGTGCCTTGAGTTATCCAGAGTCTAGTTTTAAGCATAATCCGGACAACTCCATATACCTTAACATCGTTAAGATATGAACCATTCTATATATAATATAGAAACAGAGGCACTGATTTAATTTAAACAAGATTCAAATCATGCTGCTGTCTCCAGTGCATGTCAACTAAATGGAAAGAGGCCGATCAGCATTACTCAACTAGGAGTGAATCCAAATATAAGTAATATGAAAGAGAAACAAGTTCTCAAAACCATTATTATCAACTGAATACCAAACACAAGTATCTTCATCTTCGATCACCTTGAAGAATCCTGATACTTGCATCATGTGGTTCTCTACTTTATTCTTGTACCTATAACTTCTCAAAACTTAGACCTTGTATTTCTACGAAACACTTGTCTAAGACTGGAGAAGTCACAAGTAAACAGAATATAGTACGAGGACCAACCCCTCTGTCCTAATGGATACTGGACAACATACAATACTTTGTATAAGTCTCCTGAGTTGAATAACTCAAACCCTGTGCGTCATAGGTTGAAAACTGTACTATAGTTAAGAAGAATTACACCGCTGTTTAATGCTCCTTACCCAATCATCAACTGATATAGGTAAATGTCATGGATATAATTTCAAAAAGTAATATCTCACTTTATAAAATAAACGTACAGATATACCGGTTTGAAATTGGTGCATAACAACGGATATTCAAAACCAAATATTTGCCGTCAGGCAAAACCCCAGGGGATTTCCTCAAATATCACCAATTACAAAGAATTCCGATATAATGAGGATACAATCACATAATTCCTAATAACTTACTCACACTCATCATCTGTAAAACAATACAGATGTGAGAGTCAAACCTGGTAAAAACATACCCTGGAGCAAGGATCTAATTGGGAAATCAGTTTTCAATTAACAATGCACAGTGAAACTGAAACATGAAAATGTTTCAAAAGGGTAACTGGGTATTCCTAGTAATGCCACTTCCATTATCCAGATTCATAACTGTAACCGTATATTTTTTTGCCATCTCTCCAAATCCCTTTATTTGTCTTTACTCATTACCCTATGTACACCATCCTTAGGCTAAATGGTTTTCTTCCTTCCCTGCCGTTCGACACCAGCCTATGGTTTGGAAGAAGACTATCCAATATGCGTAATAGGTGTACTCTCCTAATCCTACGAGTACTCGCAACCTGAGAGAAGGTAATGATAAAATACAACTGAATAAACCTTATTCTATTTCTCCTGAACCAGAATCCATCCTCGAACTAGAACAAGTTCCTTCGTATATAACTATACGATGGATCATCGAATAAATACGGATCTTTGTAGTGATACAGGGTGTTCTAGAGAAATACAAAGGTGAAGTAGGAGTGGCGATGATATACGCGGTCTGGTCGTGAATAATAGCAGTCGCAATTTACTTTGCTCTCTTTCTAATCCCTTTATTTGTCTTTACTTATTACCTTCTGTACACCACACTTAGGCTAATTAGTTTTCTTCCTTCCCCACCTTTCGGCACCTACCTATGGTTTGGAAGAAGACTATCCAATAAGCGCAATAGGTGTACCCTCTCCTAATCCTAGGAGCCCTCACAACCTGAGAGAAGGTAAAAGGAAAAGACAACTGAATAGTCCTATTCAATTTTTCTAGAACCGAAAACCATTCTCGAATCTGAAACAAGTTTCTTCGAGTTCGTATGTAACTATACGATGGTCATATCCGATAAATGTGGATCTTCATAGTGATACGGAATGTTCCGGAGAAAAGTAAAGGGTAAAAGTAGAAGTGGCAATGATATATGAAACTTAGACAATCCAAAAGTCGGTGTGTTTTAAGAAGGTTCGGTTAACTTGGTTACCGAGTTATAGTCTAGGGTCGAGCCATGGTCGCTGCCAAATAGAGAGAGAAAAGAAACACTCAGCGTGCACTCTAACCTAAATCAGAACGGTCAATCACTTTATCTAATCAGGATGTCTCTCATTGTATCCTCAAATTCTCCTCCAAACCTGAAAGAAGAATTAGTCGGGATCATTTAAAATCACCCGAGAAGTAAACCAACTCATCAATGGGTATCGGGATCCAACTATCATCGCATGATAATGTGATGGAATCCACTCACGTTATCAAACTCCAGAAAGTATTCGCATGCCTGGCAAGTTACCTGTATGTTTGAAACTCCCGATGTGATTTCTACCCCATGCTCTTATGACCTTGACGAAGGCCAACATGTCAAGTTCTACCAGTCATTGTCCAGGTTAATTTGAACACACCCATACATACCCTTGACAAAGGCCAAAATAGTAGTATGACTGTCCCAAACCAACGCATCTATCTATGCTACAGAAAATTAACAAATAGCTACCATACACTATGCCATGACGAAGGACAACAAACATAGCATGAATACTAAGTGCTACCCGTCTGAAACGACGGAGGGCTACGAATGGTTTTTGGCAAAAAACCTTTAACGTAATGAACTTGATATCGTTGAAAGAATCGGATAGCTTTTTACAAATATATAGTGGCGAAAACCTTTGCTAAAGAGGTCACTCCCTGTGAAGGGATCTCGGCTCTTTCCTCGTGGAATAAGGTGCAGGATATTCTCACTAAATATCACGATGCAAAGCAAAAAGTAATCGACTATAGTGAAGTTATTACCCTGACGCAAACTTCTGCCCAAGAGGTCAATCCCGATGAGGGGATCTCGGCTCTTGCTTCATCGAATGAGGTGCTGGATATTCATAACCGAATACTGCTGTGCAAAATAAAAGAAAACGTCCTTATAATAACAACTTTTTTTAAAATTGTTCCAACAATATCGAATAGGTTTGTTTTCCTTGCATTGATCTAAATCAACGCAGTCCCATCAATTAATCACACTACAAAAGACCGAAAATATGATGTACATGTATGCCATCCGCATTCACCACTGGGCCCCGTCATCACCCGTTAGGTTACTTAACTAACGACAGAGCGGGGTCTGGACTAGCGCAGGTGTAAAACATATGCAATATCTTCTAGTATATATATAGAAATATATAATAATCGCACCAGGCGTGATAAATGCAACATCACAGATAAGCAATAAGCATCACAGAACAATACAGATAATCTGGGATCCCCGGGTTTCCATTGAGCCGCAAGTGAAACCCGACGTTCCCCTGGTCGTGTGGATAGCCTGTGCAATGAAAACCTAGACCCCTACGAGCGCGGCAAGTTACCCTCCAAAACCAGAAGCGAGGCAACCCCCTCTGTCACGCCCCGTTTCCCAGTGTACGGCGAAGTGGACGTGACGAGGCCCGCTACGTATGTACTCAGAAGTACATACGCTAAGCGTAGCTAAGCAATATAAAATAATCACAAGAGACAAATGATATTGAAATAACAGCAACTTTTATTAATATCATTCTTTGTACAATGCATGAAATGAAAATGCAACTGGAATGGAAAAGCAATGCCTAAACAGTGGCATAATAATAAAAGGGAATACTGGAAAAAACAAAGTACAATTATCTAGAGCTCTGGGTCTTCTTGGAACTGCTCCAAATTTTCACTTGTGGGCTCGGTCTCAACTTGGTCCAAAGCACCTGACGACATTCAAAGAAGAGAGAAATAGAATGTCGTCAGCGAACAGGTCGCTCGGTAAGTCCCAAAGAAAAGAAGAATGAGAATGGCAGAGTAGCAGTATTTTCTAAAGTATTATGTTGTTGAATATTATGGAATATTGTTTAACGCCGTTGTTTGTAGCTTGGTACAGAAGGATGCCAGTGTATACGAAGGGGATCTCTATATGCTAGAGATCAGGGCAAATGGAGAGTACAAGGAACCGTTATGCCACGGTACAACAGCAACAGTATTCATGTTAGGTGTCTTAATCTGACCACCTCGTGCCACCTTTAACACCTTCCGTACCAATCTACCCCTTTAAACCCCGTAGTGTTTTACCAGTGTTGTAGTATTGGAATATGTAAACTGAATGACTGACCAAAACCATGATATCAGTAAACATGTTGTAACTGTATAATCAGGAAAATGGAATATCAGGATAATGGATGAATATCCATGGTTTGATTCAGTCAAAATGAATATATTGTTAACTGGATTCAGGGATTCTTGTATTCAAATTTGTATTGGAATATGATTGAATATAGGTTGACTTGAATTATATTCAAGTCAGAATTAGTCAGACTCCAACCCGAGTCAGACTAAAAGAAAGATAATTTGAAGTTCAATATTAGTTAGGGGCCTTATTGTAATTTGTGAAACTTGAGGGGGTTTTATGTAAAAAGTACTTTTGTATAGTTTTCAAAATATACCTCAAGAATTTAATATTCGTCTTTATGTATATACAACAATTTAATGATCAAGATAAATATGTATACATGTTCGAATAGCATGAAATGAGTCAAGTATATTATACGAGTAACTACCAAAATCAATGCTGTAAAGAAATATTATGTACGACTAATTAATCAAGTCAAACGAATGCGAGAACATAAACCAAAAATATGGCTCTAAGTGTTTTGCATGCGTGAGTTCCAGTTTCACCTAAATACGACTACCGGTTTGAGAGATATATATGTTTTCGTATCGTCGCGCAAAACAGATCAGAATCTATTCGGCACCGTCACATATTTTTAAAACGCAGTTTGAGTTAATTTCTATCGGGTTTCAGGTTACTAAGATTATTATAAAATTGTAGGTATTTCGATGTACTTATCCAAAACACCAAGATTCATATGATTTGGATTTCTGAAGCTCTAGTTATGATCATTTTAATATCAGCATTTAAAACAGAAATTCAGATTTCTGGACAGCAACTATATATTCTATTGCAAAGCCTATATCAGGTTGTTTCATGCATTCCTAAGTAATATAATATACATAAAATTATAGCTCTATCAATGGTGCATCTACACATCTAAATTTTGTCACAAACGGACATCGGGTGTTCGAGTTATGTCTAATTTAAAAACAATGTGCGAATCAGGACAGATTCTGTCCAGATTCGTCACTTAATATTGTAATGCAGTTTTCTATATTTTACGTCGGTTTTCAATAAAAATATAAAACTAAGGAAATCTAGATCATTCGATGTAGATATCAAAAACACCTGAGTTTGGTCAATTTGGATACCGGTATACCAAGTTATATGTCTTAGAAATTGACCGATAACTGCAGTTTTCTGTTTTACGATCAGTGAATAAATACGATGTAATTCCTAAACCGTTACGCGGATCGATCTAAAATTTTTACAGCATGTATAAAATAATATAATCTATCATATGTAAATTCCATGAAATTTTTAGAAGTAAAAATTAATTTCTAAAAATTATTTTAAAGCTAAAGGTATTGATGTGTATACTAAAATCGGCAGAAAGATTAACTAGTATTTTATGCAGGCTTCTATTTTTCTTTTAATAAACAAACCGATTTCATGTGACATTATAGATATATTGTGGCATGAAATTTGTGTTCTCACAACTTGTAATAAACATTCCTAGTCATGAACAAAGAATTAAAAATACTTTAATTTGAATAAGAGATAATAAGATATTATTAAACCATATAGAATCATATATATCTAAACTTATGTATATGTATATGTATATGTTTATGTGTATCTTCTCTTATGGATTATGATATGAAAAGAATATGGGGTTCACGATGCATGACAAGAGGAAAATAAGAGGTTGGGAAAAAAGAGAGAGAAGGGACTTACATACACAAGCCGGTATTGTCACCGGGCTTGTCTATCCGCCGATAGTCTCGCGTTACTAGCGAGACCTTCTTGAAGACTTCTTCATGTTCTTCTTCTTGTCATCTTGGTGAAGAGGAAGAAGTGAGAGATAGAAAAATATGAGGAAGGAAAAGATGGAGGAGGACAAATAAAGATGTTGTAATGGTGAATAATAATATATGCATTTAACATGAGAATTAAAAGAGAAATGAAAGGTCACCATTCATTTTGGAAATGAAAGGTCTCATTTGTAGGTTATAGGAAGAATAAAAATGATAAAAAATAATTGCAAGAATGGGGATTTGAAAATGTGACTTATGGAATAACAATGCAAGGACTTAACCAATGAGCTATAAGGTTGTTCATGCACATGTTTAATTAGAATTAAATATATGATGTTGCTTAAAAAGAAAATGGGCTTTTTAGATGGGCTGTAGAGAATAAGAATAATGGATTTGGGTTAAATATTTATGAAAGGAAAAATAAGAATGAGAAGTTAAAAACTTAAATATAAGAAAAAGAAATTGTACCTAGAAAAAAATACATAATAGATTAAGGAATAAAATAATAATAAATTTAATAGAAAAAGGAAAATACCAAGTACAAATAAATACGGTATATTATTGAAGAGGGATAATACAAATGTATAAAGATTTTGGGGTCATTACACCCTCCATCAAAGTGAATGGGCCACCCAGCACTTCACGGAATCTGGTAACTTGAGCACCCCTCCTTTGGTCAACCTGTACCCCCTATGAGTGTGGCGAATAGCCCGCCAATTCTAGAATGAGGCTCCTTCCATCTCAACGCCATGAGATGCGGACCCGTTGCCCTCCAGAACCCATCTATCCATGTACTCCATCGCGGGGTAATCCTAGTACATAGAAGAAAATATGTACATCGGTGACATCGACCTCAACCTGGTCATGCCCCAAACAAATAATATACAAGAAGGCAATGACGGCAATCCACATGTCGGACGCTCGCCCCGCGATATCAAATGTATAAATTAAACTAAACTGTACTAACATTGCACCCAAGCAATCCACCACGACAATCCGCAACAAACACAACACAATACAGAACATCAACGTGAATGTCACGTTCGTAAACCCGTCTAAAAGAACTATAGCAAATAGACAAGTTGTACCGCTCTAATGACATCCACGGTCGCAGATAGTAATGCATGTACTGAAAAATTTAAACAATTTTAGAAATATCGAGTTCGAAATAACCCCGAATAGCCCCAAACAACTAGATAAAAGCATATCCAAACAGGGCTAAACTAGCAATACCACTGAACCAATATTCCAGAGACCAGACCAAACCCAAAATACAAAGTTCAAACACCTTACCCAGGCCAACCGGCTCGGATTTTTAGGCAATGTGCTCGGTTCATTTCAGGTGGAATTGGTTCGTATTTAGGGTGTAGTCTAATGGTCACGTTAGTAGCCTTCTGCAGTTGCTAAAATATTTTTAGAAGACTCGGAAAATTTTGACAGAAACTAGAATATATTGGGTATTGTTTCAGAGTTGTTTCGGTTTCGATAGTTTAACATTGTCAAAACCAACTAGTATGCGGTTAATGGGTTGGCTCTGATACTATGTAGGGTTACGGCAGCGCCCCGGCCATCAATCCGTGGCCAAACACGGAACAAAAACTTTTAGAAACCGGTGCTAACAGAACCCTAATCGACGGATCGTACCATTAACCCTATACTAGTTATACGAAAAGAGTTTAGAGAGGTTATACCGATCGATCTGTGTCTTTTGATCTTCAATCTCTGTCCTTATCTCGTCGCGGCTGCCTCGAACAAGTTCGTTCTCCGGTCTCCCTCGTCGAAGACGATCGATGTCGAGGATTAGTAATACGGGCTCCCGCTTCAAAAACCGAAGCAACTCGGGCATCCAGTTTGCTAGCCTAGATACCCAAGGTGAAGTAGAGAGAGTGTGTGATCATTTTGTCTCAATACACCCAATGATTCTCAACACATGAGATGGAATGGATAGAGGTGAAGAAGAAGCCATTATGAAGAAAGTTGTGAGCTCAAGTCTTGGCACAAAAAGAAAAACAACTGAAGAAGTTCTCTGTTGCTTCTTGAGTGAGTTTGTGAGATATATGTTATTAGCAACTAAAGAAAAATTCACACACAATCAATGATATGCCATCTCACAATCACATCACACCAAACCCACACAAGACCCAACACCATGAGTCATAAGCACAATCAATGCACCATGCCAAGACTTGCACTCACACTCTCCATCAAAACAATACTAAACATTTAAAGAAAACTCTAAATGTTTAATACAAAACAAAGAAAAGAAATGGCATCTTCAAAAGTAATCTTGTAACGGATTACAAGAATACCCCTCATCCGTATATACATACCTGCATCTGTATTCCGACTGAATAAGAATACAACGAGACGAAAATAATCCAACGATATAATACTAAGATCCGGCCTAAACCAAAGCCTACTAGTACTATCCGTCTGATCATGATCCGTGCACAAGTGCACGAATATGATCTAACCCTGCCATAAAACCATACGGCCTCTATAATGTTTCGCCCGAACCAGGGAATCCCTCTGTGTGGGACTCTAAAGACTCTTCAATACGTTGGCAGTGGGTTTAACCACAAGCACCTCGGTGGCACTAGCTGTACGTAACGGCTACCCAGGTATTGAGCGAAAGGGAGGCCAACGAGCAAACTCATCTTGAAACCCTACTGAGCCTGACAGTGACAATATCCGTACAGTCCGGTCCGTTCGTCTATGAGTATCACATATCGAGTCTAGGGGGTGGATAAAGTCGGACCCCTAATAACGCGATATTTAGTGTCGGCATGAAACCTATCACCAACTGAGAAACTACTGATCCTAGATCGGTAATTCTCGTCTACCCCGGCCGAGGATTTCTGGTGATGGCCATCCGTGCATGTAACACCTTAGATTTGCGATTAGTGTTAATTAAGCGATAATGTGGGTTTTCTGTAAAAAGTTTACCAATTTGGGTTCCTCACATTTTATAACAATTAATTAATATTTTATTATTATTTTTTTTGGCTTGCACACACGTGTGCAAGTTAATGTGAGGGTTAGTTTGTGTTAATCTCGTTAATGACCATGACAACCTTAAGTTAATCTTAATCCTTGCTTTATTAACCTTAACTCTAGAAATTTGTGTGAGAGTAGATATTTTTCCTTGTGTTTTGTTTGGAGAGGAGGTGGCAAGGAGACTCATGGGAAGTCATACTTGCATTAATGGTGAAGTGAGGGAGAGAGTTAATGCAAGGTGCACTCACCCTCCACTCACCTCTCACCCTTATCACCTCACACACTCTCATTCACTCTCATTCTCTCTCACTCTATCTCTTTCTCACTTATCTTTCATCTCCTCTACACCCAAACTGAACCCTCATCACTTCCTTCACTAAAACTACACCAAACTTCATTAAACCTCACCCAAATCCTTTTTCAAGTCTTGTTTTGCCTCTAGGATTCCTTGGAGCTTGGAAAGCTAGGATCTTTGATCTTTTGTGCTTAGGTAATGATCTCAAATTGGTAAATAGGATGTTATAGTGTTGTGTAGCTTGTTAGTTGTCGTTTAGAACACTTAAAGTAATGTTTCGTGCACATATCGTATTTTTAGTGTCTTTTTATGATATTCGTGTTCTGCTGTGACCCAGAGTGTGTACTAGAAAATCTAGCAGTGTAGTAATGTTGTACTAGAGACCATAAGCTTTCACCTGAAGCACGAACCCCTGGAGCTCGGATTTGGCCGGCGACATGAATGGCATATCCGGTGACCTCGGCCATCTTGGGGAGTTAGGGTTTGTGTTTTTCAGGGTAGCTGTCTGCAGTTGTTTAGAAGTGTTTGGTACTGTTTGATTTTTGTGTTTTGACTGTATACAAAATCTGGGATCACTTTTCTAGTTTCTAGTGTTACGAATACGCGTGTTACGTTATCCGACACGGTTCGTGTCTTTATGTATCTTTTGCTCTTGGGTTGGTTTCATAGTGTCGCTATGCATGTTAGCCACTAGACGAACACTTGAGAGTATGTTTGGAGTTGGTGCGTCGATCAAACGTAGTTTGTACGTGTTATTGGTCGATTGCTAATATGAACTTGATATGTTGTTTTATGATCTTAGGGACGCAGGCGGGGATTTCGGACGCTGCGAAGAAGGGAAAGCGAGTGGTTGTCTTTACTTAGCCCAAGATCATCACTGAGTAGATTTAACATCTTTAGGCGAATCGCCCGCATGGCATTATGCGTCAGGGCTAGATATGATATAATATTAGCCGCATGCTTATATTGCACATATAGAGATTGTGCATAAAACTTCATTGCATATTATAACTTGTTGTGCTTGGACTTGTACCCATTGGACACTGCACGATTATTGACGGTTTATGTTGCACGAGCACTGATTGTATGCCACCCAAACCATCGATAATTGCCATGACATGCACAACACCTATACATACGTGATATTGTATTGGCTAAGGACTTGAGACATGATCCTTATTTTCATTGTGCATATGAAATATAGCATACCTGTACATCTACATGCTTATACATATGTCTTGCAATGCCTACATGATTACACATATACCTGGAGGGTATTGCATCATTATTGACATGTATACACATACTTTGCTACAGATACATGTACATCATGCACACATACTTACATGTACACCCATTTACCTGACTAGAGTTACATATACCCCTATGTGGTATTGTTTTGCCATTGACATAGCTACATGTTCACCTTTATATAATATTGTATGGACTTTGGAGAAATTAGGAACCGCATGATATATTTAATAACTTGTTGCAGTTAAATAGCGGTTTTTCCTTTATATGCTCATATTACCTTTTTATGTTGCATATATTATATTTCATGGATTTTCGCATTGAGATATGGATTTCATATGATGTTTTCTAGATGTTTTACTCCTGATGATATATATCAGTGGTATGGAACAATGTAAATATGTATATATATATCAGTGGTATGGGACGCTGTTATATATGTGCATATATATAATATATCATCATAAAGATCTAG
This sequence comes from Agapanthus africanus, assembly GCA_030015575.1. Lineage (NCBI taxonomy): Eukaryota > Viridiplantae > Streptophyta > Magnoliopsida > Asparagales > Amaryllidaceae > Agapanthus > Agapanthus africanus. The sequence continues at coordinate 58,592,780 of JASDDO010000018.1, read as the reverse complement.
GCAAGTATTCTTATTCCTTACTTGATATTTGGATGCATCCACTCTGAGACTTGTGTTAGAAAACCGATACATGGATAACGAGTGTCAATATTGAACACTTAGGATCCGAGGAACGTATGGATATGGGGATTTCGAGTGTCGGAGCTGGACACTTAGGTTCCGAGAGACGTACCGATACGTGGATCACGAATGTCGATGTTGGACACTTAAGTTCTGAGGAACGAATGGAGATGAGTATTTATGTGTCGATGTTGGACACTTGTTTTCATGATATTTTCGGGTATCGATATTGGACACTCAGGTTCTATGAGACTTACAAGTTATGAGGGCCGATCTGAGGGCTGATCTGAGGGCCGATTGGAGGGTCGATTTTGTAAGTCCACGGTAGCGCCCTGACCGTCTAACAGACGCCAAATGCGGAACAAAAACTTTTCCATCTAATTTCCATGAACCAAATATCTATCCTAAGCTTTTCCCAAATTAACAACCATGATCATTCTATCAAGGGGCCGGCCAATATAAAGGAGAGGGGAGGTGAGTGTAGGAGGAAGAATGGTGACCATAATGAGAAATGAGTCACAAGACACCTTGCACATATCATTAATGCACTAATGAATCATCTAACCTAGTCATGCTATCATTAAATGAACAATTAATGCAACCAATGAATTAACAACACCACATCATCCTAGTCACCATCTAGAAGCTTCTAGAAGCATGACACACCTCATGACTCACCCTCAAGAAGAAAAGATAAATCCGCATTTAACCGAATGTTAAATACGGCTGATAGAAAACTGGAAACTGGCAAATTCCAAAAGTGATCCTGAAACAAATTTCAGGATAACCCCGTAATGGTATAAACATACCCGCATTTGTATTATGACTGAATACAAATGCATCTGAGGCAAAGATATTATATCTACACAGTATAATACTCGGATCCGGCTTAAACCAAAGCCGACCGGTATTATCTGCCCGAAATATGACACGTGCGAAAACGCACGTGCATTTTCCGAACCCTGCTATATAACCATACGGCCTCTACAATATTTTGCCCGAACTTGGGAAAGTGTCTGTAGGGGAATCTAATGACTCATCAACATACTGGTACTGGGTATAAGCTCTAGCACGTCAGAGGTACAAGCAGTACGTAACGGTTGCCTATGTATTGATTGGAAGGGAAGCTGACGAGCGAACTCATCCATAAACCCTACTGAGCGTAACAGTGACAATATACATACAGTCCGGTCCGTTCGTCTATGAGTACCGCATATCTGCCTAGGGGGCTGGTAACGTCAGACCCCCAATAGCGGTATAAGTCGTGTCAGAGAGTGGCCCAGAACACCCTGAGATACTACTGGAGTACCTACTAGTAAATCTCCTGCCTCGGCCGAGGGCTTTGTGTAATGGCTCTTCTAGACACAGCGCAATCTCACCCCCAATACCGGGAGAGACGAATCCCCTGCCGATCCACTCACTTGCCTCCATGTGGCTCGGGACTGTACCCAACTAAAACCTGTTTGCACAACTCCTTTGAGCGTGGTAGGGTAGTAATCTAAGCACAGTGGGAACTCACACGAAAGAAATGACGATCTCAGGTCGATCAATTAACCTGTACACATATCATCAGGGAACTGCTATCTGACGATATGTATAATACCAACTAGCAGGTTCCCGGCGAGTCCTGTCCGGTGTACTCATAACCCAATGAGCACCTGTATATATCTTAGGTGAACCAACTAACACTAATGGCTTGTGAGACCGGCCACCGCCCTTCGTCGGGGTCTCGACTGTATACACTAGTCTACTCTGGAGTATCAATGCCCTGTCTCGAAACTCCCACGACTAGGGACACTTTAAGGATGTGCTTACAGACCTCCAGCTCCCATGTATATGATCTCCATCATACTGTTGGTAGTCAAGCAAGAATCCTATGGGCTCTATCATCATGCAATAGTAAACTAAAGCATGTATATGATGATAAAGACAAACCAGATAGCAAACTATCATCTTGAGCAAGACTGTCATATCGGTATAGGTCCTCCCTCAATTACTGCAATCACGTACCTACGATCCAATAATTGACTTTGAGGGCACTATCTCGAACAATCTCCCACTTGCACTTAAGGACAATTATTACGATGTCGCATTCTCACAGCCCGTGTGATACCGAACATCCAACTCCTCTACTAATCAGTTTCACAAAACTAGTTTGTAAAACTCTTGTGTTCGAGAAATAGCCTCAGTGAATGGATCCGCCCTGATGTTTCTTTCTATGTCTCTCTTAATCTCAAGTTCACGGAGAAATCCATCTCCCGAATCGAGTAATACCTGTCTTAGAATATGTCTGGATATCTGATGAGACTTAGTTCATGAATGAACTCTAAATCCAAACTTCTTAGACTGTATCGATAACTGAACCTAATCAGTATCCAGTACCATGCCTCCCACAGTATCCTCTTGGACCACCTGTCCATAATACTGTCCCTCGTCAGAGGGAAAACTATAACTCTGACAATTACTCTGTCATCCATGTCTCCTTTGAAGCCTGGAATGATAACCGTCTCCCGAAGGAGGCTGCCGTCATCAAATCCGTAGAACATTCACTTATGTTCTAAAACTGCTTCCTTATGTTTCTCCAGGATTGGATTAATATAAACTTATCGCATCTAGTGCAAAAAACAACATCTGGTGTGGTACTTGAAACCTCATGATTGACTCAATTGCCTAAGCAAGTGATTTGCCAATCATGCACATCCCCCTCTCCTTTAGTCTCTGAGACACCTTTAGAGAGGGTGACTCCATTACCTGCAGGTACACCACCATGCCAGGAGTCATCTATTCTAAAATACTATTCAAAGCACCCATATTGGGAAACTACCCAAATCTAGATCTAAAACCATAGATCTAGTCACCAGAATGTCTGATATTATATCCATGTCCTTTGTGAAGAAACAACTGTGTGATAACTATAGTACAACCGATCGTAGTATAGGAATTTTACTTCCTACTCTGTGTATGTCATCCAAATACCAGGACATCACACCTTACTATCTTCTCAACAGATCCATCCTCTATTCTGATGAAGTCAAACCCATGACTGTCACATCAAAATTAGATGGTCTTATCTCCGCTATATTTGCTCAAGCCTATAAATAGACATAAGCTACTTGCCCACTATGCTTCCGCTGCTCCCATTGACTACGATAACCCTCTGGCAGAATATTATATACGTACGTTTCTAAAGCTAGTTTAGAACGACGCTATACTTATTCTCCTGCCGGGTCTCATAGCCTGGAACAACCGTAGTGTCAAGTCTGGGTAAACAAGAACCTCCCTGTCACCGTCCTTGAGGCTATCGGAGTACCTCTCGGGTGTCTGAGGTTACCCACCATATCTGCGGAGTGGCTAATAGAATGTCAAACCTGATTGAATAAATTGGTCCTATTAAATTTTCCGTATTGCGATTCTAGAATCACTTCCAGTTCTACCATACTCCCACTACTGTTTTCTGAAAAAGTCCATTTTAATAAAACTGTGGCGAGTCAAGAACAATATCACTATTGATCTTCCAGATGGTAGAAATATCAACTCTCGTCAAAGCCAGGGTCAACCCACAAACTGCCATTACAGAAACGTGCCTTGAGTTATCCAGTATCTGGTTTTAAGCATAAGCTGGACAACTCGCCTTACCTTAACATCGTTAAGATATGAACCATTCTATATACAATATAGAAATAGAGGCACTAATTTAATTGGAACCAGATTCAAACCATGCAGCTGTCTCCAGTGCATATCAACTTAATGGAGAGAAGCTAATCAGCATTACCCAACTTAGGAATCCATCCAATTATGAGTAACCTGAAAGTGAAACAAGTTTCTCAAAAAACTATTACTATCATTTGAATACGAATCACAAGAATCTATATCTTCGATCTCTTTGAAGAATCCCGATACTTGTGACAACTGGTTCTCTACTTTATTCTTATACCCACAACTTCTCAAAACTTAGACATTGTATTTCTACGAAACACTTGTCTAAAAACCAGAGAAGTCACAAGTAAACAGAACATAGTACGAGGACTTACCCCTCTGTCCCGACGTACACTGGACAACATACAATAGTCTGTATAAGTCCGCTGAGTTGAATAACTCAAAACCTGTGCATCGTAGGTTGAAAACTGTACCCAGGCGATTTCCTCAAATATCACCAATTACAACGAATTCCGATATAATGAGGATAATCACCTAATTCCCAATAACTTACTCCCACTCATCATCTGTAAAACCATACAGATATGAGAATGAAACCTGGTAAATACATACCCTGGAGTAAGTATCTAATCGGGAAATCAGTTTTCCTTTAACAATGTACTGAAACATGAAAATGTTTCGTAGGGGTATCCTGGTATTCATAGTAATGCCTCTTCCATAATCCTATTCATGACTGTAACCGTATATTTCTTAGCCATCTCTCCAAATCCCTTTATTTGTCTTTAGTCATTTCCTTCTGTACACCCCTTTTAGGCTTAGTGGTTTTCTTCCTTCCCTACCGTTCGGCACCAGCCTACGGTTTGGAAGAAGACTATCCAGTAAGCATAATAGGTGTACTCTCCTAATCCTAGGAGTACTCGCAACTTGAGAGAAGGTGATGATAAAAGACTACTGAATAAAACCTTATTCTATTTCTCCCGAACTGGGGAAAAAGCAAAGGTGAAATAGGAGTGGCAATGAAGTATGCGGTTTGGTCGTGAATGATAACAGTTGCAATTTACTTTGCCCTCTTTCTAATCCCTTCATTTTGTCTTTACATATTACCTTCTGCACACCCTACTTAGGCTAATTGGTTTTCTTCATTCCCTACCTTTCGGCACCAGCCTATGGTTTGGAATAAGACTATCCAATAAGTGTAATAGGTGTACTCTCCTAAACTAAGGAGCCCTCGCAACCTGAGAGAAAGTGATAATAAAAGACAACTGAATAAACCAATTCTATTTCTCCTGAACCTGGATCCATCCTCGAGGAAGTCCCTTCGAGTTCGTATATAACCATACGATGGATCTATCCAATGGAAGTGGATATCCGTAGTAATACAGGGTGTTCTGAGAAATACTAAGGGTAAAAGAAGGATCGGCAATGATTTATGCAACTTTAGACAATCCAAAAAGCCAGTATTTTAAGAAGGTTCGGTCAATTTGGTCACTGAGTCATAATCTAGGGTCGGTCAAAAGGTCGCTGCCAAAGAGAGAGAGAAAAGAAACACTCTGCGTGCACTCTAACCTAGATCAGAATGGTTATCACTTTATCTAATCAGGAAACCTCCCACTGTTATCTCAAATTCTCCTCCAAACCTGAAAGAAGAATTAGTCGGGATCACCCGAAGAGTAAACCAACTCATCAGTGAGAATCGGGATCCAACTATCATCGTATGATAACTTGATGGAAGCCACTCAAGTTATCACACTCCAGAAGGTATGCGCATGCCTGGCAAGTTTCCTGTATGTTTGAAACTCCCGATGTGATTTTTACCTCATGCTCTTATGACCTTGACGAAGGTCAACAAATCATAAGTCACATGTCAAGTTCTACCCGTCATTGTCCAAGTTAATTTGAACCCACCCGTACAAGCCCTTGACGAAGGCCAATAAGGCTATACGACTGTCTCAAACCAACACATCTATCTATGCAACAAATGAATACCCCAGCAGCTACCAAGCACTATGCCTTGACGAAGGTCAACAAACATAGCTTGAATACTACTGACCATCCATAAGAAATGACGGAGGGCTACGGCTGGTTTTTGGCGAAAAACCTTTAACGTAATGAACTTGATCTCGTTGAAGGAACCTGATAGCTTTTTATAAAAATATAGTGGCGAAAACGTTTTGCTAAAGAGGTCACTCCCGGTGAAGGGATCTCGGCTCTTTCCACGTGGAATGAGGTGCTGGATATTCCAACTGAATACTGCGATGCAAAGCAACTTGTAATCGACTATATTGAAGTTATTACCCAGACGTAAACTTCTGCCCAAGGGGTCACTCCCGGTGAAGGGATCTCGGCCCTTGCCTCGTCGAATGAGGTGCAGGATATTCTGACTGAATATCGCTATGCAAAACAAAAGGAAACATCTTTGTAATAACACCTTTTTAAAAATTTGTTCCAACAACATCAAATATAGGTTTGTTTTATTCTTGCATTGATAAGAATCAATGCAGTCCCATCAATCAATCACACCAGAAAAGAACGAAAATAAAATGTACGTATATGCCATCCGCATTCGTCACTGGGTCCCGTCATCACCCGTTAGGTTACTTAACTAACGACAGAGCAGTGGCTGGACTAGCGCGGGTGTAAAACATACACAACATCTAATAGTATATATACCAATATACAATAATCGCTCCAGGCGTGATAATATGCAACATTACAGAAAAGTAATAAGCATCACAGAACAATACAGATAATCTGGGATCCCCGGGTTTCACAAAACCGCTGCTGAAACCCGACGTTCCCCTGGTCGTGTGGATAGCCTGTGCAATGAAACCTAGACCCCTACGGGTGCGGCAAGTTACCCGCCAAAACCTGAAGCGAGGTAGTCCCCACAACATAGTGAATGGAACACCCGGCACTTCACAGAATCCTGTAAATTGAGCACCACTCCTTGGGTCAACCTGTACCCCCTACAAGTGCGGCGAATAGTTTGCCAATTCTAATGTGAGGTCCCTTTGCCTCTCAAAGCCATGAGATACGGACCCGTTGCCCTCCAGAACCCGGCTATCCGTGCACTCCTTCTCGGGATAAACCTAATACAGAAATAAAAATATGTACAACGGGTACATCGACCTCAACCTGGTCGTGCCCCAAAAGAATATTATACAACAGGCAGTGACGGCAGTCCACATGTTGGACGCTCGCCCCGCAATATCAAATATACAAATAAATCCAAACTGCACTATCATTGCACCCTGCTATCCACCACGACATATCCACAACAATACAGCACAACACAGAACATCAACGCGAATGTCACGTTCGCAAACCCGTCTAAAAGAACTATAGCAATCAGACGCGGTTTACCGATCAAATGACATTCCCGGTCGGAGATATAATGTAAATACTGCATACTAACAAGTTTAAAATTTCGATCGACAAAACTTCCCGAAGTGGGCCCCACGTACATCTGCTGTACAGTAACAAAATTTGGGCCCAAAAGAACTATACCAAAAACCACAATTTCAACAGAAAATCCTACCGAAGAATTTTGACGCACTGTTCCCACAGTACTGCCGCGGTTCCGCGGTCAAACCCTAGGTTTGACCGCGGATCCGCGGCGGTCACGTGGGATCACGTGCTCAAAATTTACCAGTTTGCTTAAAAATCCCTGCACGCTTTTCTGTGATATGAAAAATTATTTTTAGGCCCTTTGAAAAATCGACAGAAACTCAGTGTGCATAAAATTGCGATTTTGGAAATTCCGTTCAATCAATCTTTTAAACGTGTTAGCACAAGTTAGTATAGCTTAATGGTGAGGCTCTGATACCACAGTAAGTCCACGGTAGCGCCCCGGCCGTCTAACAGACGCCAAATGCGGAACAAAAACTTTTCAATCCAATTTCCATGAACCAAATATCTATCATAAGCTTTTCCTAAATTAACAACCATGATCATTCTATCAAGGGGCCGGCCAATATAAAGGAGAGGGGAGGTGAGTGTAGGAGGAAGAATGGTGACCATAATGAGAAATGAGTCACAAGACACCTTGCACATATCATTAATGCACTAATGAATCATCTAACCTAGTCATGCTATCATTAAATGAACAATTAATGCAACCAATGAATTAACAACACCACATCATCCTAGTCACCATCTAGAAGCTTCTAGAAGCATGACACAACTCATGACTCACCCTCAAGAAGAAAAGATAAATCCGCATTTAACCGAATGTTAAATACGGCTGATAGAAAACTGGAAACTGACAACTTCCAAAAGTGATCCTGAAACAAATTTCAGGATAAACCCGTAATGGTATAAACATACCCGCATTTGTATTACGACCGAATACAAATGCATCTGAGGCAAAGATATTATATCTATACAGTATAATACTCGGATCCGGCTTAAACCAAAGCCGACCGGTATTATCTGCCCGAAATATGACACATGCGAAAACGCACGTGCATTTTCCGAACCCTGCCATATAACCATACGGCCTCTACAACGTTTCGCCCGAACTTGGGAAAGTGTCTGTGGGGGACTCTAATGACTCATCAACACACTGGCACTGGGTATAACCTCTAGCTCGTCAGAGGTACAAGCTGTACGTAACGGTTGCCTATGTATTGATTGGAAGGGAAGCTGACGAGCGAACTCATCCATAAACCCTACTGAGCCTAACAGTGACAATATACATACAGTCCGGTCCGTTCGTCTATGAGTATCACATATCTGTCTAGGGGCTGGTAACGTCAGACCCCCAATAGTGGTATAAGTCGTGTCAGAGAGTGGCCCAGAACACCCTGAGATACTACTGGAGTACCTACTAGTAAATCTCCTGCCTCGGCCGAGGGCTTTGTGTAATGGCTCTCCTAGACACAGCGCGATCTCACCCCCAATACCGGGAGAGACGAATTCTCTGCCGATCCGCTCACTTGCCTCCATGTGGCTCGGGACTGTACCCAACTAAAACCTGTTTGCACAACTCCTTTGAGCATGGTAAGGTAGTAATCTAAGCACAGTGGGAATCACACGAGACGAATGACGATCTCAGGTCGATGAACTAACCTGTACACATGTCACCAGGGAACTGCTATCTGACGATATGTATAATACCAACTAGCAGGTTCCCGGCGAGTCCTGTCTGGTGTACTCATAACCCAATGAGCACCTGTATACATCTTAGGTGAACCAACTAACACCAATGGCTTGTGAGACCGGCCACGGCTCCTTGTCGGGGTCTCGACTGTATACACTAGTCTACTCTGGAGTATCAATGCCCTGTCTCGAAACTCCCACGACTAGGGACACTTTAAGGATGTGCTTACAGACCCCAGCTCCCATGTATATGATCGCCATCATACTGCTGGTAGTCAAGCAAGAATCCTATGGGCTCTATCATCATGCAATAGTGAACTAAAGCATGTATACGATGATAAAGATAAACCAGATAGCAAACTATCATCTCGAGTAAGACTGTCATATCGGTATAGGTCCTCCCTCAATCATTGCAATCACGTACCTGCGATCCAATAATTGACTTTGAGGGCACTATCTCCAACAATCTCCCACTTGCACTTAAGGCTAATTATTGCGATGTCGCATTCTCACAGCCCGTGTGATACCGAACATCCAACTCCTTTACTAATCAGTTTCACAAAGCTAGTTTGTAAAACTCTTGTGTTCGAGAAATAGCCTCAGTGAGTGGATCCGCCCTGATGTTTCTTTCTATGTCTCTCTTAATCTCAAGTTCGCGGAGAAATCCATCTCCCGAATCGAGTAATACCTGTCTTAGAATATGTCTGGATATCTGATGAGACTTAGTTCATGAATGAACTCTAAATCCAAACTTCTCAGACTGTATCGATAACTGAACCTAATCAGTATCCAGCACCATGCCTCCCACAGTATCCTCTTGGACCACCTGTCCATAATACTGTCCCTCGTCAGAGGGAAAACTATAACTCTGACAATCACTCTGTCATCCATGTCACCTTTGAAACCTGGAATGATAACCGTCTCCCGAAGGAGGCTGCCGTCATCAAATCCGTAGAACATTCACTTATGTTCTAAAACTGCTTCCTTATGTTTCTCCAGGATTGGATTAATATAAACTTATCGCATCTAGTGCAAAAAACAACATCTGGTGTGGTACTTGACATCTCATGATTGACTCAATTGCCTAAGCAAGTTATTTACCAATCATGCACATCCCTCTCTCCTTTAGTCTCTAAGACACCTTTAGAGAGGGTGACTCCATTATCTGCAGGTACACCACCATGCCAGGAGTCATCTATTCTAAAATACTATTAGAATATCATCAAAGCACCCATATTGGGAAACTACCCAAATCTAGATCTAAAACCATAGATCTAGTAACCAGAATGTCTGATATTATATCCATGTCCTTTGTGAAGAAACAACTGTGTCATAACCATAGTACAACCGATCGTAGTATAGGAATTTTACTTCCTACTCTGTGTATGTCATCCAAATACCAGGACGTTACGTGGTTTAAGGGCCGTCACGTGCCAAATTTTGGGTCGTGATAGTGCACTCCGCGACATCAACCCCTAATATACCGGGAGAGATGAATCCCCTGACGATCCGCTCACTGCCTCCATGTGGCTCGGGACTCTACCCAACTAAAACCTGTTTGCACGACTCCTTTGAGACGTGGTAAGGTAGTAATCAAAGCACAGTGGGAACTCATACGAGACAAATGACGATCCCAGGTTGATAGACTAACCTGTACACATGTCACCTGGGAACTGCTATTTGACAATAGAAATAATACCAACTAGCATGTTCCCGACGAGTCCGTCCGATTTACTCATAACCTAATGAGCGCCTGTATACATCTTAGGTGAACCAACTAACACCAATGGCTTGTGAGATCGGCCATCACCCTTCGTCGGGGTCTCGATCTGTATATACTAGTCTACTCTTAGAGTATCGATGCCCAGTCTCGAAACTCCCACGACCAGGGACACTTTAAGGATGTGCTTATAGACCACCCAGCTCCCACATATATGATCGCCATCATACTTCTGGTAGTCAACCAAGAATCCTATGGGCTCTATCAACATGTAATATTGATCTGTAATATCACCTGAAGCATGTACACGATGATAAAGACAAACCAGATAGCATACTATCATCTCGAGTAAGACTGTTCTACCGGAATAAGTCCTCCCTCAATCATTGCAATCATGTGCCTATGATCCAATAATTAACTTGAGGGCACTATAGCCAACACAAACCTTGTATATTTAGTATTCTAGTTTAGTGTTTGGAATCGATTCTAGGGTATAAGTCGCTAGTGCTTAGTATAAATTTTTGTTTTCACTTCCGCCTTCACCGTGAGTCTTGCGGTGTGAGCACTGGGGTCCTTACAGTAGTATCAGAGCTATGCCAAACACTTTAACTTGTTGTAGACGATGCAAACATTTCAAAATCGAAATTTTAACCGTATTCGTTTTCTAAATCCAAGTTTCTGTTCTGAAAATTTCAAAGTCTCTGGAAAAAAATTTAACACTTGCAGAGAGCTCCTCTTTAGATAATAAAACTTAGCACAAAACACAAGGACCTAACTCTAAAATTAGACCGGTTTTTTATTCGTTTTTACCGCAATTTGCGGCCCAAAATTTTAATTAGGTCCCTGGATTTTTGTGGTGGCTTGGATACTGGAAAACTTGATTTTTGGCAAACTTCTTTTTGCCCAAGATTTCAGTATATGTTATCATTGTATTTGGGCAAGTTTAGGAAACTTTTTGGTCAAAACTAAAGTATCGTTTATGATCCGTTGTTTTTTTGTATGATATTTAATGTCATCTAATTGCTATATGTTCGATTAGATGGGATTGCATACTAATTACTTGTTATATTGGTTTGTATATATATCTTGTAATGGTTTAGACGGATTGTCGTGACGGATAGCCCCTCATGCGATTTATATGTACAGTTTTGATATTTGTGTATTTGTTTATTTGGGACGAGCGGCCGGATTGTGGCCGTCGTTGCTACTTGATGTATATTCATTTTGGGACATGTCCAGGTTGCGGGCGTAGTCACCGTTGTATATATATTTCATTACTTGTACTAGGAGACCCCACGACGGAGTTCTCGGGTAGCTGGATTCGAGAATGTACTGGGTGACCATCTTGTGAAGTAGAGACCGAGCTACCTCATTCCCGGATTGCCGAGTTTCTCGCCGCACTTATAGAGGGTGTAGCACTGACCCACGGAGGAGTGCTCAAGTTACCGAATTCCTAGAAGTGCTGGATAGCCCATTCATGACCTTGAGTACGGGTTGCCTCACTTCTAGAATTGGTGGGTAACTTGCCGCACTTGTAGGGGTCTTGGTTAAATTTTGTACGGGCTATCCATACGACCGAGGAACGTTGGTTTTCATTTGCAGCTCAAACGAAACATGAGGCTCCTAGCTTATCCGATATTCCATCTTGTTTGCTGCTTATCGCATGCCTGTGATGTTTATTACTTTCCTGTAATATTGATATATATATATATATATAAGATACTTTTATATGTTTTGCATCTACACTAGCCCTATCCCCGCCCTACCATAAGTTAAGTAACCTTACGGTGAAGAACCGGGGCCCCGTGGCGAATGCGGATGGCATATAAAAGCATGCTATTTGGTTGTTTCTATGTGGTTTAGAAACATTGATTGAGAGGATCGCGTTATATGTTTAATGCAAGGAAAAAAAACCTAAAATGATGTTGTCAGAACCAATTTTTTAAAACGACTCGGTTTTCTTCAAAACCACTTAGTTTTGTACAAAACCAATTGTTTTAAAAAAGGAACCTAAACCACTCCTTTTCAAAGCCGATCGAGTTCCTTCAACGAAATCAAGCTCATTACGTTAAAGGTTTTTTGCCAAAAATCAGTCGTAGCCCTTCATCATTTCAGATTAGTATTGCTTAGTATTCATGCTACGTTTGTCGTGCTCAGCCATGGCGTAGTGTTTAGTAGCTATGTAGTGCTTTTCTACAGCATTAGATGTGATTGGATAGGACAGTCGTATGGCCTTGTTGGCTCAGTGAAGGGCTCGTACGGATGGGTTTAATGCAATCAAGATAATGATGGGTTAAACTTGACTAGGACCTTTTGATTTGTTGGCTCAGTCAAGGTCACTGGGGTCCTAGGGGAAAAACCATATCGGGAGTTTCAAATATAAGGGAAACTTGTCAAGCATGCGCATACCTTCTTGAGTGTAATAATGTCACGACCCGAAGTTCGGCCCGTAACCTGCACTTAACCACGTAACGTCTACAGGCGTAACGCGACTAAGTAAGCCGAAACCCAGAAATCAAAACCATTGAAAGTAGTGAGTGTTGAAAACATTGGTTTAAAAACATTTAGAAAACTCGAGTAAAAATCATTAAAGTTTGTTATTTTCTTAAAAATTTCGGCAGTACCTCCTTTGTAAAAACTGGCCCCGAAAACGGGTACAAGACATGATATAAGTAAAAATGGCATATAATAAGAATAAAGTATCCCCAAACGGGAGCAATCATGCCCAACGGCGGAAACAACCATCACAATGATAATATACGATGCCGTAGCAAAAAAATGGACAATATAAGTAAAACAGCATAAAAGATGAAACTGCATAAATAAAGTCGGCTCACACGAGCTCGACACCAGAGTACAAAATAATATACATCGTCCTCACAACTGGTCTTTAAGTCAATACATGAAATGGTAGATGGAGAGTACTAGATACAATAGAATGTACAAATGGAAAATAAACGGATACCGCAAAAACCCACCTATAAGCAAACGGCTCGCACGCCAACTGCAGTGGTATCCGTGGTAAAAAGATACAAGGAAGTAGCCCTGCCGCAACTACTCTGAGGGTCGACCTGCAAACACTATGGCACAACGTGGGTGAGTTGCCAACTCGTGAATAGTAAATAACATATAAAGGTAATCACGAGTATGCACGTAATGCGATACTCTAACATGTGCAACAGATAACATCTACATGATGAGCTGGGTATGCAATAATCATGCATATCAAGTGCAATCTAATAACATATATATGATGAGCTGAGTACGTAATAATCATGCAAAGTACACTATCAGGTACTACGACTACATGATGCAATGCATAACAGGGAATGCTGAGCATAGGATAAAAATATCATCTACACGGATCATCAACGTGGAAAACCCCGGTGTCTACCCAAAACACGCAAAATCCCGATAACTCAGGCGCCGTCACTCTATACGGCCCTCTCTCCTATAATCTCATAGAAGCGGGGTGCCCAACATCGGCACCCAAAAACATCAAGAAATACTCGTGTCCAGCAGCGACACGCAAATCCTCATTTTTCGGCCTCCATCAGTCCGGATCGGCCCACCGGCTCCGTCTGTGGAATTGGCCCTCGGCCCTAGCAGTACGGGTCGGCCCATATCCATCTCTCGACTCTGGTCAGTATCCTACGGATAATCGCCAGGTCCAACCAATCACCGGTAGGTAGTGATCCCTCTGCCAGGGTCACCGTCTGTATATACAGCATCCCTTTCTTGCCCCAGGGTACCATACCAGGTCCACCATGTATCCGCAATCGGCCTCATCCAGCTCCTCGATTTGGGTTCACATGTCACACGTCTCAGAACCGAGAAAACGCATGGTGGACGCACTGAAATATCATATCAAGAGAAACCGGGTTTTCAAAACAGTGCACATTTTCTTAAAATAATACCACAGTTCTCAAATCCAGAAATCAGAGGAAATCCAAAGCTCAATGCGTAAATCCATGCAATGTGTCGTATGCCACTAAGAGTAAAAAGGGAAAACCGCTCTTTTAAATGGATCCAGTTTTGAAAATATCTCATGCGGTTCCCATTTTCTAGAAATCAAAGCCAGTATCATCCATGTATGTGAAATATGTATGTATATAGGTATGGATGTGCAGGTAGATATATACGCATGTATGAGTGTATCAATGTATATGTGCACCAATGTGGATATACAATGTGTATATGCGCAAGTATGGATATATCAATGTATGTGTGCACCAGTATGAATATACAATGTGTATGTGCGCAATATGGATGTATCTATGTATGTGTGCACCGGTATGAATATACAATGTGTATGTGCGCAATATGGATGTATCAATGTATGTGTGCACCAGTATGAATAAACAATGTGTATGTGCACAATATAGATGTATCAATGTATGCGTGCACCAGTATGAATATACAATGTGTATGTGCGCAATATGGATATATCATGTCTAATCAATGATGCGGTAATCAAAATGATGTATGGTTCGTAGCAATCCTATAGTGCGAGTGCCATGGCAATCACTAACGGTGTGGATGTAATATACAAATAGTGCTCGTGCAGCTTGAACCGTTAGTGACAGTGCGGTGTTATATAGCTACTATGTCTATATGCAACAAAAATGGGTACGCTACAATACTACATGTGCACAAGCAATATACATATAAATATATATATTTGTGTGTGTGTGTCTACAATACCCTATCAAGCCCTGACGCTTAACGCTATACGAGTGATTTCCCCGTAGATGTTAAATCTACTCACCGTGATCTCGTGCTAAGTGTAACCGACTATCTGTTTTCCCATCTTTGCGGCGTCCGAAGTACCCCCCTGTGAACCTAGAAATTACACAAAGAATACACAAGCCAGAATCCTGCAAAAACGCGATATTAAAACCAAACGAGAAACTCGCGTCGCGAACTAAACGCGTGTGTATACGTAACGTGTGTGCATACGCCAAAAACCAACACGACACGCTGTGGCACACAACGACACGCTATGACACACAGCAAACCAACTCAACTCGTATCGTACGTGTCGCGCAAGTCCCGCTACGTAAATAATAAGTAAACAGGTCCCAGATTTAATCTGGAGCAGAAACAAGAAAATCAAACAAGACCAAACATCTTATAATACCTAGAGACAGCTACCTGCAAAAATCCAATACAATCTCTCAAAATTGGGCCGGCCACCATAGGGGTCATATCGGCCAAAGTTAGGTGAAACTGGTCCAGGTTTTTACACTATATTCCTAGCATAATTCATTGCCTAGTGTATATATTTGCCCATAAAAAAGATACCCACAGATAAAGCAGATTCTACGGATCCTATAACTTGGTTTAAAAACGTTTTAAAAACACTAATTGGTACAAAAGGGTATTTTAGTGCAAACTGAAACAAAAGACTTGGTTTAACAGCACAATAGCACTTAATCAAGTTAATCAAACTCTAAAAACCCTAATCGTCACTTCAACCACAAGCTTAGCAATAAGACTCACAAAACACTAAACTTAGCTAAACAAACCCAGATTTTGCCCACTGTCATTACTATAAAATCTAACAGTACCAACAACCCCTAAACCATAGCAGATAGCTACCCTAAAATGTTCAAGTCCCCAGCCCCTCCCCAGGCCGAGGTCGCCGAATTCCTCCCCCTAGCCGCCGGCCAAAACCGCCCAGGTAGGTACCAAACTCTAGGTACACACTCAGGGTAGCTAGGTCTACACTTCTACATTGTTTGGGTTAAGCAAAAACTCTCGGGGTCACAGCAGACTACAAGTATCCAAAACACGACACAAAAATACGATATTAGAGCAAAACTGAAACTTTAAGGTTCTAACTGGAATTATAAGGCACTACAACATGCTAACTAACTAAATAACAGTAAGAAGAAGACTACCTTCCCAAACTTGCTCAAAACTCCTACTTAAACCACAACTAGCACCAAAAATCACACTAAACACTAACTTAAGCTAACTAACTACAAGCAAGCAAAGAAGGGAGTTGAGTTTACGAAATTATACCCCACTTGATCCTAAGATGCAGGAAGAAGGAGGAGAAGAAGAGGAGGAGAAGGTGTTGCAACTGCTGCTGCTGTTGCTGATGATGGTGCCGATGCTGCTGCTACTGCTTGTTGTTGCTGCTGTTGCTTGGTGCTGTTGTGGCTTGTGCTGCTGCTGCTTGCTACTGCTGTTGATGTTGTTGTATTGTTGATGTTGTTGGTGGTGGTGTTGCTGCTGCTGCTCCAGATGCTGCTGCTGTTGTTGTTGCAAGTGTTGCTGCTGCTTCTGCTGCAGCTGCTGCTGATATGTGTGTGTGTGAGTGAGAGGGAGAGATGTGAGGAAATGCGTGTTGGGTGTTTGAAAAAGAATAAGAGATATGAGAGTCAAACCCCCCTCTCTCTCTCTCCTCATTAATTACAAGCATGGCTCACCCTATCATGCTCTCTCTCTCTCCAAGTCAACTCCCAAAACACCACAATTTAAAAAAAAACTAATACGCTTACTAAATTCAAATTAGCTTAATAAAAATGGTTTAGTCCACCATGCTTGTTTAAACATGGTTTAGCCCTAAACTTAACCCTAGTTTACATGCACATGTGTGTGCAAGCCTAATTAAATTCTAATAAAATATTCATAAATTTTGATAAAATATTTGAAAATCGTTTTGGTAAACTTTTTACTAAAAACCACACATTAAAGTATAATTATCCACTAATCACATTCTAAGGTTTTACAGATAACTTTTGTCGGCTTCCGTCAATGCTATCACACAATGATAGTTGGATCCCGATTCTTATTATGAGTAGGTATTAATCTTCGGGAGATTTTCATTTCACAACTACCTAACCTATTATGTGTCTAGAAAGTGTTAACGAGATTACGCCTCTGTGGTAACGGGGTTATTTAATTAGGTCTATACGAAAGCATGGGGAGCCTCCCTCGGAGTACCAACACGGCCTGGCTGAACGGTTAGCGAACTTTTAAGGTGTAAATGATCCCGATTAGTTCTCCTTTTAGGGTTTGAAGGAGAATTCGAAGAAACAGGGGACCCATCCTGATTAGATAAAGTGATTAATCAATCTAATCTTGATAGAGTGCACGCTGAGTATTTCTTTTCTCTCTCTCTTTGGCAGCAACCATGACTGACCTTAAAATCAAACTCTTAAACCAAGTTGACCGAACCTTTTTACAAACCTTGCTTTGGTTTTTAATGATTCACGACTAAGTCGCATGTATCTTTTCCACTCCTTCTTTACCCTTTTGCCTTCTCCAGAGCACTCTATGTCACTATAGATATCCATATTGGTTGGAACGACCATCTCGTATAGTTACATAGGAACTCGAAGAAGTTTCTTCAGTCAAGAATGGCCAAGGGTTCTGAAGAAATTGAATTGTATAATTCGATTGTCTCCCCTTCTTTACCTTCTCTCAAGTTTCGGGCTCCTTGTATAAGGAGAGTACACCAGTTATGATTGTTGGATAGTTTTCTTCCAAATCTTAGGTATGTGCCAACAAATAGGGAAGGAAGAAAACCAACAAGCCTAAGTATAGTATACAGAAGGTAAGATGCTTATTGAAAGAGTTTTCATCCTAATTTTTAAAATCCTACTCCGCAATCAAGACGGCTTCGCTTGGTAGCAAACAGGTTGAGTACGGGTCGATCCATGGAGAGATGGGAGTCTTTTTCTTTATGTTTTACCGAGTTGAGTCAAGTTTGTCCAAGTTTGTTCGATACTAACAATGTGTTTGGATATGTATATTAATGAAGGCTTATTAGGTTTAAGATTAGGCTACTTTGAGTTAGGAATTCGCTCACTTCTTTCATTTGCCTCTCTTGATATTGATGTTACGGTAATCGGCAATAATGGGGATTAGCACGACTAGGAAGGATACTTGGGAGTATAAGCAAGGTTTTCCAGCGCTTAGTTTCTTCCCTTTAGCCCTTGTCCGTCAGTTCTTGGGTCTTAGCCATAATCTCCGGTCAATCCAACCACAACCAGTCTCACTAAGGTGTCACCACTATCATAAAGGATAGAGTGCCATAGGGAGCAGATTGTGGATGCCTTGATGGGAGTTCAATTCAAGTTGTTGGGCAAAAAAAAGAGTAAAAGAGATTTCCTTCACTCAAACTTTCCTTATCCTACCCTAACAAGTAAGAAAACTACTCACTCATTATATAAAAAAAGAAAATAAAACAAGAAGAGAAGATAGAAAGAAATAAGGTAGAAGATAGCAACTAACTACTTGGGATCTCACCTAAGCAAGAATCACACTTGAGTTTCATGGTTGCAATCATAAACAAAAATAGAATAGAAGAAAAAGAAGAAATGAAAACCGATAAATAACAAGTTACACTACTAAGAAGATAAGAGCATGTAAATAAAAACTAGTTAACAATTGAGGCAAGAAATGAACATAAACTCTCAAATTTTATTTATCATCCACTCAAAAAGCTCTCATATAATTTTAATGGAGGAAAGATGAAGAAGAAGAAGAAGAAGTTTTACACTAAATTAAAACAAATCCTCGGGAAAAATATACATCCTCTATTTGCCGCTGATCTGGAGTATTTATAGGCAGTGAAGTGAAACTCTAGGGTCTTTTTCTGAACCCTTGTACAATGACCAAAACACCCATAAAAGTTTGTCACAGTTGGCCACGTCATGGCCGCGAATCCGCCGCCAAAGCCCCATAGTTTCGCCATTCCGCAGTCTATTATTAGAATTAGAGCTTCATATTTCTTGTGCTTACTTTTGTTGCTTTATTTTTCTGTTTGGTAAATTTATATTTACAAAATCATTCCAAAATACTCCTAGATTTTCAACAGTCCAAAATGAAAAATCATTTAACTTATGTGCCTTGATCTTCCTCAAGCTCCACGTTGCCTTTTTGATCCTTGTGCGGCTACCCTCGTGATTTGTGCTTATCCGAGATATGAATGACCATCGCTTGATCTTGTCCCTTGTTCTGATAATCGACACCTAACGGATGTGGATGACCGGAACCGTATTTTTATCCGTTTGTTGGCAGTTATGCTGAATTTGTTATAATTATGCGTGATTTGCATTGTTCTGGAGTGAGAACCAATAACCTGTAATTATGTAGAAAACACGGATCAAAAGCATGTACCTATATGCAATGCGATCAAGATTGGGTGGTATAAAAGTGAAAAAATCTGATATGAACAAATACCCCCAAACTTATCTTTTGCTCACCTCAAGAAAACAATTTTATTTTCAAAATGTCCTAAGCTCACTTTTGTAGATGTCACAGTTGCACTTAGCGTGTGCAACAAGCCTTTAAACTCCTAGGTTGCCCTAGAGGAGGAGTTTTGTCTCCTGAGGGTTTTCAGTGGATACTACTCACAAAATCATGTCAAGTTAGCTGTCGACTCTAATCCTACAGTTTAGCATCCAGTCAGAAACCCTATCATCCTAAGTTAGAAACATCTACCCTTTATTCTTCATGTAGGGTTTCCCTTGCACCTAGTCTAGTGTATAGAAGTATCACACATGCCATCTTAAAATTTTAGAGAGGTGCAAAGCAAACAAACCATGAATCATAACTAGAATAGTTTAGGGTAACAAAAAATTGTATCACATACAAAGAACTTTTAAACACTAAGTGAAGAAATTACAACCTTTGTAGTTTTCCCTTGGTGACTCCTTGGACCTTTGAGAGTTTGAAACGGATCGCTAGCAACCTTCCTTGTCCACGATGATCCACCCGAAGTCCCTTTACCCAAAGGTTCTTGCTTTACTTGGTCTTTCAAAGAAATATAGCAAAACACCCTACAAAAATGAGCTAGAGAGGTGTAGAATGATGAGGTGGTTTGTATTCTCAAATCAAAACCCTTTCTTTTTATCAACCTTACTCAAAAGAAAACTCAAGAGAGCTTGGAGGAAGAGGAAGATAATGGTGGCTAAAGCTTTTGTCAAAAGATAATGATAAACACTACAAGGAAAAATGAGAAAAGAAAGTATATAAATTTTCCTTCTCTCATCACAAACCATGGTTAACTAATATCTAGATATTTTGCATATGGGTTAAAGTCCAAATGAAAAATCAACCATGGGTCAAAGCTAGGTCAAAAGAAAGAAGAGCGTAGAAAAACCAATTATTGGTCCAATTTCCATTTGCTTCTTTAAACCATATACAAATATCTATATATATATAAATATATATATTAGTGAACCATGTGAGTCTTGCATTGCCACCACTAAGTGTATCATCAACCATGATACTATGTATGTATGTATGTGTCCATACACATCAACATGTGCATACATGCATGCATACATCTTCAACAAAGAAAAGGATTTAAATAAAGAATTAAACTAAAAGTCAAATGTTAAATCAACACTTGATTTAACAAACCGCTCATATCACATACGACCCAACCAATAGAAAAATTCCCGATTAACATACGGCATCGCATACTCGCATTCAATCGGGTCCCCACGCATATCTCATATGCACACCACATCGCTTCACCTGAGCTAGGAAACTCCTGTGAGGGACTCTAAGACTCGTCAATATGCCGGCAGTAGGTGATATCATATCAAACACCAATAAGCCGCAAGCGGTCGGCTAAAAGTAACGGCCACCCGGGTATTAAACGATCAGAAGAAAACCAGCGAAGCTGTCAAAACTCCCGTCGAGCCAATCAGTAACACTACCGTACAGTCCGGTCTCTTTGTCTCATATGTCGCATATCCAGTCTAGGGGTGGTGAACGTCAGACCCCAGTAACCGATAAGTCGTGTCGATGTGAGGCTCATAACGGGTCGAGAAACTACTGATAACACTTACCAGTAGATCTCCATATCAGCCCTGGCCAGGGACTTCCAGTTATAGCCAATCGAACACAGCGCGACATCGACCCCCAATACCAGGAGAGACGAAACCCTTCCCATCTCTCATTGCCTCCATGTGATTCGGGACTGTACCCAAAAGCCACCGTTTTGCACGTTCTCTTGAACGTGGTAAGGTGGAAATCAAAGCAAAGTGGGAATCACACAAGACTCTATGACGATCTCAGATCTACAGACTAACCTGTACCAGTATCACCAAAGAACTGCTATCTGATGATAGGTATAATACCATTTAGGAGTTCTCAGCGAGTCCGTTCAGTGTACCCAGTCTCCACTAAGCGCCCGTACACCATCTTTGATGTCAAACACTGATGGATATGGGATCATCCATCGCCCATCATATGGGTCAAGATGCGTATACGCTAGTCTACTCTGGTTTATCGATGCCCTGTCTCGATACACCCTCGACTAGGAACAGTTATAGGATGTACTCTTGGACTACTCTGTCCCCACTAGTATGATCTGCATCATAGTCCTAGTAGTCGAGTACATATCCTAAGAGCTTTATCAACATGTAAGAGCAAGACAGTAAACCAATACAAGTCAACATGTTAAGATAAAGTGAAACCAGATAGCATACTATCATATCGAGCAAAAAAGTCCTCTCTATAAATATCCAAGCATCCACTATAATATATATCATATGTACAACAATGGCCTCTAGGGCATATATACAACTAACAAGCTCCCACTTGCACTAAGGTCGGCTATTGTAGTATCTCATACCCAACATCCCGAAGAGTCTCTCAAATTGTATCTGGGGTATGGCCTTCGTGAGTGGATCCGCAGAATTGTCCTTCGTGTCAACTCTCCAGACCTCGATCTCGCGGCGATCAACTATCTCCCGGATCAGGTGATGCCGCCTCAGAATATGTCTGGACTTCTTATGGGACCTGGGTTCCTTGGCCAAAGCCACAGCCCCATTGTTATCACAATACAAAGGTATTGTATGCTCAATGGATGAAACCACACCAAGTTCAGTGATGAACTTCTTCATCCAGACAGCCTCTTTGGCAGCATCGTTGGCAGCGATGTATTCAGCCTCCATCGTCGAGTCTGCCACGGTTTCTTGCTTGGAACTCTTCCAACAAACTGCCCCTCCATTTAGGGTAAAGACAAATCCCTAGTGCGACTTAGAGTCATCCTTATCACTTTGGAAGGTCGAATCGGTAAAGGACTCCACTTGGAGTTCTCCGTTACCATACACCAAGAACATCTCCTTAGTCCTTCTCAAGTACTTGAGAATATTCTTCACAGCTGTCCAGTGACTCTCTCCTGGATCTTCTTGATACCTACTCACTACACTTAGTGGGTATGCTACATCGGGTCTGGTACATAGCATTGCATACATAATAGAGCCTGCTGCCGAGGCATAGGGTATCCCTTTAATGCAAGTTCTCTCCAAATCAGTCTTGGGAGACATCTCTTTAGAGAGAGTGAGTCCATAGATCGTGGGTTGGTTCCTACGTTTGGATTCTTCCATACTAAACCTCTTTAGTATGGTGTCAATGTACCTGGATTGGGACAATCCCAGTATCCATTTAGATCTATCTCTATAGATCTTAATTCCCAAAATGCAGGAGGCGTCACCTAGATCTTTCATTGAGAATCTATGTGATAAGAAGAGCTTGATCGAGTGCAGCATAGGAACGTCATTTCCTATCAATAGTATGTCATCCACGTACAATACGAAGAAGACAACCTTACTCTCGGCAACCTTCTTGTAGATATAAGGTTCATCTACGTTCTTGATGAAGTCAAACTCTTTGAATACAACTTCAAAACTGATGTTCCAACTCCACGATACCTGCTTTAACCCGTAGATGGATTTAAGCAGCTTACACACCTTTCCGCTGCACCCACTGTCTACGAAGCCCTCTGGCTGAGTCATGTACACGCACTCCTCTAAATTACCATTTAGAAAGGCGGTCTTAACATCCATTTGCCAGATTTCGTAGTCATGGTATGCAACAACGGCAAGAAGGATCCGGATGGACTTAAGCATAGCCACTGGAGAAAAGGTTTCGTCATAATCCATATCTGGTCGTTGACGAAAACCCTTTGCAACAAGTCTAGCTTTGAAAGTCTCAACTTTTCCATCTACACCAAATTTCTTCTTGAAGATCCATTTGCTCCCAATAGGTTTTACCCTTTTAGGAGCGACTTCCAAAGTCCATACTTTGTTAGTGTACATGGATTCCATCTCATATCGCATTGCATCCAGCCACTTCACAGAGTCCCCACTCGTGATGGCCTGCTTGAAGCTAGTCTGGTCATCATCTTCTATGATGCAATCCTCGCTCCCACCATCTATGAGAAAACCGTAGTATCTCTCAGGTAGGTGAGAAACCCTACTAGATCGGCGGAGAGGCTGGGGTTCGTCGGGAACTATTGAATTCTCTGGTTCTACTAAATCTTCAGTTGTAGTTTGTGCTGCTGGAACTTCTTCCAGCTCTACCTCTTAGCCACTAATTTCTTTAATAAGAAATTCCTTTTCTAAAAAGGTGGCATATTGAGAAACAAACACTTTTTGCTCCTCAGCGTGGTAGAAAATATATCCTTGGGAATTTTTAGGATATCCTACAAACTTGCAAAGAACTGATCATGCCTCGAGTTTGTCCGGATTTTGCCTTTTGACATAGGCCGGACAACCCCATTTCTTAACTCGTTTAAAATATGGTCTCTTCCCACTCCATATCTCATATGGTGTGGTAGGTACAGATTTAGATGGAACTTGATTCAATAGATATGCTGCTGTCTCAAGCGCATAACCCCAAAAGTAAATAGGCAACTCAGCAGTACTCATCATAAAGCGCACCATATCTAATAGGGTGCGATTCCTCCGCTCCGATACATCGTCGTGCTGTTGTGTATAAGGAGGAGTAAGCTGAGAGAGAATCCCATTCTCTTTTAGATAGTCCAGGAACTCATTGCCCAAGTATTCTCCTGCTCGATCAGATCGAAGGATCTTAATACTTTTACCCGTTTGGTTCTCTACTTCGTTCTTATATTCTCTGAATTTCTCAAAAGCTTCAGACTTGTGTTTCAACAGGAACATATGTTCGTATCTTGAAAGATCGTCAGTGAATGTAATGAAGTACGAGGCACCATTCCTGGCATGTGTAGACATGGAACCGCATACATCACTATGTATCAGTCCCAAGTGTTCCGTAACTCTTTCTCCGTGTCCACTAAACGGAGTTTTGGTCATCTTGCCTTTGAGACATGACTGGCAAGTGTCATAAGATGAAAATTCGAACAGATTCAAATATCCATCCTTATGCAACTTAGCTAGTCATGTCGCATTGATATGACCAAGTCTACAATGCCACAAAAAGGATTCGTTCATTTCTGAACTCTTCCTCTTGTGTGTGTTTTGTACACTAACGACTGTAGTTTGATTCAGAACGTATATGTCATTATTTAACGAGCCTGATCCAATCAACTTTTGATTCAGGAAGATGTTTATAACATTATCTTGTATTACAAAATTATATCCTTCTTTACTCAATAAAGAAACTGATATAAGATTGCATATCAGGGTCGGAATGTAATAGCATTCGTTCAGAATCAATGTATTACCATTTGGTAATAAAAGGTGCTATTCGCCAACTGCTTTGGTTGCAACATTTGCACCATTCCCTACTCTTATGGAATGATCACCCTCTCTAAGTTCCCTACCTTTCCGTAGCCCATGTAATATATTACATATATGGGATCCCGATCCGGTATCTAATACCCAGGACGTAGAGTGAACCGAGAAACAGTTCTCGATAACTAACACACCCGAAGAAGATGCATCAGCATGCTTGTTCTTCAATTGGGTGGCGTGAGAATCTGGATATTCTCTTATTTTCTGCTCGAATTTATAACAATTACAAGTTGGAGCGGGACCAACGTTCCCCTGCTCAGTATAACAAGAGGGTTCGGTCAATACATCCATATTATTATCTTGATTAAGGCCCGACATGGTCGCTACCTGGAAAGAGAGAGAAGAAAACACTTTAGCGTATGCTCTTGCAAGATTAGATTGGTTATTATCTTATCTAATCAAGATGGCTCCCACTAGTTTTATCAAATCTTCCTTAAAACCCTAAAAGGTAAGACTAGCCGGGATTAATTACACCTTACAAGTTTGCCAATCTTTCAGCCAGGTCAGTGTTGGTACTTTGAGGGAGGTTCCCCGTGCTTTCGCACGGACCTAATTAAAATAAATCTCGTTTTCCCATAAGCATAACCCCGTTAACACCTTTCTAGACACCTAATTGATCGGCTAGTTGTCATGTGTAACACTCTCTCAGAAGTAACTCTTACTCGCAGTGGGTATCAGGATCCAACTATCTCATAGAAGGTATGCAATCTCATTGCAAATTTCAACACTTGAAATTCCCGATAATACTTTTACCCCTAGCAACTTATGACCTTAATATAGTCAACAATTCATAATTGCTAGCCAAGTTCAACCCGTCATTTCCCGATTGAATTAAACCCACCCGCATGACCCTTAACATAGTCAACAAAGTCATATGACTACCCTAATCCAATCACATCTTATGTTTTAACAGATAAGCACTAATTAGCTACCGCACACTACGCCTTAACATAGTCAACAAACGTAGCACGAATACTGAGTGGTACTTATCTAAAATGACGGAGGGCTACGCAGGTTTTTCAGAAAACCATGAGCGTAAAGAACTTGATATCGTTGTAGAAACAAGTGATTTTGAAAAAAAGAGTGTTTTTGAGACTTTTCTAGTTTTGCTAAAGAGGTCACTCCCGGTGAAGGGATCTCGGCTCTTTCCTTATCGAATAAGGTGCAGAATATTTCACAAATACCGCTATGCAAAGCAAGAACTATGGAAGCAATCAAAAACATAACCGAGTGAGTTGTAGTATCTGCTAGTTTTGCTAAAGAGGTCACTCCCGGTGAAGGGATCTCTGCTTTTTCCTTATCGAATAAGGTGCTGGATATTTTACAAGGAATACCGCTATGCAAAGCAAAACTAGAGCTACCCTTTTTATAAATTTGATTCTACAACATCTTTTAGGTTTCTTTTCTTTCATTAATCTCACTAATGAATCCCATCATTTAAGCTTCCTGAGCATTACAGAAGAAATGAAAATACAGTGTACGCTTATGCCATCCGCATTCGCCACAGTGTCCCGTTATGCACCGTTAGGTTACTTAACTAACGGCATACCGGGGCGGGATTAGCGCAGGTGTAAAACATAAGCAACGTTTATTATATATCATATATGCAATAATAAATCATTCGTCTCACGCATATATTATGATCACATCACAAAATATCAGCAGTAGAAGAATCATATAAAATATTGGATATACTAGAAGGTCCGTGTTTTATTTTGAGCCTGTATAAAACACGGATTCCACGGTCGCGATGAATAGCCAAACCCACACTGCTAGACCCCTACGAGAGCGGCAAGTGACCCTGCCAATTCTAGAGTTTAGGAGACCCAGTCTCGACTCCTCAAGATGGCCTCCCACTGAACCCTAGAACCCGGTCACTTGTGCTCTCCTCCTTGGGTCTATTTTAATGCGGAAAAGTAAATAATATACAATGGTGACATCATCCTCAACCCGGAAGTGCCCCAATAAAAGAATATTACATACAATGAATTTTACTTGAATGAAAATAAAAACCCTCATCTCACATAAAACTCCCGGCTATTCAATACACGACGATCCAATATAACATATCACAGTAACACATAATATCTCATATCATCAACATAAGCAAGTATGTGTATCCCGATTGTCGTTGATGTATAGAAACGAAGCCGGCAATACACCACATACTACACTTACGGTCGCAGAAAAGAAAAGTGAAAAACTACAACATTTAGAATCCTTAATAACCTTAGACATCGTAAACCCGAAATATCGCATATTACGGATTTCATGCCTAACTATATGAATTCCACATATTGTATCACATTCAAATATATCAAGACAATGTTTAACGTTTCGATCGAATCAACATACACCCACAAATTACCCCGAAAGCTCAACACTTGAGCAAAGTCAAAATACTCAAAAACCGTGCCACGGTGTCTATGGACTGGCCGTAGAAGGGTTTAACCAATGCCTCACCTATGGCACCACGGAACTACGGAAAACCCTAGGGTTCGATCGCGGTTCCGTGGGCATAGAATCGAGTTAAGGTTATTATATTCTTCTAGAGGGGCCATAGGGATACTTGCACGATTTTACGAATACAATCAACTTGGGAAAATTACAACACTTGGAAATTTCAGCGGGGTACAAAATGTGGTGTTCGAAGTTCGTTCGAACTGCTAAACAATGTCAAGGTTACCTTTACAGTGTTAAATTATACGACTACGAAACACTATGAATTATCCCCTGAACAAAATAATCATAAAATGAAAATTTGGGCTAAGCAAACAATACCAGAAACCCCAATTCCTACAGTACAGGGCACAGGTGAAATACGAAGCCAAGAAGAGAACAGGGGGCCGGCGTCGCCGGATTTGGTGAGGGAGTGCTCGGCCAAAATCTGAGATCTTGGCCTCGTATTTCATGTGTGTTCATATAGTATCACATACAATCTTCTGCAGTTGCTAAAATAATTTTTAAACGGCCCTTTAAAAAAATTCCAGAGAGAAAAACTAGGGTTTCATGTTATCGTATTTTCGGAGTCGATTTCGTTTTCGCAATTGTTTTAACACCGTGTCAAAAAATCTAGCTTGGCTCTCATACCACTGTAGGGTTTCCCTTGCACCTAGTCTAGTGTATGGAAGCATCACACATGCCATCTGAAAATTTAAGAGTGGTGCAAAGCAAACAAACCATGAATCGTAACTAGAATAGTTTAGGGTAACAACAAATTGTATCACATACAAAGAACTTTTAAACAATAAGTGAAGAAATTACAACCTTTTTAGTCTTCCCTTGGTGACTCCTTGGACCTTTGATAGTTTGGAACGGATCGCTAGCAACCTTCCTTGTCCACGATGATCCACCCGAAGTCCCTTTGCACAAAGCTCCTTGCTTTACTTGATCTTTCAAAGAAGTATAGCAAAACACCCTACACAAATGGGCTAGAGAGGTGTAGAATGATGAGGTGGTTTGTATTCTCTAATCAAAACCCTTTCTTTTTATCAACCTCACTCAAAAGAAAACTCAAGAGAGCTTGGAGGAAGAAGAAGATAATGCTGGCTAAAGCTTTTGTCAAAAGATAATGATAAAATCTTCAAGGAAAATCAGAAAAGAAAGTATATATATTTTCCTTCTCTCATCACAAACCATGGTTAACTAATATCTAGATATTTTGCATAAGGTTTAAAGTCCAAATGAAAAATCAACCATGGGTCAAAGCTAGGTCAAAAGAAAGAAGAGTGTAGAAAAACCAATTATTGATCCAATTTCTATTTGCTTCTTTAAACCATATACAAATATATATATATATATATATATATATATATATATATATTAGTGAATCGTGTGAGTCTTGCATTTCCACCACTATGTGTATCATCATCCATGACACTATGTATGTATGTATGTGTCCATACACATCAACATGTGCATATATGCATGCATACATCTTCAACAAAGAAAAGGGTTTAAATAAAGAATTAAACTAAAATTCAAATGTTAAATCAACACTTGATTTAACAAACCAGTCATATCACATATGACCCGACCAATAGAAAAACGCCCGATTAACATACAGTATCACATATTCGCATTCAATCAGGTCCCTGCGCATATCTCATATGCACACCACATCGTTTCTCCTGAGCTAGGAAACTCCTGTATGGGACTCTAAGACTCGTCAATACGCCGGCAGTAGGTGATATCATATCAAACACCAACAAGCCACAGGCGGTCAGCCCAACGTAACAGCCCGGGTATTGAACGATAAGAAGAAAACCAGCGAAGCTGTCGAAACTCCCGTCGAGCCAATCAGTAACACTACCGTACAGTCCGGTCTCTTCGTCTCATATGTCGCATATCCAGTCTAGGGGTGGTGAACGTCAAACCCCAGTAACCGATAAGTCGTGTCGATGTGAGGCTCATAACGGGTCGAGAAACTACTGATAACACTTACCAGTAGATCTCCATATCAGCCCTGGCCAGGGACTTCCAGTTATAGCCAATTGAACACAGCGCAACATCAACCCACAATACCGGGAGAAACAAAACCCCTCCTATCGCTCATTGCCTCCATGTGATTTGGGACTGTACCCAAAAGCCACCATTTTGCACGTTCTCTTGAATGTGGTAAGGTGGAAATCAAAGCATAGTGGGAATCATACAAGACTCTATGACGATCTCGGGTCTACAGACTAACCTGTACCAGTGTCGCCAGAGAACTGCTATCTGACGATAGGTATAATACCATCTAGGAGTTCTTGGTGAGTCCGTTCAGTGTACCCAGTCTCCACTGAGCACCCGTACACCATCTTTGATGTCAAACACCGATGGATATGGGATCATCCATCGCCCATCATATGGGTCAAGATGCGTATACGCTAGTCTACTCTGGTGTATCGATGCTTTGTCTCAATACACCCTTGACTAGGAACAGTTATAGGATGTACTCTTGGACTACTCTGGCCCCACTAATATGATCTGCATCATAGTCCTAGTAGTCGAGGACATATCCTAAGGGCTTTATCAACATGTGAGAGCAAGACAGTAAACCAATACAAGTCAACATGTTAAGATAAAGTGAAACCAGATAACATACTATCATATCGAGCAAGAAAGTCCTCTCTATATATATCAAAGCATCCACTGTAATATACATCAAATGTACAACAATGGCCTCTAGGGCATATATACAACTAACACTTCACACCTCCTATCTATTTAACTTAAGATCCTATATATTTTGTCAGTTTATAAAGACCTCAGTTTTCCTTTTAAAGCTCGGTCTCCAATCCGGGATTTTATCATCTTTAAGGAAAACATAAGACTTATTCTTCATTCCTATCTCTGCTCCAAATATCGATCATATACCCCTACGTGTGTGTAAATTCACCCCTACACTCAGAAATTCAATTCAAGGTATAGTACCCTTGCCCTAATACCTAATACTGCTTCTTTTTATTAATGATGGGCGGATTCGCTCACACACCTTTCATGCGACTACTACTGCTTCCTGAGGCACTAATCATTCGATTACCGAGTGCGTAAGCTTATTAAGGCATAAATAGCAGTTTCCAAGTCTTGCAATATACATATTTTTTTTATTTTTTTCTTTTTTCTTTCAAGGCCGGATATATTTTTCAACGATATTCTTTTTGTGGAAAGCTTCAAATACCATTTTTTTCTTTCATACTAGGTTTTAAGGCAAGAGTATTTCTAAGTATTATCTGCTATCCCAAGTTTCAAGGTGTGTGTAAGTGCAGTTTGTAGTGTATATACTTTCTGAATTTGGACTCAAGAATAGGAACTATTTTTCAGACTTATCCTTCAATAAAGATTTCAATACTTTCCCTTCATTTCAACTTAATTCAAGAACTGAACTCAAGATTACTTACTTCTAAACAAACCGCAAGGACATATTTTACTACGGTTACACTTCAAGGAGGGTTATTTTTAGTGTTTTCAATTTCTAAGCCTAGAATTTAGTTATTTTTAGCTAGTCAATCATCATGTCGAACTCGAATCTAAATAGCCAACTTGACGACCAAATTTTTATGTTATTTTTTCATTTTTTTGGAAGAAAGGTTTCAATTTTTATGGGTTTTTTGAATTTTCAAATTTTTATTGGTTTTGAAAAATATCAATGCAATGCAGAAATATAAACATGATGTGATGCGGAATTTAAACATGCAAAAAAAAGAAAACATATTTACAAGCAAAAAATAAATGTGCAAATGCAGAATGCATGGATAACTATTAACAACAAACCCCACCCTCAACTTACTCGCAGCAGTGCCCTCGCTGCTGCCTCCTATGTCTCCTAGAACCAGATGCGGTACCATTCATGCCAGCACCACTCATGCCAGCCCCACTAGTGTCACACCACGACCTCTAGACCTTTTCCAATCACCACGTGCTAACAGGATAGACATGCCCTGCTCCAGACTCGTAATA
Source organism: Agapanthus africanus (assembly GCA_030015575.1). Classification (NCBI taxonomy): domain Eukaryota; kingdom Viridiplantae; phylum Streptophyta; class Magnoliopsida; order Asparagales; family Amaryllidaceae; genus Agapanthus; species Agapanthus africanus. Next base: position 58,561,271 of record JASDDO010000018.1, on the reverse strand, counting down.
TGTTGATCAAAACTCGTCATCATCCCTAACACCCTCTCGACCCCCGTACTAGTGCGCCGCTGCAAGCGTGCTTGCTCGGCGGGGATCAGCTCCTCATCACTCGTTGTGGGAATCGAGCTAGAGGTCTCCACCACCACATCCTTGGTCGGCACGGTGCGCGTGTTGGGAATATGTATGCCCTAGAGGCCATTATTGTACATGTGATGTATATTATAGTGGATGCTTGGACATATATACAAAGGACTTTCTTGGTCGACATGATAGTATGCTATCTGGTTACTCTTTATCTTAACATATTGACTGGTATTCTTTACTTTCTTACTCTCACATGTTGATAAAGCCCTAAGGATATGTACTTGACTACCAGGATTATGATGAGATCATACTAGTGGGGCCTGGGTGGTCTAAAAGTACATCCTTTAATCAGTTCCTAGTCAAGGGAATATCGAGACTATGGCATCGATATTCTAGAATAGACTAGGGTATATGTTTCTTGTCCCTTAGAGGGTGATGGTTGATCCCACAACCATTGGTGTGGGACATCAAAGATTGTACACAGGTGCTCATTAAAGAATGGGTACACCGAACAGGACTCGCCGAGGACTCTGTTAGTTATATGTATGCCCTAGAGGCCATTGCTATACATAGGATGTATATTGTAGTGGATGCTTGGACATATATAGGGAGGACTTTCTTGCTCGACATGATAGTATGCTATCTGGTTGCTCTTTACCTTAACGTGTACACTGATTGTCTCTCTGTTACATGTTGGTAAAGCCCTTAGGATGTGTACTTGACTACCTGGACTATGATGCGGATCATACTAGTAGGGACATGGTAGTCCATAAGTACATCCTTCAAGGTCCCTAGTCGTGGATGTATCGAGACGGGGCATCGATATACCAGAGTAGACTAGCGTATACCTTCTCGACCCATACAGATGGGCGATGGATGATCCCATATCCATTGGTGTTTGACATCAGAGATCATATACGGGTGCTCAGTGAAGACTGGGTACACTGGACGGACTCGCCGAGAACTCCCAGATGGTATTATACCTTACGTCAGATGGCAGTTCTCTGGTGACACTGGTACAGGTTAGTCTGTAGACCCGAGATCGTCATAGAGTCTTGTGTGATTCCCACTGTGCTTTGATTTTCACCTTACCACGTCCAAGAGGGCGTGCAAAATGGTGGTTTTTGGGTATAGTCCCGAATCACATGGAGGCAATGAGCGATAGGAAGGGATTCGTCTCTCCCGGTATAGGGAGTTGATGTTGCGCTGTGTTCGATTGGCTATAACCGGAAATCCCTGGCCAGGGTTGCTGAGATTTACAGGTAAGTGTTACCAGTAGTTTCTCGAACTGTTATAGACCTCATATCGACACGACTTATCGAGCTATTGGGGTTTGACGTTTACCACCCCTAGGCAAGATATGCGATATATCAGACGACGAGACCGGACTGTACGGTAAGTGTTACTGGTTGGATTCACAGGAGTGTGAGCGGGCTTGCTCGTCGATCTTCTGATCGCTTAATACCCGGGTGGCCGTTACGTTTAGCAGACCGCTTGCGGCTTGTGGGTGTTTGATATGATCATCACCTGCTGCCGGCGTATTGACGAGTCTTTAGAGTCCTACACAGAGGTTTCCTGGCTCAAGCGAAACGAAATAGGAGCGCATATGAGATATGTGCGGGACCGAGAATAATAACAGTATGTGATACTGTATTCTATTCTCGCGATTTGTATCATTGGACGGTTATATATGATATAGCCGGGTTACCGAATCAAGTGTTGATTCGATACATTGATACACTTTATATTAGTCGGTTATATGCGATATGACCGGATCATTAAATCAAGTGTTGATTTAATGATTTGATGTATAATTATATATTTGATATATTACTTTACATTAACTAGTATTTGTTCACTTAAGATTGATTTTCTCACTTGATGTGCACATTGTATATATGATATAGTATTGTGCACTAGTTTGTATCATGTTTGATGATACATGCAAACTTGGGTGTATGTTTGATTTAAACAATGTTTAGTAAATGGTTAGGGTTTCATTTCATTTGCTTTATTTACTTATTCATTTATTTATTTATTCTTTTTGGCAAGAAATAAAATGGTGGCTTATTTTGTTCTTACTTGAAGCTTCATGAAGCTTTGAAAGTCAAAACCATTTTGTTTCTTTCCTAAACTCTAACCCTTTAACTAAACCCTAGTTCATTCTCTACATGAGTTAGCCTCACCCATGGTTGCATTATGATAACTCTTCACTTGATTTTTCATTTTTTAATTAATTGACATTCTTTTCTTCTTCTTCTTCTTCTTGAAAAAGAAAAGAAAAGCTTGCTTCCAAAAAAATGTCAAGTGATGATTCCAAGTGAGAAATCCAAATCCAAAGTGAACCTACTTCCTATTTCTTCATCCTCTACCACTTGCTAAGTAGTATAGGGTGTTTTCTTCACAAGTTTCATGACTTGGTGAAGTTGGAGCTTGATCTTGAGTTGCCTCGACGTAGATCATTTTCGGCATCGAAGTCGATGACCTAGCCCGATCTTTTCTCCGATGAAACCACCGCGAGAGTCTAGGATCCGATGATCGTAGCGAAGGGACATCGTCATGGAGCTATGGAGGTGGAGGACCGGATCTACAAAGGTTGTATTTCCGTTCACTTTAGAGTAAAGTTGTTTACTAGCTTGTAGTTTCGCCTATTCTCTAGTTAACGATCTTTGCTTAGGGTTTCTCGGCATATAATTTTTGAATTTGGCATGGTTGATGCCTTGTGAGACCTCATTAGTGTGCCTAGGAACCCTACAGTGGTATCAGAGCCTAGCTAGAGCCTTAGACAATGCGTAGACGATGTTAGAAACCCGATCGAACCCGAAACCCTAATCCATGACCCTTCTCTGTACATTTTCTGGAACTGTGGTTTTTTCCCAATTAAATATAGCCAAAAAAACCAGCAGGCAATTTTAGGAGTTACTGTGAAGTCCGAGCTCTTAATTCGATGAAACTGCCGCGGAACCGCGGCATTAGCATGCTTAATGCGGCGGTTCCGCGGCCATATAGTCGCATCATTCTTTGAAATTTCACAGTAATGTCCTATTTTCATTCCTGATTCTTATGGATATTTTTAATGTATACTCCACAGTGGATTTTTCAGGGTTGTATTGGGAGTTCGTCGATTCGATCGGAATCTTTAACTTTGTCTATGTGTTTTTCCGGGTAATTTTAGAATATGTTAAAAAGTTCGACCAGATATAAATACCCAATTTTTCCCCTGTCGGGAAATTTCCAAGTGTTGGATTTTTCCGTGGTTTAAAGACGTTCTAAGTAGTGCAAGTAACGCGATGGACCCTCTAGAAGACAACAAACCTTAACTCGATTATGTGACCGTCTTGAACTGCCCTTTGAACCTTAGGGTTTGGGGCAGTACGGCGTGCCACATGTGAGGCGTTGGCTTGACCCTTCTACGGCTGGACCGTTGGTACTGTGGCATGAAGTGAATGTTCTTAAAACCTATTTCATGTATTGAGCTGTTTCGGGAAAACTTGGGTGTTTGGATGTTCGATCGGAAAGTTTAACATTTTCTATTTATCTGGAATGTGATACAATATTTGGAATCCACAAGAATTATGAGATAACTGATTTGGATGTTATAAACATAGCAGTTTAGTCTCACCTGATCGGTTGCCACGGAATTTTGATGTGATCAAAAGTCCGTCGCAATCACGTAGCGTACGCGGATATTCGCCGGGTAAACTTAATAGACAGCCACGCCCCATAGCCCCGACCAAGTGACTGTAGGAGAACCCCGTCGCCGAAAGCATCCGTTCGGGTGCTCGCGGCAGCGGTATTCCGCCTTGGTGCACTTTGTCGACGGCATCGGGGGTGCGGCCGCCTAATAAAGTTTGCGACGAGCATTCGATCAAAATGTCGGGAATCTTGTTGAATTGCCCGACATGATATTGAAAAGAGTTTTCGATAATGAGACTAAAATGCGGGGTTTATAATTGTTAGGCATGTGATGTCTAAGGAATTCATTTGATTAGGCATGTGATGTCTAAGGTGTTTGCGGATTCCAACTGTTATAGTTTTACACTTTCTTTTCTGCGACCGTAAGTATAATATGTGATATCGCCGGTTTCGTTTCTATATGTCAACGACAATTGGGATACGCATATTTACTTACGTTCATGACATGTGATGTTATGTATTGCTGGATATGTTATATTGGATTGCCGTGTTTCAATAGCCGGGGGGTTTTATATGAGATGAGTGTTTTTCATTTTCAATCATGTAAAAACTTGTATGTAATATTCTTTTATTGGGGCACTTCCAGGTTGCGGATGTTGTCACCATTTGTATATTATTTACTTTTCCGCACTAGGATAGACCCAAGGAGGAGGGCACAAGTAACCGGGTTCTGGAGTCCAGTGGGAGACCAACTCGAGGAGTCGAGTCCGGGTCTCCTAACTCCAGAATTGGTAGGGTTGCTTGCCGCTCTCGTAGGGGTATAGAGTTGTGGGATTGGCTATTCATCACGACCGTGGAATCCGTGTTTTATACTGGCTCGTATTGAAAACACGGACGTCCTAGTATATCCAATATTTCATATGATATTTTTTCTGCTGGGTTATCTGTGATGTGATCATGTGATATGTTTTGTGATAGATACTGTATATAGTATATATGATATATTATATAGACGTTACTTATGTTTTACACCCGTGCTAGCCCTGCCCCGCTCTGCCGTTAGTTACCTAACCTAACGGGGCACGAGGGGACATCGAGGCGAATGCGGATGGCATAAGTGTACGTCGTATTTATCTGTGTTGTTTAGGTACTTAAATGATGGGACTTCATTAATGAGATTAATGATATAAAAGAAACCTAAAGATGTTGTGGAATCGAATTTCAAAAATAAAAACAGGTAGCTACAGTTCTTGCTTTGCACAGCGGTATATATGATATATCCTGCACCTTATTCGATAAGGAAAGGACCGAGATCCCTTCACCGAGAGTGACTCCTTTAGCAATAACTGGCAGATGCTACACCCTTCGGTTTGTCTTTTGATTGCTTCTATAGTTTTTGCTTTGCACGGTGATATATATGATATATCCCGCACCTCATTCGACGAAGAAAGGGCCGACGATCCCTTCACCGGGAGTGACCCCTTTAGCAAAACTAGAAAAGTCTCAAAAACACTCCATTTTAAAATCATTTGATTCTACAACGATATCAAGTTCATTACGCAATAGGTTTTCAGAAAAACCTGTCTTAGCCCTCCGTCATTTCAGATAAGTAGTAGCTAGTATTCGTACTGCGTTTGTTGGCCTTTGTCAAGGCGTAGTGTGCGGTAGCTAACTAGTGCTTATCTGCTTATGCATATGATGCACATTGGGTTAGGGTAGTCGTACGACCTTGTTGGCCTTTGTCAAGGGTCGTGCGGGTGGGTTTAATTCAATCAAGAAATGACGGGTTGAACTTAACTAGCATTCTATGGTTTGTTGGCCTTTGTCAAGGTCATAGGAGGTTAGGGGCAAAATTATCGGGGATTTCAAGTGTTGAAATTTGCAATGAGATTGCATACCTTCTATGAGATAGTTGGATCCCGATACCCGCTGCGAGTAAGAGTTACTCCTGGGAGAGTTTTACACATTACAATTAGCCGATCAAGTAGGTGTCTAGAAAGGTATTAACGAGATTACGCCTCTGGGAAAACGAGGTTTACATTAATTAGGTTCGTGCGAAAGCACGGGGGACCTCCCTCAAAGTACTGACACTGGCCTGGCTGAAAGATTGGCGAACTTGTAGTGTGTAATTAATCCCGGCTAGTCTTTCCTTTTAGGGTTTGAAGGAAGATTTGATAAAAACAGCGGGAGCCATCCAGATTAGATAAAACAATAACCAATCTGATCTTGCAAGAGCGCACGCTGAGTGTTTTCTTCTCTCTCTCTCCAGGTAGTGAACATATCACGCCTTAATCAAGATAATAAAACGGATATATTGACCGAACCCGCTTGTTATACTGAACTGGGGAACGTTGGTCCCGCTCCAACTTATAATTGTTATAAGACAGAGCAAGAATTGGGGAATACCAGATTTCCCGTGCCGCCCAAACGAAGAAAGTTCATGTTGATGCATCATCTTCGGCTGTGTTCGTTACAAAGAACTATTTCTCTGTATCCTCTGCGTCCTGGGTATTTGATACCGGATCAGGATCCCAGATATATAATCTGTTACATAGGGCTACTGATAGGTAGAGAACTAAGAACGGGTGATAAGTTTCATGAGACAGAAAACGGGGCAAGTGTTGCATCCAAGTCTGTTGGTCACTGTCACCCTGTATTATCAGTACATTGATTTTGAACAAATGCTATTAGATACCGAACCTGATATACAAAATCATATCAGTCTCTTTATTAGTAAAGAAAGGATATAATTTTGTATTGATGGATAATGTTTTGAACATTTCCTATATCAAGAGTTGATCGGTTCAGGCATGTTATCTAAAAGCATTAATGTTCTAAATCAAACAAGAGTTCTTAGTATACGGAACACACAAAAGTGGAAGAGTTCAGAAATGAACGGATCCTTCTTGAGGTTTCGTAGACTAGGTCATATCAATGTGACCCGACTAGCTTAAGTTACATAGTAGATGCATATTTAAATCAGTTTGAATTTACATCTTATGAAACTTGCGAGTCATGTCACAAAGATATAATGACCTCAGCTCTGTTTATTAGAAACAGAGAAAGAGTTAGTAAACTCTTGGGACTGATACATGATGATGTATGTAAGGTCCCCTGTCTACACATGCCAGGACCGGTTCTTTGTACTTCATTACATTCTCTGATAATCTCTCAAGATTCAGACATATGTTCCTGTTGAAACACAAGTCCGAAACTTTTGAGATATTCATATGAATATAAGTTAGAAGTAGAGAACCAAAAACCGGGTAGAAGTATTATGTCCTATGATGAGATCAGGGAGGAGAATACTTGAGCACAGAATTCTTGGACTTTTCTAAAGGAGAATGAGATTCTCTCTCAGCATTACTCCTCCGTATACACTATAACACGATGGTATATCGGGGCGGAGCAATTACACCCTATATGATAAGGTGTGCTCTATGATGAGTACTACTGAATTACCTATTTCCTTTTGGGAGTTATGCACTTGAGAAGCTGCATACCTATTGAATTAGGTTCGAATCAGATCACAGCCTACCGCTCCATATAAGATATGGTATGGGAAAAGCCCATGTCTTAAGCTAGTTAAGATTTGGGGTTAACCGGCCTATGTCTAAAAGCAAAATCCGGACATGCTTGAGGCAAGGTCTGTAATGTAGAACTGGAAAGGTTCCAGCTATACAAACTACAGCAGATGATTTGATAAAACCAAAGGATTCAATAGTTACCAACGAACCTCAGCCTCTCCGCCGATCTAGTAGGGTTTCTCACCCACCTGAGAGATACTTCTGTTTCTTTATGACAGTGGGAGCGAGGATTGCATCATCAGATGATGACCTAACTAGTTTCGAGCAGGCCATCGAGAGTAGGGACTCTGTAAGAATGGCTGGATGCTTAGCGATCTGAGATGGAATCCATGTACACCAACAAAGTATGGACTTTGGTTGCTATATCTGAAGGGTTAAATCCCCATCAGGAGCAAGTATATCTTGAGAAGATTACTTGGTGTAGATGGAAAAGTTGAGACTTTCGAAGCTAGACTTGTTAAAGTTTTTCGTCATCGACCAGGCGTGGATAATGATGAAACCTTTTCAAGTAGCTATGCTTAAGTCCATCCAGATCCTACTTGCCACGGCTACATACCATGACTACGATAACTGGCGGTTGGGTGTCATGACTGCTTTTCTAAAATGATGTTTCAGAAAAGAGAGTCTGCAAGTACACAGTCAGAGGGCTTCGTAGACAGTGGGAGCAGCGGAAACGTGCACAAGTTGCTTTATAGGATAAAGCAGGCATCGCGGAGTTGGAACGTCTGTTTTGATGTAGTAGTCAAAGAGTTTGACTTCATCAAAATGGTGGATGAACCTTGTATATACAAAAAGGTAGTAGGGAGTATGGTGACGATCCTCGTAGAGTACGTGGATGACATACTCTTGATGGGGAAGGAGTTTCCTATGCTACGCTCGGTCAATCTCCGCTTATCACAATGATTCTCCATATAGGATTACTAAATCCTGGGTTTTGGATCTATGAGATAGATCTAAATGGATGTTAGGATTCTCACTAGTTGTAGTGAGATGGTATCAATCGATCCTGGGGAGAATCACTGAAAAAGTTCCAGGGTGATAAGGACGACTGAATGTCAGTCACAGGCATTGTCTTTACCCTCAGTGAAGGGACGGTATGTTGGAAGAGTTCCAAGCTAGATACCGTGGCATACTAGACGATAAAGGCTGGATACATCGCTACTTAAGATGCTACCAAAGAGGCTGTCTGGGTGTATATTTGTTCATGAGATGAACTTAGTTCCTCCCATTGTGTGACAATGGAGTTGTGGCTTATGCCAAGGAACGTCCGTCCCATCAGTGATCCAGACATATTCTAAGGCAGTATCACCTGATCATGGAGATGGTTGATCTCCAAGGAGATCGAGGTTAGGAGAGTAGACTCAGAGGACAATACGGAGGATCCACTCACAAAGGCCTTTTCCCAGAGAGAGACTTTTATGGGGTGGTTGAGTATGAGATACTACAACCACTGCTATCAGAAGGCCCTAGTGCAAGTGGGAGATTGTTAGTTATATGTATGCCCTAGAGGCCATTGCTATATATAGGATGTATATTGTAGTGGATGCTTGGACATATATAGGGAGGACTTTCTTGCTCGACATGATAGTATGCTATCTGGTTGCTCTTTACCTTAACGTGTACACTGATTGTCTCTCTGTTACACGTTGGTAAAGCCCTTAGGATGTGTACTTGACTACCTGGACTATGATGCGGATCATACTAGTGGGGACATGGTACTCCATAAGTACATCCTTCAAGGTCCCTAGTCGTGGGTGTATCGAGACGGGGCATCGATATACCAGAGTAGACTAGCGTATACCTTCTCGACCCATACAGATGGGCGATGGATGATCCCATATCCATTGGTGTTTGACATCAGAGATCATATACGGGTGCTCAGTGGAGACTGGGTATACTGGACGGACTTGTCGAGAACTCTCAGATGGTATTATACCTTACGTCAGATGGCAGTTCTCTGGTGACACTGGTACAGGTTAGTCTGTAGACCCGAGATCGTCATAGAGTCTTGTGTGATTCCCACTATGCTTTGATTTCCACCTTACCACGTCCAAGAGGGCGTGCAAAATGGTGGTTTTTGGGTACAGTCCCGAATCGCATGGAGGCAATGAGCGATAGGAGGGGATTCGTGTCTCCCGGTATAGGGAGTTGATGTTGCGCTGTGTTCGATTGGCTATAACCGGAAATCCCTGGCCAGGGTTGCTGAGATTTACTGGTAAGTGTTACCAGTAGTTTCTCGAACTGTTATAGACCTCATATCGACACAACTTATCGAGCTATTGGGGTCTGACGTTTACCACCCATAGGCAAGATATGCGACATATCAGACGACGAGACCGGACTGTACGGTAAGTGTTACTGGTTGGATTCACAGGAGTGTGAGCGGGCTTGCTCATCGATCTTCTGATCGCTCAATACCCGGGTGGCCGTTACGTTTAGCAGACCGCTTGTGGCTTGTGGGTGTTTGATATGATCATCACCTGCTGCCGGCGTATTGACGAGTCTTTAGAGTCCTACACAGAGGTTTCCTGGCTCAAGCGAAACGAAATAGGAGCGCATATGAGATATGTGCGGGACCGAGAATAATAACAGTATGTGATACTGTATTCTATTCTCGCGATTTGTATCATTGGACGGTTATATATGATATAGCCGGGTTACCGAATCAAGTGTTGATTCGATACATTGATACACTTTATATTAGTCGGTTATATGCGATATGACCGGATCATTAAATCAAGTGTTGATGTAATGATTTGATGTATAATTATATATTTGATATATTACTTTACATTAACTAGTATTTGTTCACTTAAGATTGATTTTCTCACTTGATGTGCACATTGTATATATGATATAGTATTGTGCATTAGTTTGTATCATGTTTGAAGATACATGCAAACTTAGGTGTATGTTTGATTTAAACAATGTTTAGTAAATGGTTAGGGTTTCATTTCATTTGCTTTATTTACTTATTCATTTATTTATTTATTCTTTTTGGCAAGAAATAAAATGGTGGCTTATTTTGTTCTTACATGAAGCTTCATGAAGCTTTGAAAGTCAAAACCATTTTGTTTCTTTCCTAAACCCTAACCCTTTAACTAAACCCTAGTTCATTCTCTACATGAGTTAGTCTCACCCATGGTTGCATTATGATAACTCTTCACTTGATTTTTCATTTTTTAATTAATTGACATTCTTTTCTTCTTCTTCTTCTTCTTGAAAAAAAAAAAGAAAAGCTTGCTTCCAAAAAAATGTCAAGTGATGATTCCAAGTGAGAAATCCAAATCCAAAGTGAACCCACTTCCTATTTCTTCATCCTCTACCACTTGCCAAGTAGTATAGGGTGTTTTCTTCACAAGTTTCATGACTTGGTGAAGTTGGAGCTTGATCTTGAGTTGCCTCGATGTAGATCATCTTCGGCATCGAAATCGACGACCTAGCCCGATCTTTTCTCCGATGAAACCACCATGAGAGTCTAGGATCTGATGATTGCAGCGAAGGGACATCGTCACGGAGCTATGGAGGTGGAGGACCGGATCTACAAAGGTTGTATTTCCGTTCACTTTAGAGTAAAGTTGTTTACTAGCTTGTAGTTTCGCCTATTCTCTAGTTAACGATCTTTGCTTAGGGTTTCTCGTCATATAATTTTTGAATTTGGCATGGTTGATGTCTTGTGAGACCTCATTAGTATGCCTAGGAACCCTACAGACTCCTATATGATAGTATACCTATCGTCAGATAGCAGTCCTCTGGTGATACTGGTACAGGTTAGTATGTAGACCCGAGATTGTCATAGATTCTTGTGTGGCTCCCACTATGCTTTGATTTCCTCCGTACCACGGCTCAAAGGTGTTGTGCAAACAGGTGGATTTTGGGTACAGTCCCGAGTCACATGGAAGCAATGAGCGATAGGAGGGGTTTTGTCTCTCCCGGTATTAGGGGTTAATGTTGCGCTATGCTCGATTGGCTATAACTAGAAGTCCCTGGCCAGGGCTGCTGCTGAGATTTACTGATAAGAGTTATCAGTAGTTTCTCAAACCGTTATAGGCCAGACATCGCCATGACTTATCACGTTACTGGGGACTGACGTTTACCACCTCTACACATGATATGTGACATATAGAACGAAGAGACTGGACTGTACGGTAGTGTTACTGATAGGCATCATAGAGAGTATGGATGAGCTTTTTTGTTTATCTTCATATCGCTCAATACCCGGGTAGTCGTTACGTCCAGTTAGTACCACTGATGGCTTGTAGGTGATTGATATGATCATCACCTACTGCTGGCATATTGACGAATCTTTAGAGTCCCACATAGAAGTTTCCTGGTTCGAGCGAAACGAAGTAGGGAACATATGTTGATATGTGCGTGGGCCTGATTAAATATGAGTATGTGATACAATATTATAATCTGGCAGTTATCTGATGTCGGTCAGGTTATATGTGATATAACCGGATTATCGAATCATGTGTTGGTTTGATAATGTGATATTCAGATTAATGATGTTAGTCGGTTATATGTGATATAACCGGATTATTAGATCAAAGGTTGATTTAATAATGTGATATATATTATATGTGATATAATTATATCTTAACTAATATCATTGGCTCACTAATTGCTTTATATATATATATATATATTAATGTATATTTGATATATATATAAATATATATATATATATTATATGAATGATGGCATGTTTTTCTATTTTTAGAAAATGGAAAAATGAGGTGTAAATTGTGGAGATATTTGTGAAATGGGCAAGGCATGGGTTTTATTATTTGTATATTAGTCTTGACTCGCTATTCAAGCATGGTTGCAATTTAGAATTGCAATTTTATACCATGCTTGAATGAGTGAGGAGAGAGAGAGCCATTTTGAGTTTACTCTCATCATTTTCATTCTTCATGCCTTAGCCATTTCTTGAGCTCTTGCTTCCTCTTGCTCTCTACAATTTTCTTCATCTCACTTCGAAATTCAAACCCTCATATGTGATGTGAATCATTGAACTTGTGAAAACCCAAGTAAGCAAATTAAACTCCTATTTCACCATCACACATTGGATTAGCAATTTGATGTAGAGTGTTGCCTTCACTAGTAAGATTAGTGAAGGATTAGCTTGAGCTTGTGGACTACGGCTGGATTGTCTTTTGCGCGAAGATCACGAAGGAGGTTCGTTCAACTTGAAGAGGAGCCTAGTGGAGTCGCGTGGACCACAACGCGGAGCTATTGAAGAAAAGGACTTGAACTACAGAGGTTGTATGCTCTTTTCTTTTCCTTAGTTCATCACATCATAAAGGCAAACCCTAATAATCTAGTAAAGATCTTGTTAGTCTAACTTAGCACCTAATAAAAATTAAAATTTGCCATGCTTGTGTAACGTTTTAGAAATCGTTATGCGAATTTGTCCGTTTTAGGGTAAGTTTGTGTGAACGAACGACCATATAAACTTGCCGGCACCTAGTTTAGCTAAAATAAAGTAAGTGCACAAGCTTTGGTGGTATATGGGACGTTTTGGTTCAATTTGATTTTTCCTAATTTTAATTTTATTTTAGTGCGGTATTCGCATTTTGGGAAATTTCTGTTAAGTGAACTTCTCATCAATTAAGTTTGAGTTAAACCAAAACCTTCTCACATATCTAGATATTTGTGTGGACTAGGATTAATGGTTTAAAGAAAAGAAAAAGAATGAATGTAGATGCATGCATGTGTGCATATGTGTATGTGAATGCATTTAATGCATTAAATGTTGGTAATTGCTAGGAAACCCTCACAAAACTCGCACCTCACTCCCTTGGCCGAGATCCTCTCTCCCTCTACTGCCCTTGAGCTCTTCTCCCTCATTTTTCTTCAATCTTAACTCAAACTTCTCCAATTTTTCAAAATATATCACAAAAATACCAAAAATCCTTGTTCTTGCTTCTTGGATCACTTGGAGCTAGGGAAAGCTTGAATCTTATGAGCAAGATTGTTAGGTATAACCCCTACACTGTTAATTAGGAGTTTGTATGTTGTTTTGCTCGTTGGTTGTAGCGTAGAACGCTTTTTATATCGATTAGTGCGATATCGGGTTTTTAAGTCTTTTTAGAGCTTTTAATAACTGTTGTGACCTGGAGTTTTTAGTGTTTGTCAAAACAAAATTATAGAGATGTGCTAGTGAACCTGAGACACCACCTGAGTGATGGGGACCACCTCATCGGCCGGGGCCGGCGACCCCTATTGCGCGATCCGGCGACGCCGGCTGGGTAGGAATGGGTTGGGGTTGGTCTTCTGTGGGTTGTTGTCTGGTGTTGGCTAGGGGTGTTTGGTACTGTTTACTATTTTAGTAAATTCAGTATGCAAAATCTGGGATCGATTACCTATAATCTAGTGTTTTGAGTCTGCGTGATACGTTTTGCGACACGAGTCGTGAGCTTGTGCTGCTGCTGTACTCAGTTAGGTTTTGAGGTATCGTTGCGCACGTTAGCCACTAGACGTACACTCGTAAGTTAGTTTAGTGTGTTGGTGCATTTTTGAATACGTAGTTTTGTGTTATATTGATCGATTCTGAGATGTTCGCATTATTTCTTGTGTTTGTAAAATTATAGCGTCGCAAGCGGGGACTTCGGACGCTGCGAACAAGGGGAAGCAGGTGGTCGGATTTTCATAGCTGGAGACCATTTGTGAGTAGATTTAACATCTACGGGGAAATCGCCCGTATGGCATTATGCGTCGGGGCGAATATGATATGTCATTGCATAGTATTATCTATTGTACCTGACTCGTACCATTAGATATAACACATTACTGACGGTTCATGTTGCACGAGCACTAAATTGTATGCTACACCCACACCGTCTGTAATTGCCATAACATGCACAAACCACCTACATACGTGATACGGTAGTGGATAGGGATAGTTGTGGTAGTAGCCCTTATCCCATTATGCATATGAGATATTGTTGATACTTACAAACGTGACTTTGCATTGGGCAGGAATAGTTGAGGTAGTAACCCTTATTCCATTTCACGTATACCTTACTATAGCTGCTTGTACATCTTGCATACATATTGACATGTACACCTATATAGTCTATTACAGTTACATGTATATCATGCACTCATATTGACATGTACACCGCATATTTTCGCTATAGTTGTATATACCCCAAGTGGTATTGTTTTGATATGTGGTATTGAGTTGTTGATCATTGCGCTTATGAAATGCATCATACCCACTTGTTTACATGTAGATACTTAAACCTTGCTACAATTACATGTACACTTCATATGATGCTGCATTTGTTTTCGGAGGATTTTGGGAACCGCTAGGTATATTTTAAAAGCTGGATTTATTAAAAGAGCGGTTTTCCCGTTATATGCTCATATTGATGTTTTATGTTGCATATATCAGATTTATACGGATTTTACACATTGAGATATGCATTTCATATGATTATGGATTTGAGAACCGTGGGGGTATTTTCAAGAAACTGTGTATTGTTTGAAAACCCGGTTTCTCTTGATATGATATTTCAGTGCGTCCACCATGTGATTTCTCGGTTCTGAGATTTGGATTGTGATACCCGATTCGAGGAGCGGGAGGCACCGTCTGCGGGTACATGGTGGACCCGGTATGGTACCCCGGGGCGAGTGGTAATTTCGTGGTGTAGACGATAAGCCTGGCGGTGGGACCACTACCTACCGGTGATTGTATTTGGACTCGGTGGTTATCATGAGGATACCGACCGGAGTGATGTACGATATATCGTCAGGGCCATTCATGGTGACAGCGCCTGAGTTATGGGGATTTACGTGTCGATGCTAGACACGGGTTTTATGGATGTTTCGAGTGTCGGTGTTAGACACTCAGGTTTCCATGATTTTTACGTATCGTCGGTGGACATACGTGGTTGATATCCTTATATATATATATGTGTATATATATATACTTACAGGTATATGTTTTCATGATGTTTCGGGTGTCGATGATAGACACTCAGGTTCTATGAGACTTACAGGATGTAAGGGCCGATCTGAGGATGCGGTGCCTGAGGATTTAGGATTTGATGTGTCAGTGAGGGACACTGGTGTTTTTCCATGCTGATAATTTTGCATGAGATTTTATTGTATCATCCCACACACTCAGGATTATTGTTGATATGCATTGCTTCATGTAGTTGTTGTACTCTGTTGCTGTACCTTTACATGATTGTTG
This sequence comes from Agapanthus africanus, assembly GCA_030015575.1. Taxonomy (NCBI): domain Eukaryota; kingdom Viridiplantae; phylum Streptophyta; class Magnoliopsida; order Asparagales; family Amaryllidaceae; genus Agapanthus; species Agapanthus africanus. Next base: position 58,545,767 of record JASDDO010000018.1, on the reverse strand, counting down.
CATATCCACTTAACATACTTATGCTATCGGATTACATGTGATAGATAGATCGCTGTTCGTGCATACCTGCGATTACAGTATGATATTAATTACTATTCATGAGTTGGCAACTCACGCCCGTTGTGCTACAGTATTTTGCAGGACTTACCCTCAGAGTAGTCGCAGCAGGGCATCTTATCTTCTCTACTTTTGCGGATACCGCTACATTAGGCAGTGAGGCAATTGGTTTTAGGTGGGTTTGCGGTTATCTGTTTGTACATTATATATCTTTTTGTTGGATCTAGTATTCTCCATCTAGCACTGTTTGTATATGACTTAAAGACGACTTGTGAGGTTTCAGGGTTGTATTATTTTGGTGACTTTGGGTGCCGTGCTCGTGGGAGCCGGTTATGTTGGGAAGTTTACCTCTTTATACAGTTTCCTTTATATTCTTCGCTTCGGCGTCGTATACTTGTTGTGGTGATTGTCTCCGCCGTTGGGCATGATTTTGCTCCCATTTGGGATGCTTTATGATTGGAGCTGGTATGCAGGACCTGCGCCAGATGATGGGGACCTTACTAGAGGCCATTCGAGCGCAGGGGCAGGCAGTTGTTCCACCCGTTGCAGGGACCACGATGGTACCTACTGTTCCGGCAGTTGCAATTGCAGCTCCGGAAGTTATTAATGTGTCACTGACAGATTTTATGAGGCTGAGACCTCCGGTGTTTACGAGCACAGATGTTACTGAGGATCCGCAGTCGTTCATCGACCAGATGGCCAGGATTTGTCGCTCACTCCGATGTTCCGACGAGAGATGGGTAGAGTTTGCGAGTTTCCGGTTGGAGGGTCTGGCCCAGAAGTGGTGTGAGTCCTTGGAGAAGGGCAGAGCTGCGGGTCTTGCTCCTATGACCTGGGCTGAGTTTGTGACGGTGTTTCTCACCCGTTTTCTTCCACCGAGCGTCAGGGATGCGCGAGCGCGCAAATTTGAGTCGTTACGTCAGACTCCGGGGATGACGGTGTCTGAGTATGATGTATTGTTTACCGAGCTGTCTGTGTATGCTCCGTACCTGGTGGCGACTGAGGAGATGAGGGTGAAGAGGTTTGTTCGAGGCCTGCTTACCCAGTTGTTCCTAGCCATCATCATTCAGCATTGCGACACGTATGCGGCAGCTGTCGATGCAGCTCATTTGGTGGAAGAGCGTCTGGCTGAGTCATCGGTTGTTCCGGAACCGAAGAGGACTCGTACGGATGTACCAGCACGGAGACAATAGTTTGCACGCCGAGGCAGAGTTCTTTTAGACTCGGGGAGCAGCAGAGACGTGGGACGTGGCCAGTTATTCAGTTCTTATTCCTTGGAGGGCCAGCGACCGTCATATGGATGCTTCGGGTGTGGCAGTCTACATCACCTTGTTCGGGATTGTACCGTGGTGCGTCAGAGAGGGCCAGCAGTACCGCAGGTTACTTTACCACCTTCTCCGCCTCAGAGGGCGTTGCCCCTTAGTCCTGTTGTTGCGCCGTGTCAGACTCCTACTCAGAGAGGTCGTGGTCACGGTGGATTTGTGCCGAGAGGACGAGGTGGCAGAGTCTGGGGACAGCCAGTAGCCGGTAGAGGACAGGCTCGGGTTTTTGCCTTGACTCACCAGGACGCTCAGGCGTCCAATGCTGTGGTTTCAGGTACCCTTTCTGTATGTTCTTTTGATGCACATGTTCTTTTTGATCCGGGATCTTCGCATTCGTATGTTTCTACGCACTTCATGCCGAGGTTAGGCCGAGAGTCGTGTTTGCTGGATCAGCCACTTGTCGTGACTACTCATGTGGAAGAGTCATTTGTTGCGCGACATGTGTTCCGATCGTGTGTTGTCCGTTTAGGAGACAGAAATCTGTCCGTCGACTTGATCCTTCTTGAGATGTTGGACTTCGACGTTCTGTTGGGCATGGACTGGCTAGCTACTTACTATGCGTCCGTGGACTGCCGTGAGAAGACAGTTAGATTTTGTTTTCCCGGCGAGTCAGTGTTTGTTGTGCAGGGGGACCGTGGTGCCACCCCTCATAGTTTGATTTCTGTCATGTGCGCTAGTCGGCTTTTGAGGAGGGGATGTCTGGGATTCTTGGCTTTCATTCATGATGCTGGAGCCACAGTGGAGTCGTTGGACCAGGTTTCTACCGTGCGAGAGTTTCCCGATGTCTTTCCCGATGAGTTACCTGGGTTGCCGCCAGAGCGCGATATTGAGTTTTGCATTGATCTGATTCCTGGCACGGACCCTATTTCTATACCGCCTTATCGGATGGCTCCGGCAGAGCTTAGAGAGCTTAAAGATCAATTGCAAGAGTTGCTTGATTTGGGACTTGTGCGTCCGAGTGTTTCGCCGTGGGGAGCTCCTATTCTGTTCGTCAAGAAGAAGGACGGCAGTTTGAGGCTATGTGTGGATTATCGTCAGTTGAACCGAGTTACGGTGCGGAACAGGTATCCTTTACCCCGCATTGACGATTTATTTGATCAGCTCCAGGGTGCGAAACATTTTTCAAAGATTGATTTGCGTTCGGGTTATCATCAGTTGCGGGTTCGGAATGATGACATTCCGAAGACTGCTTTTCGTACGCGCTATAGGCATTATGAGTTTTTGGTGATGTCGTTCGGACTCACCAATGCGCCAGCTGCGTTCATGGATCTGATGAACCGGATTTTCAGGCCGTTCCTCGACCAGTTCATTATAGTGTTTATTGATGATATACTGGTCTACTCTAGGAGTCGTGAGGAGCATGAGCAGCACTTGAGGATTACCTTGCAGATATTGAGATAGCACCAGCTGTATGCTAAATTCTCAAAGTGCGCATTTTGGCTTGATAGAGTTGACTTCCTGGGTCATGTGGTGACTGGTGATGGTATTCTTGTTGACCCGAGGAAGATCGAGGCTATACAGATTTGGCCCAGACCTGTATCGGTGACTGAGATCCGCAGCTTTTTGGGCTTAGCTGGTTATTATCTCCGTTTTGTGCAGGATTTCTCGAGTATCACTGCACCGCTGACTGGACTGACCCGGAAGGGAGTTCCTTTTCACTGGACTGATGCGTGCAAGCAGAGTTTTCAGCAGTTGAAGACTCGGTTAACGACAGCACCAGTGCTTTTTTTACCTTCTGGATCGGGCGGCTTTGTTGTGTATTGTGATGCTTCTCGAATGGGGCTCGGCTGTGTTTTGATGCAGCATGGTAGGGTGATTACGTATGCTTCTAGGCAGCTGAAGAAGCACGAGCAGAATTACCCCACTCACGATCTTGAGATGGCCGCGGTAGTCTTTGCGTTGAAGATTTGGAGACACTACTTGTACGGAGAGTCGTGTCAGATCTTCACGGATCACAAGAGTTTGAAGTATATCTTCCAGCAGCGAGATCTGAACCTGAGACAGCGTCGATGGATAGAGCTAGTGAAGGATTATGATTGTTTATCACCCGGGCAAGGCGAATGTGGCAGCTGATGCTTTGAGTCGTAGGCCCGGGGTAGCTTGTCCCAGTTGAGCGCAGTTCAGCGTCAGTCTTCTGAAGATTGGCAGCTCTTGTGTGATAGTAGAGTGCAGTTCGAGTTTACTTCCGCTGGGGGACAGCTTGCTCATGTCTGCGCCCATCCACTACTATTTGATCATATCCATGAGGCGTAACCCAGTGATGCCCGTTTGTCCGAGATTCTTGAGCTTGTTCGACAGGGTACAGTTTCGAAGTTCATGATTGATGACCAGGGTGTGCTACGATGTGGGACTCGCTTGTATGTACCAGATGCTGATGGGTTGAGACGCGAGATCCTAGAGCAGGCACATCAGTCAGCCTTTAGTGTTCATCCAGGTTCCACCAAGATGTATCGTGACTTGAGAGACTTTTACTGGTGGGAAGGGATGAAACGCGATATTTCGGACTTCGTTTCGAGGTGCCTGACTTGTCAGCAAGTCAAGGCTGAGCATCAGAGACCAGCTGGAGAGTTGCAGCCTTTACCCATTCCGGAATGGAAATGGGAGCAGATTTCCATGGACTTCATTGTGGGTCTACCCAGGACCAGTCGAGGGTATGACTCCATTTGGGTTATTGTAGACCGGTTGACGAAAGCGGCTCATTTCCTTCCAGTGAAGACTACTTTCGGTTATGCTCAGTATGCTCAGTTGTATATAGATGAGATTGTGCGTTTGCACAGTGTTCCCACATACATAGTATCCGACAGAGGCACCCAGTTTACTATTCGTCTTTGGCAGAAGCTTCAGGAAGCTTTGGGTACCCGGTTGAGTTTTAGCACCGCTTTTCATCCGCAGACTGATGGTCAGTCGGAGCGGACTATTCAGACTCTGGAGGATTTGCTCCGTGCATGTGTGCTTGATTTTGGTGGCAGTTGGGATCGTCACTTGCCATTGATTGAGTTCTCCTACAACAACAGCTTTCAGGAGACTGTTCAGATGGCACTTTTTGAGGCTTTATATGATAGGAAGTGTCGATCGCCAATCTGTTGGACCGAGCTTAGTGAGAGTCTGGTTTTGGGAACCCAGTTAGTTCAGGAGACTACGGAGAAGATCCAGCTGATTCAGGACAGGATGAGAGCAGCCCAGTGCAGGCGGAAGTCTTATGCCGACCGTCATCGTCGCAGACTTGAGTTCGCAGTGGGGGATCATGTATTCCTGAGGATTTCTCCGATGAAGGACGTTATGCGATTTGGGAAGAGGGGGAAGCTCAGTCCTGGATTTGTAGGTCCTTTCAAGATCCTTGAGCGAGTGGGTTCTGTTGCTTATCGTTTGGCGCTCCCGCCTAGTTTTCCGGATGTTCACCCCGTTTTCCATGTGTCGATGCTTCATAAATACCTTCATGATCCTTCTCACATGATTCAGCACAAGACCGTTCAGCTTGAGCGCGATCTTTCGTTCACCGAGCAGCCGATAGTTATTTTGGATCGGCAGGTAAAGAAACTTCGGTCAAAGGTCTTGCCGTCTGTGAAGGTTCTATGGCGTAGACCTACAAGTGAGGAGATCACTTGGGAGGCCGAAAGCAAGATGCAGAAGAAATTCCCTCATCTCTTTGAAGGTACGCTTAGTATGAAATTTTAATTCGGAGACCGAATTTCTATAAGGGGGGAGATTGTAACGTTTTAGAAATAGTTATGCGAATTTGTCCGTTTTAGGGTAAGTTTGTCGGTATTTTCCGTTTTAACCCGACTGTGAACGAACGACCATATAGACTTGCCGGCACCTAGTTTAGCTAAAATAAAGCTAGTGCGCAAGCTTTGGGGGTATATGGGACGTTTTGGTTCAATTTGATTTTTCCCAATTTTAATTTTATTTTAATGCGGTATTCGCATTTTAGGAAATTTCTGTTAAGTGAACTTCTCATCAATTAAGTTTGAGTTAAACCAAAACCTTCTTACATATCTAGATATTTGTGTGGACTAGGATTAATGGTTTAAAGAAAAGAAAAGGAATGAATGTAGATGCATGCATGTGTGCATATGTGTATGTGAATACATTTAATGCATTAAATGTTGGTAATTGCTAGGAAACCCTCACAAAACTCCCACCTCACTCCCTTGGCCGAGATCCTCTTTCCCTCTACTGCCCTTAAGCTCTTCTCCCTCATTTTTCTTCAGTCTTAACTCAAACTTCTCCAATTTTTCAAAATATATCAAAAAAATACCAAAAATCCTTGTTCTTGCTTCTTGGATCACTTGGAGCTAGGGAAAGCTTAAATCTTGTGAACAAGATTGTTAGGTATAACCCCTACACTGTTAATTAGGAGTTTGTATGTTGTTTTGCTCGTTGGTTGTAGCGTAGAACGCTTTTTATATCGATTAGTGCGATATCGGGTTTTTAAGTCTTTTTAGAGCTTTTAAAACCTGCTGTGACCTGGAGTTTTTAGTGTTTGTCAAAACAAAATTATAGAGATGTGCTAGTGAACCTGAGACACAACCTGAGTGACGGGGACCACCTCATCGGCCGGGGCCGGCGGCCCCTATTGAGCGATCCGGCGACGCCGGCTGGGTAGGAATGGGTTGGGGTTGGTCTTCTGTGGGTTATTGTCTGCTGTTGGCTAGGGGTGTATGGTGCTATTTACTTTTTTAGTAAATTCAGTATGCAAAATCTGGGATCGATTACCTATAATCTAGTGTTTTGAGTCCGCGTGATACGTTTTGCGACACGAGTCGTGAGCTTGTGCTGCTGCTGTACTCAGTTAGGTTTTGAGGTATCGTTGCGCACGTTAGCCACTAGACGTACACTCGTGAGTTAGTTTAGTGTGTTGGTGCATTTTTCAATACGTAGTTTTGCGTTATATTAATCGATTCTGAGATGTTCGCATTATTTCTTGTGTTTGTGAAATTATAGCGTCGTAAGCGGGGACTTCGGACGCTGCGAACAAGGGGAAGCAGGTGGTCGGATTTTCATAGCTGGAGATCATTTGTGAGTAGATTTAACATCTACGGGAAAATCGCCCGTATGGCGTTATGCGTCGGGGCGAATATGATATGTCATTGCATAGTATTATCTGTTGTACCTGACTCGTACCTTTAGATATAACACATTACTGACGGTTTATGTTTCACGAGCAATAAATTGTATGCTACACCCACACCGTCTGTAATTGCCAAAACATGCACACCTACATACGTGATACGGTAGTGGATAGGGATAGTTATGGTAGTAGCCCTTATCCCATTGTGCATATGAGATATTGTTGATACTTACATACGTGACATTGCATTGGGCAGGAATAGTTGAGGTAGTAACCCTTATTCCATTTCACGTATACCTTACTATAGCTACTTGTACATCTTGCATACATATTGACATGTACACCCACATACTCTATTACAGTTACATGTATATCATGCACTCATATTGACATGTACACCGCTTATTTTCGCTATAGTTGTATGTACCCCAAGTGGTATTGTTTTGATATGTGGTATTGAGTTGTTGATCATTGCGCTTATGAAATGCATCATACCCACTTGTTTACATGTAGATATTTAAACCTTGCTACACTTACATGTACACTTCATATGATACTGCATCTGTTTTCGGAGGATTTTGGGAACCGCTAGGTATATTTTAAAAGCTGGATTTATTAAAAGAGCGGTTTTCCCGTTATATGCTCATATTGATGTTTTATGTTGCATATATCAGTTTTATATGGATTTTACGCATTGAGATATGGATTTCATATGATTATGGATTTGATAACCGTGGGGGTATTTTCAAGAAACTGTGTATTGTTTGAAAACCCGGTTTCTCTTGATATGATATTTCAGTGCATCCACCATGTGATTTCTCGGTTTTGAGATTTGGATTGTGATACCCGATTCGAGGAGCGGGAGGCACCGTCTGTGGGTACATAGTGGACCCGGTATGGTACCCCGGGGCGAGTGGTGATTTCATGGTGTAGACGATAAGCCTGGCAGTGGGACCACTACCTACCGGTGATTGTATTTGTACTCGGCGGTTATTATGGAGATACCGACCGGAGTGATGTACGACATATCGTCAGGGCCAGTCATGGTGACAGCGCCTGAGTTATGAGGATTTACGTTTCGATGCTAGACACGGGTTTTATGGATGTTTCGAGTGTCGGTGTTAGACACTCAGATTTCCATGATTTTTACGTATCGTTGGTGGACATACGTGGTTGATATCCTTATATATATATATATATATATATACATATAGGTATATATTTTCATGATGTTTCGGGTGTCGATGATAGACACTCAGGTTCCATGAGACTTACAAGATGTGAGGGCCGATCTGAGGATGCGGTGCCTGAGGATTTGGGATTTGATGTGTCAGTGAGGGACACTGGTGTTTTTCCATGCTGATGATTTTGCATGAGATTTTATTGTATCATCCCACACACTCAGGATTATTGTTGATATGCATTGCTTCATGTAGTTGTAGTACTCTGTTGATGTACCTTTACATGATTATTGCATATCCACTTTTCATACTTATGCTATCGGATTACATGTGATAGATAGATCGTTGTTCGTGCATACCTACTATTACAGTATGATGTTAATTACTATTCACGAGTTGGCAACTCACCCTCGTTGTGCCACAGTGTTTTGCAGGACTTACCCTCAGAGTAGTCGCGGCAGGGCATCTTATCTTCTCTACTTTTGCGGATACCGCTACATTAGGCAGTGAGGTCTTTGCTTTTAGGTAGGTTTGCGGTTATCTGTTTGTATATTGTATATCTTTTTGTTGGATCTAGTATTCTCCATCTACCACTGTTTGTATATGACTTAGAGACGACTTGTGAGGATTCTGGGTTGTATTATTTTGGTGACTTTAGGTGCCGTGCTCGTGGGAGCCGGTTATGTTGGGAAGTTTACCTCTTTATACAATTTCCTTTATATTCTTCGCTTCGGCGTCGTATACTTGTTGTGGTGATTGTCTCCACCGTTGGGCGTGATTTTGCTCCCATTTGGGATGCTTTATATATTATCTGTGTTGTACCCGTTTTCGGGGCTAGTTTTTACAAAGGAGGTGCTGCCGAAATTTTCAAGAAAGAAAACTAGAGTTAGAGATTTTACTTATGATTTCTAAATGTCTTAAACTATGTTTTCTCCGTTGATCCAGTTTTGGGTGGTTTAGATTTCTGGGTTTTCGGCTTACTTGAGTTGCGTACACCTGTTGACGTTACGTAGTTTAAGTGCCGGTTACGGGCCAAACTTGGGTCGTGACAGCTTGATACCTCTAGAATCTCATGGTGGTGTTAAGGTAGACATTCAGCGCAACCATAACTCATGAAGCCTAGTGTATAAAGCGGGCGCACCCTCTACTAAAGGTCTAATGGGTACTACCATCTGCATGTAAGAATCGAATTATTCCACAGGAAGAAAATAGTGACACAATTGTGTCACTAATATCGGGCACAGATAATTGGCTGCCCCTTTGCCGGTGCCAATCGAATGTAACAACATTGTGCACATGTCGTAATTTGGATTTTTCATCATTAGTATGTGCACAATTTGTAGAGATGGAGTAAAAAAATTAGTGTTATGCGAACTACCAAAAATATTATTTTGTACCCAACGCCACACAGTCAACACCTTCGCATACAGTGTACTTCTAAGAATTCCTTTCTTTGGCTCCCTGGAACAATTTTCTCCCATCAACAGTATGTAATCCTTAAATCGGAGGAGTTAGTCATGAGCCAGAATTCGGGGAATCGAAGTTACTTCATGAAATATGTCCCGATCTATAATAATCTTCTGATCCCCCAAAACAAGTGTATGTATGCATAACTTCTTAAACACCCTTCCTCTATTCTCTCATAGAAGCGTTCAATGAGATCTGAAAGCGCGAATGCGTTTGGATGATAGTACAATAAGTTTCACCCGTGCTTACGGATTTCGTCACCAAAGTAACTACCGTAAAAGTCATGAGCGAACATGCATGAAAATTTTCTCTCGGGTTGAAATTTGGGAGCCATTGAAAATAAATTACAGATTTAACAGTTCTGGAGAGAAAAGTTAAAGATAGCAGACCTCCCTTGAAAATTCAGGGGTGAAGTGATTATAAGGCGGCGGATCAGCGAAACTTCGCTCCTTACGGCGGCGGTTGCGTGGTCTCTTTGGCGGATCTCCGGTGGATTTTTTGTGGCTGCTAGGGTTTGGTGATTTAGGGAAGAAGGAGCCTCGGGTTGGGAAAAATAAAAAAGAATGTGTGTTTTAAAGGGGCTAGTCAAAACGTGGTCAAAAAATTACACCTTTCGCACTAAAACCCCTCCAAACTTGGTATTGTTCCCAAAAAAATTCTCTCTCATTTCCTTTTAAATATTTACAGAAGAACCATTTTTCTCTTTTCTTTTTTTTCATTTTTTTTTGAAATGGGAATTTCACCAGGCAAGAAATATCCCGATACACAAAACCGAGCATTTACCAGACAAGGATGCTTGTTAGAAGAACAAAACAAAAAAATGGATATGCACCGGACAAGAATATCCACACACACACATATACACACACACACACATAAAAGATAGTATATACATACCCTCCAAATTTATTTGAAACAGCGTTTCCACTGTTTATGACTGGATAATTGAAGTTTGATAGTAAACGGAGGAAGATTAGGTAAGGTAAATCGGCTCCTGCAATATCAGGAGCTCCTCCAATTGTCATGCGGTAAAGAACGGTTTTAATCTGTGTCTGTTCACTTTGAATAGTGAATAGTCCTTTGGAGTACAAATCCACCGCATCGTGCAGGTACACACACCGCACCGAGAAATGTCTCGTCCAACGAGATCGTAACTTACCCGGATGAAAATGCAGTCGGGTATCGTAAAGAAGGACTTGTTGTCCTGGCATGAACGTTTTGCGGACAAGGCATTTATCATGAAACACTTTCATCCTATTCGTCACGATAACCACGTTATCGTATGCTTCATCCCGAAGCTTATTCAAATTGTTTATCTGTTGCTTCTTAAAGCTACCAGCTTGAGAAATATCGGCGTTAAGTTCCTTGATTGCCCAAATTGCTCTGTGCTCGATCTCGACCGAGAGATAGAAAGCCTTACCAAAGACAAGCCGATACGGAGACATGCCTAGATCAGTCTTATATTCAATTTGAAATGCCCAAAGGGCATCAGTCAATTTTGAATACCGATCCTTACGGTTTGTGGAAACCGTATTTTCAAGAATCTGCTTGATTTGTCGATTGGAGATCTCGGCTTGCCCACACGTTTGGTGATGATAGGGCGTGGAGAGCTTGTGGTTGATTCCATACTTCTGTAAGGCTACGCCAACGCCCCGACCGTCAATCCGAGGCCAAACGCGGAACAAAAACTTTTAGAAACCGGCGCTAACGTAACCCTAATTGACGGATCGTACCATTAACCCTATACTAGTTAACTGTAAAAGGAGTTTAAGAGATTATACCAATCGATCTGTGTCCTTCGGTCTTCAACCTCTTCCCAAGCTCCTCGCGGCTGCCCCGAACAAGTTTGCTCTCCAGTCTCCCTCGTCGAAGACGATCCACGTCGAGGATTCTTAATACGGGGTCCCGCTTCAAAACCGAACCAACTCGAGCATCCAGTTTGCTAGCCTAGATGCACAATATGAAGTAGAGAGAGTGTGTGATCATTTTGTCTCAAGACATTCATGGATTCTCAACACATGAGAGGGTATGGATGGAAGTGAAGAAGAAGCCATGTGAGGAAAGAGGTGTGAGCTCAAGACTTAGCAACAAAAGAAAAGGCAACTCAAGGAAAGAGAATGAAGTGGCTGCCCTCTTTTTTCTTCTCATGATATTGTGAGGTATTTGTGTAGCAACAAAACAAAATATCATCTCTACAAAATATCTAACCTCTTGCCATCACAAATATCTCACAAAACCAATATAATATCAAGCATGGTCCATGCCACAATAAATGCCACAAGCCAAGACTTGCACTCACATTTTACACCTCACCAATATTAAACATTTAAACAAAAAGCATAAATGTTTAATACTATAAAAAGAAATGGCATCTTCAAAAGTAATCTTGTAGCGGATTACAAGAATACCCCTCATCTGTATATACATACCTGAATCCGTATTCCGACTGAATACGAATACAACGAGACGAAAATAATCCAACAATATAATACAAGGATCCGGCTTAAACCAAATCCCACTAGTATTATCCGTCCGATCATGATCCGTGCAAAAGTGGACGAATATGGTCGAACCCTGCCAAAAAATCATACGGCCTCTACAACATTTCGCCCGAACCTGGGAAACCCTCTGTGTGGGACTCTAAAGACTCATCAATACGCTGGCAGTGGGTTTAACCACAAGCATGTCGGTGGCACTAGCTGTACGTAACGGCTACCCAGGTATTGAGCGAAAGGGAGGCCGACGAGCGAACTCATCCTGAAACCCTACTGAGCCTGACAGTGACAATATCCATACAGTCCGGTCCGTTCATCTATGAGTATCGCATATCGAGTCTAGGGGGTGGATAAAGTCAAACCCCTAATAACACGAAATTTAGTGTCGGTATGAAGCCTATCACCAATTGAGAAACTACTGATCCGAATCAATAATTCTTGTCAACCCCGGCCGAGGATTTCTGGCGATGGCCACCCGTGCACTCCACGACATCAACCACCAATATACCGGGAGAGACGAATCCCTTGACGTTCCGCTCACTGCCTCCATGTGGCTCGGGATTGTACCCAACTAAAACCTATTTGCACGACTCCTTTGAGCCGTGGTAGGGTAGTAATCAAAGTACAGTGGGAACTCACACGAGACAAATGAGGATCTCAGGTCGATAGAATAACCTGTACACATGTCACCTGGGAACTGCTATCTGACAATAGGTATAATACCAACTAGCATGTTCCCGGCGAGTCCGTCCGGTGTACTCATAACCCAATGAGCACCTGTATACATCTTAGGTGAACCAACTGACACCAATGGATTGTGAGACCAGCCACCGCCCCTTGTCGGGGTCTCGATCAGTATTCACTAGTCTCATGGAGTATCGATGCCCAGTCTCGAAACTCCCACGACTAGGGACACTTTAAGGAAGTTCTTATAGACCACCAAACTCTCACGTATATGATCGCCATCATACTGCTGGTAGTCAAGCAAGAATCATATGGGCTCTATCAATATGTAATAGTTATCGGTAGAGTCACCTGAAGCATGTACACGATGATAAAGAAAAACCAGATAGCATACTATCATCTCGAGTAAGACTGTTCTACCGGTATAGGTCCTCCCTCAATCATTGCAATCACGTGCTTGCGATCCAATAATTGACTTGAGGGCACATTGAAGCCAAGCTATCCACCACGATGATTCCGCAACAAACACAGCACAACACAGAACATCAACATGAATGTCACATTCGTAAACCCGTCTAAAAGAACTATAGCAATTAGACAGGTTGTACCGCTCGAATGGCATTCACGGTCGCAGATAGAAATGTATGTACTGTAAACTTTAAACGATGTTAGAAATATCGACTTCAAAATAACCCCAAATAGCCCATAAACAACTAGATATAACCATATCCAAACTGGGCTAAACTAGCAATACCACTGAACCAACATTCCAGAGACCAGACAACACACAAAATATGAACATCAAACTCATGTTCTGGGCCGGCCGGCTCGGAATTTTGTGCAATGTGGCCAGTCCAATTTGGGTGGAATTTGCTCGTATTTGGTTTGTGCTCTAGTGGTCATACAAGTAGTCTTCTGCAATTGCTAAAATAATTTTTGAAGACACTACAAAAATCGATAGAAACTGGAATGCATTGGGTATTGTTTGGGCTTGTTTTGGTTTCGATACTTTAACATTGTCTGAACCAACTAGTATGCGGTTAATGGGTTGGCTCTGATACCATGTAAGGCTACGCCCGCGCCCCGGCCGTCAATCCAAGGCCAAACGCAGAACAAAAACTTTTAGAAACCGGCGCTAATGTAACCCTAATCGACGGATCGTGCCATTAACCCTAATCCGAGGCCAAATGCTACCAAGGATACTAATAAAGTGGTAGTCTGGATGTATAAAAGTTCATGAGATGAACTTCGTTCCTATCATTGTGTGACAATGGAGTTGTGGCTTTGGCCTAGGAACCCCGGTCGCATCAGTGATCCAGACATATTCTTAGGCAGTATCACCTGATCATGGAGATGGATGATCTCCAGGGAGATCGAGGTTAGGAGAGTAGACACAAAGTACAACAGCGCGGATCCACTCACAAAGGCCTATTTCCCAGTAGATGCTTTTATGGGATGGTTGAGTATGAGATACTTCAACCACTGCTGATTGTTGGATATGAGATACTACAACAGATGGCCTTAGTGCAAGTGGGAGATCGTTAGTGATATGTATGCCCTAGAGGCCATTACTGTACATACGATGTATATTGTAGTGGATGCTTGGACATATATATGGAGGACTTTCTTGCTCGACATGATATTCCTCTATCTGGTTGCTCTTTATCTTAACATGTACACTGATTGTCTCTATGTTACATGTTGATAAAGCCCTAAGGATGAGTACTTGACTACCAGGACTATGATGCAGATCATACTAATGGGGACAGTGTAGTCGCTAAGTACATCCATCAAATGTTCCTAGTCGAGGGTATATCGAGATAGGGCATCGATATACCAAAGTAGACTAGCGTATAGCTTCTCGACCCATGTAGATGGGCGATGGATGATCCCATACCCATTGGTGTTTGACATCAGAGATAGTATACGGGTGCTCAGTGGAGACTGGGTACACTGAATGGACTCGTCGAGAACTCCCAAATGGTATTATACCTAACGTCAGATGGCAGTTCTCTGGTGACACTGGTACAGGTTAGTCTGTAGACCCGAGATTGTCATAGAGTCTTGTGTGATTCCCACTGTGCTTTGATTTCCACCTTACCACGTTCAAGAAAACGTGCAAAACGGTGGCTTTTGGGTACAGTCCCGAGTCACATGGAGGCAATGAGCGATAGGAGGGGTTTCGTCTCTCCCGGTAATGGGAGTTGATGTTGCGCTATGCTCGATTGGCTATAACAGAAGTCCTTGGCCAGGGCTACTTTAGAGATATACTGGTAAGTGTTATCAGTAGTTTCATGACCCGTTATGAGCCTCATAACGACATGACTTATCAAGTTACTGGGGTCTGACGTTTACCACCCCTAGACGAGATATGCGACATATAAGATGAAGAGACCGGACTGTACGGTAGTGTTACTGATTGGATTCGCAGGAGTGTGAGCAGGCTTGCTTGTTGATCTTCTGATCGCTCAATACCCGGGTGGCCGTTACGTTTGTTGAAGTCGAAAATTGCACCCCGGTTGACCGAGTCAAAGTCATGGTCAACCCCAAGCCAGGTGGGCCTAAGCCCAGGTCAAGCGGGCCCATGCCCAGGTCGAGTCCGAACATGAAGCGGCCAGCCCTCCCCCGTGCCAAAATGAAATCATGTAATAAATAATTTTTATGTAATTTTTTATGCATGAATGTAAACAAAATGGGCATAAAGCCAAATTTTTTGTAAGCCCATGGCTTATGTGCAAAAAGAAATGGCACATGAGCCATGAGATGGGCAAAATGCCATTTTGTAAAGCCCAAGGGGCTATATGTAAATATGTAAGCCTATATAAGGCAACATGATGAAGAATAAAATAATACACTTTTCATTCTCTCAAAAACCTAGGGTTTGTGCCTCTTTCCCCTTTCTGAAGGTTCCAAACCTTCTTCTTTCTTTTGAATTAAATCAAGAGTTTTACTCTTCCTTTTCCAAAACTAAATAATTTTTCACCACAAATCCCACTAAGGGGAACTTGGATCTGTCATTAGATCTCAAAAATAAGAGATTTTTAAAATCTCACATCTCTTGATCTTCAAGATCCGGCCAAACGACAGGAAGAAGAAGGAGACACATCTCCAGAAACCCACATTGGGGAAGAACTAGGGCTCAAGGGGAGAAGCCTCTTCATCAGCTTCAAAACATCCTTGGAGTTTAACTCCTCATGTCTATACACACACACACACACACAAAATAATAAGTGCTCCTTTCTGGGAGTACAACTACCATTACAGGGACCAAGTCCCTTTTTGCGTCCGAGCGCCCACGTGCTTACACGTGGAGCGCTAGCGCTCTTGTGCTCAAGGCGCTAGCGCCCAAAGCGCTAGCGCCCGAGCGCCCACGAGCTAACACGTGGAGCGCTAGCGCTCTTGCGCTCAGAGCGCTAGCACCCAAAACACTAGCGCCCGAGCGCCCACGTGCTGACATGTGGAGCGCCAGCGCTCTTGCGCTTAGAGCGCTAGCGCTAGCGCCCGAGCGCCCATATGCTGACACGTGGAGCGCTAGTGCTCAAAACGCTAGCGCTCTTGTGCTCAAAACACTAGCGCCCGAGCGCCCACGTGCTGACACGTCGAGCGCTAGCGCTCTTGTGCTCATAGCGCTAGCGCCCGAACGCCCACGTGCAGACACGTGGAGCGCTGGCGCTTTTCCCCACGCATCCTCTAGATGCCCTTTCCTTTTATTTTTTACATATATGTATATACACACACACATACACATACTCTACAACACTGTCCTTCCCAAAAAAAATTTGGGGCCGGGGCGTTGCCCCGCACCCCGCAAGGGGGCTGCTAGCCCCCTTGACCCCCAGCCCGCTAACCGGGTAGCGGGACCCCATAAAAAGTCTGCATGGCTCCCGATATATCCAACCCCCCTAAAACAAAAACACGCGTACATTGCAAGTTGAGTTCGCATGACCAGTTTAACCCGTCAATCGGAGGTTCCCTCGCTCCAAAGGCGAGGGGTAATTAACGGCAGCTTAGTCCCCGGCAGCCGGAGATTCGGATCCCCACGATCAATAAACCCTAGCCTACCCTAGGCAGAGGGGATCTGTAATGCGCCTGACAAGCGCGCGCGTATTCCTATCTCAATAGGGTGACGAAAAACACCCTACAGATTCTGGCACGCCCGGTGGGACCTATCTCTCCTCCCATATTTCGGGTTAAGCATTCATGCGAACTCAATCAATATACATATCGATATTTATACTAAAATAATGCCCTTTCATGCAGGTTTTCAAGCAATCACTTCTCAACGATGTCTCCAAAGATGAACTCAGCTCCCATCTCATACACGATGAAGATGGACTCCAGGACAGTCCTCCCGGCCACTCTTGGGCGACAATAGGAAGAGCCGCCACTACCATTCGGCCCTTTCCTGTTCGTGTCAGCTAACGCCATCCCAGCTCCTCAAGCCCCGGCGACAAACCGGTCTCGAAATGCAAGAGGCCAAATGTGGTGGTCTCGAAGGCGCCCCAACTCAAACGCAAGTCGGTGCTTGAGCGACTTTCCTTGGCCCCAGCTGGGGGTAAGGTCATTAACACCGGTAAAGTAACAAGGCATCTCGAGCTAGCTCCGACGGTGCCCCTGACAACTGCTCAATTGGGTATCTTCTTTAAGCTCCCTGTCACTCAGCCTATGGCGGCTTTCCGAAGGGCAGAAGCCTGCCAAGCGCTCAAGGCTGAGAAGCTGAGGCAGAAGCGGCTCAGATACAGAGACAACAAAAGGGCTAGGGATCTGGCCATGTTAAAATTTATGAATTTCCAAAGCCCGGACAGCTCCGCGAAATCAGCCGCCAAAGATAAAAAGATGGATGGGTATGTGGTCCACATTGTCTACATGGTCGGACATGAAGAAACGAATCCTCCTCTTCTTCACAGCCATGGTGATGATATGATTGACGCTACCCAGCATCGGCTCGATCTAAGTGATGAAGAGCCCGCTCAGTCCAATAAGCCAGAGGAACCCGTGGTTCCTACGGAATTGAGCTCAGGCAATAAAGATGACCCGGTTGTCATAGCTGGAACTATAGAACAAGCGTTATTCCGATGGCTTCAGAAGCATCTTCAGGATAGGGATGAGAAGTTAGCCAAGGTACAGTCCAAGGTCGACAATTGGCAAACGTCGCGGCATATCTCGCGACCCAGGTTGCCCGATTGCAATTACAGCGGAATCAAATTTTGGTTCATGAGCCAGGGATTGATACCCGGAGGCAGCCAACTGATACCCCCTTCAACCTAAGAGCAGAGCGCCTTCACGGAAAACGGCCGCAATCAGCCTCCAGTCCCTCCGATACATACGCCGGAGGGGAATCGCCTCTGAAAGAGAAACTGGAAAAAGTATATTCCTTCAAAAGGGAAAAAGTCCACAAGATATTCAGGGACGCCCTAAGAAACGGTCTACAACTACCAAAATCAAAGAGACCGCAAGAAGCGAATATGACCGACGACCCAGAATATTGCCCCTATCACAGGGTGATAGGTCATGCCATTAAGGACTGGTTCGTCTTCAAAGATTGGGTCGAAAGGAAATATAAGACGGGAGAGATAGAACGGTCTAAAGGCGTGTTAGCAAACAGTCAAGCTACGATCGCCGATTTCATGCAAATGGAGACCAAAGCCTTTCGGTAACCTAATCCTCCCGGACATGTGCCATTATCTGAAAAGGGCGAACCAAAGACTGATCGGTCTCGAGGACCAGCATCAGTAAAGGCATCTACTCCAATGGAGAGAAAGAAGAAGGTATACTCCTTCAGGAGGGATGAAGTCCGCAAAATATTCGTGGACGCCTTGAACAACGGTCTGCAACTGCCCGTTCCAAAGAGGCCACATGAAATGAACATGACCGGCAATCCCATATACTGCCCATATCATAGAATGGTGAGTCATACCATCGAAAACTACTATATTTTCAAAGATTGGGTGGAGAACCAATACAAGCTTGGAAAAACCTTACAGTCCTCGGATGTATCGGCAAGCCACAGGGCTACGGTCATCAACATAGCTCCGCCAAGATCAAAGTTCAAGTGGCTAGGATAAGCAAAGAGGACCACCACGTCATTAAATTGGTAACAATCGACCACCATGCCATTAAACTGGGAACAATCGACCTCTAAGTCGTTAAACTGGGAATGTAAAAAAAAATGTAAATAAACGAAAAATGTGTAAATAAAAGAAAAATAAAGAAAAGCCGAAATGATGGGGTAACTCGCAATAAAAATCAGCGAGTAAAAATAAAATGAAAATAAACAGCCAAAATGATGGAGCGACCGCGAATAAATAGCCGAAATGATAGGGCAATCGCGACCTTCGCGATAAGAAAAGCTGAAATGATAGAGCAATCGCGGTAAAACAAAAAAAACAACGGCGAATGACGAGTCGCTCCCGGTACCATATTCCAGTGCAGCGATGCAGACGCCAACCAAAATCCAATTTCTCAAAATTCTCCTAGCCCTACGGTCAGTCCCCAAATTGACTACCGTATACAATCCACGGGCTCAAATAATTCTCATCATACCCATATCCCACGGCAATCACCAGTCCAGCGGCTGGTCTCCACCCTTGGAATTATGGTCCATTGGAAAGGCCCACTCATGTGTCCTCACGGTGCATGAGGAGAACAAACCTTCGTAGGATCCTTATGACCCATAAAAGAGAAACACACTTGGGAGTCCTTACGACTCCTAAGAAGAAAATACACCTACGGGATCCTTACGACCCGTAGGGAGAAAATGCTTTTACGGGACCCTCACGGCCCATAAAATTGAAAAGCCTTAGGTGACAGGGACCTAAACCTGTCTCCTAAGCCATCGCTCCCCAATCCCCACATGGCGAATGATGAATCGCTCCTAGTACCATATTCCAGTGCAGCGATGCAGACGCCAACCAAATTCCAAATCCCATACCCCAACGGCGAATGATGAGTCGCTCCTGGTACCATATTCCAGTGCAGCGATGCAGACGCCAACAAAGTCCCGAAATTTTCCGGCCCTACGGTCTGAATCATACATCCTGCAAAACCGTATACAATCCACGGGCATAAAACAATCCCAATCTCTCCCAAGTCCTACCGGTGAGACCACATTCAAAGTCCCACCAAAAATAAATAAAATAAAATAAAATAAATAAATAAAATGGTATGTCCACAAGCAAAATGGGCACGGATGAAAACCCGAAAGGACTCCGTGAGTAAAACCAGCAGGACTATCGGCGAGTTTGTGAAAACCCGAAAGGGCGCAAACTCGTAAAAAAGAGACGAAATGCACTCACAAAGTCCTTTGACTTTGTGAGGAGAAAATTCCCGCGTGAGATCCTTACGACTCACAAAGGAGCAACACACTTAGGGGTCCTCACGACTCCTAAGGAGGAAATACACCTACGGGATCCTTACGACCCGTAGGGAGAAAATGCTTTGTGAGACCCTTACGGCTCACAAAATTGAAAAGTCTTAGGTGACAGGGACCTAAAACCTGTCTCCTAAGCCATCGCTTCCAGATAAGCAAGCGCAAATGATGATTCGCTCCTGGTACCATATTCCAGTGTAGCGATACTGATGCCAAAAAAACAATCCCCAAATTCTCTCATGACAGATGATGATTCGCTCCTGGTACCATATTCCAGTGTAGCGATGCTGATGTCAACTCAAATCAAACAAATCAAACCAACAATCTCTGCCGCGGAATCATGCTTCATCCCAGAATATACCCCGTGTCGAAATCATGCTTCGCCTCAGGCGTATCTGCCTTCCATGTCGGAATTATGCTTCGACTCGAAATCAACCAGCGACACTCCGTGCCGGGGAAAAGTCGATCCGCGACACTCCGTGCCGGGGACAAGTCGATCCGCGACACTCCGTGCCGGGGAAAAGTCGAGCAGCGACACTCCGTGCCGGGGAAAAGTCGAACACCGACACTCCGTGCCGGGGACAAGTCGACCAGCGACACTCCGTGCCGGGGAAAAGTCGAACAGCGACACTCCGTGCCGGGGACAAGTCGAACTGTTGGATATATATGCCCTAGAGGCCTTCATTGTATAGGATGCTAGGGATATGTATGTACATGACAATCTTGCTTGATATGATAGTACGCTATTTGGTTTGTCTTTATCTTAACGTGTGATATATTTTACTTTGTATTTATATACATGTTGATAAAGCCTATAGGGTGTTTGCCTGATTACCGGCGTTGTGATGGCAGTAATACTTGTGGGAGTTGGATAGTCAATAGGCACATCCTTAAACGTCCCTGGTCGCAGGAGTATCGAGACCGGGCATCGATGCTCCGGAGTAGACTAGTGTATACAAATCTAGACCCTGACGAGGGGCGATGGATTGGTCCCGCAGCCATTGGTGATGCACACCTAAGATTGTATACAGATGCTCACTGAGTGTGAGTACACCGGACAGGACTCGCCGAGAACTGACTGGATGGTATTATACCTAACGTCAGATAGCAGTTCTCAGGTGACATGTATGCAGATAGTCTGTCGACTTGAGGTCGTCATTTGTCTCGTGTGAGTTCCCACTTTACTTTGATTACTACCCTACCACGGCTCAAAGGAGTCGTGCAAACAGGTTTTAGTTGGGTACAGTCCCGAGCCACATGGAGGCAGTGAGCGACTGTTAGGGATTCGTCTCTCCCGGTATAGGGAGTTGATATTGCAATGTGATCGGTTGGTCATTACCATAAGCCCCTGGCCAGGGCTGATTGAGAATTACTGATGGACTGACCAGTAGATTCTCGGATGGTCTTGAGCCATACCGGCACGACTTGTACGGTTGTTAAGGGCCTGACGTTCACCACCTCCCTAGACCATATATGCGATACTCTCAAACGAACAGACCGGACTGCGCGGATATTAACACGGACAGGCTCAGTAGGGGTTTCGGACGAGTTAGCTCGTCGGCCTTCTTTTCGACACATACCTGGGTTGCCGTTACGTACAGCTAGTGCCACTGACGGACTTGTGGTTAAACCCACTGTCAGCGTACTGTCGAGTCTTTAGAGTCCTACACAGAGGGTTTTCCTGGATCAGGCGAGACGATGTAGATGTCGTATGGTCTTACGGCAAGGTTTCGATCGCATTCGTGTAATGGCTACTCGAATGACGATCGGACGGATAATACTGGTAGGCTTTGGTTTAAGCCGGATACTAGTATTTTAGTATTGGATTATACTAATCTCAGTGTATCCGTATTTTTCGGAATACGGATACGGGTATGAAAATACGGAAAAAGGGCATTCTTGTAAATTCACAAGATTGGCCTTCTAGAAGGAGACACCTCATTATAGTTTTATTCTTTTTCATTAAAGGATTAATGAGGTGGAAATTATGAGAGTTATGAAGCATGGGTTGAAAGCATGGCTAAGCATTTATTTATTCACTTTGGAATTACTATTCAAGTAAGGTTGCATTTTGTATGATTAAATAATTCCATGGTCGAATTATTGTGAAACTACTTAGCCATTCTCACAACTCATTTTCTTCTCATTCTCATAAAAGCTTTCTCTCTCCTAGGTTTTCTTCTCTCCTTCTTCCTCAAGCTCATACAATTGCATGTGTTGCAAAACAATGAGCTATGAGATCAACTAGTCCATAACACATTCTCTCTACATCCCCTTAGTAATCTCTCCTAGCAAGTAAGATCACTAAGGTATCTCATAGAGGTTGGAGCTTGATCGTAGGCCCCTCGCGTGGATCCATCTTTGACGCAAAGGAGACCGGCAACTGAACTCTTCCAATACCTAGAAGAAGCCAAAGAAAGGAGATCAAGAACAAGGAGCTTGAACCAAGGAGCAAGGAGCAACTTGAAGACCCGAAGGACTAGGAACGAGGGTATAACTCCTCTACATAGTAGTTAGCTCTCTCTCTTAGTTTAGTTTTGTTAGTTAAGGTTTAAACAAAATCCTAAAGTGGAAAAAGTTCTTGATGCAAAGCAAAACAAGTTTCCTTTTGTGGTGAGAAAAACGTTTTTAAAGTATTCCGCCTCCCCGCGACCCGTGGGGTGTGCATCATGGACTTACACTGGTATCAGAGGCATATTAAACCTTATCTAACTTGTTGGCAAAGTGTTAGAAATTCGATCGCCGGAAAAATCCCAAAAACGCGCCCGAAAAACCATGTTTCTGTCGATTTTAAAATCTGGTCCTAAAAATTTTTCAAAAGGCTTAAAAATACAGGCAGGGTTTTTTAGGAAAACTGAAGAAATTTGGGCTCCTGAGTCGGTCAACTCACCGCGGATCCACGGCCGAGTTGGCTCCGACTCGGTCCAAATTTCCTCTGTTATTCTTATTTTATGGTTTTGTGATTTTTGGGATATTTTGATTCTACCCAGATATTTTCTGTAATCTGTGGAACTGAGGGTAGATTCAAAATTGCTTAATCGATCGAAATTCTAATTGCTTTAGCTAATCGGTTCTTCTGTAATGCTTTATGTGTTTTGAAACGTCCGCTAATCGCTATACGACGATTAGTGAGGGTTGCACATATCTGTAATGGTTGGTTTGTGTATATGAATGTTATTGGATTGTCGATGATGAATAGCCGGGGGATGTGAAACGGGTGTTTTCTTTTCTTTCATTCAATGTAATTTGTGAAATTGATGTAATATTATTTTTGCGGGGCACATCCGGGATGAGGTTGTAGCCACCGTTGTATTATTTCTTTTACTGTTTTTGCTCCTAGGATAGACCCAAGGAGGGGTACACAAACTACCGAGTATTTTGAAGTGCTTAGTGGCCTACTCACGTTGTTGACGGAGACTGCTTCACTTCTGGTACTTGGCGGGTGGTTTGCCACACTCGTAAGGGTCTAGGGTGGGGTTTTGGCTATTCATCACGACCGTGGAACCCGTCATTCGTTATGAGCTTAAACGAAGTGCGGAATTCTTAGTATATCCAATATGTTCATCTGTGATCTGGAATGCTTATTATTGCGTGTGACAAATGGATATATCTATATATGATATTTATTAAGCGTTGCTTATGTTTTTCACCCGCGTTAGTTCAGCCCCCGCTCTGTCGTTAGTTAAGTAACCTAACGGGTGATGATGGGGCCCAGTGGCGAATGCGGATGGCATAAGCGTACGTTGTATTTTCGTTGTTTTCTGCAATGGTAGGATTAAATGATGGGACAACATTAATTCATTAATGCAAAGAAAATAAACCTAAACTAAATCGTTGGAACAATTTCAAAACCACTCGGTTTTCTTCAAAAGAAAATTTTAAATGCGGAGCTTGAACCACTCCTTTTAAAAAGCTATCTTGGTTCCTTCGATCATATCAAGTTCACCACGTTAACGGTTTTTGCCAAAAACCAGCCGTAACCCTCCGTCGTTCCAAATAAACAGCATATCGTATTCATGCTATGTTTGTTGGCCTACGTCAAGGCATAGTGTATGGTAGCAATGTGTTACTTATTTGTTGCATAGATAGATGCATTAGTTTAGGACAGTCGTACAGCCTTGTTGGCCTACGTCAAGAACGAGTACGGATGGATCTAAATTAATCAGGACAACGACGGGTAGAAGTTGACTTGCATCTTATGATTTGTTGGCCTACGTCAAGATCATAAGAGCTTGGGGTAAAAATCACATCGGGAGTTTCAAACATAAAGGAAACTTGCAGATTTAGCATACCTTCTGGAGTGTGGTGACTAGAGTGGCTTCCATCTAGGGTATCATGCGATGATAGTTGGATCCCGATCCCACTGATGAGTAGGATTACTCTCGGAAGATTTCTCACTTAGCAATCAATGCTATAAACCAAGTAGGTGTCTAGAAAGGTGTTAGTAGGGCTACGCCTTCAGGGAAAAGAGGTTATTTAATTAAGGAACTTCGCGAAAGCGTTGGAAAACCTCCCTCGAAGTACCAACACTGGCCTGGCTGAAAGGTTAAGCAAGTATTGTGACGTGTGATTAAATCCTGACTAATTCTTCTTTTAGGGTTTGAAGAAGGATTTGAGGAAACAGTGGGAGCCATCCTGTTTAGATAAACTAATAAACTAATCTAAACTTGCAAGAGCATATGCTGAGTGTTTCTTTTCTCTCTCTCTGGCAGCTACCATGACAGGACTAAAACTATTACTTGAAAAAAATACACTGACCGGGCCAAACTATAAAGATTGGCAAAGGAACGTCAACATTGCACTGACTTATGACAAAGTTGCATATGTTACCACCGCTGTTCCTCCCCCTATCCTAGGACCAGATTCCTCAGTTGCGTACAAGGAGGTTCGCAAAACCTGGGATCTAGACTGTGAGAGAGCTAAGTGTATTGTGCTGGCATCCATGAACAATGAACTCCAGAAACAGCACGAAAATATGGATATTATGTCCATCTTTCTCCATTGCAAGGATATGTATGGAGAGCACTCCCGTATCGCGAGGTACGAGACCTCAAGGAAACTGTTCCAGATAAGGTTGGCTCCAGGATCACCTGTAGGAGAGCACGTCCTGAAAATGATCAGCCTCATTGAGGAACTCGCAAACCTGGGGTGCGTGCTATAGAATGAGTTGTACATCGACTTGATTTTGCAGTCACTTCCCCACACCTTCTCTCAGTTCTGTAAGTCGATATATTACACCCCACGAGTTCCGGGGAGGCGGAAATATGAAAAACAATCAAGTTCTTTAAACAGACATCGACTAACCGAGATCTTTGCTAAACCATAACTAACACTAACATAGGAGTTGTTAATGTTAGTGTATATGCCCTAGAGGCCAATACTGTATCATACTGGTTTGTATATTACTTAATGGAAGCTTGGGATATTCACCTTGTACATACAATCTTGCTCAAAATAGTAGTATGCTACTTGGTTTGTTTCTACTTCAATGTGTACATGTGTTTATTTTATTATATCACCTATACGCATTAGTGGAGCCCTTAGGATCTTTGCTTGATTACCAGCGTTGTGATGGCAGTCACAATAGTGGGGGCTGGGTAATCTATAAGCACATCCTTATGCAGGTCCCTAGTCGCGGGACTATCGAGATAGGGCATCGATACTCCGGAGTAGACTAGCGCATGCGCTTCTCAGCCCAGAGTGGGAGATGGTCTGTCCCACAGCCATCAGTACGTCGTACTGGAGATAGTATGCGGGTGCTCGTTGGGTTACGAGTACACTGGACAGGACTCGTCGGGAACTGACCGGTTGGTATTATACCTATCGTCAGTTATCAGTTCCCAGGTGACATGAGTACAGCTTAGTCCGCTGACTAGACACTGTCACTTCGCCTCGAGTGTGTTCCCACTATACTTTGATTACTACCCTACCACGGCTCAAAGGAGTCATGCAAACAGGTAGTAGTTGGGTGCAGTCGCGAAGCACTTGGAGGCAGTGACGGTTAGACAGGATTCGTCTCTCCCGGTATTGGGGGTTGACATCGCGCTGTGTCTAGGAGAGCCATTACACGAGTAGTCCCTGGCCAGGGCAAGCGAGATATACTGGTAGGCATCCAGTGTTATCGTAGGGTGTTTTGGGCTTCACTCCGACACGACTTGTACCGCTATTAGGGGACTGACGTTTACCGCCCCCTAGGCCCGCCATGCGATGTATCAGACGAACAGACCGGACTGTACGGAGACTGTCATATTCAGGCTCAGTAGGAGTTCAAATGGGTTTCACCACGTCAGTCTTCTTGTCGGCATCTACCTGGGGACCGTTGTTAGTGTATATGCCCTAGAGGCCATTACTGTATCATACTAGTTTGTATATTACTTGATGGAAGCTTGGGATATTCACCTTGTATAAACAATCTTGCTCAATATAGTAGTATGCTACTTGGTTTGTTTCTACTTCAATGTGTACTTGTGTTTATTTCAGTATATCACTTATACGCATTAGTGGAGCCCTTAGGATCTTTGCTTGATTACCAGCGTTGTGATGGCAGTCACACTAGTGGGGGCTGGGTAATCTATAAGCACATCCTTATACAGGTCCCTAGTCGCAGGACTATCGAGACAGGGCATCGATACTCCGGAGTAGACTAGCGTATGCGCTTCTCATCCCAGTGTGGGAGATGGTCTGTCCCACAGCCATCAGTACGTCGTACTGGAGATAGTATACGGGTGCTCGTTGGGTTACGAGTACACTGGACAGGACTCGTCGGGAACTGAAAGGTTGGTATTATACCTATCGTCAGTTATCAGTTCCCAGGTGACATGAGTACAGCTTAGTCCGCTGACTTGACACTGGCACTTCGCCTCGAGCGTGTTCCCACTACACTTTGATCACTACCCTACCACGGCTCAAAGGAGTCGTGCAAACAGGTAGTGGTTGGGTGCAGTCCCGAAGCACTCGGAGGCAGTGCCGGTTAGACAGGATTCGTCTCTCCCGGTATTGGGGGTTGACATCGCGCTGTGTCTAGGAGAGCCATTACACGAGTAGTCCCTGGCCAGGGCAAGCGAGATATACAGGTAGGCTTCCAGTGTTATCTCAGGGTGTTTTGGGCTTCACTCCGACACGACTTGTACCGCTATTGGGGGACTGACGTTTTACCGCCCCCTAGGCCCGACATGCGATGTATCAGACGAACAGACCGGACTGTACGGAGAATGTCACATTCAGACTCAGTAGGAGTTCAGATGGGGTTTCACCTCGTCAGCCTTCTTGTCGACATCTACCTGGGGACCGTTACGCACAGCTAGTGCCGCTTGCGGTCTGTGGTTAAACCCACTGCCAGCGTAGTGTCGAGTCTTTAGAGTCCCACACAGAGGGTATTCGCCTCTGGGCAAAATAGAGTAGAAGTCGTATGGTTTTGCGACAGGGTTCGTTCTCATCCGCGCACTTGTGCACGTTTGGAGTCCGGACGGATTATACTGGCAGGCTCTGGTTTGAGCCAGATACTGGTATATGTTTTGGGGTTGCTTTTATCTCAGTATTCATGTTCCTCGGAACAAGGATGCAGGTGTGTATGCACGGTTATTTGAGGAAGAGGAAGATGACTTTCATTAGGGTTTCGGAACGGGTGCGTATGCACAGTTGACAGTCGTCTTTTTCCAAACCCTAATGGATTTGTATTATATCAATTAATAATATATAATAAAATGAAATTGTGTCATGGTTGGTTTTTGTTGACTTGTTGACCATGGTTGACTTGTTGACCATGGTTGAAGTTTTGACCATCATCATTACAAAAGAAAGATGCTCTTTGATTCTAGCAAATTCATTTAATGTTTGAAATGATAATGGTCATTCTAAAACTTTCCATCAACCTTTTCATTTTCATTATTATTATTATTGATAATTCTTTTTCTTTTGCATTATGGTTGCAAGAAAGAAAAAGGATAGCTCATTCTATCATATTCATTCTCTCTCTTCACTTCATCTTCTTCTTCCTCTAGCCAAAGAGAAACCTTCTCATGTGTTGAGAATCCTTCTCTTTAAAAAGAAAAGCAAACCCTAGTCACTCTCTACTCATTCTAGGTTCAAGGTTTAGCAAGCCGGAAACCCTAGTTCACTCAAAGATCGAGGAAGAGCCCAAAGGTCGAACCTTCGAGGTGGATCCATCTTCGACGGAAGAAGGCGACGAAAAGAGAACCATCAACCTTTACAAGATTTCAAGAAGAAGGAGTTCAAGTTTAGGTATAACCTTCATCCGAGTAGCTAACTCCCTTTAGCGTTTTTGCTAGTTTAGTTTAGACACGATCCCGACCTTGTTTAGTCCATGTTGCCTCTTGCGATAAAAATTTATTTTTTATACCGTTTCCGCCTCCCCGTAAGCACCGGGGGTCGCAACGTGGACTTACAGTGGTATCAGAGCCTAACTAAACTTAAACTAGCTTGGTAGCGAAGTGTATGGAAGTTCGAAACCGAAAAATCGCAAAACCGGAAAAACCAAAACCCTAAGTTTCTGTTGAAATTTTTTCTGCTCTAAATGAAAAACTTTATACTCCAAAAATCGGCTCAGGGTTTTCTAAGAACACCCACCAAAAACGATAGCATGATTCTTTCAAAGCGCCGCCCATCCGTGGCCTCACCTGTTCATCAGGCCGCGGATCCGCCGCTGCTTGGTGTCCTCTCTGCATCGTTTTTCGTGCAGTGTTCTTCTGTGTTGGTTTTGGGATTTTTCAGATGTATTATATGTGCCCAGATTTTCCAGAACTGAAATTCACTTTTAGGGTCCTATAATTCCGTATTTTTCCCGAACTTCACTGCACTTTGGCTATGTTGGTTATATCTGTGTTGCTTGCATGTATTGAACGTCGGCTAATCGCTATAAGTCGATTAGTCGGGGTTATACATGATCTGTGTTTGATATTGGAATGTGTATATGAATGTGTTGGACTGTCGCGGGTGAATAGCCGGGGTGGATGTGAGATGAGCTTTTGTTTTTCTTTCATTCATTGTAAATGTAAATTGATGTAATAATATTATTTGTTTGGCCGCACAACCGGGTCGGGGTTGTAGCCATCATTGTATAATTCTTTTTACTGTTTTTGCTCCTAGGATAGACCCATGGAGGGGGTGCACAAACTGCCGAGTACTTAGCGGGTAGTTTGCCGCACCCGTAGGGGTCTTGGGTGGGGTATTTAGCTATTCACCGCGACCGTGTAATCCGCTTTTCATTGCAGGCTCGAAAGGATTGCGGATTGCTAATATATCCAATGTATTCATCTGTGATCTGTAATGTCTATCATTGCTTTCTATTTAGGCGTTGCTTATGTTTTACAGCCGCGCTAGCCCAGCCCCCGCTCTGTCGTTAGTTAAGTAACCTAACGAGTGATGACGGGACCCCGTGACGAATGCGAATGGCATAAGCGTACGTCATATTTTGGTTGTTTTCTGCAATGGTAGGAATTAAATGATGGGACGCATTAAAAGAACTAATGCAAGATAATAAACCAAGTTAAAATCGTTGGAACTCTTTCGAAAAACCACTCGGTTCTTTTCAAAACTAACTTTTAAATGCGGAGCTTGAGCCACTCCTTCTAAAAGCTATCTCGTTCCATCGATTATATCAAGTTCACTACGTTCACGGTTTCGCCAAAACCATTCGTAGCCCTCCGTCGTTTCACATAAATAGTCAATAGTATTCAAGCTGTGTTTGTTGGCCAAAGTCAAGGCATAGTGATTGGTAGCTATTGGATATTCATGTGCAGCATAGATAGATGCGTTGATTTGGAACAGTCGTACTGCCTTGTTGGCCAAAGTCAAGGGTATGTACGGGTGGATTCAAATTAACCTGGAGAACGACGGGAAGAACTTGACATGTGACTTATGATTTGTTGGCCAAAGTCAAGATCATAAGAGCATGGGGCAAAAAATCCACATCGGGAGTTTCATAAGTACTGAAACTTGCTAGATTTGCATACCATTTGGAGTGTGATGATTATGGTAGGATTCCTTCATTTTCGTCACGCGATGATATTTGGATCCCGATCCTACTATGAGTATATGCTACTCCTCGGGAAATTTCTCACTAAACGATCAATGCTATAAACCTAGTAGGTGCCTAGAAAGGTGTTAGCGGGGCTACGCCCCCAGGGAAAAGAGGTTCTTAAATTAAGGAACTTTGCG
The DNA here is from genome assembly GCA_030015575.1 of Agapanthus africanus. NCBI lineage: Eukaryota > Viridiplantae > Streptophyta > Magnoliopsida > Asparagales > Amaryllidaceae > Agapanthus > Agapanthus africanus. The sequence goes on along the minus strand of JASDDO010000018.1, from coordinate 58,515,945 downwards.
AAAGCGTTGGAAAACCTCCCTCGAAGTACCGACACTGGCCTGGCTGAACGGTTAAGCAAGTATTGTACGGTGGGATTGATCCCGACTAATTCTTCCTTTGTGGTTTGAGGAGGGATTCGAGAGACAGTGGGAGCCATCCTGTTTAGACAAATTAAAAACCATTCTAAACTTGCAAGAGCATCGTGCTAAGTGTTTCTTCTCTCCCCCTGCAGCGACCAAATCGAAATGACTGGACTTAAGTTACTTCTAGATAAAAACATACTGACAGGGCCAAACTACAAAGATTGGCCCAGGAATATCAAATTGGCAATCGCTTACGACAAGCTGGGGTATCTTCTTACCACCAAAGCTCCCCCCGTCCCAGGTCCCACCTCCAGCGTCGCGGATAAGGAAATCCGTAAGACTTGGGAGATTGATTGCGCGAAGGCCAGGTGCCTCGTGCTTGCCTCTATGGACAACGAACATCAGAGGAGGCATGAGAATATGGACCTCGAGTCCATATTTCTCCATACAAAAGAACTGTATGGAGAGCAGTCTCGTATCGCAAGATACGAAGTGTCGAAGAAGTTATTTTCGACTAAGTTGGCCGTCGGATCATCGGTAGCGGACCACGTGCTTAAGATGATTGGCTACACTGAGGAGCTCGCGGAACTTGGGACCACGTTGGATAGTGAACTTTATACAGATTTAATTCTCCAGTCCCTTCCATCCACTTACGCCCAGTTCATACTGAATTTCAACTTGCAAGAAAAGGAAGTTGAACTTTCAGAACTCCTCAACCTGCTGAGGAGCGCAGAAGGCACCCTACAGAAGGGTAGGGAAACACCCGCTTTATTTGTAGGAGGATCTTCTTCCTCTAGGTCCAAGGCGAAAGCCAAGGGAAAGAGGAAGAAAGCCCCCGCCAAACCAAGAGGCGGTGTTAGTAAAGTGGGTACGAAGGGAAAGGAAAAGGCAACAAAGATTGCGGGGAAGCTTGTTGGAAAGGAAGAATGCTTCTATTGTCATAAGAGTGGACACTGGAAGAAAGATTGCAGGGCTTGGAAAGCCAGGACACAGGAACTGAAGCAGGTTGCGGCTTCAGCTTCAGGTGTGTATGTTATTGAAAACTGTCTTTCTATAAACTCTACTTCCTGGGTATTGGATACCGGATCAGGATCTCATATCTGTAATTCTTTGCAGGCGTTGAGAAACCGTAGGTTTTTGAAGGAAGGTGACATGACCCTCAGAGTTGCGAACGGAGCTAGCATGGATGCTAAAGCCGTGGAGGACTATCACCTGGGAATGTCAGATGGGCATGTTTTGGTTTTGCGTAATTACTTTTTTGTACCCAACGCAACTTGTAATATCATTTCTGTATCTTTGGTTTCTAAAGAAGGTTATGAATTTGCGTTTGTAAGTAATGTTGTAAACATTCACCTTAATCAAGTTCTGATTGGGTCAGGTACACTGAGCAATGGTATATACGTATTAAACCAACCACAGATTTTCAATGTCCAGAATACACACAAAAGAAAGTCTCCAGATATCAATCAGACTTTCTTATGGCATTGTAGACTAGGTCACATCAATGAGAGAAGGTTGACTAAGTTACATACAGAAGGATATTTGGATCCGTTCGAATATCAATCGTATGCCACTTGTCAATCCTGTCTCAAAGGAAAGATGACAAAGACTCTGTTCACTGGACACGGAGTAAGAGCGAGCGAGCTCTTGGGACTCGTACACAGCGACGTGTGCGGTCCAATGTCTACACATGCGCGAAGCGGTTATTCTTACTTCATTACTTTTACGGATGATTTTTCAAGATACGGTTATGTCTTCTTAATGAAACATAAGTCAGAATCTTTTGAAAAATTCCAGGAATTTAAGAATGAAGTAGAAAAACAAACCGGCAAAAGTATCAAGATTCTAAGATCGGATCGAGGTGGAGAATACTTAAGTGCCGAGTTCCTGAATTACTTAAAAGAGAATGGGATTCTCTCTCAGCTTACTCCTCCATACACTCCGCAACATAACGGTGTATCGGAGAGACGGAACCGGACCCTATTGGATATGGTACGGTCCATGATGAGTAACGCTGAGTTACCGCGATCATTCTGGGGGTATGCACTAGAATCAGCTGCGTACCTATTGAACCGGGTTCCTACTAAAACTGTGCCTACTACACCATATGAGATGTGGTGTGGGAAGAGGCCCCATCTCAGTCACATCAAGACTTGGGGATGTCCAGCTTTTGTTAAAAAGCAGCATGTGGACAAGCTCGAGGCACGCTCAGTACAGTGTAAGTTCGTGGGATATCCAAAGAACTCTAAGGGATATTTCTTCTACTGTGAAGAGGAACAAAAAGTTCTTGTTTCTCGTCATGCCTACTTCTTGGAAACTGAGTTTTTGGAAAACCAGATAAGTGGGAGCACTGTAGAACTGGAAGAAATTCCAGAACCGCGAGCTATTACTGAAAGCTTAGTAGAACCAGAGGGTTCAAATGAACAAGACATTCCTACGCCGCTCCGCAGAAGTAGTAGGCAGTCTCATCCGCCCGAGAGATACTACGGTTTTCTCATAGACGGGGATAGAGAGGATTGCATCATAGACTATGATGAGCCTACTAGCTTCCAGCAGGCCATTCAGAGCGTAGACTCGGTAAAATGGCTGGATGCAATGCGGACCGAAATGGAGTCCATGTACACCAACAAAGTATGGACGTTGGACATTTCTCCAGACGGGGTAAAACCCGTAGGATGCAAGTGGATCTTCAAAAGGAAGATTGGTGTAGATGGACAGGTTGAGACCTATAAAGCTAGACTTGTAGCAAAGGGTTTCCGTCAAAGACCTGGCTTGGACTATGACGAAACCTTTTCTCCAGTGGCTATGCTGAAATCCATTCGGATCCTTCTTGCCATTGCTGCTTTCCACGATTATGAGATTTGGCAGATGGACGTAAAAACCGCTTTTCTAAATGGAAATTTAGAGGAGTGTGTCTATATGGATCAGCCAGAGGGTTTCATTCAGAGTGGGAGCAGCGGAAAGGTGTGCAAGTTGCTTAAGTCCATCTATGGACTAAAGCAGGCATCGCGGAGTTGGAACATCTGTTTTGATGAGACGGTCAAGGAATTTGACTTTACCAAAAATCCAGATGAACCATGCATCTATAGTAGATTTGTAGCGAGAACTGTAGTATTCCTTGTTTTATACGTGGATGACATTCTCTTAATAGGAAATGACATTCCTATGCTACAATCTGTCAAAGGTTTCTTGTCACACAGGTTCTCCATGAAAGACCTGGGTGATGCCTCTTACATCCTGGGGATCCGGATCCATCGTGATAGATCCAAGAGGATATTAGGACTTTCACAGTCCAGGTACATCGACACCGTACTGAAAAGATTCAATATGGAAGATTCCAAGCGCGGTAATCTACCGGCTTGTCACGGGATCACCCTCTCTAAAGAGATGTCTCCCAAGACTGATTTGGAGAGGGATCGCATGTCTATTATACCCTACGCTTCTGCGGTAGGCTCTATAATGTATGTGATGTTGTGTACCAGACCGGATGTAGCTTATGCACTGAGTGTAGTAAGCCGGTATCAGTCAAACCCTGGGGAGAAACATTGGATAGCAGTAAAGAACATTCTCAAGTACCTGAGAAGGACTAAGGAGATGTTCTTGGTGTATGGCGGAAAAGACCTCCAGATTGAGGCCTTTGCTGACTCCAGCTTCCAGAGTGACAAGGATGATTCCAAGTCCATGTCGGGTTTTGTCTTTACCCTCAATGGAGGGGCGGTGTGTTGGAAGAGTTCCAAACAGGAAACCGTTGCAGACTCGACTATGGAAGCGGAATACATCGCTGCATCTGATGCCGCAAAAGAAGCTGTCTGGATAAGGAAGTTCTTAAAAGAACTTCAGGTGGTTCCGTCCATTGTTGACCCAGTACCTCTGTATTGCGACAACAACGGGGCTATAGCTTTAGCAAAGGAACCCAGGTCCCATCAGAAATCCAGGCACATCTTGAGGCGGTATCACCTGATCAGGGAGATCGTGGATCGCAAGGAGATCGAGGTTCGGAGGGTTGCTTCAGAAGAAAACACTGCAGATCCATTCACCAAGGCCTTACCCCAGACTCAGTTCGAGCGGCTGATCGAGATGATAGGTCTTCGGTACGCCAGTTCATGGCCTTAGTGCAAGTGGGAGATTGTTAGTGTATATGCCCTAGAGGCCATTACTGTATCATACTAGTTTGTATATTACTTGATGGAAGCTTGGGATATTCACCTTGTATAAACAATCTTGCTCAATATAGTAGTATGCTACTTGGTTTGTTTCTATTTCAATGTGTACTTGTGTTTATTTCAGTATATCACTTATACGCATTAGTGGAGCCCTTAGGATCTTTGCTTGATTACCAGCGTTGTGATGGCAGTCACACTAGTGGGGGCTGGGTAATCTATAAGCACATCCTTATACAGGTCCCTAGTCGCAGGACTATCGAGACAGGGCATCGATACTCCGGAGTAGACTAGCGTATGCGCTTCTCATCCCAGTGTGGGAGATGGTCTGTCCCACAGCCATCAGTACGTCGTACTGGAGATAGTATACGGGTGCTCGTTGGGTTACGAGTACACTGGACAGGACTCGTCGGGAACTGAAAGGTTGGTATTATACCTATCGTCAGTTATCAGTTCCCAGGTGACATGAGTACAGCTTAGTCCGCTGACTTGACACGGGCACTTCGCCTCGAGTGTGTTCCCACTACACTTTGATCACTACCCTACCACGGCTCAAAGGAGTCGTGCAAACAGGTAGTGGTTGGGTGCAGTCCCGAAGCACTCGGAGGCAGTGCCGGTTAGACAGGATTCGTCTCTCCCGGTATTGGGGGTTGACATCGCGCTGTGTCTAGGAGAGCCATTACACGAGTAGTCCCTGGCCAGGGCAAGCGAGATATACTGGTAGGCTTCCAGTGTTATCTCAGGGTGTTTTGTGCTTCACTCCGACACGACTTGTACCGCTATTGGGGGACTGACGTTTTACCGCCCCCTAGGCCCGACATGCGATGTATCAGACGAACAGACCGGACTGTACGGAGAATGTCACATTCAGACTCAGTAGGAGTTCAGATGGGGTTTCACCTCGTCAGCCTTCTTGTCGACATCTACCTGGGGACCGTTACGCACAGCTAGTGCCGCTTGCGGTCTGTGGTTAAACCCACTGCCAGCGTAGTGTCGAGTCTTTAGAGTCCCACACAGAGGGTATTCGCCTCTGGGCAAAACAGAGTAGAGGTCGCATGGTTTTGCGACAGTGTTCGTTCTCATCCGCGCACTTGTGCACGTTTGGAGTCCGGACGGATTATACTGGCAGGCTCTGGTTTGAGCCAGATACTGGTATATGTTTTGGGGTTGCTTTTATCTCAGTATTCATGTTCCTCGGAACAAGGATGCAGGTGTGTATGCATGGTTATTTGAGGAAGAGGAAGATGACTTTCATTAGGGTTTCGGAACGGGTGCGTATGCACAGTTGACAGTCGTCTTTTTCCAAACCCTAATGGATTTGTATTATATCAATTAATAATATATAATAAAATGAAATTGTGTCATGGTTGGTTTTTGTTGACTTGTTGACCATGGTTGACTTGTTGACCATGGTTGAAGTTTTGACCATCATCATTACAAAAGAAAGATGCTCTTTGATTCTAGCAAATTCATTTAATGTTTGAAATGATAATGGTCATTCTAAAACTTTCCATCAACCTTTTCATTTTCATTATTATTATTATTGATAATTCTTTTTCTTTTGCATTATGGTTGCAAGAAAGAAAAAGGATAGCTCATTCTATCATATTCATTCTCTCTCTTCACTTCATCTTCTTCTTCCTCTAGCCAAAGAGAAACCTTCTCATGTGTTGAGAATCCTTCTCTTTAAAAAGAAAAGCAAACCCTAGGCACTCTCTACTCATTCTAGGTTCAAGGTTTAGCAAGCCGGAAACCCTAATTCACTCAAAGATCGAGGAAGAGCCCAAAGGTCGAACCTTCGAGGTGGATCCATCTTCGACGGAAGAAGGCGACGAAAAGAGAACCATCAACCTTTACAAGATTTCAAGAAGAAGGAGTTCAAGTTTAGGTATAACCTTCATCCGAGTAGCTAACTCCCTTTAGCGTTTTTGCTAGTTTAGTTTAGACATGATCCCGACCTTGTTTAGTCCATGTTGCCTCTTGCGATAAAAATTTGTTTTTTATACCGTTTCCGCCTCCCCATAAGCACCGGGGGTCGCAACGTGGACTTACAACCGTTACGCACAGCTAGTGCCGCATGCGGTCTGTGGTTAAACCCACTGCCAGCGTAGTGTCGAGTCTTTAGAGTCCCATACAGAAAGCTATTCGCCTTTAGGCAAAAGAGTAGAGGTCGCATGGTTTTGCGACAGGTCGCATGGTTTTGCGACAGGGTCCGGTCACATCCGTACACTTGTGCACGTACAGTGTCCGGACAGTTAACACTAGCGGGCTTTGGTTTAAGCCAGATCCTAGTGTACGTTTTGGGATTGGTTTTATCTCGTTTGTATTCGTGTTCCTCGGAACGCGGATGCGGGTGTGTATTCACAGTTGACAGAGAGACAGAGGTAGAGTATTCTCATTGGGGTTGTTGACTGTTGACAATTGACTGTTGACCATTGACTTTTGCTTAACCCTAATGAGAATAAGATATATGATTAACATTAATATTAATTAAGTATTATAGTGACATGGTTGTTGAGGGGTTGACTTTGTTGACTTGTTGACTTTGTTGACCGGTTGACTAGGTTGGACTAGTTGACCATCATCATGACAATGGCTATCATTCCATGGTAAAGACTTTTGCTTGCTTGTTTATTTATGCAAAATGAGTGCATGAAATGATATAGCCATTTTGACTTAAACCATTTACACAATACTTGATTATTATTTTTGTTATGATGGCTTTTGGATTATGAGAGGTGAGAATGAGAAGAGTATGGTTGATTCTATCATTTGCTTTCTCTCTCTTGAGCTCTCTCATTCTCAAGCTCTCCCTCTTCCTCTTGCTCTCTCTACCTCAAGGCAAACCATTCTCATGTGTTGAGACTCATTGCCTTAGAGATAAAAAGACACCAAAACATTCCTCTACTCATTCCAGTTCACAAGGCCTAGCAAGCCAAGTGATCTAGTTTCTTCAAAGTTCGAAGAAGAAGCCAAAGGTAGAAGCTTTCGGGTGGATCCATCTTCGGCGCAAGAAGACGACGAGGTGAGGCCGATCCGTACACCGGAAGGAGTCGAAGACGAAGGAGTTCAAGAAAGGTATAGCCCCCTAACCGAGTAGGTAAACTCTTGTTAGGTTGTTAGTTAGTAGTTTAACAAAGATCCGGTTTTGAGTCCATGTTACCGCCTCTAGAAAATTGTTTTTCATCAAATTTCGCATGCCCGAAAGTACCGGGAGAGGTAGTATGGACTTACAGTGGTATCAGAGACTAGTTAAACACTAGCTAACATGTTAACATAGTAACTAGAAATTCGATCGGAGAAAAAGTCGCGAAATACACCCCGATATCAAGCTTGCTGTCGATTTTCAAAGTTCTGTAAAAATAATAAATCATGCTTTAAAAATCGACTCAGGGTTTTTATAGTCTACTGTAGAAAAACGGTCGAGAGATCCCACCAAACCACCGTGGAAACGCGGCAATAGCTTACTATTGCCGCGGTTCCGCGGCCGATTAAGCTCCTCTCTGGATCGTCTTTACTGCAGTTTGTTCTATGGTGTATTTTGGGATTTTTGGTACATGTTTTTTCAGCCCAGATTTTCCAGAAAGAAAAATTTGTTTTGGGGGCTTTAAAAACCGTATTTTGATCGAGTTTTTAAAGACTTAAGCAGACGGGTATTTATCTGTGATGTGATATTTGTATTGAACGTCTGCTGATCGCTATATGTCGATTAGTGGGGGTTATACAAATCTGTGATCTGTAATGTTGCTGGAATGTGTATATGAATCCGTTGGATTGTCGCGGGTGAATAGCCGGGGGGTTGTGAGACGAGAGTTTTTCTTTTCTTTCAATTCATGTAAATTTGTAAATTGATGTAATAATTATTTATATGGCCGCACAACCGGGTCGGGGTTGTAGCCGTCATTGTATAATTTCTTTTTACTGTTTTTGCTCCTAGGATAGACCCATGGAGGGGGTGCACAAACTACCGGGTATGCCGAAGTGCCGAGTGGCCTACTCACAGAGTTGAGGGAGGTTGCTTCGCTTCGGGTACTTGGCGGGTAGTTTGCCGCACCCGTAGGGGTCTTGGGTGGTATATTGGCTATTCACCGCGACCGTGTAATCTGCTTTTCGTTACAGGCTCGTACGAATTGCAGGTTCCTAGTATATCCAATGTATTCATCTGTGATCTGAAATGGCTATCATTGCAATATATCTATATATGATATTATTTAGGCGTTACTTATGTTTTACAGCCACGCTAGCCCAGCCCCCGCTCTGTCGTTAGTTAAGTAACCTAACGGGTAATGACGGGGCCCCGTGGAGAATGCGAATGGCATAAGCGTACGTCATATTTTGGTTGTTTTCTGTAATGGTAGGATTTAATGATGGGACGCATTAAAAGAACTAATGCAAGAATATCACGCATTAAAAGAACTAATGCAAGAAAAAAAAACCAAGTAAAAGTCGTTGGAACACTTTCGAAAAACCACTCGGTTCTTTTCAAAACCAACTTTTAAATGCGGAGTTTGAGCCACTCCTTTTAAAAGCTATCTCGTTCCATCGATTATATCAAGTTCACTACGTTCACGGTTTTGCCAAAACCATTCGTAACCCTCCGTCGTTTCACATGAATAGTCAATAGTATTCAAGCTATGTATGTTGGCCAAAGTCAAGGCATAGTGATTGGTAGCTATTGGGTATTCATGTGTAGCATAGATAGATGCGTTGGTTTGGGACAGTCGTACTGCCATTTTGGCCAAAGTCAAGGGTAGGTACGGGGGGATCCAAATTAACCTGGAGAATGACGGGTAGAACTTGACATGTGACTTATGATATTTTGGCCAAAGTCAAGGTCATAAGAGCATGGGGCAAAAATCCACATCGGGAGTTTCAAAAGAACTGAAACTTGCTAGTGTTGCATACCATTTGGAGTGTGATGATTCTGGTAGGATTCCTTCAGTTTCGTCATGCGATGATATTTGGATCCCGATCCTACTGTGAGTATATGCTACTCCTCGGGAAATTTCTCACTTAACGATCAATGCTATAAACCAAGTAGGTGTCTAGAAAGGTGTTAGCGGAGCTACGCCCACAGGGAAAAGAGGTTATTTAATTAAGGAACTTCGCGAAAACGTTGGAAAACCTCCCTCGAAGTACCGACACTGGCCTGGCTGAACGGTTAAGCAAGTATTGTATGGTGAGATTGATCCTGACTAATTCTTCCTTTTTTGGTTTGAGGAGGGATTCGAGAAACAGTGGGAGCCATCCTGTTTAGACAAATTAAAAACCACTCTAAACTTGCAAGAGCTTCATGCTGAGTGTTTCTTCTCTCTCCTAATTGCAGCGACCAATCGACATGACTGGACTTAAGTTACTTCTAGATAAAAACATACTGACAGGGCCAAACTACAAAGATTGGCTCAGGAATGTCAAGATGGCAATCACTTACGACATGCTGGGGTATCTTCTTACCACAAAAGCTCCCCTGTCCCAGGTCCCAAAACCAGCGTCGCGGATAAGGAAATCCGTAAGACCTGGGAACTAGATTGCGCGAAGGCCAAGTGCCTCGTGCTTGCCTCTGTGGACAACGAACATCAGAGGAGGCACGAGAATATGGACCTTGAGTCCATATTTCTCCATACAAAAGAACTGTATGGAGAGCAATCTCGTATCGCAAGATATGAAGTGTCGAAGAAGTTATTTTCGGCAAGGTTGGCCGTCGGATCATCGGTAGCGGAACACGTGCTTAAGATGATTGGCTGCATTGAAGAGCTCGTGGACCTTGGGACCACGTTGGAGAATGAGCTCTATACGGACTTGATTCTCCAGTCCCTTCCTTCCACTTACGCCAAGTTTATCCTGAACTTCAACTTACAAGAAAAGGAAGTTGAACTTTCAGAACTCCTCAACATGCTGAGGAGCGCAGAGGGCACCCTACAAAAAAGTAGGGAAACATCCACTTTGTTTGTAGGAGGATCTTCCTCTTCTAGGTCCAAGGCGAAAGCCAAGGGAAAGAAGAAGAAAGCCCCCGCCAAACCAAGGGGCGGTGTTAGTAAAGTGGATACGAAGGGAAAGACAAAAGCAACAAAGAAAGTGGGAAAGCTTGTGGATAAAGAAGAATGCTTCTATTGTCATAAGAAGGGACACTGAAAGAATGATTGCAGGGCTTGGAAAGCCAGAACACAGGAACTGAAGCAGGTTGCGGCTTCAGCTTCAGGTGTGTATGTTATTGATAACTGTCTTTCAATAAACTCTACTTCCTGAGTATTGGATACCGGATCAGGATCTCATATCTGTAATTCTTTGCAGGCGTTGAGAAACCGTAGGTTTTTGAAGGCAGGTGACATGACCCTCAAAGTTGCAAACGGAGATAGCATGGATGCTAAGGCCGTGGGGGACTATCACCTGGGAATGTCAGATGGACATGTTTTGGTTTTGCGTAATTTCTTTTTTGTACCCAACGCAACTTGTAATATCATTTCTGTATCTTTGGTTTCTAAAGAAGGTTATGAATTTGCGTTTGTAAGCAATGTTGTAAACATTCACCTTAATCAAGTTATGATTGGGTCAGGTACATTGAGCAATGGTATATACGTATTAAACCAACCATAGATTTTCAATATCCAGAATACACACAAAAGAAAGTCTCCAGAAATCAATCAGAATTTCTTGTGGCATTGTAGACTGGGTCACATCAATAGGAGAAGGTTGACGAAGTTACATACAGAAGGATATTTGAATCCGTTCGAATATCAATCGTATGCCACTTGTCAATCCTGTCTCAAAGGAAAGATGACAAAGACTCCGTTCAATGGACACGGAGTAAGAGCGAGCGAGCTCTTGGGACTCATACACAGCGACATGTGCGGTCCAATGTCTACACATGCGCGAAGCGGTTATTCTTACTTCATTACTTTTACGGATGACTTTTCAAGGTACGGTTATGTCTTCTTAATGAAACATAAGTCCGAAGCCTTTGGAAAATTCCAGGAATATAAGAATGAAGTAGAAAAACAAACCGGCAAAAGTATCAAGATTCTAAGATCGGATCGAGGTGGTGAATACTTGAGTGCCGAGTTCCTGGACTATTTAAAAGAGAACGGAATTCTCTCTCATCTTACTCCTCCATACACTCCGCAACATAACGGTGTATCGGAGAGACGGAACCGAACCCTATTGGATATGGTACGGTCCATGATGAGTAACGCTGAGTTACCGCGATCATTCTGGGGGTATGCGCTAGAATCAACTGCATACCTTTTGAACCGAGTTCCAACTAAGACTGTGCCTACCACACCATATGAGATGTGGTGTGGGAAGAGACCCTATCTTAATCACATTAAGACATGGGGAAGTCCAGCTTTTGTCAAAAAGCAGCATGCGGACAAGCTCGAGGCACGCTCAGTACAGTGCAAGTTTGTGGGATATCCAAAGAACTCCAAGGGATATTTCTTCAACTGCGAAGAGGAACAAAAGGTTTTTGTTTCTCGGCATGCCCACTTTCTAGAGCACCAGTTCTTGGAAAAGGAAATTAGTGGGAGCGCAGTAGAACTGGAAGAAATTCCAGAACCACAGACTATTACTGAAAGTTTAGTGGAACCAGAGGGTTCAAAAGAACAGGACATTCCTACGCCACTCCGCAGGAGTAGTAGGTAGTCTCATCCGCCCGAGAGATACTATGGTTTTCTCATAGACGGGGATAGAGAGGATTGCATCATAGATTATGATGAGCCTACTAGCTTCCAGCAGGCCGTTCAGAGCGTTGACTCGGTAAAATGGCTGGATGCAATGCGGACCGAAATGGAGTCCATGTACACCAACAAAGTATGGACGTTGGACATTGCTCCAGACGGGGTAAAACCCGTAGGATGCAAGTGGATCTTCAAAAGGAAGATTGGTGTATATGGACAGGTTGAGACCTATAAAGCTAGACTTGTTGCAAAGGGTTTTCGTCAAAGACCTGGTTTGGACTATGACGAAACCTTTTCTCCAGTGGCTATGCAGAAATCCATTCGGATCCTTCTTGCCATTGTTGCCTTCCATGATTATGAGATTTGGCAGAAGGACGTAAAGACCGCTTTTCTAAATGGAAATTTAGAGGAGTGTTTCTATATGGACCAGCCAGAGGGTTTCATTCAGAGTGGGAGCAGCGGAAAGGTGTGCAAGTTGCTTAAGTCCATCTATGGACTAAAGCAGGTATCGCGGAGTTGGAACATCTGCTTTGATGAGACGGTCAAAGAATTTGGCTTTATCAAAAATCCAGATGAACCATGTATCTATAGTAGATTTGTAGCGAGAACTGTAGTATTCCTCGTTTTATACGTGGATGACATTCTCTTAATAGGAAATGACATTCCTATGCTACAATCTGTCAAGGGGTTCTTGTCACACAGGTTCTCCATGAAATACCTGGGTGATGCCCTATACATCCTGGGGATCCGGATCCATCGTGATAGATCCAAGAGGATATTAGGACTTTCACAGTCCAGGTACATCGAGACCATACTGAAAAGATTCAGTATGGAAGATTCCAAGCGCGGTAATCTACCGGCTTGTCACGGGATCACCCTCTCTAAAGAGATGTCTCCCAAGACTGATTTGGAGAGGGATCGCATGTCTATTATACCCTACGCTTCTGCGGTAGGCTCTATAATGTATGCGATGTTGTGTACCAGACCGTATGTAGCTTATGCACTCAGTGTAGTAAGCCGGTATCAGTCAAACCCCGGGGAGAAACACTGGATAGCGGTAAAGAACATTCTCAAGTACCTGAGAAGGACTAAGGAGATGTTCTTGGTGTATGGCGGAAAAGACCTCCAGATCGAAGCCTTTGCTGACTCCAGCTTCCAGAGTGACAAGGATGATTCCAAGTCCATGTCGGGTTTTGTCTTTACCCTCAATGGAGGGGCGGTGTGTTGGAAGAGTTCCAAACAGGAAACCGTTGCAGACTCGACGATGGAAGCGGAATACATCGCTGCATCTGATGCCGCAAAAGAAGCTGTCTGGATGAGGAAGTTCTTGAAAGAACTTCAGGTGGTTTTGTCCATTGTTGATCCAATACCTCTGTATTGCGACAACAATGGGGCTATAGCTTTAGCGAAGGAACCCATGTCCCATCAGAGATCCAGACACATCTTGAGGCGGTATCACCTGATCAGGGAGATCGTAGATCGCCAGGAGATCGAGGTTCGGAGGGTTGCTTCAGAAGATAACACTGCAGATCCATTCACCAAGGCCTTGCCCCAGACTCAGTTCGAGCGGCTGATCGAGATGATAGGTCTTCGATACGCCAGTACATGGCCTTAGTGCAAGTGGGAGATTGTTAGTGTATATGCCCTAGAGGCCATTACTGTATCATACTGGTTTGTATATTACTTAATGGAAGCTTGGGATATTCACCTTGTACATACAATCTTGCTCAAAATAGTAGTATGCTACTTGGTTTGTTTCTACTTCAATGTGTACATGTGTTTATTTTATTATATCACCTATACGCATTAGTGGAGCCCTTAGGATCTTTGCTTGATTACCAGCGTTGTGATGGCAGTCACACTAGTGGGGGCTGGGTAATCTATAAGCACATCCTTATGCAGGTCCCTAGTCGCAGGACTATCGAGACAGGGCATCGATACTCCGGAGTAGACTAGCGCATGCGCTTCTCATCCCAGAGTGGGAGATGGTCTGTCCCACAGCCATCAGTACGTCGTACTGGAGATAGTATGCGGGTGCTCGTTGGGTTACGAGTACACTGGACAGGACTCGTCGGGAACTGACCGGTTGGTATTATACCTATCGTCAGTTATCAGTTCCCAGGTGACATGAGTACAGCTTAGTCCGCTGACTTGACACTGTCACTTCGCCTCAAGTGTGTTTCCACTATACTTTGATTACTACCCTACCACGGCTCAAAGGAGTCGTGCAAACAGGTAGTAGTTGGGTGCAGTCCCGAAGCGCTTGGAGGCAGTGACGGTTAGACAGGATTCGTCTCTCCCGGTATTGGGGGTTGACATCGCGCTGTGTCTAGGAGAGCCATTACACGAGTAGTCCCTGGCCAGGGCAAGCGAGATATACTGGTAGGCTTCCAGTGTTATCGTAGGGTGTTTTGGGCTTCACTCCGACATGACTTGTACCACTATTAGGGGACTGACGTTTACCGCCCCTTAGGCCCGCCATGCGATGTATCAGACGAACAGACCGGACTGTACGGAGACTGTCACATTCAGGCTCAGTAGGAGTTCAGATGGGTTTCACCTCGTCAGTCTTCTTGTCGGCATCTACCTGGGGACCGTTACGCACAGCTAGTGCCGCTTGTGGTCTGTGGTTAAACCCACTGCCAGCGTAGTGTCGAGTCTTTAGAGTCCCACACAGAAAGCTATTCGCCTTTAGGCAAAAGAGTAGAGGTCGCATGGTTTTGCGACAGGTCGCATGGTTTTGCGACACGGTCCGGTCACATCCGTGCACTTATGCACGTATAGTGTCCGGACAGTTAACACTAGCGGCCTTTGGTTTAAGCCAGATCCTAGTGTACGTTTTGGGATTGGTTTTATCTCGTTTGTATTCGTGTTCCTCGGAACGCGGATGTGGGTGTGTATGCACAGTTGACAGAGAGACAGAGGCAGAGTATTCTCATTGGGGTTGTTGACTGTTGACTGTTGACAGTTGACTGTTGACCATTGACTTTTGCTTAACCCTAATGAGAATAAGATATATGATTAACATTAATATTAATTAAGTATTATAGTGACATGGTTGTTGAGGAGTTGACTTTGTTGACTTGTTGACTTTGTTGACCGGTTGGACTAGGTTGGACTAGTTGACCATCATCATGACAATGGCTATCATTCCATGGCAAAGACTTTTGCTTGCTTGTTTATTTATGCAAAATGAGTGCATGAAATGATATAGCCATTTTGACTTAAACCATTTACACAATACTTGATTATTATTTTTGTTATGATGGCTTTTGGATTATGAGAGGTGAGAATGAGAAGAGTATGGTTGATTCTATCATTTGCTTTCTCTCTCTTGAGCTCTCTCATTCTCAAGCTCTCCCTCTTCCTCTTGCTCTCTCTACCTCAAGGCAAACCATTCTCATGTGTTGAGACTCATTGCCTTAGAGATAAAAAGACACCAAAACATTCCTCTACTCATTCCAGTTCACAAGGCCTAGCAAGCCAAGTGATCTAGTTTCTTCAAAGTTCGAAGAAGAAGCCAAAGCTAGAAGCTTTCGGGTGGATCCATCTTCGGCGCAAGGAGACGACGAGGTGAGGCCGATCCGTACACCGGAAGGAGTCGAAGACGAAGGAGTTCAAGAAAGGTATAGCCCCCTAACCGAGTAGGTAAACTCTTGTTAGGTTGTTAGTTAGTAGTTTAACAAAGATCCGGTTTTGAGTCCATGTTACCGCCTCTAGAAAATTGTTTTTCATCAAATTCCGCATGCCCGAAAGTACCGGGAGAGGTAGTATGGACTTACAGTTAACTACTATGGAAGAAGATTATACCTAATGAATCATGTCCTTCTTCTTCTCGTTATCCACCTTCTCGTCGGCCTCCTCTATGTAATAGACGTTCCACCCGAGAGCTTCTACTCCAAGCTTTGCCTCTAATCTTGAGGTAACTAGGTTTCTTTAGTTGCTAATCAAAGTCACCTAGGTGATATAGAGTATGGTTATTGATTAATTAGTCTTGCTAATTCTTGATCTCAACACATGAGAGAGTAGGATTAGGGTTTGAAGAGAGAAAGCTTGAGGAGAGAGAAGGTGAGCATTAGAATGATATGAAATAATGATCCTTCTGTTGGATATATGTATGCCCTAGAGGCCATTATATGATAGTGGATGTATTTATACATGTATATATATATATATTCAGTATTCATTCTTGCTCGACATGATAGTATGCTATCTGGTTCTTCTTTATCTGACATGTTGATTTGATCATGCTTTTATTCATTCGTACATGCTGATAAAGCCCTGAGGATATTGGCTTGACTACTGTGATTATGATGGAGATCATACTAGTGGGACATTTGTAGTTTATAAGCATATCCTGAAATGTCCCTAGTCGGAGGTGTATCGAGACGGAGCATCGATATACCTGAGTTGACTAGCGTATATGATACTAGACCCATGTGATGGGCGATGGATGTTCCCACATTCATCGATGTTTGACATCAAGATCGTATACGGGTGCTGTAGCGTTTTGTAAATCGTTTCGGTGAAATTTCGGAAAATCGGTAAAATAAGTGGGTTTTCTGTAAAAAGTCAAAATACAAATATCTTTATTATAAAATTAAATATACATATTCTAGCTATGTAATTGCTAGTATTTGGTGTTTATTGACCCACTGGTGAAATTTCAAATTTTCTGAAAAATTTTCCGAAATTAATTATTTTAATATTATTTTAAGCCGTCACTAATATATTTAATTAGGGAAAATTACAAATTGGAATGAGTTGAAACAAATTTTGTGCATCATGACACATTAAATAAAATTTTATCATGTGGTTTTTGAAACGAAATCGTTTGCCTAAACGGTTTAGAAATTATTGAAGAAAAAAGGCTTTTTTTTATGTAAATGAAGTTTAGGCTGGTTGACTTGAGAGAGGGGGGTTATTTTGACTTGGGAACTTGTACACAACCCACACACACCCCCATATCCCTCACCAACTGACCCCAATCAGCAGCCCCCCCAAATGCCACCCCATTTTATGTGTAGAAAATGAAAATAAAAGGGATTTAGCAAAAGTCAAAAAGTGATGCTTAGACATTTGAGGAGTGGGTCTTTTTTATTTCTTTCTTTGACTTTCCAAACTCACCCACACCTCTCTCCCTTCCCCCTTGCTGTTCTGGCTGAGCCCTCCCCTTTGTGCAGCCCCACATAATCCCATCTCATTTTCCCCTCAAAATTCATCAAATTTCACTCAAAAATCAATGCAAAAATCCCTCAAAATCAAAATCTAATCCCTACCCATTTTTCCTTGGCTAATCAAGCATGGATCTTGGAGAAAAGAGAGCATTTTGAGAGGCTAGATTTCATGATTGATCCATGATCATGAGGTATAATTTAAACCTTATTCATATATTGTTGTTTAATTGCTTCTATGTTAACAAATTTGATGTTTAATTGGGTTTTATTGCAACTTTAGGAAATTCAAGACTAGGGTTTGAATTTAATTAGGGTTTTTATCATTAGTTTATGGTTGTAATGAGGAGATTGACATGTAATTGTATGAAAAATCTAAGTTGGTTGCTACTTGCTAATTTGTTAAATTAAAATGGTGATAATTTTGTTAAATTGCTAACTAGGTTTTTAAAAATTGTTTAAATATTGGGTTTAAAAATGTGATTAGGTTTTTCATGACTTCATTAGCATTATAAAATATAGTTTAATACTTTAGTTCATGAAAATCCAAGCTAAATTATTGTTTGTACATTTTTGCTATAAAATTGTTAAATTTGGGTATATTGTAAACTAGAATTTTGGAATTTATGGAAATTGATGAGAATAAATTATAGGAATGGTTTATATGACTTTGTTATGATATTTAGTGAATATTGTGGCCGCTAGATTCATTTAAACATCAAGATGTTGTATTAAAACGGATAATTTTGCTTATTAGGTTTTCGGAAAAATAGCTTTAAAGCGAATTTGAAGTTTTGGTGATTTTAACTTTATATATATATATATATTTAAGGTGTTGTGAAACCACGATTGATACGTTTGAGTTTTTCTCAATGGTTTGGCATTTGTACGCCGACATCTAGGGTTTTTGGGTTGATTTGTGAAAGCAACCATAGGTTTTGACCTATGTGGGATTCACGTGTCGTTTTGGGTCATGAGTCGGATTTTAATACGACACGGTGCATTATGATATGTAGGTACCCCATATGAACTTCGAGACGACAAGCAAGCGCGTGGCGACGTCGGCACCGGCGAGCGAGGACCAGGTGAGTAGATTTATATCTACGGGGAGAAGTCGGGTGGATGGCGTATAGCACCCCCGCAGTCCGTGGTGGTGTATACGGATGCGTATACACACCAACAATTATTATGTGTTATTTGGGATTAATAACGATGTTTAGGATGGATACTGGTGTGTTGGATTATTTTAGTGTTGCGAACCCTAGGGTAGTGTTGCACTACACATACACACATACATACTTGCATACATTCCTATTTATATGTGCTCATGGGATTCTTTATAGTTATGTGTTCACATGGGTATGGGATACTTGGGATTGAGCTGAGTCGATGAGATTTGTTTTGTGGTTGTGATATCGGTAATATGGCAGGATTCGTACTTGAGGTACGTCCTGGTGTTATAGCGGATCTTGGGACGACGATACGGGTGAATAGTGTTATTAATAAAATGGTCGACATGTGATCGTGATATGAGATATGATATGCTAGGATATTGATACTAGGCCGTATTGGGCAATGTATACCCCTTGATGATGATATGTGCTGATGATATCGGTTTGTACGAGATTGTCGATCAGTAGTCAGATCATGAGTATATTGAGGATATTAGTATTGTACTAGACATAGGTCAGTACCCTAGACTATGATCTTGGATAAAGAGGATACCAGAGAAATAGTGTGAGGAATATGATATTGACTTGTACCCAGATTTGGGATGCCGTACGACGGATTTACGTACGAGCCAAATTTTGATGATTGATCCGCACTCTTGACTTGGGATATCTGATTATAGATATGGTATCCGATATGATATTATTGAGGCGGGATCACCGACTAATATATATATAGGTATGTATACGTATCGACTCAGAGGTTAGGCGGTTTCCTTACCTGTAGTCCAGCTTGTTAGCTTAGCCCTTTAGTTTAGTTTAGTTGTTAGATTAGATTCGACTCCTACCTATTTCAAAAGCTTACGAATCGTGGGTATTTTAAAAAAAAACAGGTCAAGGGATTCTACGGTTATTTCAAAAGACGTATCTTTTCTTAAAAACACCGTAGCCCTTATTTTCAAAACACCGCGATTCGTGTTATTTCAAAAGGCACTATTATAGGACTTATATTAGGTTAATGCAGATTAGCTATCGTTGCGTCTAGTGTTCAGCTCCCGCTCATTATTGTGGTTCGCTCCGCATCGCATACTTACATTGTTATTTCATATTGCATTGTTGATATTATGTTGTTAGGACACCAGCACCATTACCGATGATGCGTATGTACCACGTACACTTACTTGCCGGCTCACATACATCTTCATCGGTAATTGCCATGTCACGCACACCCTAGAAAATATTATTGCTTAACTTCGCTTGATAGCTAGTAGTTTGACATGATATTAGTGTACTTACCTTATATGCCAGCTTAGATATTGTAGTTATTAATGTCGCTTCATGCATACCGTTATTCATTGTTATGCCGCATTCATGGATTCTCATGCATATATTCACTTTTTACGTGCTATTGAGGTTTTGGATTCGGATTTCCATGAGATTTTATGGATTTGGGGAAAACCGCAAAACATATACAAACTTCTTCTTTCTCTTTTTAAATGAAAAGTGCGGTTTTACCCATGATGTATGAGTCGTCCACCATGAGTTTGCTGATGGATTTCGAGACCCGATTTGAGGAGTTGGATGAACCGTTTCGGGTACATGGTGGACCCGGTAAGGTACCCCGTGGCAAGAAGCTCGTGGTGATGACGATGAGCCTGGCAGGGGGAGACTACCTACCGGTGATATTACCCGACGCGTCGGATATCCGGAGGATACCGTCGTGGTCTTGAGATGGATGGTAGGGGCCGGTCTGGACTGACGGCGCCCTAGATATTGTGATTGAGACATTGAGATTTCGAGATATTGAGGTACAGAGACTGTGATACAGAGATATCGAGATATTGGGATTACGTTTTGTGCCGATGCTAGGCACTGTTTTATGTTGATTTCTTTATGATACCTCATTTAAAAATACAAAGGAAATCTCACTAATTTATGAAAACAGTTTCTTCATTTATATGTACTATGTTTTCATGCATTCAGACCTCATTCATATGATATATTGCTACCTGAGGCACTGACACGGGCACATGAGATCACACTCGGGTTAGATATTACCCTAGCCATTGTTATAGGCTACATGTTATTCATATATTTGAGGATATATTATGATCATTGACCTAGGTTGTGTTATTTATGCGATTTCTGTGCGTAGATATTTTTCTATTCACGAGTTGGCAACTCACCCCCGTTGTGCCCCAGTTTCTTGCAGGTTTGCCATACAGGTTTCTTTACGGCTTGCGGGCATAGTTTCCTTCGGGTGATTTGCTTGTAGGTGGGTTTACTTGTATCGTACCCCCATTATATATCTTGTATATCATTATTCTGTTGTATCTAGAAGTTCCATCAACCAAACATGTATTATTTTTGAGATAGAGACCAGTGATGTTATTCTTTCGACCTTAGAGTCGCGCGTTGTATTTCTATGGTTTTCTTGTTGTTTTGAGTTTCCTTTTGAATTTTGATCCTCGCCGTTGGCGTTGTATATTATATTGCTTGTGTGGTTATGACCGTCGATTGACGAAGAGCTAGCTCCCGCTTGGGGATGCCTTTTATTGATTTCGTATACTATTCATGTTGTATCCCGTTTGGGAGCCAGTATTTACAAAGGAGACTCTGCCGAAATTTTCGGGAAATATTTGATGTTTTTTTTTAAAACCGCATAATTCGGCTTATGCTATTAAAACTACTTGTTTTAAATTGGTTTTCCTTCACTCTACTACTTTTCTTGGTTTGGATTTCTGGGTTTTCGGCTCACTTAGATTACGTACGCCTCGAGACGTTCGTAGTTTAAGTGCCGGTCATGTTCCGTACTTTTGGGGCGTGACAAAGTTGGTATCAGAGCGTTAGGTTTTACCTTCGGAGCGTAGGATGACCCTTGGTTGATGGAATAGGTGACTAAAGTAGAGTGACGTACCGTGGGTATGTTCCGCGGCATACTTACGATACGCTACTCCACTTAAGAAGCCTTAGGATTTACATTTCTTGTTCAGTATTATATTCATTCCTGATCTAGCCTCATCGGTACCAGTTATGGTTTTGCTGCTACGATTACAGGCAGAGAGAGCTACGGCTAGAGTTGCGGTCAGCACGAACGAGGACTGACCAGGGCGTAATTCCGGCGACATACGATTGCGAAGATGTGTCTTTTTACTGTGTTTCGCGCCACGAGCGTTTGGCGGATCGCCTTTACGAGATTTCTCGGACGTGCCGATCAGTACCAGAGGATTAAGCCAATGATAGAGGCCAGCCAGATTTTGATGACCGTAGGTGTATTGTTTACTCATGATGGTCGAGGCACTGTTCAGCGTGCAGACGAGCGAGCCAGCTATTGCTGCGAACGACGAGATATCGCCCCAGATGTTGGAGCTATTGTAGTACGAGTTGTACTAAGAGATGATAGAAGGTCGCTAGTCACCGAGGATGAATGACTAGGACAAGTGGTTCGTTCGCTACCCCGATGCGAGGTCATCAGATAGATTGATTCCAGCTAGAGACGACTTCACGCGGAGACATTGAGAGTCGACAGAGACGATCGAATGTCAGAAACCTATTTTTCCAAGTTTAAGTAGTCGGAAAGACATGCAGGCAATTCTATGGTCCCTCTAGAAGAATGAAACCCTAACTCGACATAATGACCGTGTGAAAGCCTTTGAACCTTAGGGTTTGCGGCAGTTCCGCGGCGCCATTAGTGAGGCTTGGGTTTGCCCTTCTACGGCTGGACCACCGTTGCTGTGGTATGTACTCGATACTATTAAACTGTGCCCAAGATGTTGAGCCCTTAGGGGATTATGAGGTTTTGACAATCGATTGGATGGTTCGACTTAATTCGGATGCTAGGTGGTGAGATGCATTTCTTGGGAGACTCCCGATACGAGGATAGCCGTTGGAGCTCAGTCCATGCAGCCGCGACGAAACGAGTCCAAACCAGACGACATTAGAGAAAAGTGAAGTAAGAGGTTCGTACCAGATCTAGATGAGGTGACGTTCCACTCCGCCGACATCAGAGATGCGATGCGCATGCCGAGGCATGGTACTTGGATTTACCTTCCAGAAGGAGTCGCGATGAGTATGCAGCCGTTCCGGAACAAGAAATTGATATGGTAAAGGACGATGACTTTCGGACAGTTCGGCAGAGATGAGATTTGAGAGAGACCTCGACAGGACCTTTCTGGAATAAATTACGAGAAGACCTGGACCTAGGAGTGGTCATGATACACACACCAGCAGGCCAGATTTCAGGATCGTCGACGAGACATGCTATGAGTGACCACGACAGTTGACCAGAGATTCTTGAGGATATGCTTGAGCGGGACTATTCCGCCATACTTGATTTCTGTATTTTGGGCCGTCTATTTGCATGATTGATTTTGTTGATGGAGTTCCATGATATTCGTTTTCATGCGCCATGATTGCACCTACTGAGTATTCACGATTTTTGCACAGTTGTTGCACTTGAGATAGTTCTCGTGCCTTGATTTCTCATGTTTGTGATTATATGGATTTCATACAGTTGAGTTGATTTGTGCGTATATACGCATACGATTTGGTTTTTGCACTCGGTATAGTTCATATATGCTTGCAGTGCAGTGTTGCGTATGTTGTGCATTTAGATGCACTGGACTTCGATTTCGATGGTGATGTTCGATATTTGTTTTGTGCACCTTGTGCACCTGATTGGATTTTGCGCGTATTCGGCACTCGATATTGGATTTCATGATTTCGTGCACGATGGATGCACCTGATTTGGATTTTCGCGCATGTTGGGCGCATGTTTTGAAATGCGATTTTGGTGCACAACAGATGCACTAAATCGAGATTCTTCGTGCATGTCAGATACACCTGATTTTGCTGTCAGGCACACACGTTGCCTATGACAGATGCTTTGTGCACACCCGATGCACTTAGATCTTATTTCTGTGCACTTGTATGGCACGTATATGGATTTTGATTTCCGTGCGCACCAGACGCACGTAGTATTCATACGCGTATTTGGGATGGATTTTTCCTATAGAGCAGTACGTTTTTATGATATTTGCTATGTGTTTTCGTACCGGGCAGGACTAGTTAGAGGACAGTACCTGAATATATTTGGCATGCATTCCCTTCAGATATTTGCATATATAGATTTGATATTTACGTGTATAGTTTCGAGTTATATCATATTGGTTTTGTATTGGATTTGACATTTGTGTCTTTACCATGACTCCGATGATTGCGGGATACTTGACGGAGTTTTGATTTTGAGTTATATGCTCATTTTTCATGCGCATGCGCTGCGCTACGATTTGTTTTATGTATTTACGATTTCGGAACCCCGACGACTTGATGGTTTTGGTTTAGATGTTTTAGTATTTGGGGGGAGTTTTAATTTAAATTCAGGGACCGAATTTCTTTAAGGGGGGCAGATTGTAGCGTTTTGAAAATCGTTTCGGTGAAATTTCGGAAAATCGGTAAAATAAGTGGGTTTTCTGTAAAAAGTCAAAATACAAATATCTTTATTATAAAATTAAATATACATATTCTAGCTATGTAATTGCTAGTATTTGGTGTTTATTGACCCACTGGTGAAATTTCAAATTTTCTGAAAAATTTTCCGAAATTAATTATTTTAATATTATTTTAAGCCGTCACTAATATATTTAATTAGGGAAAATTACAAATTGGAATGAGTTGAAACAAATTTTGTGCATCATGACACATTAAATAAAATTTTATCATGTGGTTTTTGAAACGAAATCGTTTGCCTAAACGGTTTAGAAATTATTGAAGAAAAAAGGCTTTTTTTTATGTAAATGAAGTTTAGGCTGGTTGACTTGAGAGAGGGGGGTTATTTTGACTTGGGAACTTGTACACAACCCACACACACACCCATATCCCTCACCAACTGACCCCAATCAGCAGCCCCCCCAAATGCCACCCCATTTTATGTGTAGAAAATGAAAATAAAAGGGATTTAGCAAAAGTCAAAAAGTGATGCTTAGACATTTGAGGAGTGGGTCTTTTTTATTTCTTTCTTTGACTTTCCAAACTCACCCACACCTCTCTCCCTTCCCCCTTGCTGTTCTGGCTGAGCCCTCCCCCTTGTGCAGCCCCACATAATCCCATCTCATTTTCCCCTCAAAATTCATCAAATTTCACTCAAAAATCAATGCAAAAATCCCTCAAAATCAAAATCTAATCCCTACCCATTTTTCCTTGGCTAATCAAGCATGGATCTTGAAGAAAAGAGAGCATTTTGAGAGGCTAGATTTCATGATTGATCCATGATCATGAGGTATAATTTAAACCTTATTCATATATTGTTGTTTAATTGCTTCTATGTTAACAAATTTGATGTTTAATTGGGTTTTATTGCAACTTTAGGAAATTTAAGACTAGGGTTTGAATTTAATTAGGGTTTCTATCATTAGTTTATGGTTGTAATGAGAAGATTGACATGTAATTGTATACAAAATCTAAGTTGGTTGCTACTTGCTAATTTGTTAAATTAAAATGGTGATAATTTTGTTAAATTGCTAACTAGGTTTTTAAAAATTGTTTAAATATTGGGTTTTAAATTGTGATTAGGCTTTTCATGACTTCATTAGCGTTATAAAATATAGTTTAATACTTTAGTTCATGAAAATCCAAGCTAAATTGTTGTTTGTGCATTTTTGCTATAAAATTGTTAAATTTGGGTATATTGTAAACTAGAATTTTGGAATTTATGGAAATTGATGAGAATAAATTATAGGAATGGTTTATATGACTTTGTTATGATATTTAGTGAATATTGTGGCCGCTAGATTCGTTTAAATATCAAGATGTTGTATTAAAACGGATAATTTTGCTTATTAGGTTTTCGGAAAAATAGCTTTAAAGCGAATTTGAAGTTTTGGTGATTTTAACTTTATATATATATATATTTAAGGTGTTGTGAAACCACGATTGATACGTTTGAGTTTTTCTCGATGGTTTGGCATTTGTACGCCGACATATAGGGTTTTTGGGTTGATTTTTGAAAGCAACCATAGGTTTTGACCTATGTGGGATTCACGTGTCGTTTTGGGTCATGAGTCGGATTTTAATACGACACGGTGCATTATGATATGTAGGTACTGTAAGTCCATGCTACCTCTCCCGGTACTTACGGGCTTGCGGAATTTGGTGAAAAACGATTTTCTATAGGCGGTAACATGGACTCAAAACCGGATCTTTGTTAAACATCTAACTAACAACCTAACTAGGAGTTGTTAACTACTCGGTTAGGGGGTTATACCTTTCTTTCTTGAACTCCTTCGTCTTCATCTTTTGATGGTGTACGGATTGGTTTCACCCCGTCGTCTCCTTGCGCCGAAGATCGATCCACCCGAAAGCTTCTACCTTTGGCTTCTTCTTCGAACTTTGAAGAAACTAGTTCACTTGGTTTGCCAAACCTTGTGAACTAGAGAGAGTAGAGGAGAGTGTGATGGGATTTTCTCTATGGTTCTTGCTTCTCAACACATGCGACAAGTGAACCATAGATAAGAGAGAGAGCAAGAGGAAGAGGGTGAGAGCAAGAGAATGAGAGAGCTCAAAACCAAGAGTGAGAAAGATAATGAAAGAAAATGAGCCTCTCTTTTTCTCTTTCACCCTCTCATAATCCAAAAGCATCATGAGCCATAATGTTAATCAAGTATTATTATGTGATGGTTCATATCATGTCAAAGGCAATATCATTTCCATGCACTCATTTTGCAAACCACAACAAGCAAGTAAAAGTCTTTGCATGAAAATGACAACCTTTGTGATGATGACGGTCAACTAGTCCAACCTAGTCAACCGGTCAACAAAGTCAACAAGTCAACAAAGTCAACCCCTCAACAACCATGTCACTATAATACTTAATTAATATTATTGCTAATTATATATATATCATATTCTTATTAGGGTTGAGCAAAAAGTCAATAGTCAACGGTCAACAACCCTAATGAGAATCCTCTGCCTCTGTCTCTCCGTCAACTGTGCATACACACCCGCATCCGCGTTCCGAGGAACACGAATACATACTGGATGAAACCAATCCCAAAACGTATACTAGTATCTGGCTTAAACCAAAGCCCGCTAGTGTTAACTGTCCGGGAACTGTACGTGCACAAGTGCACGGATGTGATCGGACCCTGTCGCAAAACCATGCGACCTGTCGCAAAAACCATGCGACCTCTACTCTTTTGCCTAAAGGCGAATAGCTTTCTGTGTGGGACTCTAAAGACTCGACACTACGCTAGCAGTGGGTTTAACCACAGACCGCAAGCGGCACTAGCTGTGCGTAACGGTCCCCAGGTAGATGCCGACAAGAAGACTGACGAGGTGAAACCCATCTGAACTCCTACTGAGCCTGAATGTGACAATCTCCGTACAGTCCGGTCTGTTCGTCTGATACATCGCATGGCGGGTCTAGGGGGGCGGTAAACGTCAGTCCCCTAATAGCGGTACAAGTCGTGTCGGAGTGAAGCCCAATACACCCTGAGATAACACTGGAAGCCTACCAGTATATCTCGCTTGCCCTGGCCAGGGACTACTCGTGTAATGGCTCTCCTAGACACAGCGCGATGTCAACCCCCAATACCGGGAGAGACGAATCCTGTCTAACCGTCACTGCCTCCAAGTGCTTCGGGACTGCACCCAAAAACTACCTGTTTGCACGCCTCCTTTGAGCCGTGGTAGGATAGTAATCAAAGTGCAGTGGGAACACACTCGAGGCGAAGTGACAGTGTCAAGTCAGCGGACTAAGCTGTACTCATGTCACCTGGGAACTGATAACTGACGATAGGTATAATACCAACCGGTCAGTTCCCGACGAGTCTTGTCCAGTGTACTCGTAACCTAACGAGCACCCGCATACTATCTCAAGTACGACGTACTGACGGCTGTGGGATAGACCGTCTCCCGAGCTGGGATAAGAAGCGCATACGCTAGTCTACTCCGGAGTATCGATGCCCTGTCTCGATAGTCCTGCGACTAGGGACCAGCATAAGGATGTGCTTATAGATTACCCAGCCCCCACGAGTGTGACTGCCATCACAACACTGGTAATCAAGCAAAGATCCTAAGGGCTCTACTAATATGTATAAGCGATATGCTAAAAGAAACACATGCACATATTAAAGTAGAAACAAACCAAGTAGCATACTACCATTTTGAGCAAGATTGTCAATACAAGGTGAATATCCCAAGCTTCCATTAAGTAATATACATACTAGTATGATACAGTAATGGCCTCTAGGGCATATACACTAACAATCTCCCACTTGCACTAAGGCCATGTATTGGCGTATCGAAGACCTATCATCTCGATCAGCCGCTCGAACTGAGTCTTGGGTAAGGCCTTCGTGAGTGGATCAGCAGTGTTATCTTCTGTATTTACTCTCTTCACCTCGATCTCCCGGCGATCAACGATCTCCCTGATCAGGTGGTACCGCCTCAAAATATGCCTGGACTTCTGATGGGACCTGGGTTCCTTCGCTAAAGCTATAGCGCCGTTGTTGTCACAATATAGCGGTATTGGATCAACACTGGTAGGAACCACCTGAAGTTCCGTGAGGAACTTCTTCATCCAGACAGCTTCCTTTGTGGCATCGCAAGCAGCTATGTACTCCGCTTCCATGGTTAAGTCAGCAACGGTTTCCTGTTTGGAACTTTTCCAGCAAACCGCCCCTCCATTGAGGGTAAAGACATAACCCGACATGGACTTGGAGTCATCCTTGTCACTCTGGAAGCCGGAGTCAGCAAAGGCCTCAATCTGGAGGTCTTTTCCGCCATACACCAAGAACATCTCCTTAGTCCTTCTCAGGTACTTGAGAATGTTCTTTACTTCTATCCAGTGTTTCTCCCCTGGGTTCGACTGATACCGGCTTACAACGCTCAATGCGTATGCTACATCTGGTCGGGTACACAACATCGCATACATAATAGAGCCTACCGCAGATGTGTAGGGTATTGATGACATGCGAGCCCTTTCCAAATCAGTCTTGGGAGACATCTCTTTGGAGAGGGTGATTCCGTGACAAGCCGGTAGATTACCGCGCTTGGAATCTTCCATACTGAATCGTTTCAGTATGGTGTCGATGTACCTTGACTGTGAAAGTCCCAACATCCTCTTAGATCTATCACGATAGATCTGGATCCCCAGAATGTAGTTGGCATCGCCCAGGTCCTTCATGGAGAACCTCTGCGACAAGAATCCTTTGACTGACTGTAGCATAGGAATATCATTTCCTATTAGGAGAATGTCATCGACGTACAAGACGAGAAATACCACATTTCTCCCTACAATCTTACTGTAAATGCATGGTTCATCTGGGTTTTTGACAAAGTCGAATTCTTTGACAGTATCATCAAAGCAGATGTTCCAACTCCGCGATGCCTGCTTGAGTCCATAGATGGACTTGAGCAACTTGCACACTTTACCGCTGCTCCCACTCTGAATGAATCCTTCTGGCTGATCCATATAGACGCACTCTTCCAAATTTCCATTTAGAAAAGCCGTCTTTACGTCCATCTGCCAGATCTCATAATCGTGGAAGGCAGCAATAGCAAGAAGGATCTGAATGGATTTAAGCATGGCTACCGGAGAAAAGGTCTCGTCATAGTCCAAACCAGGTCTTTGACGAAAACCCTTTGCAACGAGCCTAGCTTTATAGGTTTCAACCTGCCCATCTATACCAATCTTCTTTCTGAAGATCCATTTGCAGCCTACGGGTTTTACC
The DNA here is from genome assembly GCA_030015575.1 of Agapanthus africanus. Lineage (NCBI taxonomy): Eukaryota > Viridiplantae > Streptophyta > Magnoliopsida > Asparagales > Amaryllidaceae > Agapanthus > Agapanthus africanus. The sequence continues at coordinate 58,486,976 of JASDDO010000018.1, read as the reverse complement.
CCTTCTGGAGCAAAGTCCAAAGTCCAAACTTTGTTGGTGTACATGGACTCCATCTCAGTCCGCATTGCATCCAGCCATTTTACCGAGTTACCGCTTTGAATGGCTTGCTGGAAGCTAGTAGGCTCACCATAATCCATGGTGCAATCCTCTCTATCCCCGTCTATGAGAAAACCGTAGTATCTCTCGGGCGGATGAGACTGCCTACTACTCTTGCGGAGTGGCGCAGGAATGTCCAGTTCTCCTGAAACTACTGGCTCTTCCAAGCTTTCAGTAATAGCTTGTGGTTCTGGAATTTCTTCTAGTTCTATTGCGCTCCCACTTATTCCTTTTTCTAAAAACTGATGTTCCAGAAAGTGGGCATGATGAGAAACAAAAACCTTTTGTTCCTCTGCGTAATAGAAAAAATACCCCTGGAGTTCTTTGGGTATCCCACAAACTTACACAGTACTGAGCGTGCCTTGAGTTTGTCCGCATGCTGCTTTTTAACAAAAGCTGGACATCCCCATGTCTTTAGGTACTTGAGACAGGGTTTCTGCCCACTCCACATTTGATATGGGGTGGTAGGCACAGTTTTAGTTGGAGCCTTGTTCAAGAGATATGCAGCTGTTTCTAGTGCATAACCCCAGAAAGATCGCGGTAACTCAGCCTTACTTATCATGGAACGAACCATATCCAATAGGGTTTGATTCCTTCTTTCCGATACACCGTTGTGTTGTGGTTTGTATGGAGGAGTACGCTGAGAGAGAATTACATTCTCTTTTAAGTAGTCCAGAAACTCGGCACTCAAGTATTCTCCACCTCGATCAGATCTTAGTGTCTTAATACTTTTGCCTGTTTGTTTTTCAACTTCATTCTTGTATTCCCGAAATTTCTCAAAGGCCTCGGATTTGTGCTTCATCAAGAAGACATGTCCATACCTAGAGAAATCATCTGTGAAAGTAATGAAGTATGAATAACCGCTTCGCGCATGTGTAGACATTGGACCACACACATCACTGTGTATGAGTCCCACGAGCTCGCTCGCTCTTACTCCGTGTCCAGTGAACGGAGTCTTTGTCATCTTTCCTATGAGACAAGATTCACAAGTGGCATAAGACTGGTACTCGAACGAATCCAAGTATCCTTCTTTATGTAACTTAGTCAACCGTGTCTCATTGATGTGACCCAGTCTACAATGCCATAAGAAAGCCTGATTTAATTCTGGAGACTTTCTTTTAAGTGTGTTCTGGACACTGTATATCTGAGCTTGATTTAATACGTATATACCGTTATTTAATATACCTGACCCAATCAGTACTTGATTTAGGTAGATGTTTACTACATCGCTTACTAATGTAAAATCATATCCTTCCTTAGAAAGTAAGGATACAGATATGATGTTACAAGTCGCACCTGGTACATACAAACAGTCACGCAGAATCAATATCTGCCCAGTTGTCAGTCCAAGGTGATATTCCCCTACGGATTCAGCATCCATGCTCATTCCGTTAGCAACCCTGAGAGTCATATCACCTTTCCTGATAACCCTACGGTTTCTCAGAGCCTGTAACGATTTACAGATATGAGATCCTGATCCGGTATCCAATACCCAGGAAGTAGGGTTAACTGACATACAGTTCTCAATTACAAACACACTCGAAGCCGAAGCCACAACATGCTTCGAATTCTGGCTACTTGCTTTGCAAACCCTGCAATCTTTCTGCCATTGTTCATTCCCGTTACAATAGGAACGTCCCTCTTTTACTATATCCAGTCTTGAAACTTTTGCCCTTGCTTTTCCTTCTTCTTCCCTGGTTTCCTTCAGGGTATAAGCAAGGGGCAGGGACTGTAGAATTAAGTCAGTACTTGACCCATTCTCCAACGTGGTCTCCAGGTCCGTGAGCTCAAAACAACTGGTCTCTGTAAGGACGTTGTCCCTTACAGATAACCCGACAGCCAACCTCGCTTAAAGCAATTCGTTCGAGATCTCATATCTTGCGATACGAGATTGCTCTCCATATAAATCTTTGTTATGGAGGAAGATAGAAACTGAGTGCATCTTCTCGTGTTGCCCCTGGTATGCACCATCAACTGAGGCTAACACGAGGCACTTGGCTTTCGCACAATCCTCTTCCGATGTCCTGCGGATGTAAATATCCGTGATAGGGGAAACTGGACCTGAGACGGCAGGGGTTTGATTAGTTAAGAGGTGTCCCAGCTTGTCATGGGAAATGGACATCTGGACAGACCTTTGCCAGTCATAACAGTCAGATTCAGTCATTTTATTATATAGATGTAACCTAGGTGCGGTCACTTGGTCGCTGCAATTAAGAGAGAAAGAAGAAAACACTCAGCATGATGCTCTTGCAAGTTTAGAGTGGTTTTTAATTTGTCTAAACAGGATGGCTCCCACTGTCTCTCGAATCCCTCCTCAAACCAAAAAGGAAGAATTAGTCAGGATCAATCTCACCGTACAATTCTTGCTTAACCGTTCGGCCAGGCTGGTGTCGGTACTTCGAGGGAGGTTTTCCAACGCTTTCGCGAAGTTCCTTAATTAAATAACCTCTTTTCCCTGTGGACGTAGCCCCACTAACACCTTTCTAGACACCTACTTGGTTTATAGCATTGATCGTTAAGTGAGAAATTTCCCGAGGAGTAGCATATACTCACAGTAGGATCGGGATCCAAATATCATCGTGTGACGAAACTGAAGGAATCCTACCAGAATCATCACACTCCAAATGGTATGCAACACTAGCAAGTTTCAGTTCTTTTGAAACTCCCGATGTGGATTTTTGCCCCATGCTCTTATGACCTTGACGAAGGCCAAAATATCATAAGTCACATGTCAAGTTCTACCCGTCATTATCCAGGTTAATTTGAACCCACCCGTACATACCCTTGACGAAGGCCAAAATGGTAGTACGACTGTCCCAAACCAACACATCTATCTATACTACAGATAAACATTCAGCAGCTACCAATCACTATGCCTTGGCGAAGGTCAAAATACATAGCTTGAATACTACTGAATATTTAACTGAAACGAAGGAGGGCTACGAATGGTTTTGGCGAAACCGTGAACGTAGTGAACTTGATATAATCGATGGAACCATGATAGCTTTTAAAAGGAGTGGCTCAAACTCCGCATTTAAAAGTTGGTTTTGAAAAGAACCGAGTGGTTTTTCGAAAGTGTTCCAACGACTTTTACTTGGTTTATTTTCTTGCATTAGTTCTTTTAATGCATATTTTTCTTGCATTAGTTCTTTTAATGCGTCCCATCATTTAATCCTACCATTGCAGAAAACAACCAAAATATGACGTACGCTTATGCCATTCGCATTCGCCACGGGGCCCCGTCATTACCCGTTAGGTTACTTAACTAACGACAGAGCGGGGGCTGGGCTAGCGCGGCTGTAAAACATAAGCAACGCCTAAATAATATCATATATAGATATATTGCAATGATAGCCATTTCAGATCACAGATGAACACATTGGATATACTAGGAATCCGCAATTCGTACAAGCCTGTAACGAAAAGCAGATTACACGGTCGCGGTGAATAGCCAATACCCCACCCAAGACCCCTACGGGTGCGGCAAACTACCCGCCAAGTACCCGAAGCGAAGCAACCTCCCTCAACTCCGTGAGTAGGCCACTCGGCACTTCGGCATACCCGGTAGTTTGTGCACCCCCTCCATGGGTCTATCCTACGAGCAAAAACAGTAAAATGAAATTATACAATGACGGCTACAACCCCGACCCGGTTGTGCGGCCATACAAATAATTATTACATCAATTTACAAATTTACATGAATTGACAGAAAAGAAAACTCTCGTCTCACAACCCCCGGCTATTCACCCGCGACAATCCAATGAATTCATATACACATTCCAGCAACATTACAGATCACAGATTTGTATAACCCCCACTAATCGACATATAGCGATTAGCAGACGTTCAATACAAATATCACATCACAGATAAAAACCCGTCAGCTTAAGTCTTTAGAAGTTCGATCAAAAATACGGATTTTTAGGCCCCAAACACAAAATTTTCGTTCTGGAAAATCTGGGCTGAAAAGACATATTTCAAAAATCCCAAAATACCCCACTGAATATACTGTAGCAAAGAAGATCCAGAGAGGAGCCAATACGGCCGCGGAACCGCGGCAATAGCAAGCTATTGCCGCGTTTCCGCGGCGCTTTGATGAGATCAGAGGACCGACTTTCTACAGTATACTCTAAAAACCCTGAGTCGATTTTTGAAGCATGATTTATTACTTTTACAGTACTTTGAAAATCGACAGTAAGCATGAATTTTTGGTGTATTTCGTGACTTTTTCTTTGATCGATCTTCTAGTTACTTTGCTAACATGTTAGATAGAGTTTAACTAGGCTCTGATACCACTGTAAGTCCATGCTACCTCTCCCGGTACTTACGGGCTTGCGGAATTTGGTGAAAAACGATTTTCTATAGGCGGTAACATGGACTCAAAACCGGATCTTTGTTAAACATCTAACTAACAACCTAACTAGGAGTTGTTAACTACTCGGTTAGGGGGTTATACCTTTCTTTCTTGAACTCCTTCGTCTTCATCTTTTGATGGCGTACAGATTGGCTTCACCCCGTCGTCTCCTTGCGCCGAAGATCGATCCACCCGAAAGCTTCTACCTTTGGCTTCTTCTTCGAACTTTGAAGAAACTAGTTCACTTGGTTTGCCAAACCTTGTGAACTAGAGAGAGTAGAGGAGAGTGTGATGGGATTTTCTCTATGGTTCTTGCTTCTCAACACATGAGACAAGTGAACCATAGATAAGAGAGAGAGCAAGAGGAAGAGGGTGAGAGCAAGAGAATAAGAGAGCTCAAAACCAAGAGAGAGAAAGATAATGAAAGAAAATGAGCCTCTCTTTTTCTCTTTCACCCTCTCATAATTCAAAAGCATCATGAGCCATAATGTTAATCAAGTATTATTATGTGATGGTTCATATCATGTCAAAGGCAATATCATTTCCATGCACTCATTTTGCAAACCACAACAAGCAAGCAAAAGTCTTTGCATGAAAATGACAACCTTTGTGATGATGATGGTCAACTAGTCCAACCTAGTCAACCGGTCAACAAAGTCAACCCCTCAACAACCATGTCACTATAATACTTAATTAATATTATTGCTAATTATATATATCATATTCTCATTAGGGTTGAGCAAAAAGTCAATAGTCAACAGTCAACGGTCAACAACCCTAATGAGAATCCTCTGCCTCTGTCTCTCCGTCAACTGTACATACACACCCGCATCCGCGTTCCGAGGAACACGAATACATACTGGATAAAACCAATCCCAAAACGTACACTAGGATCTGGCTTAAACCAAAGCCCGCTAGTGTTAACTGTCCGGGCACTGTACGTGCACAAGTGCACGGATGTGACCGGACCCTGTCGCAAAACCATGCGACCTCTACTCTTTTGCCTAAAGGCGAATAACTTTCTGTGTGGGACTCTAAAGACTCGACACTACGCTGGCAGTGGGTTTAACCACAGACCGCAAGTGGCACTAGCTGTGCGTAACGGTCCCCAGGTAGATGCCGACAAGAAGACTGACGAGGTGAAACCCATCTGAACTCCTACTGAGCCTGAATGTGACAATCTCCGTACAGTCCGGTCTGTTCGTCTGATACATCGCATGGCGGGCCTAGGGGGGCGGTAAACGTCATTCCCCTAATAGCGGTACAAGTCGTGTCGGAGTGAAGCCCAATACACCCTGAGATAACACTGGAAGCCTACCAGTATATCTCGCTTGCCCTGGCCAGGGACTACTCGTGTAATGGCTCTCCTAGACACAGCGTGATGTCAACCCCCAATACCGGGAGAGACGAATCCTGTCTAACCGTCACTGCCTCCAAGTGCTTCGGGACTGCACCCAAAAACTACCTGTTTGCACGACTTCTTTAAGCCGTGGTAGGGTAGTAATCAAAGTGCGGTGGGAACACACTCGAGGCGAAGTGACAGGGTCAAGTCAGCGGACTAAGCTGTACTCATGTCACCTGGGAACTGATAACTGACGATAGGTATAATACCAACCGGTCAGTTCCCGACGAGTCCTGTCCAGTGTACTCGTAACCTAACGAGCACCCGCATACTATCTCAAGTACGACATACTGACGGCTGTGGGACAGACCGTCTCCCGAGCTGGGATAAGAAGCGCATACGCTAGTCTACTACGGAGTATCGATGCCCTGTCTCGATAGTCCTGCGACTAGGGACCAGCATAAGGATGTGCTTATAGATTACCCAGCCCCCACGAGTGTGACTGCCATCACAACGCTGCTAATCAAGCAAAGATCCTAAGGGCTCTACTAATATGTATAAGCGATATGCTAAAAGAAACACATGCACATATTAAAGTAGAAACAAACCAAGTAGTATACTACCATTTTGAGCAAGATTGTCCATACAAGGTGAATATCCCAAGCTTCCATTAAGTAATATACATACTAGTATGATACAGTAATGGCCTCTAGGGCATATACACTAACAGGTACCCCATGTGGACTTCGAGACGACAAGCAAGCGCGTAGCGACGTCGGCACCGGCGAGCGAGGACCAGGTGAGTAGATTTATATCTACGGGGAGAAGTCGGGTGGATGGCGTATAGCACCCCCGCAGTCCGTGGTGGTGTATACGGATGCGTATACACACCAACAATTATTATGTGTTATTTGGGATTAATAACGATGTTTAGGATGGATACTGGTGTGTTGGATTATTTTAGTGTTGCGAACCCTAGGGTAGTGTTGCACTACACATACACACATACATACTTGCATACATTCCTATTTATATGTGCTCATGGGATTCTTTATAGTTATGTGTTCACATGGGTATGGGATACTTGGGATTGAGCTGAGTCGATGAGATTTGTTTTGTGGTTGTGATATCGGTAATATGGCAGGATTCGTACTTGAGGTACGTCCTGGTGTTATAGCGGATCTTGGGACGACGATACGGGTGAATAGTGTTATTAATAAAATGGTCGACATGTGATCGTGATATGAGATATGATATGCTAGGATATTGATACTAGGCCGTATTGGGCGATGTATACCCCTTGATGATGATATGTGCTGATGATATCGGTTTGTACGAGATTGTCGATCAGTAGTCAGATCATGAGTATATTGAGGATATTAGTATTGTACTAGACATAGGTCAGTACCCTAGACTATGATCTTGGACAAAGAGGATACCAGAGAAATAGTGTGAGGAATATGATATTGACTTGTACCCAGATTTGGGATGTCGTACGACGGATTTACGTACGAGCCAAATTTTGATGATTAATCCGCACTCTTGACATGGGATATCTGATTATAGATATGGTATCCGATATGATATTATTGAGGCGGGATCACCGACTAATATATATATAGGTATGTATACGTATCGACTCAGAAGTTAGGCGGTTTCCTTACCTGTAGTCCAGCATGTTAGCTTAGCCCTTTAGTTTAGTTTAGTTGTTAGATTATATTCGACTCCTACCTATTTCAAAAGCTTACGAATCGTGGGTATTTTAAAAAAAAAAACAGGTCAAGGGATTCTACGGTTATTTCAAAAGACGTATCTTTTCTTAAAAACACCGTAGCCCTTATTTTCAAAACACCGCGATTCGTGTTATTTCAAAAGGCACTATTGTAGGACTTATATTAGGTTAATGCAGATTAGCTATCGTTGCGTCTAGTGTTCAGCTCCCGCTCATTATTGTGGTTCTCTCCGCATCGCATACTTACATTGTTATTTCATATTGCATTGTTGATATTATGTTGTTAGGACACCAGCACCATTACCGATGATGCGTATGTACCACGTACACTTACTTGCCGGCTCACACACATCTTCATCGGTAATTGCCATGTGACGCACACCCTAGAAAATATTATTGCTTAACTTCGCTTGATAGCTAGTAGTTTGACATGATATTAGTGTACTTACCTTATATGCCGGCTTAGATATTGTAGTTATTAATGTCGCTTCATGCATACCGTTATTCATTGTTATGCCGCATTCATGGATTCTCATGCATATATTCACTTTTTACGTGCTATTGAGGTTTTGGATTCGGATTTCCATGAGATTTTATGGATTTGGGGAAAACCGCAAAACATATACAAACTTCTTCTTTCTCTTTTTAAATGAAAAGTGCGGTTTTTTCCATGATGTATGAGTCGTCCACCATGAGTTTGCTGATGGATTTCGAGACCCGATTCGAGGAGTTGGATGAACCGTTTCGGGTACATGGTGGACCCGGTAAGGTACCCCGGGGCACGAAGCTCGTGGTGATGACGATGAGCCTGGCAGTGGGAGACTACCTACCGGTGATATTACCCGACGCGTCGGATATCCGGAGGATACCGTCGTGGTCTTGAGATGGATGGTAGGGGCCGGTCTGGACTGACGGCGCCATAGATATTGTGATTGAGACATTGAGATTTCGAGATATTGAGGTACAGAGACTATGATACAGAGATATCGAGATATTGGGATTACGTTTTGTGCCGATGCTAGGCACTGTTTTATGCTGATTTCATTATGATACCTCATTTTAAAAATACAAAGGAAATCTCACTAATTTATGAAAACAGTTTCTTCATTTACATGTACTCTGTTTTCATGCATTCATACCTCATTCATATGATATATTGCTACCTGAGGCACTGACACGGGCACATGAGATCACACTCGGGTTAGATATTACCCTAGCCATTGTTATAGGCTACATGTTATTCATATATTTGAGGATATATTATGATCATTGACCTAGGTTGCGTTATTTATGCGATTTCTGTGCGTAGATATTTTTCTATTCACGAGTTGGCAACTCACCCCCGTTGTGCCCCAGTTTCTTGCAGGTTTGCCGTACAGGTTTCTTTACGGCTTGCGGGCATAGTTTCCTTCGGGTGATTTGCTTGTAGGTGGGTTTACTTGTATCGTACCCCCATTATATATCTTGTATATCATTATTCTGTTGTATCTAGAAGTTCCATCAACCAAACATGTATTATTTTTGAGATAGAGACCAGTGATGTTATTCTTTCGACCTTAGAGTCGCGCGTTGTATTTCTATGGTTTTCTTGTTGTTTTGAGTTTCCTTCTGAATTTTGATCCTCGCCGTTGGCGTTGTATATTATATTGCTTGTGTGGTTGTGACCGTCTATTGACGAAGAGCTAGCTCCCGCTTGGGGATGCCTTTTATTGATTTCGTATACTATTCATGTTGTATCCCGTTTGGGAGCCAGTATTTACAAAGGAGACTCTGCCGAAATTTTCGGGAAATATTTGATGTTTTTTTTAAAACCGCATAATTCGTCTTATGCTATTAAAACTACTTGTTTTAAATTGGTTTTCCTTCACTCTACTACTTTTCTTGGTTTGGATTTCTGGGTTTTCGGCTCACTTAGATTACGTACGCCTCGAGACGTTCGTAGTTTAAGTGCCGGTCATATTCCGAACTTTCGGGGCGTGACAGGTGCTCAGTGGTGACTGGGTACACTGGACGGACTCACCGAGAACTCCTATATAGAATTATATCTATCGTCGGATAGCAATTCTCAGGTGACACTGGTACAGCTTAGTCTGTAGACCCAAGATCGTCATAGAGTCTTGTGTGCTCTCCCACTGTACTTTGATTACCACCCTACCACGGCTCTACTGAGTCGTGCAAACAGGTGGCCGTTGGGTACAGTCCCGAGACACATGAAGGCGATGAGCGATAGGAGGGGTTTCGTCTCTCCCGGTATTGGGAGTTAATGTTGTGCTGTGCTCGACTGGTTATATCAGTAAGTCCCTGGCCAGGGCTGCTGAGATTTACTGATAAGTGTTATCAGTAGTTTCTCGATCTGTTATACACCATTCACCGGCACGACTTATTGAGTTATTGGAGTCGACGTGACCATCCCTAAACTCGATATGCAGCATATCTGACGAAGGGACCGGACTGTACGGTAGTGTTGCCGGTTGGCTCGACGGGAGTTATAGCAGGTTCGCTTATTTTCTTCTGATCGCTCAATATCCGGGTGGCCGTTACGTTTAGCTGACCGCTTGCGGCTTGGGGGTGCTTGATATGATCATCACCCACTGCCGGCGTATTGACGAGTCTTAGAGTCCCACAAAGAAGTTACCTAGTCCAGGCGAAACGTTGTGGAGCGCGTATGCAATATGCGCATGGACCCGGTTAAAATACGCGTATGAGATACCGTATATTAATTGGGCGGCTTGCTTTTGGTCGGGTCGTATGTGATATGACCGGGTTGATAAATTAAGTGTTGATTTATCATTTAACCATTAGCTTCTCACTAGAAATCCTAACTTGTTTCTTTTGGATGTATGCATTCATTCTTGTTCATGCACATATGGATGTGCATGCACACATGCATACATACATCATTCTATCATGGTTGTTTATACATAGAAAATGGTGGCAATATAAGACTCACACCATGGTTTATATTATGGATTATTATTTCTATTTATGCTAAAACAAAAGAAAAGAGATAAGATTAACTCATGGATTAGTTTCTACACTCTTCTTTTGACCTAACCATGTTCACCTACCTTTTGACCATGATTTAATCTTTCTCTTGTGTTTTAACTAAAGTAAAATAAATATCCATAAAAGATAACCATGGTTTGAGATGAAGAGGAAAAATATATATATACTTATATTTTTCATTTTCTCATTAGAGTTTATCTTCTCTTCTTCTTAAAAAAAGCCATCATCTTCTTCAACCTTGATCTCTTGCTCTCTAGATCTTTCAAGTGAGCAAAATACTCAAAAAGATAGGATTTTGAAGAGAGAAAGAGAACCACAACACCATTCTACACATGTCTAGCCCACTTGTTTAGAGTGTTAGCTTCATTTCATCCTCTTGATAAAGTGAAGTTGCAAGCTTGGACAAAGGAGTTTCGGGTGGACCGTCGTGGACGTTAGAAGACTTCAAGCTAATCGTTTTCCAACTCTCAAGTGGCCAAGGAGTCTAAAAGGGGGAGCTACAAAGGTTGTACTCTCAAAACCCTAGCCTTTGTTACATGTATTGATATGAAACCCTAATTTTTCTAGGATAGATCCTTTGTATGCTTACTTAGCACCATAAAAATTTGATCTTTGTGACATGTGATGCTTCCAAACCTCTCATAGGCTGCTAGGTAAAACTTACATTGGTATCAGAGCTGACCTAGAACATTAGGCGACACTTTTACGAAGTAAAAACTCCGATCGAACCAAAATACGACATTTTGGGACCCTCTCTAGACATTTTTCGTAATCTGTTGTTTTTCAGAATTAAAAATACTTAAAAAATACAGCAGGAAAATCTGAGACTAACTATGAAAAACGAAGCAGTGAACAGTGAATACTGCCGCGGAACCGCGGCAATAGCTTGCTTAGGCCGCGGCTCCGCGGCCGTACAGGTGATTCACTGCCTCGTTTTTACAGGGTTTTTCTCCTACCTGTACTTTTTTGGGTCTGTTTAATTTGAATTTAGTACTGAATATTCTGGAGATGGTTTTGGACTCGACGATTCGATCGGAATTTTGATTTCGTGTCTTTTCGGGGTAAATTAGAAAGTATTGAAGTGTTCGAACGAGTATCATTTGCTCACTTTTCACGGGGTTTAAATCTTTCAGATATATGTGCAAGTTTTGTGGTGGACCCTCTAGAAGACAACAAACCTTAACTCGATTATGTGACCATCCTGAACTGTCCTTGGAACCTTAGGGTTTGGGGCAGTACGGCGTGCCACATGTGAGGCGTTGGCTTGACCCTTCTACGGCTGGACCGCTACTACTGTGACACACTCCGGATTTTTTGAACTCCGCTCAAGTATTGAGCTTTAGGGAATTTTGGGTATTTGAACATTCGGTCGAAAAATTTAATACTGTCTATTTATCTAGAATGTGATACAATATGTGGAATTCATATAGTTTAGGCATGAAATACGAAGTATGTGATATTTCGCATTTATGATGTCTAAAGAGAATATGGATTCCAAATATTGTAGTTTTACACTTTCTTTTCTGTGACCGTAAGTGTAGTATGTTCGATATCGCCAATTTCGTTGCTGTACATCAACGACAATTGGGGTACGCATACTTACTTACGTTGATGATATATGATATTATGTGTTGCTGAGATATGATGTGCAGGATTGTCGCGATTGAATAGCCGGGGGTTTTTTATGTGAGATGAGAGTTTTATATTTTCATTCATGTAAATTCAAATGTAATGTAATATTCTTTTATTTGGGGCACTTCCAGGTTGAGGTTGCTGCCACCAGTGTTGTATATTATTTACTTTTCCGCATTAGGATAGACCCAAGGAGGGGAGCACAAGTGACCGGGTTCTGGGGTTCAGTGGGAGGCCATCTCAAGAAATCGAGACCGGGTCTCCTAAACTCCAGGATTGGTAGGGTCACTTTCCGCTCTCGTAGGGGTCTAGGGGTGTGGGCTTGGCTATTCATCGCGACTGTGGAATCCGTATTTTCTATTGTTGGCTAAATACTAAATACGGACGTCCTAGTATATCCCACATTATATATATGTTTCTGCTGCCTGTGTTCTGAGATATCTGAGACGAATGACATATTATATATATGATATATAGTAGACGTTGCTTATGTTTTACACCCGCGCTAGTCCCGTCCCGGTATGCCGTTAGTTAAGTAACCTAACGGTGCATAACGGAACATTGCGGCGAATGCGGATGGCATAAGCGTACGTGTTATTTTCGTTTCTTTTCTGTGATTGGCTTAAGGACTTAAATGATGGGATTACATTAATGTGATTAATGTAAAGAAAATAAACCTAAAAAGATGTTGTAGAATCGGATTTGAAAACCACTCAGCTATTTATGAAAAAGCTACATTTCAAAACCGCGGAGCTTAAGCCACTCCTTTTAAAAAACCATTTGATTCTACAACGATATCAAGTTCAAAGCGTTAAAGATTTTCTTAAAAATCATCCGCAACCCTCCGTCATTTTAGGAAGTAGAGTACTTAGTATTCGTGCTACGTTTGTTGACTTTAGTTAAGGCGTAGTGTACGGTAGCTAAGTGATGTCTTCCTACACTGTATATGATGCAGATTAATTAGGACATTCATGTGACTTTGTTGACCATAGTTAAGGGTCATATGGGTGAGTCTAATTGATCAAGAAATGACGGGTAGAACTTGACTGGTACTTATGATTTGTTGACCTTAGTTAAGGTCATAAGTACTAGGGGTAAAAACCACATCGGGAATTTCAATAGTTAAAATTTGCAATGAGATTGCATACCTTCCATGTGATGGTTGGATCCCGATCCCACTATGGGCAATAGTTGCTCCTAGGAGAGTTTTACAGTTTACAATTAGCTAACTCATTAGGTGTCTAGAAAGGTGTTAATGGGGCTCCGCCTCTGGGAAAACGAGGTTTACTTAAATTAGGTCCGTGCGAAAGCATGGGGAACCTCCCTCAAGTACCGACACTGGCCTGGCTGAACGGTTAGCAAAGTTGTAGACTGTAATTAATCCTGGCTAGTTTTTCTTTTTAAGGTTTGAAAGAAAAAACTCGATTAAAGCAGTGGGAAATATCGATTAGACAAGATAATAACCAATCTAATCTATGCAAGAGCTTTCGCTGAGTGTATTCTTTTCTCTCTCTTAATGGCAGATACCCATGACTGGACTCAAGCTTCTACTAGATAAAAATAAACTGAATGGGACCAATTATAAAGACTAGCTGAGGAATTTGAACATTGCCTTGACATATGATAAGGTATCATATGTCCTCACGGCTCCAGCCCCGCCCATCCCAGGCCCAAAATCCTCAGTTGCGGATATTGAAGTCCGCAAGACATGGGATACTGACTATGCCACGGCCAAATGCCTCGCGCTTGTATCGATGGACACCACACATCAAAAGCAACACGAGAATATGGACATTCATGCCATATTGCTCCATACAAAGGAGTTGTATGGAGAGCAATCCTGCGTATTACGATACGAAGCATCAAAGAAATTGTTTCAGATGCGAATGGCCCCCGGCACACCAGTAGGAGACCATGTTCTGAAGATGATAGCTCTTATAGAAGAGCTTAAGGACCTTGGATGGACTATGGACAATGAACAATATACAGATATTATTCTGCAGTCCCTCCCCTTCACCTTTGCTCAATTCATAGTTAACTTCAACATGCATGGCATGGAGAAGGAGCTACCTGAACTCCTTAATATGTTAAGGAGTGCAGATAGCACTATGAAGTCAGTAAAAACTCCCGTTATGACTGTTGGACAGTCTTCCTCTTCTCGCCCAAAGGCTAAGGCCAAGGGAAAGAAAAAGAAGAAGCCCACCAATCCTAAGGGTGGAGTTAAAAAGGTGAAGGGAAAGGAAAAGTCTAAAGCTGGAGACTCAGGGAAAGGCGAATGTTTTCATTGCCACAAGACAGGACATTGGAAGCGCAACTGCACGGAGTACTTAAATCTCAAGAAGAAGCATGGGGATGCTTCTGCTTCAGGTGCGTTTGTGACAGAAAACTATTTTTCAATAAACTCTGCTTCCTGGGTATTAGATACCGGTTCGGGTTCTCACATTTGCAATTCTATGCAGGGGCTGAGAAATAGCAAAGTTTTGAAGACAGGTGACCATACTCTCCGCGTTGGAAATGGTTCCAATGTACATACAGTCGCAGTGAGAGAGTATCACTTGGGGTTGCCATCGGGATGTATTTTGGATTTGAATCCATGTTATTTTGTACCAAGTATGCTTTGTAATATAATATCCGTTTCTTTATTAGACAATGAAGGATATAATTTTGTATTGCAGAACAATGTTATGAACATTCACCTGAATCAAATGTTGGTTGGGTATGGTACACTTAATAACGGGATATATGTCCTAAATCAACACACAGTTTTCAGTATACAACACACTAATAAAAGAAAACTTTCAGAATTAAATGAAGCTTTTCTTTGGCACTGTAGACTTGGTCATATTAACGAAACAAGACTAAACAAGTTACACAAAGATGGATATTTAAGTTCTTTTGAATATAAATCTTATGCGACTTGCCAGTCTTGTATCAAGGGTAAAATGACCAAAACTCCGTTTACCGGACACGGAGAAAGAGCTACTGAGCTCCTAGGCCTCATACATAGTGATTTATGCGGGCCAATGTCTACACAGGCTAGAGGCAGTTTTTCATACTTCATTACGTTCACTGACGATTTCTCAAGATTCGGTCATGTATTTTTATTAAAGCACAAGTCCGAAGCTTTCGAGAAATTCATTGAATATAAACAAGAAGTAGAAAAACAAACCGGCTTGAGTATCAAGATGCTTCGATCAGATCGAGGTGGAGAATATCTCAGTACAGAATTTGCAAACTTCCTAAAAGAGAATGGGATTCTCTCTCAGCTCACTCCTCCTTACACACCACAGCACAACGGTGTGTCAGAACGACGGAATCGGACCCTATTAGATATGGTCCATTCCATGATGAGTGATGCTGAGTTACCTGTCTCATTTTGGGGACATGCATTAGAGACTGCAGCATTTCTATTGAACAGGGTTCCAACCAAAGCCGTATCTACCACGCCATATGAGATATGGCATGGGAAGAGACCATCTCTTAAGAGAATTAAGATTTGGGGTTGCCCGGCCTATGTTAAAAAGCAGAATCCGGACAAACTCGAGACACGGTCAGTCATGTGTAATTTTGTAGAGTATCCAAAGAATTCTTATGGATATCTATTCTACCACAAAGAGGAACAAAAGGTATTTGTTTCTCAGTATGCCACATTCTTGGAAAAAGAGTTTTTCACAGATAAAGATGATGGCAAGGTGGTGGATCTAGAAGAGGTTCTAGAGACACAAACTATAAATGACGATTTGGTTGAACCGGCTGTTGCAGTAGAAACTGAGGAACCTCGGCCACTCCGTAGGTCTGGTAGGACTTCTCGCCTACCGGAAAGGTACTACGGTTTCCTCATTGATGGTGACGGAGAAGACTGCATCATGGATGATGATGATCCTACCAGTTTTCAGCAAGCTATCACGAGTGGAGACTCTGTGAAGTGGCTGGATGCCATGAGATCCGAAATGGAGTCTATGTACACCAACAAAGTATGGACTTTGGACGTTGTACCCCCTGGGGTAAAACCTGTGGGATGCAAATGGATCTTTAAAAGAAAGATTGGTGTAGATGGGCAGGTGGAGACCTATAAGGCAAGACTTGTGGCAAAGGGTTTTCGTCAAAGACCAGGTTTGGACTATGACGAGACTTTTTCTCCCGTAGCCATGCTTAAATCCATTCGAATCTTACTTGCTATTGCTGCTCACTACGACTATGAAATCTGGCAAATGGACGTTAAAACTGCATTCCTAAATGGAAATTTAGAAGAATACGTTTATATGGATCAGTCAAAGGGCTTCATTGATAGTGGGAGCAGCGGGAAAGCATGTAAATTGCTTAAATCCATATATGGGTTAAAGCAGGCATCACGGAGTTAGAACATCTGTTTCGATGATGTCATCAAAGAGTTTGATTTCATCAAAAATCCAGATGAACCTTGTGTTTATAAGAAGGCTGTAGGGAGAGCTGTCACATTCCTCGTATTGTACGTGGACGACATTCTTCTGATAGGACATGATATTCCTATGCTACAGTCGGTCAAATCTTTCTTATCACTAAGGTTCTCCATGAAGGACCTGGGTGATGCCACATACATTCTGGGCATAAGGATCTATAGGGATAGATCCAAAAGGTTATTGGGATTGTCCCAAACCAGGTACATTAACACCATCCTAAAAAGGTTTAGTATGGAAGACTCCAAGCGGGGAGCCTTACCCGCTTGCCATGGGGTCACTCTCTCCAAGGACTCTTACCCAAAGACCGATGAAGAGAGAGCTCGCATGAGCGTTATACCCTATGCTTCGGCAGTAGGATCTATAATGTATGCGATGTTATGTACACGCCCAGATGTAGCTTATGCACTTAGTGTTGTAAGCAGGTATCAATCCAACCCAGGGGAGAATCACTGGACAGCTGTGAAGAACATTCTTAAGTACTTACGAAGGACTAAAGAATTGTTCTTGGTGTATGGTAATGGAGATATCCAAATGGAGGCCTTTACCGATTCGAGCTTCCAGAGCGATAAGGAGGACAGCAAATCTATCTCTGGGTTTGTATTTACCCTCAATGGAGGGGCGGTAAGTTGGAAGAGTTCCAAATAGGATACCGTTGCAGACTCTACGATGGAAGCTGAGTACATTGCTGCGAATGATGCCGCCAAGGAAGCCGTCTAGATGAATAAGTTCGTCTCGGAGCTAGGAGTAGTTCCAACCATTATGGATCCAATACCTTTGTATTGTGATAATAATGGGGCTATGGCGTTAGCCAAGGAGACCAGATCCCATCAGCAGTCCAGACACATCCTGAGGCGTTTTCATTTGATCCGGGAGATTGTAGATCGTCGCGAGATCGAGATTAGGAGAGTAGATACAAAGAATAACGCCGCGGATCCATTCACCAAGGCCTTCCCTCAGCCGCAGCATGAACGACTTTTTGAGATGTTGGGTATGAGATACGCCAATAACTGGCCTTAGTGCAAGTGGGAGATTGTTAGATATATGTATGCCCTAGAGGCCATTATATAATGGTGGATATATTTATACATGTATATATATATATATTCAGTATTCATTCTTGCTCGACATGATAGTATGCTATCTGATTCTTCTTTATCTGACATGTTGATTTGATCATGCTTTTATTCATTCGTACATGCTGATAAAGCCCTGAGGATATTGGCTTGACTACTGTGATTATGATGGAGATCATACTAGTGGGACATTTGTAGTTTATAAGCATATCATGAAATTTCCCTAGTCGGAGGTGTATCGAGACGGGGCATCGATATACCTGAGTAGACTAGCGTATATGATACTAGACCTATGTGATGGGCGATGGATGTTCCAACATTCATCGATGTTTGACATCAAGATCGTATACGGGTGCTCAGTGGTGACTGGGTACACTGGACGGACTTACCGAGAACTCCTATATGGAATTATATCTATCGTCGGATAGCAGTTCTCAGGTGACACTGGTACAGCTTAGTCTGTAGACCCGAGATCGTCATAGAGACTTGTCACGATCCGAAAGTACGGAACATGACCGGCACTTAAACTACGAACGTCTAGAGGCGTACGTAATCTAAGTAAACCGAAAACCCAGAAATCCAAACCAAGAAAAGTAGTAGAGTGCAGGAAAAACCAAATTAAAGCAAGTAGTTTCAATAGCATAAGCCGAATTATGCGGGTTTTAAAAACATCAAAAGTTTACTGAAAATTTCGGCAGAGTCTCCTTTGTAAATACTGGCCCCCAAACGGGATACAACATGAATAGTATACGAAATCAAGAAAAAGGCATCCCCAAGCGGGAGCTAGCTCTTCGTCAATCGACGGTCACAACCACACAAACAAAAATAATATACAACGCCAACGGCGAGGATCAAAACTCAAAAGGAAACTCAAAACCACCAGAAAAAAATAACGAGCGACTCTAAGGTCGAAAGAATAACCAACACTGGTCTCTATCTCAATAAATACATGTTTGGTTGATGGAATTCTAGATACAACAGAATAATGATATACAAGATAAATAATGGGGGTATGATACAAGTAAACCCACCTACTAGCAAATCACCCGAATGAAACTATGCCCGCAAAGCCGTAATGAACCTGTACGGCAACCTGCAAGAAACTGGGGCATAACGGGGGTGAGTTGCCAACTCGTGAATAGAAAAACATCTACGCACAGAAATCGCATAAATAACGCAATCCTAGGCCAATGATCATAATATATCCTCAAATATATATAACATGCAGCCTATAACAATGGCTAGGGTAAATATCTAACCCGAGTGTAAACTCATGTGCCCGTGTCAGTGCCTCAGGTAGCAATATATCATATGAATGAGGTATGAATGCATGAAAACAGAATACATGTAAATGAAGAAACTGTTTTCATAAATTAGTGAGATTTCCTTCGTATTTTAAACTGAGGTATCATAATTAAAATCAGTATCAACAGTGTCTAGCATCGACACAAAACATAAATCTCACTGTCTCGAAATATCAATGTCTCAATCTCAATATCTAGGGCGCCGTCAGTCCAGACCGGCCCCTACCATCCATCTCAAGACCACGACGGTATCCTCCGGATATCCGACGCGTCGGGTAATATCACCGGTAGGTAGTGCTCCCCAGCCAGGCTCAACGTCAACACCACATTCCTCTTGCCCCGGGGTACCATACCGGGCCCATCATGTACCCGTGACGGTTCCTCCACTCCTCGACACGGATCTCCAAAACCACAGCAAACTCATGGTGGACGACACTTTACATCACTAGAAAATCGCAACATTTTATATTTTAAAAGATCATAAGTTGTAAATTTTGCGGCTTTCCCCGAAATCCAGAAATATCATAAATCTCAAGAAATCATCACAAGTGCATATGTCAATGATAATGAACTAGGCATGAACAACTGAATAACAGTATGCATGAAGTGGTAGGTAATAACTACAATGTCTAATATGGCAAATAAGGGAAGTACACTAATATCATGTCAACACTACTAGCTAACAATCTAAGTCAAGCAATTATATTCTCTAAAGTGTACGTGACATGGCAATTACCAATGAAGATGTGTGTGAGCCGGCAAGTAGGTGTACGTGGTACATACGCATCATCGGTAATGGTGTTGGTGTCCTAACAGCATGATATCAATAATGGAATATGCAGCAAAATAAATATGCGAGGCAGAGCGAACAGCAATAATGTGCGGGAGCTGAACACTAGACACAACGATAACTAATCTGCAATAATCTAATATAAGTCCTACAAATGCTGCCTTTTGAAATAACACGAATCATGGGGTTTTGAAAATAGGGGCTACGGTGTTTTTTATGAAAAGATACGTCATTTTTGAAATATCCGTAGATTCCCTTGAGCTGTCTTTAAAAATGCCCACGATTCATTAGTTTTTGAAATAGGTAAGAAGTCTAATCTAATCTAACAACTACACTAAACTATACGGCTGAACTACAAGCTGAACTACAGGTAAGGAAACCGCCTATCATCTGAGTCGATACATATACATACCTGTATATGTATAGTCGGTGATCTCGCCTCAATAATATCATATCCGATACCATATCTATAATCAGGCATCCCAAGTCAAGAGTGCGGATCAATCATCAATATAGCTCGTACGTAAATCCGTCGTACGGCACCCCAATCTGGGTACGGGTCAATATCACATTCATCATACTATTCACCTGGTATCCTCTTTATCAAATATCATGATCGGGGTACTGATCTACGTCTAGTACCATACTGATACCGCCTACGTATGCATGGACGTGTGTGAAACACTACGTCTAGGACCCGCTACAACGTCATGTCGTATCTAAGATACGAACCCTGCTATATCACCGATCTCACGGCCTCAAATCAAATCTTATCGACTCATCATAAATCCCAAGTACTATCATCCTCAATCCGTATGTGAACACATAGTCCCATACCCATGTGAACACATAACTATATAATCCCGTATAAGCGCAAATGAAAGAAGAAAGTATGCAAGTATGGGTGTGTGTGTGCATGTGTGGTGCGACCACTACTCTAGGGTTTCGCGACACTAAATCATCCAAGAACACCAAATATCTATATCATCGATAATATCAAACAAATTATAGTCAAAATATATATATATGTGTGTATACGTATTCGTATACATCACCACGAACTGCGGGGGTGCTATACGCCATCCACCCGACTTCTTCCCGTAGATATAAATCTACTCACCTGGTCCTCGCTCGCCGGTGCCGACGTCGCCACGCGCTTGCTTGTCGTCTCGAAGTCCACGTGGGGGTACCTACATATCATAACGCACCATATCGCATTAAAACTAAATTCGAGATCGAAAAGGCATACGAAAATCAAATCGGCACGCGTATCACGCATAGGTCCAAACCTATCGCCTACGCATGCAAGAATAGTAAAACCAACCCTCGATGTCGATATACAAATGTCAAACCATCGAGAAAAATCCAATCACACTCATTTGCACATTCACGAACACTAATTTTAATATAAACTAGGTTAAAACTCACAAAAACCCCATTTTCACTTAAAAAGTCATTTTTCCGAAAATCTAGCAAGCACAATTCGCCGTTTTTGTACAAAACATGATGTTTAAATGAAAGTAGCGGCCAATATACTTATTAAATATCTTAAATAAGTCGTATAAACAATTTCCGGAATTTAATCTCATTAAATTCCAAAAATCCTAATATTCTAGTTTACAAAAATACCCTTTTTTAACAATTTCAATGCAAAAATGCACAAACTACAATCTAGCTTAGATTTGCATGATCCAAAGCATTAAACCACACTTAATAAAGTTAATGAAGCCATGAAAAACCTAATTAGATTTTTAGTCTAACATTTGCAATAATTTCCAAAAACCTAGTTTAGAAAAAAAAAGCTTAATTTGGACATTTCCATGCAATAATATGAAATTTAACTACTAGTTTACTTTCTACAAATTCTAAGATGGTAAGCTACCCATCACAACCATACACCAATTCACAATACCCTAACTTTCATTCAAACCCTTTTCTTGAATTCCAAAACTTGCAATTAAACTCACATATCCAAGTTAACACTTAATTAAATTAGCTTAAGAAATTAGTAACAATTAAGCAACAAAAATGTTTAGAATTATACCCAAAACATATGAAGATTCAAAAGCATCCATGGCCTCGCAAAATGCCATTTTGATCCCTAGATCCGTGCTAAAATGGCTAATGAGAAATGGGTAGGAGTTGGATTTGGATTTGGATTTTTGCTTGATTTTTAGTGGATTTTTCTTTGGATTTTCTTTGATGGAACAAAGAGAAGAGAAGAGGAAAAGTGGGCTGTTGAGGGGTTGCTGGTTTCGGCCAGAATTTTGGGGGGTTGGGTGAGGGAGGAGAGAGAGTGAGGTGGAGAAAGTTAGTCCAAGTCAAAGTCAACTCAATTTATATCATTTCTACTCTTTTCTTTTCTTTTCTTTTCCTTTTCTTTCCTTTGCAAACCAAGTGGAGACAAGAGAGGGGGCTGCTGAATTCAGCCATGGGGAGGAGTAAGTGGGGGTGTGTGGGTGTGGGTACGGGTGTGGGGTGATGAAAAATGATAAATACAATACCCCAAACATCCATTTACGCTAAAAAAAAGCCTTTTTTCTTCAATAATTTCTAAACCGTTTTGGCAAATGATTTCGTTCCAAAAACCACATGATAAAATTTTATTTAATGTTTTATGATGCACAAAATTTGTTTCAACTCATTCCAATTTGTAATTTTCCCTAATTAAATGTATTAGTGACGGCTTAAATAATAATAAAATAATATTTTTTTCAGAAAATTTGAAATTTCACCAGCGGCTCAATAAACACCAAATAATAGCAATTATATAGTTAGAATATGTAAATTTAATTTTTATAATAAGATATTTGTATTTTGACTTTTTACAGAAAAGCCCCTTATTTTACCGATTTTTTCGAAATTTCACCGAAACGATTTCAAAACGCTACAATCTCCCCCCCTTAAAGAAATTCGGTCCCCGAATTTAAATTCAAACTCCCCCAAATACTAAAACATCTAAGAAAACCCATCAAGTCGTCGGGGCTCCGAAATTGTAAATACATACAACAAATCGTAGCGCAGCGCAGGCGCTTGAAAAATGAGTATATAACTCAAATCAAAACTCCGTCAAGCATCCCGCAATCATCGGAGTCGTGGAGAAGACATCAATGCCAAATCCAAATCAAAACCAATATGACATAACTCGAAACTATACATGTAAATATCGAATCTATATATGTAAGTATCTGAAGGAAATGCATGCCAAATCTCTTTAAGTCACTGTGCAACGCGTATAACACTGCACAGTGGCGGACGTCTATCATAAGAAAATAACTATATACATATATACCTTTGTTTGAAATGTACGTTCCGCCGTTTTGGAAACAATTTAGAAGGGTCTCCTTGTTTTAAACATTTCGTGTCATATCAGACACGTAGGTAAAGACTGAGGCTATAGCTCGCTTTTTGGAAATCCCTTCAATAACTATCAATGCATGCAAAATGTATTCAGGTACTGTCCTCTGACTAGTCCTGCTCAGTACGAAAACACATAGCAATATCATAAAAACGTACTGCTCTATAAGAAATCAATCCCAAAATATGCACATGAATACTACGTGCGTCTGGTGCGCACGGAAATCAAAATCCATGAATGTGCCATACATGCGCACAGAAACAACATCTAAGTGCATCAGGTGTGCACGAAACATCTGTCGTAGGCAACATGTGTGCCTGACAGCAAAATCAGGTGCATCTGATATGCACGAAAAAATCTCGATTTAGTGCCTCTGGTGTGCACCAAAATCACCCTTCAAAACATGCGCCCAACATGCGCGAAAATCCAAATCAGGTGCATCCATCGTGCACGAAATCATGAAATCCAATATCAAGTGCCGAACGTGTGCAAAATCAATCAGGTGCACAAGACGCACAAAACAAATATCGAGTATCACAATCGAAATCGAAGTCCAGTGCATCTAAGTGCACAAAAGGCGTATCACTGCACTGCAAGCATATATAAACTATACCGATTGCAGGAACGAAATCGTGTGCATGCATACGCACAAAACCAA
Source organism: Agapanthus africanus (assembly GCA_030015575.1). Classification (NCBI taxonomy): domain Eukaryota; kingdom Viridiplantae; phylum Streptophyta; class Magnoliopsida; order Asparagales; family Amaryllidaceae; genus Agapanthus; species Agapanthus africanus. The sequence goes on along the minus strand of JASDDO010000018.1, from coordinate 58,463,192 downwards.
CTCAACTATTTAAAACCGTAATATCACAAACATGTGAAACTAAAGCACGAAAACGATATCAAGTGCAACACTGTGCAAAGATCGTAAATCCTCAATCATCAAAATCAAATCATACGAATAAATCACCCAAAAAATCGTAATCAATAATGGCGGAATAGTACTGCTCAAGCGCATCCTCTAAGAATCTCGGACCAACTGTCGCGGTCACTAGTGGGACGTCTCGTCGATGATCATGAACTCTGTCCTGCTGGTATGCGTAACCATGACCACTCCTGGGTCAAAGTCTTCACTGTGAATTACCAATCCTTCGGTCCATCGGCTCATCGGCCCTGTCAGGTGGGCTAACGGGGACGATTCCGTTCTGGCACTTCTCTGGTCATCTCTTAGTCAATCATCGCGACCACTCGTAAGACAGCATATCACTGGCGTCGGCCTCTGGCTCTCTGAATGTACGTGACACATCTGACCCTGGGTGCAAGTATCATTGCAGCAGTGTCCTGGAAGGAATCTTGCTCACGGTCTCTTCCATGTCTCGTCTCTGCCAACTGTCCGTAAGTCATCGTCCTTTTCTATATCTGCATCTTGCTCTGGAACGGCTGCATACCCATCGCGACTCCTTCTGGAAGGTAAGTCCCAGTACCATGCCTCGGCATGCGCATCGCATCTCTAATGTCGGCGGAGTGGAACGTCATCTCATCTAGATCTGGTGCGAACCTCTTACTCCACTTTTCTCTAATGTCGTCTGCTTTGGACTCGTCTCGTCGCGGCTGCATGGACTGAGCTCCAACGACTATCCTGGTATCTGGAGTCTCCCAAGAATGCATCTTACCGCCTAGCATCCGATTGAAGTCGAACCATTCGATCGATTCGTCAAAACCTCATAATCCCCCAAGAGCTCAACCTCTTGGTACAGTTTAATAGTATCGAATATATATACCACAGTATCGGTGGTCCAGCCGTAGAAGGGCAAACCCAAGCCTCACTAATGGCGCCGCAGAACTGCCGCAAACCCGAAGGTTCAAAGGCTTTCACACGGTCATTATGTCGAGTTAGGGTTTCATTCTTCTAGAGGGACCATAGAATTGCCTGCATGTCTTTCCGAATACTTTAAACTTGGAATAATAGGTTTTCGACACTCGATCGTCTCTGTCGACCCTCACGTCTCTGCGTGAAGTCGTCTCTAGCTGGAAGCAATCTATCTGATGACCTCGCATCGGGGTAAGCGAACGAACCACCTGTCCTAGTCATTCATCATCGAGTGACTAGTGTCCTTCTATCATCTATTCGTACAACTCGCCCTGCAATAGCTCCAACATATGGGGCGATATCTCGTCGCTCGCAGCAACTACTAGCTCGCTTGTCAGCACGCTGAACAGTGCCTCAATCATCAAGAGTAAGCAACACACCAACGGTCATCAAAATCTGGCTGGCCTCTATCATTGGCTCTAGTGTCGATCAGCGCCTCCGAGTAACCTCATAAAGGCGATCCGCCAAACGCTCGTGGCGCGGAAACACAGTAAAAGATACATCCCTGCAATAGTGTGTCGCCGGAATTTCGCCCTGGTCAGTCATCGTTCATGACGAGCTTGTGCTGACCGCAACTCTAGCCGTAGCTCTCCCTGCCCGTAACCGTAGCAGCAAAACCAAACTGGTACCGATGAGGCTAGATCAGGAAGGAATATAATACTGAACAAGAAATGTATATCCTAAGGCTTCTTATGTGGAGTGGCGTGTCGTAAATATGCCGCGGAACATACCAACGGTACGTCACTCTACTTTAGTCACCTATTCCATCAACCAAGGGTCATCCTATGCTCCGAAGGTAAAACCTAACGCTATGATACCAACTTTGTCACGATCTGAAAGTACGGAACATGACCGGCACTTAAACTACGAACGTCTAGAGGCGTACGTAATCTAAGTAAACCGAAAACCCAGAAATCCAAACCAAGAAAAGTAGTAGAGTGCAGGAAAAACCAAATTAAAGCAAGTAGTTTCAATAGCATAAGCCGAATTATGCGGGTTTTAAAAACATCAAAAGTTTACTGAAAATTTCGGCAGAGTCTCCTTTGTAAATACTGGCCCCCAAACGGGATACAACATGAATAGTATACGAAATCAAGAAAAAGGCATCCCCAAGCGGGAGCTAGCTCTTCGTCAATCGACGGTCACAACCACACAAACAAAAATAATATACAACGCCAACGGCGAGGATCAAAACTCAAAAGGAAACTCAAAACCACCAGAAAAAAATAACGAGCGACTCTAAGGTCGAAAGAATAACCAACACTGGTCTCTATCTCAATAAATACATGTTTGGTTGATGGAATTCTAGATACAACAGAATAATAATATACAAGATAAATAATGGGGGTATGATACAAGTAAACCCACCTACTAGCAAATCACCCGAATGAAACTATGCCCGCAAAGCCGTAATGAACCTGTACGGCAACCTGCAAGAAACTGGGGCATAACGGGGGTGAGTTGCCAACTCGTGAATAGAAAAACATCTACGCACAGAAATCGCATAAATAACGCAATCCTAGGTCAATGATCATAATATATCCTCAAATATATATAACATGCAGCCTATAACAATGGCTAGGGTAAATATCTAACCCGAGTGTAAACTCATGTGCCCGTGTCAGTGCCTCAGGTAGCAATATATCATATGAATGAGGTATGAATGCATGAAAACAGAATACATGTAAATGAAGAAACTGTTTTAATAAATTAGTGAGATTTCCTTCGTATTTTAAACTGAGGTATCATAATTAAAATCAGTATCAACAGTGTCTAGCATCGACACAAAACATAAATCTCACTGTCTCGAAATATCAATGTCTCAATCTCAATATCTAGGGCGCCGTCAGTCCAGACCGGCCCCTACCATCCATCTCAAAACCACGACGGTATCCTCCGGATATCCGACGCGTCGGGTAATATCACCGGTAGGTAGTGCTCCCCAGCCAGGCTCAACGTCAACACCACATTCCTCTTGCCCCGGGGTACCATACCGGGCCCACCGTGTACCCGTGACGGTTCCTCCACTCCTCGACACGGATCTCCAAAACCACAGCAAACTCATGGTGGACGACACTTTACATCACTAGAAAACCGCAACATTTTATATTTTAAAAGATCATAAGTTGTAAATTTTGCGGCTTTCCCCGAAATCCAGAAATATCATAAATCTCAAGAAATCATCACAAGTGCATATGTCAATGATAATGAACTAGGCATGAACAACTGAATAACAGTATGCATGAAGTGGTAGGTAATAACTACAATGTCTAATATGGCATATAAGGGAAGTACACTAATATCATGTCAACACTACTAGCTAACAATCTAAGTCAAGCAATTATATTCTCTAAAGTGTACGTGACATGGCAATTACCGATGAAGATGTGTGTGAGCCGGCAAGTAGGTGTACGTGGTACATACGCATCATCGGTAATGGTGCTGGTGTCCTAACAGCATGATATCAATAATGGAATATGCAGCAAAATAAATATGCGAGGCAGAGCGAACAGCAATAATGTGCGGGAGCTGAACACTAGACACAACGATAACTAATCTGCAATAATCTAATATAAGTCCTACAAATGGTGCCTTTTGAAATAACACGAATCATGGGGTTTTGAAAATAGGGGCTACGGTGTTTTTTATGAAAAGATACGTCGTTTTTGAAATATCCGTAGATTCCCTTGAGCTGTCTTTAAAAATGCCCACGATTCGTTAGTTTTTGAAATAGGTAAGAAGTCTAATCTAATCTAACAACTACACTAAACTATACGGCTGAACTACAAGCTGAACTACAGGTAAGGAAACCGCCTATCATCTGCGTCGATACATATACATACATGTATATGTATAGTCGGTGATCTCGCCTCAATAATATCATATCCGATACCATATCTATAATCAGGCATCCCAAGTCAAGAGTGCGGATCAATCATCAATATAGCTCGTACGTAAATCCGTCGTACGGCACCCCAATCTGGGTACGGGTCAATATCACATTCATCATACTATTCACCTGGTATCCTCTTTATCAAATATCATGATCGGGGTACTGATCTACGTCTAGTACCATACTGATACTGCCTACGTATGCATGGACGTGTGTGAAACACTACGTCAAGGACCCGCTACAACGTCATGTCGTATCTAAGATACGAACCCTGCTATATCACCGATCTCACGGCCTCAAATCAAATCTCATCGACTCATCATAAATCCCAAGTACTATCATCCTCAATCCGTATGTGAACACATAGTCCCATACCCATGTGAACACATAACTATATAATCCCGTATAAGCTCAAATGAAAGAAGAAAGTATGCAAGTATGGGTGTGTGTGTGCATGTGTGGTGCGACCACTACTCTAGGGTTTCGCGACACTAAATCATCCAAGAACACCAAATATCTATATCATCGATAATATCAAACAAATTATAGTCAAAATATATATATATGTGTGTATACGTATTCGTATACATCACCACGAACTGCGGGGGTGCTATACGCCATCCACCCGACTTCTCCCCGTAGATATAAATCTACTCACCTGGTCCTCGCTCGCCGGTGCCGACGTCGCCACGCGCTTGCTTGTCGTCTCGAAGTCCACGTGGGGGTACCTACATATCATAACGCACCATATCGCATTAAAATTAAATTCGAGATCGAAACGGCATACGAAAATCAAATCGGCACGCGTATCACGCATAGGTCCAAACCTATCGCCTACGCATGCAAGAATAGTAAAACCAACCCTCGATGTCGATGTACAAACGTCAAACCATCGAGAAAAATCCAATCACACTCATTTGCACATTCACGAACACTAATTTTAATATAAACTAGGTTAAAACTCACAAAAACCCCATTTTCACTTAAAAAGTCATTTTTCCGAAAATCTAGCAAGCACAATTCGCCGTTTTTGTACAAAACATGATGTTTAAATGAAAGTAGCGGCCAATATACTTATTAAATATCTTAAATAAGTCGTATAAACAATTTCCGGAATTTAATCTCATTAAATTCCAAAAATCCTAATATTCTAGTTTACAAAAATACCCTTTTTTAACAATTTCAAAGCAAAAATGCACAAACTACAATCTAGCTTAGATTTGCATGATCCAAAGCATTAAACCACACTTAATAAAGTTAATGAAGCCATGAAAAACCTAATTAGATTTTTAGTCTAACATTTGCAATAATTTCCAAAAACCTAGTTTAGAAAAAAAAAGCTTAATTTGGACATTTCCATGCAACAATATGAAATTTAACTACTAGTTTACTTTCTACAAATTCTAAGATGGTAAGCTACCCATCACAACCATACACCAATTCACAATACCCTAACTTGCATTCAAACCCTTTTCTTGAATTCCAAAACTTGCAATTAAACTCACATATCCAAGTTAACACTTAATTAAATTAGCTTAAGAAATTAGTAACAATTAAGCAACAAAAATGTTTAGAATTATACCCAAAACATATGAAGATTCACAAGCATCCATGGCCTCCCAAAATGCCATTTTGATCCCTAGATCCGTGCTAAAATGGCTAATGAGAAATGGGTAGGAGTTGGATTTTGATTTGGATTTTTGCTTGATTTTTAGTGGATTTTTCTTTTGATTTTCTTTGATGGAACAAAGAGAAGAGAAGAGGAAAAGTGGGCTGTTGAGGGGTTGCTGGTTTCGGCCAGAATTTTGGGGGGTTGGGTGAGGGAGGAGAGAGAGTGAGGTGGAGAAAGTTAGTCCAAGTCAAAGTCAACTCAATTTATATCATTTCTACTCTTTTCTTTTCTTTTCTTTTCCTTTTCTTTCCTTTGCAAACCAAGTGGGGACAAGAGAGGGGGCTGCTGAATTCAGCCATGGGGAGGAGTAAGTGGGGGTGTGTGGGTGTGGGTACGGGTGTGGGGTGATGAAAAATGATAAATACAATACCCCAAACATCCATTTACGCTAAAAAAAAGCATTTTTTCTTCAATAATTTCTAAACCGTTTTGGCAAATGATTTCGTTCCAAAAACCATATGATAAAATTTTATTTAATGTTTTATGATGCACAAAATTTGTTTCAACTCATTCCAATTTGTAATTTTCCCTAATTAAATGTATTAGTGACGGCTTAAATAATAATAAAATAATATTTTTTTCAGAAAATTTGAAATTTCACCAGCGGCTCAATAAACACCAAATAATAGCAATTACATAGCGAGAATATGTAAATTTAATTTTTATAATAAGATATTTGTATTTTGACTTTTTACAGAAAACCCCCTTATTTTACCGATTTTTTCGAAATTTCACCGAAACGATTTCAAAACGCTACAAGACTTGTGTGCTCTCCCACTGTACTTTGATTACCACCCTACCACGGCTCTACTGAGTCGTGCAAACAGGTGGCCGTTGGGTACACTCCCGAGACACACGAAGGCGATGAGCGATAGGAGGGGTTTCGTCTCTCCCGGTATTGGGAGTTGATGCGGTGCTGTGCTCGACTGGTTATATCAGTAAGTCCCTGGCCAGGGCTGCTGAGATTTACTGATAAGTGTTATCAGTAGATTCTCGATATGTTATAGACCATTCACCGGCACGACTTATTGAGTTATTGGGGTCGACGTGACCATCCCTAGACTCGATATGCAGCATATCTGACGAAGAGACCGGACTGTACGGTAGTGTTGTCGGTTGGCTCGACGGGAGTTGTAGCAGGTTCGCTTGTTTTCTTCTGATCGCTCAATACCCGGGTGGCCGTTACGTTTAGCTGACCGCTTGCGGCTTGGGGGTGCTTGATATGATCATCACCCACTGCCGGCGTATTGACGAGTCTTAGAGTCCCACAAAGAAGTTACCTAGTCCAGGCGAAACGTTGTGGAGCGCGTATGCGATATGCGCATGGACCCGGTTAAAATGCGCGTATGAGATACCGTATATTAATTGGGCGGCTTGCTTTTGGTCGGGTCGTATGTGATATGACCGGGTTGATAAATCAAGTGTTGATTTATCATTTAACCATTAGCTTCTCACTAGAAATCATATCTTGTTTCTTTTGGATGTATGCATGCATGTATGCATTCATTCTTGTTCATGCACATATGGATGTGCATGCACACATGCATACATACATCATTCTATCATGGTTGTTTATACATAGAAAATTGTGGCAATATAAGACTCACACCATGGTTTATATTATGGATTATTATTTCTATTTATGCTAAAACAAAAGAAAAGAGATAAGATTAACTCATAGATTAGTTTCTACACTCTTCTTTTGACCTAACCATGTTCACCTACCTTTTGACCATGATTTAATATTTCTCTTGTGTTTTAACTAAAGTAAAATAAATATCCATAAAAGATAACCATGGTTTGAGATGAAGAGGAAAAAATATATATACTTATATTTTTCATTTTCTCATTAGAGTTTATCTTCTCTTCTTCTTAAAAAAAGCCATCATCTTCTTCAACCTTGATCTCTTGCTCTCTAGATCTTTCAATTGAGCAAAATACTCAAAAAGATAGGATTTTGAAGTGAGAAAGAGAACCACAACACCATTCTACACAAGTCTAGCCCACTTGTTTAGAGTGTTAGCTTCATTTCATCCTCTTGATAAAGTGAAGTTGCAAGCTTGGACAAAGGAGCTTCGGGTAGATCGTCATGGACGTTAGAAGACTTCAAGCTAATCGTTTTCCAACTCTCAAGTGGCCAAGGAGTCTAAAAGGAGGAGCTGCAAAGGTTGTACTCTCAAAACCCTAGCCTTTGTTACATGTATTGATATGAAACCCTAATTTTTCTAGGATAGATCCTTTGTATGCTTACTTAGCACCATAAAAATTTGATCTTTGTGACATGTGATGCTTCCAAACCTCTCATAGGGTGCTAGGTAAAACTTACACCTTCTGGAATATATGAAGCATAATCATTTATCAAATAAAATAAATCAAATGATTAATCATCACGCTTCATTTATTCATTATGTGTGATTCATTACATGAGTCGTTAACCATTTAATGCATCATTAATGACATGAATGAATCACACAAATGAGTCACTAAATCAATAAAAGTGTATGCCACCTAAACCCCCATGTCATCATCCTTCTAGAAGTTTCCCGCCAAATTACGAAAACGCCCCTCCTATCCGTGAAAACACAGAAAAACTTTAGGCAGTATAAATCCAATAATCCGATACTAGAATCTGGCTTAAACTAAAGCCGGCTAGTAAAAATTGTCCGAACGTCGTACATGCGTATACACACGTATGCGTCCGAACCCTTATCGTAAAACCATACGACCTCTATATCGTTTCGCCTGGAGCAGGGAAACTCTCTGTGTGGGACTCTAAAGACTCGACTACTACGCTGGTAGTGGATTTAACCATAGACCACAAGCGGCACTAGCTGTAAGTAACGGTCCCCAGGTAGATGTCGATAAGAAGGCCGATGAGGAAACCCATCCGAACTCCTACTGAGCCTGATATGACAATCTCCATACAGTCCGGTCTGTTCGTCTAGGACTATCGCATATCGGGCCTAGGGGCGGCAAGCGTCACTCCCCTAAAAGCGGTATAAGTCGTGTCGGAGCGAAGCCCATTACACCTTGAGAAACTACTGGAAAACCTACCAGTAAATCTCGCTTGCCCTGGCCAGGGACTTTGCGTAATGGCTCTCTGACACAGCGCAATATCAACTCCTAATACCGGGAGAGACGAATCATGTCTAACCACCACTTCCTCTAAGTGTTTCGGGACTGCACCCAACTGCTAGCTGTTTGCACGACTCCTTTGAGCCGTGGTAGGGTAGCAATCTAAGAACAGTGGGAACACACTCGAGGCGAAGCAGCAGTGTCAAATCTGCAGACTATGTTGTACTCATGTCACCTGGGAACTGTTAACTGACGACGGGTATAATACCAACCAACAGTTCCCCGCGAGTCATGTCCAGTGTACCCATAACCCAACGAGCACATGTATACTATCTCCAGTGCGACGTACTGATGGCTGTGGGACAGACCATCTCCCCAACTGGGATGAGAAGCGTACACACTAGTCTACTCTGGAGTATCGATGCCCTGTCTCGATAATCCTACGACTAGGGACCTGAAAAATGATATGCTTGTAGACTACCCAGCCCCCACTAGTGTGACTGGCATCACAACGCTGGTAGTCAAGCAAGATCCTAAGGGCTCTATCAATACGTGCATACATATTAAGATAGATAAAACCAAGTAGCATACTACCATGTTTAGCAAGACTGTTATATAACTGTGAATATCCCAAGATTCCATTAAGTAATATACAAGCTAGTATGATACAATAATGGCCCCTAGGGCATATACACTAACAATCTCCCACTTGCACTAGGGCCATGTACTGGCATATCGAAGACCGATCATCTCGAGTAGCCTCTCGAACTGAATCTGAGGTAAGGCCTTTGTGAATGGATCAGCAATGTTCTCCTCTGTAACAACTCTCCGGACCTCGATCTCCCGGCGATCTATGATCTCCCTGATCAGGTGATACCGCCTTAAGATGTGTCTGGACTTCTGATGGGACCTGGGTTCCTTCGCTAAAGCTATAGCTCCGTTGTTGTCGCAATACAGTGGTATTGGATCAACAATGGTAAGAACCACTTGAAGTTCTGTGAGGAACTTCTTCATCCAGACCGCTCCTTTTGCGGCATCACAAGCAGCAATATACTCCGCTTCCATCGTCGAGTCTGCAACGGTGTCCTGCTTGGAGCTCTTCCAGCACACCGCCCCTCCATTGAGGGTAAAGACATAACCTGACATGGACTTGGAGTCATCCTTATCACTCTGGAAGCCGGAATCAGCAAAGCCCTCGATCTTGAGGTCTTTTCCTCCGTAAACCAAGAACATCTCCTTAGTCCTTCTCAGGTACTTGAGAATGTTCTTCACTGCTATCCAGTGCTTCTCCCCTGGGTCTAACTGATACCTGCTTACCACGCTCAGTGCGTAAGCTACATATGGTCTGGTGCACAACATCGCATACATTATAGAGCCTACCGCAGAAGCGTAGGGTATAATAGACATGCGGTCCCTTTCCAAATCAGTCTTGGGAGACATCTCTTTGGATAGGGTGACTCCGTGACAAGCCGGTAGATTACCGTGCTTAGAATCTTCCATAGTGAATCTTTTCAGTATAGTGTTGATATACCTGGACTGCGAAAGTCCCAACATCCTCTTGGATCTATCACGATAGATCCGGATCCCCAGAATGTAAGAGGCATCACCCAGGTCTTTCATGGAGAACCTGTGTGACAAGAATCCTTTGATAGATTGTAGAATAAGAATGGCATTTCCTATCAATAAAATGTCATCCACGTACAAGACGAGGAATACGACAGTTCGTGCTACAATTTTACTATATATACATGGTTCATCTGGATTTTTGATAAAGTCATATTCTTTGACCGTTTCATCAAAACAGATGTTCCATCTCCGCGATGCCTTCTTTAGTCTATAAATGGACTTAAGCAACTTGCATACTTTCCCGCTGCTCCCACTCTGATTGAAGCCTTCTGGCTGATCCATATAAACGCACTCTTCCAAATTACCATTTAGAAAAGCCATCTTTACGTCCATCTGTCAGATTTCATAATCATGGAAGGCAGCAATAGCAAGAAGGACCTGAATGGATTTGAGCATAGCCACTGGAGAAAAGGTCTTGTCATAATCCAAACCAGGTCTTTGAAGAAAACCCTTTGCAACAAGTCTAGCCTTATAGGTTTCTACCTGTCCATCTACACCAATCTTTTTCTTGAAGATCCATTTGCATCCTATGGGTTTTACCCCACCTGGAGCAAAGTCCAAAGTCCATACTTTGTTGGTGTACATGGACTCCATTTCGGTCCGCATTGCATCTGTTAGTTATATGTATGCCCTAGAGGCCATTACTGTACATTGGATGTATATTGTAGTGGGTGCTTGGACATATATAGGGAGGACTTTCTTGCTCGACATGATAGTATGCTATCTGGTTGAACTTTACCTTAACGTGTATACTGATTGTCTCTCTGTTACATGTTGGTAAAGCCCCTAGGATGTTTACTTGACTACCTGGACTATGATGCGTATCATACTAGTGGGGACATGGTAGTCCATAAGTACATCCTTCAAGGTCCCTAGTCGAGGGTATATCGAGACGGGGCATCGATATACCAGAGTAGACTAGCGTATACCTTCTCGACCCATACAGATGGGCGATGGATGATCCCATATCCATTGGTGTTTGACATCAGAGATGATATACGGGTGCTCAGTGGAGACTGGGTACACTGGACGGACTCGCCGAGAACTCCCAGATGGTATTATACCTTACGTCAGATGGCAGTTTTCTGGTGACACTGGTACAGAGTAGTCTGTTGACCCGAGATCGTCATAGAGTCTTGTGTGGTTCCCATTGTGCTTTGATTTCCACCTTACCATGTCCAAGAAGGCGTGCAAAACGGTGGTTTTTGGGTACAGTCCCGAGTCACATGGAGGCAATGAGCGATAGGAGGGGATTCGTCTCTCCCGGTATAGGGAGTTGATGTTGCGCTGTGTTCGATTGGCTATAACCGGAAATCCCTGGCCAGGGTTGCTGAGATTTACTGGTAAGTGTTACCAGTAGTTTCTCGAATTGTTATAGACCTCATATCGACACGACTTATCGAGCTATTGGGGTCTGACGTTTACCACCCCTAGGCGAGATATGGGACATATCAGACGAACAGACCGGACTGTACGGTAAGTGTTACTGGTTGGATTCACAGGAGTGTGAGCGGGCTTGCTCGTCGATCTTCTGATCGCTCAATACCCGGGTGGCCGTTACGTTTAGCAGACCGCTTGCGGCTTGTGGGTGTTTGATATGATCATCACCTGCTGCCGGCGTATTGACGAGTCTTTAGAGTCCTACACAGAGGTTTCCTGGCTCAAGCGAAACGAAATAGGAGCGCATATGAGATATGTGCGTGACCGAGAATAATGCGTGTACGTGATACCGTATTCTATTCTCGCGATTTGTATCATTGGCAGGTTATATGTGATATAGCCGGGTTACCGAATCAAGTGTTGATTCGACACATTGATACACTTGATGCTTGTCGGTTATATACGATATGACCGGATCATTAATCAAGTGTTGATTTAATGATTTAATGCATAATTATATATTTGATATATTTCTTTGCATTAACTAGTATTGGTTCACTTTAAATGGATTTTCTCGCTCGGATGTGCACATTGTATATTCGATATAGTTTTGTGCACTTGATTGTATCATGTTTGATGATACATGCAAAATTGGCTTTGTGTAAAGACTTATACCATGGTTATGATAATGGTTAGGGTTTTGATTCATTTACTTATTTATTTATCTATTGATTTTTGAGAAAAAGATAAAAGGAAAACAAAATGGTTTATTTCTTTCTTTCATGAAGCTTGTTGAAGCTTCATGAAACTTTGTCCAAATGACCATTTTGTCCTCTTGTTTTAACCCTAACCATTCACATAACTCTAGTTAGCTCTCTACACTTGACCATGGTTTGAATATGATAAGTATTTTCATTTTCTTTTCTATTTCAATTAACTTATCATATTCATTCTTTCTTCTTCATCTTCATCTTCAACATGAAGAAAGCTTGCTACAACAATAGCAACTTGAGCAAATGAGTGAGAAATCCAATTCTAAAGTGAACCCACCTCCTATTTCTTCATCCTCTATCTCTTGCCAAGTAGTATAGGGTGTTTTCTTCACAAGTTTCATGACTTGGTGAAGTGGGAGCTTGATCTTGTGATGCCTCGACGTAGATCATCTTCGGCACGAAGCCGACGACCTTGCCCGCCCATTTCTCCGATGAAGCCGACGCTAGAGCCCGGGTTTCCATTTGGACAGCGAGGAGACTTCATTGCGGAGCTATGGAGGTGGAGGACCGGATCTACAAAGGTTGTATTTCCATTCTTTTAGTTAAATTGTTAACTAGTTGCATGTGTTCGCCTAAAATTCTAGTTAACGATCCGTATTAGGGTTTCTCGGCACTCGTAAATTTTGAAATTGGCATGGTTGATGCCTTGTGAGACCTCTAGTGTGTGCCTAGGAACCCTACAGCATCTAGCCATCGTACCGAGTCGCCGCATGCTGGAAGCTAGTAGGTTCATCATCATCAATGATGCAATCCTCTCTATCCCCATCTATGAGAAAACCGTAGTTTCTCTCAGGCGGATGAGACGGCCTACTACTCCTGCGGAGGGGTGCGGGAATGTCCTGTTCTTCTTGAACTAATGGTTCCACCAAACTTTCAGTAGTAGTTTGTGGTTCTGGAATTTCTTCTAGTTCTATTTCGCTCCCACTTGTTTCCTTTTCTAAAAATTGATGTTCTAGAAAATGGGCATTACGAGAAACAAAAACCTTTTGTTCCTCTGCGTAATAGAAATAATACCCTCTGGAGTTCTTTGGATATCCCACAAACTTACACTGTACTGATCATGCCTCGAGTTTGTCCGCATGCTGCTTTTTAACAAAAGCTGGACATCCCTATATCTTTAGAACTGAAGATAGGGTTTCTTCCCACTCCACATCTGATATGGTGTGGTAGGCACAGTCTTGGTAGGAACTATGTTCAAAAGATATGTTGCTGATTCTAGCGCATAACCCAGAAAGATCGCGGCAACTCAGCATTACTCATCATGGAACGTACCATATCCAATAGGGTTCGATTTTGTCTCTCCGATACACCGTTATGCTGTGGAGTGTATGGAGGAGTAAGCTGAGAGAGAATTCCTTTCTCTTTTAGGTAACCTAGGAACTCGGCACTTAAGTATTCACCATCTCGATCAGATCTTAGTGTCTTGATACTTTTGCCGGTTTGGTTTTCTACTTCATTCTTATACTCTTGGAATTTCTCAAAAGCCTCGGATTTATGTTTCATCAAGAAAATGAATCCGTACCTAGAGTAATCATCCGTAAAAGTAATGAAATAGGAAAAACCACCTCTTGCATGTGTAGACATTGGACCACATACATCGCTGTGTATGAGTCCTAAGAGCTCGCTCGCTCGTACTCTATGTCTAGTGAATGGAGTCTTTGTCATCTTTCCTTTGAAACATGATTGAAAAATAGCATAAGTTTGATATTCAAATGAATCCAAACATCCTTCTCTATGTAACTTAGTTAACCTTGTCTCATTGATGTGACCCAGTCTACAATACCATAAGAAAGCTTTATTTAAATCTGGAGACTTTCTTTTTAGTGTGTTCTGGACATTGAAAATCTGTAATTGGTTTAAGACATATATACCGTTTTCCAGTGTACCGGACCTAATCAAACCATGATTAAGGTGGATGTTAACAACATCGCTTACAAACGTGAAATCATAACCTTCTTTTGATAATAAGAAAACTGATATGATATTACACGTTAAACTAGGCACACAAAAACAGTTATGCAAAACCAAAATATGTCCACTCGTCAATCCAAGGTGATAATCCCCTATGGACACAGCTCCCATGCTGGCTCCGTTAGCAACCTTCAGGGTCATATCACCAACCTTCAGCACTCTACGGTTTCTCAGTGCCTGCAATGAATTGCATATATAAGATCTTGATCCGGTATCCAATACCCAGAAAGTAGAGTTGATTGACAGACAATTCTCAATTACAAACACACCTGAAGTCGAAGCCACAGCTTGCTTCGGTTCCTGGTTCTTGGCATTCCAAGCCTTGCAATCTTTCTTCCAGTGCCCTTTCCTATGACAATGGAAGCACTCATCCTTAGCTACTACTGGCACCGCAATCTTTTTCTTTCCCTTCACTCCCACCTTACTAATACCTCCTCTAGGTTTGGTGGCGGCCTTATTCTTCCTTCCTTTGGCCCTAGCCATGGACCCGGAAGAAGAAGCACTGCGAACAAACATAGCGGGTGTTTCCCTTGCCTTCTGCAAGGTACCCTCTGCACTCCTCAACATGTTAAGGAGTTCTGGAAGTTCAACTTCTTTTCTTTGAATGTTGAAATTCAGAATAAACTGGGCGTAGGTGGAAGGAAGGGACTGGAGAATCAAGTCTGTATAGAGCTCATTCTCCAAAGTCGTCCCTAGGTCTGCGAGCTCTTCTATATAGCCAATCATCTTTAGGACATGTTCTCCTACAGACGATCCGACGGCCAACCTCACCTGAAACAGGTTCTTTGAGGTCTTGTATCATGCTATACGAGATTGCTCCCCATACAGATCCTTTGTATGGAGAAATATGGATTCGAGGTCCATATCCTCGTGCCTCCTCCGATGTTAATTATTCATTGAGGCAAGCACGATGCACTTGGCCTTCGCACAATCTAACTCCCAGGTTTTGTGGATTTCCTTATCCGCATTACTGGATTTAGGACCAGAGACAGCAGGTGCCTTAGTGGTAAGGACATACCCCAATTTGTCATAAGTCAAAGCCATCTTGACATTCCGCAGCCAATCTTTATAGTTTGGCCCTGTCAATATATTTTTTTCTAGTAGTAACTTAAGGCCTGTCATGTTTTTGGGTCGCTGCAATGAGAGAGAGAGGGAACACTTTAGCATGATACTCTTGCAAGTTTAGAGTGGTTTTTAGTTTATCTAAACTGGATGGCTCCCACTGTTTCTCGAATCCCTCCTTAAACCAAAAAGGAAGAACTAGCCAGGACTATTCTCACTGTACAATACTTGCTTAACCATTCAGCCAGGCCGGTATCGGTACTTCGAGGGAGGTTTTCCAACACTTTCGTGAAGTTCCTTAATTAAATAACCTTTTTTCTCTGGGGGCGTAGCCCCGCTGACACCTTTCTCGGCACCTACTTGGTTTATAGCATTGATCGTTAAGTGACGAATCTCCTGATGAGTAGCATATACTCACAGTAGGATCAGGATCCAAATATCATCGTGTGATAATGCTGAAGGAATCCTACCAACATTCATCACACTCCAAATGGTATGCATCTCTTTGTAAATTTCAGTTTCTTTAGAAATTCCCGATATAAATTTTTGTCCCATGCTCTTATGACCTTGGCGTTAGGTCAAAATGTCATAAGTCACATGTCAAGTTCTACCCATCATTATCTTGTTAATTTGAACCCATCCGTACATATCCTTGACGTTTGGCCAAAATGATAATACGACTGTCCCAAACTAACTCATCTATCTATGCAACAAATGAATACCCAGCAGCTATCAAACACTATGCATTGGCGTTAGGTCAAAATACATAGCTTGAATACTACTGAATACCCAAATGAAATGACGGAGGGCTACGAATGGTTTGGGCGAAACCGTGAACGTAGTGAACTTGATACGACCGAAGGAACCTGATAGCTTTTAAAAGGAGTGGTTAAAGCTCCACAATTAAAAATATCTTCTGTTTTAAAAATAACCGAGTGGTTTCTTTTAAACTGTTCCAACGATTCAACTTTGGTTTATTTTCTTTGCATTAATAATAATGTGTCCCATCATTAACCTATCATTGCAGAAAACAACGAAAATACAACGTCCTCATATGCCATCCGCATTCGCCACGGGGTCCCGTCATCGCCCGTTAGGTTACTTAACTAACGACAGAGCGGGGGCTGGGCTAGCGCGGGTGTAAAACATAAGTGGCGTCTAGATAGCTATCATATATAGATATTGTACATTCGTCAGACGCAATAATAGGCATTCCAGATCACAGATGAACATTATTGGATATACAAGCAATCCGCATTTCTTTTGAGCCTGCAACAAAAGACGGATTACACAGTAGTGATGAATAGCCATTACCCCAAACTAGACCCCTATGGGTACGGCAAACTACCCGCCAAGTACCCGAAGTGAAACGGTCTCCCTCAACAACGTGAGTAAGCCACTAAACACTTCAAAGTACCCGGTAGTTTATGCACCCCACCTTGGGTCTATCCTAGGAGCAAAAACAGTAAAATGAAATAATACAACGGTGGTTACAACCGCAACCTGGATGCACCCTTGCAAAATAATATTACAACAATTTACAATTACATCGAATGAATGAATATAATAACCCATCTCTAACCCCGGCTAATCATCACAACAATCCAATCAAGTTCATAATCACAAACAATAAAATCATTACAGAAATGTGCAACCCCCTGCCAACCGACATACTAGCTGTTAGGGGAGGTTTACGAACACATTATACAATTCACAGATATAATCTAATTAGCCAAACATCGTATAATTTCGATCGAGCAAACACATTAGATTCTACTCCAAAAACTTCTCTGTGCACCTGAGACTTGAGCAGAAAATAAACATTCCAGAAATAACAAAATAACCACAGAAGAGTTCTGGGGAAATTTGGGTTGAATCGGCCCCAACTCGGCAGCGGATCCGCGGCCGATCGCTTGGATCGGCCGCGGTTCCGCGGCGTCGTGGCCGATTCAGGAACCCAATTTTCTCCAGAATTCTTATATTTTCCTGCATGTATTTTTAGAGGTCCCTGAAAAAATTTTAGACTTCATTTTAAATTCGACAGAAACTTGGTGATTTCGATGTTTTTTCCAGTTCGTTTTGCGTTCGAAATTGTAACGACTTTGCTAATAAGTTAGTTATTGTTTAGCGAGGCTCTGATACTACTGTAAGTCCATGTATTACACCCCATGAGTTGCGGGGAGGCGGAAATATGAAAAACAATCAAGTTCTTTAAACAAACATCGACTAACCGAAAGGATCTTTGCTAAACTATAACTAACACTAACATAGGAGTTGTTAACTACAATGGAAGAAGATTATACCTAATGAATCGTGTCATTTTTCTTCTCGTTATCCACCTCCTCGTCGGCCTCCTCTATGTAATAGACGATCCACCCGAGAGCTTCTACTCCAAGCTTTGCCTCTAATCTTGAGGTAACTAGGTTTCTTTAGTTGCTAATCAAAGTCACCTAGGTGATATAGAGTATGGTTATAGATTAATTAGTCTTGCTAATCCTTGATCTCATCACATGAGAGGGTAGGATTAGAGTTTGAAGAGAGAGAGAGCTTGAGGAGAGAGAAGGTGAGCATTAGAATGATATGAAATAATGATCCTTCTTGAATATATGAAGCATAATCATTTATCAAATAAAATAAATCAAATGATTAATCATCATGCTTCATTTATTCATTATGTGTGATTCATTACATGAGTCATTAACCATTTAATGCATCATTAATGACATGAATGAATCACACAAATGAGTCACTAAATCAATAAATGCTTATGCCACCTAAACCCCCAAGTCATCATCCTTCTAGAAGCTTCCCGCCAAATTACGAGAACGCCCCTCCTATCCGTGAAAACACGGAAAAACTTTAGGCTGTATAAATCCAATAATCTGATACTAGAATCTGGCTTAAACCAAAGCCAGCTAGAAAAACTGTCCGAACGTCGTACGTGCGTAAACACACGTATGCGTCCGAACACTTGTCGTAAAACCATACGACCTCTATATCGTTTCGCCTGGAGCAGGAAAACTCTCTGTGTGGGACTCTAAAGACTCGACTACTACGCTGGCAGTGGGTTTAACCACAGACTGCAAGCGGCACTAGCTGTACGTAACGGTCCCCAGGTAGATGCCGATAAGAAGACCGATGAGGAAACCCATCCGAACACCTACTGAGCCTGATGTGACAATCTCCGTACAGTCCGGTCTGTTCGTCTAGGACTATCACATATCGGGACTAGAGTGGCGGCAAGCGTCGGTCCCCTAAAAGCGGTATAAATCGTGTCGGAGCGAAGCCCATTACACCTTGAGAAACTACTGGAAAACCTACCAGTAAATCTCGCTTGCCCTGGCCAGGGACTTTGCGTAATGGCTCTCTGACACAGCGCGATATCAACTCCCAATACCGGGAGAGACGAATCCTGTCTAACCTGTTAGTTATATGTATGCCCCAGACGCCATTACTATACATAGGATGTATATTGTAGTGGATGCTTGGACATATATAGGGAGGACTTTCTTGCTCGACATGATAGTATGCTATCTGGTTGCTCTTTACCTTAACGTGTACACTGATTGTCTCTCTGTTACATGTTGGTAAAGCCCTTAGGATGTGTACTTGACTACCTGAACTGTGATGCGGATCATACTAGTGGGGACATGGTAGTCCATAAGTACATCCTTCAAGGTCCCTAGTCGTGGGTGTATCGAGACGGGGCATCGATATACCAGAGTAGACTAGCGTATACCTTCTCGACCCATACAGATGGGCGATGGATGATCCCATATCCATTGGTATTTGACATCAGAGATGATATACGGATGCTCAGTGGAGACTGGGTACAATGGACGGACTCGTCGAGAACTCCCAGATGGTATTATACCTTACGCCAGATGGCAGTTCTCTGGTGACACTGGTACAGGTTAGTCTGTAGACCCGAGATCGTCATAGAGTCTTGTGTGATTCCCACTGTGCTTTGATTTCCATCTTACCACGTCCAAGAGGGCGTGCAAAATAGTGGTTTTTGGGTACAGTCCCGATTCACATGGAGGCAATGAGCGATAGGAGGGGATTCGTTTCTCCCGGTATAGGGAGTTGATGTTGCGCTGTGTTTGATTGGCTATAACCGGAAATCCCTAGCCAGGGTTGCTGAGATTTACTGGTAAGTGTTATCAGTAGTATCTCGAACTGTTATAGACCACATATCGACACGACTTATCGAGCTACTGGGGTCTGACGTTTACCATCCCTAGGCAAGATATGCGACATATCAGACGATCAGACCGGACTGTACGGTAAGTGTTACTGGTTGGATTCACAGGAGTGTGAGAGGGCTTGCTCATTAATCTTCTGATCGCTCAGTACCCGGGTGGCCGTTACGTTTAGCAGACCGCTTGCGGCTTGTGGGTGTTTGATATGATCATCACCTACTGCCGGCGTATTGACGAGCCTTTAGAGTCCTACACAGAGGTTTCCTGGCTCAAGCGAAACGAAATAGGAGCGCATATGAGATATGTGCGGGACCGAGAATAATACCAGTATGTGATACTGAATTCTATTCTCACGATTTGTATCATCGGACGGTTATATGAGATATAGCCGAGTTACCGAATCAAATGTTGATTCGATAACTTGATGCACTTGATATTAGTCGGTTATATGCAGTATGACCGGATCATTAAATCAAGTGTTGATTTAATGATTTATTGTATAATTATATATTTGATATATTACTTTACATTAACTAGTATTGGTTCACTTAAGATTATTCTTTTTTCTTACTAGATTGTGCACATTGTATATATGATATATGTTTGTGCACTAGTTTGTATCATGTTTGATGATACATGCAAACTTGGGTGTGTGTATGCTTTAAACCATGTTTAGGTTAATGGTTAAGGTTTTAACTTATTTATTTATTTTATTTATTTTTTTTAGCAAAAGTAAAATGGTGGTTTTTCTTTGTTTTATGCTTGAAGCTTCATGAAGCTTTTTAAGCATCTTTGAAAAGTCTAACCATTTTGTTTTTGGCTTTATCCTAACCATCAACCTAAACCCTAGTTTATTCTCTACATGTGTTAACTCACCCATGGTTGCAATATGATAAGCTTCACTTGATTTTCTATTATTGATTATTCATTCTTTTTCTTTCTTCTTCTTCTTCTTCATGAAGAAGAAAACCTTTGCTAGAAAATTTCAAGTGATGAAATCAAGTGAGAAATCCAAATCCAAAGTAAACCCACTTCCTATTTCTTCATCCTCTACCACTTGCCATGTTGTATAGGGTGTTATCTTCACAAGTTTCATGACCTAGTGAAGATGGAGCTTGATTTTGAGTCGCCTCGACGTAGATCATCTTCGGCACCGAAGTCAACAACCTAGCCCGATCATTTCTCCGATGAAACCAACGCTAGAGTCCGGGATCCTAATGATCGCAGCGGAGGGACGTCATCACGGAGCTAAAGAAGTGGAGGACCGGATCTACAAAGGTTGTAATCCGTTTCACTTGTAGTTAAGTTGTTAACTTGCTTGTTTTTCGCCTTTACCTCTAGTTAACAATCTTACATAGAGTTGTTAGGCACATAGAAAAAATTGATTTTGGCATGGTTGATGCCTTGTGGAACCTCATGGGTGTGCCTAGGAACCCTACAGTGGTATCAGAGACTAGCTAGAGTTTTAGGCGATGTGTAGACGAAGTTAGAAGTCCGATCGAACCCAAAACCCTAAGCGAATACCCCTCTCTGTACATTTTCTGAAACTGTGGATTTTTGTGAATTAAAAACATCCAGAAAATTCAGCAGGGATTTCTAGGGATTACTGTGCAGCACGTGCACATAACTCGACCAAGGGACCGTGGAACCGCGGCATGAGCATGGCTCATGCGGCGCTTCCGCGGCCATACAGTCACAATATTCTTTGAATTTTGCACAGTAATTTCTTTCTTTAATTGCTGTGGTTTCTGGGAATTTTTAATGTTTAATCAAGAGTTGAGTTTTCTGGGTTGTATTGGGGACTCGATATTTCGATCGGAAAGTTTAACTTCGTCTATGTGTTTTTCCGGATATTTTAGAACATGTTAAAAAGTTCGACCGGATAAAAATACCCACTTTTTCCCCTGCCGGGAAATTTCCAAGTGTTGGATTTTTCCGTAGTTTAAGAACGTTCTAAGTAGTGCAAGTAACGCGATGGACCCTCTAGAAGACAACAAACCTTAACTCGATTATATGACCGTCTTGAACTGCCCTTTGAACCTTAGGGTTTGGGGCAGTACGGCGTGCCACATGTGAGGCGTTGGCTTGACCCTTCTACGGCTGGACCGTTGGTACAGTGGCATGAAGTAGATGTTTTTAAACTTATTTCATGTGTTGAGCTTTTCGGGAAAACTTGGGTGTTTGATTGTTCGATCGGAAAGTTTAACATTTTCTATTTATCTGGAATGTGATACAATATTTGGAATTCACAAGTTGTTATGAGATAACTGAATGAATGTTATAAACATAGCAATTTAGTCTCATTTGATCGGTTGCCACGGGATTTTGATATGATCAAAAGTCCGTCGCAATCGCGTAGCGTACGCGGATACTCGCCGGTAAACTTAATAGATAGCCACGCCCCATAGCCCCGACCAAGTGACTGCAAGAGAACCCCGTCGCCGAAAGCATCCGTTCGGGTGCTCGCGGCAGCGGCGTTCCGCCTTAGTGCACTTCGTCGACGGTATCGAGCGTGCGGCCGTCTACTAAAGATTGCGACGAGCATTCGGTCAGGATGCCGGGAATCTTGTTGAATTGCCCGACTTGATATTGAAAAGAGTTTTCGATAAATGAGACTAAAATGCGGGGTTTATAATTGTTAGGCATATGATGTCTAAGTAATTCATTTGATTAGGCATGCGATGTCTAAAGAGGTTGCGGATTCCAACTGTTGTAGTTTTACACTTTCTTTTCTGTGACCGTAAGTGTAATATGTGATATCGCCGATTTCGTTGCTATATGTCAACGACAATTGGGATGGGCATATTTACTTACGTTGATGACATGTGATGTTATGTGTTGCTGGATATGTTATATTGGATCGTCGTGTTTGAATAGCCGGGGGTTTTTTATGTGAGATGAGTGTTTTTCTTTTTCATTCATGTAAAAACTTGTATGTAATATTCTTTTATTGGGGCACTTCCAGGTTGCGGAAGATGTCACCGTTGATGTATATTATTTACTTTTCCACATTAGGATAGACCCAAGGAGGGGAGCACAAGTAACCGGGTTCTAGGGTCCAGTGGGAGACCATCTCGAGGAGTCGAGTCCGGGTCTCCTAACCCTAGAATTGGTAAGGTTGCTTGCCGCTCTCGTACGGGTCTAGGGGTGTGGGATTTGCTATTCATCACGACCGTAGAATCCGTGTTTTATACAGGCTCAAAATAAAACACGGACGTCCTAGTATATCCAATATTTCATATGATATTTTCTGCTACGTTATCTGTGATGTGATCATGTGATATGTTCAGATAGATATTGTATATAGTATATATATGATATATTATATAGACGTTGCTTATGTTTTACATCTGCGCTAGCCCTGCCTCGCTCTGGCGTTAGTTACCTAACCTAACGGTGCAGACGGGACATTGAGGCGAATGTGGATGGCATAAGTGTACGTCGTATTTATCTGTGATGTTTAGGTACTTAAATGATTGGACTTCATTAATGTGATTAATGAAAGAAAAGAAACCTAAAAGATGTTGTGGAATCGAATTTTCAAAAACAGGTAGCTACAGTTCTTACTTTGCATCGCGGTGTTCCTTGTAGAACATCCTGCACCTTATTCGATAAGGAAAGGGCCGAGATCCCTTCACCGGGAGTGACCCCTTTAGCAATGACTGGCAGATGCTACAACCCTCGGTTTGTCTTTTGATTGCTTCTATAGTTCTTGCTTTGCATAGAGGTATATATGATATATCCTGCACCTCATTCGACGAGGAAAGGGCCGACGATCCCTTCACCGGGAGTGACCCCTTTAGCAAAACTAGAAAAGCCTCGAAAACACTCCATTTTAAAATCATTTGATTCTACAACGATATCAAGTTCATTACGCAATAGGTTTTCAGAAAAACCTGTCGTAGCCCTCCGTCATTTCAGATAAGTCATGCTTAGTATTCGTGCTGCGTTTGTTGACCTTGTTAAGGCGCAGTGTGCGGTAGCTGACCAGCATTTATCTGCTTATGCATATGATGCAGATTGGATTAGGGTAGTCGTACGGCCTTGTTGACCTTGTCAAGGGTCGTACGGATGGGTTTAATTCAATCAAGAAATGACGGGTTGAACTTGACTTACGGTCTATGGTTTGATGACCTTGTCAAGGTCATAGATCGTTTGGGGCAAAATTATCGGGAATTTCAAGTGTTGAAATTTGCAATGAGATTGCATACCTTCTGTGAGATAGTTGGATCCCGATACCCACTGCGAGTAATTGTTACTCCTGGGAGAGTTTTACACATTACAATTAGCCGATCAAGTAGGTGTCTAGAAAGGTGTCAACGGGGTTACGCCTCTGGGAAAACGAGGTTTACTTTAATTAGGTCCGTGCGAAAGCACGGGGAACCTCCCTCAAAGTACCGACACTGGCCTGGCTGAAAGATTGGCAAAGTTGTAGGGTGTAATTAATCCCGACTAGTCTTTCCTTTTAGGGTTTGAAGGAAGATTTGATAAAAACAGTGGGAGCCATCCTAATTAGATAAAATAATAACCAATATGATCTTACAAGAGCACACGCAGAGTTTTTTCTTCTCTCTCTCTCCAGGTAGCGATCATATCACGCCTTAATCAAGATAATAAAATGGATGTATTGACCGAACCCGCTTGTTATACTGAGCTGGGGAACGTTAGTCCCGCTCCAACTTATAATTGTTATAAGAAAGAGCAGGAATTTGGGGAATACCGGATTTCCCGTGCCGCCCAAACGAAGAAAGTGCATGATGATGCATCATCTTCGGGTGTGTTCATTGCAGAGAACTGTTTCTCAATATCCTTTACGTCCTGGGTATGTGATACCGGATCAGGATCCCACATATATAATTTGTTACATGGGCTACAGATAGGTAGAGAACTGAGAACGGGCGATAAGTTTCATGAGACAGAAAACGGTGCAAGTGTTGCAGCCAAGTCTGTTATTCACTATTACCCTGTATTACCAGAATACATTGATTCTGAACGAATGTTATTAGATATCGAACCTGATATAAAAAATCATATCATTCTCTTTATTAGTAAAGAAAGGATATAATTTTGTATTGTTGGATAATGTTTTGAATATTTCCTATATCAAAAGTTGATCGGTTCAGGCACGTTATCAAAAAGTATTGACGTTCTAAATCAAACTACAGTTCTTTGTATACAGAACACACACAAGAGGAAGAGTTCAGAAATGAACGAATCCTTCTTGAGGCATTGTAGACTAGGTCATATCAATACGACCCGACTGGCTGAAGTTACATTTAGATGCATATTTAAATTAGTTTGAATTTACATCTTGCGAAACTTGCCGGTCATGTCACAAAGATAAGATGACCACAGCTCTGTTTATTGGAAACAGAAAAAGAGTTAGTAAACTCTTGGGATTGATACATGATGATGTAGGTCCCCTGTCTACACATGCCAAGACCGGTTCTTTGTACTTCATTACATTCTCTGATGATCTCTCAAGATTCAGACATATGTTCCTGTTGAAACACAAGTCCGAAGCTTTTAAGATATTCACAGAATATAAATTAGAAGTAGAGAACCAAATTACGGGTATAAGTATTATGTCCTTTGTTGAGATCAAGGAGGAGAATACTTGAGCACGGAATTCCTGGACTATCCTAAAGGAGAATGAGATTCTCTCTCAGCATTACTCCTCCATGTACACCATAGCACGATGGTATATCAGGGTGGAGCAATAGCACCCTATGAGATATGGTGCGCTCTATGATGAGTACTACTGAGTTACCTTTTTCCTTTTGGGGGTTATGCATTTGAGAAGATGCATACCTATTGAATTGGGTTCGAATCAAATCAGTGCCTACCACTCCATATAAGATATGGTATGGGAAGAGCCTATCTCTTAAGTAAGTTAAGATTTGGGATTGTCCGGCCTATGTCAAAAGCAAAAATCCGGACAAGATCGAGGGAAGGTCAATTCTGTAGAACTGGAAAGGTTCCAGCTATACAAAACTGCAGCTAATGATTTGACAGAACCAAAGGATTCAATAGTCCCCGACGAACCTCAGCCTCTCCGCCGATCTGGTAGGGTTCCTCATCCGCCTGAGAGATACTTCAGTTTCTCGATGACAGTGGGAGCGAGGAATGCATCATGAGATGATGACCCAACTAGTTTCGAGCAGGCCATCGAGAGTAGGGACTCTGTAAGAATAGCAGGATGCTTAGCGGTCTGAGATGGAATCCATATACACCAACAAAGTATGGACTTTGGTTGCTATATCTGAAGGGTTCAATCCCTATCAGCAGCAAGTATATCTTGAGAAGATTACTTGGTGTAGATGGAAAAGTTGAGACTTTCAAAGCTAGACTTGTTAAAGGTTTTCGTCATCGACCAGGCATGGATAATGATGAAACCTTTTCCAGTGGCTATGCTTAAGCCCATCCTGATCCTACTTGCCATTGCTACATACCATGACTACGATATCTGGTGGTTGGGTGCCATGACTGCTTTTCTAAATAATGATTTAGAAGAGAACGTCTATAAGAACACAGCCAGAGAGCTGTAGACAGTGGGAGCAGCGGAAACGTGTGCAAGTTGCTTTACAGATTAAAGCAGGCATCGCGGAGTTGGAACATCTGTTTTGATGAGTTAGTCAAAGAGTTTAACATCATCAAAATGGTAGATGAACCTTGTATATACAAGAAGGTAGTAGGGAGTATGGTGGTGATCCTCATAGAGTACGTGGATGACATACTCTAGATGGGGAAGGAGTTTCCTATGCTACGCTCGGTCAATCTCCGCTTATCACAAGGATTCTCCATATAGGATCAAAGTAATACCTGCTAAATCCTGGGTTTTGGATGTATGAAATAGATCTAATTGGATATTAGGATACTCACTAGTTGTAGTGAGTTGGTATCAATCGATCCTGGGGAGAATCACTGGAAAAGTTCCAGGGTGATAAGGACGACTGAAAGTCAGTCACAGGCATTGTCTTTACCCTCAGTAAAGGGACGGTATGTTGGAAGAGTTCCAAGCTAGATACCGTGGCATACTAGACGATAAAGGCTGGATTCATCACTACCAAATATACTACCAAAGAGGAAGTCTGGGTGTATATTCGTTCATGAGATGAACTTCGTTCCTACCATTGTGTGACAATGGAGCTGTGGCTTATGCCTAGGAACGCCCATCCCATCAGTGATCCAGACATATTCTAAGACAGTATCACCTGATCATGGAGATGGTTGATCTCCAGGGGATCGAGGTTAGGAGAGTAGACTCAGAGGACAACACGGCGGATCCACTCACAAAGGTTTTTTTCCCAGAGAGAGACTTTTATGGGATGGTTGAGTATGAGATACTACAACCACTGCTATCAGATGACCCTAGTGAAAGTGGGAGATTGTTAGTTATATGTATGCCCTAGAGGCCATTACTATGCATAGGATGTATATTGTAGTGGATGCTTGGACATATATAGGGAGGACTTTCTTGCTCGACATGATAGTATGCTATCTGGTTGCTCTTTACCTTAACGTGTACACTGATTGTCTCTCTGTTACATGTTGGTAAAGCCCTTAGGATGTGTACTTGACTACCTGGACTGTGATGCGGATCATACTAGTGGGGACATGGTAGTCCATAAGTACATCCTTCAAGGTCCCTAGTCGTGGGTGTATCGAGACGGGGCATCGATATACCAGAGTAGACTAGCGTATACCTTCTCGACCCATACAGATGGGCGATGGATGATCCCATATCCATTGGTATTTGACATCAGAGATGATATACGGGAGCTCAGTGGAGACTGGGTACACTGGACGGACTCGCCGAGAACTCCCAGATGGTATTATACCTTACGTCAGATGGCAGTTCTCTGGTGACACTGGTACAGGTTAGTCTATAGACCCGAGATCGTCATAGAATCTTGTGTGATTCCCACTGTGCTTTGATTTCCACCTTACCACGTCCAAGAGGGCATGCAAAACGGTGGTTTTTGGGTACAGTCCCGATTCATATGGAGGCAATGAGCGATAGGAGGGGATTCGTTTCTCCCGGTATAGGGAGTTGATGTTGCGCTGTGTTCGATTGGCTATAACCGGAAATCCCTGGCCAGGGTTACTGAGATTTACTGGTAAGTGTTATCAGTAGTATGTCGGACTATTATAGACCACATATCGACACGACTTATCGAGCTACTGGGGTCTGACGTTTACCACCCCTAGGCAAGATATGCGACATATCAGACGATCAGACCGGACTGTACGGTAAGTGTTACTGGTTGGATTCACAGGAGTGTGAGCGGGCTTGCTCGTTGATCTTCTGATCGCTCAATACCCGGGTGGCCGTTACGTTTAGCAGACCGCTTGCGACCTGTGGGTGTTTGATATGATCATCACCTACTGCCGGCGTATTGACGAGTCTTTAGAGTCCTACACGGAGGTTTCCTAGCTCAAACGAAACGAAATAGGAGCGCATATGAGATATGTGTGGGACCGAGAATAATACCAGTATGTGATACTGAATTCTATTCTCATGATTTGTATCATCGGACGGTTATATGAGATATAGCCGGGTTATCGAATCAAATGTTGATTTGATAACTTGATGCACTTGATATTAGTCGGTTATATGCAGTATGACCGGATCATTAAATCAAGTGTTGATTTAATGATTTAATGTATAATTATATATTTGATATATTACTTTACATTAACTAGTATTGGTTCACTTAAGATTATTTTTTTCTCACTAAATTGTACACATTGTATATATGATATATGTTTGTGCACTAGTTTGTATCATGTTTGATGATACATGCAAACTTGGGTGTGTGCATGATTTAAACCATGTTTAGGTTAATGGTTAGGGTTTTAACTTATTTATTTATTTTATTTATTTTTTTTTAGCAAAAATAAAATGGTGGTTTTTCTTTGTTTTATGCTTGATGCTTCATGAAGCTTTTTAAGCATCTTTGAAAAGTCTAACCATTTTGTTTTTGGCTTTAACCTAAACCCTAGTTTATTCTCTACATGTGTTAACTCACCCATGGTTGCAATATGATAAGCTTCACTTGATTTTCTATTATTGATTATTCATTCTTTTTCTTTCTTCTTCTTCTTCTTCTTCATGAAGAAGAAAACCTTTGCTATAAAATTTCAAGTGATGAAATCAAGTGAGAAATCCAAATCCAAAGTGAACCCACTTCCTATTTCTTCATCCTCTACCACTTGCCATGTTGTATAGGGTGTTATCTTCACAAGTTTCATGACCTAGTGAAGATGGAGCTTGAGTTTGAGTCGCCTCGACGTAGATCATCTTCGGCACCGAAGTCAACGACCTAGCCCGATCATTTCTCCGATGAAGCCAACGCTAGAGTCCGGGATCCCGATGATCGCAGCGGAGGGACGTCATCACGGAGCTAAAGAAGTGGAGGACCGGATCTACAAAGGTTGTAATCCGTTTCACTTGTAGTTAAGTTGTTAACTTGCTTGTTTTTCGCCTTTACCTCTAGTTAACGATCTTACATAGAGTTGTTAGGCACATAGAAAAATTTGATTTTGGCATGGTTGATGCCTTGTGGAACCTCATGGGTGTGCCTAGGAACCCTACATAACCGCCACTGCCTCCAAGTGCTTCGGGACTGCACCCAACTGCTACCTGTTTGCACGACTCCTTTGAGCCATGGTAGGGTAGCAATCTAAGAAAAGTGGGAACACACTCGAGGCGAAGCAGCAGTGTCAAGTCTGCGGACTATGCTGTACTCATGTCACTTGGGAATCGTTAACTGACGACGGATGTAATACCAACCAACAGTTCCCCACGAGTCCTGTCCGGTGTACCCGTAACCCAACGAGCACCTGTATACTATCTCCAGTACAACGTACTGATGGCTGTGGGACAGACCATCTCCCCAACTGGGATTAGAAGCATACACACTAGTCTACTCCGGAGTATCGATGCCCTGTCTCGATAATCCTACGACTAGGGACCTGAAAAAGGATGTGCTTGTAGACTACCCAGCCCCCACTAGTGTGACTGCCATCAGAACGCTGGTAGTCAAGAAAGATCCTAAGGGCTTTATCAATACATACACATATATTAAGATAGATAAAACCAAGTTGCATACTACCATGTTTAGCAAGACTGTTATATAACTGTGAATATCCCAAGCTTCCATTAAGTAATATACAAGCTAGTATGATACAATAATGGCCCCTAGGGCATATACACTAACAAGTTCGTGCTGAACTTCATCATGCACGAAAAGGAAGCTGATCTTCCAAAGCTCCTCAACATGTTGAGGGCAGCAGAGACCTCCTTGAAAAAGGAGAAGACCCCCGTTCTGTATGTTGGCCAATCATCCTCTTCTAAATCTAAAGCGAAAGCTAAAGGGAAAAAGAAGATGAAAGCCACCAAACCGAAAGGCGGGGTCAAGAAAGTGCAGGGAACGAACAAGGCAGGAAGGGTGAAGGCAGATAAGAACGAATGCTACTATTGTCACAAGCAAGGACACTGGAAGAAGGATTGCATGGATTTCAAAGCCAAGGACATGAAGCAAGCTGCTGCTTCTGCTTCAGGTGTGTTTGTAATCGAAAATTATCTTTCAGTAAACTCTACATCATGGGTACTTGATACCGGTTCTGGTTCTCACATCTGTAATTCTTTGCAGGCTCTGAGAAACCATAGAGCACTGAAGACAGGTGATATGACTCTCCGGATGGGCAATGGAATGCACGTAGATGCTATTGCAATAGGGGAATATCACCTGGGGTTGACTGGTGGGCACATTTTGGTGTTGTACAGCTATTTTTGTATTCCCAGTATGCTGGGTAATATTATATCAGTATCTTTATTATCTAATGAAGGATATAATTTTGCGCTTGAAAGAAATGTCATGACCATTCTCCTAAATCAAGAAATGATTGGGTTTGGCACACTGGAAAATGGCATATACATACTTAATCAACCTCAAGTTTTCAATATTCAAAACACGCTTAAAAGGAAGGCTCAAGATTCAAACCAGGCCTTCCTATGGCATTGTAGACTTGGTCATATAAATGAAACAAGGTTAACTAAGTTACATAAAGATGGATATTTAGATCCGTTTGAATATTCATCATATGCAACTTGTCAATCATGTATCAAAGGAGAAATGACCAAATCTCCGTTCACCGGACACGGAGAAAGAGCCACGGAACTCTTGGGACTTGTACACAGTGATGTATGTAGTCCAATGTCTACACATCACGAAGCGGTCACTCCTACTTCATCACTTTTACTGATGACTTCTTTAGGTATGGACATGTGTTTTTAATGAAGCGTAAATCCGAGGCTTTTGAGAAGTTTAAGGAGTATAAAAATGAAGTGGAGAAACAGACTGGTAAAAGCATCAAGACACTTCGATCTGATCGAGATGGAGAATACTTAAGTACCAGTTTCCTTGAATGCTTAAAAGAAAATGGAATTCTCTCTCAGCTTACTCCACCTTATACACCTCAGCATAATGGTGTATCAGAAAGGAAGAATCGCACGCTACTGGACATGATGCATTCAATGATGAGTAGTGCTGAGTTGCCACTTTCCTTCTGGGGTATTGCGCTAGAATCAGCAGCATACCTATTGAATAGAGTTTCGACTAAGTCTGTTCCTACCACTCCATATGAAATATGGAGCGGGAAGAGACCATGTCTCAAGTATATCAAGATATGGGGTTGTCCGGCATATGTTAAAAAGCATAATCCGGACAAGCTCGAGGCACGATCAGTTTTGTGCAAGTTTGTAGGATACCCCAAGCATTCAAGGGGATATCTGGTCTACCACACTGAAGAACAAAAGGTGTTTTTCGCTCGCCACATTGTCTTCTTAGAGAGCAAATTTCTTGCAAAAGAAATTAGTGGGAGCGCGGTAGAGCTGGAAGAAATTCCAGAACCTCAAACTACTGCCGATGATTTAGTAGAACCTCAGTTTTCAATGGAGCCCAACGAACCAACGCCACTCCGCAGATCTAGTAGGCTTTCTCATCCTCCTGAAAGATACTATGGGTTTCTTGTAGATGGGGATCGAGAGGATTGCATCATCGATGATGATGAGCCTACTAATTTTCAGCAGGCTATCACGAGTAAAGACTCGATGAAGTGGTTGGATGCTATGAGATCCGAAATGGAATCCATGTACACCAATAAAGTATGGACTTTAGAAGTTGCTCCTCCTGGGGTGAAACCAGTTGGATGCAAATGGATCTTCAAAAAGAAGATTGGTGCATTTGGACAAGTAGAAATCTACAAAGCTAGACTCGTTGCAAAAGGTTTTCATCAAAGACCAGGATTGGACTATGATGAAACCTTTTCACCAGTGGCTATGCTTAAATCCATTCGGATCCTGCTTGCCATTGCTGCCTTCCATGACTATGAAATCTGGCAGATGGACATAAAAACAGCTTTTCTAAATGGACATTTAGAAGAGAGTGTTTACATGGATCAACCAGAAGGTTTCTTAGACAGTGGGAGCAGCGGAAAAGTGTGCAAGTTGCTTAGATCCATTTATGGATTAAAGCAAGCATCGCGGAGTTGGAACATCTGCTTTGATGAGACGATCAAAGAATTTGACTTTATCAAAAATGTAGATGAACCATGTATTTATAGGAAGATTGTAGAAGGTGCAGTAGTCTTCCTCGTTTTGTACGTCGACGACATACTACTGATAGGGAATGATGTCCCTATGCTACAATCAGTAAAGCTCTTCTTGTCACAAAAATTCTCCATGAAAGACTTGGGAGATGCATCCTACATTCCGGGCATTAAGATCTATCGTGATAGATCCAAAAGGATGTTGGGACTTTCACAGTCCGGGTATATTGACACTATACTAAAGAGATTTAGTATGGAAGATTCCAAGCGCGGTAATTTACCCGCTTGTCACGGGATCACCCTCTCCAAAGAGATGTCTCCAAAGACTGATGAAGAGAGGGCTCGCATGGGCATTATACCCTACGCTTCGGCAGTAGGATCTATAATGTATGCGATGTTATGTACCAGACTAGATGTAGCTTACGCACTTAGTGTGGTAAGCAGGTATCAGTCTGACCCAGGTGAGAAGCATTAGATAGCGGTAAAGAACATTCTCAAGTACCTAAGAAGGACTAAGGAGATGTTCTTGGTTTATAGTAATAGGGACCTCCAGGTCAAGGCTTTTGCCGACTCCAGCTTCCAAAGTGACAAAGATGACTCTAAATCCGTTTCAGGTTTTGTGTTTACCCTCAATAGAGGGGCGGTATGTTGGAGGAGTTCCAAACAGGATACCGTCGCAGACTCAACTATGGAGGCTGAGTATATAGCTGCTAACGATGCCGTGAAAGAAGCTGTCTGGATGAAGAAGTTCATCTCTGAACTTCAGGTAGTTCCGTCCATTGGCAATCCAATACCTTTGTATTGTGATAACAATGGGGCTGTAGCATTAGCGAAGGAACCAAGGTCCCATCAGAAATCCAGGCATATCTTGAGGCGGTATTACCTGATCAGGGAGATTGTGGATCGCCGGGAGATCGAGGTGCGGAGAGTGGACACAAAAGACAACACGGCAGATCCATTCACCAAGGCCATCCCTCAAGTCCAGTTCGAGAGGCTATTTAAGATGTTGGGCATGCGGTACGCCAGCAACTGGATCTAGTGCAGACAGTGGGTACTCATTGCGCCAATTACAGGCCTTAGTGCAAGTGGGAGATTGTTGGATATATATGCCCTAGAGGCCTTCATTGTATACGATATTAGGGATATGTATGTACATGACAATCTTTCTTGATATAATAGTACGCTATTTGGTTTCTCATTATCTTAACGTGTGATATATTTTACTTTGTATTTATATACATGTTGATAAAGCCTATAGGGTGTTTGCCTGACTACCTGCGTTGTGATGGCAGTAATACTTATAGGAGCTGGATAGTCAATAGGCACATCCTTAAACGTCCCTGGTCGAAGGAGTATCGAGATTGGGCATCGATGCTCCAGAGTAGACTAGTGTATACATATCTAGATCCTGACGAGGGGCGATGGATTGATCCCGCAGCCATTGGTGATGTGCACCTAAGATTGTATACAGATGCTCACTGAGTGTGAGTACACCGGACAAGACTCACCGAGAACTGACTGGATGGTGTTATACCTAATGTCAGATAGCAGTTCTCAGGTGACATGTGTGCAGATAGTCTGTCGGCATGAGGTCGTCATTTGTCTCGTGTGAGTTCCCACTGTACTTTGATTACTACCCTACCACGGCTCAAAGGAGTCGTGCAAACAGGTTTTAGTTGGGTACAGTCCCGAGCCATATGGAGGCAGTGAGCGACTGTTTGGGATTCGTCTCTCCCGGTATAGGGAGTTGATATCGCACTATGATCGGTTGGTCATTACCATAAGTCCCTGGCCAGGGCTGATTGAGAATTACTGGTGGACTGACCAGTAGATTCTCGGATGGTCTTGAGTCATACCGGCACGACTTGTACGGTTGTTAGGGGTCTGACGTTCACCACCTCCCTAGACCATACATGCGATACTCTCAGACGAACAGCCCGGACTGCGTGGATATTGTCACGGACAGGCTCAGTAGGGGTTACGGACGAGTTCGCTCGTCGGCCTCCTTTTCGACACATACCTGGGTTGCCATTACGTACAGCTAGTGCCACTGACGGACTTGTGGTTAAACCCACTGCCAGCGTACTGTCGAGTCTTTAGAGTCCCACACAGAGGGTTTCCCTGGATCAGGCGAGACGATGTAGATGTCGTATGGTCTTACGGCAGGGTTTCGATCGCATTCGTATACTGGCTACACGAATGACGATCGGACGGATAATACTGGTAGGCTTTGGTTTAACCCGGATACTAGTATTTTAGTATTGGATTATACTGATCTCCGTGTATCCATATTTTTCGAAATACGGATACGGGTATGAAAATACAGAAAAAGGGCATTCTTGTAAATTCACAAGATTGACCTTCTAGAAGGAGACACCTCATTATAGTTTTATTCTTTTTCATTAAAGGATTAATGAGGTGGAAATTAGGAGAGTTATGAAGCATGGGTTGAAAGCATGGCTAAGCATTTATTTATTCACTTTGGAATTACTATTCAAGTAAGGTTGCATTTTGTATGATTAAATAATTCCATGGTTGAATTATTGTGAAAATACTTAGCCATTCTCACAACTCATTTTCTTCTCATTCTCACAAAAGCTTTCTCTCTCCTAGGTTTTCTTCTCTCCTTCTTCCTCAAGCTCATACACTTGCATGTGTTGCAAAACAATGAGCTATAAGATCAACTAGTCCATAACACATTCTCTCTACATCCCCTTAGTAATCTCTCCTAGCAAGTAAGATCACTAAGGTATCTCATGGAGGTTGGAGCTTGATCGTAGGCCCTTCGGGTGGATCCATCTTTGACGCAAAGGAGACCGGCAACCGAACTCTTCCAAGACCTAGAAGAAGCCAAAGAAAGGAGATTAAGAACAAGGAGCTTGAACCAAGGAGCAAGGAGCAACTTGAAGACCCGAAGGACTAGGAACGAGGGTATAACCCCTTTACATAGTAGTTAGCTCTCTCTCTCTTAGTTTAGTTTTGTTAGTTAAGGTTTAAACAAGATCCTAAAGTGGAAAAAGTTCATGATGCAAAGCAAAACAAGTTTCCTTTTGTGGTGAGAAAAACGTTTTTAAAGTATTCCGCCTCCCTGCGACCCGTGGGGTGTGAATCATAGACTTACACGAACAACAGCGACACTCCGCGCCGGGGACAAGTCGATCCGCGACACTTCGTGCTGGGGACAAGTCGAACAGCGACACTCCATGCCGGGGACAAGTCGAACAGCGACACTCCGTGCCGGGGAAAAGTCGAACAGCGACACTCCGCGCTGGGGACAAGTCGATCCGCGACACTCCGTGTCAGGGACAAGTCGAACAGTGACACTCCGTTCCGGGGACAAGTCGACCAGCGAAACTCCGTGCCGGGGAAAAGTCGATCAGCGACACTCCGTGCCGGGGACAAGTCGAACATCAATGACACTCCGTGCCGGGGACAAGTTGATCCGCGACACTCCGTGCTGGGGACAAGTCGAACAGCGACACTCCGTGCCGGGGAAAATTCGATCCGCGACACTCCGTGCCGGGGACAAGTCGAACAGCGACACACCGCGCCGGGGACAAGTCGATCCGCGACACTCCGTGCCGGGGACAAGTCGAACTGCGACACTCCATGCCGGGGACAAGTCGACCAGCGACACTCCATGCCGGGATAAAGTCGATCCGCGACATTCCGCGCTGGGGGCAAGTCGAACAGCGACACTCTGTGCCGGGGATAAGTCGACCAGCGACACTCCGTGCTGGGGAAAAGTCGAACAGCGACACTCCATGCCGGAGACAAGTCGAACAACGACACTCCGTGCCGGGGACAAGTCGATCCGCGACACTCCGTGCCGGGGACAAGTCGAACAGCGACACTCCGTGCCGGGGAAAAGTCGAACAGCGACACTCCATGCTGGGGACAAGTCAAACAGCGACAATCCGTGCCGAGGAAAAGTCGATCCGCGACACTCTGTGCCGGGGGCAAGTCGAACATCAGCGACACTCCGTGCCAGGGACAAGTCAATCCGCGACACTCCGTGCCGGGGACAAGTTGAACAACCAGCGACACTCAGTGCCGTCGACTGTCCATGTCGTAAAAAGGGCAGTGCAGGCTTCCTACAAAGCAGGGAACCAAATCGGTCCGGACCAGAGCATCGACCGTCCACGTTGCAAAAAGGGTAGTGCAGGCTTCCCACAAATCGGGAACCAAATCGCTCCGGATCAGAGCGTCGACCGTCCATGTCGTAAAAAGGGCAGTGCAGGCTTCCAAAAAAGCAGGAACTAGATCACTCCGGGCGAGGGAAAAGTCTACCACAGACACTCCGTCTCGGAGACGCGTCAAGCGTCGACCGTCCATGTCGTAAAAAGGGCAGTGCAGGCTTCCTACAAAGCAGGAACCAGATCACTCCGGGCGAGGGAAAATTCTACCACAGACACTCCGTCTCGGAGACGCGTCAAGCGTCGACCGTCCATGTCGTAAAAAGGGCAGTGCAGGCTTCCTACAAAGTGGGAACCAAATCACTCCGGGCGAGGGAAAAGTCTACCACAGACACTCCTTCTCGGAGACGCGTCAAGCGACGACCGTCCAAGTCACTAAAAGGGCAGTACATCCCAAAAAGAGGGAACCAAAGCAAGTCGCCTCCACGCGAAAGAAGATCCATCAATTTCATGCACACGACTCACATGTGTGGTGTGCATTTATTGATGGGGGGCACTTTGTTGAAGTCGAAAATTGCATCCCGGTTGACCGAGTCAAAGTCATGGTCAACCCCAAGCCAGGTGGGCCCAAGCCCAGGTCAAGCGGGCCCATGCCCAGGTCGAGTCCGAACATGAAGCGGCCGGCCCTCCCCCATGCCAAAATGAAATCATGTAATAAATAATTTTTTTGTAATTTTTTATGCATGAATGTAAACAAAATGGGCATAAAGCCAAATTTTTTGTAAGCCCATGGCTTATGTGCAAAAAGAAATGGCACATAAGCCAATGGATGGGCAAAAAGCCATTTTGTAAAGCCCAAGGAGCTATATGTAAATATGTAAGCCTATATAAGGCAACATGATAAAGAATAAAATAATACACTTTTCATTCTCTCAAAAACCTAGGGTTTGTGCCTCATTCCCCTTTCTGAAGGTTCTAAACCTTCTTCTTTCTTTTGAATTAAATCAAGAGTTTTACTCTTCCTTCTCCAAAACTAAATAGTTTTTCACCACAAAACCCACAAAATGGAACTTGGATCTGTCATTAGATCTCAAAAAAAAGATATTTTTAAAATCTCACATCTCTTGATCTTCAAGATCCGGCCAAACGACAGGAAGAAGAAGGAGACCCATCTCCAGAAACCCCACTTTGGGGAAGAACTAGGGCTCAAAGGGAGAAGCCCCTTCATCAGCTTCAAAACATCCTTGGAGTTTAACTCCTCATGTCTATACACACACACACACACACACACAAGATAATAAGTGCTCCTTTCTGGGAGTACAACTCCCATTGCAGGGACCAAGTCCCTTTTTGAGCCCGAGCGCCCACGTGCTGACACGTGGAGCGCTAGCGCTCTTGCGCTCAGGGCGCTAGCGCCCACGTGCTGACACGTGGAGCGCTAGCGCTCTTGCGCTCAGAGCGCTAGCGCCCGAGCACCCACGTGCTGACACGTGGAGAGCTAGCGCTCTTGCGCTCAGAGTGCTAGTGCCCAAAGTACTAGCGCCCGAGCGCCCACGTGCTGACACGGGGAGCGCTAGCGCCCAAAGCGCTGGCGCTTTTCCCCACGCATCCTCTGGATGCCCTTTCCCTTTATTTTTTACATATATGTATATACACACACACATACACATACTCTACAACACTGTCCTTCCCAAAAAAAATTTAGGGCCGGGGCGTGATTGAAAGAATTAAAGTTAACCGCAATCAAGACGGTGTCGCTATGCAGCTAGCCGGTTGAGCACGGGTCGGTCCACAGGGAGATGGTTGTATGTCCTTTCTTGTCTTAGACGAGTCAATAAAGAATCTGTGTATGAGTTGTTCGATCTAACCTAAGTGTTTATTTGCAAGTATAAAGTTGTTAAGAAGAAAATACGAGATTGTAAGCTAAAGAAATCCGTACTCAAAACCTTTGAGCCGAGTCTTGACCAATTGAAGCTCGAGCAATCGGCAACAACGTGGATTAGGGGATTCAAGCGCGGTATTCGTGGAATCCGGCTTATTTACCCTTGTCCTTCCGTTCTTGTCTCTTGCTTTCGCCTCCGGCCAAACCGAACGCAACCGGTCGCGGTCAGGAATCACCGTTACCTTGTCAGGGTAGGGTGCCTAACGGAGCGCTTGCGTATGGTTTGGGCGGAGTTCAATGGAAAATAACGGGAAAAGGAAAAGAGCAAAGAAATGTTAACTTACAATATCATATGGATTCTTAACAACAACAATAATTACAACATTCACAAAATGAACAAAAGAGAACAAAAAGAAAAGAACAAAGAAAAGAATACAAGTAATTAAGTGCATGAATATAAATTGCAAGTAATTAAAGTGCATGGAAATAAATTGCAAGTAATAAAAAGCGATAAAAAGAACACGAAACTAGGACTGAAGACAAGCATGTGGTCAATAGCCAACCCTTAAACTTGCAAGCTCAATGAAGAGGTTGCAAGATCAAGGGAAGGGTAGAGAACGCATGTGAAATGAAGTGCTAATTCCATGAAAGAATACGACCCTTGAGATCAATAACTAACCCTTAACCATTCAAGCTCAATAAAGAGGTTGAATGATCAAGAGAAAGCAAGAATCTCAAGGGGAAGAAGAAACACAAGAGAATGATACAAAACCCTCATCTTCATTAATCTCCCACTCAAAAAGCTCTCACTATAATTTTCATGGAAAAAGAATGAAGAAGAAGAAGAAAAAGAACTAAAACTACAAAAGAAAGAGGAACAAAAGAATGACTCCTGGTTGAGCTCAGATCTGCTGTATTTATAGGCAGGGAAAATGAAATCTAGGGCAACAAACTGGACCCACATGAAAAGACCATCCTACCCCCCAAAGCCCGTGCCCTGAACCCTGTGTACGGCCGCGGATCCGCCGCCTATGCCCCCTATTGGCCGCGGATCCGCGCCCCTACAGTAGGGTTAGGGTGTGGGCAACTTGGTACTTCCCTGGTCTGCTGTCCCCTGTTGTCTGGTACATGTATTTTCTGATAATTTCATCCAGAATATCTTCAGATTCTTAGTCCAAGATTGCATTATCTTTTTCACTTTTGACTTCTATCTCCCTCGAGCTCCGTGCACCCATTGATTCTTGTGCAACCCCTCTCGTGCTCTGTGCTTGTCCGAGACACGAATGACCGCTGTTATATGCCTTGTCCCTGGAACCGGTACGCAGCACCGGACGGATATGGATGACCGGAACCCGGCTTTTATCTTTTGTCAACAGATGTTCTGTATTTGGTGTAACTGTGGAGATTTTGTCTTGAATTGCAATATTTTTACTGGAAACCTGTATTCTGTAAATATGTAACAAACACGGATTAAAAGTACCTACCTATAAACACACGAGCATAAGAATGGGCGGTATAAAATGCAGTATTCTGTGATGAACAAATACCCCCAAACTTAACTGTTGCTCGTCCCGAGCAAAACCAATTATTCACAAAAAAGTATAAGATCCTAACCGCACTTTCGCAGGGAACGCGATTGCACTGAGCACGTGCAGCAAGCCGTTAAACCTCTAGGTGTCCCTAGTAGGAGGAGTGTTGTCTCCTGAGGGTTTTCAGCGGATACTACCCACAAAATCCGGTCAAGTTGGTTTTGTAAAATAACTAAGATTCAAATCCTAAAGTTTTGTTTTAGAAAATAGCAATTCTATAATCCTAAGTCTAGACCATCGAACCTTTATTTTTCACACCTCGCTTCTTATTTAACTACAGATTTTATATGTCTTTACGTGTAGTGCAAATAGTGTCGTTAAGTTCCAGAAGGATCGATTAAAGTCATCATGTCGCACAAAAAAGCCCAGATAACAATTTTAAAAGGATCACATAAGTTTTATAAAGAGTTAAGCATTTTTCAAGTTTCGTTTTCCAGTAAGGTTTCAACTTCAGAATTTCTATCTTCCTTAACAGGAAACTAAGTCGTATTTTCCACTCCACCTTTTTCTTGTTTTCATTTCATACACACCTCTGTGAACGTGCAATAGTCTTTATCATAGAATAAAACCTTCAAATCTCCGTTAAAATTTTTTTATAAAAGCCTGTCTTTTATCAAGATTATTCTCACACAAAGAACCGTTAGGAATTTTAACTCGGAGAGAACACTTGCTTGACTTTGTTTTAAACTGGACTTTCTAGGCTTCTTAGCGAGCGTTGGGCCAATGCACCCAAACCAGTTGGTTTTAGGACATTAGGTGTAGAAACACCCCAGCGGACTTAATTACTCAAGTTACCTAGGTCCAAAAACAAACGACAGTTTGACGTGAAAATCAGATGATTTAATACGAACGGAGATATAACCGGCAGTTCAATTATTTTTTTGGATAAAAGACGTGTTTAGTGGGTTTGGTGTGTAATCATTCCAATCAAGTTTCCGATGGGTTATTTTTCAGACTTAGCTCCAATTACGGCATCAATAACATTCCTTCATATTCGCTTTACTTCATAAACTATTCTTGACATTACTTATTTCAGAACAAACCTATTTGATCCTCAGAAAATCATTTATCTGTTTAAAAGTTTAAACATGAAAGACTTGTCATCTAATTCCCAAAATTCACAACACGTGTAGTGTGATGTAAAGACGTATATCAGCTATAGTTAACTTCAAAGGAGAGTTATCTTTCAGGTTTTCAAAATCTAAACATAAGATTTAGTTATTCCTATTTTTTCAAACAAAAACCGTCGAATGTTGAATCAGAGTTCTTCCACAATCTAACTTGACAAAAAAGTTTTTATGTTTTTAGAAAATTTTCAATTTTTGTGGGTTTTTAATAGGGTATGCAAATGCAAAATATACAAATGAATGCGAAGGAAGAAAGCTTACCGAGCACACCCCCAAACTTAAACTTGACAGTGCCCTC
The DNA here is from genome assembly GCA_030015575.1 of Agapanthus africanus. Taxonomy (NCBI): domain Eukaryota; kingdom Viridiplantae; phylum Streptophyta; class Magnoliopsida; order Asparagales; family Amaryllidaceae; genus Agapanthus; species Agapanthus africanus. The sequence goes on along the minus strand of JASDDO010000018.1, from coordinate 58,421,865 downwards.
ACTGTCAGGCTATACCAAGAGGGTTAAAATTGCCGGGGCTCACTAAAAACAAATTATATACAAAAAGGAAAACCAAAAAAAAAAATATATATATATATATATACAAAAAAGGTGTCCCCCCCAAACTTAAGTAAAACAGTGTTTCCACTGTTAAGCGTTGAAGTTCAGGATTAGGGGGGAAAGAACAGTATCAAGCTATACAAGGCCTTACACAGGCCAAATGTGAGCACCAACCATTCAAAGATCTTATCGTGATAGAGCAGTGGTTGGTGAAAGAAGGTGAAGAGGTAAGAAATGGAGAATACGCGAGACCGTTTGTAGAGAGAAGTGGAATGCGGTCTCGGTAGATGAGAAGAAGAATGGCGGAAGGGAAAAAGAAGCGGAGTACGAACTTGAGGGTGTAAATGGAGTGAATAGATTAACACAATTTGTGATGAGTGATGTGTAAACAGCGATTGTGCTAATCTATTAACCCGTCGAGAGATTGGGTCAAATCCCTCAAGATTCGTAAGAAGCCATGGGTACGCCGAACTTGGTAAACCAGACATATGAAATGTAAGTGAGACGGGTTCTTGCAAGGTCGGAACGATGGAAAGAATGGAGGGAAGTGATCGAAGAGGGGCATCGGTTAAAGGTTCAGGAGGGTGTACACAGTGAGTGGAAGGAATAGGATGAATTAGAAAATCCGACTCATCAATTAAAACTGTTTCATCCTCAGTGCTATCCTCAATATTCTCCTCAAAATTTAGCACATCCATGCACTTCTCTTCAAAATCCAGACGCATATGGGGTTCGGGAAAAACATTTAATGACTCGGGATGATGAATTGGAGAGAAAAACTCAGTCAAATCTACGGGTTCATCATCCAAAATATTCCCGGCGTCAATATCTTTAATCAAGTGAAAATCAAAATTCTCTGACACCTCAACAAAAGCATGGATATTAATCGATTCAGGTTCTAAAGTGGAGGTGTAGAGGTCAAGAGGATTGGGTATGGTTTCACTTGGAAGAGACCCTTCACAATCAGGTAAATCAAACACTACAAAGTCGCACAACTCATTAATCATTCTATCTTCAACTGGTGAATCATTTGGAACATTAGATAGACTTTCAACACAGGAGTTGTGGGATTCAATTTCAGACGGGTAGGTTTGATTCGGAAGGGGGTACATCTCACTCTCTCCACTCAAATTCACAGCCTGTCCTGCCGCCTCATCATACATTGAAAAAGTTGGAGCTAGTTGAAAACTAGCTGCCGGGTCACTAGGTTGCATGAGGGCGGCCATGGACGCATTTAAATCCATCATCTGTTGGCTTGACGCTACCCTAAAGTCTTCCAAGGACTGTTCTAGACTAGACATTGATTGTGAAGGGGTTTCAGTAAAAGATTCAAAGTTGTTTGGATACTGAAAACTCCCAAATGGCGGTTCTGAAGTAATGTCTAGGGAAGGTGCAAAAGTAGGGTAAGATTGGTAGGAATTGAATGGCTGGACAGGAGTGGGATCAACATTTGGATAAGAAGGTGAATGGAATTGTTGATCCCAAGAATTTGAAGTGGTGAAAGGAGTGAAAGATCGACTACGAGATTGTTCAATACGTTCAGCGATGGACAAAGGTCTCGGGGTTACAACTGGATTTTCAAAAGGTGTATCAACGCAAGAAGGGTTGAATGTTTGAAACGGTTGATACGAAGTGGATTGCGGGGTCCAGTTGTTCGTCCTAGACGCGTCTATCCGATCTTTCAAAGAAATTTTGGGCATGGAGGGGTCGTTTGAAGTTCGACCAAAACAAGAACCGTATGAAGTAATGTCTGGTTGTGGGTACCAAAGTTCGGCAAGAGTTTTGCGAGGTGGAGTACCCATGATATGAAGAGAGAATGAAAGAAAGGTAGAGAAAAGGAGAGGAAAAAGAATGTGATATTTTTTATTTTTTTTTTAAATATATATTAACAGAAGAATGAAATATACACAAAAAGAATATGGACAAAAATAATCACGACACAAAAATACCACACACTTAATCGTTCTAGGGTTCACCTAGGTCAACTAGACCTGCTCCAGAACTTGATTGTCGAAGTAAAACTGTGTCGAGAAACAGGCTCAAGATACACTGATCACGAGGCCAGGTAAGTGCAGAGATAAGGGGAGGTTTTCCAACGCTTTCGCGAAGTTCCTTAATTAAATAACCCTTTCTCTTTTGGCGGTTTCGCCGTTAACACTTTCCTAGACACCCCGTAAACAATATACCGTTAAGCAAGGTTCTAAACACAGTTAACTTCTCCTAGTGAGCGCGAAGTCCTTAAGGCTTAAAGTCTAGTTTCTTTTAAATTTTGTGGGGGTAAACGTTATGCTCAAGTTCGTGATTTGTGGGCCACGGAAAAGGTGATGAAATCCTTTACCGTATGTTGTGGGGTTCGCTTGCCCTTAAGTCCGTATTAATGTATGCAATGCGCAATTCAAAAATTCTATAAAGAATCAAACAATCGTTTTTTAGTTTAAGCGCGGCGCTGCAACAAATACGGGTTAGTCAATTTTTTTAGCGTTTGCTAGCGAACTTGCAAAGAATCCTGCAAAGAATAGTATATTGGAAGCGTCGGATTTGAGAAGAAGGTGTTAGTAAAGTACGTACCGTTAAGTTTTGGGTTAGGAAACCCCCGTTGAATCAAATCCGGTAAGCTTGAAAAGTTCGCTTGCGCGGGTCAAACTACCCGGATCTTTGGCACTGTACTTCGTAATCACCTAAGCCTTGAATGCACACTTTGCTCCCACAATCGCAGTTTGCCAATACGCAAAAGTCTGCACACTTGCCCACAAAAATGATCAAAAAACAAAAGAATATTTTTTTATTTTATTTTTTTATTTTTTATATATATACAAAAAGAATATTAACCCGAATAACAAGAAAAGAAATACGTTACCGTCTCCCCGGCAACGGCGCCATTTGATTGAAAGAATTAAAGTTAACCGCAATCAAGACGGTGTCGCTATGCAGCTAGCCGGTTGAGCACGGGTTGGTCCACAGGGAGATGGTTGTATGTCCTTTCTTGTCTTAGACGAGTCAATAAAGAATCTGTGTATGAGTTGTTCGATCTAACCTAAGTGTTTATTTGCAAGTATAAAGTTGTTAAGAAGAAAATACGAGATTGTAAGCTAAAGAAATCCGTACTCAAAACCTTTGAGCCGAGTCTTGACCAATTGAAGCTCGAGCAATCGGCAACAACGTGGATTAGGGGATTCAAGCGCAGTATTCGTGGAATCCGGCTTATTTACCCTTGTCCTTCCGTTCTTGTCTCTTTCTTTCGCCTCCGGCCAAACCGAACGCAACCGGTCGCGGCTAGGAATCACCGTTACCTTGTCAGGGTAGGGTGCCTAACGGAGCGCTTGCGTATGGTTTGGGCGGAGTTCAATGGAAAATAACGGGAAAAGGAAAAGAGCAAAGAAATGTTAACTTACAATATCATATGGATTCTTAACAACAACAATAATTACAACATTCACAAAATGAACAAAAGAGAACAAAAAGAAAAGAACAAAGAAAAGAATACAAGTAATTAAGTGCATGAATATAAATTGCAAGTAATTAAAGTGCATGGAAATAAATTGCAAGTAACAAAAAGCGATAAAAAGAACACGAAACTAGGACTCAAGACAAGCATGTGATCAATAGCCAACCCTTAAACTTGCAAGCTCAATGAAGAGGTTGCAAGATCAAGGGAAGGGTAGAGAACGCATGTGAAATGAAGTGCTAATTCCATGAAAGAATACGACCCTTGAGATCAATAACTAACCCTTAACCATTCAAGCTCAATAAAGAGGTTGAATGATCAAGAGAAAGCAAGAATCTCAAGGGGAAGAAGAAATACAAGAGAATGATACAAAACCCTCATCTTCATTAATCTCCCACTCAAAAAGCTCTCACTACAATTTTCATGGAAAAAGAATGAAGAAGAAGAAGAAAAAGAACTAAAACTACAGAAGAAAGAGGAACAAAAGAATGACTCCTGGTTGAGCTCAGATCTGCTGTATTTATAGGCAGGGAAAATGAAATCTAGGGCAACAAACTGGACCCACATGAAAAGACCATCCTACCCCCCAAAGCCCGTGCCCTGAACCCTGTGTACGGCCGCGGATCCGCTGCCTATGCCCCCTATTGGCCGCGGATCCATGCCCCTACAGTAAGGTTAGGGTGTGGGCAACTTGGTACTTCCCTGGTCTGCTGTCCCCTGTTGTCTGGTACATGTATTTTCTGATAATTTCATCCAGAATATCTTCAGATTCTTAGTCCAAGATTGCATTATCTTTTTCACTTTTGACTTCTATCTCCCTCGAGCTCCGTGCACCCATTGATTCTTGTGCAGCCCCTCTCGTGCTCTGTGCTTGTCCGAGACACGAATGACCGCTGTCATATGCCTTGTCCCTGGAACCGGTACGCAGCACCGGACGGATATGGATGACCGGAACCCGGCTTTTATCTGTTGTCAACAGATGTTCTGTATTTGGTGTAACTGTGGAAATTTTGTCTTGAATTGCAATATTTGTACTGGAAACCTGTATTCTGTAAATATGTAACAAACACGGATTAAAAGTACCTACCTATAAACACACGAGCATAAGAATGGGCGGTATAAAATGCAGTATTCTGTGATGAACAGGGCGCTGCCCCGCACCCCGCAAAGGGGCTACTAGCCCCCTTGACCCCCAGCCCGCTAACCGGTAGCGGGACCCCGTAAAAACTCTGCGTGGCTCCCGATATATCCAACCCCCCCTAAAACAAAAACACACGTACACTGCACGTTGAGTTCGCATGACCATTTTAACCCGTCAATCGGAGGTTCCCTCGCTCCAAAGGCGAGGGGTAATTAACGGCAGCTTAGTCCGCGGCTGCCGGAGATTCGGATCCCCACGATCAATAAACCCCAGCCTACCCTAGGCAAGGGGAATCTGTAATGCGCCTGACAAGCGCGCGCGTATTCCCATCTCAATGGGGTGATGAAAAACACCCTACAATGTTTAGCAGACCGCTTGCGGCATGTGGGTGTTTAATATGATCATCACCTGCTGCCGACGTAATGACGAGTCTTTAGAGTCCTATACAGGGGTTTCATGGCTCAAGCGAAATGGAGTAAGAGCACATATGTGATATGTGCGGGACCAAGATTAATGCGATATGTGATACCGCATTCTATTCTCGCGATTTGTGACATTGGTCGGTTATATGCGATATAGCCGGGTTATCGGATCAAGTGTTGATTCGATAAGTTGTTACATTTGATATTGGTCGGTTATATATGATATAGCCGGATTATTAAATCAAGAGTTGATTTGAAAATCTAATGTATAATTATATATTTGATATATTACATTACATTAACTAGTATTAGCTCACTTAAGATTTCTTTTCTCACTTGGTTTGTGCACATTGTATATATGTGATATATGCAAGTGTACATTATTTTGTGTCATGGTTGATGATACATGCAAGATAGGTGTATCAGACTTAAACCATGCTAGGGTTAAGTTAGGGTTTTTATTTATTTCTTAAGTTATAACAAAAGAGAGAAGACTTGGTCAATGTTGTCAAGCTTGGATGAAGCTTGTAGAAACATTGACAAAGTCCACTCTTTTGTCTAGCTTAGATATTTTATTAACCCAACCCTTAACCATAGCCCTTGATTAATTCTCTACATGAGTTAGGCATGAGGTCTTAACTCGCCCATAGTTGCAATAATTCATTTGGATAACTCATATGATGAGTTCTTTCTTCTTCTTCTTCTTCCTCTCAAAATGCTTTCTAGTTTCAATGGAGGTATGAGAAAAAATGTGAGAAAATCAAATCTAAAGTGAGCCCACTTCCTACTTCATCATTCTCTACTACTTACCATTTAGTATAGGGTGTTTGCTTCACTAATTCCGTAATTACTGAAGAGATAGCTTGTGTTAGTGTCTCCTCGACGTAGATCATTTTCGGCCTCGTAGACATCGAAGCAAGCATGTTTGTTTCTTCATGGGAGCCTCTCTAGGGTCCGGAGTTCACGATCGCAGCGAAAGGGACTACTACACGGAGCTATTGAAGTGAAGGACTGGTCTACAAAGGTTGTATTCCTTGCTCACTGGACTTACAAAGTGTTTGCATTTATATTTCCGTCGATTTCTAGTTAACGATTCTAAGTTAGGGTTAGCTAAAACGGCAAAAATTTGAATTTAGCATGGACGATGCCTCCCGGAACCTTGCTGCCGTTAACCCTACAGTGGTATCAGAGCCATGCTAGAAATTTATACAGATTTTGTTAAGATTACAAAACCGAAACAACTCTGAAACTTGCAACCCGAAACCCTAGTTTCTGTCGATTTTAAAAGTTTGTCAAAAAATCATTTAAACAATTGCAGAATGTTGTATGTGATGCAACATGAACACACAAGAAAATCGAACCCCTCATCTCGGAAAATTGCCGGCGACATGAAGCCCAGATCTGGCGACGTCGAATTTTTGGTGGAGAAATGGGTTGAATTTTTTGGTGTGTTCCAGTTACGTGGTTTTGGTGTTTCAGGTGTTGTTTGTTTCTGCTAATTTTGCATGTAATGTAATCTTACACTATAAACAATTCGGAGTGTTTCATATTCGTAGTTTTAACATTATTTCGGGTTATTCACATATTGTCTAGGCGAAGTTAAAAAGTTTGATCGAATGTCAAAAACCCATTTTTCCATGTTGAACGTTTTCGGAAAAATATGCAAGTGATTCTGTGGACCCTCTAGAAGAACAAAACCTTAACTCGATTATGTGGCCGTCAGAACCGCCACTAAACCCTAGGGTTTGTGGTAGTTCGGCGTTGTCACATATGAGGCGTTGGTTTGACCCTTCTACGACTGGTTCATAAGTACTGTGGCATCTTCTGGGTATTATTGAACTGTGCTCAAGTGTTGAGCTGTCGGGAAATTGTGGGACTTTGATGAATCAATCGAAAAGTTTAACATCGTCCGGGTATCATGTGATGGGATACAATATTTGGAATCCACATGTAGTTATGAGATAACTAGTTTGAATGTTATAAATCTAGCAGTTTGGTCTCATTTGATTGGTTGCCACAGTATTTTGATAAGATCAAAAGTCCGTCACAATCACGTAGAGTACGCAGATACTCGCCGGGTAAACTTAATAGATAGCCACGCCCTATAGCACCGACCAAGTGACTGTAGGAGAACCCGTCGCCAAAAGTTTTCGTTCGGGTGCTCGCAGCAGCGGTGTTCCACCTTAGTACACTTCGTCGACGGTATCGGGGGGTGAGGCCGTCTACTAAAGTTTCCGACGAGCATTCGATTAGGATGTCGAGAATCTTGTTGAATTGCCCGATATGATATTGAAAAGTGTTTTCGAGATTGAGACTAAAATACGGGGTTTATAATTGTTAGGCATACAAAGTTTAAGGAATTCATTTGGTTAGGCATGTGATGTCTAAAGTGGTTGCATATTCCAACTGTTGTAGTTTTTCACTTTCTTTTCTGCAACCTTAAGTGTAATATGTGGCGTATCGCCGGTTTCAGTGCTATATGTCAACGACAATTAGGATACGTATATTTACTTACGTTGATGACATGTGATGTTATGTGTTGCTGGGATATGTTATATTGGATCGTCGTGATTGAATAGCCGGGGGTTTTATGTGAGATGAGAGTTTTTTTCATTTTCATTCATTTAAAATTCATTGTATGTAATATTCTTTTATTGGGGAACTTCCGGGTTGAGGATGATGTCACCATTGTATATTATTTATTTTTTCTCATTAGGATAGACCCAAGGCGGGGAGTATAAGTAACCGGGTTCTAGGGTCCAGTGGGAGACCATCTCGAGGAGTCGAGGCCGGGTCTCCTAACTCTAGAATTTGTAGGGTTGCTTGCCGCTCTCGTAAGGGTCTAAGGGTGTGGGATTGGCTATTCATCATGATCATGGAATCCGTGTTTTATACGGGCTTAAAATAAAACCCGGAAATCCTAGCATATCCAATATTTCATATGTTGTTTTCTGCTGCGATATCTGTGATGTGATCATTTGATATATTGATGAGATGAATACAGGATATAGTATATGTGATATATTATATAGACGTTGCTTATGTTTTACACCCGCGCTAGCACTGCCCCGCTCTGCCGTTGGTTACCTAACCTAACGGTGCACGAGAGGACATCGAGGCGAATGCGGATGGCATAAGCGTACGTTGTATTTATCTGTGATGTTTAGGTAACTTAAAATGATGGAACTTCATTAATGAGATTAATGAAATAAAAGAAACCAAAAGATGTTGTAGAAACTTGTCTCGAAAACTGGTAGCTCTAGTTCTTGCTTTGCATAGTAGTATTTGTGAAATATCCTGCACATTATTCGATAAGGAAAGAGCCGAGATCCCTTCACCAGGAGTGACCTCTTTAGCAAAACTAGTAAAAGCCTCAAAAACACTCCTTTACAAAATCACTCGATTCTACAACAATATCAAGTTCATTACCAAAGGGTTTTCTTAAAAACCTGTCGTAGCCCTCCGTCATTTCAGATAAGTAATAGTTAGTATTCGTACTGCGTTTGTTGACCTTGTCAAGACGTAATGTGTGGTAGCTGATTAGTGCTTATCTGCATAAGCATATGATGCGATTGGATTAGGGTAGTTGTGCGACTTTGTTGACCTTGTCAAGGGTCGTGCGGGTGGGTTTAATTCAAACAGGAAATGACAGGTCGAACTTGACTTGCGGTCTATGGTTTGTTGACCTTGTCAAGGTCATAGATCGCTCGGGGCAAAATATTATCGGGAATTTCAAGTGTTGAAATTTGCAATGCGATTGCATACCTCCTATGAGATAGTTGGATCCCGATACCCACTGCGAGTAAGAGTTACTCCTGGGAGAGTTTTACACATTACAATTAGCCGATCAAGTTGGAGTCTAGAAAGGTGTTAACGGGGTTATGCCTATGGAAAAACGAGGTTTATTTTAATTAGGTCTGTGTGAAAGCAGGGGGAACCTCCCTCAAAGTACCAATACCGGCCTGGCTGAAAGATTGGCGAACTTGTAGGGTGTAATTAATCCCGGCTAGTCTTTCCTTTTAAGATTTGAAGGAAGATTTGATAAAAACTGTGAGAGCCATCCTGATTAGATATATTAATAACCAAACTAATCTTTCAAGAGTATACGCTGAGTGTTTTCTTCTCTCTCTCTCCAGGTAGCGACCATGTCACGCCTTAATCAAGATAATAATACGGATGTATTGACCGAACCCGCTTCTTATACTGAGCTAAGGAACGTTGATCCCGCTCCAACTTATAATTGTTATAAAACCGAGCAGGAAATTAGGGAAAACCAGAATTCCCGTGCCGCCCAAACGAGAAAAGTGCATGCTGATGCATCTTCTTCGGGTGTGTTCATTACCGAGAACTGTTTTTCAATATCCTCTATGTCCTAGATATGAGATACCAGATCAGGATCTCATATATGTAATCTGTTACATGGGCTACAGATAGGTAGAGAACTGAGAAAGGGTGATAAGTTTTAAAAGTTAAAAATGGTGCAAGTGTTGCAGCTAAGTCTGTTGGCAGTTATCACCCTGTATTACCAAATACATTGATTCTGAATGAATGTTATTAGATACTGAACCTGATATACAACATCATATCAGTCTCTTTATTTAGTAAAGAAGGATATAATTTTGTATTGTTGGATAATATTTTGAACATTTTCTATATCAAGAGTTGATCGGTTCAGGTACGTTATCTAAAAGCATATACGTTCTAAATCAAACCACGGTTCTTAACGTACAAAACACACACAAAAGGAAGAGTTCAGAAATGAACGAATCCTTCTTAAGGCATTGTAGACTAGGTCATATCAATGTGACCCGACAAGCTGAAGTTACATTAAGATGCATATTTAAATCAGTTTGAACTTACATCTTGTGAAACTTGCCAGTCATGTCACAAAGATAAGATGGCCATAGCTCCATTTCATAGAAACGGAGAAAGAGTTAGTGAACTCTTGGGATTGATACATGATGATGTATGTAGATCCCCTGTCTACAAATACCAGGACTGGTTCTTTGTACTTCATTACATTCACTGATGATCTCTCAAGATCCACACATGTGTTCCTTTTGAAACACAAATCTAAACCTTTTGAGATATTCAAAGAATATAAGTTAGAAGTAAAGAACCAAAACGGGTATAAGTATTATGTCCTATGATGAGATCAGGGAGGAGAATACTTGAGCACGGAATTCCTGGACTATTCTAAAGGAGAATGAGATTCTCTCTCAGCATTACTCCTCCGTATACACCACAGCACGTCGGTGTATCGGAGCGGAGCAATCGCACTCTATGTGATATGGTGTGCTCTATGATGAGTACTACTGAGTTGCCTATTTTCTTTTGGGGTTATGCACTTGTGAAGCTGCATACCTATTGAATAGGGTTCCAACCAAATCAGGTGTCTACCACTCCATATGTGATATAATATAGGAAGAGCCCATCTCTTAAGAATGTTAAGATTTGGGGGCTGTCCGGCCTATGTCTAAAAGCAAAATCCGGACAAGCTCGAGGCAAGGTCAGTTATGTGGAAGTTTGTTGGATATTCTAAGTATTAGCAAGGGAATATCTTCTACCACACTGAGGAACAAAAGGTGTTTTGTTTCTCAGCATGCCACCTTTTGGAAAGGGAATTTCTTGTGAAGAAATTAGTGGTCATGAGGTAGAACTGGAAGGAGTTCCAGCTATACAAACTGCAGCTGATGATTTGGTAGAACCGAAGGATCCAATAGCTTCCGACGAACCTCAGCCTCTCCGCCGATCTAGTAGGGTTCCTCATCCACCTGAGAGATACTTCGGTCTTCTCTATGACTGTGGGAATGAGGATTGCATCATGAGATGATGACCCAACTAGTTTCGAGCAGGCCATCAAGAGTAGGGACTCTGTGAGAATGGCTGGATGCTAAACAATCTGAGATGGAATCCATATACACCAACAAAGTATGGACTTTGGTTGCTATATCTAAAGGGTTAAATCCCCATCAGCAGCAAGTATATCTTGAGAAGATTACTTGGTGTACATGAAAAAGTTGAGACTTTCAAAGCTAAGACTAGTTGTAAAAGGTTCTCGTCATCCACCAGGTGTGGATAATGATGAAACCTTTTCTAGTGCCTATGCTTAAGTCCATCCAGATCCTACTTGCCACTGCTACATACCATAACTACGATATCTGGCAGTTGGGTGTTATGACTGCTTTTCTAAATAGTGATTTAGAAGACAGCGTCTATAAGTACACAGCCAGAAAGCTTCATAGACAGTGGGAGCAGCGGAAACGTGTGCAAGTTGCTTTATAGGATAAAGCTGGCATCGCGGAGTTGGAACGTCTATTTTGATGTGGTAGTCAAAGAGTTTGACTTCATCAAAATAGTAGATGAACCTTGTATATACAAAAAGGTAGTAGGTAGTATGGTGATGATCCTCGTATTGTACGTGGAACACATATTCTTGATAGGAAAGAAGTTTCATATGCTACGCTCGGTCAATCTCCTCTTATCATAAGGATTCTCTATATAGGATCAAGGTGATACCTCCTAAATCCTGGGTTTTGGATCTATGAGATAGATCTAAATGGATGTTAGGATTCTCACTAGGTGTAGTGAGATGGTATCAATCGATCCTGGGGAGAATCACTGGATAGCTTCCAGGGTGGTAAGATCGACTGAATGTCAGTCACAGGCATTGTCTTTACCCTCAGTGAAGGGACGGTATCTTGGAAGAGTTCCAAGCTAGATACCGTGACAAACTAGACGATAAAGGCTGGATAAATTGCTACCAAGGATACTACCAAAGAGTTAGTCTGGATGTATAAAAGTTCATGAGATGAACTTCGTTCCTATCATTGTGTGACAATGAAGTTGTGGCTTTGGCCTAGGAACCCCTGTCCCATCAGTGATCCAGACATATTCTTAGGCAGTATTACCTAATCATGGAGATGGATGATCTCCAGGGAGATCGAGGTTCGGAGAGTAGACACAGAAGACAACAACGCGGATCCACTCACAAAAGCCTATTTCCCAGTAGAGACTTCTATGGGATGGTTGAGTATGAGATACTTCAACCACTGCTGATTGTTGGGTATGAGATACAATAACATATGGCCCTAGTGTAAGTGGGAGATTATTAGTGATATGTATGCCCTAGAGACCATTACTGTACATACGATGTATATTGTAGTGGATGTTTGGACATATATATGGAGGACTTTCTTGCTCGACATGATAGTATGCTATCTGGTTGCTCTTTATCTTAACATGTACACTGATTGTCTTTATGTTACATGTTGATAAAGCCCTTAGGATGAGTACTTGACTGCCAAGACTATGATGCAAATCATACTAGTAGGGACAGTGTAGTCGCTAAGTACATCCTTCAAATGTTCCTAGTCAAGGGTATATCGAGACAGGGCATCGATATACCAGAGTAGACTAGCGTATAGCTTCTTGACCCATGTAGATGGGCGATGGATGATTCCATATCCATTGGTGTTTGACATCAGAGATAGTATATGGGTGCTCAGTGGAGACTGGGTACACAGAACGGACTCGCCAAGAACTCCCAGATGGTATTATACCTAACGTCAGATGGCAGTTCTCTGGTGACACTGGTACAGGTTAGTCTGTAGACCCGAGATCGTCATAGAGTCTTGTGTGATTCCCACTGTGCTTTGATTTCCACCTTACCACGTTCAAGAGAACATGCAAAACGGTGGTTTTTGGGTACAGTCCTGAGTCATATGGAGGCAATGAGCGATAGGAGGGGTTTCGTCTCTCCCGGTAATGGGAGTTGATGTTGCGCTGTGGTCGATTGGCTATAACAAAAGTCCCTGGCCATGGCTGCTTTAGAGATATACTGATAAGTGTTATTAGTAGTTTCTTGACCCGTTATGAGCCTCATATCGACACGAATTATCGAGTTACTGGGGTCTGACGTTTACCACCCCTAGACGAGATATGCGACATATAAGATGAAGAGACCGGACTGTACGGTAACAGGAGTGTGAGCAGCCTTGCGTGTTGATCTTCTGATCGCTCAATACCCGGATGGCCGTTACATTTAGGAGACCGCTTGCAACATGTGGGTATTTGATATGATCATCACCTACTGTCAGCGTATTAACGAGTCTTTAGAGTCCTACATAGGGGTTTCCTGGCTCAAACGAAATAGAGTAGGAGCACATATGTGATATGTGCGGGACTGAGATTAATGCGATATGTGATACCGCATTCTATTCTCGCGATTTGTGACATTGGTCGGTTATATGCGATATAGCCGGGTTATCGGATCAAGTGTTGATTCGATAAGTTGTTACATATGATATTGGTCGGTTATATATGATATAGCCGGATTATTAAATCAAGAGTTGATTTGATAATCCAATGTATAATTATATATTTGATATATTATATTACATTAACTAGTATTAGCTCACTTAAGATTTCTTTTCTCACTTGGTTTGTGCATATTGTATATATGTGATATATGCAAGTGTACATTATTTTGTGTCATGCTTGATGATACATGCAAGATGGGTATATGAGACTTAAACCATGCTAGGGTTAAGTTAGGATTTTTATTTATTTCTTAAGTTATAACAAAAGAGAGAAGTCTTGGTCAATGTTTTCAAGCTTGGATGAAGCTTGTAGAAACATTAACAAAGTCCACTCTTTTGTCTAGTTTAGGATATTTTGTTAACCCAACCTTTAACCATAGCCCTTGATTAATTCTCTACATGAGTTGGGCATGAGGTCTTAACTCACCCATGGTTGCAATAATTCATTTAGATAACTCATATGATGAGTTCTTTCTTCTTCTTCCTCCTCTCAAAAAGCTTTCTAGTTTCAATCGAGGTATGAGAAAAAATGTGAGAAAATCAAATCTAAAGTGAGCCCACTTCCTACTTCATCATTCTCTACTACTTGCCATTTAGTATAGGGTGTTGGCTTCACTAATTCCGTAATTAGTGAAGAGATATCTTGTGTTAGTGTCTCCTCGACATAGATCATCTTCGGCCTCGAAGACATCGAAGCAAGCATGTTCGTTTCTTCATGGGAGCCTCTCTAGAGTCCGGAGTTCATGATCGCAACGAAAGGGACTGCTACATGGAGCTATTGAAGTGAAGGACCGGTCTACAAAGGTTGTATTCCTTGCTCACTGGACATGCAAAGTGTTTGCATTTATATTTCCGTCGATTTCTCATTAACGATTATAAGTTAGAGTTAGCTAAAACGGCAAAAATTTGAATTTGGCATGGACGATGCCTCCCGAAACCTTACTGCCGTCTTTGGTAACCCTGCACTAGGGGGTGGATAAAGTCAGACTCCTAATAACGCGACATTTAGTGTCGGTATGAAGCCTATCACCAATTGAGAAACTACTGATCCGAATCAGTAATTCTCGTCTACCCCGGCCGAGGATTTCTGGCGATGGCCACCCGTGCACTCCACGATATCAACCCCCAATATACCGGGAGAGACGAATCCCCTGACGTTCCGCTCACTGCCTCCATGTGGCTCGGGACTGTATCCAGCTAAAACCTGTTTGCACGACTCCTTTAGCCGTGGTAGGGTGGTAATCAAAGCACAGTGGGAACTCACACGAGACAAATGACGATCTTAAGTCGATAGACTAACCTATACATATTTCACCTGGGAACTGCTATTTGACAATAGGTATAATACCAACTAGCATGTTCCCGGCGAGTCCATCCGGTGTACTCATAACCCAATGAGCACCTGAATACATCTTAGGTGAACAAACTGACACCAATAGCTTGTGAGACCGGCCACCGCCCCTTGTCGGGGTCTCGATCCATATACATTAGTCTACTCATGGAATATCTATGCCCAATCTCGAAACTCCCATAACTAGGGACACTTTAAGGATGTGTTTATAGACCACCCAACTCTCACGTATATGATCGCCATCATACTGATGATAGTCAAGCAAGAATCCTATGGGCTCTATCAACATGTAATAGTGATCTATAATGTCACCTGAAGCATGTACACGATGATAAAGACAAACCATATAGCATACTATCATCTCGAGTAAGACTGTTCTTCCGGTATAGGTCCTCCCTCAATCATTGCAATCACGTGCCTGCGATCCAATAATTGACTTGAGGGCACTATAGCCAACAACTTCCGCATTACAGTCTCAAAAGACAGATTGCAGAAGTGCGATCCGTTATCACTGATAATAGCTCGAGGGTGCCCAAACAGAGAGAAGATGTTTTCTTTTAGAAACTTAACGACAACCTTGTTATTGTTAGTTCGGCTTGGGATGGCCTCGACCCATTTTGAGACATAATCAACCGCCAGTAGAATGTACAGGTTCTCATATGAGTTAGGGAACGAGCCCATGAAGTCAATTCCCCAGACGTCGAAAATCTCAACAGCCAAAATCGGTTGGAGCGGCATTTGATTTCTTCCCGAAATTCGGCCAATGTGCTGGCATTTAGAGCATGTCTTGCAATATTCATTTGAATCCTTGAATAGCGTCGGCCAGTAAAAACCGCATTGCAAGATCTTTTTCGCAGTTTTCCTGGAGCTGAAATGACCGTCACATGCATGATCGTGGTAGAAAGATAGAACACTCTGAAATCCAGTGTTGGGTATGCACTGGCGAACGATCTGATCAGGACAATACTTGAACAGGTAGGGTTCTTCCCAGTAAAAGTGTTTTACTTGGGAATGAAAATGATATTTGTCCTGACTTGATCATTCGTTTGGTACAAGTCAAGTAGTAAGGTAATTTACAATATCTGCGAACTAAGATTCGCATGATATTGTCAAAAGTTGTTCATCAAGGAACGAATCATTGATTGGAACGATAGGCGATGGAACAGAAGGGAGTTGAGAAAGATGGTCAGGGACAACGTTTTCACATCCACTTTTGTCTTTGATGACAAGATCGAATTCTTGGAGTAAGAGAATCCAACGTATTAACCGAGACTTGGCACCTTTTTAGCGAAAAGATGCCTTAGAGCTGAATGGTCTGTATAACAAACGACTAGGGAGCCGATAAGGTATGGCATGAATTTCTCTAAAGAAAATACAGCAGCTACGAATTCCTTCTCAGACGTCGTAAAGTTCAATTGGGCGTCATTCAGGATACAGCTCGCGTAATAAATTGCGTGCGGCATCTTATCGATATGTCCTCCTAAAATAACACCGATGGCAAACTCGGAAGCATCACACGTAATTTCAAATGGGTGGTTCCAGTCGGGGGATGATAAGATAGGAGCAGTAGTGAGTGACTGTTTCAGCGAGGTGAAGGCGGCAAAACATTCCGAGTTGAAATGGAACGTCGAGTCCTAGGCCAGTAAAAGAGTCAAGGGTCTAGCAACTTTGCTAAAGTCCTTGATGAACCGTCTATAAAAACTGGCAGGGCTAAGAAAAGAACGGATGTCTTTGACGAAGTTAGGAGCAGATTTGAAATGACGTCGACTTTAGCCTTATCGACTTCAATTCCACTTTGTGAAATAATATGCCCTAAGACAATACCTTCATGAACCATAAAGTGGCATTTCTCCAAGTTTAAAGTTAAGTTCTTTTCCTTATATCGGGTAAGGATAGCGTTAAGGTGTTTCAAACACTCGTTGAAAGAATCTCCATAGATCGAGATATCATCTATGAAAATCTCTAGAAACTTCACGACCATGTCGGAGAATATTTCCATCATACACCGCTGAAATGTAGCGGGAGTATTGCATAACCCAAAGGGCATGAGGCGATATGCGAACGTACTAAAAGGAGAAGTGAAAGTTGTCATGTCCTGGTCTTTTTCAGAGATGGGAATCTAATTGTAACCTGAGTAACAATCTAGAAAATAGCAAAACTCATGCCCATCTAATCTTTCGAGCATTTAGTCAATGAATGAAAGCGGGAAGTGATCCTTCCGTGTCGCGGCGTTGAGTTTTCGATAATCAATGCACATTCGCCCCCCGGTCTGGGTGCGAGTAGGGATTAACTCGTTCGCCTGGTTGGTGATGACCGTAATGCCCGACTTTTTAGGAACATGTATCGGACTTACCCATTGGTTGTCGGATATCGGATCAATGATACCACTATCCAGGCATTTGACGATTTCTTTCTTCACATTCTCCTTCATGACTGGATTTAATCGTGTCTGTGGATCCCTGGCTGGCTTGGCATCATTCATCATGTGAATATGATGTTCAACGATCAGGGGACTAATCCCCTTGATGTCCGCCATAGTACAGTCAAAAGCTTGTTGATTTGATTGCAAGACCGAAAGTGTCACGACCCAAATTTGGCACGTGACCGGCACTTAGATTGCGTGACGTCTAAAGATTTCGACACAATCCAAGTAAGCCAGAAACCAAGATCTAAACCCTGTTTGCGAAAATAAGGAGGTACAGTTTTAAAAGTAATGAAAATGAGATCACATTTTAAATTCAAAGATTGTTTAGTTTAAAGCATATGCCGAATGGTTTTTAAAATGAGTTAAAACAATTAGTTTTAATATTGGAAATTTTGACAGCACCTCCTTTGTAATTTTTGAGAAAAACAAGTACATAATCATTAATATAGTGACATCCCCTACTTGGGAGCAAAATCAACGCCAATCAGCGGAAACAACCCACGCAAATAATATACGACACTTAGAAGCGAAGAATCACATGCATAAAAGTAAAAGAAAGCACAATCAACCATAACTATTCGATTCTACTCAAATCAATCCAAAATACATACATAAGAATACCCTCGTTCTAAGTCAAATAATATATATGGTCTGATGGTGTGTCACTAGATACAAAATACAAACTACCCAAAAGAGACGGTTACTAAACATGTAACCCACCTAGCAAGATAAGCGACGAAAGCTAATATGTGTCCCCTTTTGGTTATAATGCCCTCAAAGTCAATTATTGGATCGCAGGTACGTGTTTACAATGATTGATGGGGGACCTATACCGGTAGGACAGTCTTACTCAAGATGATAGTATGCTATCTGCTTTGTCTTTATCATCGTGTACATGCTTCAGATGACATTACAGATCACTATTACATGTTGATAGAGCCCATAGGATTTTTGCTTGACTACCAGCAGTATGATGGCAATCATATACATGGGAGCTAGGGTCTATAAGCACATCCTTAAATGGTCCCTAGTCTAGGGAGTTTCGAGACAGGGCATCGATACTCCAGAGTAGACTAGTGTATACGGATCGAGACCCCGACGAAAGGCGATGGCCGGTCTTACAAGCCATTGGTGTCAGTTGGTTTACCTAAGATGCATACAGGTGCTCTGGGTTATGAGTATACCGGACGGACTCGTCGGGAACGTTCTGGTTGGTATTATACCTATTGTCAGATAGCAGTTCCCTGGTGACATGTATACAGGTTAGTCTATCGACCTGAAATCGTAATTTATCTTGTGTGAGTTCCTATTGTGCTTTGATTACTACCCTACCATGACTCGTAGGAGTCGTGCAAAGAGGTTTTAGTTAGGTACAGTCCCGAGCCACATGGAGGCAGTGAGCGGATCGTCGGGGGATTCGTCTCTCCCGGTATTGAGGGTAGAGGTCCCAGTGTGCATGGATGGTCATCACCAGAAATCCTTGGCCAAAATAGTCGAGAATTACCGATCTAGGATCGGTAGTCTCTCAGGTGGTGATGGGTTTCAGACCGACACTAAATATCGCGTTATTTGGGGTCTGACTTTATCCACCCCCTTAGACCCGATATGCAATACTCATAGAAGAACGGACTAGACTGTACGGATATTGTCACTGTCAGGCTCAGTAGGGTTTCTGGATGAGTTCGCTTGTCGGCCTCCCTTTTGCTCAATACCTGGGTAGCCGTTACGTACAGCTAATGCCACTGACGTGCTTGTGGTTAAACCCACTGCCAGCGTATTGATGAGTCTTTAGAGTCACACATAGAGGGTTTTCCCTTGTTCGGGCAAAACGTTGTAGAGGCCGTATGGTTTTATGGTAGGGTTCGACCATACACGTGCACTTGTGCACGTGTCATAATTCTGACGGATATTACTGATGGGCTTTGGTTTAAGCCGGATCCTAGTATTATATTGTTAGAATATTTTCGTCTCGTTGTATTCGTATTCAGTCGGAATACGGATGCAGATATGTATATATGGCTGAGGGATATTCTTGTAATTCCGTTACGAGTTTACTTTTGAAGTTACCATTTACTATTCTTCCAATTTAAACTTTTGGTTTAATGTTTAATATTAATTGTGAGCCATGAATTTTGGCCAAATTCTTTGTTGTTTTGGCTTTTCCCAGTGAGCAAATTTCGTGGGCAGCATGGGCAATTTCGTTGGTTTTGGTGAGGTGTCCCTTTGGCATTAATGTTCTTTGTTTTGATGAGGATATTTGTGATGGCTTGAGAGTGGATGGCTGTTGATATTTTATGGAGTGACTTTTTCATGAGTTAATTAATCAATCACATATATCCCACCACTACACTTCACAATTCCACAGAGAACCATTTTCCTGCTATTTGGTCGAGCCCAATTTCCTTTCTTCACTTGCAAAATTCAAGTGCTCACAATTTCTATCCATGGAAACTTCATTTACCTCTACCCAAATCATTGAATTCTTTGAGACAAAGTATTCACATACTATCTCTATTTCATCTTGGGTATCTAGGCTAGCAAACTGGATTCCCGAGTTGCTTCGGTTTGAAGCGAGAGCCCGTATAAAGAACCCTCGACGTGGATCTTCTTCGGCAAGGGAGACCGGAGATTGAACTTGCCTTGGAGCAGCCGCGAAGAGCTTGGGAAGAGGTTGTAGGGTTGTATAGCATGACAACAAGGTTTAGCAAGGCATCATCCATGTCATTTTATAAAATTTTAGGGTGCTATGAAACCCTAACCAAGATCTTAACCAAAGAATTAGGGTAAAATTTGCATGTAAACAACTTTACATCTAAGAGAGAGGGATTACAACCTTTGTAGTCCATTCCTTTGCTTCATAAGCTCCGAGTTGTGGTCCCTTTGCTGCGATCATCAAGCTCCCGGACTCTAGAGAGGCTCCATGAGGTGGATGATGCATCTTACTTCAAGTCTTCGAAATCCAAGACGATCTACCTTGAGGAAACACAAACTCAAGTTTACTCTTCACTAATTATGAATTAGTGAAGCTAACACACTAATCTATATAGCTAGTATAGAAGAGGATGATGAAGTAGGAATTTTGCTCTCTTTAGTTTTCTTTTTCTCAATTTATTTCATCACAAATGAAAAGGCTAGCAAGCTTTTTGAGGAAGAAGAAGATGAAGTGATGAAAATAATTGTTGTGTTGTTAGAAATGCAACCATGGGTCAAGTATATCATCCTTAACCCTTGTAGAGAATTAACCATGAGCTATGGTTAAAGATATGGTTGATAAATATCTTAAGCTAGACAAAAAGAGTGGACAAAGTCAAATAAGTCTACAAGCTTATACAAGCTTTCAACAAATATCTACCATGACAAATATCTACAATATTTGAATAACTTAATGACAAATATTAACCCTAATCATAACCCTAGCATGGTTTAACTCTCATAAACCCTAGTAGCATTTATAACCAAGCATGTTACAATTATACATATCACATATATATAATTTAGTAACAAAAGAAAAGAATACATTTAACATATATCACATATATATCAATGCATCCAAAATGAGAAAAAGAATTACTTAAGCGAGCTTATATTAGTTAATGTAATGTAATATATCACATATATAATTATACATTAAATTATCGAATCAATACTTGATCCGATAATCCGGCTATATCACATATAACCGACTAATATAAAATGTATCATTTCATCGAATCAACACTTAATCCGATAACCCGGTTATATCACATATACCCGGCCGATATCACATATCGTGAGAATAGAATACGGCATCGCATACTCGTATTATTCTCGGTCCCGCACATATCACATATGTGCTCCTACTCCGTTTCGCCTGAGCCAGGAAACCTCTGTGTAGGACTCTAAAGACTCGTCAATACGCCGACAGTAGGTGATGATCATATCAAACACCCACAAGCTGCAAGCGGTCAGCTAAACGTAACTGCCACCCTGGTATTGAGTGATCAGAAGATCAACAAGCAAGCCTGCTCACACTCCTGCAAATCCAATCAGTAACACTACCGTACAGTCCGGTCTCTTCGTCTGATATGTCGCATATCCAGTCCAGGGGTGGTAAACGTCAGACCCCAGTAACCGATAAGTCGTGTCGATGTGAGGCTCATAACGGGTCGAGAAACTACTGATAACACTTACCAGTAGATCTCCATATTATCCCTGGCCAGGGACTTCCAGTTATAGCAAATCGAACACAGCGCAACATCAACCCCCAATACCGGGAGAGAAGAAACCCCTCCTATCGCTCATTGCCTCCATATGATTCGGGACTGTACCCAAAAGCCACCATTTTGAACATTCTCGTGAACGTGGTAAGGTGGAAATCAAAACACAATGGGAATCATATAAGACTCTATGATGATCTCGGGTCTACAGACTAACCTGTACCAGTGTCACCAGAGAACTGCTATCTGACGATAGTTATAATACCATCTAGGAGTTCTTGGCGAGTCCGTTCAGTATACCCAGTCTCCACTGAGCACCCGTATACCATCTTTGATGTCAAACACCAATGGATGTGGGATCATCCATCGCCCATCATATGGGTCAAGATGCGTATACGCTAGTCTACTCTGGAGTATCGATGCCCTGTCTCGATACACTCTCGACTAGGAACAATTATAGGATGTACTCGTGGACTACCCTGGCCCCACTAGTATGATCTCCATCATAATCCTAGTAGTCAAGTATATATCCTAAGGGCTTTATCAACATGTGAGAGCAAGACAGTAACCCAATACAAATCAACATGTTAAGATAAAGAGCAACCAGATAGCATACTATCATGTCGAGCAAGAAAGTCATCTCTATATGTATTCAAGCATCCACTATAATATACATCATATGTACAATAATGGCCTCTAGGGCATATACAAAACTAACAGAGGTTAAAGACCGAAGGACACGGATCGATCTGTATAATCTTAAACTCCATTTTACAGTTAACTAGTATAGGGTTAATGGCATGATTCGGGTTTTAGGGTTACGTTAGCGCCAGTTTGAAAAGTTTTTTGTTCCGCGTTTGGCCTCGAATTGACGGCCGGGGCACTGGCATAGCCTTATATGGTATCAGAGCCAGGCCAGTAACCCCATACTAGTTAGTACTAGTATAGGGTTAATGGCACGATCCGAGGAATTGGGTTTCGGTAGCGCCAAGTTTCAAAAGTTTTTGTTCCGCGTTTGGCCTCGGATTGACGGCCGGGGTGCTGGCATAGCCTTACATGTCCGCAACGCCGCTATGCGTCCACGCATCTCCCGTAAGGAACTAAGGCACAACGGGGGTGAGTTGCCAACTCAGCGAATAAACTAACATCCAATAGTTGAAATTATATGCATAACGAAATAGCGACTAAAACTATGCATCAGGTGGACATGATATGTGATAGCATATGAAACATGAATATATAACTACAGTGCATGTATAAAAGAAAACAGAAATCTCATCAAGTGTTCCAAAATCTTAGTCATTTTCATAAACGATCCTCAAATCCAGTGTCAAAAATCGACAGAAATCTTCAGTTTTAGCAGGCATCGTTCCCCGAACAATCCTGACAACCAACAACATCGGTCGGTATTCTCCATATATCCGCCGTGTTTCTCAAACTATCTCCGGTATCGAGTGTCCTTGCTAGGCTCCCCGTCTCTAATGCGGCTTTTCTGCCCCTCGGTCTCGATCGGGTCTACCATGTATCCGAATGTATACTCCCCCACTCAGTCCGGATAACGTAAAAATCCGCAACCGTATAACTCCCCCACTCGTTTCGGAATAAAACCAAATCAGAAAAATAGCAACTCATGGTGGACGTATCATATAAATCACGAAGACCCGTAAAATTATAACATGTAGTGAATAAAAACTCAAAACAAGGAAAATATCATAATTCAATATTACATGATACAAGTAATAAAAATGACAATAAGATATGATATGTGTCAAAACAATAGAAATACTGCGTGACAACAGTTATATTTATATTAGTAGTGCGCAATAGATTATAGGTGACATGGCATGTTCTAGATGTGTACGTGACATGTTAATTACCGATGGGGTGTAGTGTAGCATGTAAGCATGTGCAAGTGCAACATAACTCATCGGTAATAGTGCAAGTGTCCTAGCAAGTGTTAAGCAATAGAGATTAATAGTTATGAATGCATACAATGCAATACTAGGTCTAATTATGTAAACAACATGAATGGAAAACAAGTATAACAAAATTTCTGGTTTCGGGCGCTATACGCCATCATACAATGTCTCCGGTAGATATTTAGTCTACTCACCGTAACAAGTCATGATTGTTCCCTTATAAAAATAAAAAAAATAAAAAAAATAATAAGTAAAAAGGGAATGGGAAAAATCCCTAAATGGAGCATCACGTGCCCACACGTGATGCGCTTTGGAGCCAAAATTATAAAGCATCACACTTAATAAACAGGACTGAAGTTGGGCCTCACGTGCCACACGTGAGCGCCTATATACAAAATATTTAGGCGCCTTCTTAAACCAAATAGCAGACAAGAAGGCGCATCACGTGCCAACACGTGATGCTTTTCTCTAGGACTGCGGCATATAAGCAGACCAGCCCAAAGTTATGGATCACGTGCTACACGTGAGGGCTCCCAATGCTTTCTGAGCCGATAAAATTAAATTCTAAATACAAGGATCCAAATCCTATTTGGAAAATATTTTCCCAATCTTTCTAAACAAGAAAAATTGTACTCTGTAAATCAGAGCACCGTTGGATCAAAGATCCAATGGTGATTAAAAATCACCAAGATACAGAATAAGTTCTGTATGGGAAAATATTTTCCCAATCTTGTTAAAAACAAGAGAAATGTCTTCTGTAAAACAGAAGTCCTTGGATCAAAGATCCAACGGAGGATAAATTCCTCAAATCAATTAAGAAATCTCTTAGTGAGAGATTTCCTTAATTGAATCAACAAATCATCCCCCTTATATAAAGGTCCTAAGACTTCAAGTCTTGTACAGAAGAACCCCCCCTCCATAAACTTCAAGTTAAAGAGAGAAAACAGAAAGAGAAACCCTAGGTAAGAGAAAAGAAGAAAAACAGATAACATATTATCTCTACTTCGCCTCCACGAGAGTTGAACTATTCTAAAAAGAACTTAGTTCTTCCTCTGGTTGAGATCTGCAGAAGCAGATCTCCCCACAAGTTGAGAATTTAATACTCATCGGGGAGATTCTGTTA
The DNA here is from genome assembly GCA_030015575.1 of Agapanthus africanus. Taxonomy (NCBI): domain Eukaryota; kingdom Viridiplantae; phylum Streptophyta; class Magnoliopsida; order Asparagales; family Amaryllidaceae; genus Agapanthus; species Agapanthus africanus. The sequence goes on along the minus strand of JASDDO010000018.1, from coordinate 58,397,462 downwards.
TGTAGATTCAAACCTAGGGGAAAGAACTAAGTTCAAAGAATTTAATTCTTACAAGAAGATATAGCAATTTAATTCCTCTAGTAAAACTAGGGTTTAACCATATATAAGAATTTAATTCTTACAAAACAGTGGGCTGGAAAGTCTCAAAACTCAAGATCTCCATGCATGTAAAAAGATTAGCACCCAACATGATAATGGCCGATCACGTGCTCCTACATGAGCACCCTTGATGAACAAAAGAGGACAACTGAGATTGGCTCACATGATCCCACGTAACCCCCAAATAGTGCTTAGCACTTATAAAGCAAAAAGGGAATAAATCAAAAGCAGTTTCCATTTTTGGGGTGCCTCACATGATCCCACGTGACCCAATAGTGCTTAGCGCTCAAAAAAGAACAAGGGAATAAACCCAAAGAAACAGCGCCAACTTTCAAGCTCCTCACGTGACCCCACGTGAGCGCCTCAAATTTTTAGAGTTTAACACTACTTCAAGCGCCTCACGTAACCCCACGTGAGCGCCTCAAATTTTTAGTGTTTAACACTACTTCAAGCGCCTCATGTGGGAGTACGTGAGCGCTGAGCATATACTAGTGTTTAACACTATAAAAGGCCAATATTAGCCAAACTCAAACCAAATCTCCCGAGGACAATCAATTGAGCCCCTCATGCTCAGGGTCCCCAAAACCGATCTCAGTCCCAAAGATAGCTAACAGATGGCATATAAAATGATGTTCATCCCATCCCCTCTCAGTCGGGACATTGGTTCAAGGGTACATCTCTCCACACCTCTGATATATGTCGTTGTAATTCTTCAACGTCTTCAGAGAGATGGAGGGTCCCAATAACCAATAAATTTTGGCGCATCCCTAAACTCTTAAACCAAAACCCTATAGACTATGATGTCTTTAAACAACAGACTATGATGTCTTTAAACCCTATAGACTATGATGTCTTTAAACATGGACTATGATTTCCTTAAACCCAATGGACAGCAACGTCCCTAAACTAAGATGATAGAGCCCAAATACTCTTTCGTTGGATCTAAATGATCTTAAAACCTTGTTAAGTAGATCTTAGTCTAAAATTAGACTAATGTATCCTTAGCAAACACTTAAGTTGATCTTAATCTCAAACGAGGTTAACGATCCTTAAATCAAACCAAACCCAAATCTTAAAAAATACGGATTTGGACTAATCCCCGCCCTACGGGCCACAACATAAATTAGTCTCCGTATACAATCCACGGGCAACCTAAAACAAAACAAATATACACGACATGAAGTGAACATCTGAAGAAAGAGAAAGTGGTTATCGCTACGCAGTAACGTAATTAACTGCAGGGGCTTGCACCTGCAGGGAAGAGCGTCCCCACAATCAAAAACCCCTCACAATGAGGGGGAATCTGACGAAGTCTGCTACAACGGCCACATCCGTCTAAACCTCCGATACACGGTGCCATAAATCAACTTGGCATCTTCGGAGAGGTGGACAGATAAAACCAAATAGCATCTGGCCCCAAAATTCAGGCCAGACGTCTGAACGTCCCGGTCGCGTCTTTCGGCGGTAAACAATGATCTACTCAGACCCCATCACACCTTTTCCCTTCCTCGCTGCCTCTAAAGTCCCCGCGGTCAAACCTAACATCGAAAATAAACTTTTGTATACAAGCAGCTAAATTCCGATACGGCGAATACGTAAATTCTAATTGAAATAACTTATGTAACGTGATACATTTGAATATCGTGTGCTATAGAGACCCAATGCTAACTAGAGCTACCCCGAATCGTCGTATTTTTAGAAAACACAAAAACGTGATACGAAATGTCTGTATCATACGTTAAAATATAGCAAAAGGTAAGGCAATTAGCTTTCAGATTTTTATACAGACTATCTTGAAAAAATCAAAGTTTATCAGAAACCTTAGATAGCCTACAGAGAGATACCTACCCAAATTCAACACCAAACTCTACCAAAACACCGGTGGTAGTGGGAAAAAGAGGAATTCTGGCGGTTGAACTTTAGATAATTGGGTCTGGATTTCGAGGGTGCACTCTTGGTTCTAACACTATTCTACTGTACTGTTTGATTTATTTAGAGACTAATATAACTATAGCAGATACTAACAGAGGCTAAAACTCTAATCTAAATCAAATTTTTCCGATATCGTAAACATTAATTGGTACAGAACTCTTAACAAAACCAGAAAAGTTGGGTGTTATACCTATTTGAAGAATTCCACAGAACTCAATCGTCAAGATGTGCACAAAGAGTTGAGGAGTCCTAACTTGAGTGATTTGAACCAAAATCCAAGGAAACTCTAGTTTTTTTTCTCTTGGTAACAGAAGAGAGCTACACTATTTTGGTGCTAAAGTATTATGAAAACCAAATTTTCAGTTTGCTAAACTGAACAAAATAGAGAGAGTTTTGTGTTGAAAAGGGGAGGAGGTGTCACCATGGAGGGGTGAGGTGCATGTGTGCAAAGGTGAGGTATTGGCTTGTGGTACACCTCATGGTGTGTTGTAGGTGAGCTTCATACTAACCTTAACATCATGATTCTCACAAATTGTACTTAAACCCTCATACAACCTTATAACTCTCTTTGCAATTAAAATTTTCACTTTAACACTTTCTTTACAAACTAAAAGCCACCTAAACTAATTACCATAATACGTAAATACCATAACCATTTATAAAGGTCTTTTTATCAAAATTATAAAATATAAATAACATTTTTCAAATAAAAATAATTAATTATCTTAAAAAATTCTGAAACGTTATAGAAAGCAGGGCTTTCTCTTGCTCTAAAGCAAGAGAAGCTGAAATGATTACCGGGAGAGTCTCGTTTTCACCTAAGTAAGCATACTTAAGGTAAGACGGCAGAGGCTTGAGTTTGAGCGTCAGTGAAGAAACAACTGAAGGTAAGATCGGAGAACGTGTCTCGAACTCAAAAGATTCCAAGAAGGACTCAAAGTGTGTGTAGGCAACAGAGTCGGATGGTTCAATTAACTCATCCGCAAATTCGAAGGATTCCAACTCGGATGGTGACATGTCAGGGGTATCTGAAAAAGTTAAACAATCATATTCTCTCTCTGTCTCGGAAGCAATCAGATCGAAAAGATACACACAAGGGCGTCGAGATAATCGGGATCGAAAAGAGATTTCTTAAACTCGCAAGTTTTCGGATCGATTTCTTGGATGGAACAGATATCCAGAACATGAGCACTCGGGTCGAAGGGCTGATTTCCTAACCTAAAAATGTTGAGCTCAATTGTTATTTTTCCGAATGATAGGTTCATAGAACCATTGCGACAATTGATTACAGTATTTGAGGTGGACAGAAATGAATGACCGAGAATTACCGAAATTGGATTCCTGGGGTTAGCCACAAGCTGTGTGTCTAAGACTATGAAGTTCACGGGGAATATGATGTCCCCGACTTTAATCAACACATCCTCTAACTCACCCCTAGGATGGGGGTGGATCGGTCGGCCATTTGCAGCATACAGTATGTGGGTTTCAGTTCCCCTACACCGAGTTGCTCGTAAACTGAATATGGAAGCAAGTTATCACTAACACGAAGTCTAGAAGAGCGTGATTGATATTCTTATCCCCGATGGTAATTGAGATTGTAGGATAACCATGGTCCTTCTTTTTTCGGCAAATCAAGGGTAAGAACATCGATCACATTACTAGCCAAGAAAACCTTCTTCGGTACTTGAGATTTCCTCATTTTAGTGCATAAGTCCTTGAGGATTTTCACGTATGAAGGGACTTGTTGGATCGCATCTAAAAGAGAGATGTTGATGTTAACTTATTTGAACAGCTCCACAACCTTCTCCATCTGTGGACTGGGCTTATTGGGTCTCAACCGGTTTGGAAAAGGTGTTTTATTTAAATTGGTTGAGTCGAATACCTGTGTAAAAGGTTGTGGAGACGGAACAAAACCCAAAAATGGAGTTTGAGTTGAGTGAGATGTGGGTCTGTTCAAAGCAGCAAATTTATAAGAAGAACCCGGTGAATTATAAAGAACGGGTTCAAAAGAAGAAGAAGCCGGGGTGTCATCATCAGCAATTAGGGAATCAACGCGGTTGTTCAGCAGTCTCCCTGATCTCAATATAGTAACAGCACTCACATTATAGTTATGTTGTTCAAGAACAACATGCACATTTTGTAGGTGACCAGGATTTGGTAAGGGTTAAGTGGGAGCTTTCCTTTCTCCCTCATGCTCATCGCAGCGTTTAGTTGTGCAATCTGGGTCTCGATGGATTTTATACTCTGTCCATGATAAGCTATGTGTTGCACAAACGTTTGGATCGAAGATTGGATGTTTGCGATGGGCTTTGTGGATATCTTAACAAAAACTTCCATACTTCGTTCGAGAGCAGAAACCTTATCAGTACCGGACACAGCAAAATTATTGTTCTGAAGGAACGAATTGTTGTACGGAGCAGCATTGTTTGTCGGGTTTTGAAAAGGTTGCGGTTGGAAAAGTTGCTGAAATTGTTGTTGTTGTGGAGAAGCCCTCTGAAAGTTATTTTGGCCTTGGAACTGGTTTTAGTTTTGATTCTGGTTCTAGGCAAAATTAGGGTGGTTCCTCCAACCTGTCCTTAAGATGTTTGATTATAAGGACATCCTTCCGTCAACTGTGACGGATCCGAACAACAAGCACAAAAGGTGCGGAGGGGAGCAACAGGGCTAGGGGTAAGAGATGAAAATTTGCTCTCAATCGCTTCGAGTTTCCGCATGATTGAGGCCAATTCGGCTTTCATCGTAATTGAAACGTCTAGATGGAGAACTCCTGCCCTAGATTGACCGGAAGAAAATGTAGAAGATGGCGCGGTCGGTCGGGTGATTTCCCATTGCAGAGTTTTCTGAGCGAGATCTTCTAAGAATGGCCAAGCGTCCTCGTCGGATTTAGATAGGAAGTGGCCTTGACAAATAGTTTTCCATAACTGTCTAGTTTCTGGAAGCAGACTCTCATATAAAGTGTGGCAAATTAGCCATTTTTCAAAACCATGATGAGGACATTGCATAAGGAGATCCTTGTACAGTTCAAAACACTTCCAATATGGTACATTAGGAAGCTGAGTGAATTGATTGATCTCAGTTCTGATGCGCACAGTCTTATGATTTGGATAAAACTTCTTTAAAATGGCTTTTACAAACTCATCCCAACTGGATATGAAATGAGATGCAGTGGAATAAATCCATTTTTTCGCTAAATCACAAAGGGTGAAAGGGATCATCCTTAAGCGAATCGCATCATCAGAAAGCTATGTTATTTTCATCATCTGGTAAACTTGTTGAAAATTGTTGATGAAGACGTACGGGTCATCAGAATCAAGCCCGTGAAATTTTGGCACAATGTTGAGAAAATAGGGCTTAATCTCAAAATTATCCCCATTGGCCGGTGGTACAGAAAGGCAAATGGGAAGAGTTGTACAGATAGGATAGCATCAGTCTTGTAATGCGATGTATAGTGGTGCTCCTATGGATGGTGGTAGATTATTTGCACCAAGCGAAGGTGGAATTATTCCCGAAGGAGGTAGATTATTCGCACCAAGAGATAGTGGAATCATGTTGGGAAATGCGGGATTTTTTTGGTCGAGAAAAGGTGCAGGTCCCGACATTTCACGAGAAGAGGGTCGGGATAAAGAAGGTGAAGACATGTGGACAGAATCACGGTCAACTTCGTCTTGGATATAGTGCCCTCAAAGTCAATTATTGGATCGTAGGTACATGATTGCAATGATTGAGGCAGGACCTATACCGATATGACAGTCTTGCTCGAGATGATAGTATGATATCTGGTTTGTCTTTATCATCGTATACATGCTTTAGTTCACTATTGCATGTTGATAGAGCCCATAAGATTCTTGCTTGACTGCCAGCAGTATGATGGCGATCATATACATGGGAGCTGGGGTCTGTAAGCACATCCTTAAAGTGTCCCTAGTCGTGGGAGTTTCGAGACAGGGCATCGATACTCCAGAGTAGACTAGTGTATACAGTCGAGACCCCGACGAGGGGCGGTGGCCGGTCTCACAAGCCATTGGTGTCAGTTACTTTACCTAAGATGTATACAGGTGCTCATTGGGTTATGAGTACACCGGACAGGACTCACCGGGAACATGCTAGTTGGTATTATACATATCGTCAGAAAGCAGTTCCCTGGTGACATGTGTACAGGTTAGTTTATCGACCTGAGATCGTCATTTGTCTCGTGTGAGTTCCCACTGTGCTTTGATTTCTACCCTACCACGCTCAAAGGAGACGTGCAAACAGGTATTTTTTGGGTACAGTCCCGAGCCACATGGAGGCAGTGAGCGGATCGTCGGGGATTCGTCTCTCCTGGTATTGGGGGTTGATGTCGCACAGTGCACAGGTGTCCATCACTAGAAATCCTCGGCAGAGGTAGTGGAGAATTATTGATTTAGATCAGTAGTTTCTCAGGTGGTGATGGGCTTCATGCCGACACGATTTATCGCGTTATTAGGGGTCTGACTTTATCCACCTCCTAGACTCGATATGCGATACTCTTTAGGCGAACAGACCGGACTGTACGGATATTGTCACAGTCAGGCTCAGTAGGGTTTCTGGATGAGTTCGCTCGTCAGCTTCCCTTCCAATCAATACATAAGCAACCGTTACGTACAGCTTGTACCTATGACGTGCTAGAGATTATACCCAGTGCCAGCGTGTTGATAAGTCATTAGAGTCCCCCACAGACAATTTTCCAAGTTCGGGCGAAACGTTGTAGAGGCCGTATGGTTTTATGGCCGGGTTCGGAAAATGCACGTGCGTTTACGCACGTGTCATATTTCGGGCAGATAATACTGGTAGGCTTTGATTTAAGCCGGATCCGAGTATTATACTGTGTAGATATAATATCTTTGTCTCAGTTGCATTTGTATTCGGTCGTAATACAAATGCGGGTATGTTTATACTGATACGGGGTTATCCTGAAATTCGTTTCAGGATCACTTTCGGAAGTTACCAGTTTCCAGTTTTCTATCGGCCTAATTTAATATTCGGTTAAATGTGGATTTATCTTTTCTTCATGAGAGTGAGTCGTGGTTCTAGAAGCTTCTTGATTAGTGACTCATCTTAGCATTTATTGTAATGGTGACTAGGTTAATGAATCACCATTTTGCATTAATTGTTTAAGTGTGTCATCCTTTTCATTAAATGTTGTGATAAGCTTTGTTTATGGTTACCTCTCTCTCTCTCCTACACTCACCCCTCCTCTTGATAAAGTGGCCGGCCCCTCTTTGAAATAATGATGGTTGTTTTGAAAAAAAGTTTATGATATTTGGTTCATAGAAATTAGTATGTTCATTTCTCATTTACCCGATTCAAAAGGCAACTTCATTAACTGTTCGTCCATGGTTTTGGACGAAGCGAGACAAAGTGTTCTACTCATTCTCTATATCAATCTTGTTCATCTCTTTTAGCAAACTTGATGATCGAGTTGCCTCGGTTCAGAGGCGGGAGCCCGTTTAAAGATCCGTCGACGTGACGCCACCTGGACGAAAAGACTGGAGATTCAGGAGATCGGAGCAGCCGCAACAAAGCGTGGGGTGATGGTTGAAGACCGAAGGACTCGGATCGTTCGGTATAACATTTCTACCCACTTTGTAGTTTGTTAGTTTAGCTTTAATGGCAGATCCGGGTTATAGTACACGATAGCGCCAGTTGTAAAAAGTTTTTGTTCCGCATTTGGTGTCTGTTAGACGGCCGGGGCGCTACCGTGGACTTATAGTGGTATCAGAGCCTCACCATTAAGCTTTACTAACTTGTGCTAACGTGTTTAAAATATCGATCGAACAAAATTTTCAAAACTGCAATTTCCATGTTCTAAGTTTCTGTCGATTTTTAACAGGGCCTAAAAATTATTTTGAGCATCTCAGAAAAACAAGCAGGGTTTTGTAAGAACACTGGAGAAAATTGGATCTGTGATCACTCTGTACGGCCGCGGATCCGCGGCCCAAGCTATGGTTTGGCCACGGATCCGCCGCCGAATTAGGAGATCAATTATCCAATTTTCTACAGTAGCTTCTACACAGGAAATTGTTGTTTTTGGTATATTTCTTTTGGGCCCAGAAATTTTTTCTGTACAGCAAATGTACGTGGGGCCCACTTCACGAATTTTTTGTTAGTTATATGTATGCCCTAGAGGCCATTACTGTATATTGGATGTATATTCTAGTGGATGCTGGGACATATATAGGTAGGACTTTCTTGCTCGACATGATAGTACGCTATCTGGTTGCTCTTTATCTTAACGTGTATACTTACTGTCTCTCTGATTACATGTTGATAAAGCCCTTAGGATGTGTACCCGACTTCCAGGACTATGATGCAGATCATACTAGTGGGGCCTGGGTAGTCAATGAGTACATCCTTCATTGTTCCTAGTCGTGGGAATATCGAGACGGGGCATCGATATTCCAGAGTAGACTAGCGTATATCTTCTCGACCCATGTGATGGGCAATGGATGATCCCATATCCATTGGTCTTTGACATCAGAGATGGTATACGGGTGCTCAGTGGAGACTGGGTACACTGAACGGACTCGCCAAGAACTCCCAGATGGTATTATACCTCACGTCAGATGGCAGTTCTCTGGTGACACTGGTACAGCTTAGTCTGTTGACCCGAGATCGTCATAGAGTCTTATGTGTCTCCCACTGTGCTTTGATTTCCACCCTACCACGGCTCTACTGAGTCGTGCAAACAGGTGGTTTTTGGGTACAGTCCCGATTCACATGGAGGCAATGAGCGATAGGAGAGGATTCGTCTCTCCCGGTATTGGGGGTTGATGTTGCGCTATGCTCGACTGGCCATAACAGGAAATCCCTGGCCAAGGTTGCAGTGACCTACTGGTAAGTGTTATCAGTAGTTTCACACATGTCATGGACTTCACGTCGGCATGACTTATCAAGCTATTGGGGTCTGACGTTTACCACCCCTAGGCGAGATATGCGACATATCAGACGAACAGACCGGACTGTACGGTAAGTGTTACTGGTTGGATTCACAGGAGTGTGAGCGGGCTTGCTCGTCGATCTTCTGATTGCTCAATACCCTGGTGGCCGTTACGTTTAGCAGACCGCTTGCGGCTTGTGGGTGTTTGATATGATCATCACCTGCTGCCGGCGTATTGACGAGTCTTTAGAGTCCTACACAGAGGTTTCCTGGCTCAAGCGAAACGAAATAGGAGCACATATGAGATATGTGCGGGACCGAGAATAATGCGTGTATGTGATACCATATTTCATTCTCGCGATGAATGTGTCGAATGGTTGTATGCGATATAACCTAGTTATCGAATCAAGGATTGACTCGATAAGCCGATACATTGGATACTAGCCGGTTATATGCGACATGACCGGATCATTGAATCAAGTGTTGATTTAATGATTTAATGTATAATTATATATTTGATATATTACTTTGCATTAACTAGTATTGGTTCACTTTAAATGGATTTTCTCACTTGAATTGTGCACATTGTATATGTGATATATTTTTTGTGCACATGATTGTATCATGTTGATGATACATTCTAGCTTGGTTTTGTGTAAAGTATTGAACCATGGTTAGTTAGTGGTTAGGGTTTCATTTCATTTACTTAATCATTTATTTATTCTTTTTGTTTATTTTGAAAAAGAAAAATGATAAAGAGAAAAAGAAATGGTGGCTTAGTTTGTTTTTTTGTTGAAGCTTCTTGAAGTCTTGAACAAGTCCACCATTCTTGTCTCTTCTTTAACCCTAACCACTCATCTAACCTTAGTTAAATCCCTACACTAAACCATGGTTGAGATTATGATAAGTATCATATTGTTTTTATTTTAAAAAACTTATGATATATTTCATCTTCTTCTTCTTCATCTTCTTCTTCCATGAAGAAAGCTTGGTACATCAATGGTGATTGATGAAAAAGTGTGAGAAATCCAAATCTAAAGTCTACCCACTTCCTATTCCTTCATCCTCTACCTCTTGCCAAATAGTATAAGGTGTTTCCTTCACAAGTTTTCTTGACTTGGTGAAGTTGGAGCTTGATCTAGCGATGCCTCACGTAGATCATCTTCGGCATCGTCGTCGATGACCTAGCCCGCTTTTTCTCCGATGAAGCCGATGCTTGAGTCCGGAATCCGATTTGGACAGCGAGGGGACTTCATCACGGAGCCTGGGAGGTGGAGGACCGGATCTACAAAGGTTGTATCCCCTTCCCTTTAGCTATATTTCCGTTTACTTGCTTGCATCGCCTATTTATCTAGTTAACGATCCGTATTAGGGTTTGTAGGCACTTGTAAAATTTCAATTGGCCATGTTTGGTCACTTGTGAGACTTCATTAAAGTGCCTAGGAACCCTACACAGTGGTATCAGAGCCTAGCTAGAGCCTTAGGCGATGCGTAGACGGAGTTAGTAGTCCGATCGACCTAAAACCCCGACTTTAAAATGCTCTCTGGACAATTCTGTAAAATGTGGATTTTTGTAGATTAAAAATATGCAGAAAAATCAGCAGGTATTCCTAAGAATTACTGTGAAATTCGAGAGCATGATTCCTCAAGTATGCGGCGGAACCGCAGCACAAGCATGGCCAAGTTGTCCCATCATCTGTTTAAATTTTCACAGTAACTCCTAGTTTTTAGTGCTGGTTTTCCTGGGAATATTTTAATTTTTAGTCCAGAGTTTTATTTTCTGGGTTGTATTGGGAACTCAATGTATCGATCGGATTGTCTAATTTTGTCAGTGTGTTTTTCCGGGTATTTCAGAATATGTTAAAAAGTTCGACCGGATATAAATACCCACTTTTTCCCCTGCCGGGAAATTTCCAATTGTTGGATTTTTCCGTAGTTTAACGACGTTCTAAGTAGTGCAAGTAACGCGATGGTCCCTCTAGAAGACAACAAACCTTAACTCGATTATGTGACTATCTTGAACTTCCCTTTGAACCTTCGGGTTTGGGACAGTACGGCGTGCCACATGTGAGGTATTGGCTTGACCCTTCTACGGCTGGACCGTTGGTACTGAGGCACGAACTGAATGCTGTTAGACTTATTTCATGTGTTGAGCTGTATCGGGAAAACTTGGGTGTTCGATTGTTCGATCGAAAAGTTTAGCGTTTTCTATTTATCCGGAATGTGATACAATAATTGGAATTCACAAATAGTTATGAGATAACTGAATGAATGTTATAAATCTAGCGGTTTGGTCTCATTTGATCGGTTGCCACGGGATTTTGATGTGATCAAAAGTCCGTCGCAATCACGTAGTGTACGCGGATACTCGCCGGGTAAACTTAATAGACAGCCTCGCCCCATAGCCCCGACCAAGTGACTGTAGGAGAACCCCGTCGCCGAAAGCATCCGTTCGGGTGCTCGCGGCAGCGGTATTCCGCCTCGGTGCACTTCGTCGACGGCATTAGGGGTGCGGCCGCCTACTAAAGTTTGCGATGAGCATTCGATCAGAATGTCGGAAATCCTGTTGAATTGCCCGACTTGATATTGAAAAGAGTTTTCGATAATGAGACTAAAATGCGGGGTTTATAATTGTTAGGCATGCGATGTCTAAGGAATTCATTTGATTAGGCATGCGATGTCTAAAGAGATTGCGGATTCCAACTGTTGTAGTTTTACACTTTCTTTTCTGTGACCGTAAGTGTAATATGTGATATCGCCGGTTGCGTTGCTATATGTCAACGACAATTGGGATGCGCATATTTACTTACGTTGATGACATGTGATGCTATGTGTTGCTGGATATGTTATATTGGATCGTCGTATTTGAATAGCCGGGGGGGTTTTATGTGAGATGAGTGTTTTTTCATTTTCATTCATGTAAAAACTTGTATGTAATATTCTTTTATTGGGACACTTCCAGGTTGCGGAAGTTGTCACCGTCTTTGTATATTATTTAATTTTCCGCATTAGGATAGACCCAAAGAGGGGAGCACAAGTAACCGGGTTCTGGAGTCCAGTGGGAGACCAACTCGAGGAGTCGAGTCCGGGTCTCCTAACTCTAGAATTGGTAGGGTTGCTTGCCGCTCTCGTAGGGGTCTAGGGGTGTGGGATTGGCTATTCATCACGACCGTGGAATCCGTGTTTTATACTGGCTCGTATTGAAAACACGGTCGTCCTAGTATATCCAATATTTCATATGTTTCTTCTGCTGTGATTTATCTGTGATGTGATCATGTGATGTTCTGTGACAGATATTATATATAGTATATATGATATATTATATAGACGTTGCTTATGTTTTACACCCGCGCTAGCCCTGCCCCGCTCTGCCGTTAGTTACCTAACCTAACGGTGCAGACGGGACATCGAGGCGAATGCGGATGGCATAAGCGTACGTTATATTTATCTGTGATGTTTAGGTGGATTTAAATGATGGGATATTCATTAATGAGATTAATGAAAGAAAATAAACCTAATTGATGTTGTGGAATCGAATTTCTAAATAAAACAGGTAGCTACAGTTCTTGCTTTGCATCGCGGTGTTCATTATAGAACATCCTGCACCTTATTCGATGAGGAAAGGACCGCGATCCCTTCACCGGGAGTGACTCCTTTAGCAATAACTGGCAGATGCTACAACCCTCGGTTTGTCTTTGATCGCTTCTATAGTTTCCGCTTTGCACAGTGATATATATGATATATCCCGCACCTCATTCGACGAGGAAAGGGCCGACGATCCCTTCACCGGGAGTGACCCCTTTAGCAAAACTAGAAAAGCCTCAAAAACATTCCATTTAAAAACTATTTGATTCCGCAACGAGATCAAGTTCAAAGCATTAAAGGTTTTCATAAAAACCATTCGCAACCCTCCGTCATTTTAGAAAGTAGAGTACTTAGTATTCGTGCTGTGTTTGTTGACCATAGTCAAGGCACAGTGTACGGTAGCTAAGTGATGTCTTCCTACACCGCATATGATGCGATTAGTTAGGACAGTCGCGTGACTTTGTTGACCTTAGTTAAGGGTCATGTGGGTGGGTCTAATTAATCACGAAATGACGGGTAGAACTTGACTAGTACTTATGATTTGTTGACCATAGTTAAGGTCATAGGTGCTAGGGGTAAAAACCTTTATCGGGAGTTTCAAGTGTTGAAATTTGCAATGAGATTGCATACCTTCTATATGATAGTTGGATCCCGATACCCACTGCGAGTAATTGTTACTCCTGGGAGAGTTTTGCGCTTTACAATTAGCCGATCAAGTAGGTGTCTAGAAAGGTGTCAACGGGGTTACGCCTATGGGAAAGCGAGGTTTACAGTAATTAGGTCCGTGCGAAAGCACGGGGAACCTCCCTCAAAGTACCGACACTGGCCTGGCTGAAAGATTGGCGAACTTGTAGAGTGTAATTAATCCCAGCTAGTCTTTCCTTTTAAGGTTTGAAGGAAGATTTGATAAAAACAGTGGGAGCCATCCTGATTAAATAAAATACATAACCAATCTAATCTTGCAAGAGCGCACGCAGAGTGTTTTCTTCTCTCTCTCTCCAGGTAGCCACCATATCACGCCTTAATCAAGATAATAAAATGGATGTATTGACCAAACCCGCTTGTTATACTGAGCTGGGGAACGTTGGTCCTTCTCCAACTTATAATTGTTATAAGACAGAGCAGGAAATAGAGGAATACCAGAATTCCTATGCCGCCCAAACGAAGAAAGTGCATATGATGCATCTCCTTCGGGTGTGTTCATTATAAAGAACTGTTTCTCAGTATCCTCTGCATCCTGGGTGTATGATACCGGATCAGGATCCCAGATATGTAATCTGTTACATAGGGCTACAAAAGGGTAGAAAAACTGAGATCGGGTGATAAGTTTTATGAGACAGAAAACGGGGCAAGTGTTGCAGCCAACTCTGTTGGTCGCTGTCACCCTGTATTACCAATACATTGATTCTGAACAAATACTATTAGATACCGAACCTGATATGCAAAATCATATCAGTCTCTTTATTAGTAAAGAAATGATATAATTTTGTATTGTTGGATAATGTTTTGAACATTTCCTGTATCAAAAGTTGATCGGTTCAGGCACGTTATCTAAAAGCATTGACGTTCTAAATCAAACTACAGTTCCTTTTATACTGAACACACACAAGAGGAAGAGTTCAAAAATGAAGAAATTCTTCTTGAGGTATTATAGACTAGGTCATATCAATGCGACCCGACTAGCTGAAGTTACATTTAGATGCATATTTAAATCAGTTTGAATTTACATCTTATGAAACTTGCCGGTCATGTCACAAAGATATAATGACACCAGCTCTGTTTACTGGAAGCAGAGAAAGAGTTAATGAACTCTTGGGACTAATACATAATGATGTATGTAAGGTCTCCTGTCTACACATGCCAGGACTGGTTCTTTGTACTTCATTATATTCTCTGATAATCTCTCAAGATTCATTCATATATTCCTGTTGAAATATAAGTCCGAACCTTTTGAGGTATTCACAGAATATAAGTAGGAAGTAGAGAACCAAAATACGGGTATAAGTATTATGTCCTATGATGAGATCAGGGAGGAGAATACTTGAGCACGGAAATCCTGGTCTATTCTAAAGGAGAATGAGATTCTCTCTCAGCATTACTCCTCCGTATACACCATAGCACGATGGTATATCGGGGCGGAGTAATCACACCCTATATGATATGGTGTGCTCTATGATGAGTACTACTGAGTTACCTGTTTCCTTTTTAGGGGTTATGCACTTGAGAAGCTGCATACCTATTGAATAGGTTCGAATCAAATCAGTTACCTACCACTTCATATGTGATATGGAAAGGGAAGAGCCCATATCTTAAGTTTTTTAAGATTTGGGATTGTCCGGCCTATGTCTAAAAGCAAAATCCGGACAGGCTCGAGGCAAGGTCTGTAATGTAGAACTGGAAAGATTCCAGCTATACAAACTGCAGCAAATAATTTGGTAGAACCAAAGGATTCAGTAGATTCCAACGAACCTCAGCCTCTCCACCGATCTAGTAGGGTTCCTCACCCACCTGAGAGATACCTTGGTTTCTCGATGACAGTGGGAGCGAGGATTGCATCATGAGATGATGACCTAACCAGTTTCGAGCAGGCCATCGAGAGTAGGGACTCTGTAAGAATGGCTGGATACTTAGTGATCTGAGATGGAATCCTTATACACCAACAAAGTATAGACTTTGGTTGCTATAACTGAAGGGTTAAATCCCCATCAGGAGCAAGTATATCTTGAGAAGATTACTTGGTGTACATGGAAAAGTTGAGACTTTCAAAGCTAGACTTGTTAAAGGTTTTCGTCATCAACCAGGCACGGATAATGATGAAACCTTTTCCAGGGACTATGTTTAAATCCATCCAGATCCTACTTGCCACAGCTACATACCATGACTACGATATCTGGTGGTTGGGTTCCATGACTACTTTTCTAAATATTGATTTAGAAGAGAACGTCTATAAGAACACAGCCAGAGGGCCTCGTAGACAGTGGGAGCAGCGGAAACGTGTGCAAGATGCTTTATAGGATAAAGCAGGCATCGCGGAGTTGGAACATCTGTTTTGATGTGGTAGTCAAAGTATTTGACTTCATCAAAATAGTAGATGAACCTTGTATATACAAAACGGTAGTAGAGAGTAAGGTGGTCATCCTCGTATTGTACGTAGACAACATACTCTTGATAGGAAAAGAGTTTCTTATGCTACGCACGGTCAATCTCCGCTTATCACAAGGATTCTCCAATAGGATCAAAGTGATACCTCCTAAATCCTGAGTTTTCATCTATGAGATAGATGTAATTGGATGCTAGGATTCTCACTAGATGTAGTGAGATGGTATCAATCGATCCTGGGGAGAATCACTGGAAGGGTTCTAGAGTGATAAAGACGACTGAATGTCAGTCACAGGCATTGTCTTTACCCTTAATAAAGGGACGGTATGTTTGAAGATATCCAAGCTAGATACCGTGGCAAACTAGACGATAAAGGCTGGTAACATCGTTATTAAAGATACTACCAAAGAGGAAGTTTGGGTGTATATTGGTTCATAGGATGATCTAGGTTCCTACCATTGTGTGACAATGGAACTGTGGCTTTGGCCTAGGAACCCTGGTCCCATCAGTGACCCAGACATAATCTGAGGCAGCATCACCTGATCATGGAGATAGTTGATCTCCAGGGTGATCGACGCAAGGAGAGTAGACACAGAGGACAACACGGCGGATCCACTCACGAAGGACTTTTCCCAAAGAGAGACTTTTAGGGGATGGTTGAGTATGTGATACTGCAACCACTGCTACAGATGGCCCTAGTGCAAGTGGGAGATTGTTAGTTATATGTATGCCCTAGAGGCCATTACTGTACATTGGATGTATATTGTAGTGGATGCTGGGACATATATAGGTAGGACTTTCTTGCTCGACATGATAGTACGCTATCTGGTTGCTCTTTATCTTAACGTGTATACTTACTGTCTCTCTGATTACATGTTGATAAAGCCCTTAGGATGTGTACCCGACTTCCAGGACTATGATGCAGATCATACTAGTGGGGCCTGGGTAGTCAATGAGTACATCCTTCATTGTTCCTAGTCGTGGGAATATCGAGACGGGGCATCGATATTCCAGAGTAGACTAGCGTATATCTTCTCGACCCATGTGATGGGCAATGGATGATCCCATATCCATTGGTGTTTGACATCAGAGATGGTATACGGGTGCTCAGTGGAGACTGGGTACACTGAACGGACTCGCCAAGAACTCCCAGATGGTATTATACCTCACGTCAGATGGCAGTTCTCTGGTGACACTGGTACAGCTTAGTCTGTTGACCCGAGATCGTCATAGAGTCTTGTGTGTCTCCCAGTGTGCTTTGATTTCCACCCTACCACGGCTCTACTGAGTCGTGCAAACAGGTGGTTTTTGGGTACAGTCCCGATTCACATGGAGGCAATGAGCGATAGGAGGGGATTCGTCTCTCCCGGTATTGGGGGTTGATGTTGCGCTATGCTCGACTGGCCATAACAGGAAATCCCTGGCCAGGGTTGCAGTGACCTACTGGTAAGTGTTATCAGTAGTTTCACACATGTCATGGACTTCACGTCGGCATGACTTATCAAGCTATTGGGGTCTGACGTTTACCACCCCTAGGCGAGATATGCGACATATCAGACGAACAGACCGGACTGTACAGTAAGTGTTACTGGTTGGATTCACAGGAGTGTGAGCGGGCTTGCTTGTCGATCTTCTGATCGCTTAATACCCGGGTGGCCGTTACGTTTAGCAGACCGCTTGCGGCTTGTGGGTGTTTGATATGATCATCACCTGCTGCCGGCGTATTGACGAGTCTTTAGAGTCCTACACAGAGGTTTCCTGGCTCAAGCGAAACGAAATAGGAGCACATATGAGATATGTGCGGGACCGAGAATAATGCGTGTATGTGATACCGTATTTCATTCTCGCGATGAATGTGTCGAATGGTTGTATGCGATATAACCTAGTTATCGAATCAAGGATTGACTCGATAAGCCGATACATTGGATACTAGCCGGTTATATGCGACATGACCGGATCATTGAATCAAGTGTTGATTTAATGATTTAATGTATAATTATATATTTGATATATTACTTTGCATTAACTAGTATTGGTTCACTTTAAATGGATTTTCTCACTTGAATTGTGCACATTGTATATGTGATATATTTTTTGTGCACATGATTGTATCATGTTTGATGATACATTCTAGCTTGGTTTTGTGTAAAGTATTGAACCATGGTTAGTTAGTGGTTAGGGTTTCATTTCATTTACTTAATCATTTATTTATTCTTTTTGTTTATTTTGAAAAAGAAAAATGATAAAGAGAAAAAGAAATGGTGGCTTATTTTGTTTTTTTTGTTGAAGCTTCTTGAAGTCTTGAACAAGTCCACCATTCTTGTCTCTTCTTTAACCCTAACCACTCATCTAACCTTAGTTAAATCCCTACACTAAACCATGGTTGAGATTATGATAAGTATCATATTGTTTTTATTTTAAAAAACTTATGATATATTTCATCTTCTTCTTCTTCATCTTCTTCTTCTAAGAAGAAAGCTTGCTACATCAATGGTGATTGATGAAAAAGTGTGAGAAATCCAAATCTAAAGTCTACCCACTTCCTATTTCTTCATCCTCTACCTCTTGCCAAGTAGTATAGGGTGTTTCCTTCACAAGTTTTCTTGACTTGGTGAAGTTGGAGCTTGATCTAGCGATGCCTCGACGTAGATCATCTTCGGCATCGTCGTCGATGACCTAGCCCGCTTTTTCTCCGATGAAGCCGATGCTTGAGTCCGGAATCCGATTTGGACAGCGAGGGGACTTCATCACGGAGCCTAGGAGGTGGAGGACCGGATCTACAAAGGTTGTAGCCCCTTCCCTTTAGCTATATTTCCGTTTACTTGCTTGCATCGCCTATTTATCTAGTTAACGATCCGTATTAGGGTTTGTAGGCACTTGTAAAATTTCAATTGGCCATGTTTGATCACTTGTGAGACTTCATTAAAGTGCCTAGGAACCCTACATTTTTGTCGATCGAAATTTTAAACTTGTTAGTATGCAGTATTTACATTATATCTCCGACCGTGAATGTCATTCGTGCGGTAAATTGCGTCTAATTTCTATAGTCCTTTTAGACGGATTTGCGAACGTGACATTCGCGTTGATGTTCTGTGTTGTGCTGTAATGTTGTGGATATGTCGTGGTGGATAGCAGTGTGCAATGGTAGTGCTGTTTGGATTTATTTGTATATTTGATATTGCGGGGCGAGCGTCCAACATGTGGACTGCCGTCACTGCCTGTTTGTATATTATTCTTTTTGGGGCACGACCGGACTGAGGTCGATGTACCCGTTGTATATATTTTCTTTTATGTACTAGGTTTACCCCGCGACGGAGTGCACGGATAGCCGGGTTCTGGAGGGCAACAGGTCTGTATCTCATGGCTTTGAGAGGCAGAGGGGCCTCACTCTAGAATTAGCAGACTATTCGCCGCACTCGTAGGGGGTACAGGTTGACCCCAGGAGGGGTGCTCAAGTTACCGGATTCTGTGAAGTGCTGGGTGGTCCATTCATTTTGCTGTAGGGGGCTGCCTCGCTTCAGGTTTTGGAGGGTAACTTGACGCACCCGTAGGGGTCTAGGTTTCATTGCACAGGCTATCCACACGACCAGGGGAACGTCGGGTTTCAGTAGCGGCTCTGTGAAACTCGGGGATCCCAGATTATCTGTATTGTTCTGTGATGCTTATTACTTTTCTGTGATGTTGCACATTATTACGCTTTGAGCGATTATTGTATATAAGTATATATACTATTAGATGTTGTATATGTTTTACACCCGCGCTAGTCCAGCCCCCGCTCTGTCGTTAGTTAAGTAACCTAACGGGTGATGACGGGACCCAGTGACGAATGCGGATGGCATATACGTACATTTTATTTTTCGTTCTTTTCTGGTGTGATTAAATAATGGGATTGCGTTGATTCTTATCAATGCAAGGATAAAACAAACCTATATTTGATGTTGTTGGAACAATTTTAAAAGTGTTATTACAAAGACGTTTCCTTTTGTTTTGCATAGTGATATTCGGTTGGAATATCCTGCACCTCATTCGACGAGGCAAGGGCTGATATCCCTTCACCGGGAGAGACCCCTTGGGCAGAAGTTTGCGTCAGGATAATAACTTCAATATAGTCGATTACAAGTTGCTTTGCATAGTGATACTCGGTTGGAATATCCTGCACCTCATTCCACGAGTAAAGAGCCGTCCCTTCACCGGGAGTGACCTCTTTAGCAAAGGTTTTTTCGTCACTATATCTTTATAAAAAGCTATCAGGTTCCATCAACGAGATCAAGTTCATTACGTTAAAGGTTTTTCGCCAAAAACCAGCCGTAGCCCTCCGTCATTTCTTATGGATAGTCAGTAGTATTCAAGCTATGTTTGTTGGCCAAAGTCAAGGCATAGTGTTTGGTAGCTGCCGAATATCCATCTGATGCATAGATAGATGCGTTGGTTTAGGACAGTCATTCTGCCTTGTTGGCCAAAGTCAAGGGCATGTGCGGGTGAGTTCAAATTGACCTGGATAGTGACGGGTAGAACTTGACATGTGACTTATGATTTGTTGGCCAAAGTCAAGGTCATAAGAGCATGTGGCAAAAATCATATCGGGAGTTTCAAACATAAAGAAACTTGCCAAGTATGCGCATACCTTCTGGAGTGTGATAATGTGGGTGGATTCCGTCACGTTATCATGCGATGAGAGTTGGATCCCGATTCCCACTGATGAGTTGGTTTGCTCTTCGGGTGATCGCTACTAATTCTTCTTTAAGATTTGGAGGAGAATTTGAGATTACAGTGGGAGGTTTCCTGATTAGATAAAGTGATAACCATTCTGATCTAGGTTAGAGTACACGCAGAGTGTTTCTTTTCTCTCTCTCTCTCTTTGGCAGCGACTTTTGACCGACCCTAGATTATGACTCAGTGACCAAATTGACCGAACCTTCTTAAAATACTGGCTTTTGGATTGTCTAAAGTTGCATAAGTCATTGCCGCTCCTTCTTTTACCCTTTGTATTTCTTAGAACACCCCGTATTACTACGGACATCCACTTCCATTGGATAGATCCATCGTATGGTTATATACGAACTCGAAGGGACTTCTTCGATGATGGATCCAGGTTCAGGAGAAATAGAATTGGTTTATTCAATTGTCTTTTATTATCACCTTCTCTCAGGTTGCGAGGGCTCTATAGTCTAGGAGAGTACACCTATTACGCTTATTGGATAGTCTTATTCCAAACCATAGGCAGGTGCCGAAAGGTAGGGAATGAAGAAAACCAATTAGCCTAAGTAGGGTGTGCAGAAGGTAATAACTAAAGACAAAGTAAAGGGATTAGAAAGAGGGCAAAGTAAATTGCGACTGTTATCATTCACGACCAAACCGCGTACTTCATCGCCACTCCTTTTTTCACCTTTGCTTTTTTCCCCAGTTCGGGAGAAATAGAATAAGGTATTATTCAGTTGTCTTTTATCATCACCTTCTCTCAAGTTGCGAGTACTCCTTGGTTTAGGAGGGTATACCTATTATGCTTACTGGATAGTCTTCTTCCAAACCATCGGCTGGAGCCGAACGGTAGGGAAGGAAGAAAACTACTTAGCCTAATGATGGTGTACAGAAGGTAATGAATAAAGACAAATAAAGGGATTTGGAGAGATGGCAAAGAAATATACGGTTACAGTCATGAATTTGATTATGGAAGAGGCATTACTAGGAATACCAGGATACCCCTACGAAACATTTTAATGTTCCAGTGCATTGTTAAAGGAAAACTGTTTTCCCGATTAGATACTTACTCCAAGGTATGTATTTACCAGATTACATTCTCATATCTGTATGGTTTTACAGATGATGAGTGGGAGTAAGTTATTAGGAATTAGGAGATTATCCTCATTATATCGGAATTCGTTGTAATTGGTGATATTTGAAGAAATCGTCTGGTTATAGTTTTCAACCTACGATGCACAGGTTTTGAGTTATTCAACTCAACGGACTTATACAGAGTATTGTATGTTGTACAGTGTCCGTCAGGACAAAGGGGTAGGTCCTCGTACTATGTTCTGTTTACTTGTGACTTCTCTAGTTTTTAGACAAGTGTTTCGTAGAAATACAATGTCTAAGTTATGAGAAGTTGTGGGTATAAGAATAAGGTAGAGAACCAGGTATCGCAAGTATCGGGATTCTTCAAAGAGATAGAAGATGTAGATTCTTGTGATAGGTATTCAGTTGATAGTAATGGTTATGAGAAACCTGTTTCTCTTTCGGTTGATAGTAATGGTTATGAGAAACCTGTTTCTCTTTCGGGTTACTCATAATTGGATGTATTCCTAAGTTGAGTAATGCTGATTAGCCTCTCTCTATTAATTTGATATGCACTGGAGACAGCTGCATGGTTTGAATCTGGTTCCAGTTAAATTAGTGCCTCTATTTCTATATTGTATATAGAATGGTTCATATCTTAACGATGTTAAGGTAAGGGGAGTTGTCCAGCTTATGCTTAAAACCAGATACTGGATAACTCAAGGCACGTTTCTGTAATGGCAGTTTGTGGGTTGACCCTGGCTTTGACGCGGGTTGATTTTCTACCATCTGGAAGATCAATAGTGATATTGTTCGAGGCCCGCCACAGTTTTAGTAAAATGGATTTTTTCAGAAAATAGTAGTGAGAGTATGGTAGAACTGGAAGTGATTCCAGAACCGCAAACGATTACGGAAAATTTAATAGGACCTATATAATCAATCAGGTTTGACATTCCAGTAGCCACTCCGTAGATATGGTGGGTAATCTCAGACACCCGAGAGGTACTCCGGTAGCCTCAAGGACGGTGACAGGAAGGTTCTTGTTTACCCAGACTTGACACTACTGTTGTTCCAGACTATGGGACCCGGCAGGAGGATAAGTATAGCGTCGTTCTAAACTAGCTTTAGAAGTGCACGTATATATTATTCTGCCAGAGGGTTGTCGTAGTCAGTGGGAGCAGTGGAAGCATAGTGGGCAAGTAGCTTATGTCTATTTATAGACCAGAGCAGATATAGTGGAGATAGATCATCTATTTTTGATGTGACAGTCATGGGTTTGACTTTATCAGAATAAGGGGGATCTGTTAAGAAGGTTGTAGGGTGTGATGTCCTGGTATTTGCATAACATACACAAAGTAGGAAGTAAAATTCCTATACTACGATCGGTTGTACTGTGGTCGTCACACAGTTGTTTCTCCACAAAGGATATGGATATAATATCAGACATTCTGGTTACTAGATCTATGGTTTTAGATCTAGAATTGGGTAGTTTCGCAATCTGGGTACTTTGACAGTATTCTAATAGTATTTTAGAATAGATGACTCCTGGCATGGTGGTGTACCTGCAGGTGATGGAGTCGCCCTCTCTAAAGATGTCTTACAGACTAAAGGAGAGAGGGATGTACATGATTGGCAGATCACTTGCTTAGGCAATTGAGTCAATCATGAGATGTCAAGTACCACACCAGATATTGTTTTTGCACTAGATGCGATAAGTTTATATTAATCCAATCCTGAAGAAACATAAGGAAGCAGTTTTAGAACATAAGTGCATGTTCTACGGATTTGATGACGGCAGCCTCCTTCGGGAGACGGTTATCATTCCAGGCTTCAAAGGTGACATGGATGACAAAGTGATTGTCAGAGTTATTATTTTTCCTCTGACGAGGGACAGTATTATGGACAGGTGGTCCAAGAGGATACTGTGGAAGGCATGGTGCTGGATACTGATTAGGTTCAATTATCAATAAAGTCTAAGAAGTTTGGATTTATAGTTCATTTATGAACTAGATCCCATCAGATATTCAGACATATTCTAAGACAGGTATTACTCGATTCGGGAGATGGCTTTCTCTGCGAACTTGAAATTAAGAGAGACATAGAAAGAAACATCAGGGCGGATCCACTCACTGAGGCTATTTCTCGAACACAAGAGTTTTATAAACTAGCTTTGTGAAACTGATTAGTAGAGGAGTTGGGTGTTCGGTATCACACGGGCTGTGAGTATGCGACATTGCAATAATTAGCCTTAAGTGCAAGTGGGAGATTGTTGGATATAGTGCCCTCAAAG
The DNA here is from genome assembly GCA_030015575.1 of Agapanthus africanus. NCBI lineage: Eukaryota > Viridiplantae > Streptophyta > Magnoliopsida > Asparagales > Amaryllidaceae > Agapanthus > Agapanthus africanus. The sequence continues at coordinate 58,373,787 of JASDDO010000018.1, read as the reverse complement.
TCAATTATTGGATCGCAGGTACGTGATTGCAATGATTGAGGCAGGACCTATACCGATATGACAGTCTTGCTCGAGATGATAGTATGCTATCTGGTTTGTCTTTATCATCGTATACATGCTTTAGTTCACTATTGCATGTTGATAGAGCCCATAGGATTCTTGCTTGACTGCCAGCAGTATGATGGCGATCATATACGTGGGAGCTGGGGTCTGTAAGCACATCCTTAAAGTGTCCCTAGTCGTGGGAGTTTCGAGATAGGGCATCGATACTCCAGAGTAGACTAGTGTATACAGTCGAGACCCCGACGAGGGGCAGTGGCCGGTCTCACAAGCCATTGGTGTCAGTTAGTTCACCTAAGATGTATACAGGTGCTCATTGGGTTATGAGTACACCGGACAGGACTCGCCGGGAACATGATAGTTGGTATTATACATATCGTCAGATAGCAGTTCCCTGGTGACATGTGTACAGGTTAGTTTGTCGACCAGAGATCGTCATTTGTCTCGTGTGAGTTCCCACTGTGCTTTGATTTCTACCCTACCACGCTCAAAGGAGACGTGCAAACAGGTATTTTTTTGGTACAGTCCCGAGCCACATGGAGGCAGTGAGCGGATCGTCGGGGATTCGTCTCTCCCGGTATTGGGGGTTGATGTCGCACAGTGCACGGGTGGCCATCACTAGAAATCCTCGGCCGAGGTAGTGGAGAATTACTGATTTGGATCAGTAGTTTCTCAGGTGGTGATGGGCTTCATGCCGACACGATTTATCGCGTTATTAGGGGTCTGACTTTATCCACCCCCTAGACTCGATATGTGATACTCTTTAGACGAACGGACCGGACTGTACGGATATTGTCACTGTCAGGCTCAGTAGGGTTTCTGGATGAGTTCGCTCGTCAGCTTCCCTTCCAATCAATACATAGGCAACCGTTACGTACAGCTTGAACCTCTGACGTGCTAGAGGTTATACCCAGTGCCAGTGTATTGATGAGTCATTAGAGTCCCCCACAGACAGTTTCCCAAGTTCGGGCGAAACGTTGTAGAGGCCGTATGGTCTTATGGCAGGGTTCAGAAAATGCACGTGCGTTTACGCACGTGTCATATTTCGGGCAGATAATACTGGTAGGCTTTGGTTTAAGCCAGATCCGAGTATTATACTGTGTAGATATAATATCTTTGTCTCAGTTGCATTTGTATTCGGTCGTAATACAAATGCGGGTATGTTTATACTGATACGGGGTTATCCTGAAATTCGTTTCAGGATCACTTTTGGAAGTTGCCAGTTTCCAGTTTTCTATCGGCCGTATTTAATATTCGGTTAAATGCGGATTTATCTTTTCGTCATGAGGGTGAGTCGTGGTTCTAGAAGTTTCTTGATTAGTGACTCATCTTAGCATTTATTGTAATGGTGACTAGGTTAATGAATCACCATTTTGCATTAATTGTTTAAGTGTGTCATCCTTTTCATTAAATGTTGTGATAAGCTTTGTTTATGGTTACCTCCCTCTCTCTCCTACACTCACCCCTCCTCTTGATAAAGTGGCCGGCCCCTCTTTGAAATAATGATGGTTGTTTTGAAAAAAAGTTTATGAAATTTAGTTCATAGAAATTAGTATGTTCATTTCTCATTTACCCGATTCAAAAGGCAACTTCATTAACCGTTCGTCCATGGCTTTGGACGAAGCGAGACAAAGTGTTCTGCTCATTCTCTACATCAATCTTGGTCATCTCTTTTAGCAAACTTGATGATCGAGTTGCCTCGGTTCATAGGCGGGAGCCCGTTTAAAGATCCGTCGACGTGACGCCACCTGGACGAGAAGACTGGAGATTAAGGAGATCGGAGCAGCCGCAACAAAGCGTGGGATGATGGTTGAAGACCGAAGGACTCGGATCATTCGGTATAACATTTCTACCCACTTTGTAGTTTGTTAGTTTAGCTTTAATGGCAGATCCGGGTTATAGTACACGATAGCGCCAGTAGTAAAAAGTTTTTGTTCCGCATTTGGCGTCTGTTAGACGGCCGGGGCGCTACCGTGGACTTACACTTCGGTGTTGACCGGTAAAGGTAAGGTGTGTGTAGAGAAAGATGAGTTGACTTTGGAGTCGATCGCATAGTTGGTAGGGACTAGCGAAATGCGGACTAATCGGACACTAGTGTCCCGAGTCCAAGCGGACATACACTAAACACGTTTAGTGTTGTCAAAGCTTGTTGGTAGAATGTGAGGGTAAGAAAACGATTATGAGAATGTAGGTGGAATGTATGTGGAATGGAAATTTGGTGACAAATGGAAAGTTTTTATAAAAAATTTTGGGTTTTTAATTTTTTATAGAGTTTTGAAAAATATATGGAATTAAGGATACAACTTCAAACCATCACAGTCACAATATGCACAAATACACCTAGAGCTATGGTCCTCAAAATCCAACTAAACTGCTCCTAATTGTACTAAAGGGACAAGTTGTGAGATAACTCTCGAATCGCCTCTTCACTGCCACTTGTAGCCAGGTAAGCATAAGTGAGGTAAGGAGGGTTCCGCCCACGAATCACCATGAGACAGGCCTTCCAAAGTTACCTCCTCACTTGTCTTACCTAGGCACCACAAACTCAAGTTTAGATAAACGACCGAATGCCTACAACATTTCTCTGTCCTATTGAGCACGATAAGTCCTTAATTAGCTGAGTCTAAATATTTTTTAATTAAGCTCAATGGTAATTCGTATGCTTTTGGGGGTCTTAGGAAGGGTGATGAAATCCCCACCTAATCTGAATTGGTGTTATAGCTCCTTAAAGTCCATATTATTTATGCAAAAAAATAATTATCAAAATCGAAAACACTTGCAAAAATTTTATTTGGCGGCGCAAAGAATACTGTAGAAAAGGAAATTCAGTGGAGTTAAGAAGGGGTTTCTGAAAGAAAGAAGTACTCAAAAAAAATTAGGCTCTGAAGCGAGTTGAGGCCGCGGAACCACTGTCAAATCCCTTCACTGGTCGCGGAAACACGGTGGGAATTTAGAGTTTGGACTTAAAATTTCTTGTGTGAACTCCTCTTATTTTGTTCTTCTTTGTTTTGGCCCTTGGTTCTTTATTGGATCACTGTATTAGTTCCAGATTTTGGTACGGTTTTGCCTTGATCCACCGCTGTGTAATCGCGAGATGTAGGTCTAACTTCTCATGACTTTGGCACTGAACTTGCTTTTCTCTCTATCCTGCACACTCACACAAAAAGAATCAAAGAATAATAAGATAATGTTTATGGTTTTTTTTATATTCAAAAATTAACCCGAAACTACAAAAAGAAATAAATTATCGTTTCCTCGGCAACGGCGCCATTTGATTGAAAGAGTTTTCACCCTAATTTTTAAAGTCCTATCCCGCAATCAAGACGGATTTGCTTGGTAGCTAACCGGTTGAGTACGGGTCGATCTACGGAGAGATGGGAGATTTTTTATTTATGTTTTAACGAGTTAAGTCAAGTTTATCCAAGTTTGTTCGATATTAACTATGTGTTTGGATATGTATGTTAATGAAGGCTTGTTAGGGTTAGGATTAGGTTAGTGTAAGTTAGGAATTCGCTCACTTCTTTCATTTGCCTCTCTTGATATTGATGTTACGGTAATCGGCAAAAATGGGGATTAGCACGACTAGGAAGGATACTTGCGAATATAAGCTAGGCTTTCCAACGCTTAGTTCTTTCCCTTTGGTCCATGTCCGTCCGTTCTTGGCTCTTAGTCATAACCTCCGGTCAATCCAACCACAACCGGTCTCACTAGGGTGTCATCTCTATTATAGAGGATAGGGTGTCGTAGGGAGCGACTTGTGGATGCCTTGTTGGGAGTTCAATTTAAGTTGTTGGGCAAACGAAAGAGTGACAGAGATTTCCTTCTCTCAAACTTTCCTTATCCTACCCTAACAAGTGAGAAAACTACTCACTCATTATATAAAAAAAGAAAATAAAATAAGAAGAGAAGATAGAAAGAAATGAGGTAGAAGATGGCAACTAACTACTTAGGATCTCACCTAAGCAAGAATCACACTTGAGTTTCATGGTTGCAATCATAAACAAAAATAGAATAGAAGAAAAAGAAGAAATGAAAACCGATAAATAACAAGTTACACTACTAAGAAAATAAGAGCAAGTAAATAAAAATTAGTTAACAATTGAGGCAATACATGAACATAAACTCTCAAACTTCATTTATCATCCACTCAAAAAGCTCTCATACAATTTTAATGGAGGAAAGATGAAGAAGAAGAAGAAAAGGAAGTTTTACGCTAAATTAAAACAAATCCTAAGGAAAAATATACATCATCTATTTTCCTCTGATCTGGAGTATTTATATGCAGTTAAGTGAAACTCTGAGATCTTTTTCTGAACTCTTGTACAATGACCAAAACACCCATAAAAATTTATCAAAGTTGGCCACATCATGACCGCGGATCCGCCGCCAAAACCCCCATAACTTCGCACTTCCATGGTCTATTATTGGAATTAGAGCTTCATATTTCTTGTGCTTACTTGTGTTGCTTTATTCTTCTGTTTGGTACACTTATATTTGCAAAATCATTCCAAAATACTCCCAGATTTTCAACAGTCCAAAATGAAAAATCATTTAACTTATGTGCCTTAATCTTTCTCGAGCTCTGCGATGCCTTCTTGATCCTTATACGACTACCCTCATGCTTTGTGCACGTCCGAGACACGAATGACCATCGCTTGATCTTGTCCCTTGTTCTGGTAAGCGGCACCTGACGGATGTGAATGACCAAAACCCATATTTTTATCCGTTTGTTAGCAGTTATCCTGAATTTGTCATAATTGTGCATGATTTGCATTGTTCTGGACTGAGAATGTTGGATATGTATGTCCTAGAGAACTTCATTGTATAGGATGCTACGAATATATATGTACAGGACAATCTTGCTCAATATGATAGTATGCTATTTGGTTTTTCTTTATCTTAACAAGTGATGTGTTATACTTTGTATTTCATATCTTGTATACATGTTGATAAATCCCGTAGGATCTTTGCCTGAATACCTGCGTTGTGATGGCAATCATACTTGTGGGAGCTGGGTAATCAATAGGCATATCCTTAAAAGTGTCCCTAGTCATAGGAGTATCGAGACTGGACATCGATACTCCAGAGTAGACTAATGTATACATATCTAGACCCTGACAAAGGGCGAAGGATTGGTCCCTCAACCATTGGTGAGGTGCACCTAAGATTGTATACAGGTGCTCACTAGGTGTGAGTATACCGAACAGACTCGCCGAGAACTGACTAGATGGTATTATACCTAGCGTCAGATAGCAGTTCTCTGGTAACATGAGTGCAGATAGTCTGTCGACCTGAGGTCGTCATTTGTCTCATGTGAGTTCCCACTGTGCTTTGATTACTACCCTACCATGGCTCAAAGGAGTCATGCAAACAGGTTTTAGTTGGGTACAGTCCCGAGCCACATGGAGGAAGTGAGCGACTGTTGGGAATTCGTCTCTTCCGGTATAGGGAGTCGATGTCGTGCAGTGATCGGTTGGTCAACACCATAAGTCCTGGCCAGGGCGGATTGAGAATTACTGGTGGTTGGACCAGTAGATTCTTGGATGGTCTTGAGCCATACCGACACGACTTGTCTGATTATTAGAGGTCTGATGTTTTCCATCCCCTAGACCTTACATGCGATACTCTCAGACGAATAGACCGGACTGCACGGAGATTGTCACGGACAGGCTCAGTAGGGGTTCGGATGAGTTCGCTCGTCGGCCTTCTTTTCGACATGTACTTGGGTTGCCGTTATGTACAGCTAGTGCCACTGACGAACTTGTAGTTAAACCCACTGCCAGCGTACTGTCGAGTCTTTAGAGTCCCACACAGAGGGTTTTCCTGGTTCAAGCGAGACGATGTAGAGGCCGTATGGTCTTACGGCAGGGTTTCGATCACATACGTGTACTGGCTACACGGATGATGTTCGGACTGATAATACTAGTGGGCTTTAGTTTAAGTCGGATCCTAGTATTATATTATTGGATTATTCATGTCTCATTGTATTCATATTTTTCGGAATACGAATACGGATATGTATATACGGTGAGGTCATTCTTGTAATTTCACAAGAATGAGCTTCTAGAAGGAGACACCTCATTACTTGATTTATCTTTTTTTGGAAAAGGATTAATGAGGTGGAATTTGGGGAGACACTTGAGGAATGGTTGAAAGCATGGCTTGGTATTTGTTTATTCATTTATGGTTACTATTCAAGTATGGGTGATTATTTTGTGAGTTAAATAATCCATGCTTGAATTATTGTGTAGAGACTTAGTCATTCTCTCAACCATTATCCTTTATCTCAAGTTCATTTTTCACTTCCTCACTCTCTCTCCTAATTTCCTCTCCTCCTCCCTCAAGCGCTAACCCTTCACATGTGTTGTGATTCATAGAGCTCTTGAGACATATTATTCCATTGATCATTCTCTACATCTACTTAGTAGTCTCTTTTAGCAAATTAGGCCACTAAGTTACCTCACTTGAGGTTGAAGCTTGACCATAAGCTGTCACGACCTGAAATAGCACGTGACTGACACTTGAATCATGTGAAGTCTAAAGGACCCCACCTAATTCAAGTAAGCCAAAAGCCCAGAAATCTAAACCATTTTAAAGAATAAGTGACGGAAAACTTGATTTAAAGCAAGTGGTTTTAATAAAATAAGTGGCATTAAACCTTTAAAAGCAACATCATATTTTCCCGAAAATTTCAGCAAAGTCTCCTTCATAAATACTGGCCCCAAATGGGTACAAACATGCATAATATACATAATGAATAAAGGCATCCCCAAGCGGGAGCTAGCTCTTCGCCAATTAGCGATCACAACCACGCAAACAATATAATATGCAACGCCGAAGGGCGAGGATCAAAACTCAGAAGAAAACTAAAGGAAAACCATAATAATACAACGCGCGACTCTAAGGTCGAAAGAATATACAACTGGTCTTCTAAGGCTATCAAATAATATAGTCTGATTGATGGAATTACTAGATACAACTGAATATAAATAAAATACAATAGTGGTCACGATGTGAGTGAACCCACCTACCAAAGCAATTACCCGGAAAGAAGCAGTGTGTTAGCAAAACCGCCAAGGAAACCTGTACGGCAAACCTGCAAGAAACTGTGGCACAACGGGGGTGAGTTGCCAACTCATGAGTAGAAAACATCACCAAGCAGAAATCGCATATATGACTCAATCCTAGGTCATATGATAGTAATATCCTCAAAATAATATAGCATGAATCATCAAGGTAAAGGCAAGGCGACATCTATACATAAGTGTAATACCAAGTGCTCGTGTCAGTGCCTCAGGTAGCAACATATCATATATATGATGTATGAATGCATGAAAACAGAATACATCTAAATGAGAAAACTGTTTTCTTAATTTAGTGAGATTTCTGTATATAAAAATCGAAGTATCATCAATGAAATCAACATAAAATCCGTGTCAAGTATCGACACAAAACATATATCCAAATTTCCAATATCTCAGGCTCTAGCTATCCGGACTGGCCCATATCATATAATCTCAATACCTCAAAGTCTCAATATCTCGGGCTCCGGCTATCCGGACTAGCCCCTGGGCTCCGGCAATCCGGACTGGCCCAAAATAATCAAATCTCACGACTATGTCGGTATCCTCCGGATATCCGCCGCGTCATAAATAACCGGTCGATAATGCTCCCCAGACAAGCTCAATGCCATCATCTGTGACCATCTTGCCCCGGGTACCGCACCAGGTCCACCATGCACCCGCAGACGGTTCCTCCTCCTCCTCGAATCGGGTGTATGATACCGCTCAAGAGCCGAGAAAACTCATGGTGGACCTATCTCACATCATATCACGAGAAAACCGCAAATTTCTATTTTTAGAAATGATAATCAGTTTATAAAATCCTTGCGGTTTCTCCAAATCCTGAAATCTCATGGAATTCCGAAATCTCAAATCACGATGTAAATAAACAGTGAATACTGGCATAAAGCCCCACGATATTGCATAACCGAATGAATGTATAAATACATAAGATATCTCAGAAACAAATTCAATATCTAACTAGCATATGAAAGCAAACGCGCTAGTACTATATTAAAACTACCGCTAGCAATTTGTACAATGAAGTAATATTATCTAATGTGTACGTGACATGTAAGTTACAGATGATGATGTGTGTGAGCCGGCAAGCAAGTGTACATGGAGCATACGCATCATCGGTAAAGGTGCTGGTGTCCTGACAGCATGGTTTCATAATAGCAATAAAAACACATTTAAGCATGCAATGTGATGCGAACAGCAAGGATATATGGAAAATGAACAGTAACGCAACAATAAAGAAATATACCTTCCTATATACGAGTCATACAGTTTTTGGTGTCTGAAATCGCACGAATCGTGGTTTTTAGAAAATAGGGGCTACAGTGCTTTTAAGAAAAGGTACGTCCTTTGAAATGTCCGTAGTATCCCTTGGCCTGTCTGTAAAATACTCACGATTCGTTAGTTTTGTAAATAAGTATGACTCACGCCCAACTCTAACATCTACTAAGTAAACTACAGGACAAGCTAAGAGACTAACCAAATGGTAAGGAAATCCACCTAAGTCTGAGTCGATATATATATATATATCTAGTAGTCGGTGATCCCTCCTCAATAGCGTCACATACGATAAAATATATAATACGACATCCTCGAGTCAAGAGTGCGGATCTATTATCATAATTATATCTCGTACGGTAAATCCATCGTACGGCATCCCAAAATCGGGTTACGGGTTGCCTATCACATATACCTCAATATCCATATGGTATCATTATCATAATATCATGAACAAGGTACTGATCTAAGTCTAGTACATACCGATACCATCAACATATATCCACGTGTGTATGAAAACACATCGCCCATCAATCCGCTAATATAATATGTCGTATCTCATAACACGACCCAATCACATCACCGATCTCACGGCGTCATGCCCAATCACATCGACTCATCTCCAAGTATCATTTACTATCCTCATCAAACATGTATACGTATACGTTATATATATATATATATATATATATATATATATATACATACACACATATCACATACACCAATACATATCACGTGTGTGCATGTGTCGGTGTGTACACCTATACTCTAGGGTTCACGACTAAGAAACTATACAATAAGCACTATCTGATAATCGTCCACATATCACAATACACATATTTATAAACATATATCATGTATCTGTATACTACACTACGAAACTGCGGGGGTGCTATACGCCATCCACCCGACTTCCCCCGTAGATATATATCTACTCACCTGATCCTTGCTTGCCGAAGTTGATGTCGCCACGCTCTTGTTTGTCATCCTGGAGTTCACGCGGAGGTACCTACATATCATAACATATCGTGCCGCATTAAAATCCAATTCAAAACCAAAATGACACACGAATCGTACATAGGTTAAAACCTATGGTCTACGCATACTAGAAAGGCCCAACAAATTCTCGATGTCGATGTACAAACGTCAAACCATCGAGTTAAAACCCAAATACCAAAACTCAAGCTAAAACGAAGTCGTAAAACAAAGCAGCAACTCAAGAAAACACCTCCAGATTTTACCCTAGGTTGAATTAGCCAATTTTGCACATGTGGAGGGTCTAGTTTACTGAAGATAAAGCCCTGGACCAAACACGAAGGCAAACACCCCTACCCTGGCCGCAATTTGCAGCCAGAAGGAATAAATTTATGGCCATGGAAGGAGGTTTGGGTCTCGGGTCTTGGGGTTAGCATCTAGGTTGCCTGCACGACTCACTGTGATCGCTATAAAATTTTCAGGTGCTCCGGGTCATAGCAAATTTCAAAACTACACTACAATTCCTACACAAATACGATATCGAGGATTTCAAAGTTTGGGATTTGGGGTTCTAGTCTCTGGTTTAGTCCAATATTCAATTACTACAGAGGTTGTATGGCCTCTACTAACCTCAATTTACACTTCACAACACAAGAAATCCACACAACCTCATCTTGGAATTTTCAAAGTTTACTAAACCATACTAAATGGGTCCTAAACTAGTCTAGAAGCTATAGGAATTCAAATGCTACAGTAAATGTGAAAGAATTACCTCATTTGGCAACTCAAGAAAATTCTTGAGTTGCCCCAAGTCTTCAAAATCCAATTTTTCTTGGTTCCCCATGCTTGTAGTGAGCTTGTGCATGCTTTTAATGAAGGGGAAGAAGTGTTTTGATGTATTTTTGGTGGTGGTGTGAGGGGTTGAGATGGTGGAGGGAGGAGGGCAGCCATGGGGTTGAGAGGGAGAGAGAATGATGATGATAAAATGGAGGGAATGTAGGAATGAGACCAAGGTCAAAGACCCCTCACCTCTCTCTCTTTTCTCTCTCTTGCCCATACTCTATTCTTTATTCCTTTCCCTTTTCTTTTCTATTTTCCTTTTTCTTTTCTTCTCTTCTCATTTAAAAAGCCATGCATGAAAAATAAGGAAAAGCCATAGTAGAAAATGTAATAATGTGTAATATGATATGGTGCATGTCATGTGTATAATCATGCTTAATGCATAATTAGAGATTATTAATCAAGTTTAGAAATAACTTGCATACAATTAATTATAAAAATTTATAATTTGCCTAGATCACATAAATCCCTCCAAAAATCACCATTCAATTTAATTTTCCAATATTTTCCAAACTATCGGTATATAATTATACCGCATCATTAAAATATAATATGTATTATTTTAATTATATAAATTCCCAAAAATAATATTTTATTTTTCTGAAATGTTACATAAGCCATCGGATGGATCTTCTTCGACATAAAGAAGACCGGCAACCGAGTTCGATTCTAGCTAACTAGGAGCCAAAGAAAGGAGAAGAAGGTTGAGGCTTGATCCAAGGAGCCAAGAACCAAGAGAAGACCCGAAGGACTTGACACGAAGGTATAACGCTCCAACCGAGTAGTTAGAACCTTCTTGTAGTATATCTTAGCTAGTTAATGTTTAATCAAGATCCTATGTAGATAAAGTCTATGTTGCAAAGCAAACTTGATCTTTTGATAAAGAAAAAATCGTTTTTGATGTATTCCGCCTCCCCGCGAACTCGCGGGGTGTGCGACATAGACTTATACTGGTATCAGAGCCACTTAAACCTAAACTAGCTTGTTAGCAAATAGTTAGAACTTCGATCGATAGAATTTTTGCCCGTAATCATTTTCTGGACCATGCTTGATGTCGAATTTTTAAACTGTTCAAAAAAATATTTTCAAAGGTCTTAAAAATACAAGCAGGGTTTTATAAGAACACAAAAGAAATTTCAAGCAGTGATCTGCCAAGACCAACGAAGAACCGCGGCCAAACTCAGTGTTTGGCCACCGAACCGTGGCCGAGTCAGGGCCGAGTCATTGCAAATTTCTTCTGTGGGTCTTATGTTATGGAATATGATTTCTGGAATTTTTTGTTTCTACCCAGAATTGTTTGTGTACTGGATTGTTCCTGGGGTAGACACGAATTTGTTATTCGATCGAAATTCTAAGTTATTTGGCTAATCGGGTTTTCTGTGTTTGTATATATGTGTTGTTAAACGTCTGCTAATCAATATACGTCGATTAGTGGGGGTTGCACATATCTGTGATCTGTGATCTGTGATGGTTTATGTATATGGATTGTTGGATCGTCGTGAATGAATATCCGGGGGATGCGAGAAGAGTGTTTTTTCTTTTCTTTCATTCATGTAAAATTTGTAAATTGATGTAATATTATTTTGCGGGGCACATCCGGGTTGAGGTTATAGCCACCGTTGTATTATTTCTTTTTACTGTTTTTGCTCCTAGGATAGACCCAAGGTGGGGTGCACAAACTACCGAGTTCTTAAAGTGTCGAGTGGCCTACTCATTTTATTGAGGGGGGTTGCTTCATTTCGGGGATTTGGCGGGTAGTTTGCCGCACCCATAAGGGTCTAGGATGGGGTTTTGGCTATTCATCACGACCGTGGAATCCGTGTTTCGTTACAGGCTTAAACGAAACACGGAAATCCTAGTTTATCCAATATATTCATCTGTGATTCTATGATCTGGAATGCTTATTATTTCGTGAGACGAATGGCTATATATATATATATATATATATATATATATATATATAAACGTTGCTTATGTTTTGCATCCGCACTAGTCCATTCCCCGCTCTGTCGGTAGTTAAGTAACCTAACGGTGTATGATGGGGTCCCGTGGCGAATGCGGATGGTATAAGCGTACGTTCTATTTTCATTTCTTTTGCTGCAATGATAAGGTTAATTGATGGGACTGCATTAATTCTAATTAATGCAAGGAAATAAACCTAAAATCTGATGTCGTTGGAACAATTACAAAACCACGCGGTTTTCTTCAAAAAGCATTTTTAAAAGCGGAGCTTAAACCACTCCTTTTCAAAAGCTATCAGGTTCCTTCGACTATATCAAGTTCATTATGTTAACGGTTTATTCGCCAAAAAACCAACCGTAGCCCTCCATCATTTTAGATAGGTATCTACTAGTATTCATGCTATGTGTTTTAACCTTCGCCAAGGCATAGTGTTTGGTAGCTAATAGGTGCTTATCTGTGCTTTAAATAGATGCATTAATCTAGGACAGGCGTACAGCTGTTTTGGCCTTCGTCAAGGGCTTGTACGAATGGGTCTAGCTTAATCTGGATAATGACGGGTTGAACTTGACTTGCGACTTATGATGTTTTGATCTTCGTCAAGGTTATAAGCGTACGGGGCAAAAATCACATCGGGAGTTTCAAACATAAAGGAAACTTGCTAGTGTTGCATACCTTCTTGAGTGTGTTGTTTTTGGTAGGCTTCCTTCAAATTCATCACACAATGATAGTTGGGTCATGATCCTACTGTGAGTATCCGCTACTCTTCGGGAAACAATTTCACTTAACGATTAATGTTATAAACCAAGTAGGTATCTAGAACGGTGTTAGCGGGGCTACGCCTCCAGGGAAAAGAAGTTATATAATTAAGAAACTTCACGAAAGCATTGGAAAACCTCCCTCGAAGTATCGACACTAGCCTGGCCGAAAGGTTAAGCAAGTATTGTGAACTGCGATTAATCTTGACTAATTCTTCTTTTAGGGTTTGAAGAAGAATTTGAGGAAATAGTGGGAGCCATCCTGTTTAGATAAACTAAAAACCAATCTAAACTTGCAAGAGCATATGCTGAGTATTTCTTTTCTCTCTCTCCTTATTGCAGCAACCATGGCGGGACTTAAACTTATATTAGATAAAAATAAACTCGCTGGGCCAAACTATAAAGACCGGCTGAGGAATATCCACGTGGCCCTTACATATGATAAGGTCGCATACGTCCTCACGGCGAAAGCTCCCCCTGTTCCCGGTCCAGCATCCTCAGTCGTGGACATTGAGGTCCGTAAGACCTGGGATCTTGATTGCGCGAAAGCCTAGTGCCTTGTGCTGGCCTCCATGGATAATGAACATCAAAGACGGCACGAGAAGATGGACCTTGCTTCCATCTTCCTCCATACCAAAGAATTATATGGAGAGCAATCTCGTATCGCAAGATACGAGATCTCGAAGAAACTATTTCAAGCGAGGTTGGCTATCGGATCATCTGTCGGGGACCACGTCATGAAGATGATTTCTCTTATTGAAGAGCTTGCGGACCTGGGAACCACGTTAGAAAATTATTTGTACATCGACTTGATCCTCCAGTCCCTTCCCTCCACCTATGCACAGTTCATATTGAATTTCAATATGAACAGTATGGAAGTTTCACTTCCTGAGCTCCTCAACATGTTGAGAATGGCAGAGGGCACCTTGAGCAAAAGTAAAGAAACACCCGCTCTGTTTGTTGGAGGATCTTCTTCTGCTAGATCCAAGACTAAGGCTAAGGAAAAGAAGAAGAAGGCCCCTATCAACCGAGAGGAGGTGTGCAAAAGGTGAAGGGAATGGGAAAGGAAAAGATGGGAGGGGCAACCACAAAGGAAGAGTGCTTCTATTGTCGGAAGAAGGGTCGTTGGAAGAAGGACTACAGGGCCCTAAAGGCCAAGAATCAAGACACGAAGCAAGTTGTGGCTTCGGCTTCAGGTGTATTCATGATTGAAAACCGCTTCTCTATAAACTCTACTTCCTGGGTATTGGATACCGGATCAGGATCACACATCTGTAATTCTTTGTAGGCGCTGAGAAGCCGTAGAGTTTTGAGAAAAGGTGATATAACCCTCAGGGTTAGCAACAGAGCCACTGTGGACGCTGTTGCAGTAGGAGAATATCACCTTGGATTGGCGAGTGGACATATTTTATTGTTGCATAACTGCTTTTGTGTACCCAGTATGGTGTGTAATATTATATCAGTATCTTTATTATCAAATAAAGGATATAATTTTGCACTTGTAAGCAATGTTATCAACATTCACATAAATCAGGAAATGGTTGGGTCGGGTACACTTAGCAACGGAATATACATTCTCAATCAACATCAAGTTTTCAACGTCCAAAACACACTAAAAAGAAAAGCTCCAGAATCAAACCAAGTTTTTCTATGGCATTGTAGACTCGGTCATATCAATGAAACACGATTGACTAAGTTACATAAAGAAGGATACTTAGATCCGTTTGAGTATCAATCATATGCAACTTGTCAATCATGTATCATAGAAAAGATGACAAAAACCCCGTTCACTGGACACGGAGAAAGAGCCACTGAGCTCCTGGGACTCATACACAGCAACGTGTGTGGGCCAATGTCTACACATGCACGAAGTGGCTATTCCTACTTCATTACTTTATCAGATGATTTCTCTAGGTATGGACATGTATTCTTAATGAAACATAAATCCAAGGCCTTTGAGAATTCCAAGAGTATAAGAATGAAGCGGAAAATCAAACCAACAAAAGTATCAAGATGTTCCATTCCGATCAGGACGGTGAATACTTAAATGTCGAGTTCCTGGAATACCTAAAAGGGAATGGAATTCTCTCTCAGCTTACTCCTCCATACACACCACAACACAACAGTGTATCAGAAAGATGGAATCGCACCTTACTTGATATGGTGCGTTCCATGATGAGTAATGCTGAGTTGCCGCCCTCCTTCTGGGGTTATGTACTGGAATCTGCTGCATGCCTATTAAATAAAGTTCCAACTAAGTCTGTGCCTATCACTCCATATGAAATGTGGAGTGGGAAGAAACCCTGCCTTAAGTATTTGTAGATATAAGGTTGTCCTGCCTTTGTCAAAAAGGTTCATCCGGACAAACTCGAGGTATGTTCAGTACTGTGTAAGTTTATGGGATACCCCAAGAATTCTAGGGGGTATTATTTATATCACGCTGAGGAACAAAAGATCTTTGTTTTTCATCATGTCCGCTTCATTGAAACTCAATTTCTCAAAAAAAGAGATAAGTGGGAGCGCGATAGAGCTGGAAGAAATTCTAGAACCATAAATTATTATTGAAAACTTAGTAGAACCTGAGATTTCAATGGAACAGGACGTATCCACGCCACTCCGCAGATCTAATAGGCAGTCTCATTCGCCTGAGAGATACTACGGTTTTCTCGTAGACAGGAATCGAGAGGATTACATCATCGATGATGATGAGCTGACTAGTTTTCAGCAAGCCATCACGTGTAATGACTCGGTGAAGTGGCTGGATGCTATGCGATCCGAGATGGAATCCATGCACACAAATAAAGTTTGGACTTTGGATTTTGCTCCTACAGGGGTAAAACCCGTAGGATGCAAATGGATCTTCAAAAAGAAAATTGGTGTAGATGGTCAGGTAGAAACCTACAAAGCTAGACTAGTTGCTAAAGGTTTTCATCAAACACCGGGATTGGACTATGACGAAACTTTTTCACCAGTGACTATGCTTAAATCCATTCGGATCCTACTTGCCATTGTTGCCTTCCATGACTATGAGATTTAGCAGATAGATGTTAAAACCGCCTTTCTAAATGGAAGCTTAGAAAAGTGTGTTTTCATGGATCAACCAGAGAGCTTCATAGACAGTGGTTGTTAGGAATATGTATGCCCTAGAAGCCATTATTGTATGATATAGTGGATACTTGGACATATATATAGAAGACTTTCTTGTTCGACATGATAGTATGCTATCCGGTTGCTCTTTATCTTAACATGTACACTTATATTATTATACTGTCTCTTTGATACATGTTGATAAAGCCCTTATGATGATTGCTTGACTAACAGGACTATGATGCAGATTATACTACTGGGACCTGGATAGTCCACAAGCACATCCTTTAATTGTTCCAAGTCGAGGGCATATCGAGACAGGGCATCGATATTCCAGAGTAGACTGGTGTGTACGTTTCTTGACCCTGTATGGGGGCAATGGTTGATCCCATAGCCATTGATGTTTGGCATCAAAGATTGTACATAGATGCTCATTAGAGAATGGGTACACCGAACAGGACTCGCCGAGAACTCCTAGATGGTACTATACCTATCGTCAGATAGCGGTTCTTTGGTGACACTGGTACAGGTTAGTCTGTAGACCCGAGATCGTCATAGAGTCTTTTGTAGTTCCAACTGTGGTTTGATTTCCTCCCTACCACGGCTCAAAGGAATCGTGCAAATAGGTGGATTTTGGGTACAATCTGATTGTCAGAGTATGTGCGTGTTCAAGTTCTAGTTTAAATACCGCAATCAAGACGGTTTCGCTTGTAGCTAGCCGGTTGAGTACGGGTCGTCCGCAGGGAGATGAGAGTCTTTTTCAAAGTGTTTTAACGAGTTAAGTCCTGTTTTCAGATTTTGTTGTGGTTATCTAAGTGTTAAGTTGATATTTAAAGAGAGCTTGTTAGGGTTAGGATTAGGTTAGTTTGAGTTAGGAATCTCCTCATCTTTCGTTGCCCCTCTTAATATCGGTGTTACGGTAATCGGCAACAACGGGGATTAGCACGACTAGGAAGGACTTTGCGAGTATAAGCTAGGCTTTCCAACGCATAAGTCTTCCTTTTGGTGCTTGTCCGTCCGTTCTTGGCTCTTATCCATAACCTCCGGTTAATTCAACCACAACCGGTCTCACTACGGAATCACCGCTATCATGTAGGATAGGGTGCCGTAAGGAGCGGATTGTGGTTCAATTAACGGGAGTCGATTTAAGCTGTTGGGCAAGGAAAGAGTGAGAGAGATTTCCTTCTCTCAAACTTCCCTTATCCTACCCTAACAAGTATAAAACTACTCACACTTCATGATAAGGAAAAACAAAACAAAACAAAAGAGGAAGATAGAAAGAAGGAGATTAGAAGAATACGACTAGCTATTTGCGACCTCACCTTGGCGAGGATCGAGCTTAAGCATCATTGTCGTATGAATGATAAAGAAAAAGAGAGAAGAAAGAAACAACAAGGAAATAACAACAACTACTTAACGAATTAAAATTACAACAATTAACAAAGTAAAGAGACAAGCATGATAATAAATGATTCTTCTTTATTCATCACTCTTCACTCAAAAGCTCACTACAAGTTTAATGGAGAAGAGGTGAGAAGAGGAAGAAGCAAAACACTAAACCTAGGCAAAAATGAAAATACAAGAATGGACCCTTTCCTTCACAAAGTTCTTGGCTATTTATAGGCCAAAAAATGAAAACCTAGGGCAACCACCAGAACACACATAAAAAGACCAGAATACCCCCCAAAATTTTCTGTCTGCGGCGCCAGTATGGCCGCGGATCCGCGGCTTAGACCCCCATTTGGCCGCGGATCCGCGGCCTTTTTGATGAATTGGATCTTGGGCTTTTTGGTGGCACCCTGGTTTGATGTACTCTTCAATCTGGTACATGTGTTTTCTGAAAATACCTCCATATTTCTTCCAGAATTTCTGTTGAGGGAAAGGTGGACTTTTTGTCAAGATTTGGTATGATTGCCTCGAGCTCCGCATAGATTTCTTGGAACTTGCTGTTGCCATTGAGCCTTGTGCATGAAGGTGACATTGATTTGACATTTTGTCTTCCTAAACTGGTATCAGGCAACATACGGATGAAGAGCGGAGACCGTGTTTTATCTGTGGTTGGCAGGAACCCGAATTTTGTCGTGTTTTTCATGAATTTCACCGTTTTAGAACCGAGAACCTGTATCCTGCAATTGACTAGCAAACACGGCTCAAGAGTATCTACCGATATGCAATGTGATAAAAATTGGGCGGTATGAAAATGCAAAAATCTGATATGAACAAATACCCCCAAACTTATCATTTGCTCGTCTTGAGCAAAGCCCATTTATTCACAAAAAATTTCCTAACCTCACTTTCGCAGGGAACGCGATTGCACTGAGCATGTGCAACAAGCCGTTAAACCTCTAGGTGTCCCTAGTAGGAGGAGTGTTGTCTCCTGAGGGTTTTCAGCGGATACTACCCACAAAATCCGGTCAAGTTGGTTTTGTAAAATAACTAAGCTTCAAACCCTAAAGTTTTGTTTTAGAAAATAACAATTCTATAATCCTAAGTCTAGACCATCGAACCTTTATTTTTCACACCTCGCTTCTTATTTAACTACAGATTTTACATGTCTTTACGTGCAGTGCAAATAGTGTCGTTAAATTCCCGAAAGGTCGAATAAAGTCATCATGTCGCACAATAAAGCCCAGATAACAATTTAAAAAGGATCACATAAGTTTTATAAAGAGTTAAGCATTTTTCAAGTTTCGTTTTCCAGTAAGGTTTCAACTTCAGAATTTCTATCTTCCATAACATGAAACTAAGTCGTATTTTTCACTCCACCTTTTTCTTGTTTTCATTTCATACACACCTCTGTGAACGTGCAATAGTCTTTATCATAGAATAAAACCTTCATATCTCCGCTAAAATTTTTATAAAAGCCTGTCTTTTATCAAGATTATTCTCACACAAAGAACCGTTAGGAATTTTAACTCGGAGAGAACACTTGCTTGACTTTGTTTTAAAACTGGACTTTCTAGGCTTCTTAGCGAGCTTTGGGCCAATGCACCCAAACCAGTTGGTTTTAGGGCATTAGGTGTAGAAACACCCCAGCGGACTTAATTACTCAAGTTACCTAGGTCCAAAAACAAAAGACAGTTTGGCGTGAAAATCAGATGATTTAATACGAACGGAGATATAACCGGCAGTTCAATTATTTTTTTGGATAAAAGACGTGTTTAGTGGGTTTGGTGTGTAATCATTCCAATCAAGTTTCCGATGGGTTATTTTTCAGACTTAGCTCCAATTACGGCATCAATAACATTCCTTCATATTCGCTTTACTTCATAAACTATTCTTGACATTACTTATTTCAGAACAAACCTATTTGATCCTCAGAAAATCATTTATCTGTTTAAAAGTTTAAACATGAAAGACTTGTCATCTAATTCCCAAAATCTTACGACACGTGTAGTGTGATGTAAAGACGTATATCAGCTATAGTTAACTTCAAAGGAGAGTTATCTTTCAGGTTTTCAAAATCCAAACATAAGATTTAGTTATTCCTATTTTTTTCAAACAAAAACCGTCGAATGTTGAATCAGAGTTCTTCCACAAGCTAACTTGACAAAAAAGTTTTTATATTTTTAGAAAATTTTCAAATTTTTATGGATTTTATGGATATTAATTTGCAGATGCAAAATATACATATGAATGCGAAGGTAAGAAAT
Organism: Agapanthus africanus; assembly: GCA_030015575.1. NCBI lineage: Eukaryota > Viridiplantae > Streptophyta > Magnoliopsida > Asparagales > Amaryllidaceae > Agapanthus > Agapanthus africanus. The sequence continues at coordinate 58,354,095 of JASDDO010000018.1, read as the reverse complement.
GCGTACCGAGCGTACCCCCAAACTTAAACTGGACAGTGTCCTCACTGTCATTGCATGAAGAGATCATTTGAAGGGTCAAAATTGTCGGTTAGCGATACACAAATTTTTATTTGTTTTTGTTTTTAAAAAAAAGAAAAAGAATATACACAAATATATACAAAATGGTTTGTACATACCCCCAAACTTATTTGGAACAGTGTCCACTGTTCTTGGCTGGATAACCGAAGTTTGGAGGTAGGCAGAGGAAGATCATTCAGGGTAAACCGGCTCCTGCAAGAACAGGAGCTCCTCTGTTAGTTCGGCGCTAAGGTACGGTTTGCATCGGTGTCCGTTTCCTTTGAAAAGTGAACCGTCCTTTGGATTCTCCAAATCCACAGCGCCCTGCGGATACACATTCCGCACAAAATACGGCCCTTTCCAGCGAGATCTGAGCTTTCCTGGATGGAAGTGAAGTCGGGTGTCGTAAAGCAGTACCTGCTGACCAGGTACGAAGGTTTTGCGCAAAAGGTGTTTATCGTGAAACACCTTCGTTCGATTCTTAACGACAACCGCGTTATCGTAAGTCTCATCCCTAAGCTCATTCAGTTCGTTCAACTACAGCTTCTGATGGATGCCCGCATCCTCCAGAGACAGATTCAGCTCTTTTATCGCCCAAAATGCGCGATGCTCTATTTCGACAGGAAGGTGGCAGGCTTTTATAAATACCGCAATCAAGACGGTTTCGCTTGTAGCTAGCCGGTTGAGTACGGGTCGTCCGCAGGGAGATGGGAGTCTTTTTCAAAGTGTTTTAACGAGTTAAGTCCTGTTTTCAGATTTTGTTGTGGTTATCTAAGTGTTAAGTTGATATTTAAAGAGAGCTTGTTAGGGTTAGGATTAGGTTAGTTTGAGTTAGGAATCTCCTCATCTTTCGTTGCCCCTCTTAATATCGGTGTTACGGTAATCGGCAACAACGGGGATTAGCACGACTAGGAAGGACTTTGCGAGTATAAGCTAGGCTTTCCAACGCATAAGTCTTCCTTTTGGTGCTTGTCCGTCCGTTCTTGGCTCTTATCCATAACCTCCGGTTAATTCAACCACAACCGGTCTCACTACGGAATCACCGCTATCATGTAGGATAGGGTGTCGTAAGGAGCGGATTGTGGTTCAATTAACGGGAGTCGATTTAAGCTGTTGGGCAAGGAAAGAGTGAGAGAGATTTCCTTCTCTCAAACTTCCCTTATCCTACCCTAACAAGTATAAAACTACTCACACTTCATGATAAGGAAAAACAAAACAAAACAAAAGAGGAAGATAGAAAGAAAGAGATTAGAAGAATACGACTAGCTATTTGCGACCTCACCTTGGCGAGGATCGAGCTTAAGCATCATTGTCGTATGAATGATAAAGAAAAAGAGAGAAGAAAGAAACAACAAGGAAATAACAACAACTACTTAACGAATTAAAATTACAACAATTAACAAAGTAAAGAGACAAGCATGATAATAAATGGTTCTTCTTTATTCATCACTCTTCACTCAAAAGCTCACTACAAGTTTAATGGAGAAGAGGTGAGAAGAGGAAGAAGCAAAACACTAAACCTAGGCAAAAATGAAAATACAAGAATGGACCCTTTCCTTCACAAAGTTCTGGGCTATTTATAGGCCAAAAAATGAAAACCTAGGGCAACCACCAGAACACACATAAAAAGACCAGAATACCCCCCAAAATTTTCTGTCTGCGGCGCCAGTATGGCCGCGGATCCGCGGCTTAGACCCCCATTTGGCCGCGGATCCGCGGCCTTTTTGATGAATTGGATCTTGGGCTTTTTGGTGGCACCCTGGTTTGATGTACTCTTCAATCTGGTACATTTGTTTTCTAAAAATACCTCCATATTTCTTCCAGAATTTCTGTTGAGGGAAAGGTGGACTTTTTGTCAAGATTTGGTATGATTGCCTTGAGCTCCGCATAGATTTCTTGGAACTTGCTGTTGCCATTGAGCCTTGTGCATGAAGGTGACATTGATTTGACATTTTGTCTTCCTAAACTGGTATCAGGCAACATACGGATGAAGAGCGGAGACCGTGTTTTATCTGTGGTTGGCAGGAACCCGGATTTTGTCGTGTTTTTCATGAATTTCACCGTTTTAGAACCGAGAACCTGTATCCTGCAATTGACTAGCAAACACGGCTCAAGAGTATCTACCGATATGCAATGTGATAAAAATTGGGCGGTATGAAAATGCAAAAATCTGATATGAACACAATCCCGAGTAACATGGAAGCAATGAACGATAGGAAGGGTTTTGTCTCTCTCGGTATAGGGAGTTGATGTTGCACTATACTCGATTGGCTATAACAGGAAGTCCCTGGCTAGGATTGTTGATGAGATTTAGTGATAAGAGTTATCAGTAGTTTCTCGTACCGTTATAGGCCACACATCGGCATGACTTATCAAGTTATTAGGGTCTGACGGTTCCACCCCTAGACTCGATATGCGACATATCAGATGAAGAGACCGGACTGTACAGTAAGTGTTACCTATAAGCTTCATGGAAGTTTGGACAAGCTTGCTTGTTGATCTTCTATTCGCTCAATACATGGGTAGCCGTTACGTCCAGCTAGTACCGCTGACGGCTTGTGGGTAACCGATGTGATCATTACCTACTGCTGGCGTATTGACGAGTCTTTAGAGTCCCACATAGAAGTTTCCTAGGTCAGGAGAAACGAAGTAGGGAGCATATTCTGATATGTGCGGGGGCCAGATTAAATACGAGTATGTAATACCGTATTCTAATCTGGCGGTTATTTATTATCGATTAGTTTATATGTGATATAACCGGATTATTGAATCAAGTGTTTATTTGATAATGTGATATACAGATAAATAATATTAGTCGGTTATATGTGATATAACCGGATTATTAAATCAAGTGTTAATTTAATAATATGATATATATTTATATTTGATATAATTATATATTAACTAATATTATTAGCTCACTAATTATTATGTTCATAATATATATATATATGATATATATATATATATTATATGAAGTATGGTTGGATATTCTATTTTGTGAAAATAGAAAATGAAGTGAAAAATGGGGAGACTTTTTAGGGATGGGTAAAGCATGGTTTTATCATTTCTTTATTAGTCTTGACTCACTATTCAAGCATGGTTGCAATTTATTATTGCAATTTATTTCATGCTTGAATAAGTGAGGTCAAGAGTATTGCCATTCTACACTTGTGTGGTTTTTGCCTTAGCCATTTTTCTTGAGTTCATTGGCTTCACTCTCTTAAGCTCTCTCCATCTTCTTCTTCCTCTTCTACAAAACCCTAACCCTAACCCTCACATGAGATGTGAATCATAGGGTTTTGAGATAAATCCTAGTGAGCTTAGAACCCCTACTTTATCATCCTACACTTGATTAGCACTCAAGTGTAGTGTGTTTCCTTCACTAAAGAGTTTAGTGAAGAGCTAGTTTGGATTAGCGGAGCTTCGAATTGATCATCTTCGACACGAAGATCGCAAAGGAAGCTCAATCCAACTTCAAGTGGAGCCTAGTGGAGTCTCGTAGACTACTACACGGAGCTTGAGAAGAGAAGGACACGGGTCTACAAAGGTTGTAACCTCTATCTCTTATCTAGGTTTTGTGATATCATCATAGTTAACCCTAATCATCTAGTTAGATTCTAGGATAGTCTATCTTAGCACCCCAATTTTTTTGAAAATTGCATGCTTGATGCCGGTTTAGACCTCATGGTGGTGCAAGGATAGACTTTCATGGTATCAGAGCCAAGCTAGAACATTAGGGTAAGTCTTTGCGACATTAAAGTGTTCAATCGAATTTTTGAGACTGGGTTTTGGCAAGTTTCTGTCCGTTTTTCAAAAGTTGAAATTTTAGTGATTAAAAATATGCAGAAAATCGTGCAGGCTTTTTAATGGAACCCCAAGAAATTTGAAGCCCTAGCTTCCATAAAGCGCCGTGGAACCTCGGCCCAAACCCTAGTTTGGCCGCGGTTCCGCCGCATGTTATAGGTGTTATGGGATTTTCTTTTCTTATGCTGCTCCATTTTGTAATTTTGGACTCTCTGGATGTTTTTAATAAGACTCAAGTTGTTGAGATCTCTGAAATTTGTGGGTGTTTAAAAAATCGATCGAAATGTTTAACGTCGTATAGAGTATGATGATATGTGATACAATATTTGGAATCCACAACAATTAGTTTTGAAAAAACTAGTTTGTGTTTTATAAATCTAGCGTTTTAGTCTCGGTTGATCGATTGCCACGGAGTTTCGATTCGGATCAAAACTCCATCGCAATCGCGTATTGTACGCGATCACTTAGTCGGGAATCTTGTTGAATTATCCGACTGCTTATTGAAAAGAGTTTTCAGTTTGAGACTAACATGCAAGGTTTATAGGTTAGGCATGAAATTCGGAATATGAGATATTCCGAGTTTATGATGTCTAAGGTATTTGCGGATTCTAAATATTGTAGTTTTTTCATTTCTTTTCTGCGACCGAAAGTGTAATATGTGGTGTATCCCCGATCTCGTTGCTATATGTCAACGGAATTTGGGATACGCATATTTACTTACGCTGATGACATGCGATGTTATGTTTTGCTGTGATATGTTATATTGGATCGTCGTGGTTGAATAGCCGGGGGTTTTTGCTTGAGATGAGAGTTTTTCAATTTTCATTCATGTAAAAAATGTATGTAATATTATTTTATTATGACACTTCCGGGTTGAGGATGATATCACCATTGATGTATATTATTTACTTTTCCGTATTATGATAGACCCAAGACGGGGAGCATAAGTAACCGGGTTCTAGAGTCCAGTGGGAGACCATCTCAAGGAGTCGAGACCTGGTCTCCTAACTCTAGAATTGGCAAGGTTGCTTGCTGCTCTCGTGGGGGTCTAAGGATGTGGGTTTGGCTATTCATCACGACCGTGGAATCCGTGTTTTTCATTATTGGCTTAATTTAAAACACGGATCTCCTAGTAAATCCAAATTTCATATGTTGACTTTTGCTACTTGGTTCTGTGATGTGATCATATAACTGCGTGAGATGAATGCTATATTATATATATGATATATAATAAACGTTGCTTATGTTTTGCACCCGCGCTAGTCCAACCATCATTCTGCCGTTAGTTAAGTAAGCTAACGGTGCATGACGGGGCCCCGTAGCGAATGCGGATGGCATAAGTGTACGTTCCATTTTCGTTTCTTTTTCTATGATGTTTAGGGAAAAATAAATGATGAGACTTCATTAATGAGATTAATGAAAAGAAAAGAAACCTAAAAATGTTGTAGAATCGAAATTTTAAAAAGGTGGCTCTAATTTTTGCTTTGCATGGTGCTATTCCTTGATGAATATTCAGCACCTCATTCGATGAGGAAAGAGCCGAGATCCCTTCACCGGCAGTGACCACTTTAGCAAAACTAGCAAATGCTACAACCCACTCGGTTTTGTTTTAATAGCTTCTCTAGTTCTTGTTTTACATAGTGGTATTCCTTGATGAATATACAGCACCTCATTCGATGAGAAAAGAGCCGAGATCCCTTCACCGGGAGTGACCTCTTTACCAAAACTAGTGATTGGTATGGATTTTTGCTTATGCGTTTTGAAATCAAAGAATTAACCGCAATCAAGAACGGTGTCGCTTGGTAGCTAGCCGGTTGAGTACGGGTTGGTCCACAGGGATAACGTGTATTTTCTAGTTGTTCTAACGAGTCAATTCCTATTTGTGGTAGGTTTTGATTTTCAATAAAAACTGAAGTTGAGTTTGATTAGGATTAAAACCTTGCTAGGGTTAAGATTAGGTTAGTTTGGAAAGTCAATATTTCTCACCGCTTTCTATGCCCTAATTAAGAACTTTTAGGTGTTAAGGTAATAGTTAACAAAGGGGATTAGCACGATCGGGAAGAAACTAAGTTTCTTCCCTTTGGTCCTTGTCCGTCCTTTCTTAACTCTTATCCCTAACCTCCATGGAAATCATACACAACCGGTCTTTAACTATGGAATCACTGCTACCTCGTGGGATAGGGTGCCGTAGTGAGCAGTGTGTGTATGTATGCATAGAGTCCTATTTTAAAATGTTGAATGGGCAAGAAAGGGGTGAGAGATTTTCATCTCTCAAACCTTTCCCAAGCCTAACCCTAACAAGTGAGGAACTACTCACTCATTAGGGAATTAATAAACGAGTTCATTTTTTATGGTTTTTATTTAATAACTACGGCAGATAAAAAAAAGAGGAAAATAACTACGGCAGAGAAATAAAAATTGCTAGAGAAATAACTGGGGCAGAAAAGAAACTTACTTTTTTTTATTGATGCACTCTTTGAACAATTACAAGGAATGAAAATTTTAAACTAGGAATTAGAAAGAGGCCTGCTCCAAAAAGAGCTGTAGGATTCCTATTTATAGATAATAGAAACCCTAGGATTTACATCTGATCCATATCTAGAATTACAAAAATACCCTGAGAAGCCTGGTCAACGCACCGACACCCACCGACAAAATGCACCGACACGTGCTCAGCACGGCCGCGAAACCGCGGCCATAAGCCATGTTTGGCCGCGGATCCGCGACTATATGGTGGGTTATTTATCTCATTTTTTCAGGGTTGTTTTCTGTTGCATTTTACTTCTGGTTTCTTCATTTGGTTTCTCAGAATGTCTTCTAGTTTCTTCCAGATTTCCACAGTGCAGAATGTTGTGGACTTTTACCGTTCGCTTCGTGTTGAAGTCTTGAATCTTGTGCTGCCTTCGTGCTTTGTGAAATCGAACTGTTCATTGATCTTCATTTGTTCCTTAAACTGTAGGCGGCATGATAAATATTCTTCTATTTGTTGGTCGTAGTCTCACTTTTGCAGCGTTTTTTCATCATTTTCACTGTATTGTTCTGAGAACCTGTAACCTGCAACTATTCAGCAGATATGGATCAAAAGCACCTATTTATTTGTAAAATGATTAAGAATGGGGAATATAATAATGCAAAATTATGATATGAACAAATACCCCCAAACTTATCTTTTGCTCATCCCGAGCAAAACTAGTTTTATTCTCGAAAAAACCTAACCTCACTTTCGCAGGGAAACGCGATTGCACTGAGCTCGTGCAACAAACCGTTAAACCTCTAGGTGTCCCTAGTAGGAGGAGTGTTGTCTCCTGAAGGTTTTCAGTGGATACTACCCACAAAATCCGATCAATTTAGCCTATTGAGTTTCATTCTTTAATTTGGTGTTCTAGCAAGAAATTCTATTATCTTCAACTTAGAAATCATCAACCCATATTTTTCACACTCACTTATCATTTAACTTAAGATCGTATATGTTCTATAAATTTATTTTGCTTTTAGCATCTCTTGAATTTTCCTTCTAAGGTTCCATCTCAACTTAGAAATTTTTATCATTTCTACTAAGGATATAAGTCCTATTTTTCATTCATATCTCTCATCTAAACTCCAATCATATACCCCTACGTGTGTGTATGTATCACCCCTACACTTGGAAATTCAATTCAAGCTCTTATACACTTGTCCATCGTCCAAAGTACTTTTAGTTGGTGAATTTTTAGATGAAATTGCTCACACATCCTTCATGCGACCGTTAATACTTCTTGAGGTACTAACGACCGATTACAAAATGTGTTTGCGCATTAAAGCGTAATTCCTCGTCTTGTAATACCTAAGGCTTTAGCAGTGACTCCCAAACCAGTTGGTCTAAGGCACTAGGTGATAAAGCACCCTCGCTATATATTTTTTTTATTTTATGCAGTCTCAAGTAATTACAAAACCAGTGTTCATTTTTTTATATCTCTTTATTCACACTTATAATTTTATTTTCCTTCATACTAAGGATTTTAGACAAGAGCATTTCAAGGTATCCTCTACTATTCCAAGTTTCAAGATTCGTGTTTGTGCAAGTTGTAGGGTATATAATTTTAGAATTTAGACTTAAGGTTCGGAATTATTTTTTAGACTTATATTTCAATAAAAATTTCAATACTCTTCCTTTATTTTGACTTAGCCCAAGAAGTGAACTCAAAATTTGCCTATTTCTAAGTAAACCACAAGGGCATATATTATCTACCGTTAAATTTTAAGAAAGGTTAATTTTAAGGTTTTTAATTTACTAAGTTTTGGATCTAGTATTTTTTTTATAGCTAGTTAACCGTCTTGTCAAACTTAAGTCAATTATGGCCAAAATTGAATTTTTCAATTTTTATAATTTTTAAAATTTTTCAATTTTTTATTTAAAATTTTTATTTTATATTTTTTTAATTTTCATTCATTTTTTTCAATTTTTATAATTTTTTTTATAAAGATGCAATGCAGAATTAAACATGCAAAAGAAAAAGGAAAAATATATACAAAAATTTAAAAAATATGTAATGCAATGATAACTATTTACAACCACCTTCTCCCCCAAACTTACCAAAAGCAGTGCCCTCACTGCTCGGCCCCATGCCGCCCCCTTAAGCAATCATTACCCATTAAGGGCATGTAATCCTCAAACTGAAGGGGCTGATCATGTACAGGTAACCTAGGGATCAAAATGACTTCATGGATGAAGTCTCTGTCTATAATTATTTCCCTATCGCCCTCACATTAATTTGATAAAGACATATTGTGCAAGGCAGCCGTCTTCCATGCACTCGTAAAAACGAGTGATTAGATCTGAAAGGGCGTAAGCATTTGGGTGATTATAGATCAAAAAATTCCAGCCCCTACGTGCGATTTCATTAGCAAAGTAACTCCCATATATCGTGTGTAAAAAGATCTGTGAGAAATCACGTTCTAACTACATACTCGGTGCCATCACAGATAATCTACAGATCTAGAAAATTAAACAGAGAGGAGTTTTAGAAAACGAACCACCTCTGAGAGATTCAGAGGGTGAAGCAACAGGGATGCGGCGGAAATGCGGTGGGAAGGGGGCTCCTGCGGCAGTTGCGTGGCTTCCTGGAAGGATCTCGCTGCAGAACTCGAGGCGGCGGCTAGGGTTTTCCAGAGAGGTGAAAAATTAGGGTTAAGAAACAGAAAGGGTCGGGGTTTATTTATAGAGGAGAAGTATTGGTTATTTGTAAAAAAAAACCCTCTAAAAAAGAGGAATTTATTTGCAAATAAAAAATTTTATTTTATTTTAATAAATCTGAAAATTTACAAAAATACCCAAAAAAATTCAAATTTTTATTTTTTATGTTATTTTGTATTTATATAATTACAAATGATACATACCCCCAAATTTGTTTGAAACAATTTTTTTTGGCTAGATGATCGAAAATTTAGGGGTAGATGGAGGAAGATTAGTCAGTATAAATCGGCTCCTGTAAAAATGGGAGCTCCTCCGAAGAGTCCGCTGTGAGGAACGGTTTAAGTCGATGTCTGTTTACTTTAAACAGTGTACCGTCCTCCGGGTTTTCTAGATCTACCGCACCATGCGGATATACGGTACGTACCATAAATGGCCCTTTCCATCGAGATTTGAGCTTGCCGGGATGGAAATGTAACCGAATATCGTAAAGCATAACCTGTTGACCAGGTTTGAAAGTCTTACGCATAAGGTGTTTGTCGTGGAACACCTTCGTTAGGTTTTTAGCAATTACTGCGTTCTCAAAGGCCTCATCCCGCAGTTCGTCTAATTCATTCAATTGCAGCTTTCTATTGCTGCCCGCATCTCCCAAAGATAGGTTCAACTATTTGATTGCACAAAATGCCTTGTGCTCTATTTCAACTGGAAGGTGGCAAACCTTCCCATAAACAAACATGTATGGAGACATGCCAAGATCGGTCTTGTAGGCAGTACGGAATGCCCATAGTGCATCAATCAGTTTTAATGACCAATCTTTACGGTTTTTTGAAACCGTTTTCTCCAATATTTGTTTAATCTGCCGATTCGAAATTTCGGCTTGCCCAAAAGTTTGGGGATGATATGGTGTTGAAAATTTGTAAGTAATGGAGTATTTGTGCATTAAGGACTCAAAAGTCATATTACAAAAGTGAGATCCATTATCACTGATAATCACGCGAGGATGCCCAAACCGTGAAAAAATGTTTTTTTTGAGAAATCTAACGACAACCTTGTTGTCGTTGGTTCGGCTGGGCACAGCCTCGACCCATTTTGAAACATAGTCAATAGCAAGTAGAATGTACATGTTCCCAAAAGAATTGGGAAATGGTCCCATAAAGTCTATTCCCCAAACATCAAAAATCTCAACAACCAAAATTGGTTGGAGCGACATTTCATTTCTCCAAGATATCCGGCCCAAGTGTTGGCACCGGGAGCATGTCTTGCAGTATTCGTATGCATCTTTAAAAAGTCGTGGCCAGTAGAAGCCACACTGCAAGATTTTTTCTGCTGTCTTCTTGGGGAAAAAATGCCCACCACACGCTTGATCGTGGCAGAATGACAGCACTCTCTTAAACTCATTGTCGGGGACACACCGACGAATGATTTGGTCGGAACAGTATTTAAAGAGATACGGTTCATCCCAGTAAAAATGTTTTACTTAGGACAGGAATCGGAATCTGTCCTGATTCGACCAATCGTTTGGTATCAGTCTGGTGGCCAAATAATTTACTATATCAGTGAACCAAGGTTCGCATGACACGGTTAAGAGCTGCTCATCTGGAAAAATGTCTCTAATAGGAGTTTGTAGTGTAGGAGAAGAAAGGAGTTGTGAAAGGTGGCCGGCGACTACGTTTTTACATACTATCTTGTCTCTTATGACAAGGTCAAACTCTTGTAGCAAGAGGATCCAACGTATTAGCCGAGATTTAGCATCCTTCTTCGCGAAAAGATGGCGAAGAGCTGAGTGGTCCATGTAAACAATGACTGGAGAGCCGATTAAATAGGGCCTGAATTTTTCTAGTGCAAACACAACGACTAAGAATTCTTTTTCAGTTGTGTAATTCAATTGGGCCTCATTTAATGTTCGGCTAGCGTAATAAATTACGTGCGGCATCTTATTTATGTGCTGTCCAAGGACAGCACCGATGGCGAAATCAGATGCATCGCACATAATTTCAAATGGATGCGTCCAGTCGGGAGATGAAAGAATGGGCGCAGAAATAAGTGAGTGTTTCAATGACTCGAATCAAAAGTTGTGTCCTTGGTCAACAAAAGAGTCAAGGGTCTAGCTATCTTGCTAAAATCCTTGATGAACCGTCTATAAAAACCGGCATGGCCAAGGAAGGCTCGGATGTCTTTGACGCACTTTGGAGGAGGAAAATTGGAAATGACATCAATCTTGGCCTTATCAACCTCAATGCTATTTTGCGAGATGATATGTCCTAAGACAATACCCTCTCGTACCATAAAGTGGCACTTCTCCCAATTTAAAGTGAGGTTCTTATCCCTACAGCGGGTAAGAACTGCGTCCAAATGTAGCAAACACTCATCAAAGGAGTCGCCGAAAATGGAAAAATCATCCATAAAAATCTCGGAAAAATTTTCCACCATGTCTGAAAAGATACCCATCATACACCGCTGGAAAGTAGCGGGTGTATTGCATAACCCAAAGGGCATACGACGGTAAGCGAATGTACCGAAAGGATAAGTAAATGTGGCATTGTCTTGATCCTTTTCGGCGATGGGAACTTGATTATAGCCGGAGTAGCCATCCAAAATGCAGTAAAATTCATGCCCAGCCAATCGTTCTAACATTTGGTCAATAAAAGGTAACGGAAAGTGGCCTTTCCGTGTCGCAGCGTTGAGTTTTCTATAATCGATGCAAACTCGCCACCCAATTTGGGTGCGAGTAGATATTAACTCATTCGCCTCATTGGTTATGACCGTTATGCCCGATTTCTTTGGGACAACGTGAATGGGGCTAACCCACTGGTTATCAGAGATAGGGTAAATGATACCACTATCAAAACATTTTACAATCTCCCTTTTAACAGCCTCCTTCATTATGAGGTTGAGGCGTCTCTGTGGATCCCTTACTGGCTTGGCATCATCCATCATATGTATATGATGTTCAACTATGAGGGGACTAATCCCCTTGATGTCCGCCATAGTCCAGCCAAAAGCTTGCCTGTTATTTTGTAAGACCATTAAAAGGGCTTTCTCTTGCTCGAGAGCTAGAGATGCCGATATGATAACAGGAAGGGTCTCATTCTCACCTAGGTAAGCATATTTAAGGTGAGACGGCGATAGCTTGAGTTCGAGTTTTGGAGGTGAAACAATTGAGGGTAAAATTGGTGAAACTGTCTCGAACTCGAAGGATTCCATCAATGGTTCAAAGCGAGTGTAAGCAACCGAGTCGGATGGTTCAGCTAACTCATCCGAAAATTCAAAGGACTCAAACTCGAGTGGTGAGTCTTCAAAATCGTCCAAAAAAGTGAAACACTCATAATCGTTATCTGGTGTGAAAGCTGTGTCAGATTCAAGGAGGAACGCACTAGTGGCGTCAAAACTGTTGTGATCGAACAGAAATTTTTCGAGCTCACAGTCCTCCTGCGTGATATCTTGGATCGAGCAAACATCAAGTATACTAGCATTAGGCTCGGAGGGTTGATTCCCCAACTTAAAAATGTTGAGTTCAATTGTCATGTTTCCAAAAAATAGGTTCATCAAACCGTTTCGACAATTGATCACCGCATTAGAAGTTGCAAGGAATGGTCGACCGAGTATCACCGGAATTTGACTCCGGGGGTTAGCTACAGGCTGTGTGTCCATAACAATGAAATCAACGGGGAAAATGAAATCCCCTACTTTAATTAACACATCCTCTAACTCACCCCTAGGATGGGTGATGGATCGGTTGGCCATTTGGAGAGTACAATATGTGGGTTTAAGCTCTCCAACACCTAATTGTTCATATACTGAATAGGGTAGCAAATTAACACTAGCACCAAGATCTAAAAGTGCGCAATTAATGTTCTTATCCCCAATTGTTATTGAAATGTAAGACAGCCAGGGTCTTTATGTTTTTGGGGTAAAGATTGGGTAAGAGCATCACTTACAGCACTAGCCACGAAAACTTTCTTGGGTATCTATGACTTCCTCTTCTTGGTGCATAAGTCCTTTAAGATTTTAGCGTAAGAAGGGACTTGTTGGATTGTATCCAAGAGAGGTATGTTAATGCTAACTTGTTTGAATAACTCCACAATCTTCTCCATTTGTGGAGTTTGTTTATTGGATCTCAAGCTGTTTGGAAATGGAACATTTTGAAAATTTGTTGAGTCCAATGTTTGTGGAGTAGATTGCGGAGTTGGAACGGATCCCAGTGTTGGTGTTTTCGTGGAGTGAGATGTGGGTCCATTCGAATTAGAAGAAGTAGAGCCTTGTGAAGAATGAAGAATAGGCTCTGAAGAAGAGGAAGAAGAAGAGGAAGAAGAAGAGGGGTTTCATCACTAATACCAACATTATTGTGCAACACTCTTCCAGATCTCAACGTGGTCACAGCATTTACATTATGATTTTGTTGTTCATAAGCAACATGTGCGTTGTGTGTGTGACCGGGATTTGGCAATGGTTGAGACGGAAGCTTTTCCTTTTCTCGCTCACTTAACGAAGCATTCAGTTGTGCAATTTGGGCCTCAACTGATTTGATGCTCTGATCATGTGAAGCACTGTATTGCACTAAAGATTGAATGGAAGACTGGATGCTTGCTGAGGATTGTGTAGATTGTTTTAAAAACGCATCCAAACTTTGTTCTAGCGAGGAAACCTTATCGTTATTCGGCTGAACAAAATTGTTATGAGGATAAGAGTTGTTGGGTACAAAATTGTTCATTTGGTTTGGGTAAGGTTGGAGTTGGAAAGGTTGCGGATATTGAGTTTGTTGAGGGGCTTATTGTTGTGGAGGAGGCCTTTGAAAGTTGTTGTTTCCTTGGAATTGTTGTTGATTTTGATTCCAAGCAAAATTTGGGTGGCTCCTCCAACCAGGATTATAAGTTGAAGAGTATAGATCATTTCTTTGTCTTTGCTGAAGGCAGCATTGACTTGATCTTGTCCTTCAACAGGTGGGTTGTAAGGACACTCTTCAGTTAGATGGGACGGATCCGAACAACAAGCGCAAACAGTGCGTGGGGGTAAAGCAAGGGCAGGAGAAGACGATGAGAATTTGCTCTCAATTGCTTCAAGTTTTTTCGTGAGTGCAGCCATTTCGGCCTTCAATGCAATCGATATATCAAGTTGATGTATGCCTGCCCTAGACTGACCTGATGAAGTAAATGAAGTGGTCTTAGTGTTGTTCCACTGAAGTGTTTGTTCAGAAAGATCGTCGAGAAATTGCCAAGCTTCCTCGCTAGATTTTGTAAGAAAGTGACATTGACAAATGGTTTCCAACAACTGCTTAGTTGCTGGGTTCAGTCCTTCGTATAAAGTTTGGCAAAGTTGCCAATTCTCGATACCGTGGTGAGGGCACTGAACAAGTAGGTCCTTAAATCTTTCAAACACTTCCAAAAAGGTTCGGAAGGAAGCTGGGAAAATTGAATAATTTCGTTGCGAATTCTCGTGGTCTTGTGGTGTGGGTAAAACTTTTTTAGAAAAGCCTTAACAAACTCTTCCCAATTTTTTATCGAGTGTGATGTTGTGTTATATAACCATTTTTCAGCTAGGTCACATAAAGTGAATGGAATGACACGTAGCCTTATAGCATCATCAGAAAGTTGTATGGTCTTCATCATTGCACAAACATTCTGGAATTTGTTAATGAAGATGTAGGCATCTTCAGATTCCAACCCGTGAAATTTGGGCAACATATTGATGAAGTGGGGTTTAATTTCAAAGTTATCCCCATTAGCCGGTGGAAGTGAAAGACAAGTGGGAAGTGCGGTGCGGATGGGATAGAAAAGATCCTGGAGCGCGATTCGTTAGGGCGCTTCGACAGGAGGGTGTGGTGGGTTATTCGCACCTAGTGGGGGTGGAATCAGTCCCGTAGGTAAGGGGTTGTTAGGATTGAATCTCGACATCTCCTTAGAAGATGATGAATTTGAAGATGAAAGTAAAGAAGTGAATGGAATTTCGACTTCGGAGTCGAAAGCGTCGTCAGTCGGCACTAACGAGACACGGACTAAACGGGCGCTAGTGTCCCTAGTCCAACTGGACATACACTAAAGAGGTGTAGTGTAGTCAAAAAGCAAAAACAGAAGGTGGGGGTAAGTGTTAGTTATATGTATGCCCTAGAGGCCATTACTATACATAGGATGTATATTGTAGTGGATGCTTGGACATATATAGGGAGGACTTTCTTGCTCGACATGATAGTATGCTATCTGGTTGCTCTTTACCTTAACGTGTACACTGTTTGTCTCTCTGTTACATGTTGGTAAAGCCCTTAGGATGTGTACTTGACTACCTGGACTATGATGCGGATCATACTAGTGGGGACATGGTAGTCCATAAGTACATCCTTCAAAGTCCCTAGTCGTGGGTGTATCGAGACGGGGCATCGATATACCAGAGTAGACTAGCGTATACCTTCTCGACCCATACAGATGGGCGATGGATGATCCCATATCCATTGGTGTTTGACATCAGAGATGATATACGGGTGCTCAGTGGAGACTGGGTACACTGGACGGACTCGCCGAGAACTCCCAGATGGTATTATACCTCACGTCAGATGGCAGTTCTCTGGTGACACTGATACAGAGTAGTCTGTTGACCCGAGATCGTCATAGAGTCTTGTGTGGTTCCCACTGTGCTTTGATTTCCATCTTACCACGTCCAAGAGGGCGTGCAAAACGGTGGTTTTTGGGTACAGTCCCGAGTCACATGGAGGCAATGAGCGATAGGAGGGGATTCGTCTCTCCCGGTATAGGGAGTTGATGTTGCGCTGTGTTCGATTGGCTATAACCGGAAATCCCTGGCCAGGGTTGCTGAGATTTACTGGTAAGTGTTACCAGTAGTTTCTCGAATTGTTATAGACCTCATATCGACACGACTTATCGAGCTATTGGGGTCTGACGTTTACCACCCCTAGGCGAGATATGCGACATATCAGACGATCAGACCAAACTGTACGGTAGTGTTACTGGTTGGATTCACTGGAGTGTGAGCGGGCTTGCTCGTCGATCTTCTGATCGCTCAATACCCGGGTGGCCGTTACGTTTAGCAGACCGCTTGCGGCTTGTGGGTGCTTGATATGATCATCACCTGCTGCCGGCGTATTGACGAGTCTTTAGAGTCCTACACAGAGGTTTCCTGGCTCAAGCGAAATGAAATAGGAGCGCATATGAGATATGTGCGGGACCGAGAATAATGCGTGTATGTGATACCGTATTCTATTCTCGCGATAAATGTATCGAATGGTTGTATGCGATATAACCTAGTTATCGAATCAAGTATTGATTCGATAAGCCGATACATTGAATACTAGTCGGTTATGTGCGACATGACCGGATCATTGAATCAAGTGTTGATTTAATGATTTAATGCATAATTATATATTTGATATATTACTTTGCACTAACTAGTATTGGTTCACTTTAAACGGATTTTCTCACTTGGTTTGTGCACATTGTATATGTGATATACTTTTGTACACATGATTGTATCATGTTTGATGATGCATGCTTTTTGGTTAAGTGTAAAGAATTAAACCATGGTTAAGTTGGAAATTAGGGTTTTATTTTTTCCATTATTTATTCATTTATTTATTTTGGAAAAATATTAAGCATAAAGAAATGAAATGGTGGCTAATTTTGGACTTGCATGTTGAAGCTTCATGAAGCTTTGACTTAGTCACCATTTTTTCTCATGCTTAACCCTAACCACTCCACTCAACCCTAGTTGATTCTCTACACTTCACCATGGTTAGATTATGATAAGCATTCCTTTTATTTTCTATTTTTGGAATTAACTTATCATAACAATATTCATCTTCTTCATCTTCTTCTTCTTTGAAGAAGCTTGCTTCATCAATGGTGATTGATGAAAACAAGTGAGAAATCCAATTCTAAAGTCTACCCACTTCCTATTTCTTCATCCTCTACCTCTTGCCAAGTAGTAGAGTGTGTTTTCTTCACAAGTTTCTTGACTTGGTGAAGTGAGAGCTTGATCTAGTGATGCCTCGACGTAGATCATCTTCGGCATCGTCGTCGATGACCTAGCCCGTCCATTCTCCGATGAAGCCGACTCTAGAGCCCGGGATCCGTTTTGGACAGCGAGGAGACATCATCACGGAGCCATGGAGGTGGAGGACCGGATCTACAAAGGTTGTATTTCCGTATTCTTATAGTTAAGTGTTAACTAGTTTGCTTTGTCGCCTAGAAATCTAGCCAACGATCCGTTCTAGGGTTTCTCGGCACCGTTAAATTTTGAAATTGGCATGGTTGATGCCTTGTGAGACCTCATTAGGGTGCCCAGGAACCCTACCGCGGAAGCGCCGGGCCACGTGGGCTTAGGCCGTGCTTCCGCGGCGTTATGACGGGGTTAGGTCTCCGTTTTTCACAGTAATGTTTATAATTAATTCCTGTGTTTTCTGGGTAATTTTAATATATACTATACAGTTGAGTTTTCTGGGGTTGTTTTGGGATTTCATGGATTCGATCAGATTATCAAATTTTGTCTGTATGGCTTTCCGGACAATTTTTTGAATATGTTAAAAAGTTCGACCGGATATAAATACCCAATTTTTCCCCTGTCGGGAAATTTCCAAGTGTTGGATTTTTCCGTAGTTTAAAGACGTTCTAAGTAGTGCAAGTAACTCGATGGTCCCTCTAGAAGACAACAAACCTTAACTCGATTATGTGACCGTCTTGAACTGCCCTTTGAACCTTCGGGTTTGGGGCAGTACGGCGTGCCACATGTGAGGCGTTGGCTTGACCCTTCTACGGCTAGACCGTTGGTACTGAGGCACGAACTGAATGTTGTTAGACTTATTTCATGTGTTGAGCTGTATCGGGAAAACTTGGGTGTTTGACTGTTCGATCGAAAAGTTTAACATTTTCTAATTATCCGGAATGGGATACAATAATTGGAATTCACAAAGAGTTATGAGATAACTGAATGAATGTTATAAACATAGCAGTTTAGTCTCAATTGATCGGTTGCCACGGAATTTTGATGTGATCAAAAGTCCGTCGCAATCACGTAGCGTACGCAGATACTCGCCAGGTAAAATTAATAGACAGCCTCACTCCATAGCCCCGACCAAGTGACTGTAGGAGAACCCTGTCGCCGAAAGCATCCGTTCGGGTGCTCGCGGCAGCGGTGTTCCGCCTTGGTGCACTTCGTCGACGGTATCAGGGGTGCGGCCGCCTACTAAAGTTTGCGACGAGCATTCGATCAGGATATCGGGAATCTTGTTGAATTGCCCGACTTGATATTGAAAAGTGTTTTCAATGATGAGACTAAAATGCGGGGTTTATAATTGTTAGGCATGCGATGTCTAAGGTATTCATTTGATTAGGCATGCGATGTCTATGCAGATTGCGGATTCCAACTGTTGTAGTTTTACACTTTCTTTTCTGTGACCGTAAGTGTAATATGTGATATCGCCGGTTTCGTTGCTATATGTCAACGACAATTGGGATGCGAATATTTACTTACGTTGATGACATGTGATGTTATGTGTTGCTGGATATGTTATATTGGATCGTCGTGTTCGAATAGCCGGGGGTTTTTATGTGAGATGAGTGTTTTTCATTTTCATTCATGTAAAAACTTGTATGTAATATTCTTTTATTGGGGCACTTCCAGGTTGCGGAAGCTGTCACCCTTTGTATATTATTTACTTTTCCGCACTAGGATAGACCCAAGGAGGGGAGCACAAGTAACCGGGTTCTGGAGTCCAGTGGGAGACCAACTCGAGGAGTCGAGTCCGGGTCTCCTAACTTTAGAATTGGTAGGGTTGCTTGCCGCTCTCGTAGGGGTCTAGGGGTGTGGGTTTGGCTATTCATCACGACCGTGGAATCCGTGTTTTATACTGGCTCGTATTGAAAACACGGACGTCCTAGTATATCCAATATTTCATATGTTTCTTCTGCTGCGATATCTGTGATGTGATCATGTGATGTTCTATGATAGATACAGTATATAGTATATATGATATATTATATAGGCGTTACTTATGTTTTACACCCATGCTAGCCCTGCCCCGCTCTGTCGTTAGTTACCTAACCTAACGGTGCACGAGGGGAAATCGAGGCGAATGCGGATGGCATAAGTGTACATCGAATTTATCTGTGATGTTTAGGTACTTATATGATGGGACTTCATTAATGAGATTAATGAAATAAAAGAAACCTAAGATGTTGTAGAATCGAATTTCAAAATAAAACAGGTAGCTACAGTTCTTGCTTTGCACAGAGGTATATGTGATATATCCTGCACCTTATTCGATGAGTAAAGGACCGAGATCCCTTCACCGGGAGTGACTCCTTTAGCAATAACTGGCAGATGCTACACACTCGGTTTGTCTTTTGATTGCTTTTAAGTGTTTTTGCTTTGCACAGTGATATATATGATATATCCCGCACCTTATTCGACGAGGAAAGGACCGACGATCCCTTCACCGGGAGTGACTCCTTTAGCAAAACTAGAAAAGCCTCAAAAGCACTCCATTTTAAAAATTCATTCGATCCTACAACGATATCAAGTTCATTACGCAATAGGTTTTCAGAAAAACCTGTCGTAGCCCTCCGTCATTTCAGATAAGTACTAGTTAGTATTCGTGCTGCGGTAGTTTGGCATTCGTCAAGGCGTAGTGTACGGTAGCTAACTAGTATTTATCTGCTTGAGCATATGATGCGATTGGATTAGGGTATTCGTACGGCGTTGTTTGGCATTCGTCAAGGGTCGTGCGGGTGGGTTTAATTCGATCAAGAAATGTACGGGTTGAACTTGACTAGTGGACTATGGGTTGTTTGGCATTCGTCAAGGTCATAGAACACTAGGGGCAAAATATTATCGGGAATTTCAAGTGTTGAAATTTGCAATGAGATTGCATACCTTCTATGAGATAGTTGGATCCCGATACCCACTGCGAGTAATTGTTACTCCTGGGAGAGTTTTATACATTACAATTAGCCGATCAAGTAGGTGTCTAGAAAGGTGTCAACGGGGTTACGCCTCTGGGAAAACGAGGTTTACATTAATTAGGTTCGTGCGAAAGCACGGGGGACCTCCCTCAAAGTACCGACAATGGCCTGGCTGAAAGATTGGCGAACTTGTAGTGTGTAATTAATCCCGGCTAGTCTTTCCTTTTAGGGTTTGAAGGAAGATTTGATAAAAAGCAGTGAGAACCATCCTGATTAGATAAAATAATAACCAATCTATTCTTGCAAGAGCGCACGCTGAGTGTTTTCTTCTCTCTCTCTCCTGGTAGCGACCATATCACGCCTTAATCAAGATAATAAAACGGATTTTTGACCGAACCCGCTTGTTGTACTGAGCTGGGGAACGTTGGTCCCGCTCCAACTTATAAATGTTATAAGACAGAGCAGGAAATTGGGGAATACCAGATTTCCCGTGCCGCCCAAACGAAGAGAGTGCATGTTGATGCATCATCTTCGGGTGTGTTCATTGCAAAGAACTGTTTCTCCGTATCCTCTACGTCCTGGGTATGTGATACCAGATCAGGATCCCAGATATGTAATCTGTTACATAGGGCTACAGAAAGGTAGAGAACTGAGAACGGGTGATAAGTTTCATGAGGCAGAAAACGGGGCAAGAGTTGCAGCCAAGTCTGTCGGTCACTGTCACCCTGTATTCCAAATACATTGATTCTGAACGAATGTTATTAGATACCAAACCTGATATACAAAATCATATCAATCTCTTTATTAGTAAAGAAATGATAAAATTTTGTATTGTTGGATAATGTTTTGAACATTTCCTATATCAAAGGTTGGTCGGTTCAGGCACGTTATCTAAAAGCATTGATGTTCTAAATCAAACTACAGTTCTTAGTATACGGATCACACACAAGAGGAAGAGTTCAGAAATGAACGAATTCTTCTTGAGGTATTGTAGACTAGGTCATATCAATGCGACCCGACTAGCTAAGTTACATTTAGATGCATATTTAAATCAGTTTGAATTTACATCTTATGAAACTTGCGAGTCATGTCACAGAGATAAGATGACCATAGCTCTGTTTACTGGAAACAGAGAAAGAGTTAGTGAACTCTTGGGATGATACATGTTGATGTATAAAGGTCCCCTGTCTACATATGCCAAGACCGGTTCTTTGTACTTCATTACATTCTCTGATGATCTTTCAAGATTCAGACCTATGTTCCTGTTGAAACACAAGTCCGAACCTTTTGAGATATTCACAGAATATAAGTTAGAAGTAAAGAACCAATACGGATATAAGTATTATGTCCTTTGATGTGATCAGGGAGGAGAATACTTGTGCCTAGAATTCCTGGACTATTCTAAAGGAGAATGAGATTCTCTCTCAGCATTACTCCTCCGAATACACCATAGCACGATGGTATATCGGGGCGGAGCAATCTCACCCTATATGATAAGGTGTGCTCTATAATGAGTACTACTGAGTTACCTATTTCCTTTTTTGGGAGTTATGCACTTGAGAAGCTGCATACCTATTGAATAGGGTTCCAATCAAATCAGTTGCCTACCATTTCATATGTGATATGGAAAGGGGAGAGTCCATTTCTTAAGTTAGTTAAGATTTGGGGTTGTCCGGCCTATGTCTGAAAAGAAAAATCCGGACAAGCTCGTGGCAAGATCTGTTATGTACAACTGGAAAGGTTCCAGCTATACAAACTACAGCAGATGATTTGATAAAACCAAAGGATTCAATAGTTACCAACGAACCTCAGCCTCTCCGCCGATCTAGTAGGGTTCCACACCCACCTGAGAGATATTTCGGTTTCTCTATGACAGTGGGAGCGAGGATTGCATCATGAGATGATGACCCAACTAGTTTCGAGCAGGCCATCAGGAGTAAGACTCTATAAGGATGGCTGGATGTTTATCGATCTGAGATGGGATCCTAATACACCAACAAAGTATGGACTTTGGTTGCTATATCTGAAGGGTTAAATCCCCATCAGGAGCAAGTATATCTTGAGAAGATTACTTGGTGTACATGGAAAGGTTGAGACTTTCAAAGCTAGACTTGTTAAAGGTTTGCATCATTGACCAGGTGTGGATCATGATGAAACTTTTTCTAAGTAGCTATGCTTAAGTCCATCCAGATCCTACTTGCCACGGCTACATACCATGACTACGATATCTGGCGGTTGGGTGCCATGACTGCTTTTCTAAATGATGTTTTAGAAGAGAGCGTCTATAAGTACACAGCCAGAGGGCTTCGTAGACAGTGGGAGCAGCGGAAACGTGTGCAAGATGCTTTATAGGATAAAGCAGGCATCGTGGAGTTGGAACATCTGTTTTGATGAAATAGTCAAAGAGTTTGACATCATCAAAATGGTAGATGAACCTTGTATATACAAAAAGGTAGTAGGGAGTATGGTGATGATCCTCGTAGAGTACGTGGATGACATACTCTTGATAGGGAAACAGTTTCCTATGCTACGCTCGATCAATCTCCGCTTATCACAATGACTCTCCACATAGGATCAAAGTGATACCTACTAAATCCTGGATTTTGGATCTATGAGATAGATCTAAATGGATGTTAGGCTACTCACTAGTTGTAGTGAGATGGCATCAGTTGATCCTGGGGAGAATCACTGGAAGGGTTCCAGGGTGATAAAGACGACTGAAAGTCAGTCACAGGCATTGTCTTTACCCTCAGTAAAGGGAAGGTATGTTGGAAGAGTTCCAAGCTAGATACCGTGACATACTAGACGATAAAGGCTGAATACAACGCTACTTAAGATGCTACCAAAGAGGCTGTCTGGGTGTATATTAGTTCATGAGATGAACTTAGTTCCTCCCATTGTGTGACAATGGAGTTGTGGCTTATGCCAAGGAACGCCCGTCCTATCAGTGATCCAGACATATTCTAAGGCAGTATTACCTGATCATGGAGATGCTTGATCTCCAAGGGATAGAGGTTAGGAGAGTAGACTCAGAGGACAACACAGCGGATCCACTCACAAAGGCCTGTTCCCAGAGAGAGATTTTTAGGGGATGGTTGAGTATGAGATACTACAACCACTGCTATCAGATGGCCCTAGTGCAAGTGGGAGATTGTTAGTTATATGTATGCCCTAGAGGCCATTACTATACATAGGATGTATATTGTAGTGGATGCTTGGACATATATAGGGAGGACTTTCTTGCTCGACATGATAGTATGCTATCTGGTTGCTCTTTACCTTAACGTGTACACTGTTTGTCTCTCTGTTACATGTTGGTAAAGCCCTTAGGATGTGTACTTGACTACCTGGACTATGATGCGGATCATACTAATGGGGACATGGTAGTCCATAAGTACATCCTTCAAAGTCCCTAGTCGTGGGTGTATCGAGACGGGACATCGATATACCAGAGTAGACTAGCGTATACCTTCTCGACCCATACAGCTGGGCGATGGATGATCCCATATCCATTGGTGTTTGACATCAGAGATGATATACGGGTGCTCAGTGGAGACTGGGTACACTGGACGGACTCGCCGAGAACTCCCAGATGGTATTATACCTCACGTCAGATGGCAGTTCTCTGGTGACACTGGTACAGAGTAGTCTGTTGACCCGAGATCGTCATAGAGTCTTGTGTGGTTCCCACTGTGCTTTGATTTCCATCTTACCACGTCCAAGAGGGCGTGCAAAACGGTGGTTTTTGGGTACAGTCCCGAGTCACATGGAGGCAATGAGCGATAGGAGGGGATTCGTCTCTCCCGGTATAGGGAGTTGATGTTGCGCTGTGTTCGATTGGCTATAACCGGAAATCCCTGGCCAGGGTTGCTGAGATTTACTGGTAAGTGTTACCAGTAGTTTCTCGAATTGTTATAGACCTCATATCGACACGACTTATCGAGCTATTGGGGTCTGACGTTTACCACCCCTAGGCGAGATATGCGACATATCAGACGATCAGACCGGACTGTACGGTAGTGTTACTGGTTGGATTCACTGGAGTGTGAGCGGGCTTGCTCGTCGATCTTCTGATCGCTCAATACCCGGGTGGCCGTTACGTTTAGCAGACCGCTTGCGGCTTGTGGGTGCTTGATATGATCATCACCTGCTGCCGGCGTATTGACGAGTCTTTAGAGTCCTACACAGAGGTTTCCTGGCTCAAGCGAAACGAAATAGGAGCGCATATGAGATATGTGCGGGACCGAGAATAATGCGTGTATGTGATACCGTATTCTATTCTCGCGATAAATGTATCGAATGGTTGTATGCGATATAACCTAGTTATCGAATCAAGTATTGATTCGATAAGCCGATACATTGAATACTAGTCGGTTGTGTGCGACATGACCGGATCATTGAATCAAGTGTTGATTTAATGATTTAATGCATAATTATATATTTGATATATTACTTTGCACTAACTAGTATTGGTTCACTTTAAACGGATTTTCTCACTTGGTTTGTGCACATTGTATATGTGATATACTTTTGTACACATGATTGTATCATGTTTGATGATGCATGCTTTTTGGTTAAGTGTAAAGAATTAAACCATGGTTAAGTTGGAAATTAGGGTTTTGTTTTATCCATTATTTATTCATTTATTTATTTTGGAAAAATATTAAGCATAAAGAAATGAAATGGTGGCTAATTTTGGACTTGCATGTTGAAGCTTCATGAAGCTTTGACTTAGTCACCATTTTGTCTCATGCTTAACCCTAACCACTCCACTCAACCCTAGTTCATTCTCTACACTTCACCATGGTTAGATTATGATAAGCATTCCTTTTATTTTCTATTTTTGGAATTAACTTATCATAACAATATTCATCTTCTTCATCTTCTTCTTCCTTGAAGAAGCTTGCTTCATCAATGGTGATTGATGAAAACAAGTGAGAAATCCAATTCTAAAGTCTACCCACTTCCTATTTCTTCATCCTCTACCTCTTGCCAAGTAGTAGAGTGTGTTTTCTTCACAAGTTTCTTGACTTGGTGAAGTGAGAGCTTGATCTAGTGATGCCTCGACGTAGATCATCTTCGGCATCGTCGTCGATGACCTAGCCCGTCCATTCTCCGATGAAGCCGACTCTAGAGCCCGGGATCCGTTTTGGACAGCGAGGAGACATCATCACGGAGCCATGGAGGTGGATGACCGGATCTACAAAGGTTGTATTTCCGTATTCTTGTAGTTAAGTGTTAACTAGTTTGCTTTGTCGCCTAGAAATCTAGCCAACGATCCGTTCTAGGGTTTCTCGGCACCGTTAAATTTTGAAATTGGCATGGTTGATGCCTTGTGAGACCTCATTAGGGTGCCCAGGAACCCTACAGTAAGAAAATGCCAATGAGAGGAAGTTGGTGCAATGGATTTCTGGCGACAAAAATGGCAATTTTTTTTTTGTAAAAAAAAATTTTTTGTGTTTTTTTTTATAAGGAGTTTTTGTAAAAGATTTTTATAAGGAGCTTAGACACACGTTCAAGCAATCACAATATGCACAATCAAGCCTAGAGCTAGGGTCTCCTAAGTCAACTAGACTGCTCCTAACTGTTCCAAAGGGCAAGTTGTGAGATCCTCAAATCGCCTCTTCACCGCCAATTGTGGCCAGGTAAGCACAAGTAAAGAAATGAGGGATCCGCTCATGAATCACCATGAGACGGGCCTTTTAAAATTATCTTTCCTACTTGTCTAGCCTTGGCACCACAAAGTCTGGTTTAGATAAACGACCGACGCCTACAACTATTCGTTTATCCTAATGAGCACGACAGTCCTTATAGGCTGAGTCTAATATTTTTTAATTAACTCGAGAGTTGATGCGAATGCTTTTGGTGATTTTTGGGGTCCCGGGAAGGGTAATGAAATCCCCACCCAATCTGGATTGGTGTTATAGCCCCTTAAAAGTCCGTTTTAAAAAATGCAAAGCAGTAAACACACAAAACACTTGCCAAAAAAATTTTTTTTTGCGGCGCAAAGAATCCTGCACAAGATCAAGTTATTGGAGAAGGGGGAGAAATTTTTTTGCGCAAAGAACCCTGCAGGAAAATTTTTCAGAGGACTACAGAGGGCAGAAGAGAGGAAAAGAGTGCTTACAGAGAAATTTCCACCTGCTAACGTCACCAATGCGCGGCGGATCCGCGGCCAAAGGTGCTTAACTGCGGCGGTTCCGCGGTCAAAAAGATGGATCAGGCCTCCAAACTTTTTTTGTTCTCTGTTGCGGTTATTTGTTTGTTCAGATCTGCTGTTTTACTCACTGGATTTTTCCAGATCTGAATCTGTTCGTCTTTCCGATCCTGCACAATTCACACGAAAACCCTTCAAAAAATAACAAGATGATAAATTTTTATATTTTTTATTTTTTCAGTTTTTATGATTTTTTTAATTTTTAATTAACCCGAAATTGCAAAAAGAAAATAACTACGCCATCCCCGGCAACGGCGCCATTTGATTGATATGGATTTTTGCTTATGCGTTTTGAAATCAAAGAATTAACCGCAATCAAGAACGGTGTCGCTTGGTAGCTAGCCGGTTGAGTACGGGTCGGTCTACAGGGATTACGTGTATTTTCTAGTTGTTCTAACGAGTCAATTCCTATTTGTGGTGGGTTTTGATTTTCAATAAAAACTGAAGTTGAGTTTGATTAGGATTAAAACCTTGCTAGGGTTAGGATTAGGTTAGTTTGGAAATTCAATATTTCTCATCGCTTTCTATGCCCTAATTAAGAACTTTTAGGTGTTAAGCTAATAGTTAACAAAGGAGATTAGCACGATCGGGAAGAAACTAAATTTCTTCCCTTTGGTCCTTGTCCGTCCTTTCTTAACTCTTATCCCTAACCTCCATGGAAATCATACACAATCGGTCTTTAACTATGGAATCACCGCTACCTCGTGGGATAGGGTGCCATAGTGAGCAGTGTGTGTATATATGCATAGAGTCCTATTTTAAAATGTTGAATGGGCAAGAAAGGGGTGAGAGATTTTCATCTCTCAAACCTTTCCTAAGTTTAACCCTAACAAGTGAGGAACTACTCACTCATTAGGGAATTAATAAACGAGTTCATTTTTTATGGTTTTTATTTAATAACTACGGCAGATAAAAAATGCGGAAAATAACTACGGCAGAGAAATAAAAATTGCAAGAGAAATAACTAGGGCAGAAAAGAAACTTACTTTTTTTTATTGATGCACTTTTTGAACAATTACAAGGAATGAAAATTTTAAACTAGGAATTAAAAAGAGGCATGCTCCAAAAAGAGCTGTAGGATTCCTATTTATAGATAATAGAAACCCTAGGGTTTACATCTGATCCATATCTAGAATTACAAAAATACCCTGAGAAGCCTGGTCAACGCATCGACACCCACCGACAAAATGCACCGACACGTGCTCAGCATGGCCGCGGAACCGCGGCCATAAGCCATGTTTGGCCGCGAATCCGTGGCCATATGGTGGGTTCTTTATCTCATTTTTTCAGGGTTGTTTTCTGTTGCATTTTACTTTTGGTTTCTTCATTTGGTTTCTCAGAATGTCTTCTAGTTTCTTCCAGATTTCGACAGTGCCGAATGTTGTGGACTTTTACCGTTCGCTTCGTGTTAAAGTCTTGAATCTTGTGCTGCCTTCGTGCTTTGTGAAATCGAACTGTTCATTGATCTTCATTTGTTCCTTAAACTGTAGGCGGCATGATAAAGATTCTTCTATTTGTTGGTCGTAGTCTCACTTTTGCAGCGTTTTTTCATCATTTTCACTGTATTGTTCCGAGAACCTGTAACCTGCAACTATTCAGCAGACATGGATCAAAAGCACCTATTTATTTGTAAAATGATTAAGAATGGGGAATATAATAATGCAAAATTATGATATGAACAACTAGCAAAAACTACAAAAACACTCATTTTCAAATCACTAGATTCTACAACGATATCAAGTTCATTACGTTAAAGGTTTTCTTCAAAACCAGTCGTAGCTCTCCATCATTTCAGATAAGTACTATTTAGTATTCGTGCTACGTTTGTTGGTCTCCGTCAAGGCGTAGTGTGCAGTAGCTGATTAGTGTTTATCTGCCACATATGATGTGATTGGATTAGGATAGTCGTGCGACTTTGTTGGCCTTCGTCAAGGGTCGTGCGGGTGGGTTTAATTCAATCAAAAAATGAACGGGTTGAACTTGACTAGCGGCCTATGGTTTGTTGTCCTTCGTCAAGGTCATAGGACGTTAGGGGTAAAAACAATTATTGGGAATTTCAAGTGTTGAAATTTTCAATGAGATTGCATACTTTCTATGAGATAGTTGAATCCCGATACCCACTGCGAGTAAGAGTTACTCCTGGGAGAGTTTTCCACTTTACAACTAGCTGATCAAGTAGGTGTCTAAGAAAGGTGTTAACGGGGTTATGCCCCTGCGGAAATGAGGTTATTTAATTAGTTCCATGCGAAAACATAAGGAGACTCCCTCGGAGTACCAATACCTGCCTGGCCGAACGATTGGCGAACTTGTAAGGTGTAATTAATCTTGGCTAATCTTACCTTTTAAGGTTTGAAGGAAGATTTGATAAAAACAGTGGGAGACATCCTGATTAGATAAAATAATAACCAATCTAATCTTGCAAAGAGCGCGCGCAAAAGTGATTATCCTTCTCTCTCTCCTGGAGCGACCAATGACACACCTTGATCAAGATAATAATATGGATGTATTGACCGAACTCACTTATTATACTGGGATAGGTTCCGCTCTATCTTATGACTGTCATAAGTCTGAGCAAGGAATAGTAGAATACCTGGATTCCCACACCACCCAAAACGAAGAAGGAGCATGCTGATGCATCTTCTTCAGGTGTGTTCGTTACCGAGAACTGTTTCTCGATTTGCTCTACGTCCTAGGTATTGGATATCGGATCAGGATCTTATGTATGTAATTTTTTAGATGGGTTAAGTAGAGGTAGAGAACTGGGAAAAGGTGATATGTCCCTCAGAAAAGGGAATGGTGCAATTGTTGCAGCCAAAGCAATTGGCGAATATCACCTTTTATTACCAAGTGGTAACACAATAATTCTGAACGATTGTTATTTCGTACCAAAAATATTGTAAATGTTTTCCTAAATCAAGTGTTGATTAGGTATGGTACGTTGTATAACGATATATACGTTCTAAATCAAAAAATAGTTCGAAGTATATAGAACACACATAAGAGGAACTGTTCAGAAATGAATGAAGCCTTCTTGTAGCATTGTAGACTAGGTCATATCAATGCGACAAAACTGGCTAAGTTGCATAAGGATGGATATTTGAATCCGTTCGAATTTTCATCTTATGAAACTTTCCAGTCATGTTTCAAAGGCAAGATGACAAAAACTCCGTTTACTGGACATGGAGAAAGAGCTACTGAACTCTTGGGACTGATACATAGTGATGTATGCGGTCCTATGTCTACACATGCTAGAAATGGTTCCTCGTACTTTATTACATTCACCGATGATCTCTCAAGATTCGGACATGTGTTCCTGTTGAAACACAAGTCTTGAGAAATTCAAGGAATATAAGTGCGAAGTAGAGAACCAGACGGGTAAAAGTATTAATCCTTTGATCTGATCAAGGAGGAGAATACTTAAGCACGGAGTTCTGAAACTATTTAAAAGAGAATGGGATTCTCTCTCAGCTTACTCCTCCATATACACCACAGCACAATGGAGTTTCGGAGCGGAAGAATCGCACCATATTAGATATTGTACTCTCTATGATGAGTAATGCCGAGTTACCTATTTCCTTTTGGGGTTATGCACTTGAGATAGCTGCATACCTATTGAATAGTGTTTCGACCAAATCCGTGCCTACCACTCCATATAAGATATGGAATAGGAAGAGACCATCTCTTAAACGAGTTAAGATATGGGGTTGTCCGGCCTATGTTCAAAAGCAAAATCCGGACAAACTCGAGGCAAGGTCTGTTTTGTGCAAGTTTGTAAGATATCCAAAGGATTCATATGGATATATTTTCTACCATATTGAGGAACAAAAAGTGTTTGTTTCTCAACATGCCACCTTTTTAGAAAAGGAATTTCTTGTGAAAGAAATTAGTAGTAATGAGGTAGAATTGGAAGAAGTTCCAGCAACAAAAACTATAACTGACGATTTGATAGAACCGGAGGATTCAATAGTTACCGACGAATCTCAGCCACTCCGCAGATCTAGTAGGGTTCCTCATCCACCTGAGAGATACTATTGTTTTCTCATAGACGGTGGGACCAAGGATTGCATCATGGAAGATGATGACCCAACTAGTTTCGAGTAGGCCATCACAAGTGGAGACTCTGTGAAATGGCTAGATGCTATGCGATCTGAGATGGAATTCATGTACACCAATAAAGTATGGACTTTGGAAGTTGCTCCTGAAAGGGTAAAATCCATCGGGAGCAAGTGGACCTTTAAGAAGAAACTTGGTGTAGATGGAAAAGTTAAGACTTTCAAAGCTAGACTTATAGCAAAATGTTTTCGTCAACGACCAGGTGTCAAATATGATGAAACATTTTCTCCTGTCGCTATACTTAAGTCCATCAGGATTCTACTTACCATTGCTGCATACCATGACTATGAAATCTGGCAATTGGACGTTAAGACCGCTTTTCTATATGGTGATTTAGAAGAGAGCGTGTATATGACACAGCCAGGGGGCTTCGTAGACAGTGGGAGCAGCGGAAAGGTGTGCAAGCTGCTTAAATCCATCTACGGATTAAAGCAGGCATCGCAGAGCTGGAACACCTATTTTGATGAAGCTATCAAAGAGTTTGACTTCATCAAAAATGTAGATGAACCATGTATATATAAGAAAGTAGTGGAGTAAGGTTGTCTTCCACGTATTGTACGTGGATGACATACTCTTGATAGGAAACGATGTTCCTATGCTACACTCGGTCAAGCTCTTCTTATCACAAAATTTCTCGATGAAAGATCTAGGTGATGCCTCCTACACCTTAGGGATAAAGATCTATAAAGATAGATCTAAACGGATGTTGGGATTTTTCCAATCTAGGTACATAGACACCATACTAAAGAGGTTTAGTATGGAAGATTCTAAGTGTGATAATTTACCCGGTTGCTCAGAAATCACTCTCTCCAAAGAGATGTCTCCCAAGACTGATTTGGAGAGGGCTCGCATGCAAGGGATACCCTATACTTCGGCAGTCGGGTCTATTATGTATGCGATGTTATGTACCAGACCAGATGTAGCTTACTCACTAGGTGTAGTGAGTAGGTATCAATCAGATCCAGGGGAAAACACTGGACAGCTGTGAAGAACATTTTTAAGTACTTGAGAAGGACTAAAGAAATGTTCTTGGTGGATAGTAATGATGAACTTCAGGTGGAGTCCTTTACCGATTCGAGCTTTCAGAGTGATAAGGACGACAGTAAGTCGGTCTCGAGTTTTGTCTTCACCCTCAATGGAGGGGTGGTATGTTGGAAAAGTTCCAAGTAAGATACCGTAGCAGACTCGATGATGGAGGTTAAATACATCGCTGCCAAAGAGGCTGTCTGGATGAAGAATTTCATAACTGAATTTGGTGTGGTTCCATCCATTGAGCATCCAATACCTGTGTATTGTGATAACGATGGAGCTGTTGCTTTGGCCAAGGAACCCCGGTCCCATCACTGATCCAGACATATTCTTAGGCGGTATCACCTGATCAGGGAGATAGTAGATCGCCGGGAGATCGAGGTCAGAAGAGTTGACACGAAGGATAAAACAGTGGATCCACTCACAAAGGCCCTCTCCCAGACACAGTTTGAGAGACATTTTGGGATGTTGGGTATGAGATACTACAATAACTGGCCTTAGTGAAATTGGGAGATTGTTAGGAATATGTATGCCCTAGAGGCCATTATTGTATGATATAGTGGATGCTTGGACATATATATATAGAGGACTTTCTTGCTCGACATGATAGTATACTATCTGGTTGCTCTTTATCTTAACATGTACACTTGTATTATTATTCTGTCTCTCTCATACATGTTGTTAAAGCCCTTAGGATGTTTGCTTGACTACCAGGACTATGATGCAGATCAGACTACTGGGACCTGGGTAGTCCACAAGCATATCCTTTAATTGTTCCTAGTCAAGGGTATATCGAGACAGGGCATCGATATTCCAGAGTAGACTAGTGTGTACGTTTCTTGACACTGTATGGGGGCGATGGTTGATCCCATAGCCATTGGTGTTTGACATCAAAGATTGTACACAGGTGCTCATTAGAGAATGGGTACACCGAACAGGACTCGCCGAGAACTCCTAGATGGTACTATACCTATCGTCAGATAGCAGTTCTCTAGTAACACTGGTATAGGTTAGTCTGTAAACCTGATATCATCATAGAGTCTTGTGTGGTTTCCACTGTGCTTTGATTTCCTCCCTACCACGGCTCAAAGGAGTCGTGCAAACAGGTGGATTTTGGGTACAGTCCCGAGTCACATGGAGGCAATGAGCGATAGGAGAGCTTTTGTCTCTCCCGATATAGAGAGTTGATGTTGCGCTATGCTCGATTGGCTATTACAGGAAGTCCCTGACCAGGGCTGTTATGAGATTTATTGGTAAAAGTTATCAGTAGTTTCTCATACCGTTATAGGCCACACATCGGCATGGCTTATCACGTTATTGGGGTCTGACGATTCCACCCCCAGACTCGATATGCGACATATCAGACGAAAAGACCGGACTGTACGGTAAGTGTTACCTATAGACTTCATGGGAGTTTGGACAAGCTTGTTTGTTTATCTTCTATTCGCTCAATACCTGGGTAGCCGTCACATCCAGCTAGTACCGCTGACGGCTTGTAGGTAACTGATGTGATCATTACCTACTGCTGGCATATTGACGAGTCTTTAGAGTCCCACACAAAAGTTTTCTAGTTCAGGCGAAATGAAGTAGAGCACATATGCTGATATGTGCGGGGGCCGGATTAAATACGAGTATGTGATACCGTATTATAATCATGCGGTTATTTGTTATCGGTTAGGTTATATGTGATATAACTGGATTATTGAATCAAGTGTTGATTTGATAATGCGATATACAGATAAATAATATTAGTCGGTTATATGTGATATAACCGGATTATTAAATCAAGTGTTGATTTAATAATATGATATATATTTATATTTGACATAATTATATATTAACTAATATTATTAGCTCACTAATTATTTTCTTCATAATATATATATATGATATATATATATATATATATTATATGAAGCATGGTTGGATTTTCTATTTTATGAAAATAGAAAATAAAGTAAAAATGGGGAGACTTTTGAGGGATGGGCAAAACATGGCTTTTATCATTTCTTTATTAGTCTTGACTCACTATTCAAGTATGGTTGCAATTTATTATTGCAATTTATTTCATGCTTGAATAAGTGAGGTCAAGAGTATTGCCATTCTACACTTGTGTGGTTTTTGCCTTAGTCATTTTTATTGAGTTCATTGGCTTCACTCTCTTGAGCTCTCTCCATCTTCTTCTTTCTCTTCTATAAAACCCTAACCCTCACATAAGATGTGAATCATAGGCTTTTGAGATAAATCCTAGTGAGCTTAGAACCCCTATTTCATAATCCTACACTTGATTAGCACTCAAGTGTAGTGTGTTTCCTTCACTAAAAAGTTTAGTGAAAAGGTAGCTTGGATTAGCGGAGCTTCGGGTGGATCATTTTCGGCAAGATCGCAAAGGAAGCTCGATCCAACTTTAAGTGGAGCCTAGTGAAGTTGCATGGACTACTACACAGAGCTTGAAAAGAGAAGGACACAGTCTACAAAGGTTGTAGCATCCATCTCTTAGCTAGGTTTTATGATATCATCATACTTAACCCTAATCATCTAGTTAGATTCTAGGATAGTCTAGCTTAGCACCCATTTTTTTTGAAAATTGCATGCTTGATGCCGATTTAGACCTCTGGTGACATGAGTGAAGATAGTCTAACGACCTGAGGTCGTCATTTGTCTCATGTGAGTTCCCACTATACTTTGATTACTACCCTACTACAGCTCAAAGGAGTCGTGCAACAGGTTTTAGTTGGGTACAGTCCCGAGCTATATGGAGGCAGTGAGCGATTGTTGGGGATTCGTCTCTCCCGGTATAGGGAGTTGATTAGTTGATGTTTTTAGAGTTGTGTTGTAACCGCAATCAATAACGGTGTCGCGTGTAGCTAGACCGAGATGAGTATGGGACGTCCTCAGGGAAACGTTGAATTTTTTAATCTTACTTTAGACATGTTGAAAAAGGAAGGAGGAAAAAAAATTTATGGTGAAGAATAGTTGTAGATTCTAGATCCACGCTAAACACGGATGCAGGATATAGATCTAGATTAACTACGGATGTAGGTTTTATATTAGAAGGGGGCTTGTAGGGCTCGTTAAGATTTAGTAGTCATGGATGATTAATTAAAGATTACTCCTCTTATTCTTTAATAGATTTAAAACTAGATCGACGGTGATGCAGTTAGATTAGGATTTCTGGAGGGAAAAGGGTTCCCACTCTTAACCCCTACCTTGACATGGATCTCCGTTCATGTCTAGCCTTTACCAAAACAATTGTTAATCTAATCTCTAATCGTGGTCGTGAATATCAATGAATTGATAGCACGCCCGATTAGGATGTTAACTATTATTTTGATAAAGTTTATAAACTTTATAGGACATAAAAAGAGTTTCAGGATCTTCATCATTCATTAATCTACCATAATCCTACGAACCCTAACAAGCGGAGAATTACTCGCGCATGTTGGGAAAAGAAAAGATAGAAAGGGAAATCATATTGAAAACTACAGAAAATAAAATGATATAAGAAAACAACTACCTTTATTAATCAACAAGATCAAGTACACTTTGTTACTTTAGAAAATGATTACAAAACCCTAGTTTGCTTCTCGATCTCTTCTAAGTAGATGAACTGTCGATGATCAACCAGGATTCTTGAGCCGTCGTAGACTTCGTGATCGCATCGGTTTGATGATTTTTCCAAGAGGCTCTTGGTCCTTATTTATATTCACAGAGCCAGAACTCTGGTTTCCTAATATGGTAACTAGTTGTTAGGATCCCAACCAGAAAATCCAGAGCCCTAACTTCTCAATAATGCGGCGGAACCGTGGCCATTGGATGGATTTGGCCGCGGATCCAAGGTGGGTTGGAGGGTTCTTTGCTTTAACAATCTTGTGGCTTCTTATGGTGATACATGTAGACTACTATTTTGATAGCTGGAATCTGAAAATCTTCTCTAAATCTTTGCCAGAATTGATTTCTTCGATTTACTTGAATATTTCGGCAGATTTGATCTCGCCAACTCGGATTTCCTTGATTTCAGTCCTGATATAATTTCTGCACAATAACTCAATAAATAATGTTAGTAGAATTTGTTTTTATTGAGATATTATCTTAACCATTTGACATGATATTATAGTTTTAAGAGAATTGGTCAAAGATATTTGATATGGTATGCATATAAAAATGGACTAAATATTACATAGATATTATATGCTTACATTTTCTCTCATAATATTAATTATAATATATAAATATATGAAAATAGTATTTTTACAGATAAACCCTCATATGCGTCATATTTATAATAAACCCCTTTTATTATATAAAAATGGTAAGGAAAATGTCATATCAAATGCATAATATTTTCGACTGAACAGGAGTCGATGTCACGCAGTGATCGGTTGGTCAACACCATAAGTCCCTGGCCAGGGCGGATTGAGAATTACTGGTGGTTGGACCAGTAAATTCTCGGATGGTCTTGAGCCACACAGACACGACTTTTCTGGTTATTATGGGTCTGAGGTTTTCCACCCCCTAGACCTTACATGCGATACTCTCAGACGAACAGACCGGACTGCACGGAGATTGTCACGGACAGGCTCAGTAGGGGTTCGGATGAGTTCGCTCGTCGGCCTTCTTTTCAACATGTACCTAGGTTGTCATTACGTACAGCTAGTTCCGCTGACGGACTTATAGTTAAACCCACTGCCAGCGTACTGTTGAGTTTTTAGAGTCCCACACAGAGAGATTCCCTGGTTCAGGCGAGATGATATAGAGGTCGTATAGTCTTACGACAGAGTTTCGATCACATACGTGTACTGGCTACACGGATGATGTTCGAACGGATAATACTAGTGGGCTTTGGTTTAATCCGAATCCTAGTATTATATTATTGGATTATTCATGTCTCATTGTATCCGTATTTTCGAAATACGAATACAGGTATGTATATACGGTGAGGGCATTCTTGTAATTTCATAAGAATGAGCTTCTAGAAGAAGACACCTCATTCTTGATTTATCTTTTTTTAGAAAAGGATTAATGAGGTGGAATTTGGGGAGACACTTGAGGAATGGTTGAAAGCATGGATTGGTATTTGTTTATTCATTTGTGGTTACTATTCAAGTATGGGTGATTATTTTGTGAGTTAAATAATCCATGCTTGAATTATTGTGTAGAGACTTAGCTATTCTCTCAACCATTATCCTTTATCTCAAGTTCATTTTTCACTTCCTCGCTCTCGCTCCTAATTTCCTCTCCTCCACCCTCAAGCTCTAACCCTTCACATGTGTTGTGATTCATAGAGCTCTTGAAACATATTAGTCCATTGATCATTCTCTATATCTACTTAGTAGTCTCTTTTAGCAAATTAGGCCACTAAGTTACCTCACTTGAGGTTGAAGCTTGACCATAGGCCCTCGGGTGGATCTTCTTCGACATAAAGGAGACTGGCAACCGAGTTTGATTCTAGCTACCTAGGAGCCAAAGAAAGGAGAAGAAGGTTGAAGCTTGATCCAAGGAGCCAAGAACCAAGAGAAGACCCGAAGTACTTGACACGAATGTATAACGCTCTAACCGAGTAGTTAGAACCTTCTTGTAGTATATCTTAGCTAGTTAAGGTTTAATCAAGATCCTAAGTTGATAAAGTCTATGTTGCAAAGCAAACTTGATCTTTTGACAAAGAAAAAATTGTTTTTGATGTATTTCGCCTCCCCGCGAACTCGCGGGGTGTGCGACATAGACTTATAAAGAACCTGTAATCTGTAATTATATAGCAAATACGGATCAAAAGTACCTACCTATATGCAATGCGATCAAGAATAGGTAGTATAAAAGTGCATAAATCTGATATGAACAGATGCGAAGACATATAAAGCGATTGATGTGAGGGCAAAGGAAATTGCAACTAGTGTCATGAATCTGACCATTGGAAAGGGCATTACTAGAAATACCCAGCCATCCCGTCGAAACATTTTAATGTTTTAGTATTCCTGTGCGGTAGTGATTAAAAACTTCTTTCCCAATTACATTCTGACTCCAGAGTATTTATATACCGGTTGAAATTCTCACATTTGTATAGCGTTACAGATGATGAGTGGGAGCAGACTATTGGGAATTAGGTGATTAGATCATCAATATCAAAATTCTTTGTAATTGGTAATATTTGAGGAAATCACCTGAGTTTGCCTAAATGGAAAACAATTAGTTTTCTGAACAGTTATTGTTATGTACCAATTTTTAAAATGAAATATCTGTATCTTTATTTTATAAAGTTAGATATGAATTTTGAAAATATGTCTTGGACATTTACCCCTATTAGTTGAGGATAAGGTAAGATACATTGAATAATGGTATAGTCGTTCTTAACCAAAATACAGCTTTCAACTTACAACACACGGAGTTCGAGTTAGCAAACTCAGGGGAATTATACATTATAATGTATGTTGTCCAATGTCCATTAGGACAAGGGTTGGTACTCGTACTATATTCCGTTTACTTATAACTTCTCTGGTTTTAGACAAGTATTTCGTGAAATGCAAGGTCCAAATTTTGAGAAGTTAAAGGTATAAAAATAAGGTAGAGAGCCATACGTTGGAAGTATCAGGATTTTTCAAGATGATCGAAGATGTAGATACTCATGCTCGGTATTCCGTCATAATAATAAAGAGAATATTATTTCTCTCTCAGGTTACTCATCCATAGGTGTGCTCCTTGATGAGTAATGTTTTATGGCCTTCTTCCATTTGGTGATATGCACTGGAAACAGCTGCATAACTTTTTGAATCTGATTCCATCTAAATTAGTGCCTTTGATTCTATATGGATATAGATTGGTTGCATATCTTATGGATGTTAAGATATGGAGTTATCCGGTTTTTGTTTAAAAGCAGAATCCGGATGAACTCAAGGCACGTTTCAGTAATGGCAGTTTATGGGTTATCCCAAAATTTTGTAAGGGTTTAACTTTTACCGTTTACAAGATCAATAGTTGCATTGTTCTTAACTCGCCACCTTTTTATAAAAGGACTTATTTGCAAAAGAATTTAGTGGGAGTATGGTAGAACTAGAAGTGATTCCAAAACCACAAACAATTACTAAAAATTTAGTAGAACCTAAGAATCCAATTGGATTCGACAAACCATAGCCACTCCATGGATTTAAGTAGGTAACCTCAGCCGCACTAAAGGTACTTCGGTTTCCTCGTAGACGGTGACAGTGAGGTTTGCATCATAGTTATAATGGCCCTACTAGTATCAACTGGCCATTGGGAAGTGGTAACTTCTGGATGATGGCCAGATGCCAGATATCCAAGTTGGACTTTACGCACTTTAGCAAATTATAGGATTTGTTGGGTGCTCCTGAAGGGATAAAATCCATTAGGAGCAAGTAGATCTTTCGAGATCAGTGCAAATGGAAAGGCAGTAACCTAATAAGACTAGACTTGTAGTAAAGAGTTCATCAAATACCCGATGTAGATTATGATGAAACTTTTACTTCGGTATCTGTGCCGAAGTCCATACGGATATGACTTACCACTGCTGCTATTCATGACTATGAGATCTTGCAGGTGGATGACTATAACGTCTTTCTAAGTGGGTATTTAGAAATGCACGTTTATATGACTCTGCCAGAGGGTTGTCATGGTCAATGGGAGCCACGGAAGGTGTGCAAATTGCTTATGTCTATTCATAGACTAAAGTCGGCATTACAGAGGTGGATCGTCTGTTTTGATGTTACAATTAAGGTGTTTGACTTCATCAAAATAACAGATGAACCTGGTAAGAAGAATGTAGGGAGTACTGTCCAGGTATTTGGATGACATACTCCTAATAAGAAGTGATGTTCCTATACTACAATCGGTTAAACTGTAGTTGTCACAAAGGTTTCTCTATATAAGATCTGGATTATATATCGATGATTCTGGTAACTAGATCTATGTCGTTAGGTCTAGATTTGAGAAGTGTCTCAATTTGGGTATTTGGACACCATTCTAAAGGATTTTAGAATGGAGGACTCCTGACGTGGTGGTATACCCGCGGGTGATTGAGTCACCCTCTCTAAAGAGATGTCTTCTAGACTGATGAGGAGAGGGACTCGCATGAATGACATACCAATTTCTTTGCCAATTGGGTCAATCATGCAATGTCAAGTACCGGACTAAAAGTGTCACACCCCGCTTCCCAGTAGACAGAAACGGTGACGTAGCAGGCCGCATCGTATTTACTATGAAATAAATACGTTAAGCGTAATTAAGCAATATATAAAAATGAACAAGAATGACAAGCGAATAAAATGAAACAGCAACTTTATTTACATTCAACTTTACATACAACTGTTTGAAATAAAAGATACAATAATCAAAAGAAAATGCCTAAACAATGGCATACTGAAAGTAACTGCAGAGGAACTAGTAGTCAGGCTGAACGATAAGCTGATCCAAGTCCTTCTGACTCGACTCTATCTCCTCAGAGTCCGGTCCTCTTGACGAACATTCCAAAGAAAGAAAACGGGAAGGAAAGTCGTCAGCAAACTAAATCTCGGTAAGTCCCAAAAGAAGAAAGAGAAGATAGTATATAAAGTGAAATGAACAGGTAAAGTATATAACCGAGTACTGGTATATGATAGGTATTCTAATGTGGTTGTTTGTAGTTTCTTAAGGAAGGTATTTATGTATACGAGAGGAGTCCATCTTACCCCGCGGACTTTGGTAACATGTAGTATAAGGCCCCGTCATAACTTAAAAAACAACGGCATGAGAATTCATATAGGTGTCTTTTAAGTGACCTCTCGTGCTACGATATGCGTTCCGTACCAATCTACCCCTTTATCCCTGCGTAATGTATTGTATAGATTATGTTTACAAGTCTTGGCCGAAACCATGGATACAAAATGTTCAGGTTCATGTTCAGGTTGTAATCATGTATTCATGTAGTCATGTCAAGTTATAATCATGGTTCAGTCAAGTCAAGTCAAGTATACGTATTTGAATTTGATGTTTAAATTTGAGTATTCATGTTCATGATCAAGTATTTGTGTTTGATTTTGGGTTCAGGTTTGAGGTTGGACTCATACTGAGTCAGACGCTTGTAAACTGATTTAACTCTTGAATTCTTAGGTTCGGGGGTCATCGGCAACTGCTACACATACACAGCAGGATTTATGTTTTTTTCCAAGACAATTGCTATTGATAACTCCTGTTAAGTTTTCTAACCTGAATAGGCAAGCACTCACTTTCTCTGGCTCCCTGAGGCTCAAGAGAATTGATCCCACT
Source organism: Agapanthus africanus (assembly GCA_030015575.1). NCBI lineage: Eukaryota > Viridiplantae > Streptophyta > Magnoliopsida > Asparagales > Amaryllidaceae > Agapanthus > Agapanthus africanus. The sequence continues at coordinate 58,313,546 of JASDDO010000018.1, read as the reverse complement.
TAAACCTATATTTACTAAAATCCTTAAAATATTGTTTTGTATATCTCGAGGGGGTTTTATGAAAAATATTTTAATATAATTAAAAATAAAACCTCGAGAGTGATTTGCATTACTTAGGGTTTTTCATGAACATGTATTTTAAGTATTGGGGTATTTTAATGATGAATACCTAGCGTTTAAAAGTATATGGTATTTTAGTGAAAACTAGTTCTTTTTAGTAACTTGATGGTATTTTATTGACATTTTTAATCTTTCATTTTTATAAAAAAAATATAGTTTCATAATATAATGAAAATATGGATTTATAATTTTATATAATTTTTTTTTTAAATTTAGTTTTATTTATAAAATTTGTTTTTCTTAAAAACCGTATTTATATCCTTTCGAGATCGAGTACTCCGCGAGAAGTGCTGCATCTCGCTCTACTATCTCCAAAATGTGCGATAATCCGCACCATCTATTAGCGGGTCTCCTAACAAGGGTTGTAGATACATAGTTGCAAAGGAATATGAAATACCGTTTTAAAATAAACCTGGTTTTAAAGTATGTGATATTTTATTGCAAAGATTATTCTTCGAAACAAATATACATACAAATAGGCATCGTGCTATGAAACCAAGGTGTACGTGTGGGGTAAGTCGTTACCCCGTGAAGTTTTTCCTAAAAGTATAGTTTTAACGAAAACGAAAAGAAGTGATATTAAAGTTCAAGGTATTTTAATGAAAAATTTTAATTATGGATGTTTCACATGAGATTCTTGGTTAAACTTGATTCTAAATATTGGTATTTAAGTTTACAAGTAATGTGTAAAATTAGTTTGACCAAATTATAAAGAAAAATGGAGTTTCTAGGATTTAGAAAAAGAATATCGGTAATAACTCCACTTTACCGATGTAGAATTTAAATATAAAATTCGATGAAGAGAAAGAGAGTTTGGGAAGGACTTACGGTTTGAATATGTCAAGAAGAGGTTAAGAAAGAGGGGATGAACTTCGTGGTATCGCGGGAGTTCCAGAATTGGTTTCGATCTTCGACGGAAGAACGATGCTCGCTAACTCCACTTTACTCAACTTGCACTTAGGAACTTTTTGAGAGAGTTTTTGCTAGAATTTTCAGAATGGTGAAAAACTAGGGCATGGGGTGGTATTTATAGCGGAGAATTAGGGTTTGGGAATTAAAAATGTGGATTAAAAAGCATTAAAATTGTGTTAATTGGTGAATTGAAGGGTCTCTGTTTAATTGCAGGGAAATCAAACAGTACAGAGGAGTTGAGGGGAGTTGAATAGACGAGTGTGCAAGCACGGAGCTCATTGGAGCAAATCTAACCGTCCCCACCGGCCCTAAGGCATGTTTGGCCGGTCGGATCTGAGGCAAATGCCTCGAGATTCATGCCACCTGATTAACTCTATGTTTACACCATTTTTCACATGTTTGATTTTTTTGAACTTTTCATTTCCCCGTTTATTGCACATACAACCTTTTAGGCATCCAAAAAGTTAAAAAGAAAAATCGGAAAAAAAATTGTGTCTGATGAGAATCGAACACACAGGCTACGTCACAGCAGTGCAAAGGTTTTACCAATGAGCTACAAGTTGTTTCTTTCTTTTATTTAACAAAAGTGACTTATAACTCAAATTCAGGCTGTAATACTCTTTTCTTGTATATTAACAGGAAAAGTTCTGTACAGAGATTTTAGAGTCATTCAAGAAGTTGATTTTGCACTTAATATAGTAAGCAGATATTAATCCTGAAGAAATAAAGGGAAGCAGTGAATAACATATCAGGATATTCTTAAGATGTGGTAATGGTTGCCTTCTTCGGGTGGCGATTACTGGTTCTTGCTTCTAAGGTGACCTGCATGACAGAGTGGCTGTCAGACTTATAAGTTTATCCTATTTTGAGGAGCAGTATATTGGACGGAGTTCTAAGCAGATACTGAGGTAGACATGGCGCAAGTTGCTGATTATGATCAAAGGATGATACAGCCCAAGAAGTTTGTTGGGTAAAGTTATTCTTTTATGAACTTGGTCCCATTAGGTATCCAGACAAATTCTGAGGTAGGGTATCGTTCAGTTCCGGAGATAGTTGATCTCCACGAATTTGAGATATAGAGTGAGATAGTTAGAAGCATTGTAGCAGATCCACTCACTGAGGCTATTTCTCGAACACACGAGCTGTTAGTAGAGAAGTTGGGTAGTCGGTAGAACACGAGCTGTGGGTATGTGATACCGCAATAATTGGCCTTTAGTGCAAGTGGGATATTGTTGGCTATAATGCCCTCAAGGCAATTATTGTAATTGAAAGTAGGCGATTATTAGAATTGAAGAAGGACCTATACAGGTAGAATGGTCTTGCTCGATATGATAGTATGCTATCTGGTTTCTCTTTATCATTAATGTGTATACGTTTTATTACATGTCGTGAATACATAATGATAAAACCCGTAGGAACTTTTCTTGACTACCAGAGTTATAATGGCGATCATACTTGTAAGAGCTTGGTAGTCTATAAGCATATCCTTAAATATCTCTAGTCGTTGGAGTATCGAGACCGGGCATCAATATTCCAGAGTAGACTAGTGTATACATTTCTAGACCCCGACGAGGGATGATGGCAGGTCTCAAAGCCATTGGTGTGTTGCACCTAAGATTATAACAGGTGCTCACTGGAGGTGAGTACACCGGACGGACTCGCCGAGAACTTCTAGATGGTACTATACATATCGTCAAATATCAATTCTCAGTTGACATGAGTACAGGCAGTCTGTTGAGCTGAGATCATCATTTGTCTCGTGTGAGTTCCCACTGTACTTAGATTACTTCCCTACCATGGCTCTACTGAGTCATGCAAACAGGTTTTAGTTGGGTACAGTCCCAAGCCACATGGAAGTAGTGAGTGATCGTCAAGGATTCATCTCTCCCGGTATAGGGAGTCGATGTCACGCTGTATTCGGTTGGCCATCACCATAAGTCCTTGACTAGGGCGGATGAGATTTGCTAATTGGAGATCAGTAGTTTCTCGGTTTAGTAATGGGCTTGACATCGACATGACTTATTAGGTTATTAGGAGTCTGACGTTATCCATCCTCTGGACCCGATATGCGATACTCCTAGACGAAGAGACCGGACTGTACGAAGATTGTCACTTACAGGCTCAGTGGGGATTAGATGAGTTTGCTCGTCGACCTTCTTTTCGTTCAATACCTAGGTAGTCGTTATGTATAGCTGTTGGAGATAGTGCCCTCAGAGTCAATTATTGGATCACAGGCACGCGATTGCAATGATTGAGGGAGGACCTATACCGGTAGGACAGTCTTACTCGAGATGATAGTATGCTATCTGGTTTATCTTTATCATCGTGTACTGTTTTAGGTGACCTTACAGGTCACTATTGCGCGTTGATAGAGCCCTTAGGATTCTTTCTTGACAGCCAGCAGTATGAGGGCGATCATATACGTGGGAGCTGGGGTCTATAAGCACATCCTTAAAAGGTCCCTAGTCGAGGGAGTTTCGAGACAGGGCATCGATACTCCAGAGTAGACAAGTGTATACAGTCGAGACCCCGACGAGGGGCGGTGGACGGTCTCACAAGCCACTGGTGTCAGTTGGTTCACCTAAGATGTATACAGGTGCTCATTGGGTTATGAGTACACCGGACAGGACTCGCCGGGAACATGCCAGTTGGTCTTATACCTGACGTCAGATAGCAGTTCCCTGGTGACATGTGTACAGGTTAGTTCATCGACCTGAGATCGTCATTTGTCTCGTGTGAGTTCCCACTGTACTTTGATTACTACCCTACCATGCTCAAAGGAGACGTGCAAACAGGTTTTAGTTGGGTACAGTCCCGAACCACATGGAGGCAGTGAGCGGATCTGCAGGGGTTCGTCTCTCCCGGTATTGGGGGTGAGGTCGCGCTGTGTCTAGTAGAGCCATTACACGAAGTCCTTGGCCAAGGAAGGAGATTTACTAGTAGGTATTCCAGTAGTATCTCAGGGTGTTCTGGGATACACTCCGACACGACTTGTACCGCTTTTGGGGGTCTGACTTTTACCAACCCTCTAGGCCCGCCATGCGATGCTCATAGACGAACGGACCGGACTGTACGGATATTGTCACTGACAGGCTCAGTAGGGTATCAGGATGAGTTCGCTCATCGACGTCCCTTTCGGTCAATAGCTGGTGGCCCGTTACGTATGGCTAATACCTCTGACGTGCTAATGGTTGATTTTGTTTGATTTAGCGTGCTTGCGCTTTCTAAAAGATAGATCAAAAATATTTGTAATCGCAATCAAGAACGGCGTCGCATGAAGCTAGCCGGTGAGTACGGGTCGGTCCACAGGGATGTTGCGAATCTCCTATTCGCGCTAACGAGTTAATTCCGAAGGGTGTTCGGTTGATTATTAAATCTAAAAATCTAATTAACCTAGGGCAATTATCTAAATCTATTCTTGCTAGGGTTAGGTTTAGGGATGGTTTGGAAATGCAATTAAATCTCAACGCTTTCTTACCTGAATGAAGATCTATGAGGAGTTATGGTAATTATCAATAAAGGGGATTAGATCCATTCGGGAAGGTGTTCCTTCCTCTAGGTTCTTGTCCTTCCTTTAGAGATCCTTACCCTAACCTCCATGGAAAACGCGCGCAACCGGGCTTTTATACTACGGTATCACCGCTACCTCGAGGGATAGGGTGCCGCAGGGCGCGGTGTGTGCGTGTATGCATGGAGTCCTATTCAAAATGTATTATGGGTAAGAAAGGGATGAGAGATCTCATCTCTCAAAATCCTTCCCCAAAGCTAAACCCTAAACAAGTTCCTAGAGCATGAAATTAAATCTACCTAGGGCAAAGAATTTAAATCTAAACTAGGGCGAGAAATTAAATCTACTTACAGATGCATCCCTCCAATCATCCATGCAGGGTTGTCAGATCTGAATTTCTGAATGGAAAGGAAACACCGATGCTCTCCAAAAGGAGATCTGAAATTTATTATTAAAAGGAGGCATAAAGTTTACAATGATTTAGAGTTCTATTTATAGGAAATAGAAACCCTAGGTTACATTTTGATCCGCATGTCTAAAATTACAAATATACCCCTAGGAAATCTTTCCAGAGCCACCAACACATTATGGTAAAATTTTCTTTGAGAGAGGGCTTCATACGGCCGCGGAACCGCGGCAATGGCGCGCTTGGGCCGCGGTTCCGCGGCCCTTTAGTGTGATCATTTGATGGTGTTTTCTGGGCTTCTTCAGGTTCTTCTGGGCTTTTCCTTTCTTTAGTTATTTTTCCATTTGGTATTCTACAGTGATTCCAGATCTTCAGTGAACATTTTGCAATGGATCTTTTAACCGTTTGCCTTGACATTTTGGACCTTGCACTGCCTTGTTGATTATGAATTGTTCTTCGATGTAAGCTTGACTAAGATCCTCCTAATTGTTGGTCAAAAGTCCATATTTTCATCGTCTTTACATCGTTTTCAATGTTTCCTGTTCACGAACTTGTAACCTGTAACATGTAGCAGACATGCGTCAAAAGTACCTGTTTATTTATAAAAAGAATAAGAATGGGGAATATAATAATGCAATATTATGATGTGAACAAATACCCCCAAACTTATCTTTTGCTCGTCCTCGAGCAAACTTATTTTTATTCACTAAAATCCTAACCACACTTTCGCAGGGAAACGCGATTGCACTGAGCACGTGCAACAAGCCGTTAAACCTCTAGGTGTCCCTAATAGGGGGAGTGTTGTCTCCTGAGGGTTTTCAGCGGATTACACCCACAAAATCCTATCAATTTGGCTTTTCGACTTTTGTTCTCCAATTAGGTTTTCTAACAAGGAATTCTATTATCGTTGACTCATAAATTATCCACCCATATTCTTCACACTTCCTCATCTTCTAACTTAAGATTATATATGTTCTGCAGATCTACTTAGCATTCGGCATCTCTTAAGTTTTCCTTCTAGGGTTCCATCTCCACTTAGGAATTTCTATCAACTCTAATAAAGATACAAGTTCTATTCTTCATTCCTTTCTCTTATCTAAACTCCAATTACATACCCCTACGTGTATGTAAATATCACCCCTACACTTGGAAATTCAAATCAAGCAATCATACTCTTGTCCGCTGTCCAAAGCACTTATTAATTGGTGAATTTTTAATTGAATTTTGCTTACACATCTTTCATGCGACCGTTAATACTTCTAGAGGTACCAACAACCGATTACAAGATGCGTTAGCACTTTAAAGCGTACTTCCTAGTTTTGCAACACCCAAGGCTTTAGCAGTGACTCCCAAACCAGTTGGTCTAAGGCACTAGGTGATGAAGCACCCTCGCTAAATATTTTTCTATTTTTGCAGCCTTAAGTAATCACAAAAACCAGTGTCCATTTTTTTATTCTTTATTCACATTTTTTTCTTTTATTTTCATTGTACTAAGGACTTTAGACAAGAGTATTTCAAGGTCTCCTCTACTATTCCAAGTTTCAAGGTGCGTGATTGTGCATTTTGTAGGGTATACGTTTTCAGAATCTAGACTTAAGTTAGGAATTATTTTTCAAACTTATACTCTAATAAGAATATCAATACTCTTCCCTCATTTTGACTTAACCCAAGAAGTGAACCCAAAATTTGCCTATTTCTAAATAAACTACAAGGCATATACTTTCTACCGTTAAACTTTAAGGAAGGTTATTTTTAGGGTTTTTAATTCACTAAGTCAAAGATCTAGTTGTTCCTAGCCAGTTAACCTATTAGTCAAACTCTAGTCAAATAAGCCAAAATTGAATACAATAATTTTTATAATTTTTCAAAATTTTTCAATTTTTATGGGTTTTCAAATAAGTATGCAAATGCAAAAATATGTACAAATGCATGCGAAGGAAGAAGACGTACCGAGCATAAATACCCCCAAACTTGAACTTGACAGTGTCCTCACTGTCATACTAAACCAAGAGGGTCAAAATGTCGGCACTCCCCTGTTTATTTATTATTTATTATTTTTATTTTTTTGAAATTTTTTTTATTTTTTATAGAAAAAGAAAACAAAAATATATATACAACAAGATTCCCCCCAAACTTAAGCTTGGCCTTACACAAGCCAAAGGTTAGCACCAACCATTCAAAGATCTTATCGTGGTAGTGGTATAGTTGGTGCAAGAATGGAGTGTAGAAGAAAGAAATGAGAAACACGCGAGACCGTGTGGAAAGAAGAATGGTAGAATATGGTCTCGGTGGGGGAGAAGAATGGCGGAAAGAAGAAAGAAGTGGAGTACGATCTTGAGGGTGTAAATTGAGTAAATAAATTAGCGCAATTTGTGATGACCGATGTGTTAAAAGCGATTGCGCTAACCTATCAACCCGTCGGGAAATGGGGTCAAATCCCTCAAGATTCGCAAGAAAACATGGGTACGCCGAACTTGGTATAGGAGATGAAAGCGTAACGGTCTCTTGTTCGGTCGGAACAATGGGAAAGACGAAAGGGAGTGAATTAAGGATAGTATCTTTCTCACCGTAGTAAACTGTTTCGAACTTGAAAGATTCCATTAATGGTTCGAAACTACTATAATCAACCGAGTCTGATGGCTCATCTGAAAATGTAAAGGACTCAAACTCGGGCGGTGAGTCATCAGCATCGTCCGAAAAAGTGAAACACTCGTAGGTGTTATCGTCTGTGAGAATTGTGTCAGATTCAAAGGAAAAGGTTTCAAGCTCACAGTCTTCAAGCGGGGTCGGAACGATGGGAAGGAGGGAGGGTGATATAACAGTCAAAGGTTCAGGAGGATGAATTAGAAAATCAGACACATCAAACAAAATGATTCAACCTCAATATTATCCTCAAGACTCTCCTCAATACTATCCTCAATATTTAACTCATCCATGCCATTATCATCAAAATCTAGACGCATATGAGATTCGGGAGAAACATTTAATAACTCAGGATGATGATTTGAACATAAAATTTCAATTAAATCGATAGGTTCATCATCCAAAATATTCCCGGCGTCTATATCCTCAATCAAGTGAAAATCAATTTCTTTAGACACCTCCTCAAAAGCATGGATGTTTATCAATGTAGGTTCTAGAGTGGAGGTGTAAAGGTCAAACGGATTAGGTGCGATTTCACTCGAAAGGGGTTCCTCATAATCTGGCAAATCAAACACTACAAAATCACACAACTCATTTTTATTTTCAACAGGTGAACTATTTAGGGCAATCGATGGAAAACAGGAGTTGTGGGCTTCAATTGGGTAAAGGTAGGTTTGATTTGAAAATCCTCTCTCATTCTCACTCTGTCCAACCGCCTCCTTATACATTAAAAAATTTTGAGCTAGCGAGAAACTAGCTACCGGCTCACTAGGTTGCATAAGGGCGGCCACTGACGCTTCCACATTCCTAGTAATTTTGTTTGTTGCTAAGATATATGCCTCCAACGACTCTTCCAAACTAGACTTGGGTGGTGAGGGGGTTTCGGTAAAAGATTCGAAATAGTGTGGATATGCAAAACTCCCTAATGGCTGTGTCGAAACGGTGTCTAGTGAAGGTGGGAAGGTCGGGTATGACTGGTAGGAAGTGGGTGATTGGACAGGGGTAAGGTCAACATGTGGATAAAAAGGTGAAAAGTCGTGTGGATCCCTAGAACTAGATGAGTGGAGAGGGGTGAAAGATCGACTGCGAGATTGAGCAATATGCTCAGCAATGGACATCGGCTTAGGAGTGACAGAAGGACTTGAAGAAGTGGTGTCAACATACGAAGGTGGTACAGATGGACTTGGTTGACACAAAGTGGGTTGAAAAGTCAAACTATTTCTCCTAGACGCCTCTATTTGATCTTTCAAAGATTTTTTAGGCAAGGAAGGATCGTCTTTAAATTGACCGAACAAATTAACGTACGACGCAAAATTAGGTTCGGGATACCAAAGTTCGGCTAATGATTTATTATGTGGGGTACCCATGTTGGAAGAAAGGGGGAAATAAGGAAAGTTTATTGTGGTGCAAGGATTTATTTGCGGCTAAAAGCTTTGCAAGTTTCTATCAAAATTTTCCTTATTCTTTTTTTTATTCTTTATTAGGAAAAATTTGTTGCAAAAAGATTTTCAACACAAGATATGCAACAGCAAAATATTACATGCAATTTATTTCTAATTTAAGCAGGCCGCAAAAATCCTGCACAAAATTGTTATTTGGAAGGGAATATATTTTTTAAACCACAAAAATCCTGCAGGCAAATCTACAGAGGATATATCAATATTTGCAGAAGAGAAAGAGCGGAGCTTACAGAAAAATTTTCCCAAGATGATACCTCTAGATGACCGCCCTTCCGCGGCCAATGTAATGTTCCCACCGCGGTTCCGCGGTGGAGAAGCGGGCGCGGATCCCCAAAAAAAATTTGGTGCTCTGATTCAACTAGACGGCCGCGGTTCCGCGGCCTAAGGTGGGTTTTGGCCGCGGAATCGCGGCGGAATGGGGGAATTGGGTCTCCAAAAAAATTTTCACTATTCTGATTTTTAATTTCCCTTCTGTTTCGATATTTGGTTTTCTGTTTCACCTTCTGGAATTTTCCAGATCCGATTTTGTATATCCTGCAAAAATTTAAACAACAAAGTATCCTTTCCAAAAATAACAATTGATATATTTTTATAATTTTTTGGGGGGTTTTCAGATTTTTATGATTTTTTTATTTTATGATTAACCCGAAATTACGAAAAGGAAAGTTCTACGCCATCCCCGGCAACGGCGCCATTTGATTTTATTTGATTTAGCGTGCTTGCGCTTTCTAAAAGATAGATCAAAAATATTTGTAACCGCAACCAAGAACGGCATCGCATGAAGCTAGCCGGTGAGTACGGGTCGGTCCACAGGGATGTTGTGAATCTTCTATTCGCGCTAACGAGTTAATTCCGAAGGGTGTTCGGTTGATTATTAAATCTAAAAATCTAATTAACCTAGGGCAATTATCTAAATCTATTCTTGCTAGGGTTAGGTTTAGGGATGGTTTGGAAATGCAATTAAATCTCAACGCTTTCTTACCCGAATGAAGATCTATGAGGAGTTATGGTAATTATCAATAAAGGGGATTAGATCCATTCGGGAAGGTGTTCCTTCCTCTAGGTTCTTGTCCTTCCTTTAGAGATCCTTACCCTAACCTCCATGGAAAACGCGCGCAACCGGGCTTTTATACTACGGTATCACCGCTACCTCGAGGGATAGGGTGCCGCAGGGCGCGGTGTGTGCGTGTATGCATGGAGTCCTATTCAAAATGTATTATGGGTAAGAAAGGGATGAGAGATCTCATCTCTCAAAATCCTTCCCCAAAGCTAAACCCTAAACAAGTTCCTAAGGCATGAAATTAAATCTACCTAGGGCAAAGAATTTAAATCTAAACTAGGGCGAGAAATTAAATCTACTTACAGATGCATCCCTCCAATCATCCATGCAGGGTTGTCAGATCTGAATTTCTGAATGGAAAGGAAACACCGATGCTCTCCAAAAAGAGATCTGAAATTTATTATTAAAAGGAGGCATAAAGTTTACAATGATTTAGAGTTCTATTTATAGGAAATAGAAACCCTAGGTTATATTTTGATCCGCATGTCTAAAATTACAAATATACCCCTAGGAAATCTTTCCAGAGCCACCAACACATTATGGTAAAATTTTCTTTGAGAGAGGGCTTCATACGGCCGCGGAACCGCGGCAATGGCGCGCTTGGGCCGCGGTTCCGCGGCCCTTTAGTGTGATCATTTGATGGTGTTTTCTGGGCTTCTTCAGGTTCTTCTGGGCTTTTCCTTTCTTTAGTTATTTTTCCATTTGGGATTCTACAGTGATTCCAGATCTTCAGTGAACATTTTGCAATGGATCTTTTAACCGTTTGCCTTGACATTTTGGACCTTGCACTGCCTTGTTGATTATGAACTGTTCTTCGATGTAGGCTTGACTAAGATCCTCCTAATTGTTGGTCAAAAGTCCATATTTTCATCGTCTTTACATCGTTTTCAATGTTTCCTGTTCAAGAACCTGTAACCTGTAACATGTAGCAGACATGCGTCAAAAGTACCTGTTTATTTATAAAAAGAATAAGAATGGGGAATATAATAATGCAATATTATGATGTGAACAGTGGTTAAATCCACAGCCAAAATATTGACGAGTCTTTAGAGTCCCCCACAGACAGTTGCTCAATTTTCGGGCGAAACGCTGTAGAGGCCATATGGAGATATGACAGGGTTCGATCATATTCGTGCGGTATTGCACGGATCATGATCGGACAAATAATACTAGCGGGCTTTGGTTTAAGCCGGATCCTAGTATAGTACAGTGTAGATTTTGTTTCATTGCATTTGTATTCTGTCACAATACAAATGCGGGTATGTATATACAGTAGCGGGGTTTTTCTGTAATTTATTACGGGATCAGGTTTTTGAAGTTGCCAGTTTGCTTTCCGGTTTCGGCCATTTTCCTTTGTATCTTTCATTGGCTGAAAATTGGTGGAGGAGGGCTTATTTGCAAATGTGCAAATTAGCATTGTGGAGGGTGGTCTTTGCATATTGATGCTTCATGATGGTTGCACCATCATTTGACTTCTTCACTTCATGATTGCTTGACTTTTGTGTGTGATGATGAAGGGGTTATGGTTGATGGAGTGTTGGATTTGCTTGTGATCATTTCTTCACATCATCACTCTTTTCTCTCTCTTGCATTAACTTGGCTCACTCCTTCATTTCTAGTAACCCCCGCCCCCCCCCCCCGTTCTCTCTCTTGGTGTGTGATGGCCGGCCAAGCAAAGGGGGGCTGTCCAAAAATTTGGGAAGGGATTTTGATCTCTTGATGCTTGCAAAAATCCCCTTGTTCATCTCAAAAAGCTTTCATATCATTCCTCCACCAAAACCATGGCAACTTCAACCCCAATAGAGACAAAGAGCACTGCACTATTCTACAGCAATTCTTGGACACGTCGACTCGCTAACTTCGTGCCCGAGTTTCCTCGGTCCAGAGGTGGGAGCCCGTAAAAGAACCCGGCGATGTGGTGCCCTTCCGGCGAGGAGGCGAAGACCGGAGATTCCGTGGGGAGATCGGGACGACGACGAGAAGACCGAAGGACACGGATCGTTCGGTATATCTCTCTACCCCTTCTCTAGTTAGCTAGGATTAGATTAATGGCCCGATCTGGGATTTTAGTGCGCGGTGGTGCCGGTTTTAAAAGTTAAAGTAAAGTATCGTTTCCGCATTTTGGCCTCGGATTGACGGCCGGGACACCGCCGTGCACTTACACTGGTATCAGAGCCAGGCCATTAACTTAGTCTAGCTTGCTCTAACGTGTTTACAAGTTCGATCGATCGGATTTTCCAAAAACCGTATTTTCTAGCATCAGTTTTCTGTCGAAATTTTTTTAGCTCGAAAAATTTTTCAGTACATTGCAGAAATACATGTAGGCAATTATAAGCATTCTATGAAAATTTGGTCGCATGTTCTCACTATCCCACCGCGGAACCGCGGCTAAACCCATGCTTGGGCCGCGGTTCCGCCGCCACATTTGCTGTTCAGTGCACCAAAATTTCACAGAGAGCTCCTGAGATGAAAATGGGGTTTTTGGAATATTCTTTTTGGGCCCAGAATTTCTTTGAGTGCTACAGTAGTGCTTGGGGCCCACTTCAGTAAATTTAGTCGATCGAATATTTTAAACATGTTAGTTCACAGTATTTACATTATATTTGTGACCGTGAATATCATTTGATCGGTAAATCCTGTCTAACTGCTATAGCCCTTTTAGACGGATTTGCGAACGTGACATTCACGTTGATGTTCTGTGTTGTGCTGTGATATTGCGGATTTGTCGTAGTGGCTATCCTGGATGCAATGGTAGTACAGTTTGGTTGTTTATGTACATTTGATATTGCGGGGCGAGCGTCCGACATGTGGACTGCCGTCACTGCCTGTTTGTATATTATTCTTTTGGGGCACGACCGGGGTGAGGTCGATATACCCGTTGTATGTATATTTTACTTTCTGTACTAGGATTACCCCGCGGAGGGGTGCACGGATAGCCGGGTTCTAGAGGGCAACGGGCCCGCATCTCATGGCGTTGAGACGGAGGGGGCTTCACTCTAGAATTGGCAGGGCTATTCGCCGCACTTGTAGGGGGTACAGGTTGACCCAGGAGGGGTGCCCAAGTTACCGGATTCCGTAAAGTGCTGGGTAGTCCATTCACGTTGCTGAAGAGGGCTGCCTCGCTTCAGGTTTTGGCGGGTAACTTGCCGCGCCCGTAGGGGTCTAGGATTTCATTGCACGAGCTATCCACACGACCAGGGGAACATCGGGTTTCAGTAGCGGCTCTATGAAACCCGGGGATCCCAGATACCTGTATTGTTCTGTGATGCTTATTACATTTCTGTGATGTTGCATTTTATCACGCCTTGAGCGAATATTATATATTGATATATATACTAGTAGATGTTGTATATGTTTTGCATCCGCGCTAGTCCAGTCCCCGCTCTGTCGTTAGTTAAGTAACCTAACGGGTAATGACGGGACCCAGTGGCGAATGCAGATGACATGTACGTACATCATTATTTTCGTTCTTTATTGGTGTGATCAATTGATGAGACTGCATTGATTCGGATCAATGCAAGCTAAAACAAACCTATTCTGATGCTGTTGGAACATTTTTCAAAAAACTGTTATTGCAAGGGCGTTCTCTTTTGTTTTGCACAGTGGTATTCGGTTATGAATATCCAGCACCTCAGTCGACGAGGCAAGGGCCGAGATCCCTTCACTGGGAGTAACCCTTTGGACAGAAGTTTGCGTCAGGGCAATAACTTCACTATAGTCGTTTACTTTTGCTTTGCATCGTGGTATTCAGTTGGAATATCCTGCACCTCATTCTACGGGGAAAGAGCCGCGATCCCTTCACCGGGAGTGACCTCTTGAGCAAAGGTTTTCGTCACTATATTTTTATAAAGCTATCCGATTCCTTCAACGATATCAAGTTCATTACGTTAAAGGTTTTCGCCAGAAACCATTCGTAGCCCTCCGTCGTTTCATATGGATAGTCAATAGTATTCAAGCTGTGTTTGTTGGCCAAAGTCAAGGCACAGTGTTTGGTAGCTATTGGGTATTCATATGCAGCATAGATAGATGCGTTGGTTTGGGACAGTCGTACTGCCTTGTTGGCCAAAGTCAAGGGTAGGTACGGGTGGGTTCAAATTAACCTGGAGAATGACGGGTAGAACTTGACATGTGACTTATGATTTGTTGGCCAAAGTCAATGTCATAAGAGCATTGGGTAAAAATCACATCGGGAGTTTCTAAAGAAACTGAAACTTGCCAGATATGCGCATACCTTCTGGAGTGCGATAACGTGAGCGGATTCCGTCACGTTATCATGCGATGATAGTTGGATCCCGATTCCCACTGATGAGTCGGTTTACTCCTCGGGTGATCCCGACTAATTCTTCTTTCAGGTTTGGAGGAGAATTTGACGGTACAGTGGGAGGTTTCCAGATTAGATAAAATGGTAACCATTCTGATCTAGGTTAGAGTGCATGCTGAGTGTTTCTTTTCTCTCTCTCTTCGGCAGTGACCATGACCCAACCCTAGACTATGACTCAGTGACCAAGTTGACCGAACCTTCTTAAACACCGGCTTTTGGATTGTCAGAGTTGCAAACCTCATTGCCACTCCTACTTTTACCCTTTTCTCCAGGACACCCCGTATTACTACGAACGTCCACTTCCATTGGACAAAACCATCGTACGGTTATATACGAACTCGAAGGAATTTATTCGAGGATGGTGATTGTTAGGATACGTGCGTGTTCAAGTTCTAGTTTAAATACCGCAATCAAGACGGTTTCGCTTGTAGCTAGCCGGTTGAGTACGGGTCGTCCGCAGGGAGATGGGAGTCTTTTTCTATGTGCTTTAACGAGTTAAGTCCGGTTTTCAGATTTTGTTTGTGATTATCTAAGTGTTGAGTTGATATTTAAAGCGAGCTTGTTAGGGTTAGGATTAGGTTAGTTTGAGTTAGGAGTCTCCACATCTTTCGTTGCCCCTCTTAATATCGGTGTTACGGTAATCGGCAACAACGGGGATTAGCACGACTAGGAAGGAACTTGCGAGTATAAGCTAGGCTTTCCAACGCATAAGTCCTTCCTTTTGGTGCTTGTCCGTCCGTTCTTGGCTCTTAGCCATAACCTCCGGTTAATTCAACCACAACCGGTCTCACTACGGAATCACCGCTATCATGTAGGATAGGGTGCCGTAAGGAGCGGATTGTGGTTCAATTAACGGGAGTTGATTTAAGCTGTTGGGCAAGGAAAGAGTGAGAGAGATTTCCTTCTCTCAAACTTCCCTTATCCTACCCTAACAAGAATGAACTACTCACACATCATAATACGGAAAAATAAAACAAAACAAAATAGGAAGATAGAAAGAAGGAGGTTAGAAGAATACGACTAGCTATTTGCGACCTCACCTTAGCGAGGATCAAGCGTAAGCATCATTGTCGTATGTAAGGATAAAGAAAAAAGAGAAGAAAGAAACAACAAGGAAATAACAACAACTACTTAACGAATTTAAAGTTACAACAATTATAGCAAAAGTAAGACAAGCATGATAATAAAATGATCTTCTTTATTCACCATTCCTCACTCACAAAGCTCACTACAAGTTTAATGGAGAAGAGATGAGAAGAAGAAGAACATGTAAACTAAAACCTAGCAAAAAGAAAATACAAGAATGGACCCCTTCCTTCACAAAGTTCTGGGCTATTTATAGGCCAAAAAATGAAAACCTAGGGCAACCACCAGAACACCTGTACAAAGACCAAAATACCCCTGAAAAGTGGTCGGCTGAAGGGACTGTACTGCCGCGGATCCGCGGCCTAGACCCCCTATTGGCCGCGGATCCGCCGCGCAATGGTGGGTTCAGGGCGTCGTCTTCTGTGTACATCCCTGGTCTTTTGTCCCCTCTTGTCTGGTATATATATTTTCTGAAAATAATTTCACATTTCTTCCAGAATTTCAGTTGAGGAAAGGTGGACTTTTTGTCAAGATTTGGTATGATTGCCTCGAGCTCCGCGTAGATTTCTTGGAACTTGTTGTTGCCATTGAGCCTTGTGCATGAAGGTGACAATCGATTTGCCATTTTGTCTTCCTAAACTGGTATCTGGCAACATACGGATGAAGAGCGGAGACCGTGTTTTATCTGTGGTTGGCAGGAACCCGGATTTTGTCGTGTTTTTCATGAATTTCACCGTCTTAGAACCGAGAACCTGTATCCTGCAATTGACTAGCAAACACGGCTCAAGAGTATCTACCGATATGCAATGTGATAAAAATTGGGCGGTATGAAAATGCAAAAATCTGATATGAACAAATACCCCCAAACTTATCATTTGCTCGTCCCGAGCAAAGCCCATTTATTCACAAAAAATTTCCTAACCTCACTTTCGCAGGGAACGCGATTGCACTGAGCATGTGCAACAAGCCGTTAAATCTCTAGGTGTCCCTAGTAGGAGGAGTGTTGTCTCCTGAGGGTTTTCAGCGGATACTACCCACAAAATCCAGTCAAGTTGGTTTTGTAAAATAACTAAGATTCAAAACCCTACAGTTTTGTTTCAGAAAATAACAATTCTATCATCCTAAGTGTAGACCATCGAACCCTTATTTTTCACACCTCGCTTCTTATTTAACTACAGATTTTATATGTCTTTACGTGCAGTGCAAATAGTGTCGTTAAGTTCCAGAAAGATCGATTAAAGTCATCATGTCGCACAATAAAGCCCAGATAACAATTTTAAAAGGATCACATAAGTTTTATAACGAGTTAAGCATTTTTCAAGTTTCGTTTTCCAGTAAGGTTTCAACTTCAGAATTTCTATCTTCCTTAACAGGAAACTAAGTCGTATTTTTAACTCCACCTTTTTCTTGTTTTCATTTCATACACACCTCTGTGAACGTGCAATAGTCTTTATCATAGAATAAAACCTTCATATCTCCGCTAAAATTTTTATAAAAGCCTGTCTTTTATCAAGATTATTCTCACACAAAGAACCGTTAGGAATTTTAACTCGGAGAGAACACTTGCTTGACTTTGTTTTAAAACTGGACTTTCTAGGCTTCGTAGCGAGCTTTGGGCCAATGCACCCAAACCAGTTGGTTTTAGGGCATTAGGTGTAGAAACACCCCAGCGGACTTAATTACTCAAGTTACCTAGGTCCAAAAACAAAAGACAGTTTGGCGTGAAAATCAGATGATTTAATACGAACGGAGATATAACCGGCAGTTCAATTATTTTTTTGGATAAAAGACGTGTTTAGTGGGTTTGGTGTGTAATCATTCCAATCAAGTTTCCGATGGGTTATTTTTCAGACTTAACTCCAATTACGGCATCAATAACATTCCTTCATATTCGCTTTACTTCATAAACTATTCTTGACATTACTTATTTCAGAACAAACCTATTTGATCCTCAGAAAATCATTTATCTGTTTAAAAGTTTAAACATGAAGGACTTGTCATCTAATTCCCAAAATCTTACGACACGTGCAGTGTGATGTAAAGACGTATATCAGCTATAGTTAACTTCAAAGGAGAGTTATCTTTCAGGTTTTCAAAATCCAAACATAAGATTTAGTTATTCCTATTTTTTCAAACAAAAACCGTCGAATGTTGAATCAGAGTTCTTCCACAAGCTAACTTGACAAAAAAGTTTTTATATTTTTTAGAAAATTTTCAAATTTTTTATGGATTTTATGGATATTAATATGCAGATGCAAAATATACATATGAATGCGAAGGTAAGAAATGCGTACCGAGCGTACTCCCAAACTTAAACTGGACAGTGTCCTCACTGTCATTGCATGAAGAGATCATTTGAAGGGTCAAAATTGTCGGTTAGCGATACACAAATTTTTATTTGTTTTTGTTTTTAAAGAAAAGAAAAAGAATATACACAAATATATACAAAATGGTTTGTACATACCCCCAAACTTATTTGGAACAGTGTCCGCTGTTCTTGGCTGGATAACCGAAGTTTGGAGGTAGGCAGAGGAAGATCATGCAGGGTAAACCGGCTCCTGTAAGAAAAGGAGCTCCTCTGTTGGTTCGGTGCTAAGGTACGGTTTGCATCGGTGTCCGTTTACTTTGAAAAGTGAACCGTCCTTTGGATTCTCCAAATCCACAGCGCCCTGCGGATACACATTCCGCACAAAATACGGCCCTTTCCAGCGAGATCTGAGCTTTCCAGGATGGAAGTGAAGTCGGGTGTCGTAAAGCAATACCTGCTGACCAGGTTCGAAGGTTTTGCGCAAAAGGTGTTTATCGTGAAACACCTTCGTTCGGTTCTTAACAACAACCGCGTTATCGTAAGCCTCATCCCTAAGCTCGTTCAGTTCGTTCAACTGCAGCTTCCGATGGCTGCCCGCATCCTCAAGAGAAAGATTCAGCTCCTTTATCGCCCAAAATGCGCGATGCTCGATTTCGACAGGTAGGTGGCAGGCTTTTCCGTACACAAGCCGATAGGGAGACATGCCAAGGTCGGTCTTATAAGCGGTTCGAAATGCCCAAAGGGCATCAGTGAGTTTCAGAGACCAATCCTTACGGTTCTTGGAAACCATCTTCTCCAGTATCTGCTTGATTTGCCGATTTGAAACTTCGGCCTGCCCGCAGGTTTGGGGGTGGTAGGGCGTAGAGAGCTTATGATTAATGGAGTATTTCCGCATCAAGGCCTCGAAAGTCCTATTGCAGAAATGACTTCCATTGTCGCTAATGATCGCTCGGGGGTGCCCAAACCGGGAGAAAATGTTTTCTTTAAGGAACTTAACGACAACTTTGTTGTCGTTAGTCCGGCTGGGCACCGCCTCGACCCATTTAGAGACGTAATCAACAGCTAGAAGGATGTATAAGTTCCCAAAAGAGCTGGGAAACGGCCCCATGAAATCTATCCCCCAAACATCGAAAATCTCCACAACCAAGATTGGTTGGAGCGGCATCTCGTTCCTCCGGGATATCCGGCCCATGTGTTGGCACCGGGAGCAAGTCTTGCAATAGTCATGAGCGTCTTTGAAAAGTTGTGGCCAGTAGAAACCACATTGCAAGATCTTCTCAGCTGTCTTTCTGGGCCCAAAATGCCCGCCACACGCTTGATCGTGGCAAAATGACAGCACACTCTTGAATTCCTCATCAGGGACACACCGACGAATAATCTGGTCGGGACAGTACTTGAACAAGTAGGGTTCGTCCCAGTAAAAGTGTTTTACTTGGGATAAGAAGCGAAGTCTGTCCTGACGTGACCATTCGGTCGGTAGTAATCCCGTGGCTAAATAGTTCACAATATCTGCGAACCAGGGTTCGCACGATACTGTCAAGAGTTGTTCATCCGGGAAAACGTCGTTGATTGGAATTGAAAGCGAAGGCGAAGAAGGAAGTCGTGAGAGATGGTCGGCAACTACGTTTTCACATCCTCGTTTGTCCTTAATGACAAGGTCAAACTCTTGAAGCAAGAGGATCCAACGGATTAACCGAGATTTTGCATCTTTCTTCGCAAAAAGATGGCGCAGAGCTGAATGATCCATGTAGACAATGACTGGAGAGCCGATGAGGTAGGGCCTGAACTTTTCTAAAGCAAATACAACAGCCAAGAATTCCTTCTCAGTTGTTGTATAATTGAGTTGGGCGTCGTTCAGGGTTCGGCTTGCGTAATAGATTACGTGCGGCATCTTGTTGATGTGTTGTCCAAGGACAGCACCGATGGCAAAGTCGGATGCATCGCACATAATCTCGAATGGGTGCGTCCAGTCAGGTGAAGAAAGAACGGGAGCAGAAGTGAGTGAGCGTTTTAGTGACTCGAATGCAGTCACACAGCTCGAGTTGAAGTCGAAAGGCGTGTCCTTGGCCAGCAAAAGCGTCAAGGGCCTAGCAATCTTGCTAAAGTCCTTGATAAACCGTCTATAGAAACCGGCATGGCCAAGGAAGGCTCGGATATCTCTGACGCATCGGGGAGGAGGCAGATTGGAAATGACCTCAATCTTTGCTTTGTCAACCTCTATGCCATTTTGCGAGATGATATGTCCTAAGACAATACCTTCGCGCACCATGAAGTGGCATTTCTCCCAGTTCAAAGTGAGATTCTTGTCCTTACATCGGGTAAGGACAGCGTCAAGATGCAGCAAACACTCGTCAAAGGAGTCGCCGAAGATGGAGAAGTCATCCATGAAAATCTCCAGAAATTTTTCCACCATGTCCGAGAAAATACCCATCATACACCGCTGGAAGGTAGCGGGCGCATTGCATAACCCAAAGGGCATGCGTCGATATGCAAACGTGCCGAAAGGACAAGTGAATGTGGTCTTGTCCTGGTCTTTTTCGGCGATGGGAATTTGATTATAGCCGGAGTAGCCATCAAGAAAGCAGTAGTACTCGTGTCCGGCCAATCGTTCAAGCATCTGGTCAATGAAGGGTAGCGGAAAGTGGTCTTTCCGCGTCGCGGCGTTGAGTTTTCTGTAATCAATGCAAACTCGCCACCCAGTTTGGGTGCGAGTAGGGATTAACTCATTTGCCTCGTTGGTTATGACCGTGATGCCCGACTTCTTGGGGACAACGTGAATGGGGCTAACCCACTGGCTATCAAAGATAGGGTAAATGATACCACTATCTAGACATTT
This sequence comes from Agapanthus africanus, assembly GCA_030015575.1. NCBI lineage: Eukaryota > Viridiplantae > Streptophyta > Magnoliopsida > Asparagales > Amaryllidaceae > Agapanthus > Agapanthus africanus. The sequence goes on along the minus strand of JASDDO010000018.1, from coordinate 58,292,886 downwards.
GACGATCTCCTTCTTCACAGCCTCCTTCATGACTGGATTAAGACGTATTTGTGGATCCCGGGCTGGTTTGGCATCATCCATCAGATGAATGTGATGCTCAACGATGAGGGGACTAATCCCCTTGATGTCCGCCATGGACCAGCCAAAAGCTTGCTTGTTGCTGTGCAAGACCGCGAGAAGGGCTTTCTCTTGCTCGGGAGCTAGAGAAGCCGAGATGATGACAGGTAGGGTCTCGTTCTCACCTAAGTAAGCGTACTTAAGGTGAGACGGCAAAGGCTTGAGTTCGAGCGTTGGAGGTGAAACGATAGAAGGCAAGATTGGTGCAAAGGTCTCGAACTCAAAGGACTCCAGCAAAGGTTCAAAACGAGTGTAGGCAACCGAGTTGGATGGTTCAGGTAACTCATCCGGAAAGTCGAAAGATTCAAACTCGGGTTGTGCGCGGCTAAGATCGTTCATGAATGTGAAACACTCGTATTCGTTGTCGGGCGCAGAAACAGCAGCAGGTTCGAAGAGAAACGCACTAGTGGCGTCGAGATTATCGTGATCAAACAGAAACTCCTCGAATTCACACTCTTCTGGGGTGATCTCCTGGATCGAGCAGACGTCCAGTATATGAGCATTAGGTTCGGTGGGCTGATTCCCCAACCTAAAAATGTTGAGTTCAATCGTCATATTTCCAAAAGAGAGGTTCATCGAACCATTGCGACAATTGATCACAGCATTTGAGGTTGCGAGAAATGGGCGACCGAGTATCACCGGAATTTGATTCCGGGGGTTAGCTACAGGCTGTGTATCTAATACAATGAAGTCAACGGGGAATATGAAGTCCCCGACTCTTATCAACACATCCTCTAGCTCACCCCTAGGATGGGTGATCGATCGGTCGGCCATTTGGAGAGTGCAGTGTGTGGGTTTCAACTCTCCGACGCCTAATTGCTCGTATACTGAATACGGAAGCAGGTTAACACTGGCACCAAGATCTAATAGTGCGCGGTTGATGTTCTTATCCCCAATAGTAATTGAAATCGTAGGACAGCCAGGGTCCTTCCGTTTTTGTGGTAAAGATTGGGTAAGGGCATCACTCACAGCACTAGCCAAGAAAACTTTCTTGGGTACCTGAGACTTCTTCTTTTTCGTGCACAAGTCCTTTAAGATTTTTGCGTAGGACGGGACTTGTTGGACAGCATCTAAAAGAGGAATGTTAATGTTAACCTGCTTGAATAACTCCAGAATCTTCTCCATTTGAGGATTTTGTTTGTTAGACCTCAACCGGTTTGGAAATGGAACATTTTGAAAATTGGTTGAGTCTAATACTGGAGGAGGAGATTTTGGAGTTGGAACGGATCCCAGAATAGGTGTTTTCGTGGAGTGAGAAGCCGGTCCGTTCATAGCAGAAGAAGAGGAAGGAGAGCCTGTTGAAGAACGGAGAATAGGCTCGGAAGACGAAGAAGAAGAAGAAGAAGAAGAAGAAGAAGAAGCGGCCGGGGTGTCATCGTTGATTCGCTTGCCAATGTTGTTTTGCAGCATCCTTCCCGATCTCAGTGTAGTCACGGCACTCACATTATGGTTTTGTTGTTCAAGAGCAACATGTGCATTATGTGGGTGACCGGGATTTGGAAGTGGCTGGGACGGGAGCTTCCCCTTCTCTCGCTCGCTCAAGGCCGCGTTCAGCTATGCAATCTGGGCCTCGATGGTCTTGATGCTTTGCCCGTGTGCGGCAGTGTGTTGCACTAAAGATTGAATCGAAGACTGGATGTTGGCGGTGGATTGAGTCGATTGTTTAACAAATGCCTCCAGACTTCGCTCGAGCGAGGAAACCTTATCGTTGTTTGACGGAACAAAGTTGTTTGGTGGAAAAGAATTGTTGGGTGCAAAGTTGTTCGTCTGGTTTTGGAAAGGCTGGGGTTGGAAGGGCTGCTGATATTGGTGTTGAGTTTGTTGCTGCGCTTGTTGTTGCGGCGGAGGGGGCCTTTGGAAATTGTTGCCCTGGAATTGATTCTGATTCTGATTCCAGGCGAAATTGGGGTGGTTCCTCCAACCGGGATTATAGGTGGAAGAGTATGGATCATTCCTCGGTCTTTGCTTGAAGGCAGCATTAACCTGATCCTGTCCTTGCGGGGGTGGATTGTAAGGACACTCTTCGGTCAAGTGGGAAGGATCGGAACAACAAGCGCAGATGGTACGAAGGGGGAGAACAGGGGCAGGAGCAGAAAATTTGCTCTCTATCGCTTCAAGCTTTCGTGTTATTGCAGCCATTTCAGCTTTCATCGCAATAGAGACATCGAGTTGGTGGATTCCTACCCTAGACTGACCGGTAGAAGTGGAGGTAGAAGAAGAAGAAGTCGGTCTGGTGCTCTCCCACTGTAGCGTTTGCTCCGCAAGATCGTCAAAGAACTGCCACGCTTCCTCGTCAGATTTCGATAGGAAGTGGCCCTGACAGATGGTTTCCAGCAACTGCTTCGTTGCTGGATTCATTCCCTCGTATAAGGTTTGGCAGAGCTGCCATTTCTCTATACCGTGGTGAGGACACTGAACAAGAAGGTCTTTGTACCGGTCAAAACACTTCCAGAAGGGTTCAGAAAGAAGCTGGGAGAATTGGTTGATTTCATTTTGAATTCTTGCGGTCTTATGATTTGGATAGAATTTTTTCAGAAACGCTTTAACAAACTCGTCCCAGCTGGTGATTGAGTGGGAAGCGGTGCTATACAGCCATTTTTCAGCGAGATCGCATAAAGTGAACGGAATGACCCGTAGACGTATAGCATCGTCCGACAGCTGGGTTGTTTTCATCATGGCACAGACGTTTTGAAATTTATTGATGAAGATATAGGCATCTTCAGATTCAAGCCCATGAAAACGTGGAAGCATGTTGATGAAATGGGGCTTAATTTCAAAGTTGTCCCCATTGGCCGGAGGAAGAGAAAGGCAGGTGGGAAGTGCAGAACTGGTGGGATAGAAACGATCCTGGAGCGCGATTCGCTGCGGCGCTACAACAGGCGGAGGTGGTGGGAGATTGGTCTCAGTAGGAGGTGGAGCCAATCCAGGGGTGGTCAAAGAGATGTTCGGATTAAATCCCGACATCGCGGAAGAAGAGGTTGGTGAAGGTGAAGGTGAAGATGTATGAACAGAATTCCGGTCAACGTCGGAGTTGGCCGGCAAAGGAAGGGGTGAAAGAGGAGTGGACGGAGTATCGACTTCGGAGTCGGTCGCGACTAACGTAACGCGGACTAGACGGGCGCTAGTGTCCCGAGTCCAAGCGAACATACACTAAACGAGTTTAGTATAGTCAAAGCGGAGAAGGTGAGGGTAAGAAAACGTCAATGGAGAAAGGCGATGGGTGGTGGGTGAAAATGGATTTGGTGACAAAAGGGCAAGTTTTTATAAAAGTTTTTGATTTTTTTCTTCTTTTTTTTTTAGAAAGATTTTTACAGAAATATGTACGGAAATACGGCTTAAGCAATCACAAACAAGATATGCACAATCACACCTAGATCTAGGGTAACCTAGGTCTACTAGACCTGCTCCTGAACTTGATTGTCGAAGTTAAACAGTGTCGAGAAACAGGCTTAAAAATACACTGATCACGAGGCCAGGTAAGTGCAGAGATAAGGGGAGGTTGTCCAACGCTTTCGCGAAGTTCCTTAATTAAATAACCCTTTCTCTTTCGGCGGTTGCGCCTTTAACACTTTCCTAGACACCCCGTAAACAATATACGGTTAAGCGAGGTTCTAAACACGGTTTATCTTCTCCTAATGAGCGCGAAGTCCTTAGGGCTGAAGTCTAGTATTTTTTTTAATTTACAATGGACAATGCATATGCTTTAGTGATTTTTGGGGTCCTGGGAAGGGTGATGAAATCCCCACCCAATCTGGATTGGTTTCAAGCCCCTTAAGTCCGTATTAAAGAAATGCAAAGCAGTAACAAATCAACTGCAAACAATTTTTATTTTGCGGCACAAAGAATCCTGCACAAGAACAGTTTATTGGAAGGGGGAGAAGAATTTCCGCAAAGAAGGCTGCAGAAAACACAATTCAGTGGAGTTCAGAAGAGAGGGGAGAAGCAGAGGGACTTACAGAGAGAAACTGAGGGCCTGAAGCCAACAGATGGCCGCGTTTCCACGGCCAAACGCATGCAATAGCCGCGGATCCGTGGCTATGTGGAGGTATTGGGCCTTGAAAATTTTTGTAGGTGCTGATCTGGGTCTCCTCTTCTTGTCTGGATGTACTGAATTTTTGTTTACTCACTGTAACTGCTCCAGATTTTTCAGTAGACCGGATGCTTCGTTTTGTCCGTTCGCGGTGTAGCCGCGAAATGTGGGTCTATCTTCCCACGTCTTTGGCACTGTACTTGAACTCCGTATTATCCGACGTCCTTGGCGTCGATCTTGAACTTCGTATTTTCCTGCACACTTGCACAAAAACTAATCAAAAATAACAAGATGATTTTTTTACAAGTATATTTTTTTTTGTTTTTTTTTTGGTTATATTTATACTTACAAATTAACCCGAAATTACACAAGGAAATAAACTACCGTCTCCCCGGCAACGGCGCCATTTGATTGTTAGGATACGTGCGTGTTCAAGTTCTAGTTTAAATACCGCAATCAAGACGGTTTCGCTTGTAGCTAGCCGGTTGAGTACGGGTCGTCCGCAGGGAGATGGGAGTCTTTTTCTATGTGCTTTAACGAGTTAAGTCCGGTTTTTCAGATTTTGTTTGTGATTATCTAAGTGTTGAGTTGTATTTAAAGCGAGCTTGTTAGGGTTAGGATTAGGTTAGTTTGAGTTAGGAGTCTCCACATCTTTCGTTGCCCATCTTAATATCGGTGTTACGGTAATCGGCAACAACGAGGATTAGCACGACTAGGAAGGAACTTGCGAGTATAAGCTAGGCTTTCCAACGCATAAGTCCTTCCTTTTGGTGCTTGTCCGTCCGTTCTTGGCTCTTAGCCATAACCTCCGGTTAATTCAACCACAACCGGTCTCACTACGGAATCACCGCTATCATGTAGGATAGGGTGCCGTAAGGAGCGGATTGTGGTTCAATTAACGGGAGTTGATTTAATCTGTTGGGCAAGGAAAGAGTGAGAGAGATTTCCTTCTCTCAAACTTCCCTTATCCTACCCTAACAAGAATGAACTACTCACACATCATAATACGGAAAAATAAAACAAAACAAAAGAGGAAGATAGAAAAAAGGAGGTTAGAAGAATACGACTAGCTATTTGCGACCTCACCTTGGCGAGGATCAAGCGTAAGCATCATTGTCGTATGTAAGGATAAAGAAAAAAGAGAAGAAAGAAACAACAAGGAAATAACAACAACTACTTAACGAATTTAAAGTTACAACAATTATAGCAAAAGTAAGACAAGCATGATAATAAAATGATCTTCTTTATTCACCATTCCTCACTCACAAAGCTCACTACAAGTTTAATGGAGAAGAGATGAGAAGAAGAAGAACATGTAAACTAAAACCTAGCAAAAAGAAAATACAAGAATGGACCCCTTCCTTCACAAAGTTCTGGGCTATTTATAGGCCAAAAAATGAAAACCTAGGGCAACCACCAGAACACCTGTACAAAGACCAAAATACCCCTGAAAAGTGGTCGGCTGAAGGGACTGTACTGCCGCGGATCCGCGGCCTAGACCCCCTATTGGCCGCGGATCCGCCGCGCAATGGTGGGTTCAGGGCGTCGTCTTCTGTGTACATCCCTGGTCTTCTGTCCCCTCTTGTCTGGTATATATATTTTCTGAAAATAATTTCACATTTCTTCCAGAATTTCAGTTGAGGAAAGGTGGACTTTTTGTCAAGATTTGGTACGATTGTCTCGAGCTCCGCGTAGATTTCTTGGAACTTGTTGTTGCCATTGAGCCTTGTGCATGAAGGTGACAATCGATTTGCCATTTTGTCTTCCTAAACTGGTATCTGGCAACATACGGATGAAGAGCGGAGACCGTGTTTTATCTGTGGTTGGAAGGAACCCGGATTTTGTCGTGTTTTTCATGAATTTCACCGTTTTAGAACCGAGAACCTGTATCCTGCAATTGACTAGCAAACACGGCTCAAGAGTATCTACCGATATGCAATGTCATAAAAATTGGGCGGTATGAAAATGCAAAAATCTGATATGAACAGATGGTTTCCGGTTCTGGAGAAAACGAATAGGACTATTCAGTTATCTTTTCCTTTTACCTTCTCTTAGGTTGCGAGTACTCCTTGGTTTAAGAGACAGTACACCTATTACGCAAATTGGATAGTCTTCTTCCAAACCTTAGGCTGGTGCCGAACGGTGGGGAATGAAGAAAACCAATTAGCCTAACGATGGTGTACAGAAGGTATTAAGTAAAGACATATCAAGGGATTAGTAAGAGGGCAAAGTAAATTGCGACTGCTATCCACGACCAAGCCAAGTATTTCATTACCACTCCCATTTCACCTTTGTATTTCTCTAGAACACTCCGTAACACTACGAAGATCCACAGTTATTTGGATACTCCATCGTATGGTTATATACGAACTCGAAAGGAACTTGTTCCAGTTCGGGGATGGATTCTGGTTCAGGAGAAATAGGAATAAGGTTTATTCGGTTGTCTTTTATCTTCACCTTCTCTCGCATTGCGAGTGCTCCTAAGATTAGGACAGTACACCCATTATGCTTATTGGATAGTCTTCTTCCAAACCATAGGCTGGTGCCGAACGGTAGGGAAGGAAGAAAACCATTTGGCCTAAAGGGGTGTGCAGAAGGTAATGACTAAAGACATATAAAAGGATTTGGAGAGATGGCAAAGAATTATACGGTTACAGTTGTGAATCTGGATAATGGAATAGGCATTACTGAGAATACCGGGATACCCCATCGAAACATTTCAATGTTTCAGTTTCACTGTGTACTGTTAAAAGAAAACTGATTTCCCAATTAGACACTTGCTCCAGAATATGTATTTACCAGGTTTAATTCTCACATCTGTATGGTTTTACAGATGATGAGTGGGAGTAAGTTATTGGGAATTAGGTGATCATCCTCATTATATCGGGATTCGTTGTAATTGGTGATGTTTGATGAAACCACCCGAGTTGTTTGCCGGACGGCAAATGTTTGGTTTTGAATATCCGCTGTTATGCACCAATTTCAATTGATGTATCTGTACGTCTATTTTTATAGAGTGAGATATACCTTTTTGAAATTATGTCCATGACATTTACCTATATCGGTGGATGGTTAGGTAAGGAGCATTAAACAGCAGTGTAATTCTTCTTAACCATAAGTACAGTTTTCAACCTACGGCACACAGGGAGTGAGTTATCAGACTCAGGGAACTTATACAGAGTATTGTATGTTGTCCAGTGTCCATGAGGACAGAGGGGTTGGTTCTCGTACTATATTCGGTTTACTTATGACTTCTCTAGTTTTTAGACAAGTGTTTCGTAGAAACACAGGGTCCAAGTTTTGAGAAGTTATAGGTATATGAATAAAGTAGAGAACCAGGTATTGAAAGTATCGGGATTCTTCAAGGTGATCGAAGATGTAGATACTTGTGTATGGTATTCAGTTGATAGTAATGATTAAGAGAACTTGCTTCTCTTTCAAATTACTCATAATTGGAAGCACTCCTAAGTTGAATAATGCTAATCGACCTCTCTCCATTTAGTTGACATACACTGGAGACAGCTGCATGATTTGAATCTGGTTCAATTAAATCAGTGTCTCTGTTTCTGTATTGGATATAGAACAGTTCATATCTTGACATTGTTAAGGTACGGGGAGTTGTCCGGCTTATGCTTAAAACCAGACTCCGGATAACTCAAGGCACGTTTCTGTAATGGCTGTTTGTGGGTTGACCCAGGCTATGACGAGAGTTGACTTTCTACCATCTAGAAGATCAATAGTGATATTGTTCTTAACTCGCCACAGTTTTAATAAAAATAGATTTTTTTCAGAAAACAGTAGTGGGAGTATGGTAGAACTGGAAGTGATTCCAGAACCGCAAACGATTACGGAAAATTTGATGAAGAACCTAAAGATTAAATCTGATTTGACATTCCATTGGCCACTACGCAGATGTGGTGGGTAACCTCAAGCACCCGAGAGGTACTCCGGTAGCCTCAAGGACGGTGACAGGGAGGTTCTTGTTTACCCAGACTTGCCATTGCTGTTGTTCCAGACTTTGAGACCCGGCAGGAGGATGAATATAGCTTCGTTCTAAATTAGCTTTAGAAGTGTACGTCTATATGACTCTGCCAGAGGGTTGTCGTGGTCAGTGGGAGCAGCGGAAGCACGGTGGACAAGTGGCTTATGTCTACTTATAGACAAAAGCAGAAATAGCGGAGATAGATCATCTATTTCTGAATGTGACAGTCATAGGTTTGACTTCATCAGAATAGGGGATGGATCTGTTAAGAAGGTAGTAGGGTGTGATATCCTGGTATTTGGATGACATACACAGAGTAGGAAGTGAAGTTCCTATACTACGATCGGTTATACTTTGGTTGTCACACAGTAGTTTCTCCACATGGGACTTGGATATTATATCAGGACATCCTGGTTACTGGATCTATGGTTTTAGATCTAGATTTCGGTAGTTTCCCAATCTGGGTATTTAGACAGCATTCTAAAAGTGTTTTAGAATGGACGACTCCTGGCACGGTAGTATACCTGCAGGTGATGGAGTCACCCTCTCTAAAGGAGTCTTACAGACTAAAGGGGAGAGGGATGTGCATGATTGGCAGATCACTTGCTTAGGCAATTGAGTCAATCATGAGATGTCAAGTACCACACCAGATGTTGTTTTTGCAGTAGATGCAATAAGTTCATATTAATCCTATCCTGGAGAAACAATCGGAAGCAGTTTTAGAACATAAGTGGATGTTCTAGGGATATGATAACAAAAGCCTCTTTTAGGAGACAGTTATCATTCTAGGCTTCCAAGGTGACCTGGATGACAGAGAGATTGTCAGAGTTATAGTTTTCCTTCTGACGAGGGTCAGTATTTGGACAGATGGTCCAGGTAGATACTGAGGGAGACATGGCGCAGGATACTGATTAAGTTCAGTTGACGATACAGTCTAAGAAGTTTGGATTTGGAGTTCATTTATGAGCTAGGTCCCATCAGATATCCAGACATACTCTAAGACAGGTATTGCTCATTTCGGGAGATGGATTTCTCTGCGAACTTGAGATTAAGAGAGACATAGAAAGAAACATCAGGGCGGATCCACTCACTGAGGCTATTCCTCGAACGCAATAATTTCGCAAACGGGTTTTGTGAGACTGATTAGTAGAGGAGTTGGGTGTTCGATATCACACGGGCTGTGAGTATGCGACATCGCAATAATTAGCCTTGAGTGCAAGTGGGAGATTGTTGGAGATAGTGCCCTCAGAGTCAATTATTGGATCACAGGCACGTGATTGCAATGATTGAGGGAGGATCTATACCGGTAGGACAGTCTTACTCGAGATGATAGTATGCTATCTGGTTTATCTTTATCATCGTGTACTGCTTTAGGTGACCTTACAGGTCACTATTGCGCGTTGATAGAGCCTATAGGATTCTTGCTTGACAGCCAGCACTATGAGGGCGATCATATACGTGGGAGCTGGGGTCTATAAGCGCATCCTTAAAAGGTCCCTAGTCGAGAGAGTTTCGAGACAGGGCATCGATACTCCAGAGTAGACTAGTGTATACAGTCGAGACCCCGACGAGGGGCGGTGGCCGGTCTCACAAGCCACTGGTGTCAGTTGGTTCACCTAAGATGTATACAGGTGCTCATTGGGTTATGAGTACACCGGACAGGACTCGCCGGGAACATGCTAGTTGGTCTTATACCTGACGTCAGATAGCAGTTCCCTGGTGACATGTGTACAGGTTAGTTCATCGACCTGAGATCGTCATTTGTCTCGTGTGAGTTCCCACTGTACTTTGATTACTACCCTACCACGCTCAAAGGAGATGTGCAAACAGGTTTTAGTTGGGTACAGTCCCGAGCCACATGGAGGCAGTGAGCGGATCTGCAGGGGTTCGTCTCTCCCGGTATTGGGGGTGAAGTCGCGCTGTGTTTAGGAGAGCCATTACACGAAGTCCTTGGCCAAGGCAGGAGATTTACTGGTAGGTATTCCAGTAGTATCTCAGGGTGTTCTGGGCTACACTCCGACACGACTTGTACCATTTTTGGGGGTCTGACTTTTACCAACCCTCTAGGCCCACCATGCGATGCTCATAGACGAACGGACCGGACTGTACGGATATTGTCACTGACAAGCTCAGTAGGGTGTCAGGATGAGTTCGCTCATCGACGTCCCTTTCGGTCAATAGCTGGTGACTCGTTACGTATGGCTAATACCTCTGACGTGCTAGTGGTTAAATCCACAGCCAAAGTATTGACGAGTCTTTAGAGTCCCCCACAAACAGTTGCTCAAGTTTCGGGCGAAACGCTGTAGAGGCCGTATGGAGATATGGCAGGATTCGATCATATACGTGCGGTATTGCACGGATCATGATCGAACGGATAATACTAGCAGGCTTTGGTTTAAGCCGGATCCTAGTATAGTACAGTGTAGATTTTGTCTCATTGCATTTGTATTCGGTCGCAATACAAATGCGGGTATGTATATACAGTAGCAGGATTTTTCTGTAATTTATTACAGGATCGGTTTTTTGAAGTTGCCAGTTTGCTTTCCGGTTTCGGCCATTTTCCTTTGTATCTATCATTGGCTGAAAATTGGTGGAGGAGGGCTTATTTGCAAATGTGCAAATTAGCATTGTGGAGGGTGGTCTTTGCATATTGATGCTTCATGATGGTTGCACCATCATTTAACTTCTTCACTTCATGATTGCTTGACTTTTGTGTGTGATGATGAAGCGGTTATGGTTGATGGAGTATTGGATTTGCTTGTGATCATTTCTTCACATCATCACACTTTTCTCTCTCTTGCATTATCTTGGCTCACTCCTTCATTTCTAGTAAACCCCCCCCCCCATTCTCTCTCTTGGTGTGTGATGGCCGGCCAAGCAAGGGGGGCTGTCCAAAAATTTGTGAAGGGATTTTGATCTCTTGATGCTTGCAAAAATCCCCTTGTTCATCTCAAAAAGCTTTCATATCATTCCTCCACCAAAACCATGGCAACTTCAACCCCAATAGAGACAAAGAGCACTGCACTATTCTACAGCAATTCTTGGACATGTCGACTCGCTAACTTCATGCCCGAGTTGTCTCGGTCCAGAGGTGGGAGCCCGTAAAAGAACCCAGCGATGTGATGCCCTTCCGGCGAGGAGGCGAAGATCGGAGATTCCGTGGGGAGATCGGGACGACGACGAGAAGACCGAAGGACACGGATCGCTCGGTATATCTCTCTACCCCTTCTCTAGTTAGCTAGGATTAGATTAATGGCCCGATCCGGGATTTTAGTGCGCGGTGGTGCCGGTTTTAAAAGTTAAAGTAAAGTATCGTTTCCGCATTTTGGTCTCGGATTGACGGCCGGGGTGCCGCCGTGCACTTACAATAGCTAGTGTCGCTGACGTGCTTGTGCTTAAACCCACTGCCGGTGTATTATCGAGTCTTTAGAGTCTCACACAGAGGGTTTCCCGGTTCAGGCGAAACAATACAGTATGTGTGTATTTTGATACGCACTCAGATTCAATTAAATACGTGTATTTAGTACACATATTTTAGTTGAGCGTTTTGATAATACTGGCAGATTCGGAAGATAGCCAGGTCATTGTCAGCTAGTATTATATTTCTCATTATCTCACGTTTTGGGTATTCGTATTTTAACACGAATACGGTATTTATACGAATACGAGTATTTATATAAATACGGGTATTCGTATCTTGATATGAATACGGGTATTCGTATCTTGATACGAATACGGGTGTGTGTGCGCGCGCGCGCGCGCACACTCTTTCCACTCAATTTGAGAAGCTTACTGAAGAGTGGATGGATGACTCCTAATAAGTCACTCATCCACCCACTCTCCACTATTAATAATAAGAAAAAAGAAAAAGAAAAGTATAAGGATTTATTTATTCATTTATGCTTCTTCTTCTTCTTTTTCTTTTTCTTATGTTAGCTTCTAATTTTAAATGGAAAATTTGTAAAGAGAGAAAACCATAAGATTCTTCACCAAATCACTCTCACAATCAATTCTTAGCAAATTTTGATTATGAGTTGCTTCACTTGATTCATTAGTGTGAAGCTAGAACTTGATTCGTATTCTCTCGGGTGGATCATTTTCGACGAGAAAGATCAGCGTTTAAGCTCGTTCCCGACGACTTCGGAGCCTTGCAAGAGTCCTTAGAGCGGTGTAGGGATCTTCCACAATTGTGTGGATACGCTACAAAGGTAGCTAGCCTCCTAACCTTGTATGTTTAGTATTCTAGTTTAGTGTTTGGAATCGATTCTAGGGTATAGGTCGCTGGTGCTTGCTATAAATTTTTATTTTCGCTTCCGTCTTCGCCGCGAGTCTTATGGTGCGAGCACTAGGGTCCTTACAGTTAGAAATTTAGTGTAGGAATAGGAAAAATAATAGGTACAAGTAAATGAATTTATTGACTCTGCGGCGCAATCGGCTTTCTTCAAGTATTTACTTGCCCTCACTCAAATTGAGTTTGCTAAAGGATTGCAGATAAAGATCTCTCAGGATACAATAAAGTCCGAAGTTCCTGCGTTCAGCAAAAATCGAAAAAAACTTCGAAATTCTATTCGAAATGGTAAGGGAATGGTAGAGAAGAAGTTGTAAAGTTCTTTAAGAAAATCGTTTCAATTTATAGATTTTCAAAGGTCATCAAAAACGGTTACAACTGTTTGAAATTACAAAAGTTCAAATTTCAAAATGCACAACCGTTTAAAACCGAATTTTCGAAATTCAAAATTCACAAACGCTCAAAACCGCATTTTCAAAATTCAAAACCGCTCAAAAACTCCAACATATCGCATAATAACTAGATATAGCAGGCAACCATACAGATACTGCATGCATGGTTCTATCCCCTGAAAATTTTCCCAGGGGATTTTTCTACTTTACAACTGAAAATTTTCCCAGGGGATTTTTCTACTGCCAGTTCGAGGTCAGAGAGTTTTTTGACAACGGGGAAAACTGCTTAGGGGGTTTTAACAATTTACTTTAAGAAATATAACTAGGCAACTATGCTAAAACAAGTACTCTTTGTGTGAATTACAGGACTAAGGTTGCTTCAACGTTACGACGGGGTCAAATATCCTGCCATGGTTTCAAGGTCATAGTGTGGATCTATGTTGAAAGTTTCAAAAATGAAATCCCAAATCTTGAATGAGGATATCATATATACTGTTGTTTTAACATGAAGTCTATGTTGAGTTCAAATAAAAAATAAAATAAAGTGAAGTCTTTGTTTGAGCCATTCAAAATTTGAAACATCATTAATTCTCTAATTCATTGTTAGGTAAATATTGGAACCAAGTATGAAGAGGCCGGATCATGTGAAATGTTGAAGCTTCTGGAAATTTAACTTGTCCATTTAGCTGTAAAAGTAATCATTTAGTGCCATAATCTTACCATATTGGCAGACACTAGGTTCATCCAAGGTTTTAAATATCGGATATCAGATGGTTGTTCCTTATATCATAGCCGGTATCATTGGTATTCAAAATATTAGCCGATATGGCAAGATAAAAATATCGTTTTTGTCGTATTGTTAAAGGTTCCAATACGATAATTAGGCTAATATGACACATATTAGAAACAGGCCGTCCATCTATCGCAAAGAAAATATCGTCTCTAAAGAGATGGTTCTTTTGTTTAATCATTAAACATCATATTTATGTCTTTGTTTATGAGTTTCCGATCATATTTCATTATTTGGATCGTAATCCCAAGATTATAAAATATACAGTCTCGCATCAAGAACCTCTCAACATATTCACACTTCATATGCTTCGTGTCTGACTCGATCAACTAAAAATTTTGTTTTTGATGCAGACTATTTCAACCATACATGATTACAAAATAAAGTGGGTTGATTCCACGTTAACCCCAAACAATTTATTGGGAAAAAAAAATTAATCCCAATTTAACCCCAAATAATCTAAGCTTAGCCAGGACCCCAAGCCCAAGAATTGGGGCTGTGGTTGGGTGAACCCAGAGGAGCACATGGCCCCAACTTGTCTTGGATCCACTAGGACAGCAAATTAGGGTTAAGCGTGCCCTTTTCATCCTGAGGGTGGGACCCGCCCCCGATAACAAAAGCGTGGGACCCACAGGGCCTTTTGGGGGTATCCTCTGGGGGACACAACAAATATTGGCCCCTGTTGAAGAGGGAGGGGGAGATTGGCTTCTGAAATGGAAAGGGATGGCCTCTGCTTTGTTTGTGTGTTGTTGTTATTGTTGTTGGTGCCATGTGCCCAGATTTAAGGGCAACCTTCCAAAGGCATCAACCCCCATTTTGTGCCCCCTCTTGCTCCCACACAAAACCCTAAAAATTAATATCACATTCTCCCAAGTTCCAAACTAACTTGTACTTCTTAAGGGGGGGGGAGGGGAAAAGATAGATTGTTTCATTTCCTTTTTTATTGTTTGTTGTTGTTGAAGTTGCTTATGGGATGCAACTTGAGCTTGGATCTCTCCTTTTGTAACATGTGTAAATGTTGTGGTTAAAGTTCTCGCTTTTTTTTTTATTATTATTAGATCTAACCACGGTTCCGGTTATGTTATATACAACAACTATCATAAGAGTTTATGTATCTTCATATGCTATACCTGTACTATTTAGATTTGATATAGAATTTGTATACAGGCATGCTTTTATATTTTAAAGAAAAAACAATATTTATTATCTGTGGCGTGACATGCACACAATTTTTTTAAGGCTTCCAATATTTTTTTTTCTAATGCTTTATAATGAGAATAATGGTACTATTTTGATATAGTTGATATTTGCTAGTGGACCCTTCATATCCTGGGTAAAGTATTTCTCACTCTAAATAGTTACCATAATTTAACTCAAGGTTTAATTAAATTTATCATCTCAATTTTTACTATTATAACCGGAGAAAAAGAGGCATGTTCCTGAAAAAACGACAAAATTCTTATTTTTAAAATGGTCCACATCATCTACTTCTTTGGATAAGTGAAAATATTTTAGAAACAATAACCTATTTAAAAAGATTTAATATTATGATAACAAAAAAACCAATAGTTATAGCAAATCCGAAACTTATATTTGCTCATAAACAAACACAAAATATAAAATAGGCTTGACTCCAAAAAACCACCAAATACTTTGCTAAATTTACGAGTAGCTAACAAATACTCTCAAAATTACGAGAAACTACCATGTTCTGAAACTTTTATGATAATTTCTTGCAATTATTGCTGACGTGAAATTTTATTTATGGTAGTTTTTCATAGTTCGGAAAATTTTGTGGCAATTCATGTAGTTTTTAAAAGTTTTGTGGTGGTTAGTTGTGTATTTAATAAGAATTTGGTAGTTTCTCGCAATTATATGTATGTGGTAGTTTTATGGAATTAAGACTATAAAATATTATCCAATACAAAAAGAAAATATTTAAGAAACGACAAATATTATGGAGCAGAACCTTACAAAATCAAGAATTCATTTTTTTTAATATCTCATTAAATTAATCACGTGCACCGCACGTGACAAAAGCCAGCAAATAATACTCCACTCACTTACCACCATATAAAACTCTATCAAGGTTCATGTCCCTAAGTTTATTCCAAAATAGCTTGGTATTTCCAAGAAAGTGTGGAAACGATCGCAATTAAGTTCCTTCAGCAGCATGCAATCTGTTGATTTTCATGGGAAACTTCGTCAATATTTTATTTAATCAAATCTCCCCGTATATTTATTTTTCTGTAAGCTAATCTTCTGCACTAATTAATTATAGTACAGTGATAGTAGAATGTTGTGAGCTTCCGGGACACTTCCTATTAGCTATAATTAATGGTGGTTGTGATATGAAATGCATCCCACATTGAGGTTTGAGACCAAACATGAGTTTTGCAGCGGTTGCAATGCGTTTCTTTTTTTTAACGGGTATGAGTAGTATTACTCCTCTAAGAGATGATGGCTTTGGTATGATTCCTCAAGCATAAAGAGATTGAGATTTCCAACAAATTCATTTGAAGTTTAAAAAATGCCTTGTACTAATTTACTTTTTAGCATTATTAGTAGTGTGCAATTAATTTAGGGGATTGGCAACAAACAATATCCACCATTTAAAATTAGCTAGGCAGACAAGTTATGACAAAAGGTTTATCTACCTAACAAGTTTTTTTTAGGTGGCACCAAAGCAAAGATATTCAGCATGATAACAACATGACAAGCCAAACATCTTGCTTCCTCCTTTGGTGGAAAGACTTTTGCCCTGCAGCACGTTTAAGTTCCAAATGCTTAAATTCCTCATTACCATCTTTTAGAGAAGTAGAGGATTGCAATTCTCAATAAGCGGGTAACGGAGCTGCGGTCGCGCGGCCCTAAATAGGATAAAATGGAGGGCAAATGGGGGCCTAGGTTAAGTTGGACGGGCCCCACCCGTTGTCGCTAGATAACTTGAGCGCCGCGGATGTGGTGGCCACCAGCCTCACTTTTCTCTATCGACAATGTTAACACTGTTAGTGTATATGCCCTAGAGGCCATTACTGTATCATACTAGTTTGTATATTACTTAATGGATGCTTGGGATATTCACCTTGTATATACAATCTTGCTCAAAATAGTAGTATGCTACTTGGTTTGTTTCTACTTCAATGTGTACTTGTGTTTATTTCAGTATATCACTTATACGCATTAGTGGAGCCCTTAGGATCTTTGCTTGATTACCAGCGTTGTGATGGCAGTCACACTAGTGGGGGCTGGGTAATCTATAAGCACATCCTTATTCAGGTCCCTGGTCGCAGGACTATCGAGACAGGGCATCGATACTCCGGAGTAGACCAGCGCATGCGCTTCTCATCCCAGTGTGGGAGACGGTCTGTCCCACAGCCGTCAGTACGTCGTACTTGAGATAGTATGCGGGTGCTCGTTAGGTTACGGGTACACTGGACAGGACTCGTCGGGAACTGACTAGTTGGTATTATACCTATCGTCAGTTATCAGTTCCCAGGTGACATGAGTACAGCTTAGTCCGCTGACTTGACACTGTCACTCCGCCTCGAGTGTGTTCCCACTGTACTTTGATCACTACCCTACCACGGCTCAAAGGAGTCGTGCAAACAGGTGGTGGTTGGGTGCAGTCCCGAAGCACTTGGAGGCAGTGACGGTTAGACAGGATTCGTCTCTCCCGGTATTGGGGGTTGACATCGCGCTGTGTCTAGGAGAGCCATTACACGAGTAGTCCCTGACCAGGGCAAACGAGATATACTGGTAGGTTTCCAGTGTTATCTCAGGGTGTATTGGGCTTCACTCCGGCACGACTTGTACCGCTATTGGGGGACTGACGTTTACCGCCCCCTAGGCCCGCCATGCGATGTATCAGACGAACAGACCGGACTGTACGGAGAATGTCACACTCAGGCTCAGTAGGAGTTCAGATGGGTTTCGCCTCGTCGGTCTTCTTGTCGGCATTACCTGGGGACCGTTACGCACAGCTAGTGCCGCTTACGGTCTGTGGTTAAACCCACTGCCAGCGTAGTGTCGAGTCTTTAGAGTCCCACACAGAAAGCTTTTCGCCTTTAGGCAAAAGAGTAGAGGTCGCATGGTATTGCGACAGGTCGCATGGTTTTGCGACAGGGTTCGGTCACATCCGTGCACTTGTGCACGTACAGTGTCCGGACAGTTTACACTAGCGGGCTTTGGTTTAAGCCAGATCCTAGTGTACCTTATGGGATTGGATTTATCCAGTTTGCATTCGTGTTCCTCGGAACGCGGATGCGGGTGTGTATGCACAGTTGACAGGGAGGCAGAGGCAGCGGATTCTCATTAGGGTTGTTGACAGTTGACCGTTGACTTTTTGACTTTATGCTCAACCCTAATGAGAATATGATATGTGATTAACTATTATATTAATTAAGTATTATGGTGATATGGTTGTTGACTTGTTGACTTTTGTTGACTTGTTGACTTTGGTGACTTGTTGACTTTTGTTGACTTGTTGACCGGTTGACTAGGCTTGACTAGTTGACCATCATGATAACCATGGTTATCATTTCATGCCAAAGACTTTTTCTTGCTTGCTCATTTGAGTAAAATGAGTGCATGACATGATAAGCTTATGGTTGCTTCAAACCATCACATAAGACTTTTTTGATATGATGAGTTATGATCACTTTGGATTATGAGAGGGTGAAAGACAAAAGAGTTGCTCATTCTTTCTTGCTCATTCTCTCTCTTGTTCTTGAGCTCTCCTCTTGCTCTCACCCTCAACCTCTTGCTCCCTCTCTTGATCTATGGTTCTCTTGTCTCATGAGTTGAGAATCAAGAACCATAGATAAAATCCCATTCTATTTCTTCTCTACTCATTCTAGTTCACTAGGTTTAGCAAACCAAGTGAACTAGTTTCTTCAAAGAACGAAGAAGGAGCTAAAGGTTGGAGCTTTCAAGTGGATCTATCTTCGGCGTACGGAGACAACGAGAAGGAGCCATCGAACCACCATCGGAGCTTGAAGACGAAGGAGTTCAAGTTTAGGTATAACCATCTCCATCCGAGTAGCTAACTCTCTTTAGCTAAGTATGCTAGTTTTAGTTTAGGTAAAGATCCCGACCTAGCTTAGTCCATGTTACCTCTTGCGTTAAAATTTTGATTTTATACCGTTTCCGCCTCCCCGTAAGAACCGGGGGTCGCAACGTGGACTTACAGTGGTATCAGAGCCTAACTAAACTTAAACTAGCTTGGTAGTGAAGTGTAACGAAGTTCGGAACCGGAAAAATCCAAAAACCAAACTTTTACAAAAACTGAGTTTCTGTTGAATTTTTTTGGGCTCAAAATGCAAAACGTTACACTTGTAAATTCGGCTCAGGGTTTTGTGTGAACACCCAAGAAAAACGTTGCCTTAATTCGTTCAAACCGCCGCGCTTCCGCCGCACTAGGTAGGCTTGTGCCGCGGAAGCGCCGCGGTTTGTCGTCTTCTCTGCATCGTTTTTCGTGCAGTGTGTGTCTGTGTTGGTTTTGGGATTTTTGGAATATATTATATGTGCCCAGATTTTCCAGAAAAGAAATTTCCATTTGGGGTCCTATAATTCCGTATTTTTTTTTTCCGAACTTCACTGCACTTTGACTTTGATGGTTATATCTGTGATGTTTGCATGTATTGAACGTCGGCTAATCGCTATAAGCCGATTGGTCGGGGTTATACATGATCTGTAATGTGCTGGAATGTGTATATAAATATGTTGGATTGTCGCGGGTGAATAGCCGGGGGTTGTGAGACGAGAGTTTTCTTTTCTTGCAATTCATGTAAATTTGTAAATTGATGTAATAATTATTTGTATGGCCGCACAACCGGATCGGGGTTGTAGCCGTCATTGTATAATTTCTTTTTACTGTTTTTGCTCCTAGGATAGACCCATGGAGGGGTGCACAAACTACCGGGTATGCCGAAGTGTCGAGTGGTCTACTCATGGAGATGAGGGAGGTTGCTATGCTTCGGATACTTGGCGGGTAGTTTGCCGCACCCGTAGGGGTCTTGGGTGGGGTTTTGGCTATTCACCGCGACCGTGTAATCTGTTTTTGTTACAGGCTCGTAAAAATTACAGATTCCTAGTATATCCAATGTATTTATCTGTGATCTGAAATGTTTATCATTGCAGTATATCTATATATGATATTATTTAGGCGTTGCTTATGTTTTACAGACGCGCTAGCCCAGCCCCCGCTCTGTCGTTAGTTAAGTAACCTAACGGGTAATGACGGGGCCCCGTGGCGAATGCGAATGGCATAAGCGTACGTCATATTTTGGTTGTTTTCTGCAATGGTAGGATTAAATGATGGGACGCATTAAAAGAACTAATGCAAGAATATCACGCATTAAAAGAACTAATGCAAGATAATAAACCAAGCTAAAGTCGTTGGAACACTTTCGAAAAACCACTCGGTTCTTTTCAAAAACAACTTTTAAAATGCGGAGCTTGAGCCACTCCTTTTAAAAGCTATCTCGTTCCATCGACCAAATCAAGTTCACTACGTTCACGGTTTTGCCAAAACCATTCGTAGCCCTCCGTCGTTTCGTATGAATATTCAATAGTATTCAAGCTGTGTTTGTTGACCTTCGTCAAGGCATAGTGATTGGTAGCTATTGGGTATTCATATGTAGCATAGATAGATGCGTTGGTTTGGGACATTCGCATTACCTTGTTGACCTTCGTCAAGGGTATATACGGGTGGATTCAAATTAACCTGGATAATGACGGGCAGAACTTGACATGTGACTTATGATTTGTTGACCTTCGTCAAGGTCATAAGAGCATGGGGCAAAAATCCACATCGGGAGTTTCATAAGTACTGAAACTTGCTAGATTTGCATACCATTTGGAGTGTGATGATTCTGGTAGGATTCCTTCAGTTTCGTCACGCGATGATATTTGGATCCCGATCCTACTGTGAGTATATGCTACTCCTCGGGAAATTTCTCACTTAACGATCAATGCTATAAACCTAGTAGGTGCCTAGAAAAGTGTTAGCGGGGCTACGCCCCCAGGGAAAAGAGGTTCTCTAATTAAGGAACTTCGCGAAAGCGTTGGAAAACCTCCCTCGAAGTACCGACACCGGCCTGGCTGAACGGTTAAGCAAGTATTGTACGGTGGGATTGATCCTGACTAATTCTTCCTTTATGGTTTGAGGAGGGATTCGAGAAACAGTGGGAGCCATCCTGTTTAGACAAACTAAAAACCACTCTAAACTTGCAAGAGCATCATGCTGAGTGTTTCTTCTTCTCTCTCCTAATTGCAGCGACCAATCAACATGACTGGACTTAAGTTACTCCTAGATAAAAACAAACTGACAGGGCCAAACTACAAAGATTGGCTCAGGAATGTCACGATAGCAATCACTTATGACAAGCTGGGGTATCTTCTTACCACCAAAGCTCCCCCTGTCCCTGGTCCAACTTCCAGTGTCGCGGATAAGGAAATCCGTAAGACTTGGGAGATTGATAGCGCGAAGGCCAAGTGCCTCCTGCTTGCCTCGATGGACAACGAACATCAGAGGAGGCATGAGAATATGGACATGGAGTCCATATTGCTCCATACAAAAGAACTGTATGGAGAGCAATCACGTATCGCAAGATACGAAGCGTCGAAAAAGTTATTTTCGACAAGAATGGCCGTCGGATCATCAGTAGCCGAGCATGTGCTAAAGATGATCGGCTTCATTGAGGAGCTCGCTGACCTAGGGATCACATTGGAGAGTGAGCTATATACGGATATAGTTCTCCAGTCCCTTCCTTCCACTTACGCCCAGTTTATACTGAACTTCAACCTACAAGAAAAAGAGGTTGAACTATCAGAGCTCCTCAACATGCTGAGGAGCGCAGAGGGCACCCTAAAGAAAGGTAGGGAAATATCCACTTTGTTTGTAGGAGGATCATCTTCTTCTAGGTCCAAGGCGAAAGCCAAGGGAAAGAAGAAGAAGGCCCCCGCCAAACCAAGGGGCGGTGTTGGTAAAGTGGATACGAAGGGAAAAGGCAAAGCAACAAAGATAGCGGGGAAGCTTGTGGATAAGGAAGAATGCTTCTATTGTCATAAGAAAGGACACTGGAAGAATGATTGCAGGGCCTGGAAGGCCAGAACACAGGAATTGAAGCAGGTTGCAGCTTCAGCTTCAGGTGTGTATGTTATTGAAAACTGTCTTTCAATAAACTCTACTTCCTGGGTATTGGATACCGGATCAGGATCTCATATCTGTAATTCTTTGCAGGCGTTGAGAAACCGTAGTGTTTTGAAGGCAGGTGACATGACCCTCAAAGTTGCGAACGGAGCTAGCATGGATGCTAAAGCCGTGGGGGACTATCACCTGGGAATGTCAGATGGACATGTTTTGGTTTTGCGTAATTGCTTTTTTGTACCCAACGCAACTTGTAATATCATTTCTGTATCTTTAGTTTCTAAAGAAAGTTATGAATTTGCGTTTGTAAGTAATGTTGTAAACATTCACCTTAATCAAGTTTTGATTGGGTCAGGTACATTGAGTAATGGTATATACGTGTTAAACCAACCACAGATTTTCAACGTCCAGAATACACACAAAAGAAAGTCTCCGGAAATGAATCAGACTTTCTTATGGCATTGTAGATTGGGTCACATCAATGAGAGAAGGTTGACTAAGTTACATACAGAAGGATATTTGAATGCGTTCGAATATCAATCGTATGCCACTTGTCAATCTTGTCTCAAAGGAAAGATGACAAAGACTCCGTTTACTGGACAAGGAGTAAGAGCGAGCGAGCTCTTAGGACTCGTACACAGTGACGTGTGCGGTCCAATGTCTACACATGCCCGAAGCGGACATTCTTACTTCATTACTTTTACGGATGACTTCTCAAGGTACGGTTATGTCTTCTTGATGAAACATAAGTCCGAGGCCTTTGGAAAATTCCAGGAGTATAAGAATGAAGTAGAGAAACAGACCGGCAAAAGTATTAAGATTCTAAGATCGAATCGAGGTGGAGAATACTTAAGTGCCGAATTCCTGAATTACTTAAAAGAGAATGGTATTCTCTCTCAGCTTACTCCTCCATACACTCCGCAACATAATGGTGTATCGGAGAGACGGAACCGAACCCTATTGGATATGGTTCGGTCCATGATGAGTAACGCTGAGTTACCGCGATCATTCTGGGGATATGCACTAGAAGCAGCTGCGTATCTCTTGAACAAGGCTCCCACCAAGACTGTGCCTACCACCCCATATGAGATGTGGACTGGGAAGAAACCCTGTCTTAAGTATCTTAAGGTATGGGGATGTCCAGCTTTTGTAAAAAAGCAGCATGCGGACAAGCTTGAGGCACGTTCAGTACAGTGTAAGTTTGTGGGATACCCAAGGAACTCTAGGGGGTATCTTTTCTATTCAGCTGAGGAACAAAAGGTCTTTGTTTCTCAGCATGCCCGCTTCTTGGAAACTGAGTTTTTGGAAACCCAGATAAGTGGGAACACAATAGAACTGGAAGAAGTTCCAGAACCACAGACTGTTACTGAAAGCTTAGTGGAACCAGAGGGTTCAACAGAACAGGACATTCCTGCGCCACTCCGCAGAAGTAGTAGGCAGTCTCATCCGCCCGAGAGATACTACGGTTTTCTCATAGACGGGGATAGAGAGGATTGCATCATAGATTATGATGAGCCTACTAGCTTCCAGCAGGCCGTTCAGAGCGTTGACTCAGTGAAATGGCTGGATGCAATGCGGACCGAAATGGAGTCCATGTACACCAACAAGGTATGGACGTTGGACATTGCTCCAGACGGGGTAAAACCCGTAGGATGCAAGTGGATCTTCAAAAGGAAGATTGGTGTAGATGGATAGGTTGAGACCTATAAAGCTA
Source organism: Agapanthus africanus (assembly GCA_030015575.1). Lineage (NCBI taxonomy): Eukaryota > Viridiplantae > Streptophyta > Magnoliopsida > Asparagales > Amaryllidaceae > Agapanthus > Agapanthus africanus. The sequence continues at coordinate 58,269,421 of JASDDO010000018.1, read as the reverse complement.
GGCTGGTAGCAAAGGGTTTTCGTCAAAGACCTGACTTGGACTACGACGAAACCTTTTCTCCAGTAGCCATGCTGAAATCCATTCGGATCCTTCTTGCCATTGCTGCCTTCCACGATTATGAGATCTGGCAAATGGACGTAAAGACAGCTTTTCTAAATGGAAATTTAGAGGAGTGTGTCTATATGGACCAACCAGAGGGTTTCATTCAGAGTGGGAGCAGCGGAAAGGTGTGCAAGTTGCTTAAGTCCATCTATGGGCTAAAGCAGGCATCGCGGAGTTGGAACATCTGCTTTGATGAGACGGTCAAAGAATTTGACTTTATCAAAAATCCAGATGAACCATGCATCTATAGTAGATTTGTAGCGAGAACTGTAGTATTCCTCGTTTTGTACGTGGATGACATTCTCTTAATAGGAAATGACATTCCTATGCTACAATCTGTCAAGGGGTTCTTGTCACACAGGTTCTCCATGAAAGACCTGGGTGATGCCTCATACATTCTGGGTATCCGGATCTACCGTGACAGATCCAAGAGGATATTAGGACTTTCACAGTCCAGGTACATCGACACCATACTGAAGAGGTTCAGTATGGAAGATTCCAAGCGCGGTAACCTACCGGCTTGTCACGGGATCACCCTCTCTAAAGAGATGTCTCCCAAGACTGATTTGGAGAGGGATCGCATGTCTATTATACCCTACGCTTCTGCGGTAGGCTCTATAATGTATGCGATGTTGTGTACCAGACCGGATGTAGCTTATGCACTGAGTGTGGTAAGCCGGTATCAGTCTAACCCTGGGGAGAAACACTGGATAGCGGTAAAGAACATTCTCAAGTACCTGAGAAGGACTAAGGAGATGTTCTTGGTGTATGGCGGAAAAGACCTCCAGATCGAGGCCTTTGCTGACTCCAGCTTCCAGAGTGACAAGGATGATTCCAAGTCCATGTCGGGTTTTGTCTTTACCCTCAATGGAGGGGCGGTGTGTTGGAAGAGTTCCAAACAAGAAACCGTTGCAGACTCGACGATGGAAGCGGAATACATCGCTGCATCTGATGCCGCAAAAGAAGCTGTCTGGATGAGGAAGTTCTTGAAAGAACTTCAGGTGGTTCCGTCCATTGTTGATCCAATACCTCTGTATTGCGACAACAATGGGGCTATAGCTTTAGCGAAGGAACCCAGGTCCCATCAGAGATCCAGGCACATCTTGAGGCGGTATCACCTGATCAGGGAGATCGTAGATCGCCAGGAGATCGAGGTTCGGAGAGTCGCTTCAGAAGATAACACTGCTGATCCATTCACCAAGGCCCTGCCCCAGACTCAGTTCGAGCGGCTGATCGAGATGATAGGTCTTCGATACGCCAGTACATGGCCTTAGTGCAAGTGGGAGATTGTTAGTGTATATGCCCTAGAGGCCATTACTGTATCATACTAGTTTGTATATTACTTAATGGATGCTTGGGATATTCACCTTGTATATACAATCTTGCTCAAAATAGTAGTATGCTACTTGGTTTGTTTCTACTTCAATGTGTACTTGTGTTTATTTCAGTATATCATTTATACGCATTAGTGGAGCCCTTAGGATCTTTGCTTGATTACCAGCGTTGTGATGGCAGTCACACTAGTGGGGGCTGGGTAATCTATAAGCACATCCTTATTCAGGTCCCTGGTCGCAGGACTATCGAGACAGGGCATCGATACTCCGGAGTAGACCAGCGCATGCGCTTCTCATCCCAGTGTGGGAGACGGTCTGTCCCACAGCCGTCAGTACGTCGTACTTGAGATAGTATGCGGGTGCTCGTTAGGTTACGGGTACACTGGACAGGACTCGTCGGGAACTGACTAGTTGGTATTATACCTATCGTCAGTTATCAGTTCCCAGGTGACATGAGTACAGCTTAGTCCGCTGACTTGACACTGTCACTCCGCCTCGAGTGTGTTCCCACTGTACTTTGATCACTACCCTACCACGGCTCAAAGGAGTCGTGCAAACAGGTGGTGGTTGGGTGCAGTCCCGAAGCACTTGGAGGCAGTGACGGTTAGACAGGATTCGTCTCTCCCGGTATTGGGGGTTGACATCGCGCTGTGTCTAGGAGAGCCATTACACGAGTAGTCCCTGGCCAGGGCAAACGAGATATACTGGTAGGTTTCCAGTGTTATCTCAGGGTGTATTGGGCTTCACTCCGGCACGACTTGTACCGCTATTGGGGGACTGACGTTTACCGCCCCCTAGGCCCGCCATGCGATGTATCAGACGAACAGACCGGACTGTACGGAGAATGTCACACTCAGGCTCAGTAGGAGTTCAGATGGGTTTCGCCTCGTCGGTCTTCTTGTCGGCATTACCTGGGGACCGTTACGCACAGCTAGTGCCGCTTACGGTCTGTGGTTAAACCCACTGCCAGCGTAGTGTCGAGTCTTTAGAGTCCCACACAGAAAGCTTTTCGCCTTTAGGCAAAAGAGTAGAGGTCGCATGGTATTGCGACAGGTCGCATGGTTTTGCGACAGGGTTCGGTCACATCCGTGCACTTGTGCACGTACAGTGTCCGGACAGTTTACACTAGCGGGCTTTGGTTTAAGCCAGATCCTAGTGTACCTTATGGGATTGGATTTATCCAGTTTGCATTCGTGTTCCTCGGAACGCGGATGCGGGTGTGTATGCACAGTTGACAGGGAGGCAGAGGCAGCGGATTCTCATTAGGGTTGTTGACAGTTGACCGTTGACTTTTTGACTTTATGCTCAACCCTAATGAGAATATGATATGTGATTAACTATTATATTAATTAAGTATTATGGTGATATGGTTGTTGACTTGTTGACTTTTGTTGACTTGTTGACTTTGGTGACTTGTTGACTTTTGTTGACTTGTTGACCGGTTGACTAGGCTTGACTAGTTGACCATCATGATAACCATGGTTATCATTTCATGCCAAAGACTTTTTCTTGCTTGCTCATTTGAGTAAAATGAGTGCATGACATGATAAGCTTATGGTTGCTTCAAACCATCACATAAGACTTTTTTGATATGATGAGTTATGATCACTTTGGATTATGAGAGGGTGAAAGACAAAAGAGTTGCTCATTCTTTCTTGCTCATTCTCTCTCTTGTTCTTGAGCTCTCCTCTTGCTCTCACCCTCAACCTCTTGCTCCCTCTCTTGATCTATGGTTCTCTTGTCTCATGAGTTGAGAATCAAGAACCATAGATAAAATCCCATTCTATTTCTTCTCTACTCATTCTAGTTCACTAGGTTTAGCAAACCAAGTGAACTAGTTTCTTTAAAGAACGAAGAAGGAGCTAAAGGTTGGAGCTTTCAAGTGGATCTATCTTCGGCGTACGGAGACAACGAGAAGGAGCCATCGAACCACCATCGGAGCTTGAAGACGAAGGAGTTCAAGTTTAGGTATAACCATCTCCATCCGAGTAGCTAACTCTCTTTAGCTAAGTATGCTAGTTTTAGTTTAGGTAAAGATCCCGACCTAGCTTAGTCCATGTTGCCTCTTGCGTTAAAATTTTGATTTTATACCGTTTCCGCCTCCCCGTAAGAACCGGGGGTCGCAACGTGGACTTACAAACACATGTTCGATGAAGCATAGAGCTCATTAAGGTGGTAGCATGGGGAAAATGCATGGTATTCTATTTGTTTTTCCCCTTTCCTCCCCCCCCCCCCCCCCCCCCCTCTCTAATTTGGAGAAAATGTTATGTGTTTTAAGTGCTATTAATTTGTACACTAATTTTATGTATCCACTAATTAACATGTTCTTTCAACCGCATTTATCTGTTTATATCTTTAGATCTACATCTAGATCTTATGGCTTCATACCATTTATTTGTGAATTGTTTTTTCTTTTGAATATTTATTTGGAATTGGTGTTGCATCTCTCTCTTAACCATTTTAAATTAGTGAGTACCCTATGTGAGAGTAAATCTATTTTTATAATGGATGCACATTCTTTGTATTCTACATGTATGTTCGTTCTAATCACATAAATATAACACCATTCATTTGGTTATTTAAAAAATAAAAATAAAGGAGGGGAAAAAAACCTACACTTGACCAATGCATTTGCAATATATTCCTGTGATTTGGAAGAGAAAATAGACATGAGATGGTTGACCAATCAGGAGCATCATGTTTTAGTAAACCAGTATGATGGAGCTGTTATAAGCAATACTTTTTTTTATCGGTATTTGCTGTAGACTTTAAACATATATGTTATTTAGAGAACTTCTTTTCGATTTCCTAATTCATATATGAAATTACCAATGGGATAATAAGCAAAACTTTCCCTCAATACCTCTTAGGATATTCTATGCATGATCCTTATGATTTTCTTTCTTTATTTCCTTTTTCCATTTTAAATCAAAACATCCTTCTCAACCTCACCATCACAAACCTAAGCACCCACATATTCATAAAACATGAAAAAGTCAATTCAATTGCTTAGCTTCTTCAATTACACCAAGAAAATCAAATTCTAACAATAGAGACCAAAGGTAAGCATCACAAGAGCCATCTATTATCCCTTTATATAGCACTTATCAATTGACATTTCTCATATAATCAATAATAGATTAATAACAACAATACCTGTTCATGATGAAAAGGGTATAAACCTCTGACAATTTTGAAAGATACACCATTGTTTTCTTTAGTTTTCACTATCATCAAATGAAAGAAATCTTCCATGACTTCGAAGCAGAAGCAATAATGCTATACTTGTATATTTAGCTTTCAATTCAATGTTTGGTTATTTCTCTTTTCTCACTGGAACTTATCTCAGCAAACACGTTTTGAAAGGTCTTTTTTATCAAATGCATTCCATGCTTGGGAAATTGCAAAATTTAATACTCTAAACCTCATGCTACAAATACATGCTTTAGACTTTGTAAACGGCATATAAATACCTTCATCTTTTTCATGCTGTACTCCTTTAACATTATCATTTTTTGTGAAATAGCGATGATAAAACAGAAAATATGAATGTTCAAGCAAAACAAGTTTAGATTGTTTACTTTTAAAATGCCGAAAATTTAAGGCATTTTTACGAAATCTATCCTAAATAGAAACATCGGCTAACACCAAAATGCTTAAGTCTTCAAGCTATCGTTTAGAGTTAGTCTCAATGGTGGATCATGGTGCAAAATACATTACTACATTAGATCGAAAGCCGATTTTATGATTTTAACAAAATTTTTAGAAAGTGCGATTCTGTTAATGAAAAAAGGCTTAGGCGGCAGGCGGCGGCGGCAACGAGAAAGATGTTACAATGTACATTGGACACTTCCTCAACATTAATGAATATACCTAAATTTCCATACACATGTATACATAAATGTATCCAAAATAAGAGTAAACGCATCAAATTTGTTTGAAACCGACTACTCTTCTCAGAAATGAGCCTGGGGTTTTCAGAAGGCAATCATAACAAGTGGCAGTCATATTCTTCTTCTGTTCCTCAAAGTTGTAATTTCCCTTTAAATAATTTGTCTCTAGCTGAATTCCCAAAAAATTTATTTTTTCTTTGTAAATAAAAAGATAGATATGAGATTTTGCAATGCAATCCAGCCTTTATTTTTTTATTATCATAACCAAAGAGTTTACTTGGAGATATCTGTAAAATCACGCTTTAGGGGTTGACTTTTGAGCAATATATTTTTTGATTCGCATAACCAAAGAGATAACTATTTAAATATATTTTTTAAACTACGGGTGGCCATTGAAGCGCATCAAATGATGGTCTCTTGTGTGGCTTTTGGCAATTGTAGGGAGAAAGCAGACTAATTCGATTTAAAAATAGAAAAGCAAACATGAGTAAGACGATATAAAATAGATTATAACAAAAAAACCGATTGCCTCTGCAAGTGCTGGATTCCATTAAACCGGATGAAGGTTTACAAGTGTTGGATGATGTAAAAATAAATGGTGTGTTAATTTAGAAAATAAATGTCATAATACCTTCAGGCACATCTTCTTGTTCTAGGTAGGTAAGCATTTGCGGTGAAACAATTACTCATCGAATTGATTTACTATACTGTATACCAAATAATGGAAATATAACATTCCTTATATGTAGCAAATCCAATTTTATCATCCAACCAAATTACTTGAGTTATTTTGGAAACATTTAGGTTGCTTACGACATGACTGAATGGTAAATCGTCTACCAAAGTGCAAACAAGAAAGAGAGTTAATTGCGTATAAAATCCTTCCTTTGTTTCACATAGAGAGCTTGTAAACACTTAACTACCTTAGTAGCATCTTGAATCCTAAGTTTTAGTCGTGATATGTGCATGGAAAGAAATTTTAACCCCTAAGCGACTTGATCCTCACCGGTGGCAAATGTTGCTAACCTAGCTACGAAGACATTGGATGAGTTATAGAATAAAATGGCTTATAACAGACGTATTTATATGCCAGAAATGCACTTAAATGTTTAATTACACATTACATCCTTTAGATAATACAACTCAAATCAAATCCATCCATTGGTTATTCTGGAAGGAAGAAAATGACGTAATTATTTCGAAAGAATTGAACGAGGAGCCGTATGAGATAAAAATCTCATGTACGGTTCTGTAAAGTGACAGTAAGGATGACTTATCTATGAACTTTTCCATTATCATCCCAAAAAACCAAACTCCGCCTTACGTAAACTTGTCAGAGTGCAATTAACCTCTGGATTTGAAATCGCTGCTTATACCTGGTATTGGACACAATTCACAAGAACATTTTGTAGTATTGGTAAGAAGAGTAAGGGTTAAGGATTTACACTATAGCAAACAACATCTTTAGGAAACACTTATGACCTTCAATTGACCAATGCAAGAGATGCTTAAGCATCATAATCCAGTTCAAAGGTTACAAGTACTGGATGATGTATAGACCAAAGGAAGAAAGATGCAAGCCAGATGATATACCGTTCAAACAAAGTATATGTACCCTTGTTCTTCAAAAGAAGAGGTATATGAAATTATAGAAGAAGAAAAAGGAGAAAAAATTGAAAATTGAAAATTCTCGCTACATGCCAAAGCCCTCTCTCTCATCACCCCCTAAATAAAAAGGTCTAAAACTCTTTACACACCAAATACCAACCCCAAGTGTAAATATAAGGCCCATCTCAGTCATTCCACCACCAAACTTTTGTTTCATGAATTATTTTAAATATAAAACCCTTTTATCCTCGACGGCGGCTCCAACGGCGCCGGCCTTGCTTCCTATCCTCTCCCTCCTATAAAACCCCTCTTCCCTTTTTCTCTTCACCCTCTCTCTTCAAACCAAACCCAAAAAAAAAAAAAAACAATCCCTTTCTCTCTTATAATAAAAAAAGAAAAGAAAAAGATTATAAAGAGAGCACAATCTACACTACAACTACAGAGAGAGAGAGAGAGAGAGAGAGAGAGTCAAGGAGTAAATTTTGAAGAAAAAAAAGTTATTGTAATGGGTGAGATGTGGTGGCTTGTGGTGGCAAGTGTTGTGAGCTTGTGCATGTTCATGTTGACAATGAAGGTGCTTGAGGTGCTATGGTGGAGGCCAAAGAGGCTTGAGGAGCACTTTGCAAAGCAAGGGATTAGAGGCCCCCCTTACAAATTCTTCATTGGGAATGTGAAGGAGATGGTTGCCCTCATGCTTGACTCCTCATCCAAGCCAATGTCTAATCATAACTCTCACAATATCTTGCCTAGGGTCCTCTCTTTCTACACCCATTGGAAGAAGATTTATGGTGAGCACCTTTCCTAGCTTCCCCGTCTGGGTTTTTCTTCTTCTTCTTCTTTTCCTTTCTTCTGTTCTTTCATTGATTTCTTAGGGTGGTGACTTGATTCTTGGAGTTTTCCCCTTTGTTTCTGGTGGTCTTTGTTGATCTTCGCATGCAAGAAGCTTTTGCTTCTTCCTTCAAATTGTTTTTTCGTTTCAAATTTTTTTAATTTCTTTCTTGGAATTCAATAAATCTAGTTTCATATTCCTGACTCCTGAAATGAATTTTAACCAAATGCGTATTAAATTTTCCTCAAAGCTATTCACTTATGATGTAATTTTTTGTACTATATCACCACCCAAAATGCCTATCCCCCCCCGCCCCCCCCATTTGTCCTCTGAATTTTACAGCTATAACTACCCAATCAGCAAAGCTTTTATTATTACAGCTTCTGCTGCAGCTGTAGCTGTATACTCAACCTCCAGCAATTTGTTATCAGTTCCTCTCTCTCTCTCTCTCTCTCTTTCCCATATAATATCTTCCTCTTGTCTATTACTTGCCATTTTAAAACTCTTTTTTCTTTCTGACCTATCTCACTCTCTTTAGTTAAAAGAAAGGGGGGGAAAAAAGCATTGCCCAAATCTACGCTCAATTTGCAAATTTTGAGTTGTTGTGTTCTCTCTTTTCAGGCCCCACATTTCTTCTATGGTTTGGGCCCACCGCTCGCCTCGCCGTCTCCGACCCTGACCTCATCCGTGAAATCTTCGTGTCTCGTGCCGAGTTCTTCGACCGATACGAGTCTCATCCGCTTGTGCGCCAACTCGAAGGCGAAGGCTTGGTTAGCCTACGAGGTGAAAAATGGGCTCACCATCGAAAAGTCCTTACCCCTACTTTCCACATGGACAACCTCAAAGTAATCAATATTTTTCAATTTTTCTTTTCTGCCACGAAAATAACAGTTGTGTTTTTTTTAATTTACTATCGACTAATTTTATTTATTTATTCTTTTTTTGGAAATTGTGGTAGTTGTTAATTCCGCTCATTGGAAAGACTGTGATTGAGATGGTGGAGAAATGGACGACAATGTCTTCGTCGGATGAGGTTGAGATCGATGTCTCTGAATGGTTTCAAGGGGTGACCGAGGATGCAATTACGAGAACGGCCTTTGGCCAAAGCTACGATGACGGCAAGGCAGTATTCAAATTGCAAGCTCAACAAATGGTTTTTGCCGCCGAGGCTTTTCGAAAAGTCCTGATTCCTGGCTATAGGTAAATTATAATTTATTTTTCATCCATTTTTATTTTTGTCAAAACAACCAATTTTTTAAATTTCATGATTTTTGCACAAAGGTTTTTACCCACGGAGAAAAATATGAGCACTTGGAAGCTAGACAAGGAGATCAAGAAGAACCTCATCGCCCTTATCGGGCGTAGGAGGGAATGTTCGGAAGACCCAAAACCTGATGGATGTGCAAAAGACCTGCTAGGGCTAATGATCAATGCAAGTACAAGGAAGGGCATCGGTTCGGAGAAATCCGACCGTCGACCGCAAGCGGGCATGACCCAACCGTCAAGAATCACCGTTCATGATATCGTGGAGGAGTGCAAGACATTCTTTTTCGCCGGAAAACAAACCACCTCCAACTTGCTGACGTGGGCCACCGTGTTGCTCGCCATGCACCCAGAGTGGCAAGACCGAGCACGCGACGAGGTCCTTCAAATGTGTGGGTCCCACGACAGTCCGACCAAGGACCAACTCACCAAGTTCAAAATGGTAAATATTTTGTTTCCAAGACTGTTTGAAAACAGCTATATATCTCGTTTTATAATGATCCAATGGATGGCAATTTTGTAATTTGGAGTTTTAATTCTTTCAGCTGGGAATGATATTAAACGAAACGTTACGGTTGTACCCACCTGCGGTGGCAACGATAAGAAGGGCCAAGGCTGATGTGGCGCTTGGTGGATATCAGATTCCGTGCGGGACCGAGCTCTTGATTCCAATCATGGCTGTTCATCACGACACCCGTTTGTGGGGCCCAGATGCCACCCAATTCAACCCGAACAGGTTTGCAGACGGGGTTGCACGAGCCGCCCGGAACCCTACAGCATTCATACCGTTTGGGCTCGGAGCCCGAATGTGTATCGGCCAGAATTTAGCTCTGATGGAGACAAAGCTCACCATCGCGATCTTATTACAGCGCTTCTCTTTTCGTCTATCTCCGTCGTACGTCCATGCACCGACTGTTCTGATGCTTCTATACCCGAAATACGGGGCGCCTGTGATTTTCCGTTCCTTACCCGAAACCAACAAGACGGAACGGATTTTGTGACGGAAAATTACTACGGTGGCGGTAATTCTTATTTTAGAATGACTAATCCTGGCCTAACCCCAACCAAAACCACCCAATGTTTGTTCTTACTAACTTTTGTCTATTTGCTCCACCTGTTTGGTTGTCAAGTTCGGAGAGAGAAAAAAAATCTGAAAATACCGTTAGCAAAACTTGAATGAGACAGACCTTTGCCTCTTTTAATTTTTTTGTTTGTTGGCTTGTGTATGTAATTGTAATATAAAATTTCATCCATCTTTTACACATTTTGGAAAAAAGAAATTGTAAAGTTTGTCTTGTCCTTCTGTCCTTACTTCTTGTTTTTGGTCTTGATATATGCATTGATGAGAGACATTGTTTTTGAATTTCTATTAAATTATATATGCTCACCTAGATACTATGGAATCCCTACACATGTCACATGTCCTTAAAAAAACCGCTAATGAAAATGTTTTTGTGTTGAATTTACGGGCATCTCTTTTCTATTGCAGACATAATTCCTAGACTTGCTAGAATTTCCTTTTCTTTAGGGTTTAAAACGACGTTTGAAAGAATAATCCGGTTAGGAAGGGTCGAGTGGTCTAATTAAAAACCCTCTCATTTCCAATAAGACTTGCATGCAGTAGAATTTTCATAAGAGAAATAATGCAAAGCTATCATAATACGTCGTGTAGCTCGTATCTAAAGATCATACCTTGGCATTCTCACCATATCGTTATCTGCACACACTTTAAAAAGAGATTCACCGTATTCAACGCAGATGACCGGTTTTTCCTTGGCCATCTAACACAGCAAATTTTCCCCTTATCACCAGCAAATACACGGATCACTTCATAGTACCAACTCATCCTGCGAACGTAAATAACATCATTAGACATATGATCTGTCCGTCTCTTGGATAGATAGGAAGACGGGTAAAAGCACATGAATAGAATAGTTAAGTTGTTAATATTTTGGCAATTGAAGACAGCTAGGAAGGCAAGGCAATGAGGGAGGGTCTGAAGCAGATGTTCCTATGAGAGAGCTTGTTATTAGCTGTCACAAATGAATCCGTTCCCTACAGAACAAGTGCTGAGACTGTTGCAACGCATAGCAACCCTGCTGTTGTTGTCTGTGTGTGTGTGTGTGTGTGTGTGGACACCCACACAGTTGGCATCCATTGCAAACAAACATTGCCCCCAGCACAGTACTTAATCATCTATGCAGCCCTTATATGCTTGCTTCTCCTTCATTTCTCCATGTTTTCTTGCTTTTTTTCTTTCTTTGCATTGAAACCTGCATTCATATTACCCTTAACCTTCACCATCATGTAGCAATAATTATCTAAAAATTACTACAGTGGTCCGATGGTTGAAATAATGAAATACATAATTTTACCGGGATCCTGAAAGTCGAACATAATTCTACAAAGAACTGCAGAGAATAGAAGAAATTCATTAAAAACAAAATTGTCAGAACATGTTCCAATGTGAGGGCCAAAGGAAGCAGCTAAAACTAAGAAAATGGTGAAGTAAAAGTCACATGTAACACCTTGATAAATTATGACTGGTTCACAAATTCAATGACAAGGCGGGGAATAAATCAAACTAGCTTCCCAAAACATAGACCATCACATCAAAAGATTAGGGTTAGAAGTAGGGGTTTCTACTACTATCTTAAAAGTAAACAACTCCAGTGTGCACTAGTTCCAGAAAACAGTCTCTGTTAAGATTTGGATGTACAACTATTAGCACCACAAAATTGCTGCAACTCAAGTGAATATGCACATATTATCCTCATACAAAATCAAAAATTACATAGCCAAAGATGATGATGATGTATCATATCATTTTGCCCTATTTGAAATTTGCGGTTCTCCTGATTCCATACAACTACAATTTCCAAATATGGCCAGTTGTTCTATTACTAGATTGAAGTACATGACAAATTATTACAGGAACCATGTTCTAATCAAGTGCAAAGAATGATTCCGTCGTCCTCAGAAACAAATACAATCGTCGAAAAATCACGGGTGGCGAGGCGAGGAATAAGCAGGGCTTTGTGGAGGAGAGGGGACCCTTTGAACATGAGCATGAAGAATCATTTCTTGTTATGTGATAGAAAACAAGAGACAACTCATTCAATCACAAATGAAAGTAGTTCCTATCTCTCTTAGAGAGAGTACCCTGCCTTATTATTGCCTCCCACTACAAAAGCCTGTTCGAATGCTGTAACATTACATCTGCATGTGTTATCGGACACACAAACTTTATGCATGTAGGGGCTTTCAAATGCTGGGGGGCTCCCAAAGAGCCATTCATTTTGTGAAATATTTACTTTAGACCAAAATAAGTCCAAACGATTCGACATCCGAAGCCCAGAACGTTTGATCTGGGCATCAAAACAAGCTATTACGATACTTTTTTTTAATAAAAAAAAGTAAATTTGTTTACTACCGAACCCATGGGTTGTTTCAAGTTCATTTAATGGATGTTTGAACCCCTGAAGTTTAGAGTTTGGCGTATATTTTTGGCAATTTGCTTGCATATTTTAATGTTTTGAGGTTATTTTCTTACTTTGTGTTAGGAGTAGCATATATAAACCCTCTTTACTTTGTTTGCGGAGAAACTTTAATTTTGGTTTCCAGAGTTCATCACTGTCCTATCGTTTTAGAATTGTATCCTTCACAAGAAGTCTTGAACCCCCCATAGAACTGAAAGTGTGTGTGTGTGTGTGTGTGTGTGTGGTCCCCAAGAAAGCATGTGCCTTTCCATGTATAAAATAAAGGAAGCATGCCAAGGAGCATGTGACACCATCTCATGGCATAATTACCTTTTAAGTTTTCAAAAAAACAATAATCAATCAAAATCCAAACATGGCATAATTTAACCAGTTCTTAAACCAAAGTTTTGTAGCCTTGGATATGAGGCACATCAACACGCTAAGCGTATGATTGAATTGCAATCTACGAAATCTTAGCTTTGATTGGCATGAAGATGATCTCAAAAGATGTGAAAAAAATGGCATGATCAATCTCCTAATGACCTCTTTAATTGATTAGGGTTTTACTCAATCCTAGAAAGGTAAGGGGGTAATATTTCTATGGGTATGCAGATCATAGGGTCATGAGGGCTCATGTTGATTTGATGCCCATTTGATCATCACCAAATAGTAGGGGCTACTTTTCCATATGCATGCATTCATGCAAATGATTGTATTAGAAACTTAGGGTAGGGAAGATATTAAGGTTTCAAATGATGAGAGCCACAGGAAGCTTCCATTCCCAAGACCTTGTTGGAACACTAAACTTCAAAGATATATATATATAAGCAACAAGGCAATTGAAGTCAAGTGCCTTAGCATGAGGGAATCAAAAGTTTGTCCTTTTCCTACAAAGGAGCTCCATTCCATAAGTTGTTTATTGCTTGATCTGGTTCTGTTGCTTGGGGGCAAATATCATACCCAATTCCCAATCTTCACTTTATAATTGAGGGTCCTCTTCCTTGTTCTTATCTTTAGGCAAAGGAATATCCAAGTAGAAGTATTTCTCTTACAATTTATCTTCTCAAAAGTTCAAATTGTTTGGCAAGCGCCCTTTGAGTTTACAATCGCGATGAAAGTGTACTGATAAGTAACAAAAATCAATTTGCAAAACAACGCTCAGCATGTGTATTAAACTAAAGATATCAATACATGGTTTTAAACGAAAAGCCAGCTATAATTATCAGATAAGCTGCATACAATGTCTTATGTCAATGAAGACAGCAATTCTTCTTATAAAGATAGAAGAAAGTTGATGTCAGATCAAACTAAGCAGCATGTGCTAATGCTTAAATTTAGTTCCTTAATTTCTCAACAAATGCCACTACGTGTATATGGGAAAATTAAGATTTGACATGACAAATAAGACAAGTATTTGATCAAAGTTGAGCTGCTGAATGTAACCCTATATATATTCATATATAGATCATTTACGTATTTTTTTTAAATGCTAAAATATTCTGTGTAAACTAACATAAAACATAGGGGAAAATAAAGCAACGAGAATCTTCTTAAATCTATTTATTTCCTAAGAGTAGAGTAATTGTAATACACAAAAGGTATAAAAGTGTGAAGTGACACCAATACTTAATTTTAAAAAAACTTAATCCACATTAAGTAAAATAGTAAACAAGAATCAATATGCATTTTATAATAATTGGAGGTTGTTTGCATTCTTAGATAAAAATTAGAATTTTATTAATTCTCAACAGGATGCCACTACATACTGTGCAAACTAAGGCTGGACTTAAAGAAAAACAGCACTAAATAATGGAATTTGTAAAATGTTAGGAGGTGGACAATTTTAAAATAACCTTAACAATGAGCTCTCTTATTTATATTGTTGGCTCTTCTCCCATCGTTGTCCTTTCGATACCCTAATCTGTACTTCAAAGAGGAGACAAAATGTACAAAATAAGCATTCCAGTTGATATCACATTCTAAATTTTTTATTCTCACATGCTAACAACCATTATCTACAAATTGGAGCATAGAGTGTCAACCATAATTGACCAATACTAAAGACAGATGTAAGAGGTGTTCTGATTACGAATTATCAAGTTTGATTATAAAAGACCAACTTGAATCCTATGTCTAAAGCATTATAAGGATCCAGTCTCAAAATTTATAATAAAAACGGCAAAGTTATCACGAATTAACCTATAAGCTGTTAGGCGTAACTCTTCGCCCGACAGCCGTCCGACCGAAGATTGTACAGCTGTAATCTCAGCCATACGCTACACACTTCGATGCATATAACTCTGCTCCAAAGCATTTCTCTCCCTATAAATAATATATACTGCAAGAACACACAAATCCGGATATCTAAGAAACACATGGTGCTTTGCTAGAAATGGCTTGGGTTCTACAACCCCCATGGATTACAGCTCATTAAGGGTTGGGACTCCAGAAATAATTTCTAACTTATTGTCCACTTCCCTAGTAAATTCCCTTAGATCCATGCTTTTAGCTGACTCCTAATCTTTAATCAAGGTGCCATTAGTTTAAACAAGCTAGAAGCCAAATGCCTTGGTCTTGGCCCTTGATTTATTCCGATTTGTCGGAGTATAGTAGACAATAATAGAATTAACAATTCCTCCCCTATGATTGGTAGTCCCCTGCTTCCCTAAAATAACTGTTTCTTTTTTTCATTTTGTCCTAACAGTTTTCTCTTATGTACAAGGATGGTTGATTACAGCTACATTTGAGCTAAAAATGTAGCCAAAAGCATGCTTAACTATTTCATTTGTTTAAGCGGGTGTTGCTTTTTATGGTTATTGCCTGGCAACCGCCCACTTGTGTCGTGATTAGGATGTCTGAGTGTTCTTCAGATCATGTGTACTCAATAATAAATTGTGTTTAAGAGGAAAATGTTTTGATATACTAATGTGATGTATTCAATTGTGTGAAAGGTGGAACTTTGATCCTGTCCGAGTCAGCATTATCATCTGCACCATTACTCAATATTCAGTAATAAACTTGAGGCTTTATATAATAACATGTAACAGAAATTTTGAAGTCCCAAGAGAACTCCCGATTGAAAGAAAATGTCAGCTAGAAAGAAGACAGAAGTTATTTTTTTCATTCATATTAATGCATTATAAACACGTTTCCTGCATGAGCGCATTTATAGCTCAGAAATTCCATCTCCCAAGGAATAGTATGATATATTTATGTATATATTAATATAGTATATCAGGTGCAAGTATATCAGGTGCAGTCAAATTAGAGGGATGAATGTCAGAATACTGCATAGGTCCTATATGATTCGATATTTAGAAAACCCTTAACTGAAAAGATGACATTTGAATTGCTAGGATTTAATGAAACAAAGATGAAAATGTGTTGATATGTCACTGACTGAAGAAGTTTGGCATAACTTGAGAAATTATATGCTAAAAGGACTCGAAGGGTTAAATTGAAGTAAAATGACTTCGGGTGAATCTAAGGAGTACAAGTTTTACTTAATGCTGCAACACACATATGATGCATCTCCGATATTAAATGTCACATAGCAAAATGCAAACATACCAATATTTTGCCGGAAGAGGAAACCCATTACGTGCGTCCGCGCGTCCTTCAATCACATGAGTAGCACGTGAGCGTGTTCTAACCGTCACATGAGAACACATTCAATTCATAAAGGGACAAGTCAGCTGACATAGTGGGGCATTGTGGTGCCACACAACAGTGTATACAGCTAACCTCATTCTTTAATCCTGAAGAAGGCTCCACCAAACCCTAGAAAGGAGGCAGTTATACGGGAATTTTTTACTTTTAAAACCTGCAATAATAGTAGGAAGAATGGATAAGGAATTGAATGCCTTGTGTTGCTTTCAATAAATAGATGAATGGAATATACAAGGTATCAAGATATTACAATTTCATGTACACTACAGAGATTTATAAGAGACAAAACTTGGGACTTGTTATTTATATGTATACCCTAGAGGCCATTGTTGTACATATGATGTATATTATAGTGGATGTTTGGACATATATAGAGAGGACATTCTTGCTCGACATGATAGTATGCTATCTGGTTGCTCTTTGTGTAGACTTGTATTGTGATACCGACTTGCTCTCACATGTTGATAAAGCCCTTAGGATGTGTACTTGACTACCAAGACTGTGATGGAGATCATACTAGTGGGGCCAGGGTAGTTTACAAGTACATCTTTTAATTGTTCCTAGTCGAGGGTGTATCAAGACAGGGCATCGATATTCTAGAGTAGACTAGCGTATACGCTTCTTAACCCATATGATGGGCGATGGATGATCACACATCCATTGGTGTTTGACATCAAAGATGGTATACGGGTGCTCAGCGGAGACTGGTTTACTGAACGGACTTGCCGAGAACTCCTAGTTGGTATTTTACCTATCGTCAGATAGCAGTTCTCTGGTGACACTGGTACAGGTTAATCTGTAGACCCGAGATCGTCATAGAGTCTCGTGTGATTCCCACTGTGCTTTGATTTTCACCTTACCACGTTCAAGAGAACGTGCAAAACGGTGGATTTTAGGTACAGTCCCGAGTCACGTGAAGGCAATGAGCAATAGGAAGGGATTCGTCTCTCCCGGTATTGGGGGTTGATATTGCGCTGTGCTCAATTGGCTATAATAGGAAGTCCCTGGCTATGGCTGATACGGAGATTTACTGGTAAGTGTCATCAGTAGTTTCTCGACCCGTTATGAGCCTCAGATCGGCATGACTTATCGGTTACTGGGGTCTAACGTTTACCACCCCTAGACTAGATATGCGACATATCAGACGAAGAGACCGGACTGTACGGTAGTGTTACTAACAGACTTTACAGGAGTATGAGCAGGCTTCCTTGTTGATCTTCTGATCACTCAATACCCGGATAGTCGTTACATCCAGCTAGTACCGCTGACGGCTTGTGGGTGACTGATATGATCATCACCTACTACCGGCGTAGTGACGAGTCTTTAGAATCCTACACAGAGGTTTCCTGGCTCAGGCGAAACGAAATAGGAGCACATATATGATATGTGCGGGACCGAGATTAATACGTGTATGTGATACCGTGTTCCATTCTCGCGATATGTGATATCGGACGGTTATATGTGATATAGCCGGGTTATCGAATCAAGTGGTGATTCGATAAGATGATACATATAATATTAGTCGGTTATATGTGAGATAGCCGGATTATTGAATCAAGTATTGATTTAATAATTTAATGTATAATTATATATTTGATATATTAATTTACATTAACTAATATTTGCTCGCTTATGCATTTTTTTTTCTCACATGTGCACACTTAATATATATGTGATATATATTAATTGTGTTTCTTTTTGTGTCATGCTTGATGATACATGTTACATGGGTGTATGAGACTTACACCATGCTCATTATAATGTAGGGCTTATTTATTTAAAGTAAATCAAAAATTAATTGAAAATTAGCTCATGGATGAAGCTTATGGATCCATTGACTTAGTCCGCTAATTTTGTATTACTTAAGATATTTATTAACCTAACCATTGTAATTAGTCATGGTTATGTCTCTACAAGAGTTAATATATGATATTTTCTCACCCATGGTTGCCACTCTCTCATGATTCATTATTCACAACATTATCTCTTCATCTTCTTCTTCTTCATTAAGAGAGCTCTCTAGGTTTTGAAGAGATGAAGAAAATTAGTGAGAAAATTAATTCTAAAGTGAGCAAAAATCCTA
Source organism: Agapanthus africanus (assembly GCA_030015575.1). Classification (NCBI taxonomy): domain Eukaryota; kingdom Viridiplantae; phylum Streptophyta; class Magnoliopsida; order Asparagales; family Amaryllidaceae; genus Agapanthus; species Agapanthus africanus. The sequence goes on along the minus strand of JASDDO010000018.1, from coordinate 58,251,161 downwards.
CTTCATCATCCTCTACTAGATTAGCCATTTCATTTAGGGTGTTAGCTTCACTAATCCCTAATTAGTGAAGAGGTAGCTTGGGTTGGTGTCTCCTCAACGTAGATCATATTCGGCCTCGAAGACTTCGTGCAAGCTTGTTCGTTTCATCTTGTGGAGCCATTCTAGAGTCCGAAAGATCACTACTTTGAGCGAAGGGGCTACTACTCGGAGTTATTGAAGTGAAGGACCGGTCTACAAAGGTTGTATTTCATGTTCATTTAGATGTAAAGTTGTTTACATATTGTATTGTCTAATTCTCTAGTTAAGATTTTAGGGTTAGGGTTGTTTAGCATGGAAAAAATTTGAATATGGCATAGACGAAACCTCCCGAAACCTTGCTGTTGTGCTAGGCATTCCTTCAGGACCTTCACTAAAGAATATGCCAGTTCGCATAACCACTAAATCAAAAGCTCAAGCTCGTGTTTTGTGAGCCAACAATGAATATCAAGCATTGCTTCTTGCCATGTGGCCTCCCATCATAAAATGACCAGTCGGCAAAGCATAATAAATAATCTACCGGGTTTGTTAAGCACCTTGTTACTCTAAACTACTACAACTACAAAGTATTTTGTTTACGGCAATCTCAATTAAAGTGCTACATTTAAGGGTATGTAAGTAGGGGAAACCCCTTAAATCAAAGTTTAAGAGCCTAATAAATTTACGTGGCATCATCAAATCTTACTTCTCGAAGCATAGTGGTTTAGTTACTATGTCGGAGAATGAATTTATCTGAAAACTTAAGCTGATAGCCGGTGATTCACGACCGGCTTAATGTGTATATTTCGCAGTACTGAAATAAATCGATGGTCATGTCACATCAGTTATCCCCATGCATGGGCCACATATGTGGGCTCACTGAGAAAAGATCTAATAACAACAGATAAACACAAGATTCATGTGGGTTACCCATTTGTAACCATTAAATGCTTCCTTCACATTGATTACGGCTCAGCAATTGAGACCCATACAGCCACTGAGCATTAGCATACTCAGAGATTAATATGGTCCCATATACTGTCCACTATAATTGGCAGCCTATTAATTCAACTTGGACAACTTAGTGCAGAAAGTATCAGAGGCATCACAAGGGTTTTAACTGTATACAAAGCATTGGGCTTCGGAGAACCTTTCAGAACCTCTGACTAATATACTGTTTCAACTATAGCTTATGATTTTCATTTCAGTAGCGCCTTCAAAGCTGAGAAAAATTTATGACTCTGCATGCATTCTGGGAAACAGTAAGTTAATCCATTTAAGCCCTCCAATGGAAATGAGTAAGCTCACACGGTGTTCCTCTATAATGGTGTACTAAGAGTTGGGTCCAGTTTTTAATTCAATCATTGTCATCTATAAACTTGTTGGTCAGATGTACTAATAGGATAACTAATCATCAAAGTTTAATCCAACTTTATTGAAACGACAAAAACAACTCATTAGCTAATTCATATGGGGATAAAACGAGTATTGGAAATATGCCGATAATACATCCATTCAGCAGAAATGATATGTGCCGAAAGGACAGGTACCAATGAGCTTCAAACACATTCGAACGTCTTTCTTCCAAATCAAGAAGTAAAATTTAAGATATATACCGCAAGAGAGTTTAAACATGCAGTTCAGTAAAGTAGGTGTTAAACATGGTGTAGAAGGAAAGCAATCAAAGAATCTACATATAATTGAAGAAATGAAAAAACTTGTTATTGGAGAAAAACAACTCATGAGAGCAAAGGGGGTCTCTCTCTATCTATATATATTAAAATAAACTTGGCTAACAAGACACATAAAATATTCTGCAATCTTCCAAAACATTTAATTATCTACCTCAAAGTTTCTAGTGCCCTCGCCGCTAACCCGCGGCCAATGCGGAATACAAAAACGAAAATTTTGATGGCACTAAAATCTTGTAACCAAGAATCTAAACCAAACATTAGAGGATAGAAATCACAACCTCTTTTGCGTCTTCATTTGCTCCAATTGGGTTGGACTCTAGCATTCTCTCAAGAGCTCCGGATCGCGTTTGCAAGCCTGTCTCCCTTTGTCGAAGATGATCCACCCGAGGGAACCATGTTCAAGCTTCAACTTCATTCATGAAGTAACTAAAAATCCTAGGATGCTGATCTAGGATACTTAGTGATGTGTGTGAATGTTCTAATGATTTTTCTTTCTCTTAATCCTCTCGAATCTCAACTCATGAGAAGGTAGAGGAAGAAAGAGGAGCCATGAAAGAGAGAGGAGCTAGAATGGTAGAATGAATAAAATCCTTTTTAAATTCAAGCATGCTTCAACACTTTTGAAAAAAGAATTTTTCCATTTTAAAACTACAACCATACTTGAATCGTATTTGCAAATGAATTATAAATTCATTTGTCCATACCCTCAACCATTTCTCTTTTCCATCTCATTTCTTAATTTCTTAAAAAGAAAAACCTTGAAATGAGTTGTCCTTTTTCTAGAAACATTCTTGTATAAATACAAGAATACGTCCCCGTAAATATATGCACGTATTCGTATCAAAATACGAATACCCAAGAGATAACAAAATATAATGAGCATAATACTAGAATATGCATATCGAAATATATATGAACATTATTAAATCAAACCTTGATTTAATAATCTGGCTTAATTCTAAGCCGGCTAGTATTATCATCCGCCCGATTAAAATCCATGTGCCTAGCACACATACCTAATCGGAACTCTGCACGTATCAATATACGGCCACTAAATCATTTTGCCAGAACTGGGAAAACCCTCTTTGTGGGACTCTAAAGACTCGTCAATACGCTGGCAGTGGGTTTAATCACAAGCACGTCAGCGGCACTAGCTGTACGTAACGGCTACCCATGTATTGAGCGAAAGGAAGGCCGACGAGAAAACTCATCTGTATCCCTACTGAGCCTGTCTGTGACAATCTCCATACAGTCCGGTCTCTTCGTCAAAGATAATCACATACCGGGTTTAGGGGTGGATAATCTCAGACCCCTACTAACCCGATAAGTCGTGCCGGTCTGAAGCTCATCACCCACTGAGAAACTACTGATATCACATCAGTAAATCTCATCCACCTTGGCTAAGGATTTCTGGTGATGACTGACCCAACACCGGCGATATCAACTCCCAATACCGGGAGAGACGAATCCTTGACGGTTGTTCACTGCCTCCATGTAGCTTGGGACTGTATCCAACTAAAATCTGTTTGTACGACTCTTTTGAGCCGTGATAAGGTAGTAATCTAAGTGCAGTGGGAACTCACACGAGACAAATGAAAATCTCAGGCCAAAGGACTAACATGTACTCATGCCACAAAAGAACTTCCATCTAACGATAAATATAATACAATCTAGAAGTTCTCGGCAAGTCCGTCCGGTGTACTCACCTCTAATGAGCATCTGTATACTATCTTATGTGACTCAATACCAATGGCTTGTGAGACCAGCCACCGCCCCTCGTCGAGGTCTCGAAAAGCATACACTAGTCTACTCCGGAGTATCGATACTCGGTCTCGATACTCACTCGACTAGGGACATTTAAGAATATACTTATAGACCTTCCAGCTCCCACATATATGATCGTCATCATAATGCTGGTAGTCAAACAATAATCCTACGGGTTTTATCAAAACGTATACACATAATGATACAGACAAACCAGATAGCATACTATCATCTCGAGTAAGACTATTCTACCTATATAGGTCATCGTTCAATTATCATAATCGCCTACTTACAACTACAATAATTGTCTTGAAGGCATTATATCCAACAATCTCCCACTTACACTTGAGGCTAATTATTGCGGTACCGCATACTCACAGCTCGTATGGTACCGAATACCCAACTTCTCTACTAGTCAGTTTCTCAAAACTCGTTTTGAGAAACTTACATGTTCGAGAAATAGCCTCGGTGAGTGAATCCGCTCTAATGTTTCTATCTTTATCTCTCTATATCTCAATTTCGCGGAGAACGACTATCTCCCGAAATGAGAGATACATGTCTTAGAACTTGTATGAATATCTGATGGGACCTTACTCATAACATGAACACCAAATCCAACAAGCTTCTTTAGACTGTATCCATTGCTGATGTAATCAGCACCCATCGCTATGACCACCTTAGTATCCTGCTTAGAAACATATCCAACATACTGAACCTCTGAGAAGGTAAACTTATAACTCTGACAGCTACTTGTCATCCAAGACACCTTAGAAGCCTAAACCGGTAACCGCCTCCTGTAGGAGGCTGCCATTATCATACACCAAGAACATCATCTTATGTTCTTAATTGCTTTCCAGTGTTTCTCTAGGAATGGATTAATATATGCTTATTGCAGCTAGTGCAAAAGCAATATCTGGTGTGGTAACATCTCATGATTGACTCAATTGCCTAAGCAAGTGATATATCAATCATGCAAATCTCTCTCCTCGTCGGTCTAGAAGGCATCTCTTTAGAGAGGTTACTTCCCTCACATGCGGGTACACCACCATGCAAGGAGTCATCCATTCTAAAATACTTTAGAATAGTGCTAAAGTACCCGAATTGGGACACTTCCTTAATCTAGATCTAAAACCATAGATCTAGCCACCAGAATACCTGATATTTTGTCTAGATCCTGTGTGGAGAAACACCTTGTGACAACCACAGTATAACCGATCGTAGTATAGGAACATCATTTCCTATAAAGAGCATGTCACCCAAATACCAGGACATCACTCCCTACTACCTTCTTATCAGATCCATCTGTTGTTCCGAAGAAGTCAAACTCCATGACTGTCTCATCAAAATAGATAATCTATCTCCGCTATACTTAGTTTAGTCTATAAGTATACATAAGCAACTTGCCAACCACGCTTCCGCTGCTCTCACTGACTATAACCCTCTGACAAAGTCCTATACACATGCACTTCTAAATTCAATTTAGAATGACGTTATAGTCATCCACCTGCCAGATCTTATAGTCAAGGATAGCAGTAGAAACAAGCTTGGGTTATCAAAACCTCCCTGTCACCGTCTTTGAGGCAATCGAAATACCTCTCGGATGGCTGAGCTTACCCACCAAATCAGTGGATTGGATAATGGATTGTCGAATTCAATTGAATTCTTAGGTTCTACTAAAATTTTAGTAACCGTTTGTGGTTCTGGAATCACTTCCAGTTCTACCATACTCCCACTAATGTTTTCTGAAAAGAATTCATTTTGCTAAAAAGGTGGCGAGTCAAGAACAATATCAACTTTTGATCTTGAAATGGTAGAAGTTAAACCCTTGCTAAAAGTCTGGAATAACCCACAAATTGCCGTTACAGAAACATGCCTTAAGTTTGTCCAGATTAAGCTTTTAAACAGAAACCGGATAACTCAATATCTTAACATTCTCAAGATACGCAACCATTTTATGTCCACATAGGATCAAAGACACTAATTTAGATAGAACCATATTCAATTCGCATGCAACTGTTTCCAGTGCATATCACCTAAATGGAAGAATGACATTCGGCATTACTTATCAAGAAGCGTACCCACGGATGAGTAACATGAGAGAGAATCATATTCTCAACATTACTATGATGGAATACCTAGCATAAGTATCTATATTTTCGATCAGCTCGAAGAATCCTAATACTTTCAATGCATGGTTCTCTACTTTATTCTTATACATATAACTTCTCAAAATTTGAACCTTGTATTTCAACGAAATACGTGTCTAAAACTAGAGAAGTCATAAGTAAATGGAATATAGTAGGAGTACCAACCCCTTGTCCTAATGGACACTGGACAACATACATTTCCATATATAAGTCTCTAGAGTGTACTAACTTAAATTCCGTGTGTTGTAGGTTGAGAACTGTATTTTGTTAAAGAATGTCTATACCGTCAATCAATACACCTTACCTTATCCTCAACTGATGAAGGTAAATGTTTAAAACACAATTCTTAAAATTTATATCTCACTTTATAAAATAAAGATACATGTATTCAATTTTAAATATCGGTGCATAACGGTTATTCAAAATCAAATATTTGCCGTAAGACAAAACCAGATGATTTAATCCAATACCACCAATTACAAAAAATTCTAATATTGAGGATCAAAACACCCATTTCCCAATATTTTACTCCTTAGCATCTGTAATGCGTTACAGATATAAGATCCAAACCTGGTAAATACATATCCTGAAATCAGAATCTAATTGGAAAAGCAGTTTTCAATTAACACCGCACTGAAAAACTGAAACATGAAAATGTTTCGAGGGGGTGGCCGGGTATTTCTAGTTATGCCTCTTCCACTATCCGGATTCATTACAGTAGTCGCAAATTTCCTTGCCCTCACTCCAATCCTTTTATATGTCTTTATTTCTTACCTTCTGTACACCACACTTAGACTAATTGGTTTTCTTCTTTCCCTACCATTCGGCACAAGGCTAAGGTTTGGAAGAAAATTATCCAATAAACGTAATAGGTGTACTTTCTTAATACTAAGAGCCCTCGCAACCTGAGAGAAGATAAAGTGAAAAGACAACCGAATAATCCTATTCAATTTCTCCAAATCTGTGGCCATTCTTGAACCGAAACAAGTTTTTTCAAGTTCGTATGTAACATACGAGATGGTCTTTCCAAACAATATGGATCTCCGTAGTGATACGGAGTGTTTTGGAGAAAAGCAAAGGAAAAGTAGGAGTGGCAGGATATATACGACTTTATCGTGAATCGTGACAATCCAAAACCGGATGGTAAAAAGGTCGGTCAACTAGGTGTTGAGTTATAATTTAAGGTAGGTCATGGTCGCAAACTAAAGAGAGAAAAACACTCAGCGTGTACTCTAATCTAAATTAGATTGGTTAATCACTTTATCTAATCTGGATGGCTCCCACTGTTTTCTCGAATTCTCCTTCAAATCTTAAAAGGAGAATTAGTCGGATAACCCGAGGAGTAATACCAACTCATCAGTGGGAATCGGGAACCAACTATCATCGCGTGATAATATGATGAAAGCCACTCAAGTCAGCACACTCCAGAAAGTATGCGCATGCCTGGCAAGTTTCCCCTATATTTGAAACTCTCGATATGGTTTTTGCCCCAAACGACTTATGACCTTGACTAGGTCAACATATCATAAGTCGCAAGTCAAGTTTAACCCGTCATTATCCTGGATTGATTAGATCCATTCGTACGAGCCCTTGACTGGATCAAAATGACCGTACGACTGTCCTAATCAATCGCATCACTATGCAGCAGAAAAATACTACAGAGCTACCGAACACTACGTCTTGACAAGGTCAACATATGCAGCACGAATACTAAGCAATACTAATCTGAAACGACGGAGGGCTACGGCTGGATTTTGGCAAAAAAAACTTTTAACGTAATGAACTTGATATCGTTGAAGGAACTCGAGCAGTTTTGAAAAGGAGTAGTTTAGGCTCCGTTTTTAAAACTAGTAACATAAAGTTTTGCTTAAGAGCATACTCTCCGTGAAGGGATCAAGGCTCTTTCCTCATCGAATGAGGTGCAAGATATTCCTAACCAAAAACCTCTATGCAAAGCAAAAGAATACGACTATGGTTTTGTAGAAAACCGAGTAGTTTTAAAAATTGGTTCCGACATCATTTAGGTTTGTTTTCCTTGCATTAATTAGAATTAATGCAGTCCGATCGATTAATCATATCATGCCAGAAAAGAAACGAAAATAAACACGCACATATATGCCATCCGCATTCACCACAGGGTCCCAGGTCTTCACCGTAAGGTTACTTAACTTACGGCAGGACGGAAACAGGACTAGTGTGGATGCAAAACATATATAGTGTCTACTGAATATATAATATATATAGCAACATTCATCTCACGCATGATATCAAGTAACATCACAGAAACATCACAACAGAAGCAAACACTGAATGGAAATGCGGATAATCTAGGAAAAATATATTTCAATGGAGCCAATTATGAAATGCAATTTTCCCGGTAGTATGGATAGCATGTAGTATCGGAACCTAGATCCCTACGAGTGCGGCAAGCCACCCACCAATCCCAGAAGCGAGGCAACCCCAATCAACGAAATAAATAGGCCACCCAGCACTTCCAAAATCCGGTGACTTGGGCACCCCTCCACGGGTCAATCTTATACCCCTACGAGTACGGTGAATATCCCTCTAATTCTAAAGTAATGCACCCCGGTCTCAACGCCACGAGATGGAGGCATGTTGCCCTCTAGAACCCCGCTATTCGAGCACTCCGCCGCGAGGTAATCCTAGTGCATGTAATGAAAAAACTGAATATACAACATTGACTACGTCTGCAACCTAGATGTGTCCTAAAGAATAATACAAGCCGCAGTGACGGCGGTCCACATGTCGGACGCTCGCCACGCAATATGAATATACATTACATCATAGAGAATTACATCTAATACTACACACTCCGGGCTATCCATCGCGACAAATCCAACATGACCATAACCACTAAGCAATATCTATCACAAAACATGCAAACTTGCGAGTATCAATTCCGTAACCCCGTCTAATTGATACATATAGCAATTAGACGACGTTTTACCAAACGTTATGATACACGCAACCATCACAAAGACCACGACAATCGAATACAACACACATATAGCCAACACTTCTATTTTTCAAAACACCGAAAATCAAGTGTGCTAAAAACCGACAAGAAATTCCATGCTAAAACCCATTCCGAGAGTCCGAAATGAGCTCGGATTGAGCCGAAACTTCGCGAAATATCCCGGCATGAAATTAACGTCGACCTGGAGGCACCTAAAGGGTACCCAACCCCCTAGGCCATCCTAAGGTGGCCATAGGGGTGGCCAAACCCGAAATTGCCTTCTGAGGCGGTTTCGGGTCCCCACTCCTCCAAGGCCACCATTTAGATGGTCTCGGGGTGTGGGCCCTTCCTAGGTCCCCCGAGACGCCCCGAGGTCCCCGCGCACCTCCCCGCGGCTTCTCGGTTCAAACCAAGAGCTCACGGGGAGTCAAAACATTAAGTTAGCATGAAATTCCTTACTGTTTTTGGCAGTTTTTGCGGAGCAAAAACCGGCGAGATTCGGAAGTCGTAACTATCTAGTTTAGAGTGTTTGGATGGCTCTGATACCATTGAAAGTTCCTAATGCCCTCGCCGCTAACCCGCGGCCAATGCAGAATACGAAAACGAAAATTTTTGATGGCACTATGAACTTTTAACCAAGAATCTAAACCAAACACCTAAACTAGCAAACACTAGAGGATAGAAATCACAACCTTTGTAGCGTCTTCATTTGCTCCAATTGGATTGGACTCTAGCATTCTCTCAAGAGCTCCGGATCGCGCTTGCAAGCCGCTCTCCCTCCGCCGAAGATGATCCATCTGAGGGAACCAAGTTCAAGGTTCAACTTCATTCATGAAGTAACTAAAAATCCTAGGATGCTAATCTAGGATACTCAGGGATGTGTGTGAGTGTGCTAATGATTTTTCTCTCTTAATCCTCTCAAATCTCAACTCATGAGAAGGTAGAAAAAGAAGAAAGAGGAGCCATGGAAGAGATAGGAGCTAGAATGGTGAAATGAATAAAATCCTTTTTAAATTCAAGCATGCTTCACACTTTTGTAAAAAGAATTTTTCCATTTTAAAACTACAACCATGCTTGAATGGTATTTGCAAATGAATTATATACCCTCCACCATTTCTCTTTTCCATCTCATTTCTTAATTTCTTAAAAAGAAAAACCTTGAAATGGGTTGTTCTTCTTCTAGAAATATTCTTGTATAAATACAAGAATACGTCCCCGCAAATACATGCCCGTATTCGTATCAAAATACGAATACTCATGAGATAGAAAAATATATTGAACATAATACTAGAATATACATATCGAAATATATATATATGAACATTATTAAATCAAAACTCGATTTAATAATCCGGCTTAATCCTAAGCCGGCTAGTATTATCATCCGCCCGATTAAAGTCCGTGTGGCTAGCACACATACCTAATCGGAATCCTGTACGTATCAATATACGGCCACTACATCATTTTGCCTAAACCGGGAAAATCCTTTGTGTGAGACTCTAAAGACTCGTCAATACGCTGGTAGTGGGTTTAACTACAAGAACGTCAGCGGCACTGGCTGTACGTAACGGCTAGTCAGGTATTGAGCGAAAGGAAGGCCGACGAGCAAACTCATCCGTACCCCTACTGAGCCTGTCTGTGACAATCTCCATACAGTCCGGTCTCTTCGTCTGAGATAATCACATTCCGGGTCTAGGGGTGGATAACGTCAGACCCCTACTAACCCGATAAGTCGTGTCAGTCTGAAGTTCATCACCCACTGAGAAACTATTGATATCACATCAGTAAATCTCATCCGCATTGGCCAAAGATTTCTGGTGATGGCTGACCCAACACAGCGCGATATCGACTCCCAATACCGGGAGAGACGAATCTCTAACGATTGTCCACTGCCTCCATATGGCTCAGGACTGCACCCAACTAAAACATATTTGCACAACTCCTTTGAGCCATGGTAGAATAGTAATCTAAGCACAGTGGGAACTCACACGAGACAAATAAAAATCTCAGGTCAAACGACTAACATATACTCATGCCATAAGAGAAATTCCATTTGACGATAGGTATAATACCATCTAGAAATTCTCGTTGAGTCCGTGTGATGTACTCACCTCCAGTGAATGTAAGACTACGGTAGCGCCCCGGCCGACTTTCCGAAGCCAAAATGCGGAAACGAAAATTTTTCAAAACTTGAAACCGGCGCTATCGTATGCTTAAAACCCGGATCGAACCATTAACCTACAACTAGCTATCTAGAGATGGGATAGAATGCTATACCGATCGATCCGTGTCCTTCGGTCTTTGGCCACCATCCCAAGCTCCTCGCGGTATCTCCGATCTTGATCTTCTCGTCGGAAAGGGCACCACATCTACGAGTCTTTTTACGGGCTCCCGCTTCATCCGAAGCAACTCGGACACGAAGTGTGCTAGTCGACGTGTCCAAGATATTGTAGAGAATTTTTGTGACAACTTTGTCTCTTGCATCCATGAGATGGATGGAGGTTAGAGATGAAGCTATTGATGGAAGTTTTGAGCTAGAGAAGAAAGAGGAAGAAGAAGGAGTTTCCTCTCTTTTCTTATGTTGTGCTAGTATGATAATATAAGAGAGAGTGGAAATAATAATATGAGAGCTTACTCCAACCTTGGCTACCCCTCTCTCCTCTCATCAAATCAACTCACTAATCAATCACATAATGTGATATTTGCACAAGAAATGATACCATGACTCACCCATGAAGTACATGTTCATTTAATGCACAAAATGATGGTTTCTAACTCATAATTTCCATTTGTAAACATTAACCCAAATGTTTACAACAATAAAAAGATACGGCAACATCTAAAATAAACTCGTGACGAATCACAAGGATACCCCTCACCTGTATATACATACCTGCACCCGCATTCCGACTGAATGTGAATGCGATGAGACTAAAGTAATCCAACAAATCTAATACTAGGATCCGGCTTAAACCAAAACCCACTAGTATGATCCGTCCGATCAAGATCCGTGCAATACCGCACGTATAAGATCGAACCCCGCCATATATCATACGGCATCTACAACGTTTCGCCCGAAACTTGAGAAACTGTCGGTGGGGGACTCTAAAGACTCGTCAATACATTGGCTGTGGATTTAACCACTAGCACGTCAGAACTACTAGCTGTACGTAACGGGCTACCAGGTATTGACCAAAAGGGAGGTCGATGAGCGAACTCATCCTGACACCCTACTGAGCCTGTCAGTGACAATATCCGTACAGTCCGGTCCGTTCGTCTATGAGCATCGCATGTCGGGCCTAGGGGGTTGGTAAAAGTCAGACCCCCAAAAGCGGTACAAGTCGTGTCAGAGTGTAGCCCAGAACACCCTGAGATACTACTGGAATACCTACCAGTAAATCTCCTGCCTCGGCCGAGGGCTTCGTGTAATGGCTCTCCTAGACACAACGCGATCTCACCCCCAATACCGGAAGAGACGAATCCCCTGTCGATCCGCTCACTTGCCTCCATGTGGCTAATCAAAGCACAGTGGGAACTCACACGAGACAAATGACGAACTCAGGTCGATGAACTAACCTGTACACATGTCACCAGGGAACTGCTATCTGACGTCAGGTATAATACCAACTAGCAGGTTCCCGGCGAGTCCTGTCCGGTGTACTCATAACTCAATGAGCACATGTATACATCTTAGGTGAACCAACTGACACCAGTGGCTTGTGAGACCGGCCACCGTCCCTCGTCGGGGTCTCGACTGTATACACTAGTCTACTAATGGAGTATCGAGCCCAGTCTCGAAACTCCCATGACTAGGGACCTTTTAAGGATGTGCTTATAGACCTCAGCTCTCATGTATATGATCGCCATCATATTGCTGGTAGTCAAGCAAGAATCCTAAATGCTCTATCAAGGTGCAATAGTGATCTGTACCATCACCTAAAGCAGTACACGATGATAAAGATAAACCATGGCAGCATATTATTCTCCATCAACGTGAAATAGTGAACCACAATGTCACCTAAAATATGTACACGATGATAAAGACAAACCAAATAGTATACATTCATCCTGAGTAAGATTGTCCTACCGGCATAGGTCCTCCCTCAATCATTGCAATCACGTGCCTGCGATCCAATAATTGACTCTGAGGGCACTATATCCAACAATCTCCCACTTGCACTCAAGGCTAATTATTGCGATGTCGCACTCACAGCCCGTGCGATACCGAACACCCAACTCCTCTACTAATCAGTCTCACAAAGCCCGTTTGCGAAACTATTGCGTTCGAGGAATAGCCTCAGTTAGTGGATCCGCTCTGATGTTTCTTTCTATGTCTCTCTTTATCTCAAGTTCGCGGAGAAAGCCATCTCCCGAAATGAGCAATACCTGTCTTAGAATATGTCTGGATATCTGATGGGACCTAGTTCATAAATGAACTTCAAATCCAAACTTCTTAGACTGTATCAACAACTGAACTTAATCAGTATCCTGTGCCATGCCTCTCTCAGTATCCCCTTGGACCACCTGTCCAAAATACTGCCCCTCGTCAGAGGGAAAACTATAACTCTGACAGCCACTCTGTCATCCAGGTCACCTTGGAATCCTGGAATGATAACGGTCTCCTAAAAGAGGCTGTTGTTATCATATCTCTAGAACATCCACTTATGTTCTAAAACTGCTTCCGAATGTTTCTTCAGGATTGGATCAATATCAACTTATTGTAGGGTTCCTTGGCACCCTAAGGAGGTCTCACAAGGCATCGATCATGCCAATTTCAAATTTTACGGTGCCGGGAAACCCTAAACTACGGATCGTTGGCTAGATTTCTAGGCGAACAAAGTAAACTAGTTAACACTTAACTAAGAGATACGGAAATACAACCTTTGTAGATCCGGTTCTCCACCTCCATAGCTCCGCAATGAAGTCTCCTCGCTGTCTATAACAAGTCCCGGGCTCTAGCGTCGGCTTCATCGGAAAATGGACGGGCTAGGTCGTCGGCTTCGTGCCGAAGATGATCTACGTCGAGGCATCGCTAGATCAAGCTCCACCTTCACCAAACCATGATAACTTGTGAAGGAAACACACTCTACTACTTGGCAAGAGGTAGAGGATGAAGAAATAGGAAGTGGGTAAACTTTAGAATTGGATTTCTCACTCATTTCCATCAATCACCATTGATGGAGCTTAAGGTTTTCTTCTTGAGTTCAAGGAAGAAGAAGAAGAATGTTATGATAAGATCATTAAAAATAGAATAGAAAATCCAATACTTATCATAATATTAACTATAGTTATGTGTAGAGAATTGACCAAGGTTAAAGGAATGGTTAGGGTTAAGCATGAAGAGAAGAATGGTTACAAAGTCAAAGCTTCATGAAGCTTCAACTAAACTCCAAAATTAGCAACCATTCTTTTCTCATCTATTCAAAATAAATAAATAAATAAGTAAGAAAAGAAAACCCTAATCATTAGTTTAACCATGGCTTAATTCATTACACTTAACTATAGTTAAACATGTATCATCAAACATGATACAATCAAGTGTACAAAAGTATATCACATATACAATGTGCACAAACCAAGTGAGAAAATCCGTTTAAAGTGAACCAATACTAGTTAATGCAAAGTAATATATCAAATATATAATTATGCATTAAATCATTAAATCAACACTTGATTCAATGATCCGGTCATGTCGCACACAACCGACTAGTATACAATGTATCGGCTTATCGAATCAATCCTTGATTCGATAACTAGGTTATATCGCATACAACCATTCGACACATTCATCGCGAGAATGAAATACGGTATCACATACACGCATTATTCTCGGTCCCGCACATATCTCATATGCGCTCCTATTTCGTTTCGCTTGAGCCAGGAAACCTCTGTGTAGGACTCTAAAGACTCGTCAATACGCCGGCAGCAGGTGATGATCATATCAAACACCCACAAGCCGCAAGCGGTCTGCTAAACGTAACGGCCACCCGGGTATTGAGCGATCTGAAGATCGACGAGCAAGCCCGCTCACACTCCAGTGAATCCAACCAGTAACACTACCGTACAGTCCGGTCTGATCGTCTGATATGTCGCATATCTTGCCTAGGGGTGGTAAACGTCAGACCCCAATAGCTCGATAAGTCGTGTCGATATGAGGTCTATAACAATTCGAGAAACTACTGGTAACACTTACCAGTAAATCTCAGCAACTCTGGCCAGGGATTTCCTGTTATAGCCAATCAAACACAGCGCAACATCAACTCCCTATACCGGGAGAGACGAATCCCCTCCTATCGCTCATTGCCTCCATATGACTCGGGACTGTACCCAAAAACCACCGTTTTGCACGCCCTCTTGGGCGTGGTAAGATGGAAATCAAAGCACAGTGGGAACCACACAAGACTCTATGACGATCTCGGGTCAACAGACTACTCTGTACCAGTGTTACCAGAGAACTGCCATCTGACGTGAGGTATAATACCATCTGGGAGTTCTCGGCGAGTCCGTCCAGTGTACCCAGTCTCCACTGAGCACCCGTATATCATCTCCGATGTCAAACACCAATGGATATGGGATCATCCATCGCCCATCTGTATGGATCGAGAAGGTACACGCTAGTCTACTCTGGTATATCGATGCCCCGTCTCGATACACCCACGACTAGGGACTTTGAAGGATGTACTTATGGACTACCATGTCCCTACTAGTATGATCCGCATCATAGTCCAGGTAGTCAAGTACAGATCCTAAGGGCTTTACCAACATGTAACAGGGAGACAATCAGTGTACACGTTAAGGTAAAGATCAACCAGATAGCATACTATCATGTCGAGCAAGAAAGTCCTCCCTATATATGTCCCAGCATCCACTACAATATACATCCTATGTACAGTAATGGCCTCTAGGGCATACATATAACTAACAATCTCCCACTTGCACTAGGGCTATCTGATAGCAGTGGTTGTAGTATCTCATACTCAACCATCCCATAAAAAATCTCTCTCTGGGAACAGGCCTTTGTGAGTGGATCTGCTGTGTTGTCCTCTGAATCTACTCTCCTAACCTCGATCACCCTGGAGATCAACCATCTCCATGATCAGGTGACACTGCCTTAGAATATGTCTGGATCACTGATGGGACGGACGTTCCTTGGCATAAGCCACAACTCCATTGTCTCACAATGGTAGGAACGTAGTTCATTTCATGAAGAAATATACACCCAAACAGCCTCTTTGGTAGCATCTTAAGTAGCGATGTATCCAGCCTTTATCATCTAGTATGTCACGGTATCTAGCTTGGAACTCTTCCAACATACCGTCCCTTTACTGAGGGTAAAGACAATGCCTGTGACTGACATTCAGTCGTCTTTATCACCCTGGAACCATTCCAGTGATTCTCCCCAGGGTCGATTGATACCATCTCACTACAGCTAGTGAATATCCTAACATCCATTTAGATCTATCTCATAGATCCAAAATCCAGGATTTAGGAGGTATCACTTTGATCCTATATGGAGAATTATGGTGATAAGCGGAGATTGACCGAGCGTAGCATAGGAAACTCCTTCCCCATCAAGAGTATGTCATCCACGTACTCTACGAGGATCATCACCATACTCCCTACTACCTTTTTGTTTATACAAGGTTCATCTACCATTTTGATGATGTCAAACTCTTTGACTAATTCATCAAAACAGATGTTCCAACTCCGCGATGCCTGCTTTATCAAATAAAGCATCTTGCACACGTTTCCGCTGCTCCCACTATCTACGAAGCCCTCTGGCTGTGTACTTATAGACGCTCTCTTCTAAATCATCATTTAGAAAAGCAGTCAAGACACCCAACCGCCAGATATCGTAGTTATGGTATGTAGCCGTGGCAAGTAGGATCTGGATGGACTTAAGCATAGCTACTTGAAAAGGTTTCATCATTGTCCATGCCTAGTCGATGACGAAAACCTTTAACAAGTCTAGCTTTGAAAGTCGCAACTTTTCCATGTACACCAAGTAATCTTCTCAAGATACACTTGCTCCTGATGGGAATTTAACCCTTCAGATATAACAACCAAAGTCCATACTTTGTTGGTGTATAAGGATTCCATCTCAGATCGCTAAGCATCCAGCCATTCTTACAGAGTCTTACTCCTGATGGCCAGTTCGAAGCTAGTTGGGTCATCATCTCATGATACAATCCTCGCTCCCACTGTCATAGAGAAACCGAAGTACCTCTCAGGTGGGTGAGGAACCCTACTAGATCGGCGGAGAGGCTGAGGTTCGTTGGTATCTATTGAATCCTTTGGTTCTTTCAAATCATCAGCTGCAGTTTGTATAGCTGGAACCTTTCCAGTTCTACATAACAGATCTTGCCTCGAGCTTGTCCGGATTTTGTTTTTCAGACATAGGCCGGACAACCCCAAATCTTAACTAACTTAAGAAATGGGCTCTTCCTTTTCCATATCACATATGAAGTGGTAGGCAACTGATTTGATTTGAACCCTATTCAATAGGTATGCAGCTTCTTAAGTGCACAACTCCCTAAAAGGAAATAGATAACTCAGTAATACTCATCATAGAGCACACCATATCATATAGGGTGTGATTGCTCCGCCCCGATATACCATCGTGCTATGGTGTATTCGGAGGAGTAATGCCGAGAGAGAATCTCATTCTCCTTTAGAATAGTCCAGGATTTCCGTGCTAAAGTATTCTCCTCCTCGATCACATCAAAGGACATAATACTTATACCCGTGTTTTGGTTCTCTACTTCTAGCTTATATTCTGTGAATATCTCAAAAGGTTCGGACTTGTGTTTCAACAGGAACATAGGTCTGAATCTCGAAAGATCATCAGAGAATGTAATGAAGTATAAAGAACCAGTCCTGGCATGTGTAGACAGGAGACCTTACATACATCATCATGTATCAGTCCCAAGAGTTCATTAACTCTTTCTCTGTTTCCAATAAACAGAGCTAGTGTCATTATATCTTTGTGACATGACTGGCAAGTTTCACAAGATGTAGATTCAAACTGATTTAAATATGCATCTATATGTAACTTCAGCTAGTCGGGTCACATTGATCTGACCTAGTCTACAATACCTCAAGAAGGATTCGTTCATTTCTGAACTCTTCCTCTTGTGCGTGTTCCGTATACTAAAGAACTGTAGTTTGATTTAGAACATCAATGCTTTTAGATAACGTGCCTGATCCGATCAACTTTTGATATAGGAAATGTTCAAAACATTATCCAACTATACAAAATTTTATCATTTCTTTACTAATAAAGAGATAGATATGATTTTGTATATCAGGTTCGGTATCTAATAACATTCGTTCAGAATCAATGTATTTGGAATACAGGGTGACAGTGACCAACAGACCTGGCTGCAACACTTGCCCCGTTTTCTGTCTCATGAAACTTATCACCCGTTCTCGGTTCTCTACCTTTCTGTAGCCCTATGTAACATATTACATATCTGGGATCCTGATCTGGTATCACATACCCAGGACGTAAAGGACATTGAGAAACAGTTCTCTGTAATGAACACACCCGAAGATGATACATCAGCATGCACTCTCTTCGTTTGGGCGGCACGGGAATTCTGGTATTCCCCAATTTCCTGCTCTGTCTTATAACAATTATAAGTTGGAGCGGGACCAACGTTCCCCAGCTCAGTATAACAAGCGGGTTCGGTCAATAATCCGTATTATTATCTTGATTAAGGCGTGATATGGTCGCTACCTGGAGAGAGAGAAGAAAACACTCAGCGTGCGCTCTTGCAAGAATAGATTGGTTTTTATTTTATCTAATCAGGATGGCTCCCACTGCTTTTTATCAAATCTTCCTTCAAACCCTAAAAGGAAAGACTAGCCGGGATTAATTACACACTACAAGTTCGCCAATCTTTCAGCCAGGCCAGTGTCGGTACTTTGAGGGAGGTCCCCCGTGCTTTCGCACGAACCTAATTAATGTAAACCTCGTTTTCCCAGAGGCGTAACCCCGTTGACACCTTTCTAGACACCTACTTGATCGGCTAATTGTAATGTATAAAACTCTCCCAGGAGTAACACTTACTCGCAGCGGGTATCGGGATCCAACTATCTCATAGAAGGTATGCAATCTCATTGCAAATTTCAACACTTGAAATTCTCGATAATATTCTGCCCCTAGCGTCCTATGACCTTGACGGAGGTCAACAAACCATAGGCTACTAGTCAAGTTCAACCCGTCATTTCTTGATCGAATTAAACCCACCCGCACGACCCTTGACGGAGGTCAACAAGGCCGCACGACTACCCTAATCCAATCTGCATCATATGCATATGCAGATAAGCACCAGATAGCTACCGCACACTACGCCTTGACGCAGGCCAACAAACGTAGCACGAATACTAACTACTTATCTGAAATGACGGAGGGCTACGACAGCTTTTTCTGAAAACCTATTGCGTAATGAACTTGATATCGTTGTAGAATCAAATGATTTTAAAATTGGAGTGTTTTTGAAGCTTTTCTAGTTTTGCTAAAGGAGTCGCTCCCGGTGAAGGGATCGTCGGTCCTTTCCTCGTCGAATGAGGTGCGGGATATATCATATATATCACTGTGCAAAGCAGAACTTTTAAAAGCAATCAAAAGACAAACCGAGTGTGTAGCATCTGCCAGTTATTGCTAAAGGAGTCACTCCCGGTGAAGGGATCTCGGTCCTTTCCTCATCGAATAAGGTGCAGGATATATCACATATACCGCTGTGCAAAGCAAGAACTGTAGCTACCTGTTTTATTTTGAAATTCAATTCTACAACATCTTAGGTTTCTTTTACTTTCATTAATCACATTAATGAAGTCCCATCATTTAAGTACCTAAACATCACAGATAAATACGACGTACACTTATGTCATCCGCATTCGCCTCGATGTCCCCTCGTGCACCGTTAGGTTAGGTAACTAACGGCAGAGCGGGGCAGGGCTAGCGCGGGTGTAAAACATAAGTAACGTCTATATAATATATCATATATACTATATACTGTATCTATCACAAAACATCACGTGATCACATCACAGATTTCGCAGCAGAAGAATCATATGAAATATTGGATATACTAGGACGTCCGTGTTTTCAATACGAGCCAGTATAAAACACGGATTCCACGGTCGTGATGAATAGCCAAACCCACACCCCTAGACCCCTACGAGAGCGGCAAGCAACCCTACCAATTCTGGAGTTAGGAGACCCGGACTCGACTCCTCGAGTTGGTCTCCCACTAGACTCCAGAACCCGGTTACTTGTGCCCTCCTCCTTGGGTCTATCCTAGTGCGGAAAAGTAAATAATATACAAAAGGTGACATCTTCCGCAACCTGAAAGTGCCCCAATAAAAGAATATTACATACAAGTTTTTACATGAATGAAAATGAAGAACACTCATCTCACATAAAAAACCCCGGCTATTCGAACACGACGATCCAATATAACATATCCAGCAACACATAACATCACATGTCATCAACGTAAGTAAACATGTGTATCCCAATTGTCGTTGACATATAGCAACGAAACCGGCGATATCACATATTACACTTACGGTCACAGAAAAGAAAGTGTAAAACTACAACAGTTGGAATCCGCAACCTCCTCAGACATCGCATGCCTGACCAAATGAATTCTTTAGGCATCGCATGCCTAACAATTATAAACCCCGCATTTTAGTCTCAAAAATCGAAAACACTTTTCAATACCAAGTCGGGCAATTCAACAAGATTCCCGACATCCTGATCGAATGCTCGTCGCAAACTTCAGTAGACGGCCGCACCCCCGTTACCGTCGACGAAGTGCACCAAGGCGGAACACCGCTACCGCGAGCACCCGAACGGATGCTTTCGGCGATGGGGTTCTCCTACAGTCACTTGGTCGGGGCTATGGAGTGAGGCTGTCTATTAAGTTTACCCGGCGAGTATCCGCGTACGCTACGTGATTGCGACGGACTTTTGATCACATCAAAATTCCGTGGCAACCGATCAAGTGAGACTAAATTGCTATGTTTATAACATTCATTCAGTTATCTCATAACTTATTGTGAATTCCAATTATTGTATCACATTCCGAATAAAATAGAAAATGTTAAACTTTCCGATCGAACATCCAAACACCCAAGTTTTCCCGATACAGATCAACACATGAAATAAGTCTAACAACATCAGTTCGTGCCTCAGTACCAACGGTCCAGCCGTAGAAGGGTCAAGCCAACGCCTCACATGTGGCACGCCGTACTGCCCCAAACCCGAAGGTTCAAAGGGCAGTTCAAGACGGTCACATAATCGAGTTAAGGTTTGTTGTCTTCTAGAGGGTCCATCGCGTTACTTGCACTACTTAGAACGTCGTTAAACTACGGAAAAATCCAACACTTGGAAATTTCCCGACAGGGGAAAAATTGGGTATTTATATCCGGTCGAACTTTTTAACATATTCTAAAAATTATCCGGAAAGCCACACAGACAAAATTTGATAATGCGATCGAACATTCGAATCCCCAAAACAACCCAGAAAAATTCAACTCTTGAAAAAATATTAAAAATACCCAGGAAAACCAGCACTGTTAAATAGGAGTTACTGTGCAAACATCACCTCACAACACGACAAACAGGCCGCGGTTCCGCCGCACGAGCCATGCTCGTGCCGCGGAAGCGCAGCGCTTTAATGGAATTAGGGCATCGAAATTCACAGTAACTCTTAGATATTCCTGCTGATATTTCTACATATTTTTAATACTGAAAAATCCCTGTTTTTAGAAAAAGTCCAGAGAGCCACTTTGTGATCGGGTTTCGGGTTCGTTCAGGTTTCAAATTCCGTCTAGACTTCGCCTAAGGCTCTAGCTAGGCTCTGATACCACTGTAGGGTTCCTAGGCACCCTAATGAGGTCTCACAAGGCATCAATCATGCCAATTTCAAATTTAAACGGTGCCGAGAAACCCTAGAACGGATCGTTGGCTAGATTTCTAGGCGAACAAAGTAAACTAGTTAACACTTAACTAAGAGATACGGAAATACAACCTTTGTAGATCCGGTTCTCCACCTCCATAGCTCCGCAATGAAGTCTCCTCGCTGTCCATAACAAGTTCCGGGCTCTAGCGTCGGCTTCATCGGAAAATGGACGGGCTAGGTCGTCGGCTTCGTGCCGAAGATGATCTACGTCAAGGCATCGCTAGATCAAGCTCCACCTTCACCAAACCATGATAACTTGTGAAGGAAACACACTCTACTACTTGGCAAGAGGTAGAGGATGAAGAAATAGGAAGTGGGTAAACTTTAGAATTGGATTTCTCACTCATTTCCATCAATCACCATTGATGGAGCTTAAGGTTTTCTTCTTAAGTTCAAGGAAGAAGAAGAAGAATGTTATGATAAGATCATTAAAAATAGAATAGAAAATCCAATACTTATCATAATATTAACTATAGTTATGTGTAGAGAATTGACCAAGGTTAAAGGAATGGTTAGGGTTAAGCATGAAGAGAAGAATGGTTACAAAGTCAAAGCTTCATGAAGCTTCAACTAAACTCCAAAATTAGCAACCATTCTTTTCTCATCTATTCAAAATAAATAAATAAATAAATAAGTAAGAAAAGAAAACCCTAATCATTAGTTTAACCATGGCTTAATTCATTACACTTAACTATAGTTAAACATGTATCATCAAACATGATACAATCAAGTGTACAAAAGTATATCACATATACAATGTGCACAAACCAAGTGAGAAAATCCGTTTAAAGTGAACCAATACTAGTTAATGCAAAGTAATATATCAAATATATCATTATGCATTAAATCATTAAATCAACACTTTATTCAATGATCCGGTCATGTCGCACACAACCGACTAGTATACAATGTATCGGCTTATCGAATCAATCCTTGATTCGATAACTAGGTTATATCGCATACAACCATTCGACACATTCATCGCGAGAATGAAATACGGTATCACATACACGCATTATTCTCGGTCCCGCACATATCTCATATACGCTCCTATTTCGTTTCGCTTGAGCCAGGAAACCTCTGTGTAGGACTCTAAAGACTCGTCAATACGCCGGCAGCAGGTGATGATCATATCAAACACCCACAAGCCGCAAGCGGTCTGCTAAACGTAACGGCCACCCGGGTATTGAGCGATCTGAAGATCGACGAGCAAGCCCGCTCACACTCCAGTGAATCCAACCAGTAACACTACCGTACAGTCCGGTCTGATCGTCTGATATGTCGCATATCTCGCCTAGGGGTGGTAAACGTCAGACCACAATAGCTCGATAAGTCGTGTCGATATGAGGTCTATAACAATTCGAGAAACTACTGGTAACACTTACCAGTAAATCTCAGCAACCCTGGCCAGGGATTTCCTGTTATAGCCAATCAAACACAGCGCAACATCAACTCCCTATACCGGGAGAGACGAATCCCCTCCTATCGCTCATTGCCTCCATGTGACTCGGGACTGTACCCAAAAACCACCGTTTTGCACGCCCTCTTGGACGTGGTAAGATGGAAATCAAAGCACAGTGGGAACCACACAAGACTCTATGACGATCTCGGGTCAACAGACTACTCTGTACCAGTGTTACCAGAGAACTGCCATCTGACGTGAGGTATAATACCATCTGGGAGTTCTCGGCGAGTCCGTCCAGTGTACCCAGTCTCCACTGAGCACCCGTATATCATCTCCGATGTCAAACACCAATGGATATGGGATCATCCATCGCCCATCTGTATGGATCGAGAAGGTACACGCTAGTCTACTCTGGTATATCGATGCCCCGTCTCGATACACCCACGACTAGGGACTTTGAAGGATGTACTTATGGACTACCATGTCCCCACTAGTATGATCCGCATCATAGTCCAGGTAGTCAAGTACAGATCCTAAGGGCTTTACCAACATGTAACAGGGAGACAATCAGTGTACACGTTAAGGTAAAGATCAACCAGATAGCATACTATCATGTCGAGCAAGAAAGTCCTCCCTATATATGTCCCAGCATCCACTACAATATACATCCTATGTACAGTAATGGCCTCTAGGGCATACATATAACTAACACTTATTGCATCAAGTGCAAAAACAACATCTGGTATGGTACTTGACATCTCATGATTGACTCAATTGCCTAAGCAAGTGATCTGCTAATCATACGCATCCCTCTCCCCTTTAGTTTGTAAGACACCTTTAAAGAGGGTGACTCCATCACCTGCAGGCACACTACCATACCAGGAGTCGTCCATTCTAAAACACCTTTAGAATGCTGTCTAAGTACCCTAATTGGGACACTACCCAAATCTAGATCTAAAACCATAGATCTAGTAACCAGTATGTCTGATATAAAATCCATGTCCTTTGTGGAGAAACTACTGTGTGACAACCAAAGTATAACCGATCGTAGTATAGGAATTTCACTTCCTACTCTGTGTATGTCATCTAGATACCAGGACATCACACCCTACCACCTTCTTAACAGATCCATCCCCTATTCTGATGAAGTCGATCCTATGACTGTCACATCAGAAATAGATGATCTATCTCCGCTTTATCTACTTTAGTTCATAAATAGACATAGGCTACTTGTCCATTATGCTTCCGCTGCTCCCACTGACTACGACAACCCTCTGGCAGAGTCATATACGCGTACACTTCTAAAGCTGGTTTAGAACGACGCTATACTTATCCTCCTGCTGGGTCTCATAGTCTGAACAACAGTAGTGTCAAGTCTGGGTAAACAAGAACCTCCCAATCACCGTCTTTGAGCATACCGAAGTACCTATCGAGTGCCTGAGGTTACCCACCATATCTGCGGAGTGGCCAATGGAATGTCAAACCAGATTGAATCTTTAGGTTCTTATTAAATTTTCAGTAATCGTTTGCGGTTCTGGAATCACTTCCAGTTCTACCATACTCCCACTACTATTTTCTGAAAAAATCCATTTTACCAAAACTGTGGCGAGTCAAAAACAATATCACTATTGATCTTCCAGACGGTAGAAAGTCAACCCTCGTCATAGCCCGGATCAACCTACAAACAGTCATTACAGAAACGTGTCTTGAGTTATCCAGAGTCTGGTTTTAAGCATAAGCCGGACAACTCCCCGTACCTTAATATCGTTAAGATATGAACCGTTCTATATCCAATATAGAAACAGAGGCACTGATTTAATTGGAACCAGATTCAAATCATGCAGCTGTCTCCAGTGCATGTCAACTAAATGGAAGGAGGCCGATCATCATTACTCAACTTAGGAATACATCCAGATATAAGTAACTTGAAAGAGAAGCAAGTTCTCATAAAACCATTACTATCAACTGAATACCATACACAAGTATCTACATCTTCGATCACCTTGAAGAATCCCGATACTTGCAACATCTGGTTCTCTACTTTACTCTTATACCTATAACTTCTCAAATCTTGGACCTTGCATTTCTACGAAACACATGTCTAAGAACTAGAGAAGTCACAAGTAAACAGAATATAGTACGAGTACCAACCCCTCTGTCCTCATGGACACTGGACAACATACAATACTTTGTATAAGTCCCCTGAGTCTAATAACTCATTCCATGTGTGTCGTAGGTTGAAAACTGTACTTATGGTTAAGAAGAATTACACCGTTGTTTAATGCTCCTTACCTAACCATCCACTGATATAGGTAAATGTCATAAACATAATTTCAAAAAGTTATATCTTACTTTATAAAAATAAACGTACAGATATATCAATTTGAAATTGGTGCATAACAACGGATATTCAAAACCAAATATTTGCCGTCCGGCAAACAACCCAGGTGATTTACTCAAATATCACCAATTACAACGAATCCCGATATAATGAGGATTATCATCCAATTCCCAATAACTTACTCCCACTCATCATCTGTAAAACTATACAGATGTGAGAATCAAACCTGGTAAATGCATACCCTGGAGCAAGGGCTGATTGGGAAATCAGTTTTCTTTTAACAGTACACAGTGAAACTGAAACATTGAAATGTTTCGTAGGGGTATCTGGGTATTCCTAGTAATGCCTCTTCCATTATCAGATTCACAACTGCAACCGTATATTTCTTTGCCATCTCTCCAAATCCCTTTATATGTCTTTAGTCATTTCCTTCTGCACACCTCTTTAGGCGAAATGGTTTTCTTCCTTTCCTACCGTTCGGCACCAGCCTATGGTTTGGAAGAAGACTATCCAATAAGCATAATGGGTATACTCTCTAATCCTAGGAGTACTCGTAACCTGAGAGAAGGTGAAGATAAAAGACAACTAAATAAACGTTATTCCTATTTCTCCTGAACCAGAATCCATCTCCGAACTGGAACAAGTCCTTTCGAGTTCGTATATAACCATACGATGAAGTATCCAAATAACTGTGGATCTTCGTAGTGATACGGAGTGTCCTGAAGAAATACAAAGGTGAAGTAGGAGTGGCGATAAAATACTTGGTTTGGTCGTGAATAGCAGTCGCAATTTATTTTGCCCTCTTACTAATCCATTTATTTGTCTTAACTTATTACCTTCTATACACCATCGTTAGGCTAAATGGTTTTCTTCATTCTCTACCGTTCGGCACCTGTTTATGATTTGGAAGAAGACTATCCAATTACATAATAGGTGTACTGTCCTAATCCAAGGAGCACTCGCAACCTGAGAGAAGGTAAAAGGAAAAGACAACTGAATAGTCATATTCATTTCTCCAGAACCGGAAACCATTCTCGAATCTGGAACAAGTTCCTTCGAGTTCGTATATAACCATACGATGGTTTTATCCAATGGAAGTGGATGTTAGTAGTAATACGGGGTGTTCTGGAGAAAAGGGTAAAAGTAGGAGTAGCAATGAGGTATACAACTCTGACAATCCAAAAGCCAGTGTTTTAAGAAGGTTCGGTTAACTTGGTCACTGAGTCATAGTCAAGGGTCGGGTCATGGTCGCTGCCAAAGAGAGAGAGAAAAGAAACACTCAGCGTGCACTCTAATCTAGATCAGAATGGTTATCACTTTATCTAATCAGGAAACCTCCCACTGTAACCTCAAATTCTCCTCCAAACCTGAAAGAAGAATTAGTAGGGATCACCCGAGGAGTAAACCAACTCATCAGTGAGAATCGGGATCCAACTATCATCATATGATAACTTGACGGAATCCACTCAAGTCACCACACTCCAGAAGGTATGCGCATGCCTGGCAAGTTTCAATTTCTTTAGAAACTCTCGATGTGTGTTTTACCCCTAGGACCCAAGTGACCTTGACGGAGTCAATAAATCAAAGAGTCTTAGTCAAGTTCAACCCGTCATTTTCTGGATTGCATTAAACCCATCCGTACGTGCCCTTGACGGAGTCAACAAGGCCGCACGACTGTCCTAACCAATCCCATATCCATGCTACAAACAAGCACCACTTAGCTACCGTACACTACGCCTTGACGGAGTCAACAAACGCAGCACGAATACTAAATAATACCCGTAAGAAATGACGGAGGGCTACGGCTGGGTTTTTGGCGAAAACCCTTTAACGTAATGAACTTGATATCGTTGAAGGAACTGCATAGCTTTTTAAAAATATAATGACGAAAACCTTTGCTAAGGTCACTCCCGGTGAAGGGATCTCGGCTCTTTCCCCGTAGAATGAGGTGCAGGATATTCCAACTGAATACCACGATGCAAAGCAAAAGACAATCGGCTATAGTGAAGTTATTACCCTGACGCAAACTTCTGTCCAAGGGGTCACTCCCGGTGAAGGGATCTCGGCCCTTGCCTCGTCGACTGAGGTGCTGGATATTCATAACCGAATACCACTGTACAAAACAAAAGAGAACGTTCTTGCAATAACAGTTTTTTGAAAAATGTTCCAACAACATCAGAATAGGTTTGTTTAGGTTGCATTGATCCGAATCAACGCAGTACCATCAATTGATCACACCACAAAAGAACGAAAATAATGATGTACGTATATGCCATCCGCATTCGCCACTGGGTCCCGTCATCACCCGTTAGGTTACTTAACTAACGACAGAGCGGAGACTGGACTAGCGCGGATGCAAAACATATACAACATCTACTAGTATATATATCAATATATAATAATCGCTCAAGGCATGATAAAATGCAACATCACAGAAATGTAATAAGCATCACAGAACAATACAGATATCTGGGATCCCCAGGTTTCATAGAGCCGCTACTGAAACCTGACGTTCCCCTGGTCGTGTGGATAGCATGTGCAATGAAATCCTAGACCCCTACGGGCGCGGCAAGTTACCCGCCAAAACCTGAAGCGAGGCAGCCCCCTTCAGCAACGTGCCCAGCACTTCACGGAATCCGGCAACTTGGGCACCCCTCCTTGGGTCAACCTATACCCCCTACGAGTGCGGCCAATAGCCCGCCAATTCTAGAGTAAAGCCCCCTCCGTCTCAACGTCATGAGATGCGGGCCCGTTGCCTTCTAGAACCCGGCTATCCGTGCACCCCTCCGCGGGGTAATCCTAGTACAGAAAGTAAAATATACAACGGGTACATCGACCTCAGCCCGGTCGTGCCCTAAAAGAATAATATACAAACAGGCAGTGACGGCAGTCCACATGTCGGACGCTCACCCCGCAATATCAAATATACATATACAACCAAACTGTACTACCATTGCATCCAGGCTATCCACCACGACAAATCCGCAACATCACAGCACAACACAAAATATCAACGTGAATGTCACGTTCGTGAATCCGTCTAAAAGAACTATAGCAATTAGACAGGATTTACCGATCAAATGACATTCACGGTCGCAGATATAATGTAAATACTGTGGACTAATATGTTTAAAATTTTCGATCGACTAAATTTCCCGAAATAGGCCCCAAGCACAACTGTAGCACTCAAAATAAATCTGGGCCCAAACAGAATATACCAAAAACCCCAATTTCAAGTCAGAGACCTACTGTAGAAATTTGGTACGGCGTTGACTTCTTACTGCGGCGGAACCGCGGCCAGAACATGGGTTTGGCTGCGGTTCCGCGGCCTTACTGTAGCAACACATTACCAAATTTCTGCAGTGCCCATAAAAAACCCTACCTGATTTTCTGCAGTACACCAAATAATTTTTTGACCACAGAAAATTTTCGACAGAAACTGTGATTTGAAAATGCGGTTTTTAGAAAATTCGTTCGATCGAACTTGTAAACATGTTAGAGCAAGCTAGACTAGGTTAATGGCCTGATACCATGTAAGACTACGGTAGAACCCCGGCTGACTTTCCGAGGCCAAAATGCGGAAACGAAAATTTTTCAAAACTAGAAACCGGCGCTATTGTATGCTTAAAACCCGGATCGAACCGTTAACCTACAACTAGCTATCTAGAGATGGGATAGAATGCTATACCGATCGATCCGTATCCTTCGGTCTTTGGCCACCATCCCAAGCTCCTCGCGGCATCTCCGGTCTTGATCTCCTCGTCGGAAAGGGCACCACATTTACGAGTCTTTTTACGGGCTCCCGCTTCATCCGAAGCAACTCGGACATGAAGTGTGCTAGTCGACGTGTTCAAGGTGTTGTAGAGAATGTTTGTGACAACTTTGTCTCTTGCATCCATGAGATGGATGGAGGTTAGAGATGAAGCCATTGATGAAAGTTTTGAGCTAGAGAAGAAAGAGGAAGGAGTTTCCTCTCTCTTTTCTTATGTTGTGCTAGTATGATAATATAAGAGAGAGTGGAAATAATAATATGAGAGCTCACCCCAACCTTGGCAGCCCCTCTCTCTCCTCTCATCAAATCAACTCACTAATCAATCACATAATGTGATATTTGCACAAGAAATGATACCATGACTCACCCATGAAGTACATGTATCATTTAATGCACAAAATGATGGTTTCTAGCTCATAATTTCCATTTGTAAACATTAACCCAAATGTTTACAACAATAAAAAGATACGGCAATATATAAAGTAAACTCGTGACGGATCACAAGGATACCCCTCACCTGTATATACATACCTGCACCCGCATTCCGACTGAATGTGAATGCGATGAGACTAAAGTAATCCAACAAATCTAATACTAGGATCCGGCTTAAACCAAAGCCTACTAGTATGATCCGTCCGATCAAGATCCGTGCAATACCGCACGTATAAGATCGAACCCCGCTATATATCATATGGCCTCTACAACGTTTCGCCCGAAACTTGAGAAACTGTCTGTGGGGGACTCTAAAGACTCGTCAATACATTGGCTGTGGATTTAACCACTAGCACGTCAGAGATACTAGCTGTACGTAACGGGTTACCAGGTATTGACCAAAAGGGAGGTCAATGAGCGAACTCATCCTGACACCCTACTGAGCCTGTCAGTGGCAATATCCGTACAGTCCGGTCCGTTCGTCTATGAGTATCGCATATCGGACCTAGGAGGTTGGTAAAAGTCAGACCCCCAAAAGCGGTACAAGTCGTGTCGGAGTGTAGCCCAGAACACCCTGAGATACTACTGGAATAGCTACCAGTAAATCTCCTGCCTCGGCCGAGGGCTTCGTGTAATGGCTCTCCTAGACACAGCGCGATCTCACCCCCAATACCGGGAGAGACGAATCCCCTGCCGATCCGCTCACTTGCCTCCATATGGCTCGGGACTGTACCCAACTAAAACCTGTTTGCACGACTCCTTTGAGCCGTGGTAGGGTAGTAATCAAAGCACAGTGGGAACTCACACGAGACAAATGATGACCTCAAGTCGATGAACTAACATGTACACATGTCACCAGGAAACTGCTATCTGACGTCAGGTATAATACCAACTAGCAGGTTCCCGGCGAGTCCTGTCCGGTGTACTCATAACTCAATGAGCACCTGTATACATCTTAGGTGAACCAACTGACACCAGTGGCTTATGAGATCGGCCACCGCCCCTCGTCGGGGTCTCGACTGTATACACTAGTCTACTAATGGAGTATCGATACCCAGTCTCGAAACTCCCATGACTAGGGACCTTTTAAGGATGTGCTTATAGACCCCAGCTCCCACGTATATGATCGCCATCATACTGCCAGTAGTCAAGCAAGAATCCTAAATGCTCTATCAAGGTGCAATAGTGATCTGTACCATCACCTAAAACAGTACACGATGATAAAGATAAACCATGGCAGCATACTATTTTCCATCAACGTGTAATAGTGAACCACAATGTCACCTAAAGCATGTACACGACGATAAAGACAAACCAGATAGTATACATTCATCCTGAGTAAGATTGTCCTACCGGCATAGGTCCTCCCTCAATCATTGCAATCCAATAATTGACTCTGAGGGCACTATATCCAACAGTGAACACCTGTATACTATCTTAGGTGACTCGACACCAATGGCTTGTGAGACCGGCCACCGTCCCTCGTCAGGGTCTCGAAAAGTATACACTAATGTATTCCGGAGTATCGATACCCAGTCTCAATACTCTCTCGACTAGGGACATTTAAGGATATGTCTATGGACCTCCTAGCTCCCACGTATATGATCGCCATCATAATGCTGGTAGTCAAGCAAATCCTACGAGCTTTATCAAAACGTATACACATAATGATAAAGAAAAATCAGATAGCATACTATCATCTCAAGTAAGACTGTTCTACCTGTATAAGTCCCCGTTCAATTATCATAATCGCCTACTTGCAACTACAATAATTGTCTTGAGGGCACTATATCCAACACTAACTACCATATAACCTTTTATTTGGCTTAATTCCTAAAAACTACCAAATATTTTGGCCTAATTATGAGAAACTACCAAATTCTTGTTAAATACACAAGAAACTACAACAAAACTTTCAAAAACTACATGAAACTACCACAAATCTTTCAAAAATTATGAAAAACTACCATAAATAAAGTGTCATTTTAGCAATAATTGCAAACTACCATGAAACTTTCAAAGTATGGTTGTTTCTTGTGATTTTAAGAGGATTTGGTAGTTTCAAATCATGTTGTCAGTGATCACTCGAGTTTATATATAGTACATAGAAACCGAGAATAAAAAGAATGCCCATTCATATAAACGGCTTTATGTGTAAAGCTAGGAAGCACGGACACTTCTATTTGCTTGACGTGTCCATGTCCGACACATATTGGACACTTGGACACTCTGTTGGACGCCGTATCCGACATGCTTGTGCGGTGTCCATCCAAATTAGACATGTCCAACACTTTCACATAGTGTAAGAAGTTGAAAAATAAGAATGTGCATTTGTGTTGACTACTTTGATATCTTGGATGCAAAAATATAAAAAAATTCAATATCTTTCATGTCGGACTAGATATAGGAGTAAAAATCCAAATTGATGCAAATGATGAAGTTGCGTCTATAAAAATCGGGTCTAATTAAAAATGCTTAATATTTTATTTGTTTTTACTATAGCAAGTTTATTCTTGTGTGTTTTACCTTAAATTTTATATATGTATTTGTTTGTGCTTAAGAAAACTTATAGTTATAATGAAAAATATAACCTTGAATTATTTTTTTGTGTTTCAATTCATAGTTTATTTATATTTTGTTATATATATATATCCATGTTCTCGTGTCCTTTTTACAAATTTATCGTGTCCCGTGTCCGTGTCGATGACTCATAAGTGTAAACTGTAAAGCAATTGTAACCCATACAATTAATCAAAAGAATCCAAGTAATATAATGAGTAAAAATAACAATGTTTATATGTAAACTCAATTCAGTATTCTTAACCAAAAATAATAATAAGATACTTTTAAATAAAAAGATAAACATATAAATAACCAAACAGCCATATATGGCAATTATTATTATTTTTCATTGTTGTGTATCATAAAATATCCAAAACCTATAAAAAAGGAAAGCCAAAAATGCACTCCAAAGATTTTTGTATGATCCACTTAAAAATTTATATGGTCAATCCCACGATCAGGAGGGTGAGTATGGAGTAATTGCTTGCCTTGACAAGTGTTGTGTTTTTAATATATAAAAAAAACTTTTTCTTCCCCGCATTTTTACAGTACTCTACTACCATCCATAGTTTAAAACCCAACCATCCATACAAATCATACACAAAGATCCATTTTCATTACTCATTTCTACACCATCAAGTTAGTCCATTTTTGGCAAAAAAGTTGGTTCTTTTTTGTCTTGGATGTGTTGGACTAACCCACATGCCCCAACAACAACAAGCCCCAACAAAAACATCAAATATTATGACTCATATTTTTTATTTTCGAATTGGATGATGGAAAAACCAAGATCCTGGTTACGGATTAAATGAGACATGTTAACATAAGAATTATAATTATTTTTAAAAAATAACAATCATTTGCAGTCGCAACAAGACTTAAAAGTGCTATCACTTGACCGAACGATAACCAAAACTTATATAGTGAAAAAATGGGTCCACCAGATGTGAGATATGTAAATTTAATTCGATGGAAAAGAATGCGTCAAAAATTATAACTCATGGTATCTACGAGGCCTTACTTCTGTTCAGCAAAATGATTTAAATGGCCCAAATCAACATCTATCTCATATGTAAACATTGATAGAAGCAAGATCCCCTAAGAAAATATATTTTAATCCATCTTAAACCAGAAGTACCAAATCTTTAAGATCTTTTTCTTTAATGCCAGTATCAGCACATATTTTAACCAGACCTCATATAAGTTTTGTGTTTGTGCAATCCCTTAATTGTTTAACTTAGGACTATGATCAACCTCCCACCAAATCCTACTGACTTACATCGAGCTTATTGAGAAACATGAGTATTAGAGAAGGAATGTAAAATACTGAATAGACTACATTGTGGAAAAGAAAAGAGAAACAATTATTATTGATAAAAGGGAAGACTACAATAATATGATAGGAGAACTCTACCTCTCTATTAATAATATACTCTTAGGATTTAATACTTGACGACCAAGCAATCCTAACTTGACTTCTAAGTAAATCATAATCAAATCAAATCTAAATCTTACCAATCTGTCAAACATACCAAATCATATCTTTCACGAATATATATCTTATTCTTAACACCCCTCAAGCTGGAGGGGACATATGATATGCTCTCAACTTGTTACAAACCAAATTTCTCTCTAGAAAATAGAACTTGCAACTTCAGTGAATCTTCTTACGTCTTCCGTGTTGTTTTGAAAATTCGACTTTCGTGTTGTCTTGAAATCTTTCTTCAATACTTCAACTTGGAAACTTGCAATTTTGATTTGAGCTGAAATAATCGTCAATGAATTGTTTTAAATGAAAACTTGTGATTTCCGTGAACTGCCATTAATTGATTCTTCAAGCGCTTTCATAAAGGTGTCATATCCCACAACACTTTTATGAGCTGTCATTAACAACTCCTTCAGACTAGTTTAATGACTTGGAGGTCAACACCACACAGCAAGTTTAATGATTTGGAGATCAACATACCAGTTTAACGACTTGGAGGTCAACACCACAAAGCAAATTTAATGATTTTATGATCAACATACAAGTTTAACGACTTAGAGATCCATAAATAAGGAGCCTCAACGAACAAGTTCTACAAACAACTTCCAACAAACAAATAAACTATTTCAACGAAGAGCTTTAACAAGTAAATTCAACGAACCAACAAACTTCATCAACTTCAAATTTCAACTTCATCTTCAACTTCAACATTGATAGGTACTTTACCCATATACTCTATATCTCCCCCTCACATGGGTCATTGAAAGAAGGTCCATATGGAAAAAGTATTATTCTTTATAGATTATCACAACGAACAATCAGCACAAAAGGAAAAAATATATATGAATTGGCATGCATAACTTCCAACAACTTCAAACTTTTAATTTCACCGACGAAAGTTTTTTTCAACTTCACCATTTTTTTAAGTTCACAAAATTATATTTTATTTTTTTCTTTTCTGATTTTTTTAATTTTTTTTTAGAATTTTTTTGAGCTTTTTTTCGGGAAAAGGGTTTTACCTCAAGGTGGCTCGAAATCTAGGGTTTCGAGAAAAAATTCCATGGCAGATGGGATCATCGGCGGTTGAATCAACTTCAACAGTGAAGACGAGATCGGCGGTGGTTGCGGCGACGACCGTGGTGGCTATGGTGAAGATTAGGGTTTGGGTATTAAGGCTGAGTTAACGAGTTTTATAAAGACACGGAAGAAGGTCGTACTCAGATACCATATTAAGAAACATAAGTATTAGAGGAGCGTAAAATAATAAAGAGACTACATTGTGGAAAAGAGAATAGATACAATTATTATTGATAAAAGAGGAGACTACAATAATATGAGTAAAACTCTACCTCTTTATTTATAATAGGCTCTTAGGGTTTAATACTTGACTACCAAGCAACCATAACTTGACTTCTAAGTAAATCATAATAAAATCAAATCTAAATCTTATCAATCTGTCAAACATATCAAATCATATCTCACACAAATATATATCTTATTCTTAACAGAGCCAATAAGCCGTTCATATC
Source organism: Agapanthus africanus (assembly GCA_030015575.1). Classification (NCBI taxonomy): domain Eukaryota; kingdom Viridiplantae; phylum Streptophyta; class Magnoliopsida; order Asparagales; family Amaryllidaceae; genus Agapanthus; species Agapanthus africanus. Next base: position 58,216,063 of record JASDDO010000018.1, on the reverse strand, counting down.
ATCTAAAATAAGTATCGACACATAACTACAAATAGGAACACGTTCATACAAAATTCGATTATTTTTATCCCTTTTCCTTGTGATGTCTCTTCTTTCTTCTTATGTTACATTTATAGGGTAGGATGTGGATGGGCATTCTACAAACAGACAAAAAAGAAAGAAAAAACCAGGTTGTAGTTGCATGTTCATTTGTGTATAAGATTCCTAGTGTACAGATAAGCATCCTCTAATGTGCATACACATACATGTAAGAGTACTTTAAAAAAATAATTAATTATTTTTCATTAACGAGTGCCTACTAAATCCAAATCCATCCACAACAATATGATATTACAATAAATAAATAAAAACTATGCGCGCTCATATATATATATATATATATATATATATATATAAACCCACCGTTGCCGGTCCCAAATCCGGATGAAAAAGGATGATGGTTGTGATAGGCTTGTGACAGCCAACGTAAAACTGTCACATTCTATAATATGAACCATAATAAGAATATCGTTGAGGCGTTCTCTACTCAACGACGTGCTATATCGGATCATGGGTGTAGTGTTAAGTATGCAAGGGCTTCTAGGTCGTCGTCCGGAAACGTCGCGCTATATCGGACCCTGGGTGTAGTGAAAAATAAGCAAGAGTTTCATAGGATCCGTCTAGTTTCTTGGAATATAGGTTTCCATACGGGTAGACTAATAGAATTAGTGGAGATGGTGATTAGGAGGAGAGTTGGTATTATGTGTTTGCAAGAAACTAAGTGGATAGGTGAAAATGGTAGAGTAATAGAGCCTTGGGATTATAAGCCTTGGTATACGGATAGAGATAAAAATCGTAATGGGATAGGTGTAATCATACATAGACGATTGCTTGAGAATGTAGTTGAGATTAGAAGAAAAGGTGATAGAATTTTACTAGTTAAGCTTATTCTAGGAGGGGAGGTCCTTAATATTATTAGTGTTTATGCACCACGGATAGGTCTTGATGACGCTAGTAAACGTCTAGTCTGGAAGGATTTAGACGAGATGGTGCAAAAGATACCTAGTGGAGAGAAGTTATTTATTGGTTGTGATTTCAACGGACATGTAGGTACTAGTCGTAGTGGGTTTGATACTATCCATAGAGGTTTTGGTTTTGGACAAAGGAATGAAGCAGGTAGCTCGATTCTAGATCTTGACTTATGTTATGACTTGATCTTAATAAACACTTAGTTTAGTAAAAGAGAGTCTCACCTTATCACCTTTAGGAGCGGATCAAGTGCAAGCCAAATAGACTTTTTTTTCTGACGAGAAGGATAGGTTGTTGCATCGACTATAAGGTAGAGCTAGGTAAGAATATAACCACTCAACATAAACTTTTAGTTCTAGATTTTCGATTTAGAAGATGACCTAGGAAAATTAGATGTAAGGTAGAATCTAGAGTTAAGTGGTGGCTGTTCACCGCCGGAGACGGAGACGAACCGGGATGGATCGTCTTGCCTGAATCTGGGGGCAGATACTATTTGGATTTTTCCGTCCACCTCTCCGAAGATACCAAGTTGATTTATGGCACCGTATATCGGAGATTTGGACGGATGCGGCCGTTGTAGCAGACTTTATCAGATTCCCCCTCGTTTATGAGGGGTTTTTGATTGTGAAGACACTCTTCCGTGCAGACGCAAGCCTCTGCAGTTAATTACGTTACCGCATTGCGATAACCTCTTTCTCCTGCTCTGGAAGTTCACTTCGTGTCGTGTGTGTTTTTGTTTGTTTTGGTTGCCCGTAAATTGCATACGGAGACTAGCTTATATCGTCGCCCGTAGGACGCGGATTAATCCAAATCCGTATATTTTTAGATTTGGGTTTGGTTTATATAAGGACCGTTAATCTGATTTAAGATTAAGATCGACTTAAACATATGAGCATTTGGGCCCAATTATTTTAGTCTAAGGACATCAAGATCCATTATTGCCATGTTTGAGGCGAATATTAGTTTATGGACATTTCGGTCCAACATTCCCATTTTGGGGACGAATGTTAGTTTAGGGATATTTCGGTCCATTATTGCCAAGTTTGAGGCGAATAATTAGTTTAGGGACATCTCGGTCCGATATTCATCTTGCGCGCACGCGTATTTGTTACGTGACAAAGTGAACAATGTTGATATGGAATGTGCCCAATTTGGGACATGATCCGATTAGAGGCATGCATGTCAATTTGGAAGCGCATCAAGCAGTTGTTGGTCGTCGGGACCCGCCATCTCTCTGAAGACATTGAGAAATTACATGTATCAAAAGTGTGAAGAGATGTACCCTTAAACCAAATCCCATATTTGAAGAAAAAGGGGTTGTTGCGGACTTAAGAATCATTAGTCATATTTGAGACTAAGATTACCTTAGGAGATATAAGATGAATATCATTTTTGATATCATCAATGAGAGATCATTAATCATATTTGAGACTAAAATCAGTTTAATAATATTTTGGGATCACTTTTACTTGAGATCCAGCAAAAAGAGCATTTGGGCTCAGCTGCAAGAAAACTTCCGAGACTTGGCTAATTTGAGCTTTAGTCTGCCTACTCTTTTTTTTTTTTTATTCAAAAAGTGCTAAGCACTTATTTAGGCTCTGTTTATTCAGCCATTTTCTTTTTATGCAAAAGTGTTAAGCACTTATTTGACGCTCTGACACTCACATGGGTGTCATATGAAGCATTTAATTATGGGCGCCGCCCAATGAGCGCTGAGCACTCTGCCACTTTGGTTGTTTATGAAGTGCTAGGCACTTCTCTTTCTTTTTTTCTTTTTTGGAGGCGCCCACGTGAGAAGCACGTGAAACGCTGGACGCTGCCCAATCAGTGCTAAGCACTCAGCCGCACTTATTATTTTTATGGCGCCCACGTGAGGAGCACGTGAGGCGCTGGGCGCTGCCCAATCAATGCTAAGCATTCGGTCGTTTTGGCTATTTATGAAGTGTTAATCTCTTTATGTGGCGTCCACGTAAGGAGCACGTGAGGCACTAGTTTCTTTTATATGGAGATTTAATCTCTGTTGATGTTTTTAGAGAACTTAAATCTCCGTTAATGGTATTTTGACTATTAACGATCATCAAGATCATTATTCTGAGGATCTTAGATCGGTTATTTTTAAAGAACTAAGTTCTTGATTTGAAGGAACTAAGTTCCTAAAGTATTATGTACTCCATGTTTTTTTTATGTTCTTGTATCCATATTCTCCTCTGAATCTTTGATTCTCAAGAATAAGATCTTCCCGATGAGAATTAAATTCTCAACTTGTGAGAGACTTGTCTTGTGGATCTCAGATCCAGAGAAACAACTAAGTTCTTTTGAAAGGGTTAAACCCTTAGATGTGATATTGTAGAGATATTTTGATCTCTTTTCTTTACCTAGAGTTTCGAGAATGAAGCTCTTCTTCTTTTCTTGAAAAATGAGTTCTCTTTTGTTTTGGAACCTTTCTGTATTTTTTCTAAAAGCTTATGGAGGGTTCACTCTATATCTCCTCTCCTCCTTTTTTCCTCCTCCTTGATTAATCTATTTACTCTTATTTATAAAAAGAAGAGAAAAATCAATTTGTTGAGAAAATCTCTTATTGAGAGATCATGATGATCTTTTAGATCAACCGGTGAATGTTATTCACCATTGGATTTTTAATCCAAAGGCTCTCTGTTTAACAGAGAAGATTTCTTGTTTGTTTAACAAGATTAGGAAATATTTTCCTAAAATAGAATTTTATTCTATCATATGAATATCTTGTTAGTTTAACAAAATTCTTGTTAGTTTAACAAAATTAGGAATATATTTTCCTAACATAGAATTTAATCCTATCATATGGATATCTTGTTAGTTTAACAAGATTAGGAAAATATTTTCCTAAGATAGAATTTTATTCTATCAGATGATGGATGGGTGATTTTATACTCACCGTTGGATCAGAAAAGATCTTTCTAATTTGAGGAAGATCAGGAAAATATTTCCCACATAGAATTTAATTCTATCAGATGGTTTAATTGATGATATTTTATCACCATTGGATTTTAAATCCAAGATTCTCTGTTAGAGAAAGATCTTTCCATATTAGAAGGAAAATATTTCCCAAATAGAATTTATCATCTGATGATTTACTATCACCATTAGATCTTTTGATCCAACGGCTCTGTTTAACAGAGAATATTCCAGTTTTTAGGGAAGTATCCCTATGTAGAATTTAATTCTACTTGCTTTTAATTTGGGCGTCGGCGCTCACGTATTGTGCACGTAGGCGCCACTTAAAAATTTAATTCTTATTTATGATAGGCGCTTTTGTGCTTTGCACATTGGCGCCCATGTGAGAAGCACGTTCGGCGCCACCATAGGATTAATCCTACAAGATTGGCGCTGGCGCTGGCGCTGGCACCCTCGTGAAGGACACGTGGGGCGCTGTCTCAACAAAATTTTACAAGTGCTTAGTTGTTTTATTATGTTTAAATATTAGGAGAACAGGCGCTCTTGTGCTTTGCATATTGACACCCACATGAACTTCACGTGCGGCGCTACCTGAGGTGGTAGTTACATGCCTTGCATGTGGGTGCATGTATTTAACACGTGGAGCTTTCCATTTATTTTTATAAGGGAACAACAAGCTCTGAGCCAAAAAAATTTAGCGAGAACAGTGGTGACGGAAGGAAGGCAACCAAAAGGCTTTTATAGATCATGTAGTTCAAGAGGCGGATTGGCAGTCTGAAGATGATTCAGACAAAACATAGAACACAATGGCTAGTTGTATCAAGAGGGTAGCTAGAGAACTTGGTAAGTCGAGAGATGGTGCTCCGCCATCTAAGGACACACCATGGTAGAACGAAGAAGTAAAAGCTGTTATTAAAATCAAGAGGGATTCTTATAAAGATCTGAATAAAAGCAGAGATGCGGAGAGATTTGAAAAGTATAAAATGGCTGAAAAGGATGTTAAGAAAGCTGTTCGGTAAGCTAAAGCTAAGCTCTACAAAAAGGTATACGAGAAGTTGGACACTAAGGAGGCTGAAAATGATATATACTGGATTGTTCGGATGTGGGAAAGGAAGACCAGAGACTTATGTTCAGTGAAGTGTGTCAAAAATGAAAATCAGAAGGTTTTAGTTCGAGATAATGATATCAAGGAAAGGTAGAGAGATTATTTTGACGAATTGTTCAATGAGAGCTTTACTAAGAATTTGGATGGACTTATCATTCAATCTCAAGATATAAACCGTGATTTCATGCGTAAAAAAGAATACCGAAGATTAAAGAGGCTTTGAAGAAAATGAGATCAAGAAAAGCGGTTGGTACAAACGGGATTTCTATCAAGGTTTGGAGATACTTAGGAGAAATAGACATTAAATGGCTGACAGATCTGTTTAATAAGATTTGGCAGACCAAAAAGATGCCAAATAAGTGAAGGAAAAATACCCTTGTACCTATCTACAAGAACAATGGTGACATTCAAAGTTGCTCAAACTACCGTGAAATAAAACTTATGTGTCACACCATGAAGCTTTGGGAGAGAGTGATTGAACACGGGCAAAGAAAGAATGTTAAGATAACAGAGAACCAGTTTGGGTTTATGCCTGAACGATCGACGATAGAGGCTATTCATTTGCTTCGTCAACTTGTCAAGTGTTGTCGAGAGAGGAGAAAAGATTTACATATGATATTTATTAATTTAGAGAAAGCGTACGATAAGATATCTAGAGAGATATTATGGGGGACAATGATGAAGAAGGAGGCCCTCGTCAAGTACATTGACATAATCAAGGATGTATACGATAGAGTAGTGGAAAATGTCAGAGCTTGTGGTGGCCTAATGAGTGATTTTCCGATTACAATTGACTTACATCAAGAATCTGTACTAAGTCCATTTCTGTTTACCATCGTGATGAATGAGCTTAGTAGAACTATGAAAGATGAGAAACTTTGGTGTATGCTATTCGCTGATGATATTGTTCTAGTAAATGAGACGAAAGCAGGGGTTAATACCAAATTGGAGTTATGGAAGCAAACGTTGGAATCTTGGGGGTTCAGATTGAGCAGGTCCAAGACAGCATATATGCATTGTAAATTTAGCAAGCAGAGAAGTCGCGACCACATTGGTATAATACTGGAAAGACAAGAGATATCACCGAGCGATCAGTTTAGATATCTAGGTTCCATCATCCAAAAGGATGGGGAGATCGATAGCGACGTTAATCAAAGAATCCAAGTTGGTTGGTTGAAATGAAGGAGTGCAACAGGGATTTTATACGATCGAAATTTTCCGTTAAGGTTGAAAGGGAAGTTTTATCGGAGCGTTATTCGGCCTGCCTTATTATATGGTACAGAATGTTATGCTCCTAAGAAGTATCATACACAGAAGACACACGTAGTGGAGATGCGCATGCTGCGTTGGATGTGTGGTAACAATAGAAAAGATAACGTGTGAAATGCGGATATTCGTGCAAAAGTTTGTGTAGCACCGGTAGGGGAGAAGATGCGGAAAATCCGGCTAAGATGGTTTGGTCATATACGACGCAGACGTATGAAAGCACCGGTTTCGATGAATGGATACTAACGATTTAGGCAATGTCAAAAGAGCAAAAGGAAGACCAAAGAAAACATGGATGGAGGTGATACGAAAAGATATGGTTGCCAAAAGCCTCAATGAAAGTATATTGTTCGATAAGAGTGCGTGGAGGCAAAGGATTCATATGCTGGACCCAGTGTGATTCTCATGTTGGTTCATGTAGCCTACCCCATATGTTTGGGATAAAAAGCTCAATTGTTGTATACATAGATATGTATGTACAAAAATATGTACGTACTCACACATACATCAGCACTAGGCATATATTATACAATGTCCAGTGTGTTGATAAGTGAGCATCTCCTCACTGCTTTTTGTTAGCAATCGGTGCTAAGGTCGCAACACTTGCGGACAACGGCGGAATAGCAAACGCAAATTTTCAAGAACATAGCACCAATTGCAAACCCAAAATCAATCATTTACTAGTATATGCACAATTCAAGAGAGCAAACATAAAGTTTAGATGGCTACAACCTTTGTAGTGTATCTACTCGCCCGGTGGAAGACCCTAACTAAGCTTCATCGCCTCCGGAACAAGCTTGGTGGCCAACCACCTCGCCGAAGATCCACGGTAACAACCCAAAACTCCCACTTCACTTTGAACACTTCAAATGTAAAGTAACTAACTCTAAAATCTTGCTAGGATACAGAGGTAGAGATGATATGGATTATCTCTCATTTCTCTCTTTTCTTTTAATTTTCTTCTCTTGGAAAAATAGAAGCAAGAAGAGGAAGAAGAAGAAGAATAAAGGTAAAGTTCTCCTTTTCATTTTCTCTCTAAAATAATATGAAACCCATTTCCCACTCTTTCTCTCTCTTTTCAATTATATCCAGAGAATGGAAAATCAAGTCCCCATCCCTTCTTTTTTCTCTCCTTTCAATTATCATCCATAGAATGAATATTAATTAATATGCCCATGCTATGTCTCTTTTCTCTTTCTTTATTTTCTTTTCAAATAAAGAGAGGTTGTCATTTAATAACCAAAAGAATATGTATCATTATACATAAATTTTATGTATCATATACATAAAAGATAAAAGATAAAAAGAGAGTATGAGCATATACGTATCACATAATACATATATTTATAAAGAGAGAAAGAATAAATGTATCATGTGCATTAACATATTATGTATCATATACATATCCATATACATATTATGTATTCATATACATAATAATACATTAGTATCATATACTAAAGAGAGAATATGTATCGTATACACAATACTAAATACCATTATATGGATATTAAATCAACACTTAACTTAAAACCCCGGCTTATAAGAAAACCGGCTCGTATAAACGAATGAACGTCCGATTAAATCACGCATTTAATCAAACTCCCCGCACGTATCCCATACGTACGTCGTATCATCATTTCGCTTGGACAGGTAATTTCTTTGTAGGACTCTAAAAACCTGACAATACGCTAGCAGTAAGTTAAACAGGAACATATCCGATTGAATCTGAAACACTTTCAGATCAATCCCCTCACGAGTTAACCCACAAGCACATCAGCGGTATTAGCTGCACGTAACGGTACCCAGGTATTGATCAAGAGGTAGGTCGACAAGCAAACTCATCTAAACACAACAAAGCCTATCAGTGACAAATACCGTACAGTCCGGTCCCTTCGTCAAAGAGTATAGCATACCGGGTCTGGGGACGGAAACTGTCATACCCTTAATAACTCAATAAGGCATGCCGACATTGAGCTCATAACCATTAGAGATACAACTGATAACAATTACCAGTTTATCTCAACTGTCATGGTCATAGACTTCTGGTTATAGTCAAGTCATGCACAGTGCGGCATCGACCCCGATACCGAGAGAGACGAATCCCCTCGACCACTCCCTGTCTCCATGTGCTTCGGGGCTGTACCCAACTAAAACATGTTTGCATGGCTCTTTAAAGCCATGGTAAGACAGTAATCAAAATACAGTGGGAACACACAAGACACTATGGTGATCTCGAGTCAAAAGATTACATTGTACTCTCGTCATCAGAAAACTGCTGTATGACTATAGCTATAATATCATCTAGAAGTTCTCGGCGAGTCCATTCAGTATACACATTCTCCAATGAGCACATGTATATAATCTCAGTGTCAAACACCAATAATTGTGAGACCAGCCATTACCCCAGTCGGGGTCAAGAAACGTATACACTAGTCTATTCTGGAGTAGCGATGCCCTGTCTCGATACTCCCACAATTAGGAATATTTAAGGATGTGCTTATGGACTACCCATGCCCCACTAATATGATCCCTATCATAATCCTAGTTGTCAAGCAAAGATCATAAGGGCTTCATCAACATGTATTAGCGATACGTAATAGTAAGTAAAACATATACACATGATGATAAAGACAAACCAGATATCATTCTATCATGTCGAGCAAGAATGTTCTATCCATATAGATTATGTGCAATTACAATAATTGCCTTCAGGGCACCTATGCACTTAAGATCAATTATTGCAGTATCATGTACCGAACATCTCTAATATTAGTTTCACAAACTGTATTTGAGAAATAGTCTCAGTGAGTGAATCTGCTATAATGTTTCTCATTTCTTCTCTCTTTATCTTAATCTCACGGAGATCAATCATCTCACGAATCAAGCGATATCTGTCTTAAAATTTGTTTGGATATCTGATGGGACCAAGTTCATGAATGAACTTATTTATCCAAACAGCTTTTGGGGCCGTATCATTCACTGAGTTATACTCAGCATCCAACGTCATGACTGCATTAGTATCCCGCTTGGAACCCTTCCAATATACGGTTCCTCAAAAGAGGCTAAACTTATACTCGTGACAGACTCTCTGCCATTTACGTCACCTTGGAAGCTGGAATCGGTATCCGCCTCCATTTGGAGGCTGCCATTACCATACACCAGAACATCCTTTCAGTGTTTCATAAGTACTTGAGAATGTTTTTCATCGCTATCCTTTTGTTTCTCCAGGATTAGAATGATATCTGCTGATTACGGTAAGTACATAAGCTACATATGTACATAACATCGCATGATTGACCCTACTGCCGAAACATGCAGAATGTCATTCATGCGAGTCCCTTGCTCATCGGTCTGTAAGACATCTCTTTAGAGATGACTCCACGATATGTGGGTACACTACCGCGCTAGGATTCTTCCATTCTAAATCTCTTTAGAATGGTGTCATAGTACCTGGTTCGGGACAATCCCTAAATCCTTCTAGATCCACCACTATAGATCTAATCACCAGAATGATTGATATATCACCCAAATCCTATATATGGAGAAACATGTGATATCCATAGTTTGACCGAATTGTAGCATAGGAACATCTTTTCCTATCTGGAGAATGTCATCTACATACAATATGAGGAATGTGACAATTCTCCTTACATTCTTCTTACAAATACTAGGTTCATCTATAATTTTGATGAATTCAAACACTTTGACTACCACATCAAAATAGATGATCCATCTCCACAATTCCTGCTTCAGTCCATAAATGGACTTAAGCAACTTGTTCACCTTTCCGCTGCTCCCACTAACTATAAAATCCTTTTGGCAAAATCATATGCACGCTTACTTATAAATCTCTATTTAGAAAGGCGTCATAGACGCTCACCTGCCAGATCTCATAGTCCGGAAGTGTAGCAATGGCAAGTGCTATCCGAATGGACTTCAACATAAATACGGGAGAAAAGGTTTCATCACAATCCACATCGGGTATTCGACAAAAACCTTTTTCTACAAGTCCAGCTTTATTAGGTTACTAGCTTTCCAACTGCACTGATTTTCTTTTGGAAGATCTACTTGCTCCCAATGGGTTTTACCCTTCGGAAGCATCCAACTAAGTCCATATTTTATTGGAGTGCGTGGAGTCCAAATCGAATATCTTGGCATCCAGCCATCAGTCGGAAGTCACTACTCCTTATGGTCTGCTGATAACTAATAGGGTCATCATCAATCATGATGCAAATCTCCTTGTCACCGTCCACGAGAAAACCGTAGTATCTCTCGAATGGCTGAGGTCGCGTACTAGATCTGCGGAGTGGCTAAGGTTTGTTGGAGACAAGGGTTCTACTAAATTTTCAGTAACCGTTTGTGGTTCTGAAATCTCTTCCAGTTCTACCATACTTTCACTAATTTCTTTTGCAAGAAATTCCTTTTCTAAAAAGGCGGCATGTCAAGAACAAAATATATTTTGATCCTGGACATTGTAGAAGTTAACCCTTGCGAATGCTTTGGATAACGCACAAACTGCTCGTTACTGAAACGTGCCTTCGAGTTTGTCCAGATTCTTCTTTCAACATAAGCCGGACAACACCATATCTTAACTAACTTAAGACATAGTCTCCTTTCATTCTATATCATATATAGAATCTAAGGCGCTGATTCAGACGGAATCTTACTCAGTTAGTACGCAGCTGTTTCCAGTGCATCCCCAAATGAAAAAGACAACTACGGAATACCGAGCTTAAGTATTCACCTCATCGATCACATCGAAGAATCTTAATACTTCTGACGTCCGGTCTTCTACTTCATTCTTATACTCAATGAACTTCTCGATAGTTTCGGACTTTGCGTTTCAATAAGAACATACGTCCAAAACTAAAGTACTTGCAGGTAGACGGAATGAAGTATGAGTACCCACCCCTTATCCGTTTGGACATCGAACAACATGCATCACTATGTATAAATCCTGAGAGTTCACTCTTACTTCGTGTGTTGTAAATTTGATAACTGTATTTTGGCTAAGAATATCTATACCGTTATTCTATGCGCTTTATCTAATCAACATTTGATGAAGGTAAATGTTAATAACATAATTTGAAAATTTTGAATTCTTTCTTTATCAAATAAAGACGGAAATTCATTTTAAAAGTAAAGTTGGTGCATGATAACAGTTATTCAAAACCTAAAATTTGTCGCTAAGCAAAACCAGGTGACAGGCCCCATAAGCAACATTTGCTCCGATTTCCGACTTTGAGAATCAAATAACCATTTCCCAATACTCTCTATTCCTAAGAATCTATAACACTTTACGGATGCGGGATCCTGATCCGGTATCTTATACACAGGAAGCAGAGTTGATTGAGAAACAGTTTTCAATTACAGACACAGCAAAAGATGAAGTATCATATGCTTCAAGGGGTGGCCAGGTATTCTCAATAATGCCTCTTCCATTGCCCAGGCTCATGAGAGTAGTTACAATCTCCTTTCCCTTTAACCACAATCTCTTTATGTCTCTTCATCTTACCTTCTATACACCATACTTATACTTATGCTGGTTGGTTTTCTTCCTTCCCCTCCTTTCAGCTTATACCTTAGGTTTGGAAGAAAACTATCTAGCAAGCGTAACTGGTGTACTCTCCTTGTTCAAGGAGCTCTCAACTAGAGAGAATATGGAAGGAAGAGACAATTAAATTATGTCAATATGCAATTCATTTTCTCCAGAACCAGTGACCATTCTCGAACTGAAACAATTTCTTCGAGTTTAACTATACGAGATGGCCTTCCAAACAATATGAATCCCTATATCTGATACAGAGTGTTCTGGAGAAGATAAAGGGGAAGTAGGAGCTAAAGACATATGCAGCCTTGTCGTGAATTAGGGCAATCATGACATTCTAAAAATAAAGTTTATAAAAAGGTCCGGTTAACTTGGTTTTACATATTTTAGTTTAAGGTCGATCATGATCGCTGCCAGAGAGAGAAAAGAAACACTCAACGTGCGCTCTTGCAAGATTAGATTGGTTTATTAATTTATCTAATCAGAATGGCTCCCACTGTTAAGTTGAATCCTCCTTCAAATCTTAAAAGAAGAACTGGCCGAGATCATGTACACTCCATAAGTTCGCTAATCGGTCGGCCAGTCATGTGTAAGTATTTCGAGGGAGGTCCCCTGTGCTCTCGTACGGACCAAATTTAATAACCACGTTTCCTTATAACCACGTTTCCTTATAGGCATAACCTCGTAAACACCTTTCTAGACACCTAATAGGTTAGCTAATTATGAAGCAAAAATCTCCCGGGAATAACTATTACTCACGGTAGGAATCGGGATGTAACAATCATACAGAAGGAATGCAATCACATTGCAAATTTCAACACTTGAAACTCCCGATATCGTTTTTACCCCCAACGGCTTATGATCTTGACGAAAGCCAACAAACCATAAGTCGCTAGTCAAGTTCTATCCGTCATTTTATGATTAATTTAGACCCTTCCGCACGAGCTCTTAACGAAGGCCAACAAAGCTATGCGGCTGTCCTAACCAATCGCATCATATACGGCAGATAAGCATCACTTAGCTACCGAACACTACGCATTGACGAAGGCCAACAAACGCAACATGAATACTAAGTACTATATTCATCTGAAATGACGGAGGGTTGCGACTGGTTTTGAAGAAAACCTTTTAACATAATGAATTTAATATCATTGAAGGAATCGTGTGGTTTTGAAAACATAGTAGTTATGAAAAATGGTTCCTACAACATCGATTTAGGTTTATTCTTTGCGGTAATCATATTAACACAATCCCATCAGATGGATAATAACATTTATTATCAAATATCCTACCGCACTAGAAAAACATAATAGGGAAAAAGAAAATAGAGTGTTTTATATGCCATTCACATTCACCACGGGACACCGGGTTTTCTCCGTAAGGTTACTTAACTTACGGTAGGACAGACATAGAGCTAGCGCAAATGTAAAGCATATAAAAACACTTATTTATATATATACACACATCATAGGAAAGTAATCATATTACAGGCGTGCGGAAAAACATAAATGGAAAAGTCGGATATCCTAGGAATCCCGCATTTCGTTTGAACCCCAAACGAAATGCGGCATTCACGGTCGCATGAATAGCCCGTACATAGCCAAATTAAGACCCCTACGAGCACGGCGAGCCACCCGCCAATCCTTGAAACGAGGCAGCCCGACCTCAACATCATGAGGGGGCCACCCAGCGCATTCTAGAATCCGACGGCTCAAGCACTCCTCTGCGGGTCATAAATAAACCATATACCCCTCCAAGTAAGGCGAGCAACTCTCCAATTCTAGAACGACGGCCCGATCTCAACTCACTAAGATCGCCACCTAGCGCATTCTAGAACCCGACGGCTCGAGCACTCCATCGCGGGGTAACCTGTATCATATACATACAATAGGCAACGACGGTCTCAACCAGACCGCGTTCCAAATAAAAGAATATACAATTGGCATTATACACAATACATGAATGAAATACAAAGCTTGTGCATCACATTCACACGCTGAGCTATTCGATCGCAACAATCCGAACCAAATCAATACACACCATCACATGTTCTAATGTGCAGCATCGTCTAATTGATCACACATCAATTATGCGACGTTTACCAACACATCAAAGTATTTTGTATCATGATGATCCAATAAAAAAACACATCCAAAACGAAATCCGGAGACGTACCCGTCGAAACAAACACGAGCATACCCCCGGCCGTAAAAACCCCGAGATGTGCGCGACGCCATAAAATGGAGGCCAGCGCGCGCGTAGCCCCAGTTCCCAAAACCCCCTACAATTTTCCAACCCCCGGGCCCAACAGTTAGGCTCGGGTTGGAAAGCCCGAGCCTAACATTTGGGCCCGGTTTGCTGCCTCCAACCGAGCCCAATTAGGCTTGGGTGCAACCAATGGATGCCCCCCAACCCGAGAGCAAGTTGGGGTGGGAAATGGGGGGGGGGTTTGGAAATAATAATTAATGTGGTGTGTGGGTGGGAAAAAGTGGCAGCAAGGGAAGGGGGAAACAGAGAGCAACATATGCTAATTTTTGAAACCGACAGCATCATGCAACATGCAAATTTTGCATGATGCATAGAAATTTGCATGATGAAAATTCATTGTTTATTGGATCATCAACAACAATTGCAACTACTAGTAAATGATCGGCTTTGATACCATGTTGGCAATCGGTGCTAAGGCCGCAACACTTGCGGACCACGGCGGAATAGAAAACGAAAATTTTCAAGAACATTGCGCCTATTGCAACCCCAAAATCATTCGTTTACTAGTATATGCACAATTCAATAAAGCAAACATGAAGTTTAAAGTGCTATAACCTTTGTAGTATGTTCACTCGCCTAGTGGAAAACCCTAGCTAAGCTCCATTGTCTCCGGAACAAGCTTGGTAGCCGACCGTCTCGCCGAACATGATCCACAGTGAAAACAACCCAAAACTCCCACTTCACTTTGAACACTTCAAATGTGAAGTAACTAACTCTAAAATCTTGCTAGGATATAAAGATAGAGATGTGGATTATTTCTCTCATTTCTCTCTTTTCTTTTCATTTTCTTCTCTTGGAAAAATAGGAGCAAGAAGATGAAGAAGAGGAAGAAGAATGAAGGTAGTCCTTTTCGTTTTTTCTCTAAAATAATATGAAGCTCATTCCTCACTCTCTCTCTTCAATTATATCCAGAATGGAAAATTAAATCCCCACCCCTTCTTTTTCTCTCCTTTCAATTAATTAATATGCCCATGCATTCTACGTCTCTTTTCTCTTTCTTTATTTTCTTTTTAAATAAAGAGAGGTTGTCATCTAATGACCAAAAGAATATGTATCATTATATATAAAATTCCAGATCAATCCCCTCACGGATTAACCCATAAGCACGTCAGTTGTACTAGCTGCACGTAACGGCTATCCAGGTATTAATCAAGAGGTAGGTCGACGAGCAAACTCATCCGAACCCAACAAAACCTATCAATGACAAATAACGTACATTATAGTATCTTTGTCAAAAAGTATCGCATACCGGATCTCGGATGGAAACTGTCAAACCCCCAATAACCGAATAAGTCATGCAGACATTGAGCTCATAACCATTAGAGATACAACTGATAACAGTTATCGGTTTATCTCAACTGACATGGCCATAGACTTCTGGTGATGCACAGCGCGACATCGACCCCCTATACCGGAAGAGACGAATCCACTAAGCCACTCACTGCCTCCATGTGCTTTTTGATTGTATCCAACTAAAATCTGTTTTCATGGCTCTTTAAAGCCATGGTAGGGTAGTAATCAAAATACAATCGGAAGACACAAAAGACACTATTGCGATCTCAGGTCAACGAACTACCATGTACCATCGTCGTCTGAGAATTGCTATCTGACTATAGGTATAATATCATTTAGGAGTTCTCGGCGAGTCCGTTCAGTGTACTCATTATTCAATGAGCACTTATATCCAATCTCGGTGTCAAACACCAATAGTTGTGGGACTAGCCATCATCCTGGTCGGGATCAAGAAACGTATACACTAGTCTACTCTGAAGTAGCAATGTCATGTCTCGATACTCTCACGACTAAGAACATTTAAAGATGTGCTTATGGACTACTCATGCCCCACTAATATGATCGTTATCATAATCCTGGTAGTCAAGCAAAGACCCTATGGGTTTTATCAATATGCATTAGCAATACGTAATAACAAGTAAAACATATACACGTGATAATAAAGACAAACCGGATAGCATACTATCATGTTGAGCAAGAATGTTATATCCATATAGATCCTGTACAATTACAATAATTGTCTTCAGGGCATCTATATTCAACACTTTTAACTAATTCAATGCATGAAAGCCTATCACTCAGGCTACATTCTGGGAAGTAAAAACAAACTTAATATGGGTTATAGAGTTTCCCTCAAAATAAGAAAGGAAACAAAAAAAGGGCATCACTGAAAATTGAACTTTGAAGAGACCTATGATAGGACTATAGTATATGAATGAATGACCGCCACATGACTATGCACACCATGTCAAGCACACATGAAATGCAAGAAAAGTATACAAATTTGATACTTTTAGCATGATCCATCATGCAAATCGCCAAAGACTTTCTCGTTTATTAGTTATTTACGATGTGTATGGCATCTCTAAGAGACCACAACACATGAGCAATTCTCCAATCAGTGAAAATTAGACAGAGAATGACCACAAGTTACTGAAACGAGAAGCACAATTAAACCAGACATTCAGCACAAGCTGTAGTCACTAATCACTAACAGAGATTTTCTAGAAGCGTTGAAGCTTGCCCAACTTAGCTTATGACAATTAATTCACGAAAGTCAATAGACCACTAGACTTGAAAACTCTTTTCATAAGGAACTTACTGATACCTCTCTTAACTAGTAATTATACTGAAGCTTCCAGGTAATTAAGCTTGGATGTTGATTTCTCTTGTTATTCTGCTGCCTCAAACTCGTTTTACTTCAACTCATTATCACTGCATAATCTTCTTATCATTAAGATTATAAAGAACTGTAGAAAAATAGTTCGTATGCTAGAGTTGTCAAATAGGAAAATCAATATACTGCATGGAATTGTCACATACAAGTATGAGGAAGCAATACAGCATAAGTATGAGCAGTGGTAAAAGGTGAAATCTACAATTAGAACTTGAATATAACTTCATGTATATAGGGCTTCAGTGCAGAATTTTATGGTGTACTTTACTTTTATAATGCATGCATCATAAGGCAAGCAGATATCCTTGACAAAAAAGGTAACTAAAGGAATTAAAGGTATGCAGTGATAACCATATACTGACTTTTTTATGAGTTGCCCATATTGCAATAGAGGCAAAATACCGCCATCATCTTGGACCTGCGGAAGCAAGCTTTACAGCCTCAACCTTTGGCCCTGGAAAATGGATGGCAAGTATCAAACATGTCCTTAAAATGGACCTTCAAAAGTTCCAAATCCAAAGAAAGAAAACAATAGACTCGAGAAATGGCCCAAACTTAATGTAATAAAGACCAAAGAATGCTGAATTCCAAAACAATTGATGCACGTTTGAATAAAAATGTAGAGTTGAAAAGAATACAGAAAGAAACAATGAAAGCTTTTCACAAGCGAGCATAATCATTATATAAAGGGATTTTTTTTGAAGGAACATAAAAGTGGACATCCACTCCAGCGAGCCCAAATTTAAGATTTCTGATAACAATTATAAAACACCACTACGTACTAAAGCCTGCCACAATTTCCCTGACAAATAGTGAGATAGAAGAAATCGGACATTTCCAACTTCATTAGTTGACACATCCGTCAAAGTAGTTAAATTATTACTTTCTGTGTTCAATTATTAAATATTTCACATTGAGGAAGCTTACACAGTACAAAGCATAACTATATATTCCTCATCCTTCTTTTGGCATAACCCACAAGTTCTTTCCGCGATCTTTGATGTATATTGAGTATCAGAGGTGTTCATAACTTCTAGTTTCAAATAGTAGTGTAAGTTGCACGGTTAAACCATACATTCATAGTGCAAACCAAAATAATAACGGTAGGTGTTCAGGCAATAACCCACTAAAGATGAAAATTATCATTTCTGTATAAAAATTCATATTACAAAAAGAATTTCTCTCTATTTAACATGGATTTAGATACCCTGCCTTACACTGCCATTAGAGTAATGGATCAAATTTTCCAGACTCTTTACATCAAAGAAATCCCAACAACAACTTTCCAAAGTTACCACTTATCTAATAGAAACGTCATTTTCAGCAGAAATTAAATTCCTAACTTGCAATAGATGTTCATCATTTGATATATGGAGCATACAACGCAGGTTAGTCATCAATGCTTCTTGATCCCAACTTATTGGACCGGAAGCATATAATGCCATAAGAGTTTTTTTGTAAGCATGCAGCTCTAGCTGATGAATGTCTTCTCTCAGAGATTTTTCTGTATTAAGAGGTAGCTCTCTTCCTAAACAAAAGGTTTCAGCATCACTGGAACAGCTATCCACATCTTGAGTTAAACCATTAACAGAATAATGAAGTGGCCTAAATGGACTATTGTTACCACTACAACTACCAACAGATGATGAAGCACTCTCCGTCTCATTGGGTTCTGAACTTGCTCTAAAGTAACAATTGCCGGCAGAATTTTTCAATAAAAATTCACTTGTTATATTGTTTAAGGCTTGCACTTGTTCCTCCCCCAACATTTGATCTACCTTTTCACGTATATTTGTTGAATTCGCTGCAGTGAGTCGATGGTTACTTCCCTCTTTCTCGATTGTCCTTATCTTCTTGCCAGCTCCTTCACATGTTTCTTCAAGAAGAACACATGCGTGTAGCCTTTTCTTCATGCATTTTTTGGCAGATATCTTAGTTTTTTGGCAGATGGACTTCCCTCCCTTTGCTAACATATTTCTTGTTCCATTGTGGCAATTAACAGAATCCTAAAAATAAATGCAACAAAGTTCAGACACCATAACAATTTAACAATGTCATAACAGCATCTAGGATATAATCATTTATTTTAAAAGACATAAGCAACAACAAAGTTAGAGAAGAAAAAAGTACAAGAAACATGAAACTACTCAAGAACGAATCAGCAGAATGTTGTAAAACAAGTATTCATAAAAGGTTAAAAACAAACCTTGAAAAAGGAGAAAATAGAAGGAAAATATGTCTAAGGGGGGAGAATGTGGGAAAATACTGTCTTCACTAAGTTGACATTGTGCGAGATTTGGATATTTGGTGGCCTACGCACAAAAGTCCTGGTTCAATGGTTTCCGCCCCAATATTTTGCATATGATCAATTATGTGGTCGTTCAACCTTTTATTACTTCTCGAAGAGATTGCTTGCCGAAAATTTGTAAGCTATTGATAAATCGGCTTGTTTCACAACACTGAATCGATTTGAAGCAACATGATTTGGGTGCAACGACATTCCATGCCCGTTTTGGATGATATAAGATATAATGTTCCATAAAACATTACACAATCATAATGCGATGCAATTGGACCATGATCTAAAAAATAAACAAATTACATAACATACAACGCAACACAAGATTAGAAAATATTACCTTCTGAATCACAACCCATTTATTGTCTTGCCAAGCCTGCCGCATCCTAATATTAGATGAGCGGGCTCTAAACTCCATGGACGATCCCAAAAGTCTAACAATGAAGCAATTTCGACCAAATACTCTAGACACCTCAGCAAGCTTCCATGAGTAATTGTCAAATACTTCGACAATGTCAGAAGGCACCCAATATTTGGGGCCCTCCTTAAAAGGAGGGCAGGACCTAATGGCATTCCTCGGCACTCTTTCAACGGCGGGTCCTGTGTACGTCATACATTGATCATATCTAACTTCATATGTATGATCATTGCTTGAAATGATTTCAGCACACCACCAGGAACCCGAGGGCACCTCCCTCTTGCTCAAAACCTCAACTTTGGTCCCTTTCTTAAATCTCATAGTCGAAGCAATATCAAATCCAAAAACTTTTAAATCTGATAAGAAAAGAAACAAACAAGCAAAAAAAGGCATTAGGGACAAATCAATAAATAAATAGATGGTTAATGAATATACTGTTTCATGAAATTTAGCTGTATGCTAGAGGTAGCTAAAGTTTCCTTAAAGAGAGAAAAATAAAAGTAACATACACAGAGGAACAAATAGATCAACCATTGAAACAAAACCACAGATAAAAATAACATCACAACAACATCAATCAATAAGATCTAAGGTGGTTGCAATTATAAAAAATTATAGGGTAAATTTTATAAAGCACCATCGAACTTTCAATGTTTTTTGAGATAGCACCGTTGAACTTTAAAATTGCCACGAATCCCCATCGGATGATAGTTTTGTTAAAGAATTAAAAGATATTTTAGTCAAAATATACCATAACATGGTTATTTATTCCATGTGCAAGGTTGTTCGTAGATTATTCAATCCATTTGAGCCTTAAACGAGTTGACGAAATTAACATTTCCAAATCCTACATTATTCATAGTCTAAACCAAATCCTACAAAAAAATTGTCCATTTCAAATTCAACTACCCCAACATAGAAATCCATCACAAATGCAGAATCTATCCCTAAAATCATGATCACGGACTAAACCCTAATTTAAACGAATTTTGCACCTACGATCATATACAATCATCAAATTATCTGCTTGCGATCACATAACAGAATAAAAAACAGTAAACTATAATAAATTACTTTTAAAAAAACACATCAAAGTGAGAAAGTTACGACAAAAAAGCTAAGAAATTTACATCGATCCACACGATTCTAACAACAATGCACAAACATTGAACTATGATAGAAAATTAAGAAGAGAAATTCACGAACCTTTCGATCAACAGGAGATATTTCTTCAATTTTCGTAGAGATCGAAATATTAAAAAATTAGGGGAAATTTAACAGTTTTGAACAAAAAAGGCATTATTAAATCTAGCTTGTTAGTGTCTCTCAAGTCCGCTATTAATTATGGTAATTACCCTTATTAATATTAGCACATTGATCTGAACCGTTCGATCTGGACTTTGAGGAGAGAATAGACGGTTGAGATTTTTTGGAGAGAATAATAATATAACTTCGAGTGAACATTTGCCAGAGAGATGCTTGTTTGGTGGGTTAGTGAGGATGTTTGTTAGGAACCAACTATTTCTATCTGCCATTTATTGCATAGGAATTTTTATGCGAATTTTGTTATATTATAATAAAAATGTGGAATATGATTCACAATCGAAGTATGGCAAAGAAAAATACTTGAATGCTTGTTTTGGGCCTTTGGGTTGTAAACTAAAGCTAGAATATATACATACGTACATACATACATACGCGTGGGCGGGAAGTATGGCAAAAAAAAAATACTTGAATGCTTGTTTTGGGCCTCTAGGTTGTAATCTAAAGCTAGAATATATATATATAGAGAGAGAGAGAGAGAATAAAAGAGGAAAGATGCCATAGGAGGGAATTTCCTCCTATGGTGTCGAAAAAACACAACCTCCATCGTTTTTTCCGACGATCGGCACCCATCATCTTTATCGTTATCGTCTAAGATGTGAGTACAGCAAAATTCATGTGATTCTACAACCTTTTCACCGTTGAATTAGTGGGTTCAAAATTAACGGTTTATCGACAGTAGAACTTTTTACATTGCTAAATCAACGGTGAATGATGGAGGAAAGAGGCCATAGGAGGAAATTCCCTCCTATGGCATCTTTCCTCCATTATTCTCATATATATGAAAGGTTACGCAAGTGCTCCGGCCAACTACCGCGACCAAATAAGGAACAAATTTTTTTCTAACGATTTGAACATGGCACTAGAATAACTTTTAACCTGGATCTTTCCATAAACCTATCTAGCAAAAAAAGTAGTGCTATTTACTATGGAAAGAATTCTCACCAAGCGACCCAAGTCCTTCGGTCTTCTTTCCTCTTCATGTGCTCCAAGTGGCCACCTTGAACTTGTTTGATCTCCATTTCCGGCTCCTTCAGTCCTCCAGGATCGAGCTTGTTCTCTGCCCCTCCTTTGTCGTAGATGATCCACCCGAGGGATGTGATTCATGGCTCTAACTCCTAACTAAGTAACAAAAGGAGCAACTAGAGAACTTGGAATGCTAATCCAAGTTTTCTAGGATGTAGTATGAAGATCTATGTGTTCTACTATCTCTACCTTACATCTTCACTTGTTTCTCAACTCATGAGAGGGTAGCGAAAGAGGAAGATGATGAAGGTGGAGGAAATCAAGAGGAGGATGAAGATGACGAAAAATGGGAGCTCAAGAAAATAATGAAGCATCCAAGTGAGAGAAATTCAACACAAAGGTTTTGTGTATGAATTCTTTCAATAAACAATCAACAACCATACTTCAATAGTAACTCCAAATGAATTAAAAATTCATTTGTTAAATATTGAAGCATGGTTATTGCCATTCCTCCCATACCTCACACTTTACACCTCATTTTCCATTTATCAAATAAAAGGAAAAAGCATAATGAGGTGGCCACCTTCTAGAAGGTAGTCTGTAATAAAATACGGATTACAGTCTGCTGTATATACATACCTGCATTCGGATAAAAACACGAATGCCTAAAGAGATAGAATAACACGAAGAACGTAATACTAGAATATACATATCGAAATACATATATGTAAATAATCAAATCAATACCTGATTTAATTATCCGGCTCAAACCCGAGCCGGCTAGTATTACCAACTGTCCAATCGAAAGTCCAAGTACAAAGTACATCAATCGATCGGAATACTGCACGTATCCAATACGGCTACTATATCATTTCGTCTGAACTAGGGAAACCCTCTGTGTGGGGCTCTAAACACTCGACAATACGCCGGCAGTGAGTAACTGGATAAATCCATAACCACAAGCACGTCAGCGGCACTAGCTGTACGTAGCGGTTACCCGGGTACCTATCGAAAAGGAAGGCCGACGAGCAAACTCATCCGGATCCTTACTGAGCCTATCTGTGACAATCTCCGTACAGTCTGGTCTTTTCGTCTGAGAGTATCGCATACCGGGTCTACGGGGTGGTAAACGTCAGACCCTGGTAACCTGGTAATTCGTGCTGATGCGACTCAAGACCAATCCGGGAAACTACTGATCAGCCTACCAGTAAATCTCAACTGCCTTGACCAAGGTCTTATGGTCCTGACCAATCGAACACAATGCGATATCGACTCCCTATACCGGGAGAGACGAATCCCCAACAATCGCTCACTGCCTCCATGTGGCTCGGGACTGTACCCAACCAAAACCTGTTTGCACGACTCAGTAGAACCGTGGTAGGGTAGTGATCAAAGCACAGTAGGAACTCACACGAGACAAATACCGATCTCATGTCTAAAGACTAACATTTACTCATGCCACCTGAGAACTTCTACCTGACGATAGGTATAGTACCATCTGGAAGTTCTCGGCGAGTCCATCCGGTGTACTCACCCCTAGTGAGCACCTGTATACGGTCTTAGGTCTATAGACCAATGGTTGCGGGACCAAACCATCGCCCCTCGTCGGGGTCTAGAAACGTATACACCAGTCTATTATGGAATATTGATGCCCAGTCTCGATACTCCCACGACTAGGGACCATTTAAGGATGTACGTACCGACTACCCAGCTCCCACAACTATGATCGCCATCACAACGCAGGTAGTCTAGCATTGATCCTATGGGCTTTATCAACATGTATAAAAGATATGTAATAGCAAGTAAAACATACACATGTTAAGATATAGTCAAACCAAATAGCATACTATCATATCGAGCAAGACTGTCATGTACATATATATGTCCAAGCATCTATATGTATGCATATACAATAATGGCCTCCAAGGCATACATATCCAACAATCTCCCACTTGCACTAAGGCCATATATATTGGCGTACCGAGTATCCAACGTCTGCTCTAGGACCAGCTGTTGGCGTACCGTATACCCAACATCTCAAAAGGTCTCTCGAACTATGCTTGAGGAAGGGCCTTGGTGAATGGATCCGCAGTGTTGTCTTTTTTATCCACACTTCGGACCTCGATCTCCTGGCGATCTACGATCTCCCTGATCAGGTGATACCGCCTTAAGATGTGCCTGGATTTCTGATGGGACCGTGGTTCCTTCACTAAAACTATAGCCTCATTCTTATCGCAATTCAAAGGTATTGGGTCAACAATGGACGGAACGACCTGAAGTTCATTAATGAACTTCTTCATCCAGACAGCCTCTTTTGCGGTATCGCTTGCAGCAATGTATTCAGCCTCCATCGTCGAGTCTGCAACGGTATCCTGTTTAGAGCTCTTCCAACACACCGCCCCTCCGTTGAGGGTAAATACAAAACCCGAGACAGACTTGCTGTCATCCTTGTCACTCTGGAAGCTTGAATCGGTAAAGGACTCGACCTTTAGGTCTCAATTACCGTAAACCAAGAACATCTCCTTAGTCCTTCTCAGCTATTTGAGAATGTTCTTTACTGCTGTCCAGTGGTCCTCACCTGGGTTCGACTGATACCGGCTCACCACGCTTAGCGCATAAGCTACATCTGGCCTTGTACATAGCATCGCATATATTATAGATCCTACCGCCGAAGCGTAGGGTATAGTGCTCATGCGAACCCTCTCATCGTCAGTCTTGGGAGATATCTCTTTGGAGAGGGTGATTCCGTGCAATACGGGTATGTTACCGCACTTGGAATCTTCCATACTAAATCTCTTTAGTACGGTCTCTATGTACCTGGACTGTGAAAGTCCCAGTAATCTCTTAGATCTATCTCTGTAGATCTTGATCCCCAGAATGTACGAGGCATCAACCAGGTCCTTCATGGAGAACCTTTGTGACAAGAATAGTTTGACTGATTATAGCATAGGAATGTCATTTCCTATCAAAAGAATGTCGTCCACGAACAAGACTAGAAATACGACAGTTCGTCCTACAATCTTCTTATAAATACAAGGCTCATTTTCGTTCTTGATGAAGTCAAATTCCTTGACCGTTTCATCAAAACAAATGTTCCAGCTCCGCGATGCCTGCTTCAATCCATAAATGGATTTAAGCAATTTGCACACCTTCCCGCTGCTCCCACTGTCTACGAAACCTTTCGGTTGATCCATATAAACGCATTCTTCTAAACTTCCATTCAGAAAAATCGTTTTTACGTCCATCAACCAGATCTCATAGTCATGGAAGGCAGTAAAGGCAAGTAGGATCCGAATAGATTTGAGCATAGCCACTGGAGAAAAGGTTTCGTCATAATCCACTCCTGGTCTTTGACAAAAACCTTTTGCAACAAATCTAGCCTTATAGGTTTCCACCTGCCCATCTACACCAAACTTCTTCTTGTAGATCCATTTGCATCCAACGGGTTTTATCCCAGGTGAAGCAACTTCTACGGTCAACACTTTATTGGCGTACATGGACTCCATTTCAGATCGCATAGCATCCAGCCACTTATCAGAGTCCTTACTGATATTGGCCTGCCTGAAACTAGTAGGACCATTTTCTTCCAAGATGCAATCCTCTCGATCCCCGTCTATGAGAAAACCGTAGTATCTCTCGGGCGGATGAGAAATCCTACTAGATCTGCAGAGTGACTGAGGTTCGTTGGGTATTACTGAATCTAAGGGTTCTACCAAATCTTCTGTTATAGTTTGTGGTTCCGGAATTTCTTCTAGTTCCACTGTACTCCCACTAATTTCTTTTGCAAGAAATTCCCTTTCTAAAAAGGTAGCGTGGCGAGATACTAACACCTTCTGTTCCTCGGTGTGGTAGAACAGATACCCCTTGGAATGCTTAGGGTATCCTACAAACTTGCACAATACAGACCATGCCTCGAGTTTATCTGGATTCTGCTTTTTAACAAAAGCAGGACACCCCAATATCTTAATGTAATCAAGACATGGTCTTTTCCCACTCCATATTTCATATAGGGTGGTAGGCACTGATTTTGACGGTGCTCTATTCAATATGAATGCAGCCGATTCAAGGGCAAACCCCCAGAAAGAAAGAGGTAACTCGGCATTACTCATCATGGAGCGAACCATATCCAATAGGGTACGGTTCCTTCGCTCCGACACGCCATTGTGCTGTGGTGTATACGGAGGAGTAAGCTGAGGGAGAATGCCATTCTCTTTTAGAAAGTCCCGGAATTCCGAGTACAAAGTACATCAATCGATCGGAACCCTGCACTTATCTAATACGGCTACTACATCATTTCGCCTGAACCAGGGAAACCCTTTGTGTGAGACTCTGCCGACAATGAGTTACTGGATAAATCCATAACCACAAGCACGTCAGCGGCACTAGCTGTACGTAACGGCTACCCGGGTATCTGTCGAAAAGGAAGGCCGACGAGCAAACTCATCCGGATCCTTACTGAGCCTATCTGTGACAATCTCCGTACAGTCCGGTTTCTTCGTCTGAGAGTATCGCATACCGGGTCTAGGGGGTGGTAAACGTCAGACCCTAGTAACCTGGTAATTCGTGCTGATGCGGCTCAGGACCAATCCGGGAAACTACTGATCAGCCTATCAGTAAATCCCAACTGCCTTGGCCAAAGTCTTATAGTCATGACCAATCGAACACTGTGCGATATCGACTCCCTATACCGGGAGAGACGAATCCCCAACAACCGCTCACTTCCTCCATGTGGCTCGGGACTATACCCAACCAAAACCTGTTTGCACGACTCAGTAGAGCCGTGGTAGGGTAGTGATCAAAGCACGGTGGGAACTCACACGGGACAAATGCCGATCTCATGTCTAAAGACTAATCTATACTCATGTCACCTGAGAACTTCCACCTGATGATAGATATAGTACCATCTGAAAATTCTCGGCGAGTCTGTCCGGTGTACTCACCCCTAGTGAGCACCTGTATACGGTCTTAGGTCTAAAGACCAATGGTTGCGGGACCAAACCATCACCCCTCATCGGGGTCTAGAAACGTATACACTAGTCTACTCTGGAATATTGATGCCCAGTCTCGATACTCCCACGACTAGGGACCATTTAAGGATGTACGTACCGACTACCCAGCTCCCACAGCTATGATCGCCATCACAATGCAGGTAGTCTGGTATTGATCCTACAGGCTTTATCAACATGTATACAAGATATGTAATAGCAAGTAAAATATACACATGTTAAGATAAAGTCAAATCAAATAGCATACTATCATATCGAGCAAGACTGTCATGTACATATATATGTCCAGGCATCTATATGTATACATATACAATAATGGCCTCTAAGGCATACATATCCAACAATCTCCCACTTGCACTAAGGCTATATATATTGGCGTACCGAGTATCCAACGTCTGCTCTAGGGCCAGCCGTTGGCGTACAGCATACCCAACATCTCAAAAAGTCTCTCGAACTATGCTTGAGGAAGGGCCTTAGTGAATGGATCCGCAGTGTTGTCTTTTGTATCCACTCTTCGGACCTCGATCTCCTGGCGATCTACGATCTCCCTGATCAGGTGATACCGCCTTAAGATGTGTCTGGATTTCTGATGGGACCGTGGTTCCTTCGCTAAAGCTATAGCCCTATTCTTATCGCAATACAAAGGTATTGGGTCAACAATGGACAGAACGACCTGAAGTTCATTAATGAACTTCTTCTTCCAGATAGCCTCTTTTGCGATATCGCTTGCAGCAATGTATTCAGCCTCCATCGTCGAGTCTGCAACGGTATCCTGTTTGGAGCTCTTCCAACACACCGCCCCTCCGTTGAGGGTAAATACAAAACCCGAGACAGACTTGCTGTCATCCTTGTCACTCTGGAAGCTTGAATCGGTAAAGGACTCGACCTTTAGGTCTCAATTACCGTAAACCAAGAACATCTCCTTAGTCCTTCTCAGCTATTTAAGAATGTTCTTTACTGCTGTCCAGTGGTCCTCACCTGGGTTCGACTGATACCGGCTCACCACGCTTAGCGCATAAGCTACATCTGGCCTTGTACATAGCATCACATACATTATAGATCTTACCGCCGAAGCGTATGGTATAGTGCCCATGCGAACCCTCTTCTCGTCAGTCTTGGGAGATATCTCCTTGGAGAGGGTGATTCCGTGCAATGCGGGTATGTTACCGCGCTTGGAATCTTCCATACTAAATCTCTTTAGTACGGTCTCTATGTACCTGGACTGTGAAAATACCAGTAATCTCTTAGATCTATCTCTATAGATCTTGATCCCCAGAATGTACGAGGCATCAACCAGGTCTTTCATGAAGAACCTTTGTGACAAGAATAGTTTGACCGATTGTAGCATAGGAATGTCATTTCCTTTCAAAAGAATGTCGTCCACGTACAAGACTAGAAATACAACAGTTCGTCCTACAATCTTCTTATAAATACAAGGCTTATCCTCGTTCTTGATGAAGTCAAATTTCTTGACTGTTTCATCAAAATAGATGTTCCAGCTCCGCGATGCCTACTTCAATCCATAAATAGATTTAAGCAACTTGCACACCTTCCCGCTGCTCCCACTGTCTACGAAACCTTCCGGCTGATCCATATAAATACACTCTTCTAAACTTCCGTTCAGAAAAGCCGTTTTTACGTCCATCTACCAGATCTCATAGTCATGGAAGGCAGTAATGGCAAGTAGGATCCGAATAGATTTGAGCATAGCCACTGGAGAAAAGGTTTCGTCATAGTCCACTCCTGGTCTTTGACAAAAACCTTTTGCAACAAGTCTATCCTTATAGGTTTCCACCTGCCCATCTACACCAAACTTCTTCTTGTAGATCCATTTGCATCCAACGGGTTTTACTCCAGGTGAAGCAACTTCCATGGTCCACACTTTATTGGCGTACATGGACTCATAGCATCCAGCCACTTATCAGAGTCCTTACTGATATTGGCCTGCCTGAAACTAGTAGGATCATCTTCTTCCAAGATGCAATGCTCTCGATCCCCGTCTATGAGAAAACCGTAGTATCTCTCGGGCGGATGAGAAATCCTACTAGATCTGCGGAGTGGCTGAGGTTCGTCGGGTATTACTGAATCTAAGGGTTCTACCAAATCTTCTGCTACAGTTTGTAGTTCCTGAATTTCTTCTAGTTCCACCGTACTCCCACTAATTTCTTTTGCAAGAAATTCCCTTTCTAAAAAGGTAGCGTGGCGAGATACTAACACCTTCTGTTCCTCAGTGTGGTAGAACAAATACCCCTTGGAATGCTTAGGGTATCCCACAAACTTGCACAATACAGACCTTGCCTCGAGTTTATCTGGATTCTGCTTTTTATCAAAAGCAGGACACCCCCATATCTTAATGTAATCAAGACATGGTCTCTTCCCAGTCCATATTTCATATGGGGTGGTAGGCACTGATTTGGACGGTGCTCTATTCAATATGAATGCAGCCGATTCAAGGGCAAACCCCCAGAAAGAAAGATGTAACTCGGCATTACTCATCATGGAGCGAACCATATCCAATAGGGTACGGTTCCTTTGCTCCGACACGCCATTGTGCTGTGGTGTATACGGAGGAGTAAGCTGAGGGAGAATGCCATTCTCTTTTAGAAAGTCCCGGAATTCCGTACTTAAGTACTCTCGCCCTCTATCAGATAGGAGGATCTTGATACTTTTGCCAATCTGGTTCTCTACTTCGCTTCTAAATTCTTTGAATTTCTCAAAAGTTTCAGATTTGTTTTTCATCAGATACACATATCCGAACCTAGAGAGATCGTCAGTAAATGTGATGAAGTACGAAAACCCACCCCGTGCATGTATAGACATTGGACCACATACATCACTGTGTATGAGTCCCAAGAGCTCTCCCGCTCTTTCTCCGTGTCCGGTGAACGGAGATTTGGTCATCTTTCCTTTGAGATTGGACTGACAGGTTTCATAAGATGAAAACTCGAACGTGTTCAAATATCCATTTTTATGTAACCTACTCGGTCTTTTCTCTCCGATATGACTAAGTCTACAATACCACAAGTAAGATTCGTTCATTTCTGAAATCTCCCTCTTGCGTGCGTTTTGTATACTGAGAACTGTGTTTTGATTAAGAACATAGATACCATTACACAGTGTACCGTCTGCAACCAATACCTGATTAAGATAAATGTTCATGATATTTCTATCAAGAATGAACTTATATCCATATTTATCAAGTAAAGAAACTGATATGATGTTGCAAACCACAGAAGGTACATAGTAGCAATTGTTCAAAATCATAGTATTGCCATTTGGCATTGCTAGGTGATATTCACCGACGGCAGAAGTATCAACTTGTGCTCCATTCCCTACTCTGAGGGACATATCACCTGGTCCAACTATCCTACTTTTTCTCAGCCCCCATAATAAATTACAGATATAAGATCCTGATCCGGTATCGAGTTCCCAGGATGTAGGACTGACCGAAAAACAGTTCTCAATAACAAGAACACCTGAAGAAGACACAATAGTATGTTTCTTCTTCGATAGGGTCATCGGGGAATTCAAACAATCCTCTTTCCTTTGCTCATATTTATGACTGTTGTCATAAATTAGAGCCGAACCGACGTTACCCAGCCCCGAATAAGAATTCGGATCAGTCAAGCAATACATTTCATTATCTTGATTAGGGCGTGAAATGGTTGCTACTCGGAAAGAAAGAAAAGAAACACTCAGCGTGCGCTTTTGCAAGATTAGACTGGTTATTAGTTTATCTAACCGGGATATCTCCCACTGTTTTCTCGAATTCTTCTTCAAACCTTAAAAGAAGAATTAGTTGGGATTAATCGCACATCACAATACTTGCATAACCTTTCGGTCAGGCTGGTGCCGGTACTTCAAGGGAGGTTTTCCAACGCTTTCGCGAAGTTCCTTAATTACATAACCTCTTTTCCCAGGAGGCGTATCCCCGCTAACATCGTTCTAGACACCTACTTGGTTTATAGCATTGATTGTTAAGTGAGAAAAATCTCCCAAAATTAATCCTATTTATCAGTGGGATCGGGATCCAACTATCATTGTGAGATGCACTAGATGGAATCTACTCTAGTCACCACACTCTAAAAGGTATGCTAAATCAGCAAGTTTCCTGTATGTTTAAAACTCCCGATGTGGTTTTTGCCCCAAGCGCTTATGACCTTGACTTTGGCCAACAAATCATAACGCGCAAGTCAAGTTCTACCCGTCATTGTCCTGATTGATTTAGACCCACCCACACACACTCTTGACTTTGGCCAACAAGATGGCACGACTGTCCTAAACCAATGCATTTATCTATGCTACGGATAAGAAACATACAGCTTCCATACACGATACCTTGACTTTGTCCAACAAACACCGCATGAATACTATGTGTTTTTATCCGAAATGATGGAGGGCTGCGGCTGGGTTTTTGGCGAAAAAACCCGTTAACGTAATGAACTTGATATCGTTGAAGGAACCTGAGTAGTTTTGAAAAAGAGTGGTTTAGGCTCCGCTTTTGAAAACTTGTGGTTTTGAAAAAACCGAGTAATCTACAGTATAGACTTTTGCACAAGAGGTCACTCCCCGCGGAGGGATCTCGGCTCTTGCCTCCTGGAATGAGGTGCTGGATATTCATGATCGAATACCACTATGCAAAGCGAAAGAATATAGCTATAGTTTTTCGAAATTTGTTCCAACAACATCTTTTAGCTTTATTATCTTGCATTAATCAAAATTAATGATGTCCCATCAGTTTAATCCTATCACACCAGAAAAGAACGAAAATATGATGTACGTATATGCCATCCGCATTCGCCACGGGGCCCCGTCATCACCCGTTAGGTTACTTAACTAACGACAAAGCAGGGACTGGACTAGCGCGGGTGCAAAACATATACAATATCTACTAGTATATATATAAATATATATAACATTCATCCCAGGCATGATAATAAGCAACATCATAGAATCTCAGCCAACAATACAGAAAGGTGGATAATCTTAGAGCCCCGGGTTTCATTTGAGCCGCAAATAAAACCCAACGTTCTCGGTCGTGTGGATAGCCTGTGCAATAAAAACCTGGACTCAGAAGTAGGTGTCTAGAACGGTGTTAGCGGGGATACGCCCAATCTCCACAAATAAAACCCAACGTTCACGGCAAGTTACCCCCAATCTCCACAAATAAAACCCAACGTTCACGGCAAGTTACCCCCAATCTCAGAAGTAAGGCAACCCCATTCAACAAAGTGAATGGGCCACCCAGAATTTCACAGAATCCGGTAACTTGGACGCCCCTCCGTGGGTCATCTTATACCCCCTACGAGTGCGGCGAATAGCCTACCAATTCTAGAATGAAGCCCCCTCCGTCTCAACGCCATGAGATGCGGGCTTGTTGCCTTCTACAACCCGGCTATTCGTGCACTCCACCACGGGGTAATCCTAGTACAGAAAATGAAAATAATATGTACAAATGGTGATATCGACCTCAACCCAGTCATGCCCCAAACAAATAATATACAACCCGGCAAAGACGACGGTCTACATGTCGGATGCTCGCCCTGCAAAATGAATATACAAATGAATCTTTGACTGTACCACTAACATTGCACCACATGCTATCTACCACGACTATCCAACCACAGTCACAGCACAAGCATAAAACATCAATGCGAATGTCACATTCGCAAACCCGTCTAAAAGAACATATAGAAATCAGACGAGTTGTACTGATCGAATGACATTCACAGCCGCAGATAAAAGTGAATGTACTGTAAACTATTAAACGGTATCAAATATAATGACTTCGAAACACTCCAAATTGCCCCGAACTGAAAAACAACAGAAAATCAAACTTGGACAAAAACTAGCAACACCTGAAACCCAAACCTCAAGAGACAAGAACACTGGCCAAAATACAACGCAATCCCCCTTAAGAAAACCGGTGAGCTCGGTTTTTTGATGGTTGTGGCCGGCCAAAAACGGTGGGAATCGTGTCGTTTTTTGTCAGTGTTCATCTCACAATGTAAAGAGCACTCTACACTTGCTAAATTTTTTTTTTAAAGCCTTTAAAAATTCGACAGAAACTGTAGTCTGGTTTCATTGTTACGGAGTTGTTTCGGTTTCGTTGTTTTAACATTGTTTAAACTTGCTAGTGTGGGGTTTATGGGCTAGCTCTGAAACCATGAAAAGTTACGCTAGTGCCCCGGCCAACTACCGTGACCAAATAAGGAACAAATTTTTTTCTAACGATTAGAACATGGCACTAGAATAACTTTTAACCCGGATCTTTCCATAAACCTATCTAGCAAAACTAAAGTAGTGTTATCTTCTAAGGAAAGAATTTTCACCAAGCGACCCAAGTCCTTCGGTCTTCTTTCCTCGTCATGTGCTCCAAGTGGCTACCTTGAACTTGTTTGATCTCCATTTCCGGCTCCATCGGTCCTCCGGGATCGAGCTTGTTCTCCGGCCCTCCTTTGTCGTAGATGATCCACCCGAGGGATGTGATCCATGGCTCTAGCTCCTAACTAAGTAACAAAAGGAGCAACCAGAGAACTTGGAATGCTAATCTAAGTTTTCTAGGATGTAGTATGAAGATCTATGTGTTCTACTATCTCTATCTTGCCTCTTCACTTGTTTCTCAACTCATGAGAGGGTAGTGAAAGAGGAAGATGATGAAGGTGGAGGAAATCAAGAGAAGGGAGGAGATGAAGAAAAATGGAGCTTAAGAAAATAATGAAGCATCCAAGTGAGAGAAATTCAACACAAAGGTTTTGTGTATGAATTCTTTCAATAAACAATCAACAACCATACTTCAATAGTGACTCCAAATGAATTAAAAGTTCATTTGTTAAATATTGAAGTATGGTTATTGCCATTCCTCCTATGCCTCACACTTTACACCTCATTTTCCATTTATCAAATAAAAGGAAAAAGTATAATGAGGTGGCCACCTTCCAGAAGGTAATCTGTAATAAAATACGGATTACAGTCTGCTGTATATACATACCTGCATTCGGATAAAAACACAAATGCCTAAAGAGATAAAATAACACGAAGAACGTAATACTAGAATATACATAGCGAAATACATATATATAAATAATCAAATCAATACCTGATTTAATTATTCGGCTCAAACCCGAGCCGGCTAGTATTACCAACCGTCCGATCGAAAGTCCGAGTATAAAGTACATCAATCGATCGGAACCCTGCACGTATCCAATACGGCTACTACATCATTTCGCCTGAACCAGGGAAACCCTCTGTGTGGGACTCTAAACACTCGACAGTACGCCGGCAGTGAGTTACCGGACAAATCCATAACCACAAGCACGTCAGGGGCACTAGCTATACGTAACGGCTACCCGGGTATCTGTCGAAAAGGAAGGCCGACGAGCAAACTCATCCGGATCCTTACTGAGCCTATCTGTGGCAATCTCCGTACAGTCCGGTTTCTTCGTCTGAGAGTATCACATACCGGTTCTAGGGGGTGGTAAACGTCAGACCCTAGTAACCTGGTAATTCGTGCTGATGCGGCTCAGGACCAATCCGGGAAACTACTGATCAACCTATCAGTAAATCCCAACTGTCTTGGCCAAGGTCTTATGTGTTGGAGATAGTGCCCTAAAAGTCAATTATTGGATCACAGATACGTGATTGCAATGATTGAGGCAGGACCTATACCGATATGACAGTCTTACTCGAGATGATAGTATGCTATCTGGTTTGTCTTTATCACCGTATACATGCTTTAGTTCGCTATTGCATGTTGATAGAGCCCATAGGATTCTGCTTGACAGCCAGCAGTATGATGGTGATCATATACGTGGGAGCTAGGGTCTATAAGCACATCCTTGAAGTGTTCCTAGTCGTAGGAGTTTCGAGACAGGGCATCGATACTCCAGAGTAGATTAGTGTATACAGTCGAGACCCCGACGAGGGGCGATGGCCGGTCTCACAATCCATTGGTGTTAGTTGGTTCACCTAAGATGTATACAGGTGCTCATTGGGTTATGAGTACACCGGACAGGACTCGCCGGGAATATGCTAGTTGGTATTATACATATCGTCAGATAGCAGTTCCCTGGTGACATGTATACAGGTTAGTTTGTCGACATGAGATCGTCATTTGTCTCGTGTGAGTTCCCACTGTGCTTTGATTCCTATCCTACCACGCTCAAAGGAGACGTGCAAACAGGTATTTTTTGGGTACAGTCCCGAGCCACATGGAGGCAGTGAGCGGACCGTGGGGGATTCGTCTCTTCCGGTATTGGGGGTTGATGTCGCACAGTGCATGGGTGGCCATCACTAGAAATCCTCGGCCGAGATAGTAGAGAATTACAGATTTGGATCAGTAGTTTCTCAGGTGGTGATGGGCTTCATGCCGACATGATTTATCGCGTTATTAGGGGTCTGACTTTATCCACCCTCTTATACTCGATATGCGATACTCTTTAGATGAACGAACCGGACTGTACGGATATTGTCACTGTTAGGCTCAGTAGGGTTTATGGATGAGTTCACTCGTCAGCTTCCCTTCCAATCAATACATAGGCAACCGTTACGTACAGCTTGTACCTCTGACGTGCTAGTGGTTATACCCAGTGCCAGTGTGTTGATGAGTCATTAGAGTCCCCCACAGACAGTTTCCCAAGTTCGGACGAAACGTTGTAGAGGCCGTATGGTTTTATGGCAGGGTTCGGAAAATGCACGTGCGTTTTTGCACGTGTCATATTTCGGGCAGATAATACTGGTCGGCTTTGGTTTAAGCCGGATCCAAGTATTATACTGTGTAGATATAATATCTTTATCTTAGTTGCATTTGTATTCGGTCGTAATACAAATGCGGGTATGTTTATACTGATACGGGGTTATCCTGAAATTCGTTTCAGGATCACTTTTGGAAGTTGCCAGTTTCCAGTTTTCTATCGCCCGTATTTAACATTCGGTTAAATGCGGATTTATCTTTTCTTGAGATGAGTGTGGAAGCTTCTAGATGGTGACTAGGCTTGTGAGTCATTAGTGCATTGATTATTGCATTAATGGTTTTGATGACTAAGGGTTATGATTCATTGTTTTATTAAATGTGTTCATACAAGGTGTTATGTGACTCATCCTCTTCATTGATCTTATGGTCACTCTCCCCCCTCCTACACTCACCTCTCCCCTCTTCAAATAGGCCGGCCCCTCTCTTGAAAGATGGATGGTTGCTTGAGAGAAAAAAAGATGATAGTTTTAGTGTATGGAAATTTGATAGATACTCATTTCACATTTCCACCCGATCCAAAAGGCAACTTCATTAACCGTTCGTCTATGGCTTTGGACGTAACGAGACAAAGTGTTATACTCATTCTCTACATCATCTTGGTCATCTCGTTTAGCAAACTTGACAATCGAGTTGCCTCGGTTCAGAGGCGGGAGCCCGTTTAAAGATCCGTTGACGTGGTGCCACCTGGACGAGAAGACTGGAGATTCAGGAGATCGGAACAGCCGCAACAAAGCGTGGGATGATGGTTGAAGACCGAAGGACTCGGATCATTCGGTATAACGTTTCTACCCACTTTGTAGTTTGTTAGTTTAGCTTTAATGGCAGATCCGGGTTATAGTACGCGATAGCGTCAGTTGTAAAAAGTTTTTGTTCCGCATTTGGCGTCTGTTAGACGGCCGAGGCGCTACCGTGGACTTACAGTGGTATCAAAGCCTCACCATTAAGCTTTACTAACTTGTGCTAACGCGTTTAAAAGATCGATCGAACGGAATTTCCGAAATCACAATTTTCTGCACACAAGTTTCTGTCGATTTTTTAAAGGGCCTAAAAATAATTTTGCATATCACAGAAAAGCGTGCAGGGTTTTCTAAGCATTCTGGGAAATTTTGGGCACGTGATCCCACATGACCACCGCGGATCCGCGGTCAAACCTAGGGTTTGACCGCGGAACCGCGGCGACTTTGTGGGAACAGTGCTCAAATTTTTCCAGAGAGCTTCACATAGGAAATTGTGGTTTTTTGGTACTATTCTTTTGGGCCCAGATTTTGTAACTGTACAGCAGATGTACATGGGGTCCACTTCGGGAAATTTAGTCGATCGAAATTTTAAACTTGTTAGTATGCAGTATTTACATTATATCTCCGACCGGAAATGTCATTTGATTGGTAAACCACGTCTGATTGCTATAGTTCTTTTAGATGGGTTTGCGAACGTGACATTCGCGTTGATGTTCTATATTGTGCTGTGATGTTGCAGATATATCGTGGTGGATAGTAGGGTGCAATGATAGTGCTGTTTGGATTTATTTGTACATTTGATATTGCGGGATGAGCGTCCAACATGTGGACTGCCGTCACTGCCTGTTTGTATAATATTCTTTTGGGGCACGACCGGGATGAGGTCGATGTACCCGTTGTATATATTTTCTTTTATGTACTAGAATTACCCCGTGACGGAGTGCACGGATAGCCGGGTTCTGGAGGGCAACGGGTCCGTATCTCATGGCTTTGAGAGGTAGAGGGACCTCACTCTGGAATTGGCAGACTATTCGCCACACTCGTAGGGGTACAGGTTGACCCAAGGAGGGGTGCTCAAGTTACCGGATTCAGTGAAGTGCCGGGTGGTCCATTCACTATACTGTAGGGGGCTGCCTCGTTTCAGGTTTTGGCGGGTAACTTGCCGCACCCGTAGGGGTCTAGGTTTCATTGCACAGGCTATCCACACGACCAGGGGAACGTCGGGTTTCAGTAGCGGCTCTGTGAAATCTGGGGATCCCAGATTATCTGTATTGTTCTGTGATGCTTATTACTTTTCTGTAATGTTGCATATTATCACGCCTGGAGCGATTACTGTATATTGGTATATATACTATTAGATGTTGTATATGTTTTACACCCGCGCTAGTCCAGTCCCCGCTCTGTCGTTAGTTAAGTAAACTAACGGGTGATGACGGGACCCAGTGACGAATGCGGATGGCATATACGTATATTTTATTTTCGTTCTTTTCTGGTGTGATTGATTGATGGGACTGCATAGATTCTTATCAATGCAAGAGTAAAACAAACCTATATTTGATGTTGTTGGAATAAATTTTAAAAGGAGTTATTACAAAGATGTTTCCTTTTGTTTTGCATAGCGGTATTCAGTTGGAATATCCTGCACCTCATTCGACGAGGCAAGGGCCGAGATCCTTTCACCGGGAGTGACCCCTTGGGCAGAAGTTTGCATCAGGGTAATAACTTTACTATAGTCGATTACAAGTTGCTTTGCATCACGGTATTCAGTTAGAATATCCTGCACCTCATTCCACAAGGAAAGAGCCGAGATCCCTTCACCGGGAGTGACCTCTTTAGCAAAAGGTTTTCGTCACTATATTTTTATAAAGAGCTATCAGGTTCCTTCAACGAGATTAAGTTCATTACGTTAAAGGTTTTTCGCCAAAAACCAGCCGTAGCCCTCCGTCATTTCTTATGGATAGTCAGTAGTATTCAAGCTATGTTTGTTGGCCCTTAGTCAAGGCATAGTGTTTGGTAGCTGCTGGGTATTCATTTGTTGCATAAATAGATGCGTTGGTTTGGGACAGTCGTATTACTTTGTTGGCCCTTAGTCAAGAGTATGTATGGGTGGGTTCAAATCAACCAGGATAATGACGGGAAGAACTTGACATGTGACTTATGATTTGTTGGCCCTTAGTCAAGGTCATCAGAGCATGGGGTAAAAAATTACATCGGGAGTTTCAAACATACACAAACTTGCCAGGCATGCGCATACCTTCTAGAGTGTGATAACTTGAGTGGCTTCCATCAAGTTATCATGCGATGATAGTTGGATCCCGATTCTCACTGATGAGTTGGTTTACTCTTCGGGTGATCCCGACTAATTCTTCTTTCAGGTTTGGAGGAGAATTTGAGATAACAGTGGGAGGTTTCCTGATTAGATAAAGTGATAACCATTCTGATCTAGGTTAGAGTGCATGCAGAGTGTTTCTTTTCTCTCTCTCTCTCTTTGGCAGCGACCTTTGACCGACCCTAGACTATGACTCAGTGACCAAGTTGACCGAACCTTCTTAAAATATTGGCTTTTGAATTGACCGAGTTGCATAAGTCATTGCCGCTCCTTTTTTTACCCTTTGAATTTCTCAGAACACCCCGTATTACTACGAACATCCACTTCCATTGGATAGATCCATCGTATGGTTATATACGAACTCGAAGGGACTTCTTCGAGGATGGATCCAGGTTCAGGAGAAATAGAATTGGTTTATTCGGTTGTCTTTTATTATCACCTTCTCTCAGGTTGCGAGGGCTCCTTAGTTTAGGAGAGTACACCTATTACGCTTATTGGATAGTCTTATTCCAAACCATAGGCAGGTGCCGAAAGGTAGGAAATGAAGAAAACCAATTAGCCTAAGTAGGGTGTGTAGAAGGCAATATGTAAAGACAAAATAAAGGGATTAAAAAGAGAGCAAAGTAAATTGCGACTGTTATCATTCACGACCAAACCGCGTACTTTATCGCCACTCCTATTTCACCTTTGCTTTTTCCCAGTTTGGGAGAAATAGAATAAGGTATTATTCAGTTGTCTTTTATCATCACCTTCTCTCAAGATACGAGTACTCCTTGGTTTAGGAGAGTACACCTATTATGCTTACCGGATAGTCTTCTTCCAAACCATAGGTTGGTGCCGAACGGTAGGGAAGGAAGAAAACCACTTAGCCTAACGATGGTGTACAGAAGGTAATGAATAAAGACAAATAAAGGGATTTGGAGAGATGGCAAAGAAAAATACGGTTATAGTCATGAATTGATTTATGGAAGAGGCATTACTAGGAATACCAGGATACCCCTACGAAACATTTTCATGTTTCAGTTTAACTGTGCATTGTTAATTGTAAACTGATTTCCCACTTAGACCCTTGCTCTATGGTATGTATTTACCAGGCTTCATTCTCATATCTGTATAGTTTTACAGATGATGAGTGGGAGTAAGTTATTGGGAATTAGGTGATCATCCTCATTATATCTGAATTCGTTGTAATTGGTGATATTTGAGGAAATCACCTGGGTACAGTTTTCAACCTACGATGCACAGGTTTTGAGTTATTCAACTCACCGGACTTATACAGAGTATTGTATGTTGTCCAGTGTCCGTCAGGACAAAGGGGTAGGTCCTCGTACTATGTTCTGTTTACTTATGACTTCTCTAGTTTTTGGACAAGTGTTTCGTAGAAATACAATGTCTAAGTTATGAGAAGTTGTGTGTATAAGAATAAAGTAGAGAACCAGGTATCACAAGTATCGGGATTCTTCAAAGAGATAGAAGATGTAGATTCTTGTGATAGGTAATCAGTTGATAGTAATGGTTTTGAGAAACTTGTTTCTCTTTCGGGTTACTCATAATTGGATGTATTCCTAAGTTGAGTAATGCTGAGTAGCCTCTCTCCATTAAGTTGATATGCACTGGAGACAGCTGCATAATTAGAATATGGTTCCAATTAAATAAGTGCCAGAGTTTCTATATTGGATATAGAATGGTTCATATCTTAACGATGTTAAGGTACGGTGAGTTGTCCAGCTTATGCTTAAAACCAGACACTGGATAACTCAAGGCACTTTTCTGTAATGGCAGTTTGTGGGTTAACCCTGGCTTTGACGAGAGTTGGCATTTCTACCATCTGGAAGATCAATAGTGATATTGTTCTTGACTCGCTACAGTTTTAGTAAAATGGATTTTTTCAGAAAACAGTAGTGGGAGTATGGTAGAACTGGAAGTGATTCCAGAACCGCAAACGATTACGGAAAATTTAATAGGACCTATATATTCAATCAGATTTGACATTCCAATAGCCACTCCGCAGATATGGTGGGTAACCTCAGACACCCGAGAGGTACTCCGGAAGTCTCAAGGACGGTGACAGGGAGGTTCTTGTTTACCCAGACTTGACACTATTGTTGTTCCAGACTATGAGACCCGGCAGGAGGATAAGTATAGCATCGTTCTGAACTGGCTTTAGAAGTGCACGTGTATATTATTCTGCCAGAGGGTTGTTGTGGTCAGTGGGAGCAGCGGAAGCATAGTGGGCAAGTTGCTTATGTCTATTTATAGGCTTGAGCAGATATAACGGAGATAAGATCATCTATTTTTGATGTGACAGTCATGGGTTTGACTTCATCAGAATAGGGGATGGATCTGGTGAGAAGGTAGTAAGGTGTGATGTCCTGGTATTTGGATGACATACACAGAGTAGGAAGTAAAATTCCTATACTACGATCGGTTGTACTGTGGTCGTCACGCAGTTGTTTCTCCACAAGAATATGGATATAATATCAGACATTCTGGTTACTAGATCTAGATTTGGGGAGTTTCCTAATGTGGGTACTTTGACAGTATTCTAATGGTATTTAGAATAGATGACTCCTGGCATGGTGGTGTACCTGCAGGTGATGGAGTCACCCTCTCTAAAGGTGTCTTACAGACTAAAGGAGAGAGGGAAGAGCATGATTGGCAGATCACTTGCTTAGGCAATTGAGTCAATCATGAGATATCAAGTACCACACCAGATGTTGTTTTTGCACTAGATGCGATAAGTTTATATTAATCCAATCCTGAATAAACATAAGGAAGCAGTTTTAGAACATAAGTGCTTGTTCTACGGATTTGATGACGGCAGCCTCCTTCGGGAGACGGTTATCATTCCAGGCTTCAAAGGTGACATGGATGACAGAGTGATTGTCAGAGTTATAGTTTTTCCTCTGACGAGGGACAGTATTATGGACAGGTGGTCCAAGAGGATACTGTGGGAGGCATGGTGCTGGATACTGATTAGGTTCAGTTATCAATAAAGTCTAAGAAGTTTGGATTTGGAGTTCATTTATGAACTAGGTCCCATCAGATATTCAGACATATTCTAAGATAGGAATTACTCGATTCAGGAGATGGCTTTCTCCGCGAACTTAAGATTAAGAGAGACATAGAAAGAAACATCAGGGCGGATCCACTCACTGAGGCAATTTCTCGAACACAAGAGTTTTACAAACTAGCTTTGTGAAACTGGTTAGTAGAGGAGTTGGATGTTCGGTATCACACGGGCTGTGAGTATGCGACATCGCAATAATTAGCCTTAAGTGCAAGTGGGAGATTGTTGGAGATAGTGCCCTCAAAGTCAATTATTGGATCACAGGTACGTGATTGCAATGATTGAGGCAGGACCTATACCGATATGACAGTCTTACTCGAGATGATAGTATGCTATCAGGTTTGTCTTTATCATCGTATACATGCTTTAGTTCGCTATTGCATGTTGATAGAGCCCATAGGATTCTGCTTAACAACCAGCAGTATGATGGTGATCATATACGTGGGAGCTAGGGTCTATAAGCACATCCTTGAAGTGTCCCTAGTCATAGGAGTTTCGAGACAGGGCATCGATACTCCAGAGTAGACTAGTGTATACAGTCGAGACCCCGACGAGGGGCGATGGCCGGTCTCACAAGCCATTGGTGTTAGTTGGTTCACCTAAGATGTATACAGGTGCTCATTGGGTTATGAGTATGTAAGTCCACGTTG
Organism: Agapanthus africanus; assembly: GCA_030015575.1. Taxonomy (NCBI): domain Eukaryota; kingdom Viridiplantae; phylum Streptophyta; class Magnoliopsida; order Asparagales; family Amaryllidaceae; genus Agapanthus; species Agapanthus africanus. The sequence goes on along the minus strand of JASDDO010000018.1, from coordinate 58,173,695 downwards.
CCCACCCCAGTGCTTGCGGGGAGGCGGAAAACAGAATAAAAATCGGATTTTTACTACTCTAGGCAACATGGACTAGACAAAGTCGGGATCTTTACTAAACAAAACTAACTAAAAGCTAACTAGAAATTTGCTACAAGGAAGAATGGTTATACCTAGGGCTTTATGTCCTTCTCTCCTTGCTCCTTGGAGTGTAAGAAAGAGATCGCCTTGTCGCCTTCTCGAGTCGAAGAAGGATCCACCCGAAAGCCTCAACCTTTGGCTTCAACTTCAAGCTAGAAGTAACTAAGGTGCTAAAAGTGCTAATCCTAGAACCCTAGATGAGAGTAGAGATTATTTAGAAGAGGTTTTCTCTCAAGCTCAAGTGTTTCTCAACACATGAGAGGGGAGAGCTTGAGGAAGAGGAAGAACAAGAGAGAGAAAGTATATGATAGAATGAGAGAATAATAAGCCATTCTCACATATATGTGTGAATTATAAAAATAGATAATTAGCTAGATAATTGTCATGGTTAATCAAGACTTGACCATTATCATTTCACATTAAATGAAAATTGCAAGGATCAAAGAGCATCTTTTATATGGAATGATGATGGTCAACATGTCAACTAAGGTCAACAAGTCAAGTATGGTCAAACTGTCAACAACCCTAACCATGCACAATTATATATAGCTAATATCAATTAATTATAATACACACATAAGCATTAGGGTTAATAAAATGACAATGGTCATTAACCCTAATCAAAGTCCTCTTCCTCTGTCTCAATCAACTGTGCATACGTACCCGCATTCGTGATCCGAGGAACACGAATACAAAGAGATAAAACCAATCCCAAATCATATACTAGGATCTGGCTTAAACCAAAGCCCGCTAGTATAAGCTGTCCGGACAGCAAACGTGCACAAGTGCGCGGATGTGAACGAACCCTGTCGCAAAACCATGCGAGCTCTACTCATTCTGCCTAAAGGCGAATAGCTCTCTATGTGGGACTCTAAAAAACTCGACACTACGCTGGCAGTGGGTTTAACCACAGACCGCAAGCGGCACTAGCTGTACGTAACGGTCCCCAGGTAGATGCCGATAAGAAGACTGACGAGGTGACCCCATCTGAACTCCTACTGAACCTGTATGTGACAGTCTCTGTACAGTCCGGTCTGTTCGTCTGATACATCGCATGGCGGGCCTAGGGGGCGGTAAACGTCAGTCCCCCAATAGCGGTACAAGTCGTGTCGGAGTGTAGCCCAGAACACCCTGAGATAACACTGGAAACCTACCAGTATATCTCGCTTGCCCTGGCCAGGGACTACTCGTGTAATGGCTCTCCTAGACACAGCGCGATGTCAACCCCTAATACCGGGAGAGACGAATCCTGTCTAACCGTCACTGCCTCCTGTTAGTGTATATGCCCTAGAGGCCATTACTGTATCATACTAGTTTGTATATTACTTAATGGAAGCTTGGGATATTCACCTTGTATATACAATCTTGCTCAAAATAGTAGTATGCTACTTGGTTTGTTTCTACTTCAATGTGTACATGTGTTTACTTTAGTATATCGCCTATGCACATTAGTGGAGCCCTTAGGATCTTTGCTTGATTACCAGCGTTGTGATGGCAGTCACACTAGTGGGGGCTGGGTAATCTATAAGCACATCCTTATGCAGGTCCCTAGTCGCAGGACTATCGAGACAGGGCATCGATACTCCGGAGTAGACTAGCGCATGCGCTTCTCATCCCAGAGTGGGAGATGGTCTGTCCCACAGCCATCAGTACGTCGTACTGGAGATAGTATGCGGGTGCTCGTTGGGTTACGAGTACACTGGACAGGACTCGTCGGGAACTGACCGGTTGGTATTATACCTATCGTCAGTTATCAGTTCCCAGGTGACATGAGTACAGCTTAGTCCGCTGACTTGACACTATCACTTCGCCTCGAGTGTGTTCCCACTGTACTTTGATTACTACCCTACCACGGCTCAAAGGAGTCGTGCAAACAGGTAGTAGTTGGGTGCAGTCCCGAAGCACTTGGAGGCAGTGACGGTTAGACATGATTCGTCTCTCCCGGTATTGGGGGTTGACATCGCGCTGTGTCTAGGAGAGCCATTACACGAGTAGTCCCTGGCCAGGGCAAGCGAGATATACTGGTAGGCTTCCAGTGTTATCTCAGGGTGTATTGGGCTTCACTCCGACACGACTTGTACCGCTATTAGGGGACTGACGTTTACCGCCCCCCTAGGCCCGCCATGCGATGTATCAGACGAACAGACCGGACAGTACGGAGACTGTCACATTCAGGCTCAGTAAGAGTTCAGATGGGTTTCACCTCGTCAGTCTTCTTGTCGGCATCTACCTGGGGACCATTACGCACAGCTAGTGTCGCTTGCGGTCTGTGGTTAAACCCACTGCCAGCGTAGTGTCGAGTCTTTAGAGTCCCACACAGAAAGCTATTCGCCTTTTGGCAAAAGAGTAGAGGCCGCATGGTTTTGCGACAGGTCGCATGGTTTTGCGACAGGGTTCAGTCACATCCGTGCACTTGTGCACGTTTAGTGTCCGGACAGTTTACACTAGCGGGCTTTGGTTTAAGCCAGATCCTAGTGTACGTATTGGGATTGGTTTTATCCAGTTTGTATTCATGTTCCTCGGAACGCGGATGCGGGTGTGTATGCACAGTTGACGGAGAGACAGAGGCAGAGGATTCTCATTAGGGTTGTTGACCGTTGACTATTGACTTTTTGCTCAACCCTAATGAGAATATGATATATGATTAACAATAATATTAATTAAGTATTGTGGTGACATGGTTATTGAGCGGTTGACTTTGTTGACTTGTTGACTTTGTGGACCGGTTGACTAGGTTGGACTAGTTGACCATCATGATGACAATGGCTATCATTTCATGGTAAAGACTTTTTACTTGCTTGTTCTCTTGTGCAATATGAGTGCATGAAATGATATAGCCATTTTGACTTAAACCATTTACACAATACTTGATTACTATTTTTGTGATGATGGTTTTGGATTATGAGAGCCAAGAGAGAAAAGCCTTTCTCATTCTATCATTTTCATTCTCTCTCTTGTGTTCTTGAGCTCTCATCTTCTTCCTCTTGCTCTCCCTCTCTTTAGTCTATGGTTCACATGTCTCATGTGTTGAGAACCAAGAACCATAGAGAAAATCCCAACACACTCTTCTCTACTCACTCTAGTTCATAAGGTTTGGCAAACCAAGTGAACTAGTTTCTTCAAAGACCGAAGAAGAAGCCAAAGGTAGAAGCTTTCAGGTGGATCGATCTTCGGCGCATGGAGACGACGGGGTGAAGCCGATCCGGACAACCATCGAGGCTTGAAGACGAAGGAGTTCAAGAAAGAAAGGTATAACCTCCTAACCGAGTAGTTAACAACTCCTAGTTAGGTTGTTAGTTAGATGTTTAACAAAGATCCGGTTTTGAGTCCATGTTACCACCTCTAGAAAATTGTTTTTCACCAAATTCCGCATGCCTGAAAGTACCGGGAGAGGTAGCATGGACTTACACCTCCAAGTGCTTCGGGACTGCACCCAACTACTACCTGTTTGCACGACTCCTTTGAGCCGTGGTAGGGTAGTAATCAAAGTGCAGTGGGAACACACTCGAGGCGAAGTGACAGTGTCAAGTCAGCGGACTAAGCTGTACTCATGTCACCTGGGAACTGATAACTGACGATAGGTATAATACCAACCAACAGTTCTCGACGAGTCCTGTCCAGTGTACTCGTAACCTAACGAGCACCCGCATACTATCTCAAGTACGACGTACTGACGGCTGTGGGACAGACCGTCTCCCACGCTGGGATAAGAAGCGCATACGCTAGTCTACTCCGGAGTATCGATGGCCTGTCTCGATAGTCCTACGACTAGGGACCTGTATAAGGATGTGCTTATGGATTACCCAGCCCCCACGAGTGTGAGCGCCATCACAACGCTGGTAATCAAGCAAAGATCCTGAGGGCTCTACTAATATGTATATAAGCAATATGCTAAAAGAAACACATGCACATATTAAAGCAGAGACAAACCAAGTAGCATACTACCATTTCGAGCAAGATTGTATATACAACTGTGAATATCCCAAGCTTCCATCAAGTAATATACATACTAGTATGATACAGTAATGGCCTCTAGGGCATATACACTAACAATCTCCCACTTGCACTAAGGCCATGTACTGGCGTATCGAAGACCTATCATCTCGATCAGCCGCTCGAACTGAGTCTGGGGTAAGGCCTTCGTGAATGGATGTGCAGTGTTATCTTCTGAAGCAACCCTCCGAACCTCGATCTCCTGGCGATCCACGATCTCCCTGATCAGGTGATTCCGCCTTAAGATGTGTCTGGATTTCTGATGGGACCTGGGTTCCTTCGCTAAAGCTATAGCCCCGTTGTTGTCGCAATACAGAGGTATTGGGTCAACAATGGACGGAACCACCTGAAGTTCTTTCAAGAACTTCCTCATCCAGACAGCTTCTTTTGCGGCATCAGATGCAGCGATGTATTTCGCTTCCATAGTCGAGTCAGCAACGGTTTTTTGTTTGGAGCTCTTCCAACACACCGCCCCTCCATTGAGGGTAAAGACAAAACCCGACATGGACTTGGAATCATCCTTGTCACTCTGGAAGCTGGAGTCAGCAAAGGCCTCAATCTGGAGGTCTTTTCCGCCATACACCAAGAACATCTCCTTAGTCTTTTTCAGGTACTTGAGAATGTTCTTTACTGCTATCCAATGTTTCTCCCCAGGGTTTGACTGATACCTGCTTACCACACTCAGTGCATAAGCCACATCTGGTCTGGTACACAACATTGCATACATTATAGAGCCTACCGCAGAAGCGTAGGGTATAATAGACATGCGATCCCTCTCCAAATCAGTCTTGGGAGACATCTCTTTGGAGAGGGTGATTCCGTGACAAGCCGGTAGATTACCGCGCTTGGAATCTTCCATACTGAATCTTTTCAGTATGGTGTCGATGTACCTGGACTGTGAGAGTCCTAAAATCCTCTTGGATCTGTCACGGTAGATCCGGATCCCCAGAATGTATGAGGCATCACCCAGGTCTTTCATGGAGAACCTGTGTGACAAGAACCCCTTGACAGATTGTAGCATAGGAATGTCATTTCCTATTAAGAGAATGTCATCCACGTATAAAACGAGGAATACTACAGTTCTCGCTACAAATCTACAATAGATGCATGGTTCATCTGGATTTTTGATAAAGCCAAATTCCTTGACCGTCTCATCAAAACAGATGTTCCAACTCCGCGATGCTTGCTTTAGTCCATAAATGGACTTAAGCAACTTGCACACCTTTCCGCTGCTCCCACTCTGAATGAAACCCTCTGGCTGGTCCATAGAGACACACTCCTCTAAATTTCCATTTAGAAAAGCGGTCTTTACGTCCATCTGCCAAATCTCATAATCGTGGAAGGCAGCAATGGCAAGAAGGATCCGAATGGATTTTAGCATAGCCATTGGAGAAAAGGTTTCGTCATAGTCCAAACCAGGTCGCTGACGAAAACCCTTCGCAACCAGTCTAGCTTTATAGGTCTCAACCTGTCCATCTACACCAATCTTCCTTTTGAAGATCCACTTGCATCCTACGGGTTTTACCCTATCTGGAGCAATGTGCAACGTCCATACTTTGTTGGTGTACATGGACTCCATTTCGGCCCGCATTGCATCTAGCCATTTTACCGAGTCAACGCTCTGAATGGCTTGCTGGAAGCTAGTAGGCTCATCACAATCTATGATGCAATCCTCTCTATCCCCGTCAATGAGAAAACCGTAGTATCTCTCGGGCGGATGAGACTGCCTACTACTCCTGCGGAGTGGCGTGGGAATGTCCTGATCTTTCGAACCCTCTGGTTCTACTAAGCTTTCAGTAATAGCTCGTGGTTCTGGAATTTCTTCCAGTTCTATTGCGCTCCCACTTATTTCTTTTTCTATGAACTGGTGTTCTAGAAAGTGGGCATGGCGAGAAACAAAGACCTTTTGTTCCTCTTCGCAATAGAAGAAATATCCCTTGGAGTTCTTTGGATATCCCACAAACTTGCACTGTACTGAGCGTGCCTCGAGCTTGTCCGCATGCTGCTTTTTTACAAAAGCTGGACATCCCTATGTCTTAATGTGATTAAGATAGGGTCTCTTCCCACACCACATCTGATATGGTGTAGTAGGCACAGTCTTAGTTGGAACTCGGTTCAAAAGGTATGCAGCTGATTCTAGCGCATATCCCCAGAACGATCGCAGCAACTCAGCGTTACTCATCATGGACCGTACCATATCCAATAGGGTTCGGTTCCGTCTCTCCGATACACCGTTATGTTGCGGAGGGTATGGAGGAGTAAGCTGAGAGAGAATTCCATTCTCTTTTAAGTAACCCAGGAACTCGGCACTCAAGTATTCACCACCTCGATCAGATCTCAGTGCCTTGATACCTTTGCCTGTTTGTTTTTCTACTTCATTCTTATATTCCTGGAATTTTTCAAAAGCCTCGGATTTATGTTTCATTAAGAAGACATAACCGTACCTTGAAAAGTCATCCGTAAAAGTAATGAAGTAAGAATAACCGCTTCGTGCATGCGTAGACATTGGACCGCACACGTAGCTGTGTACGAGTCCCAAGAGCTCGCTCGCTCTTACTCCGTGTCCAGTGAACGGAGTCTTAGTCATCTTTCCTTTGAGACAGGATTGACAAGTTGCATACGATTGATATTCGAACGGATCCAAATATCCTTCTGTATGTAACTTAGTCAACCTTCTCTCATTGATGTGACCCAGTCTACAATGCCATAAGAAAGTTTTATTAATTTCTGGAGACTTTCTTTTGTGTGTATTCTGGACATTGAAAATCTGTGGTTGGTTTAACACGTATATACCGTTGTTTAATGTACCTGACCCAATCAAAACTTGATTAAGGTGAATGTTCACTACATTACTTACAAATGCAAATTCATAACCTTCTTTAGATAATAAAGATACAGAAATGATATTACAGGTTGCATTTGGTACAAAATAACCACTACGCAAAACCAAAAAGTGTCCATCTGACAATCCTAAGTGATAGTCCCCCACGGCCTCAGCATCCATGCTAGCTCCGTTGGCAACTCTGAGGGTCATGTCACCTGCCTTCAAAACTCTACGCTTTCTCAACGCCTGCAAAGAATTACAGATATGAGATCCTGATCCGGTATCCAATACCCAGGAAGTAGAGTTTATTGATAAACAGTTTTCAATAACATACACACCTGAAGCTAAAGCCGCAACTCGCTTCAGATCCTGGGTTCTGGCCTTCCAAGCCTTGCAATCCTGTTTCCAGTGACCACTTTTGTGACAGTAGAAGCATTCTTCCTTCCCCACCAGCTTTCCCGCTACCTTTGTTGCCTTTCCCTTTCCCTTCGTATCCACTTTACTGACACCGCCCCTTGGTTTGGCGAGGGCTTTCTTCTTCTTTCCCTTGGCTTTCGCCCTGGACCTAGAAGAGGAAGATCCTCTTATAAACAAAGTGGATGTCTCCCTACCTTTCTGTAGGGTGCCCTCAGCAGTCCTCAACATGTTCAGAAGCTCGGAAAGTTCAACCTCCTTTCCTTGCATGTTGAAGTTTAGGATAAACTGGGCGTAAGTGGAAGGAAGGGACTGGAGAATCAAATCAGTATAGAGTTCATTCTCCAACGTGGTCCCAAGGTCCGCGAGCTCCTCTATGTAGCCAATCATCTTAAGCACGTGTTCCGCTACCGATGATCCGGCGGCCAATCTTGCCGAAAATAGCTTCTTCGACACTTCGTATCTTGCGATACGAGACTGCTCTCCATACAGTTCTTTTGTATGGAGAAATATGGACTCTAGGTCCATATTCTCATGCCTCCTCTGATGTTCGTTGTCCATCGAGGCAAGTACGAGGCATTTGGCCTTCGTGCAATCGATCTCCCATGTCTTACGGATTTCCTTATCCGCGATGGTGGAGGTGGGACCTGGGACAGGGGGAGCTTTGGTGGTAAGGACATACCCCAACTTGTCGTAAGTGATTGCCATCTTGACATTCCTGAGCCAATCTTTGTAGTTTGGCCCTGTCAGTATGTTTTTATCTAGTAATAACTTAAGTCCGGTCATGTTGAATGGTCGCTGCAATTAGGAGAGAGAAAAGAAACACTTTAGCATGATGCTCTTGCAAGTTTAGAGTGGTTTTTAGTTTGTCTAAACTGGATGGCTCCCACTGTCTCTCGAATCCCTTCTCAAACCGTAAAGAAAGGATTAGTCGGGATCAATCTCACCGTACAATACTTGCTTAACCGTTCAACCAGGCTAGTGTCGGTACTTCGAAGGAGGTTTTCCAACGCTTTCGCGAAGTTCCTTAATTAAGTAACCTCTTTTCCCTGTGGGCGTAGCCCCGCTAACACCTTTCTAGACACCTACTAGGTTTATAGCATTGATCGTTAAGTGAGAGTTTTCCCGAGGAGTAGCATATACTCACAGTAGGATCGGGATCCAAATATCATCGTATGATAAAACCGAAGGAATCCTACCAGAATTATCACACTCCAAATGGTATGCAGCGCTAGCAAGTTTCAGTACTTATGAAACTCCCGATGTGGATTTTTGCCCCATGCTCTTATGACCTTGACTTTGGCCAAAATATCATAAGTCACATGTCAAGTTCTACCCGTCATCCTCCTGGTTAATTTGGACCCACCCGTACCTATCCTTGACTTTGGCCAAAATGGCAGCACGACTGTTGTTCACATCATAATATTGCAATTCATACGCCCCATTTTTTGTGCAATTTATAAGTAAACAGGTGCTTTTGACGATCGTTTGTTACATGATACAGGATACAGACTTTTTAAGCAAATACAGTGAAAAAGACAAAGTTGATACAGGAAATGGACTTTTGACCAACCAGCACACGGATCCTACTCAAGCCGAGACGAACGTCAAGAGAAACGGTCAAAAAAAAAAAGAGCCTTACAAGTTTCACTGAGAATCTGGAGAATACTAGAAAGCCCAACAGAGAAACGAACAGTGAAAACAGAGAGCCCAAGAGAAGAACAACCAAGAACAGAAAGATGGTGGGCCAAGCCCACTAAATGGCCGCGGAACCGCGGCCAAAGGCATGTCTATGCCGCGGAACCGCGGCCATATGGTGCCCGTGTTGGCACCGACTTCTTGTGTCGGTGTGTCGTTTCATTGTTGGGATTTTTAGGGGTTAAATCAGTAAATTCATGTCTACGAGAGTCTGTAACCCTAGCTTCACTAGTTACTTATAAATTGTAATCTAGATCTTAAAAAATGTATGCCTCTTGATAATCAATAAAAGTGAGATTTGTTGAAGAATTCAGAGCATCATCTCTTCTTGTAAGTCTTTAGTTTTATTTAATTCTTGCCTTAGCATAATCTTTTACTTGCCCTAGTTATTTAATTTTTGCTCTAGTATAATCCTCCTTAATTGCACCAAGTAGTTAACCTTTAAAACATAAACATAAAAATGTCTCTTTGCAATAATTCCCTAATGAGCGAGTAAAAATTCTCGCTCGTTAGGGTTAGGAACAAGGGAGTGAGTGAGAGACGGATGTCTCTCACCTCTTTCAATGTCAACTTATTTTTAAACGAAACCTTCATGCACACATATACGATCCGCCCCCTACGGCACCCTACCTATAAGGTAACGGTGTTCCGTAGTATAAAAGGCCGGACTTATATGATGTCCATGAAGCTCACATCAATGAATGAGAAAAGACGGACAAGGATCTAGAGGAAGAAACTTTGTTTCTTCCCGATTATCCTAATCCCTTTTCCTATTGATTGTTGTGACTTTCCTAAAAGCTTAAATCACGACATTGAAAGAGGTGAACATACTGATCTCAACACTCCTACCTTCGACCTAACCCTAATGAGTTCCTTCTCATCACATAAATTCGTCGTAAACTCAATCGATAAAAAACCAACAACGATTTGAATCAACTCGTTATAACACAAAATCAGAAATTAACCATCCCTGCGGATCGACCCGTATTCACCGGCTAGCTGCGAAGCGACGCCGTTTCTGATTACGGTAAACTACAAATTTTTGGATTAATCAAATGGCGCCGTTGCCGGGGATGGCGTAATTTTCTCTTTTTGTATGATTTCGGGTTGATATAAAATTTTAAAATTATAAAAATCTGAAAATACAAAATATAAAAAAATTCTTTTCATTATCTTTATCTGTTTGAAGGGTTTCCCGTTTGAATCTTGCAGGAACGACAAGGAATTTTGGATCTGGAGTTTTACAGAAGGTCAAAACAGAAAAGGAGGCATAAAAACAGAGAGGAATTGAAAGTACAGAGCCCCAGAAATTTTTCCAGAGGCTGATCCCTCTACTCCACCGCGTTTCCGCCGCAGTAGGAGGCCCCAGGCCGCGGATCCGCGCTTCTACTGACACGTCAGCACATAATTTTTAAAGGGTTTGCTCTCTTTTCTTCCCCTCTGCAACCTCCATATCTCCATCTGTAAAAATTTTCTGCAGGGTTCTTTGCGTAAAGAGTCTTTCTCCCCCTTCTAAATAACAGATTTCTGCAGGTTTCTTTGCGCCGCGCTAAAAAAAATTGATTGCAAGTGAATTGTTGTTTTGCATATTTTAATCGGACTTAAGGGGCTATTTGACCAAACTCAGATTGGGTGGGGATTTCATCACCCTTCCCAGGACCCCAGAAAACACATAAGCATTTTGCATCGACCACCTTTAATTAAAAAAGATTAGACTCAGACCTAAGGACAGCGAGCTCAATAGGAAAAGGACTAGGGTAGGCATCGGCCGTTTATCCTAACCGACATTGCGGTGTCTAGGCTAGTGGTTTTTAATTAGGCCCACTGTAGTGGTGGTTCCTTTCCACTTACCTGGCCGTATTTGTCCGTGAAGAGGCGGTTTGAGGTCTATTTCTAGCCCTAGTTAGGAGCTGTCTAGTAGACCTAGGCGACCCTAGATCTAGGCCTGATTGTGTATGTGTGGTTGATACTTTTTGTGTCACGAGTCCGTTTTCAAAAACTTCCTTGCAAAATTCACAAATAAAAAAAAAATAATAAAATCTTTTAAAAACTTGCAACTTGCCGCTAAAGAAACTTGAAACCTCACTTCCACCACTTCTTCTCACTGACGTTATCTTACCCCCACCTTCTGTTTTTCTTTTTTTTTTTCTGACTGCACTACCCTATAGTGTATGTCATTTTGGACTAGGGATACTAACGCCCGATTAGTCCGCGTTTCGTTGATACCGACCAACGAACCCTTCGACGAACCCTTCGTCGATCTTCCGTCCATTTCCTTACCTCCACATTCAATTTCTTCATTCGAAGGTATGTCAGGATTCAACCCCAACGATACCTTACCGACGGGAATGATTCCACCTCCGCCAGGTGCGAATAACCCGAATCTACCGCCTGTTGTAGCGCCCGCACGAGTTGCGCTCCAGGATCTCTTCTACCCCGTTCGCACGTCTTTACCCACTTGTCTTTCACCCCCACCGGCAAATGGGGATAATTTTGAGATAAAACCACACTTCATCAATATGCTGCCTAAGTTTCATGGTTTGGAATCCGAAGATGCATATATTTTCATTAATAAATTCCAAAACGTTTGCAGCATGATGAAGACAACCCAATTAAGTGACGATGCTATAAGGTTAAGGGTCATTCCTTTCACCTTATGTGACCTAGCCGAGAAGTGGCTATATAGCACCGCGTCACATTCCATAAGAAATTGGGATGAGTTTGTGAAGGCTTTTCTGAAAAAGTTCTATCCTCACCATAAAACTGCCAGAATTCGAAATGAAATAATTCAATTTTCACAACTTCCCTCCGAACCATTCTGGAAGTGCTTCGAGAGATTTAAAGACCTACTAGTTCAATGCCCTCACCATGGGATAGAAAGTTGGCAACTTTGCCAAACATTATATGAGGGATTGAACTCGGCAACGAAGCAGTTGCTAGAAACCATCTGTCAAGGTCATTTTCTCTCTAAGTCTAATGATGAGGCGTGGCAGTTTCTCGAGGATCTTAGTGAGCAGACAATACAGTGGGAGAGCACCAAGACCACATCAACTTCTAGTGGTCAATCTAGGGCGGGCATACATCAAATAGAGATGTCGATTGCTATGAAGGCCGAGATGGCCGCTCTTACGAAAAAGCTAGAAGCGATCGAGACCAAAATCTCGTCGTCTTCTCCTGCCCCTGCTATGCCCCCACGAACTGTCTGTGCTTGTTGTGCGGATCCATCGCATTTAACTGAAGAGTGTCCTTATAATGCATCCACGCAAGGACAGGATCAAGTCAATGCTGCATTTCAGCAACGACAAAGGAACGATCCGTACTCTTCGACGTATAATCCGGGGTGGAGGAGTCACCCAAATTTCGCTTGGAACCAAAATCAACAATTCCAAGGAAATAATAATAATTTTCAAAGACCTCCTCCTCCACAACAACAACAAGCACCCTCGCAAACTCAATATCAACCGCAACAATTTCAACAACAACCTTACCCTAATCAGGTGAACAATTTTGTGCCGAACAATGCTTACCAGCCAAACAATTATGTTCAACCCAATAATGATAAGGTTAGCTCGCTCGAGAGAAGTCTAGATGCATTTCTTAAGCAATCTACACAGTCTACAGCAAGACTTGAGACTTCTATTCAATCTTTAGTGCAAAACAGTGCCTCCCACGATCAGAGTATCAAATCTATTGAGGCACAAATTGCACAACTTAATGCAGCTTTGAGCGAGCGCGAAAAAGGAAAACTCCCGTCTCAACCGTTGCCCAACCCCGGTCACGCACATGCTGCCCACAATCAGCAAAATCATAATGTGAATGCGGTGACCACGTTGAGATCGGGAAAAGTGTTGCGGAACAATGTGGGCATTAACAATGACACCCCTGCCGGTGGGTCTTCTTCTTCTTCTTCTTCTTCACCATCTTCTTCTTCTTTAGAGCCTATTCTCCACCCTTCACATGGCTCTACCTCTTCTAGCTTGAACGGACCTAATTCTCACGACACAAACACATCTACACGAGGTACCGTTCCAACTCGACAATCTGATCCACACAAGTTGGACTCAACCACTTTTCAAAATGTTCCTTTTCCTAATAGGTTGAGATCCAATAAACCAACTCCTCAAATGGAGAAGATTGTCGAGCTGTTTAAACAGGTTAGCATAAACATCCCTCTTTTGGATGCAGTTCAGCAAGTTCCTTCATATGCCAAAATTTTAAAGGACTTGTGCACCAAAAAGAGGAAGTCGCAAGTGCCAAAGAAAGTTTTTGTGGCTAGTGCTATTAGCGATGCTCTTGTAAATTCCCTTCCCCCAAAACAAAAGGACCCCGGGTGTCCCACCATTTCGATAACAATTGGGGACAAGAATATCAATAGAGCACTCTTAGATCTTGGCGCGAGCGTCAATTTGCTACCCTATTCTGTGTACGAGCAATTGGGCGTTGGAGAGCTTAAGCCCACTCACTGTACTCTCCAAATGGCCGACCGGTCGATCACTCATCCTAGGGGAGAGCTCGAGGATGTGTTAATAAGAGTAGGGGATTTCATTTTCCCCGTAGACTTTATAGTGATGGATACACAACCTGTTGCGAACCCCCGGAACCAAATTCCGGTTATATTAGGTCGACCATTTTTGGCTACTTCCAACGCAGTGATCAATTGTCGTAACGGTTCAATGAACTTATCTTTCGGCAATATGACAATTGAGCTCAATATTTTCAAGTTAGGAAGTCAGCCTGCTGAGCCCAATGCTAGCGTACTAGACGTTTGCTCGATCAATGAGATCGCGGAGGAGGACTGTGAATTCGAGAATTTTTTATTCGACCACAGCAATGTTAACGCCACTAGTGCGTTCCTCCTAGAATCCGACTCAGTTTTCGCGGCGGATAATGATTTTGAATGTTTTACATTCGTCGACGACTTCGAAGACTCATCACCTGATTTGGAGTCTTTTGCTTTTGCGGATGAGTTAGTAGAACCATCCGACACTATTGCGTACACTCGGTACGAACCTTTGATGGAATCATTCGAGTTTGAAACAACTACCCCATTGTTACCATCCATTGTTTCACCCCCTAAACTCGAATTAAAGCTTTTACCTACGCACCTAAAATATGCATATCTAGGTGATAATGAGACCTTACCTGTCATTATATCAACTTCTCTAGCTCTTGAGCAAGAGAAGGCTCTCTTGACGGTCTTACTTAATAATCGGCAAGCTTTCGGCTGGTCTATGGCGGACATAAAGGGGATTAGTCCCCTCATAGTCGAACATCATATACACTTAATGGATGATGCCAAGCCAGCACGAGATCCACAAAGGCGCCTCAACCCCATCATGAAAGAGGCGGTTAAGAAGGAAATTGTCAAATGTCTGGATAGCGGTATCATTTACCCTATCTCGGATAGCCAATGGGTTAGCCCAATCCACGTCGTGCCCAAGAAATCGGGCATTACGGTCATTGCAAACGAGGCAAATGAGTTGATTCCCACTCGCACCCAAACTGGGTGGCGAGTCTGCATAGACTATAGGAAACTCAATGCCGCTACAAGGAAAGACCACTTTCCTTTACCTTTCATTGACCAAATGCTCGAGCGATTGGCAGGGCACGAATTCTACTGCTTTCTCGATGGCTATTCCGGTTACAATCAAGTCCCCATCGCCAAAGAGGACCAAGACAAGACAACATTTACTTGTCCCTTTGGCACCTTTGCTTATCGTCGCATGCCCTTCGGGTTATGCAACGCGCCCGCTACATTTCAGCGGTGTATGATGGGGATCTTTTCAGACATGGTCGAAAAGTTCTTGGAGATTTTTATGGACGATTTCTCCATCTTTGGCGACTCCTTCGACGAGTGTTTACGCCATCTTGACGCTGTTCTTACCCGCTGCAGGGATAAGAACCTAACATTAAATTGGGAAAAGTGCCATTTCATGGTACGAGAGGGCATTGTCTTAGGACATGTTATCTCTCAAAACGGCATCGAGGTAGACAGGGCTAAAATCGAAGTGATTTCTAACCTACCTCCCCCAAAATGCGTCAAAGATATTAGAGCCTTCCTTGGCCACGCCGGTTTTTACAGACGGTTTATCAAGGATTTTAGCAAGATTGCTAGACCCTTGACCCTTTTACTGGCCAAGGACACGACTTTCGCTTTTGACTCCACATGCACTGAAGCATTTGAGTCTTTAAAACATTCACTCATCACTGCACCCATCCTCTCATCTCCCGACTGGACGCACCCTTTTGAAATCATGTGCGACGCATCAGACTTTGCAATTGGAGCTGTTCTTGGACAGCACATTAATAAGATGCCCCACGTGATTTATTATGCCAGCCGAACACTAAATGAGGCCCAACTTAATTACACAACAACAGAGAAAGAATTTTTAGCTGTTGTGTTTGCACTCGAGAAATTTCGGCCTTATTTAATCGGCTCTCCAGTCGTTGTTTATACTGATCATTCAGCTCTTCGCCACCTCTTTGCGAAGAAGGATGCTAAGTCTAGGCTAATACGTTGGATCCTTTTATTGCAAGAATTCGACCTTGTCATTAAGGACAAAAAGGGATGTGAAAACGTAGTAGCTGATCACCTATCACGACTTCCTTCTTCGCCCACGCTCGATCTTCCAATCTCTGACGTTTTTCCCGACGAGCAGCTCTTGACCGTTTCTTGCGAACCATGGTTCGCCGATATTGTAAATTATTTAGCCACCGGCTTGATTCCTAATGATTGGTCGAAACAGGATAAGCTTCGATTTTTGTCCCAAGTAAAGCATTTTTACTGGGATGAACCCTATCTTTTCAAATACTGTTCCGACCAAATCATTCGTCGGTGTGTGCCCGAGAGTGAGGTCAAGAGCGTGCTGTCTTTCTGCCACGATCAAGCATGTGGCGGGCACTTTGGCCCAAAGAAGACAGCCGAAAAAGTTTTGCAGTGTGGTTTCTATTGGCCACGACTCTTCAAGGATTCATTTGAATACTGCAAAACTTGCTCCCGGTGCCAACATTTGGGCCGGATTTCGCGGAGAAACGAAATGCCACTCCAACCCATTTTGGTAGTGGACATTTTTGATGTTTGGGGTATAGATTTTATGGGACCATTTCCTAACTCTTTTGGAAATGTGTATATTCTGTTGGCGGTTGACTACGTTTCTAAGTGGGTCGAGGCTGTGCCCAGTCGAACGAACGATAATAAAGTTGTCGTTCGATTCCTTAAAGAACACATATTTTCTCGATTTGGGCACCCTCGGGCGATTATAAGTGATAATGGTTCTCATTTCTGCAATAGGACTTTTAAGTCTTTGATGCGTAAATACTCTATCACCCATAAATTGTCAACGCCTTATCACCCCCAAACATGTGGGCAAGCCGAGATTTCAAATCGGCAGATAAAGCAAATTTTGGAGAAAACGGTTTCCAAAAACCGTAAAGATTGGTCACTAAAACTGATAGATGCACTATGGGCTTTCCGTACTGCATATAAAACCGATCTGGGTATGTCTCCATACCGGCTTGTGTACGGGAAGGCTTGCCACCTCCCAGTGGAGATCGAGCACAAAGCTTTCTGGGCCATCAAAGAGCTGAATTTGTCTTTAGGAGATGCGGGCAGCAACAGAAAGCTGCAACTGAATGAGTTGGAGGAGCTAAGGGATGAGGCATATGACAATGCCATAACTGCTAAAAACCGAGCTAAGGTGTTCCACGATAAATACCTTTTACGAAAAACTTTTGAACCTGGTCAACAGGTTCTACTTTATGACACTCGGTTACACTTGCATCCTGGTAAGCTCAGGTCCAGATGGAGAGGACCTTTTGTGGTCCGCACCGTTTATCCGCACGGTGCGGTTGATCTTGAGAACCCTGAAGACGGTACCTTATTTAAGGTAAATGGGCATCGACTAAAACCGTTCTTCACTGCGGATCCTTCGGAGGAGCTCTTGTTTTTGCAGGAGCCGATTTACACCGATTGATTTTCCTCCGTTTTCACCCCCAAACTTTGTTTTCCAGTGGCACTATTTCAGATAAGTTTGGGGGTGTGTGTATCATTCATATATATATTTCCAAATACCATAAACATAAAAATAAAAATAAAAATAAAAAAAAAATAAAAAAATAAAAAAATGGGGGGGGGGGTTTAATATTTTTTGGACCAAATTGCAAATTTGCAGATTACAAGCTGTTTTTACAAATAAAACCCTCATCTTATAGGGTGTTTTGTGTAAATATCCCTTTCTAAACCCTATATAATGGAACCGAGCCCTTTCCTCTGTTTACCCTAAAACATTTTCCCCTCATAAAAACCCTAGGCGCCGCTCCTGTCCTCTGCAGAAATCTCGAGACGCGCCGCCACCAGACCGCCGCGCAACCGCCGCGCCTGCCGTCTCCCGCCGCGCAACCGCCGCCGATCTGCCTCGTCACCCCCTGAAATTTTCAGGGGAGGTAAACCTAAACCCTTTCTCTCTGTTTCTTCATAGAACTTTCTCTGTAAATTTAAAATGGCCCACAAAATGCAGTACGAGAGAGATTTTTCACCGGTGTTTGCACACGAGATCTATGGATCATACTTTCCACACGAAATTGCACAAAGGGGATGGAATTTCCTCCTCTATAACCATGGATCTGCATTTGCCGTCCCTAGCTTAGTTACCCAATTTTATGAGTCAATGGAAGAAAATAGCCTAGACAACTTAGGTTATATTAAACTGATTTGGGGAAATAATGAAATTCGCATTGATAGGGAGATGATACACGAGGTGACACTAATACCACGTGTACCGGCACACGAACAACCCCTTCGCTTTGAAGACTATATTCCTTTAATGGGTAATGACTGTGCGCGAGAACCGCGCAAGGGGATCCAAGCACGGACCCTCTTTGCAAATGTTTTAACTGTGTGCCGGTGGGCACAAAACAATATTTTTGGAAGTTCTCACAACACAACCTTTTTCACCCCTTCCTTACATGTCGTTCATACCTTAATGACGAAAAACCCTAGATTCGACATGTGCACAGTTTTGCTATACTCCATAGGTTCGGGTAAACGAGGGAGTGTATATCCATGTCCCATGCTTGTGACCCAACTCTGCCGTTATTTCCTCCCGGCCGAAGAATTTGACTCTTATTTGACAGAAGGTACCGCAGTTCGACCACTTTTAGAGGGTGTCTCGTCGTCTTACTCTAGACTGACGGATATTTGGACACGGACTGAGCCGGGAGAAAACATACCTGCACACACCCCCAGCTCGAGCTCAACTTCGAGCGGGGAAGAACTAACTCCCCAAGAACATGCGCGATTAATGAGAAGAACAGTGAGGAGATTAGACTCTTTGAGGGATGAGTTCCGGGCATCGGCACGAGAGCACGACCGTCGGTTGACGGAGATTGAGAGAGGGATACAAACACTTCTGGCTAGGGGGGAGAGATCACGTTCACGCTCACGAGCGCGACGTGGGGCCGGGCAGTGAGGGCACTGCTTGGTTCAAGTTTGGGGGTATTAGAGGTGATGTATATAGTTATCCTTGCATTGCATATTGTATATATCTTTGTTTTCCTTTTGCATATTTAATTTCTGCATTGCATTTTTATAAAAAAATCATAAAAATTTTGAAAATTTGAAAAATAAAAAAAATTAGAAAACAGTAAAACCCATAAAAATAAAAAAAAAAAAAAAATTTAAAAAAAAAAAAAAATTTTGTATTCAATTCTGGTTAATTGACTTGAGTTTGATAAATAGGTTAACTGGCTAGGAAAAACTAAATCTTAGACTTAGCAAATTAAAAACCCTAAAAATAACCTTCCTTAAAGTTTAACTGTGGAAAGCATATGTCTTTGTAGGCTATTTAGAAATAGGCAAATCTTGGGTTCAGTTCTTGGGCTAAGTCAAAACAAAGGAAAAGTATTAAAACTCTTATTAGAGTATAAGTTTGAAAAATAGTTCCTAACTTAAGTCTAGATTCTGAAAATGTATACCCTACAAATTGCACAAACACGCACCTTGAAACTTGGATTAGTAGAAGAGACCTTGAAATACTCTTGTCTAAAGTCCTTAGCACAATGAAAAAAAAAGTGGATAAAGAAAAAAAAATGGACACTGGTTTTTGTGATTACTTAAGGCTGCAAAAATAGAAAAATATTTAGCGAGGGTGCTTCATCACCTAGTGCCTTAGACCAACTGGTTTGGGAGCCACTGCTAAAAGCCTTGGGTGTTGCAAAACGAGGAAGTATGCTTTAAAACGCTAACGCATCTGGTAATCGGTTGTTGGTACCTCAAGAAGTATAAGCAATCGCATGAAGGATGTGAAAGCGAAGTCTCACAAGTGCTTTGGACAATGGGCTGGAGTATGATTGCTTGATTTGAATTTCCAAGTGTAGGGGTGATATTTACACACACGTGGGGATATGTGATTAGAGTTTAGATAAGAGAAAGGAATGAAGAATAGAACTTATATCTTTAATAGAGTTGATAGAAATTCCTAAGTGGAGATGGAACTCTAGAAGGAAAATTTAAGAAATGCCGAAAGCTAAGTAATTCTACAGGATATGTGTAATCTTAAGTTAAATAATGAGGAAGCGTGAAGAATATGGGTGGATAATTTGCGGGTCAACGATAATAGATTTCCTTGTTAGAAAACCTAAATGGAGAACAAAAGTCGAAAAACCAAGTTGATAGGATTTTGTGGGTGTAATCCGCTGAAAACCCTCAGGAGACAACACTCCTCCTACTAGGGACACCTAGAGGTTTAACGGCTTGTTGCACGAGCTCAGTGCAATCGCGTTTCCCTGCGAAAATGTGGCTAGGTTAGAATAAACTAATAAATTTGCTCGAGGACGAGCAAAAGGTAAGTTTGGGGGTATTTGTTCACATCATAATATTGCAATTCATACGCCCCATTTTTTGTGCAATTTATAAGTAAACAGGTGCTTTTGACGATCGTTTGTTACATGATACAGGATACAGACTTTTTAAGCAAATACAGTGAAAAAGACAAAGTTGATACAGGAAATGGACTTTTGACCAACCAGCACACGGATCCTACTCAAGCCGAGACGAACGTCAAGAGAAACGGTCAAAAAAAAAAGAGCCTTACAAGTTTCACTGAGAATCTGGAGAATACTAGAAAGCCCAACAGAGAAACGAACAGTGAAAACAGAGAGCCCAAGAGAAGAACAACCAAGAACAGAAAGATGGTGGGCCAAGCCCACTAAATGGCCGCGGAACCGCGGCCAAAGGCATGTCTATGCCGCGGAACCGCGGCCATATGGTGCCCGTGTTGGCACCGACTTCTTGTGTCGGTGTGTCGTTTCATTGTTGGGATTTTTAGGGGTTAAATCAGTAAATTCATGTCTACGAGAGTCTGTAACCCTAGCTTCACTAGTTACTTATAAATTGTAATCTAGATCTTAAAAAATGTATGCCTCTTGATAATCAATAAAAGTGAGATTTGTTGAAGAATTCAGAGCATCATCTCTTCTTGTAAGTCTTTAGTTTTATTTAATTCTTGCCTTAGCATAATCTTTTACTTGCCCTAGTTATTTAATTTTTGCTCTAGTATAATCCTCCTTAATTGCACCAAGTAGTTAACCTTTAAAACATAAACATAAAAATGTCTCTTTGCAATAATTCCCTAATGAGCGAGTAAAAATTCTCGCTCGTTAGGGTTAGGAACAAGGGAGTGAGTGAGAGACGGATGTCTCTCACCTCTTTCAATGTCAACTTATTTTTAAACGAAACCTTCATGCACACATATACGATCCGCCCCCTACGGCACCCTACCTATAAGGTAACGGTGTTCCGTAGTATAAAAGGCCGGACTTATATGATGTCCATGAAGCTCACATCAATGAATGAGAAAAGACGGACAAGGATCTAGAGGAAGAAACTTTGTTTCTTCCCGATCATCCTAATCCCTTTTCCTATTGATTGTTGTGACTTTCCTAAAAGCTTAAATCACGACATTGAAAGAGGTGAACATACTGATCTCAACACTCCTACCTTCGACCTAACCCTAATGAGTTCCTTCTCATCACATAAATTCGTCGTAAACTCAATCGATAAAAAACCAACAACGATTTGAATCAACTCGTTATAACACAAAATCAGAAATTAACCATCCCTGCGGATCGACCCGTATTCACCGGCTAGCTGCGAAGCGACGCCGTTTCTGATTACGGTAAACTACAAATTTTTGGATTAATCAACTGTCCCAAACCAACGCATCTATCTATGCTGCACATGAATACCCAATAGCTACCAATCACTATGCCTTGACTTTGGCCAAAATACATAGCTTGAATACTTTTTGACCATTCATGTGGAATGACGGAGGGCTACGAATGGTTTTGGCGAAACCGTGAACGTAGTGAACTTGATATAATCGATGGAACGAGATAGCTTTTAAAAGGAGTGGTTCAAGCTCCGCGTTTAAAAGTTTAGTTTTGAAAAGAACCGAGTGGTTTTCAAAGTGTTCCAATCGACTTTTACTTGGTTTATTTTCTTGCATTAGTTCTTTTAATGCGTCCCATCATTTAATCCTACCATTGCAGAAAACAACCAAAATATGACGTACGCTTATGCCATTCGCATTCGCCACGGGGCCCCGTCATCACCCGTTAGGTTACTTAACTAACGACAGAGCGGGGGCTGGGCTAGCGCGGCTGTAAAACATAAGCAACGCCTAAATAGTTATAGTATATAGATATATAGCAATGATAGACATTACAGATCACAGATGAATACATTAGATATACTAGGAATCCGCAATCCGTTCGAGCCTGCAACGAAAAGCGGATTACACGGTCGCGGTGAATAGCCAATACCCCACCCAAGACCCCTACGGGTGCGGCAAACTACCCGCCAAGTACCCGAAGCGAAGCAACCTCCCTCAACACCGTGAGTAGGCCACTCGGCACTTCGAGATACCCGTTAGTTTGTGCACCCCCTCCATGGGTCTATCCTAGGAGCAAAAACAGTAAAAAGAATTATACAATGACGGCTACAACCCCGACCCGGTTGTGCGGCCATACAAATAATATTACATCAATTTACATATTACATGAATGAAAGAAAAAGAAACACTCATCTCGCATCCACCCCGGCTATTCACCCGCGATAATCCAACGTATTCATATACACATACCATCAACAAACACAGATCACAGATATGTATAACCCCCACTAATCGACCTATAGCGATTAGCAGACGTTCAATACATATAAACATCACAGATATAACCCATTAGTCAAAGTGTAGTGAAGTTCGACCAAAAAATACGGATTTATAGGCCCCAAATACAAATTTCTTTTCTGGAAAACCTGGGCACAAATAAACCATCTTAAAAATCCCAGAACCATGTCATAAGAACACTGCACCAAACTCGATCCAGAGAAGAGTCAAAACGGCGGCAGATCCGCGGCAATAGGCATGCTTTTGCCGCGGAACCGCCGCTCTTTGAACTGTTCACTTGGCCATTTTTGGTGTACTTCTTCACAAAACCCTGAGCCGATTTTTGAAGTATGATTTTTTATTTTTAGAGCAGAAAAAATTTCAACAGAAAGTTAGGGTTTTCATGTTTTGGTTTTGCGATTTTTCCGATCAAACTTCCATACACTTTACTACCTAGCTAGTTTATATTTAGTTAGGCTCTGATACCACTGAAAGTCCACGTTGCCCATCTCGGTGCTTGCGGGGAGGCGGAAAACGGAATAAAAATCGGATTTTTACTACTCTAGGCAACATAGACTAGACAAAGTCGGGATCTTTACTAAACAAAACTAACTAAAAGCTAACTAGAAATTTGCTACAAGGAAGAATGGTTATACCTAGGGCTTTATGTCCTTCTCTCCTTGCTCCTTGGAGTGTAAGAAAGAGATCGCCTTGTCGCCTTCTCGAGTCGAAGAAGGATCCACCCGAAAGCCTCAACCTTTGGCTTCAACTTCAAGCTAGAAGTAACTAAGGTGCTAGAAGTGCTAATCCTAGAACCCTAGATGAGAGTATAGATTATTTAGAAGAGGTTTTCTCTCAAGCTCAAGTGTTTCTCAACACATGAGAGGGGAGAGCTTGAGGAAGAGGAAGAACAAGAGAGAGAAAGTATATGATAGAATGAGAGAATAATAAGCCATTCTCACATATATGTGTGAATTATAAAAATAGATAATTAGCTAGATAATTGTCATGGTTAATCAAGACTTGACCATTATCATTTCACATTAAATGAAAATTGCAAGGATCAAAGAGCATCTTTTATATGGAATGATGATGGTCAACATGTCAACTAAGGTCAACAAGTCAAGTATGGTCAAAATGTCAACAACCCTAACCATGCACAATTATATATAGCTAATATCAATTAATTATAATACACACATAAGCATTAGGGTTAATAAAATGACAATGGTCATTAACCCTAATCAAAGTCCTCTTCCTCTGTCTCAATCAACTGTGCATACGCACCCGCATTCGTGATCCGAGGAACACGAATACAAAGAGATAAAACCAATCCCAAATCATATACTAGGATCTGGCTTAAACCAAAGCCCGCTAGTATAAGCTGTCCGGACAGCAAACGTGCACAAGTGCGCGGATGTGAACGAACCCTGTCGCAAAACCATGCGAGCTCTACTCATTTTGCCTAAAGGCGAATATCTCTCTATGTGGGACTCTAAAAGACTCGACACTACGCTGGCAGTGGGTTTAACCACAGACCGCAAGCGGCACTAGCTGTATGTAACGGTCCCCAGGTAGATGCCGATAAGAAGACTGACGAGGTGACCCCATCTGAACTCCTACTGAGCCTGTATGTGACAGTCTCCGTACAGTCCGGTCTGTTCGTCTGATACATCGCATGGCGGGCCTAGGGGGGCGGTAAACGTCAGTCCCCTAATAGCGGTACAAGTCGTGTCGGTGTGTAGCCCAGAACACCCTGAGATAACACTGGAAACCTACCAGTATATCTCGCTTGCCCTGGCCAGGGACTACTCGTGTAATGGCTCTCCTAGACACAGCGCGATATCAACCCCCAATACCGGGAGAGACGAATCCTGTCTAACCGTCACTGCCTCCAAGTGCTTCGGGACTGCACCCAACTACTACCTGTTTGCACGACTCCTTTGAGCCGTGGTAGGGTAGTAATCAAAGTGCAGTGGGAACACACTCGAGGCGAAGTGACAGTGTCAAGTCAGCGGACTAAGCTGTACTCATGTCACCTGGGAACTGATAACTGACGATAGGTATAATACCAACCAACAGTTCCCGACGAGTCCTGTCCAGTGTACTCGTAACCTAACGAGCACCCGCATACTATCTCAAGTACGACGTACTGACGGTTGTGGGACAGACCGTCTCCCACGCTGGGATGAGAAGCGCATACGCTAGTCTACTCCGGAGTATCGATGCCCTGTCTCGATAGTCCTACGACTAGGGACCTGTATAAGGATGTGCTTATTGATTACCCAGCCCCCACGAGTGTGAGCGCCATCACAACGCTGGTAATCAAGCAAAGATCCTAAGGGCTCTACTAATATGTATATAAGCAATATGCTAAAAAAAACACATGCACATATTAAAGCAGAGACAAACCAAGTAGCATACTACCATTTCGAGCAAGATTGTATATACAACTGTGAATATCCCAAGCTTCCATCAAGTAATATACATACTAGTATGATACAGTAATGGCCTCTAGGGCATATACACTAACAGAGTACACCGGACAGGACTCGCCGGGAACATGCTAGTTGGTATTATACATATCGTCAGATAGCAGTTTCCTGGTGACATGTATACAGGTTAGTTTGTCGACCTGAAATCGTCATTTGTCTCGTGTGAGTTCCCACTGTGCTTTGATTCCTACCCTACCACGCTCAAAGGAGACGTGCAAACAGGTATTTTTTGGATACAGTCCCGAGCCACATGGAGGCAATGAGCGGATTGTCGGGATTCATCTCTCCCGGTATTGGGGGTTGATGTCGCACAGTGCACGGGTGGCCATCACTAGAAATTCTCGGCCGAGGTAGTGGAGAATTACTGATTTGGATCAGTAGTTTCTCAGGTGGTGATGGGCTTCATGCCGACACGATTTATCGCGTTATTAGGGAGTCTGACTTTATCCACCCCCCTAGACTCGATATGCGATACTCTTTAGACGAACGGACCGGACTGTATGTATATTATCACTGTTAGGCTCAGTAGGGTTTATGGATGAGTTCGCTCGTCAGCTTCCCTTTCAATCAATACATAGGCAACCGTTACGTACAGCTTGTACCTCTGACGTACTAGTGGTTATACCCAGTGCCAGTGTGTTGATGAGTCATTAGAGTCCCCCACAGACAGTTTCCCAAGTTCGGGCGAAACGTTGTAGAGGCCGTATGGTTTTATGGCAGGGTTCGGAAAATGCATGTGCGTTTTCGCACGTGTCATATTTTGGGCAGATAATACTGGTCGGCTTTGGTTTAAGCCGGATCCAAGTATTATACTGTGTAGATATAATATCTTTGTCTTAGTTGCATTTATATTCGGTCGTAATACAAATGCGGGTATGTTTATACTGATACGGGGTTATCCTGAAATTCGTTTCAGGATCACTTTTGGAAGTTGCCAGTTTCCAGTTTTCTATCGCCCGTATTTAACATTCGGTTAAATGCGGATTTATCTTTTCTTGAGCATTAATGGTTTTGATGACTAAGGGTTATGATTCATTGTTTCATTAAATGTGTTCATACAAGGTGTTATGTGACTCATCCTTTTCATTGATCTTATGGTCACTCTCCCCCCTCCTACACTCACCTCTCCCCTCTTCAAATAGGCCGACCCCTCTCTTGAAAGATGGATGGTTGCTTGAGAGAAAAAAAGATGATAGTTTTAGTGTATGGAAATTTGATAGATACTCATTTCACATTTCCACCCGATCCAAAAGGCAACTTCATTAACCGTTCGTCCATGGCTTTGGACATAACGAGACAAAGTGTTCTACTCATTCTCTACATCATCTTGGTCGTCTCTTTTAGCAAACTTGACGATCGAGTTGCCTCGGTTCAGAGGCGGGAGCCCGTTTAAAGATCCGTCGACGTGGTGCCACCTGGACGAGAAGACTGGAGATTCAGGAGATCGGAGCAGCCGCAACAAAGCATGGGATGATGGTTGAAGACCGAAGGACTCGGATCATTCGGTATAACGTTTCTACCCACTTTGTAGTTTGTTAGTTTAGCTTTAATGGCAGATCCGGGTTATAGTACGCGATAGCGCCGGTTGTAAAAAGTTTTTGTTCCGCATTTGGCGTCTGTTAAACGGCCGGAGCGCTACCGTGGACTTACATTATGGTCATGACCAATCGAACACAGTGCGATATCGACTCCCTATACCGGGAGAGACGAATCCCCAACAATCGCTCACTGCCTCCATGTAGCTCGGGACTGTACCCAACCAAAACCTGTTTGCACGACTCAGTAGAGCCGTGGTAGGGTAGTGATCAAAGCACAGTGGGAACTCACACGGGACAAATGCCGATCTCATGTCTAAAGACTAATCTATATTCATATCACCTGAGAACTTCCACCTGACGATAGGTATAGTACCATCTGGAAGTTCTCGGCAAGTCCGTCCGGTGTACTCACCCCTAGTGAGCACCTGTATACGGTCTTAGGTCTAAAGACCAATGGTTGCGGGACCAAACCATCACTCCTCGTCGGGGTCTAGAAACGTATACACTAGTCTACTCTGGAATATCAATGCCCAGTCTCGATACTCCCACGACTAGGGACCATTTAAGGATGTACGTACCGACTACCCAGCTCCCACAACTATGATCGCCATCACAACGCAGGTAGTCTGGCATTGATCCTACGGGCTTTATCAACTTGTATAAAAGATATGTAATAGCAAGTAAAACATATACATGTTAAGATAAAGTCAAACCAAATAGCATACTATCATATCAAGTAAGACTGTCCTGTACATATATATGTCCAAGCATCCATATGTATACATATATAATAATGGCTTCTAGGACATACATATCTAACAATATATATGAGAATAATGGAGGAAAGATGCTATAGGAGGGAATTTCCTCCTATGGCGTCGAAAAAACACACCCTCCATCGTGTTTTCCGACAATCGGAATGCATCATCTTCATCGTTATCGTCTAAGATGTGGGTACACCAAATTTC
Organism: Agapanthus africanus; assembly: GCA_030015575.1. Taxonomy (NCBI): domain Eukaryota; kingdom Viridiplantae; phylum Streptophyta; class Magnoliopsida; order Asparagales; family Amaryllidaceae; genus Agapanthus; species Agapanthus africanus. Next base: position 58,146,479 of record JASDDO010000018.1, on the reverse strand, counting down.
ATGTGATTCTACAACTTTTTCACCGTTGAATTAGTGGGTTCAAAATTAACGGTTTGTCGACAATAGAACTTTTTATATTGCTAAATCAACGGTGAAAAAGTTGTAGAATCACATGAAATTTGGTGTACCCACATCTTAGACGATAACGATGAAGATGATGGAGTCCGATCTTCGGAAAACACGACGAAAGGTGTATTTTTTCGACGCCATAGGAGGAAATTCCCTTCTATGGCCTCTTTGCTCCATTATTCTCTCTCTATATATGAGAATAATGGAGGAAAGATGCCATAGCAGGGAATTTCCTCCTATGGCGTCGAAAAAGTACGCTACTCGTCGTGTTTTTCGACGATCGGCACCCATCATCTTCATTGTTATAATCTAAGATGCGGGTAACCCAAATTTCATGTGATTCTCCAACTTTTTCACCGTTGAATTAGTGGTTTCAAAATTAATGGTTTACCGACAATAGAACTTTTTACATTGCTAAATCAACGGTGAAAAAGTTGTAGAATGACATGAAATTTGGCGTGCCCACATCTTAGATGATAACGATGAAGATGATGGATTCTGATCGTCAGAAAATACGACGGAGGACGTACTTTTTCGACGCCATAGGAGAAAATTCCCTCCTATGACTTCTTTCCTCCATTATTCTCATATATATATATAATGTGGAGGAAAGATGCCTTAGGAAGGAATTCCCTCGCGTCGAAAGAATACGTTCTCCATCCGTTTTCACAACGATTGGCACCCATAATATTCATCTTTATCATCTAAGATGCGGATACACCAAATATTATATGATTCTGTAACTTTTTCGCCGTTGATTTAATGGATGCAAAATTAATAGTTTACCGACATTTTTACTTTTCACATTGCTAATTCAACGGTGAAAAGGTGGTAGAATCACATGAAATTTGGTGTAACCGCATCTTATGTGATAAAGATGATGATGAGTGCCGATCGTTGAAAAAAATCATGAAGGATGTATTTTTTCGACGCCACCTAACGAAAGATCCCTCCTAAGGCCTTTTTTCTTCATATTATATATATATATATATATATATATATATATATTTATTTATTTATTTATTTTTCCTGCTCGGGTGTTGTCTAATTCAAAATTGTCGGGAAGAGCCTTGCTTCAATGCACCTACTGTAGGGAGGGGGGAGGGGGCCTAGGGGTTCTTTAATGAAAGAGCAAAAGCCCAGGGTTTCCACACAAGTTTGAACTGGGCCGAGACTTTTTATAGTTTATACTATATATAATGTACAATTGGGCATAATTTATCTCAGTTTTCATTCCTTGTATATTATATATTCACCTAACATATTTTTCACTTTTAATTAGTCTATCTTGACATTCGTTGCATTTTTTGTCACATAAAATTAAGGAATACGAATTTATGCATTAAGATAGGGGGAGAGATTTAGCATACAAAACTTGGATGCAGTTTTAGGTTCTGGGTTCTGGGTTTTGAGTTTTGCAGAACTTTTAACCCCTCATGTTTCAAACACTCTTTATGCGAACAATTAAATTTGCCAACTATTTGTCACTAAACATTCCGATATGTAGGGTTTAAATCTAAAGTTCCAGAGTATATCTCCTAAAAACACAACATGTGTAAAGTCCATATCATTTAAATACGTAATAAAAGCGTCTTACAATTTTTCTGATGTCAAAAGAATTATTCCGGGCTGGGCCTTTGGTAACCGTGTCGATAAGGAGATACCGGTTTAGCCGGTTTAAAAGATAGAAGTTGACAACTTTTACTGTTAAAGTCAAAATCAGTCACCCTCAATCTCCCTCCTCTCTTTCCTTCTGTTCATCTTCATCCTCCATTTTTTCCGACCAAGCTAAGATCTCCTGATCTAGTCGATGCTTGATGCTCACGATTCCACTTGGCCTTCCTCCACCACCGCTGGTTCCTCACCGTCGGACTCTATGGTAACTCTCCTGTCGATGTCGGGATCAACATTAAATTATTGTTAATTTTTTTTTATTGTAGGCAACGATTAAGAAGACGATGGAGGATCTGAAGATTGAGGTGCAGATCATAGATTTTGTGAAGATTGGGTGTCACATAAATTTTCTCTCTTTTTTTTAAAGGAAAATCTCTCTCTTGCGTCTTCTTTTATATAACCATTGAGTTGATAATTAATAAAATTTGGGATTTGAATGCGAAAGCATTTTTTTGTGTTTAATGGTAGAGATATTTGGAGGCGGCCCATTTTCTTGTCGAATTAGATCATTTCAGTCATCATCGTATGATGATGATAAGTAGGTTGAGAGAAAAATAAAGATGAATAGAACAGTAGTGGAACCGGACATGGACAAGTTTGAATTCATAGCTTATTTTTCTTTATTTTTTAAGAGTGTACTTGCAATTTTATGGTCATATCTTTTTTTTCATATGCTCTGCATTAATTTTTCATCTTATCTTTTTGTACTCATGAAATTCAAACTTTTTTCCACTGCCCACTTCACTCTCAGGAGAACCAACAACGAATAGGTTAATGAGGATTTTGGCCATCACTAACTTTAGCCTCTGCTCTGTTGAATGAGATTTTGAAAGCCTTTTTTAACTTTTAATTGGTTACTGATGATAAACATAAATATTTATGTGCATGTCTCAGAGATCCCAAAAAAGAAGAAAAAACTTCTTGTTGACAAATAAAATAATGAGTTAAAGGAGGCTGATGTGTTAGAAAAAAAAAAATAATAAAGCTGCAGGGGGCACATCACGAACGATATGGAGCTGTTCTCTCCAAAGGAAAACCGGATGAGCCGGTTTCTTCAAGATCGGACGGTCCGGATTAATTCCGTACTACCTATATGATGGATCTCTGGATCTCCTTCAGATGTTAGCTTCCGTTGATTTATAGCGAGAGTCGATGGATGGCTGAGATTGGATTGGGAGGTTGCCTCCTGATGAGCGTGGATCTCAGTGGGCTTGATGTGGATGAGGCCGAGCTGTCTGCAAGGAAGTTCCAGGGTGGTTGTGCCACCGAGGACCCTCCGACGATCAAGTTAGACGGGCCAAATGGGCAGAGTAACGTCCTATTGGGGTAAAATTGGCTTACCTAAGTCGTCTGAGAGAGGGGTTTATATAGTGGCAGCTATGGGCGGGCGGCGCGCGAGATTCACGCCGGCCGTTACGCTCGCGTGAAAGGCGGGATACCCCATTAATGACGAGATATGCTCGTTAATGGGGGAACGTGATGGCGTGGAACACGGGATCGTGGACGGCGGGTATCTCGCGTCTGGCGAGATTCACGGAGCCATGGCGGAGACGCCTGTGATCAGTGCCGTGGGTCGGTCGATGAGACCGAGGATGCTAGGCTCGGCGGGAGGCTCGGGAACGAGCGGGAGGACAAGCGAGCTTGGTTCTGTGATAGCTCGGAGGCGAGCTAGGGGGCTGAGGGAACTCAGCGTGTGGGAAGGCTCGGAGGCGAGCCGACGGTCGTTTGTAAGGCGAGCATGGGAATGGTCTGGAAGGCCACCGAAGGTCGGGAACTGAAGGGTTACACTAGTGCCCCGGCCAACTTCCGTGGCCAAATGCGGAACAAATATTTTAGAGCGATCATAAACTTGGTGTAAGTGCACGGCGGCGCCCCGGCCGTCAATCCGACGGCCAAATGCGGAAGCGGTGATAAACTTTAATTTTTTGCGGACTTAGCAAACCGCCGCGCACTAATACCCGGATCGAACCATTAACTAGTCCAAGCTATCTACAAGAAAGGGAATAGAGATATACCGACGATCCAAGTCCTCCGGTCTTCTCGTCATGGTCCCGATCTCCTGCGGAAAGTCCTGTCTCCTCCTCGTCGCCGGAAGTGCACCACATCGCCTACTTTGTTTACGGGCTCCCACCTCAATGCCGAGGCAACTCGGGCACGAAGCCGGCTACTCGACGTGCCCAAGATATGCTGTAGAATATCTAGAGAAGAAGTCTCATTTGGGGTTGTAGGAGTTGCCTTTTGCTGGAGGGATTGAACTTGGAGCTTTATGGATTGATCAAGTGGGATTTTTGCAACATGAAATGAGCCAAAACATCCCCACAAAAATTTGGGACAGCCCCTACAAACTTGGGCCGGCCATGAGAGGTGAGGGAGAGGAAAGAATGAGAGAGCCCTCCATAATGGAGAGAGTGGGAAGGCTATATTGCAAAAGGAAAATCATGAAAAGAATATGGTCACAATCACACACACTCTCAACTACTCACCAACAACCATGATAGCACCAAAACCAACACTCCAACAAGCTAATGATCACTTCCAAAAGTCATGCCATCATGAAGATAGAAGTCAAGGTCAAAAGAATGGTGCACCATCATGATATAAGGAAACATGCAAAGACCCCCTCCACAAATACTTATTTGCAACAATGCAAATAAGCCCTCCTCCACCAAACATCGGCCAATGAACGAAACAAAGGAAATCGGCCGAAACGGAAAGCAAACTGGAAACTCCAGAAAACTGGTCCCGTAATAAATTACAGGAAAAACCCGATACTGTGCATACACACCCGCATCTGTATTTCGACCGAAATACAGATGCAAAGAGACAAAATCTACACTGTACTATACTAGGATCCGGCTTATACCAAAACCGGCTAGTATTATCCGTTCGATCCTGATCTGTGCAATACCGCACGTATCTGATCGAACCCTGCCATATAACCATACGGCCTATAGTACAGACTGTCCGATCCTGATCCGTGCAATACCGCACGTATCTGATCGGACCCTGCCATATCTCCATACGGCCTCTACAACTTTTCGCCCGAAAGCTGAGTAACTGAATGTGGGGGACTCTAAAGACTCGTCAACACCTTGGTTGTGGATTTAACCACTAGCACGTTAGAGGTATAAGCCAATACATAACGGGCTACCAGGTACTGACTAAAAGGGACGTCCGTGAGCGAACTCAGCCTGACACCCTACTGAGCCTGTCAGTGACAATATCCGTACAGTCCGGTCCGTTCGTCTATGAGTATCGCATGGCGGGCCTAGGGGTTGGTAAAAGTCAGACCCCCAAAAGCGGTACAAGTCGTGTCGGAGTATAGCCCAGAACACCCTGAGATACTACTGGAATACCTACCAGTAAATCTCCTTGCCTTGGCCAAGGACTTTGTGTAATGGCTCTCCTAGACACAGCACGACCTCACCCCCAATACCGGGAGAGACGAACCCCTGAAGATACGCTCACTGCCTCCATGTGGCTCGGGACTGTACCCAACTAAAACCTGTTTGCACGACTCCTTTGAGCCGTGGTAGGGTAGTAATCAAAGTACAGTGGGAACTCACACGAGACAAATGACGATCCCCAGGTCGATGAACTAACCTGCACACATGTCACCAGGGAACTGCCATCTGACGTCTGGTATATTACCAACTAGCATGTTCCCGGCGAGTCCTGTCCGGTGTACTCATAACCCAATGAGCACCTGTATACATCTTAGGTGATCCAACTGACACCAGTGGCTTGTGAGACCGGCCACCGCCCCTCGTCGGGGTCTCGACTGTATACACTAGTCTATTATGGAGTATCGATGCCCTGTCTCGAAACTCTCACGACTAGGGACCATTTAAGGATATGCTTGTAGACCCCCAGCTCCCACTTATATGATCGCCCTCATACTGCTGGTGGTCAAGCAAGAATCCTAGGGGCTCTATCAACGTGTAATAGCGACGTGTCAGGTCACCTAAAGCAGTACACGATGATAAAGGTAAACCAGATAGCATACTATCATCTCGAGTAAGACTGTCCTACCGGGATAGGTCCTCCCTCAATCATTACAATCACGTACCTGTGACCTAATAATTGACTCTGAGGGCACTATCTCCAACAATCTCCCACTTGCACTCAAGGCTAATTATTGCGATGTCGCATACTCACAGCCCGTGTGATACCGAACACCCAACTCCTCTACTAGTCAGTCTCACAAAGCTCGTTTGCGAAACTTTTGCGTTCGAGAAATAGCCTCAGTGAGTGGATCCGCTTAGTTGTTTCTTTCTATGTCTCTCTATATCTCAAGTTCGCGGAGAAAGCCATCTCCCGAAAAGAGCAATACCTGTCTCAGAATATGTCTGGATGTCTGATGGGACCTAGCTCATAAATGAACTCCAAATCCAAACTTCTTAGACTGTATCGTCAACTGAACTTAATCAGTATCCTGCGCGCCATGCCTCCCTCAGTATTGCCTTGGACCACCTGTCCAAAATACTGCCCCTCATCAGAAGGAAAAACTATAACTCTGACAACCTCCTTGTCGTCCATGTCACCTTGGAAGCCCGGAATGATAACTGTCTCCTGAATGATGCTGTCGTTATCATATCCCTAGAACATCCACTTATGTTCTAAAACTGCTTCCGACTGTTTCTCCAGGATTGGATTAATGTCAACTTATTGCATCTAGTGCAAGAACAACATCTGGTGTGGTACTTGACATCTCACGATTGACTTAATTGCCTGAGCAAGTGATCTGCCAATCATGCCCGTCCCTCTCCCCTTTAGTCTGTAAGACACCTTTGGAGAGGATGACTCCATTACCTGCAGGTACACTACCGTGCCAGGAGTCGTCCATCCTAAATACTCTTAGAATGCTGTCAAGTACCCTGATTGGGAAACCACCCAAATCTAGATCTAAGACCATAGATCTAGTAACCAGTATGTCTGATATAAAATCCATTTCCTTTATGGAGAAACAACTGTGTGACGACCAAAGTATAACCGATCGTAGTGTAGGAGTTTCTTTTCCTACTCTGTGTATATCATCCAAATACCAGGATATCACACCCTACTACCTTCTCAACAGATCCATCCCCTATTCTGATGAAGTCAAACCTATGACTGTCACGTCAGAAATAGATGATCTATCTCCGCTACATCTGCTTTAGTCTATAAATAGACATAAGCTACCTTTCCACCAATGCTTCCGCTGCTCCCACTGACTACGACAACCCTCTGGCAGAGTCATATACACGTACACTTCTAAAACTAGTTTAGAACGACGCTATACTCATCCTCCCGCCGGGTCTCGCACCCTGGAACAACAGCAATGGTAATTGTGGGTAAACAAGAACTTCCCTGTCACCGTCCTTGAGGCTACCGTAGTACCTCTCGGGTGCCTGAAGTTACCCACCTTATCTGCGGAGTGGCCAATGGAATGTCAATCCAGATTGAATCTTTAGGTTCCTGTCAAATCTTCAGTAATCGTTTGTGGTTCTGGAATCACTTCCAGTTCTACCATACTCCCACTACTGTTTTCTGAAAAAATCCATTTTTATTAAAACTGTGGCGAGTCTAGAACGATATTGCTATCGTCCATCCAGATGGTAGAAAGTCAACCCGCGTCATAGCCTGGGTCAACCCACAAACAGTCATTACTGAAACGTGCCTTGAGTTGTCCAGTGTCTGGTTTTAAGCATAAACCGGACAACTCCCCGTACCTTAACATCGTTAAGATACGAACTGTTCTATATCCAATATAGGACCAGAGGCACTGATTTAATTGAACCAGATTCAAATCATGCAGCTGTCTCCAGTGCATGTCAACTAAATGGAAGGAGGCCGATCAGCGTTACTCAACTTAGGAATGCTTCCAATTATGAGTAACCTGAAAGAGAAGCAAGTTCTCTTTATCATTACTATCAACTGAATACCATACACAAGTATCTACATCTTCGATCTCTTTGAAGAATCCCGATACTTGCTATACCTGGTTCTCTACTCTATTCAAATACCTATAACTTCTCCAAATTCGGACCCTGTGTTTCCACGAAAAACCTGTCTAAAAACTAGAGAAGTCATAAGTAAACCGAATATAGTACGAGGACCAACCCCTCTGTCCTGATGGACCCTGGACAACATACAATACTCTGTATAAGTCCCTTGAGTCTGATAACTCATTCACTGTGTGTCGTAGGTTGAAAACTGTACTTATGGTTAAGAAGAATTACACCGCTGTTTAGTGCTCCTTACCTAACCATCCACTGATATAGGTAAATGTCATAGACATAATTTCAGAAAGGTATATCTCACTCTATGAAAATAGACGTACAGATATATCAATTTGAAATTGGTGCATAACAGCGGATATTCAAAACCAAATATTTGCCGACCGGCAAACAGCCCAGGTGATTTCCTCAAATATCACTGTTTACAACGAATCCCGATATAATGAGGATAATCACCCAATTCCCAATAACTTACTCCCACTCATCATCTGTAAAACCATACAGATGTGAGAATCGTACCTGGTAAATACATACCCTGGAGTAAGTATCTAATCGGGAAAACAGTTTTCCTTTAACATTACACAGTGAAGCTGAAACATTGAAATGTTCCGATGGGGTATTCTGGTATTCCTAGTAATGCCTCTTCCAGATTCACGACTGTAACCGTATAGTTCTTTGCCACCTCTCCAAATCCCTTCATATGTCTTTAGTCTTTACCTTCTGCACACCCTTTTAGGCCAAATGGTTTTCTTCCTTCCCTACCGTTCGGCACCAGCCTATGGTTTGGAAGAAGACTATCCAATAAGCATAATGGGTGTACTGTCCCAATCCTAGGAACACTCGCAATGAGAGAGGGTGAAGATAAAAGACAACCGAATAAACCTTATTCCTATTTCTCCTGAACCAGAATCCATCCCCGAACTGGAACCAGTTCCATTCGAGTTCGTATATAACCACACGATAGAGTATCCAAATAAACTGTGGATCTTCGTAGTGATACGGAGTGTCCTGGAGAAATACAAAGGTGATGTGGGAGTGGTAACGAAATATTTGGTTTGGTCGTGAATATCTGTTGCAATTTACTTTGCCCTCTTACTAATCCCTTACTTTGTCTGAACTTAATACCTTCTGCACACCATCGTTATGCTAATTGGTTTTCTTCATTCCCTACCGGTCGGCACCAGCCTATGGTTTGGAAGAAGACAATCCAATTTGCGTAATAGGTGTACTACCCCTAAACCAAGGAGTACTCGTAACCTGAGAGAGGGTAAAAGGAAAAGACAACTGAATAATCCTATCCGTTTTCTCCAGAACCGGAAACCATCCTCGAATAAATTCTTTCGAGTTCGTATCTAACCATACGATGGTTTTGTCCAATGGAAGTGGACGTTCGTAGTAAAACGGGGTGTCCTGGAGAAAAGGGTAAAAGTAGGAGTGGCAATGAGGTTTGCAACTCTGACAATCCAAAAGCCGGTGTTTAAGAAGGTTCGGTCAACTTGGTCACTGAGTCAAAGTCTTAGGGTCGGGTCAATGGTCGCTGCCAAAGAGAGAGAGAAAAGAAACACTCAGCGTGCACTCTAACCTAGATCAGAATGGTCACAATTTATCTAATCTGGAAACCTCCCACTGTACCTCAAATTCTCCTCCAAACCTGAAAGAAGAATTAGTCGGGGTCACCCGAGGAGTAAACTAGCTCATCAGTGGGAATCGGGATCCAACTCTCATCGCATGACAACGTGACGGAATCCGCTCACGTCATCACACTCCAGATGGTATGCGCATATCTGGCAAGTTTCAGTTCTTTTGAAACTCCCGATGTGATTTCTGCCCCATGCTCTTATGACCTTGGCGTGAGGTCAAAATATCATAAGTCACATGTCAAGTTCTGCCCGTCATTATCCAGGTTAATCTGAACCCACCCGTACATACCCTTGACGTAGGCCAAAATAGTAGTACGACTGTCCCAAACCAACGCATCTATCTATGCAACAGATAAATACCCGGCAGCTACCAATCACTATGCCTTGGCGTGAGGTCAAAATACATAGCTTGAATACTACCGAATGTTTAACTGAAATGACGGAGGGCTACGAATGGTTTCTGGCGAAAACCTTTAACGTAATGAACTTGATATCGTTGAAGGAACGGATAGCTTTTAAAAATACAGTGACGAGAACCGTTGCTAAAGAGGTCACTCCCGGTGAAGGGATCTCGGCTCTTTCCCCGTAGAATGGGGTGCAGGATATTCTAAATGAATACCACGGTGCAAAGCAAAAGTAATCGGCTATAGTGAAGTTAATGCCCTGACGCAAACTTCTGTCCAAGGGGTCACTCCCGGTGAAGGGATCTCGGCCCTTGCCTCGTCGACTGAGGAGCAGGATATTCCAATGAATACCACGATGCAAAACAAAAGTAAACGTCCTTGCAATAACAGCTTTTTGAAAAGTGTTCCAACAACATCAGATTAGGTTTGTTTTAACTTGCATTGATCCGAATCAATGCAGTCCCATCAATTGATCACACCAAAAAGAACGAAAATATACTGATGTACGTATATGCCATCCGCATTCGCCACTGGGTCCCGTCATTACCCGTTAGGTTAGCTAACTAACGACAGAGCGGGGACTGGACTAGCGCGGATGCAAAACATATACAACATCTACTAATATATATACCAATATATTATATTCGCTCAAGGCGTGAATAAAATGCAACATCACAGAGAATGAACAGCATCACAGAAACAATACAGATATCTGGGATCCCCGGGTTTCACAGAGCCACTGCTGAAACCCGACGTTCCCCTGGTCGTGTGGATAGCCTGTGCAATGAAATCCTAGACCCCTACGGGCGCGGCAAGTTACCCGCCAAAACCTGAAGCGAGGCAGCCCCCTTCAGCAACGTGAATGGACCACCCAGCACTTCACGGAATCCGGTAACTTGGGCACCCCTCCTGGGTCAACCTGTACCCCCTACGAGTGCGGCGAATATCCCGCCAATCCTAGAGTGAAGCCCCTTCCGTCTCAATGCCATGAGATGCGGGCTTGTTGCCCTCTAGAACCCGGCTATCCGTGCACCCCTCCGCGGGGCAATCCTAGTACAGAAAGTAAAATATACATACAACGGGTACATCGACCGCAACCAGGTCGTGCCCCAAAATAATAATACAAACAGGCAGTGACGGCAGTCCACATGTCGGACGCTCGCCCCGCAATATCAAATGTACATAATACAACCACAACTGTACTAGCATTGCATCCAGGCTATCCCCCACGACCGATCCGCAACATCACAGCAAAAACAAAACATCAACGTGAAAGTCACGTTCGCAAATCCGTCTAACCGGGTTATAGCAGTTAGACCGGATTTACCGATCAAGTGACATTCACGGTCGCAGATATAATGTAAATACTGTGAAAAATGTGTTTAAAATATCCGATCGATCAAAAATTAACAAGTGGGCCCCCAATCAAAACTGTAGCACTCACAGAAAACCTGGGCCCAATTTTAATATTCCAAAACCCATATTTTAAGCCCAGAAGGCCTCTGTAAAAAATTGGTGAAGTGATCTCCACAGTGTGCGGCGGAAGGGCGGCGGGAAGGGGGTTTTCGCGGCGGTTCCGCGCTCCCACTGTGGAGTTACTTCATCGAATTTTTACAGAGCTCTTAGATTTTCCAGTACATCAATATTTTACAACCTGAAAAATTTTTCGAGACCAAAAATTTTCAACAGAAACTGATGCGAACTAAAATGCAGTTTTGGAACATTCGATCGATCGAAACAGAAAAACACATAACACCAAGCTAGACTAAGTTAATGGCGAGGCTCTGATACCAATGTAAGTGCACGGCGGCGCCCCGGCCGTCAATCCGACGGCCAAATGCGGAAGCGGTGATAAACTTTAATTTTTTGCGGACTTAGCAAACCGCCGCGCACTAATACCCGGATCGAACCATTAACTAGTCCAAGCTATCTACAAGAAAGGGAATAGAGATATACCGACGATCCAAGTCCTCCGGTCTTCTCGTCATGGTCCCGATCTCCTGCGGAAAGTCCTGTCTCCTCCTCGTCGCCGGAAGTGCACCACATCGCCTACTTTGTTTACGGGCTCCCACCTCAATGCCGAGGCAACTCGGGCACGAAGCCGGCTACTCGACGTGCCCAAGATATGCTGTAGAATATCTAGAGAAGAAGTCTCATTTGGGGTTGTAGGAGTTGCCTTTTGCTGGAGGGATTGAACTTGGAGCTTTATGGATTGATCAAGTGGGATTTTTGCAACATGAAATGAGCCAAAACATCCCCACAAAAATTTGGGACAGCCCCTACAAACTTGGGCCGGCCATGAGAGGTGAGGGAGAGGAAAGAATGAGAGAGCCCTCCATAATGGAGAGAGTGGGAAGGCTATATTGCAAAAGGAAAATCATGAAAAGAATATGGTCACAATCACACCCACTCTCAACTACTCACCAACAACCATGATAGCACCAAAACCAACAATCCAACAAGCTAATGATCACTTCCAAAAGTCATGCCATCATGAAGATAGAAGTCAAGGTCAAAAGAATGGTGCACCATCATGATATAAGGAAACATGCAAAGACCCCCTCCACAAATACTTATTTGCAACAATGCAAATAAGCCCTCCTCCACCAAACATCGGCCAATGAACGAAACAAAGGAAATCGGCCGAAACGGAAAGCAAACTGGCAACTCCAGAAAACTGGTCCCGTAATAAATTACAGGAAAACCCCGATACTGTGCATACACACCCGCATCTGTATTTCGACCGAAATACAGATGCAAAGAGACAAAATCTACACTGTACTATACTAGGATCCGGCTTATACCAAAACCGGCTAGTATTATCCGTTCGATCCTGATCTGTGCAATACCGCACGTATCTGATCGAACCCTGCCATATAACCATACGGCCTATAGTACAGACTGTCCGATCCTGATCCGTGCAATACCGCACGTATCTGATCGGACCCTGCCATATCTCCATACGGCCTCTACAACTTTTCGCCCGAAAGCTGAGTAACTGAATGTGGGGGACTCTAAAGACTCGTCAACACCTTGGTTGTGGATTTAACCACTAGCACGTTAGAGGTATAAGCCAATACATAACGGGCTACCAGGTACTGACTAAAAGGGACGTCCGTGAGCGAACTCAGCCTGACACCCTACTGAGCCTGTCAGTGACAATATCCGTACAGTCCGGTCCGTTCGTCTATGAGTATCGCATGGCGGGCCTAGGGGTTGGTAAAAGTCAGACCCCCAAAAGCGGTACAAGTCGTGTCGGAGTGTAGCCCAGAACACCCTGAGATACTACTGGAATACCTACCAGTAAATCTCCTTGCCTTGGCCAAGGACTTTGTGTAATGGCTCTCCTAGACACAGCACGACCTCACCCCCAATACCGGGAGAGACGAACCCCTGAAGATACGCTCACTGCCTCCATGTGGCTCGGGACTGTACCCAACTAAAACCTGTTTGCACGACTCCTTTGAGCCGTGGTAGGGTAGTAATCAAAGTACAGTGGGAACTCACATGAGACAAATGACGATCCCCAGGTCGATGAACTAACCTGCACACATGTCACCAGGGAACTGCCATCTGACGTCTGGTATATTACCAACTAGCATGTTCCCGGCGAGTCCTGTCCGGTGTACTCATAACCCAATGAGCACCTGTATACATCTTAGGTGATCCAACTGACACCAGTGGCTTGTGAGACCGGCCACCGCCCCTCGTCGGGGTCTCGACTGTATACACTAGTCTATTATGGAGTATCGATGCCCTGTCTCGAAACTCTCACGACTAGGGACCATTTAAGGATATGCTTGTAGACCCCCAGCTCCCACTTATATGATCGCCCTCATACTGCTGGTGGTCAAGCAAGAATCCTAGGGGCTCTATCAACGTGTAATAGCGACGTGTCAGGTCACCTAAAGCAGTACACGATGATAAAGGTAAACCAGATAGCATACTATCATCTCGAGTAAGACTGTCCTACCGGGATAGGTCCTCCCTCAATCATTACAATCACGTACCTGTGACCTAATAATTGACTCTGAGGGCACTATCTCCAACACTTGGAGCTAGGATAACACAAAACCGGATCTTTATCATAAACCTAGTTAGCAGATTAGGGTTCTATCTACTATGATAGAAAGTATACCTAACGAAAACAAGTCCTTCGGGTCTTCGATCCTCTCCTTAAGTTCCTCAATGGAAGTATGGATCGTGCTTGAACTTCGGTCTCTTTGTGTCAACGACGATCCACCAGAGAGCTCCAACCTTGAGCTAAACCTCCAAGATGAGGCAACTAGATCACTTAGGGTGCTAGACTAAGTGACTTAGAATGAATAGAGTGTGCTTATGAGTAGCTTATCTCACTAAACCCTTGATTCTCAACTCATGAGACACTAGGGCTAGAGAGGAAGAAGAAGAGAGCAAGCTTTAGGAGAGAGAATGTATTTGTGATAATAATAATAAAAAATGGAATGGCTAACTTATATATGACCATTTGTCATGGAAAATATCTCACCAAAATATCTATGGTCAAAAATATCTCACAAAATATCTATGGTCAACAAGTCAACCCAAGTCAAATGGTCAACCAAGTAGCCATGCCATAAAAGATTATCATTTATCAAAAATAACAAATACTTTTTCTTTTCTCATATTTGTTTTGACCAAGTCAATGGTCAAAACCCTAATGAGATGTCTCCTTCTATACCCCCTCTCATCCGTATATACATACCCGCATCCGTGTTCCGAAAAACATGAACACAATGAGACGAAGCTAATCTCATAATCAAATACTAGGATCCGGCTTAAACCAAGCCCTCCAGTATTGTCCGCTCGAACACTACACGCGCACAAGTACACGTATGTGATTGAACCCTGTCGTAAAACCATACGACCTCTACTCGTTTCGCTCGAAGCTGGGAAACCCTCTGTATGGGACTCTAAAGACTCGACAGTACTCTGGCAGTGGGTTTAACCACAAGCACGTCAGCGACACTAACTGTGCGTAACGGCTACCCAGGTATCTCTCGATAAGAAGGTCGACGAGCAAGCTCATCTAAACTCCTACTGAGCCTATCTGTGACAATCTCCGTACAGTCCGGTCTGTTCGTTTAAGAGTATCACATATCGGGCCTAGGGGGGTGGTAAACGTCAGACCCCTAATAGCGGTATAAGTAGTGTCAGAGTGTAGCCCAGAACACCCTGAGAAACTACTGGAACACCTACCAGTAAATCTCACTTGCGCTGGTCAGGGACTTTGTGTAATGGCTATCCAAACACAACGCGATGTCAACCTCCAATACCGGCAGAGACGAATCCTATCTAACCTCACTATCTCCAAGTGCTTCGGGACTGCACCCAACTACTACTTGTTTGCACGACTCAATAGAGCCGTGGTAGGGTAGCAATCTAAGAACAGTGGGAACACACTTGAGGCAAAGTAGCAGTGTCAAGTCAACGGACTAAGCTGTACTCATGTTACCTGGGAACTGCTAACCGACGATAGGTATAATACTAACCAACAGTTCCTGACGAGTCCGTCCAGTGAAACTCATAACCCAATGAGCACCTACATACTATCTCTAGTATGACATACTGATGGCTGTGGGACAGATCATCTCCCCTGCTGGGATGAGAAGCATATACACTAGTCTACTCTGGAGTATCGATGCCCTGTCTCGATAATCCTAAGACTAGGGACCTGTATAAGGATGTGCTTATAAACTACCCAGTCCCCACTAGTGTGATCGCCATCATAACGCTGGTAGTCAAGCAAAGATCCTAAGGGCTCTATCAATATGTATTAGCGATATGTTAAAAGAAACATATACACATATTAAGATAGATACAAACCAAGTAGCATACTGCCATATCGAGCAAGACTATCGTCAATCAGTGTATATATATCCCAAACTTCCAAACTGTAATATACAAACTAGTACTATACAATAATGGCCTCTAGGGCATACATATCCAACAGGAACATCCTCGGGTCGAGGGCCCGGGGCATGCTTCCAACGTACCGTCCTTGATCCTTTCTCGTAGGTTTTGGGACACGTCACTTGCTACGTGTCATGATCTGGGGAAGCCCTGGTATCGAGTATCATCATTAGCCCCCCACTCTCGTCTCGACCTATTAATGGGTCGGGTCGAGAGTTGTCTGACCGATCACCCGGGGTAAGCCTATGTTTGAAGATATCGTCGGTACGTATTCCCGGGCAATTGATTGTATTTTCTTGATGACGTCAGCGAATCAGGGGAGAGATCTCGCATTAAAGAGGATGCACCGATTCGGGCGTACGTTCATTAGAGTGACAGGTCACGTGTCCGACGCTGGTTGGCTGACGTGACGGGCCGCTGGTATTCTCGTGCCCGATGGGACGTGCCTAATGCGCTTGCGACAGGTGGAGCGTCGATGGCCGTTGAATGCGAAGTGCCATTTTGGGGGGAGACAATCGGCGCCGCTGGATGTGGTTGCCGGTTGCTATAAATAGAGGTAGGGTCCCCCCTGAGGGTCATTCTTCGCTATAATTTCCTCTTCCCTCGTTGTGTTAGCTCGGTGCTTTTCCCTCTAGCTCGGATTTCCTGCGTTCTTCTCTCGGACGTCCCCTTCCTCTGCTTAGGTTAGATGTCTTCTTTTGAAGAGTTTGTCGAGATAGTTCGGGTAGAGTCTAGGGAGTCTTTTGCAGCTTCCTCCTCTTCGTCCGGGTCGGAATCTTCCCGGGTGGTTAGGGCTGGTCGCCCTTCCCGGGGTCATGCGGCGGGGTCGGTCCCCAAAACGCAGGTCAGGGTCATCCATGACGCGTCATCCATATTGAGTCATGTGGACGAGCTTGCCAGCATCCGGGCTCGCTTCCACATTCCTCCCGGCTACTCGCTTCGTCTGGCCGGGGAAGGGGAGAGGGCAGATCAGGTACGGGGCAAGGAGATTGCCTTGTACCTGGAAGCCTTTTGGGCCGGAATGCGTCTGCCCTTCTGTAAGTCCATGCTACCTCTCCCGGTACTTTCGGGCATGCGGAATTTGGTGAAAAACAATTTTTCTAGAGGTGGTAACATGGACTCAAAACCGGATCTTTGTTAAACATCTAACTAACAACCTAACTAGGAGTTGTTAACTACTCGGTTAGGGGGTTATACCTTTCTTTCTTGATCTCCTTCGTCTTCAAGCCTCGATGGTTGTCCGGATCGGCTTCACTCCGTCGTCTTCTTGTGCCGAAGATAGATCCACCTCGAAAGCTTCTACCTTTGGCTTCTTCTTCGATCTTTGAAGAAACTAGTTCACTTGGTTTGCTAAACCTTGTGAACTGGAGTGAGTAGAGAAGAGTGTGTTGGGATTTTCTCTATGGTTCTTGGTTCTCAACACATGAGACAAGTGAACCATAGACCAAGAGAGGGAGAGCAAGAGGAAGGAGATGAGAGCTCAAGAACAAGAGAGAGAGTGAAAATGATAGAATGAGAGAAGACTTTTCTCATTTGGCTCTCATAATCCATAACCATCATAACACATCATAGCAATCAAGTATTATGTGATGGTTTAAGCAACAATAGCCATATCATTTCATGCACTCATTTTGCACAAGAGAGCAAGCAAGCAAAAGTCTTTGCCATGAAATGATAGCTATTGCTATCATGATGGTCAACTAGTCAAGCCTAGTCAACCGGTCAACAAAATCAACAAGTCAACAAAGTCAACAAGTCTACAAAGTCAACCCCTCAACAATCATGTCACCATAATACTTAATTAATATAATTGTTAATCATATATCATATTCTCATTAGGGTTGAGCAAAAAGTCAATAGTCAATGGTCAACAACCCTAATGAGAATCCTCTGCCTTTGTCTTTCCGTCAACTGTGCATACACACCCGCATCCGCGTTCCGAGGAACACGAATACAAACTGGATAAAACCAATCCCAATACGTACACTAGGATCTGGCTTAAACCAAAGCACGCTAGTATAAACTGTCCGGACACTAAACGTGCACAAGTGCACGGATGTGACTGAACCCTGTCGCAAAACCATGCGACCTGTCGCAAAACCATGCGACCTCTACTCTTTTGCCTAAAGGAGAATAGCTTTCTGTGTGGGACTCTAAAGACTCAACACTACGCTGGCAGTGGGTTTAACCACAGACCGCAAGCTGCACTAGCTGTGCGTAATGGTCCCCAGGTAGATGCCGACAAGAAGACTGACGAGGTGAAACCCATCTGAACTCCTACTGAGCCTGAATGTGACAATCTCCGTACAGTCCGGTCTGTTCGTCTGATACATCGCATGGCGGGCTTAGGGGGCGGTAAACGTCATTCGCCTAATAGCGGTACAAGTCGTGTCGGAGTGAAGCCCAAAACACCCTGAGATAACGCTGGAAGCCTACAAGTATATCTCGATTGCCCTGGCCAGGGACTACTTATGTAATGGCTCTCCTAGACACAGCGCGATGTCAACCCCCAATACCGGGAGAGACGAATCCGGTCTAACCGTCACTGCCTCCAAGTGCTTCGGGACTGCACCCAACTACCACCTGTTTGCACGACTCCTTTGAGCCGTGGTAGGATAGTAATCAAAGTACAGTGGGAACACACTCGAGGCGAAGTGACAGTGTCAAGTCAGCGGACTAAGCTGTACTCATGTCACCTGGGAACTGATAACTGACGATAGGTATAATACCAACCGGTCAGTTCCCGACGAGTCCTGTCCAGTGTACTCGTAACCTAACGAGCACCCGCATACTATCTCCAGTACGACGTACTAACGGCTGTGGGACAGACCGTCTCCCACACTGGGACGAGAAGCGCATGCGCTAGTCTACTCCGGAGTATCGATGCCCTGTCTCGATAGTCCTGCGACTAGGGACCTGCATAAGGATGTGCTTATAGATTACCCAGCCCCCACTAGTGTGACTGCCATCACAACGCTGGTAATCAAGCAAAGATCCTAAGGGCTCCACTAATGTGTATAGGTGATATACTAAAATAAACACAAGTACACATTGAAGTAGAAACAAACCAAGTAGCATACTACTGTTTTGAGCAAGATTGTATATACAACTGTGAATATCCCAAGCTTCCATTAAGTAATATACAAACTAGTATGATACAGTAATGGCCTCTAGGGCATATACACTAACAATCTCCCACTTGCACTAAGGCCATGTACTGGCGTATCGAAGACCTATCATCTCGATCAGCCGCTCGAACTGAGTCTGGGGCAAGGCCTTGGTGAATGGATCTGCAGTGTTATCTTCTGAAGCAACCCTCCGAACCTCGATCTCCTGGCGATCCACGATCTCCCTGATCAGGTGATACCGCCTCAAGATGTGTCTGGATCTCTGATGGGACCTGGGTTCCTTCGCTAAAGCTATAGCCCCGTTGTTGTCGCAATACAGAGGTATTGGATCAACAATGGACAGAACCACCTGAAGTTCTTTCAAGAACTTCCTCATCCAGACAGCTTCTTTTGCGGCATCAGATGCAGCGATGTATTCCGCTTCCATCGTCGAGTCTGCAACGGTTTCCTGTTTGGAACTCTTCCAACACACCGCCCCTCCATTAAGGGTAAAGACAAAACCCGACATGGACTTGGAATCTTCCTTGTCACTCTGGAAGCTGGAGTCAGCAAAGGCCTCGATCTGGAGGTCTTTTCCGCCATACACCAAGAACATCTCCTTAGTCCTTCTCAGGTACTTGAGAATGTTCTTTACCGCTATCCAGTGTTTCTCCCCAGGGTTTGACTGATACCGGCTTACCACACTCAGTGCATAAGCTACATCCGGTCTGGTACACAACATCTCATACATTATTGAGCCTACCGCAGAAGCGTAGGGTATAATAGACATGCGATCCCTCTCCAAATCAGTCTTGGGAGACATCTCTTTAGAAAGGGTGATCCCGTGACAAGCCGGTAGGTTACCGCGCTTGGAATCTTCCATACTGAATCTCTTCAGTATGGTGTCGATGTACCTGGACTGTGAAAGTCCTAATATCCTCTTGGATCTATCACGATGGATCCGGATCCCCACGATGTATGAGGCATCACCCAGGTCTTTTATGGAGAACCTGTGTGACAAGACCCCCTTGACAGATTGTAGCATAGGAATGTCATTTCCTATTAAGAGAATGTCATCCACGTATAAAACGAGGAATACTACAGTTCTCGCTACAAATCTACAATAGATGCATGGTTCATCTGGATTTTTGATAAAGCCAAATTCCTTGACCGTCTCATCAAAACAGATGTTCCAACTCCGCGATGCCTGCTTTAGTCCATAGATGGACTTAAGCAACTTGCACACCTTTCCGCTGCTCCCACTCTGAATGAAACCCTCTGGTTGGTCCATATAGACACACTCCTCTAAATTTCCATTTAGAAAAGCGGTCTTTACGTCCATCTGCCAGATCTCATAATCGTGGAAGGCAGCAATGGCAAGAAGGATCCGAATGGATTTCAGCATAGCCACTGGAGAAAAGGTTTCGTCATAGTCCAAACCAGGTCTTTGACGAAAATCCTTTACAACAAGTCTAGCTCTATAGGTCTCAACGTGTCCATCTACACCAATCTTCCTTTTGAAGATCCACTTGCATCCTACGGGTTTTACCCCGTCTGGAGCAACGTCCAACGTCCATACTTTGTTGGTGCACATGGACTCCATTTCGGTCCGCATTGCATCCAGCCATTTTACCGAGTCGACGCTCTGAACGGCTTGCTGGAAGCTAGTAGGCTCATCATAATCTATGATGCAATACTCTCTATCCCCGTCTATGAGAAAACCGCAGTATCTCTCGGGCGGATGAGACTGCCTACTACTCCTGCGGAGCGGCGCAGGAATGTCCTGTTCTTTTGAACCCTCTGGTTCCACTAAGCTTTCAGTAATAGTCTGTGGTTCTGGAATTTCTTCCAGTTCTACTGCGCTCCCACTAATTTCCTTTTCCAAGAACTGGTGTTCTAGAAAGTTGGCATTACGAGAAACAAGGACTTTTTGTTCCTCTGCGTGGTAGAAAAGATACCCCCTGGTGTTCTTTGGGTATCCCACAAACTTGCACAGTACTGAGCGTGCCTCGAGTTTGTCCGCATGCTGCTTTTTGACAAAAGCTGGACATCCCCAGATCTTCAGATATTGAAGATAGGGTTTCTTCCCACTCCATAACTCATATGGTGTGGTAGGCACAGTCTTAGTGGGAACTCGGTTCAAAAGGTATGCAGCTGATTCTAGCGCATACCCCCAGAATGATCGCGGTAACTCAGTGTTACTCATCATGGACCGAACCATATCCAATAGGGTTCGGTTCCGTCTCTCCAATACACCGTTATGTTGCGGAGTGTATGGAGGAGTAAGCTGAGAGAGAATTCCGTTCTCTTTTAAATAGTCCAGGAACTTGGCACTCAAGTATTCACCACCTCGATCCGATCTTAGAATCTTGATACTTTTGCCGGTTTGTTTTTCTACTTCATTCTTATATTCCTGGAATTTTCCAAAGGCTTCGGACTTATGTTTCATTAAGAAGACATAACCGTACCTTGAAAAGTCATCCGTAAAAGTAATGAAGTAAGAATAACCGCTTCGCGCATGTGTAGACATTGGACCGCACACGTCGCTGTGTACGAGTCCCAAGAGCTCGCTCGCTCTTACTCCGTGTCCAGTGAACGGAGTCTTTGTCATCTTTCCTTTGAGACGGGATTGACAAGTGGCATACGATTGATATTCGAACGGATTCAAATATCCTTCTGTATGTAACTTCGTCAACCTTCTCTCATTGATGTGACCTAGTCTACAATGCCATAAGAAAGTCTGATTTATTTCCGGAGACTTTCTTTTGTGTGTATTCTGGACATTGAAAATCTGTGGTTGGTTTAATACGTATATACCATTGCTCAATGTACCCGACCCAATCAAAACTTGATTAAGGTGAATGTTTACAACATTACTTACAAACGCAAATTCATAACCTTCTTTAGAAACTAAAGATACAGAAATGATATTACAAGTTGCGTTGGGTACAAAAAAACAATTACGCAAAACCAAAACATGTCCATCTGACATTCCCAGGTGATAGTCCCCCACGGCCTTAGCATCCATGCTAGCTCCGTTTGCAACTCTGAGGGTCATGTCACCTGCCTTCAAAACCTTACGGTTTCTCAACGCCTGTAAAGAATTACAGATATGAGATCCTGATCCGGTATCCAATACCCAGGAAGTAGAGTTTATTGAAAGACAGTTTTCAATAACATACACACCTGAAGCTGAAGCCGCAACCTGCTTCAATTCCTGTGTCCTGGCTTTCAAAGCCCTGCAATCATTCTTCCAGTGTCCTTTCTTATGACAATAGAAGCATTCTTCTTTATCCACAAGCTGCCCCGCTTTCTTTGTTGCTTTTGCCTTTCCCTTCGTATCCACTTTACTAACACCGCCCCTTGGTTTGGCGGGGGCTTTCTTCTTCTTTCCCTTGGCTTTCGCCTTGGACCTAGAAGAGGAAGATCCTCCTATAAACAAAGTGGATGTTTCCCTACCTTTCTGTAGGGTGCCCTCTGCACTCCTCAGCATGTTGAGGAGCTCCGGAAGATCAACTTCTTTTCCTTGTAAGTTGAAGTTCAGGATAAACTGGGCGTAAGTGGAAGGAAGGGACTGGAGAATCAAGTCCGTATAGAGCTCATTCTCCAACGTGGTCCCAAGTTCCGCGAGCTCCTCAATGAAGCCAATCATCTTAAGCACGTGTTCCGCTACCGATGATCCGACGGCCAATCTTGCCGAAAATAACTTCTTCGACACTTCGTATCTTGCGATACGAGATTGCTCTCCATACAGTTCTTTTGTATGGAGAAATATGGATTCGAGGTCCATATTCTCGTGCCTCCTCTGATGTTCGTTGTCCATAGAGGCAAGCACGAGGCACTTGGCCTTCGCGCAATCGATCTCCCAAGTCTTACGGATTTCCTTATCCGCGACGCTGGAGGTGGGACCTGGGACAGGGGGAGCTTTGGTGGTAAGAAGATACCCCAGCTTGTCGTAAGTGATTACCATCTTGACATTCCTGAGCCAATCTTTGTAGTTTGGCCCTGTCAGTATGTTTTTATCTAGGAGTAACTTAAGTCCAGTCATGTCGATTGGTCGCTGCAATTAGGAGAGAGAGAAGAAACACTCAGCATGATGCTCTTGCAAGTTTAGAGTGGTTTTTAGTTTGTCTAAACAGGATGGCTCCCACTGTTTCTCGAATCCCTCCTCAAACCAAAAAGGAAGAATTAGTCAGGATCAATCTCACCGTACAATACTTGCTTAACCGTTCAGCCAGGCCAGTGTCGGTACTTCGAGGGAGGTTTTCCAACGCTTTCGCGAAGTTCCTTAATTAAATAACCTCTTTTCCCTGGGGGCGTAGCCCCGCTAACACCTTTCTAGACACCTACTAGGTTTATAGCATTGATCGTTAAGTGAGAAATTTCCCGAGGAGTAGCATATACTCACAGTAGGATCGGGATCCAAATATCATCGCGTGACGAAACTGAAGGAATCCTACCAGAATCATCACACTCCAAATGGTATGCAACACCAGCAAGTTTCAGTTCTTTTGAAACTCCCGATGTGGATTTTTGCCCCATGCTCTTATGACCTTGGCGTGAGGTCAAAATGTCATAAGTCACATGTCAAGTTCTTCCCATCATTATCCAGGTTAATTTGAACCCACCCGTACATACCCTTGACGTAGGCCAAAATGGCAGTACGACTGTCTCAAACCAACGCATTCTATCTATGCAACAGATAAATATCCGGCAGCTACCAATCACTATGCCTTAGCCTGAGGTCAAAATACATAGCTTGAATACTACCGAATATTTAACTGAAATGATGGAGGGCTACGGATAGTTTTGGCAAAACTGTGAACGTAGTGAACTTGATATAGTCGATGTAACGAGATAGCTTTTAAAAAAGAGTGGCTCAAACTCCGCATTTTAAAAGTTGATTTTGAAAAGAACCGAGTGGTTTTTCGAAAGTGTTCCAACGACTTTTACTTGGTTTATTTTCTTGCATTAGTTCTTTTAATACGTGATATTCTTGCATTAGTTCTTTTAATGCATCCCATCATTTAATCCTACCATTGCAGAAAACAACCAAAATATGACTTACGCTTATGCCATTCGCATTCGCCACGGGGCCCCGTCATTACCCGTTAGGTTACTTAACTAACGACAGAGCGGGGGCTGGGCTAGCGCGGCTGTAAAACATAAGCAACGCCTAAATAATATCATATATAGATATACTGCAATGATAGCCATTTCAGATCACAGATGAACACATTGGATATACTAGGAAGCCGCAATTCGTACGAGCCTGTAACGAAAAGCAGATTACACGGTCGCGGTGAATAGCCAATACCCCATCCAAGACCCCTACGGGTGCGGCAAACTACCCGCCAAGTACCCGAAGCAAAGCAACCTCCCTCAACTCCGTGAGTGGGCCACTCGGCACTTCGGCATACCCGGTAGTTTGTGCACCCCCTCCATGGGTCTATCCTAGGAGCAAAAACAGTAAAAAGAAATTATACAATGACGGCTACAACCCCGACCCGGTTGTGCGGCCATACAAATAATTATTACATCAATTTACAAATTTACATGAATTGAAAGAAAAGAAAACTCCCGTCTCACAACCCCGGCTATTCACCCGCGACAATCCAATGAATTCATATACACATTCCAATAACATTACAGATCACAGATTTGTATAACCCCCACTAATCGACATATAGCGATTAGCAGACGTTCAATACAAATATCACATCACAGAAAAAACCCGTCAGCTTAAGTCTTTTAGAAGTTCGATCAAAAATACGGATTTTCAGGCCCCAAACACAAAATTTTCGTTCTGGAAAATCTGGGCTAAAAAGACATATTTCAAAAATCCCAAAATACCCCACTGAACAAACTGCAACCAAAATTTCCCACTGCCGAGTCAACTCGGCCGCGGAACCGCGGCGCCGCGTTTCCGCGGCTCTTTGATCGGTTCAGTGGACGAAATTTTGGCAGTTTATTATAAAAACCCTGAGACGAATTTTAAAGTATGATTTATCATTTTTGGAACAGTGGAAAAATTCGACAGCAAGCATGATATCGGGGTTCATTTCGGGATTTTTTCTTTGATCGATCTTCTAGCTACTTTGCTAACATGTTAGATAGAGTTTAACCTCGCTCTGATACCACTGTAAGTCCATGCTACCTCTCCCGGTACTTTAGGGCATGCGGAATTTGGTGAAAAACAATTTTTCTAGAGGTGGTAACATGGACTCAAAACCGGATCTTTGTTAAACATCTAACTAACAACCTAACTAGGAGTTGTTAACTACTCAGTTAGGGGGTTATACCTTTCTTTCTTGATCTCCTTCGTCTTCAAGCCTCGATGGTTGTCCGGATCGGCTTCACTCCGTCGTCTCCTTGCGCCGAAGATAGATCCACCTCGAAAGCTTCTACCTTTGGCTTCTTCTTCGATCTTTAAAGAAACTAGTTCACTTGGTTTGCTAAACCTTGTGAACTGGAGTGAGTAGAGAAGAGTGTGTTGGGATTTTCTCTATGGTTCTTGGTTCTCAACACATGAGACAAGTGAACCATAGACCAAGAGAGGGATAGCAAGAGGAAGGAGATGAGAGCTCAAGAACAAGAGAGAGAGTGAAAATGATAGAATGAGAGAAGACTTTTCTCATTTGGCTCTCATAATCCATAACCATCATAACACATCATAGCAATCAAGTATTATGTGATGGTTTAAGCAACAATAGCCATATCATTTCATGCACTCATTTTGCACAAGAGAGCAAGCAAGCAAAAGTCTTTGCCATGAAATGATAGCTATTGTTATCATGATGGTCAACTAGTCAAGCCTAGTCAACCGGTCAACAAAATCAATAAGTCAACAAAGTCAACAAGTCAACAAAGTCAACCCTTCAACAACCATGTCACCATAATACTTAATTAATATAATTGTTAATCATATATCATATTCTTATTAGGGTTGAGCAAAAAGTCAATAGTCAACGGTCAACAACCCTAATGAGAATCCTCTGCCTCTGTCTCTCCGTCAACTGTGCATACACACCCGCATCCATGTTCCGAGGAACACGAATACAAAATGGATAAAACCAATCCCAATACGTACACTAGGATCTGGCTTAAACCAAAGCCCGCTAGTGTAAACTGTCCGGACACTAAACGTGCACAAGTGCACGGATGTGACTGAACCCTGTCGCAAAACCATGCGACCTGTCGCAAAACCATGCGACCTATACTCTTTTGCCTAAAGGCGAATAGCTTTCTGTGTGGGACTCTAAAGACTCGACACTACGCTGGCAGTGGGTTTAACCACAGACCGCAAGCGGCACTAGCTGTGCGTAACGGTCCCCAGGTAGATGCCGACAAGAAGACTGACGAGGTGAAACCCATCTGAACTCCTACTGAGCCTGAATGTGACAATCTCCGTACAGTCCGGTCTGTTCGTCTGATACATCGCATGGCGGGCCTAGGGGGGCGGTAAACGTCAGTCCCCTAATAGCGGTACAAGTCGTGTCGGAGTGAAGCCCAAAACACCCTGAGATAACGCTGGAAGCCTACCAGTATATCTCGATTGCCCTGGCCAGGGACTACTCGTGTAATGGCTCTCCTAGACACAGCGCGATGTCAACCCCCAATACCGGGAGAGACGAATCCAGTCTAACCGTCACTGCCTCCAAGTGCTTCGGGACTGCATCCAACTACCACCTGTTTGCACGACTCCTTTGAGCCGTGGTAGGGTAGTAATCAAAGTACAGTGGGAACACACTCGAGGCGAAGTGACAGTGTCAAGTCAGCGGACTAAGCTGTACTCATGTCACCTGGGAACTGATAACTGACGATAGGTATAATACCAACCGGTCAGTTCCCAAAGAGTCCTGTCCAGTGTACTCGTAACCTAACGAGCACCCGCATACTATCTCCAGTACGACGTACTAATGGCTGTGGGACAGACCGTCTCCCACACTGGGACGAGAAGCGCATGCGCTAGTCTACTCCGGAGTATCGATGCCCTGTCCCGATAGTCCTGCGACTAGGGACCTGCATAAGGATGTGCTTATAGATTACCCAGCCCCCACTAGTGTGACTGCCATCACAACGCTGGTAATCAAGCAAAGATCCTAAGGGCTCCACTAATGTGTATAGGTGATATACTAAAATAAACACAAGTACACATTGAAGTAGAAACAAACCAAGTAGCATACTACTATTTTGAGCAAGATTGTATATACAAGGTGAATATCCCAAGCTTCCATTAAGTAATATACAAACTAGTATGATACAGTAATGGCCTCTAGGGCATATACACTAACACCTTCTCCCCCGAGGTGAGTGCGGCATTGAATTGTTTTCAGTTATCCCCGGGCCAGTTAGTGCCGAACTCTTGGAGGATTCTCCTCGGGTTCCTGGTCTAGTTGAAATTGCGGGAGATCCCTTTCAGTTTGAGCCTTCTCCTTTCCTCTCTCTGCTACAAAAACCACCCCGGCACTCGTAAGGACGGGCCTAGCTGGGTATACCATTTCTTTTAGAAAGCACCGGGGAGGTGCTACCAGGTCGGGGGTCGTCGTAGTACCTTCTTCCATCCTTCTTGTTCTTGTTGTTCACCTCCTCGTCGGCCTCCTCGATGTAATAGAAGATCCACCCGAGAGTTCCTTCTTCAAGTTTTAACCTCTAACTTGAGGTAACTAAGTGGCTAGGATTGCTAATCTAAGTGACCTAGAGAATATAGAGATAGATTAAGGATCTATTAGTCTTGCTAACCCTAGGGTTCTTAACTCATGAGAGGATTAGGGTTAGGTTTTAGAAGACAGAGCTTGAGGAGAGAGAAGTGTTTTGTTATTATGAAATGAATCTTGACTCATTTGGATAATATGAAGCATGAAAAATATCTCATCAAATATCTAGCAACCATGCTTCATTTAATACTTGAGATGAATCATCTCACGAGTCATGGTTCATTTAATGATAATTACACCTTATCTCCTCCACCTCATTTAGCTTAATTCATAAATGAATTAAAACATAATGAGTCACTTTTCTTCTAAAAACTTCTTGAGTAATTACGAGAATGGCCCTCCCATTCGTATTTACGAAAAACACGGATATACCGAGACTGCATAAATCTAATAATCCAATACTAGAATCTGGCTTAAACCAAAGCCCGCTAGTATAATCTGTCCGAACATCATACGTGCACAAGTACACGTTTATGTCCAAACCCTATCGTAAAACCATACGACCTCTATATCGTTTCACCTGAAGCAGGGAAACCCTCTGTGTGGGACTCTAAAGACTCGACACTACACTGGCAGTGGGTTTAACCACAGACCGCAAGCGGTACTAGCTGTACGTAACGGTCCCCAGGTAGATGTCGATAAGAAGGCCGATGAGGAAACCCATCCGAACTCCTACTGAGCCTGATGTGACAATCTCCGTACAGTCCGGTCTGTTCGTCTAAGACTATCGCATATCGGGCCTAGGGGGGCGGCAAGCGTTAGTCCCCTAAAAGCGGTATAAGTTGTGTCGGAGTGAAGCCCATTACACGTTGAGAAGCTACTGGAAAACCTACTAGTAAATCTTGCTTGCCCTGGCCAGGGATCTTGCGTAATGGCTCTCCAAACGCAGCGCGATATCAACTCCCAACACCGGGAGAGACGGATCCTATCTAACCGCCACTGCCTCCAAGTGCTTCGGGACTGCACCCAACTACTACCTGTTTGCATGACTCAGTCGAGCCGTGGTAGGGTAGCAATCTAAGAATAGTAGGAACACACTCGAGGCGAAGCAGCAGTGTCAAGTCTACGGACTATGCTGTACTCATGTCACCTGGGAACTATTAACTGACGACGGGTATAATACCAACCAACAGTTCCCTGCGAGTCCTGTCCGGTGTACCCGTAACCCAACGAACACCTGCATACTATCTCCAGTACAACGTACTAATGGCTGTAGGACATACCATTTCCCCTGCTGGGATGAGAAGCGTATACACTAGTCTACTCTGGAGTATCGATGCCTTGTCTCGATAATCATACGACTAGGGACCTGAAAAAGGATGTGCTTGTAGACTACCCAGCCCCCACTAGTGTGACTACCATCACAACGCTGGTAGTCAAGCAAGATCCTATGGGCTCTATCAATATGTATTCGCGATATGCTAAAGGAAAACTTATACACATATTAAGATAGATAAAAACCAAGTAGCATACTACTATGTTGAGCATGACTGTTAATACAACTGTGAATATCCTAAGCTTCTATTAAGTAATATACAAGCTAGTATGATACAATAATGGCCCCTAGGGCATATACACTAACAATCTCCCACTCGCACTAGGGCCATGTACTGGCATATCGAAGACCCATCATCTCGAATAGCTTCTCGAACTGTGTCTGAGGTAAGGCCTTTGTGAATGGATCTGCAGTGTTCTCCTCTGTAGCAACTCTCCGGACCTCGATCTCCCGGCGATCTATGATCTCCCTGATCAGGTGATACCGTCTTAAGATGTGTCTGGACTTTTGATGGGACCTGGGTTCCTTCGCTACAGCTATAGTCTCATTGTTGTCACAATACAGAGGTATTGGATTAATAATGGATGGAACCACCTGAAATTCTGTTAAGAAATTCTTTACCCAGACTGCTTCTTTTGCGGCATCAGAAGCTGCGATATACTCCGCTTTCATCGTCGAGTCAGCAACGGTGTCCTGCTTGGAACTCT
Organism: Agapanthus africanus; assembly: GCA_030015575.1. NCBI lineage: Eukaryota > Viridiplantae > Streptophyta > Magnoliopsida > Asparagales > Amaryllidaceae > Agapanthus > Agapanthus africanus. Next base: position 58,116,955 of record JASDDO010000018.1, on the reverse strand, counting down.
TCCAGCACACCGCCCTTCCATTAAGGGTAAAGACATAACCTGACATGGACTTGGAGTCATCCTTGTTACTCTGGAAGCTGGAGTCAGCAAAAGCCTCGATTTGGAGGTCTTTTCCACCGTAAACCAAGAACATATCCTTAGTCCTTCTCAGGTACTTGAGAATGTTCTTTACTGCTATCCAGTGCTTCTCCCCTGGGTCTGACTGATACCGGCTTACCACGCTTAGTCCGTAAGCTACATCTGGTCTGGTGCACAACATCACATACATTATAGAGCCTACCGCAGAAGCGTAGGGTATAACTGACATGCGATCCCTTTCCAAATCAGTCTTGGGAGACATCTTTTTGGAGAGGGTGATTCCGTGACAAGCCGGTAAATTACCGCGCTTAGAATCTTCCATACTGAATCTTTTCAGTATAGTGTTGATATACCTGGACTGCGAAAGTCCCAACATCCTCTTAGATCTATCACGATAGATCTGGATCTCCAGAATGTAAGAAGCATCACCCAGGTCTTTCATGGAGAACCTGTGTGACAAGAATCCTTTGACAGATTGTAGCATAGGAATATCATTTCCTATCAAGAGAATGTCATCCATGTACAAGACGAGGAATACGACAGTTCGTGCTACAATCTTACTATATATACATGGCTCATCTGGATTTTTGATAAAGTCATATTCTTTGACCGTTTCATCAAAACAGATGTTCCAACTCCGCGATGCCTGCTTCAGTCCATAAATGGATTTAAGTAACTTGCACACTTTCCCGCTGCTTCCACTCTGATTGAAACCTTCTGGCTGATTCATATAGACGCACTCGTCTAAATTTCCATTTAGAAAAGCCGTCTTTACGTCCATCTGCCAGATCTCATAATCATGGAATGCAGCAATGGTAAGAAGGATCCGAATGGATTTGAGCATAGCCACTGGAGAAAAAGTTATGTCATAGTCCAAACCAGGCCTTTGACGAAAACCCTTTGCAACAAGTCTAGCCTTATAGGTTTCCACCTGTCCATCTACACCAATCTTCTTTCAGAAGATCCACTTGCATCCTATGGGTTTTACCCCATCTGGAGCAAAGTACAAAGTCTATACTTTGTTGGTGTACATGGACTCCACCTCGGTCTGCATTGCATCCAGCCATCTTACTGAGTCGCCGCTCTGGATGGCTTGCTGGAAGCTAGTAGGTTCATCATTATCAATGACGCAATCCTCTCTATCCCCGTCTATGAGAAAACCGTAGTATCTCTCAGGCGGATGAGATGGCCTACTACTCCTGCGGCGGGGTGCGGGAATGTCCTATTCTTTTGGAACTTCTGGTTCTACCAAGCTTTCAGTAGTAGCTTGTGGTTCTGGAATTTCTTCCAGTTCTATTGCGCTCCCACTTGTTTCTTTTTCTAAAAACTGCTGTTCTAGAAAATGGGCATTTCGAGAAACAAAAACCTTTTGTTCCTCTGCGTAATAGAAATAATACCCCTTGGAGTTCTTTGGATATCCTACAAACTTACACTGTACTGATCGTGCCTCGAGTTTGTCCGCATGCTGCTTTTTAACAAAAGTCGGACAATCCCATATCTTGAGATACTGAAGATAGGGTTTCTTCCCACTCTACATCTGATATGGTGTGGTAGACACAGTCTTGGTAGGAACCCTGTTCAAAAGATATGCAGCTGATTCTAGTGCATAACCCCAGAAAGATCGCGGTAACTCAACATTACGCATCATAGAACGTACTATATCCAATAGGGTTCGGTTCCGTATTTCCAATACACCGTTATGTTGTGGAGTATATGGAGGAGTAAGCTGAGAGAGAATTCCTTTCTCTTTTAGGTAACCCAGGACTCGGCACTTAAGTATTCACCACCTCGATCAGATCTCAGTGTCTTGATACTTTTGCCGGTTTGGTTTTCTACTTCATTCTTATATTCTCGGAATTTCTCAAAGGCCTCGGATTTATGTTTCATCAAGAAAATGAATCCATACCTAGAGAAATCATCCGTAAAAGTAATGAAATAAGAAAAACCGCTTCTTTCATGTATAGACATTGGACCACATACATTGCTGTGTATGAGTTCTAAGAGCTCGCTCGCTCTTACTCCATGTCCAGTGAATGGAGTCTTTGTCATCTTTCCTTTGAGACATGATTGACAAGTGGCATAAAATTGATATTCGAATGGATCCAAATATCCTTCTCTATGTAACTTAGTTAACCTTGTCTCATTGATGTGACCCAGTCTACAATGCTATAAGAAAGCCTAATTTATATCTGGAGACTTTCTTTTTAGTATGTTCTGGACATTGAAAATCTGCAATTGGTTTAACACGTATATACCGTTATCTAGTGTACTGGACCCAACCAAACCATGATTAAGCTGGATGTTAACAACATCGCTTACAAACGTGAAATCATAACCTTCTTTTGATAACAACGATACTGATATGATATTACACGTTAAACTAGGTACACAAAAACAGTTGCGCCAACCAAAATATGTCCACTCGTCAATCCAAGGCGATAATCCCCTACGGACACAGCATTCACGCTAGCTCCGTTAGCAACCTGGAGGGTCATATCACTAACCTTCAGTAGTCTACGGCTTCTCAGTGCCCGCAATGAATTGCATATATGAGATCCTGATCCGGTATCCAATACCCAAGAAGTAGAGTTGATTGACAGACAATTCTCAATTACAAACACACCTAAAGCTGAAGCCACAACTTGCCTCGGGTCCTGGTCCTTGGAAATCCAAGCTTTGCAATCCTTCTTCCAATGGCCTTTCCTACGACAGTGGAAGCACTCGTCCTTTGCTACTACCGGCACCGCAACCTTTGCCTTTCCCTTGACTCCCACCTTACCAACACCACCTCTTGGTTTGGTAGCGACCTTCTTCTTCCTTCCTTTGGCCCTTGCCTTGGACCTGGAAGAGGAAACACCATGAACAAACATAGTGGGTGTTTCCCCTGCTTTGTGCAAGGTGCCTTCTGAACTCCTCAACATGTTAAGGAGTTATGGAAGTTCAACTTCTTTACCTTGAATATCGAAATTCAAGATAAACTGGGCATAGGTGGAAGGAAGGGACTGAAGAACCAAGTCTGTATACAGCTCGTTCTATAATGTTGTCCCAAGGTCCGCGAGCTCTTCAATATAGCCAATCATCTTAAGGACATGTTCCCCTACAGATGATCCGACGGCTAGCCTCGACTGAAACAAGTTCTTCGAGATCTCGTATCTAGCTATACGAGATTGCTCTCCATACAGTTCCTTGGTGTGGAGAAATATGGATTCAAGGTCCATATTCTCGTGCCTCCTCTGATGTTCATTATCCATAGAGGCAAGCACGATGCATTTGGCCTTCGCGCGGTCTAACTCCCAGGTCTTGCGGATTTCCTTATCCGCGACACTGGATTCTGGACCTGGGACGGCAGGGGCTTTAGTAGTAAGGACATACCCCAATTTGTCATAGGTAATTGCCATCTTGACATTCCAGAACCAATCTTTATAGTTTGGCCCTGTCAAAATATTTTTATCTAATAATAACTTAAGGTCCGTCATGTTATTGGTCGCTGCAATTAGGAGAGAGAGAAGAAAACACTTTAGCATGATACTCTTGCAAGTTTAGAGTGGTTTTTAGTTTATCTAAACAGGATGGCTCCCACTGTTTCTCGAATCCTTTCTCAAACCAAAAAGGAAGAACTAGTCAGGACTATTCTTACTGTACAATACTTGCTTAACCGTTCAGCCAGGCTGATGTCGGTACTTCGAGGGAGGTTTTACGACGCTTTCATGAAGTTCCTTAATTAAATAACCTCTTTTCCCTGGGGGCGTACCCCGCTGACACCTTTCTCGACACCTACTTGGTTTGCAGCATTGATCGTTAAGTGAAAGAATCTCCTGATGAGTAGTATATACTCACAGCAGGATCGGGATCCAAATATCATCGTGTGATAAAGCTGATGGAATCCTACCAAAATTATCACACTCCAAATGGTATGCAACTTTAGCAAGTTTCAGTTTCTTTAGAAACTCCCGATGTGGATTTTTGCCCCATGCTCTTATGACCTTGGCGTTGGTCAAAATGTCATAAGTCACATGTCAAGTTCTACCCATCATTATCTTGTTAATTTGAACCCACCCGTACATACCCCTGACGTTGGCTAAATAGCAGTACGACTGTCCCAAACCAACTCATCTATCTATGCAACAGATGAATACCCTGCAACTACCAAACACTATGCCTTGGCGTTGGTCAAAATATATTGCTTGAATACTACTGAATACCCAAATGAAATGACGGAGGGCTACGAATGGTTTTGGCGAAACCGTGAACGTAATGAACTTGATATGATCGAAGGAACCTGATAGCTTTTAAAAGGAGTGGTTTAAGCTCCGCAATTAAAAATCTGCTGTTTTAAAATTAATCAAGTGGTTTCTTTTAAACTGTTCCAACGATTCAACTTTGGTTTATTTTCTTTGCATTAATATAATGCGTCCCATCAATTAACCTATCATTGCAGAAAACAACAAAAATACAACGTTTGCTTATGCCATCCGCATTCGCCACTGGGCCCCGTCATTCACCCGTTAGGTTACTTAACTAACGACAGAGCGGGGGCTGGGCTAGCGCGAATGCAAAACATAAGCAACACCTACTAAATAGCATATATAGATATTGTACATTTGTCAGACGCAATAATAGGCATTCCAGATCACAGATGAACATATTAGATATTTTAGGAATCCGCATTTCTTTGAGTCTGCAATGAAAGACGGATTACATAGTTGTGATGAATAGCCAACCCCACCTTAGACCCCTACGGGTACGGCAAACTACCCGTCAAGTACCCGAAGTGAAGCGGACTCCCTCAACGACGTGAGTAGGTCACTAAGCACTTCAAAGTACCCGGTAGTTTGTGCACCCCACTTTGGGTCTATCCTAGGAGCAGAGAACAGTAAATGAAATAATACAACGGTGGCTACAATCTCAACCCAGATGTGCCCCGCAAAAGAATATTACAACAAATTACAATTTACATTTGAATGAAAAAAACACTCGTCTCACATCCCCGGCTATCCATTCACGACAATCCAACAAGTTCATATCCACAAACATAAAGTAATAATTACAGAAATGCGCAACCCCCTGCTAACCGACATACTAGCAATTAGGGGAGGTCTACAAACACATTAAACACAACACAAATATAATCCAGTTAGCCAAAATTCTTAGAATTTCAATCAATCACAACATTTGAATCTACTCCAAATACTTCTCTGTGCACATAAAACCTGAGCAGAAACAAAATATCCCAGAAAACCCAATATCAACATAGAAGAATAACTGAGCAAATTTGGGTTGACTCGGTGTCAACTCGGCCGCGGATCCACGGCGGATCGTTTGGATCAGCCGCGGTTCCGCGGTAGTTTGGACGAGTCACGATCTCAAATTTCTTCACAATTCTTAAAAAACCCTGCTTGTATTTTTAAAGGTCCTTGAAAAATTTTTAGACCCCAATTTAAAATCGGCAGAAACTTGGTTAAAATGTCATTTTTTCGGGATTAAATTGCGATCGAATTTCTAAAGACTCTGCTAACATGTTAGTTATGGTTTAGCTAAGCTCTGATACCACTGTAAGTCAATGTTACATACCCCACAAGATGGGGGAGGCGGAATAGGTAAACAATCATTTTGTTCAAAGTAACATCGACTATCAAACGGATCTTTGCTAAACCCTAACTAACAAACTATCTAAAAGTGGTTAACTACTATGATAGATGATTATACCTCAAGATACTAGTCCTTCTTGTTCTTGTTGTTCACCTCCTCGTCGGCTTCCTCGATGTAATAGAAGATCCACCCGAGAGTTCCTTCTTCAAGTTTTAACCTCTAACTTGAGGTAACTAAGTGGCTAGGATTGCTAATCCAAGTGACCTAGAGAATATAGAGATAGATTAAGGATCTATTAGTCTTGCTAACCCTAGGGTTCTCAACTCATGAGAGGATTAGGGTTAGGTTTTAGAAGAGAGAGCTTGAGGAGAGAGAAGTGTTTTGTTATTATGAAATGAATCTTGACTCATTTGGATAATATGAAGCATGAAAATATCTCATCAAATATCTAGCAACCATGCTTCATTTAATACTTGAGATGAATCATCTCACGAGTCATGGTTCATTTAATGATAATTACACCTTATCTCCTCCACCTCATTTAGCTTAATTCATAAATGAATTAAAACATAATGAGTCACCTTTCTTCTAGAAGCTTCTCGAGTAATTACGAGAATGGCCCTCCCATTCATATTTACGAAAAACACGGATATACCGAGACTGTATAAATCTAATAATCCAATACTAGAATCTGGCTTAAACCAAAGCCCGCTAGTATAATCTGTCCGAACATCATACGTGCACAAGTACACGTATATGTCCGAACCCTATCGTAAAACCATACGACCTCTATATCGTTTCGCCTGAAGCAGAGAAACCCTCTGTGTGGGACTCTAAAGACTCGACACTACGCTGGCAGTGGGTTTAACCACAGGCCGCAAGTGGTACTAGCTGTACGTAACGGTCCCCAGGTAGATGTCGATAAGAAGGCCGATGAGGAAACCCATCCGAACTCCTACTGAGCCTGATGTGACAATCTCCGTACAGTCCGGTCTGTTCGTCTAAGACTATCGCATATCGGGCCTAGGGGGGCGGCAAGCGTTAGTCCCCTAAAAGCGGTATAAGTCGTGTCGGAGTGAAGCCCATTACACCTTGAGAAGTTACTGGAAAACTACCAGTAAATCTCGCTTTTCCTGGCCAGGGACCTTGCGTAATGGCTCTCCAAACACAGCGCGATATCAACTCCCAACACCGGGAGAGACAGATCCTATCTAACCGCCACTGCCTCCAAGTGCTTCGGGACTGCACCCAACTGCTACCTGTTTGCACGACTCAGTCGAGCCGTGGTAGGGTAGAAATCTAAGAACAGTGGGAACGCACTCGAGGCGAAGCAGCAGTGTCAAGTCTACGGACTATGCTGTACCCATGTCACCTGGGAACTGTTAACTGACGACGGGTATAATACCAACCAACAGTTCCCTGCGAGTCCTGTCCGGTGTACCCGTAACCCAACGAGCACCTGCATACCATCTCCAGTAAAACGTACTAATGGCTGTGGGGCAGACCATTTCCTCTGCTGGGATGAGAAGCGTATACACTAGTCTACTTTGGAGTATCGATGCCCTGTCTCGATAATCCTACGAGTAGGGACCTGAAAAAGGATGTGCTTGTAGACTATCCAGCCCCCACTAGTATGACTGCCATCACAACGCTGGTAGTCAAGCAAGATCCTATGGGCTCTATCATATGTATTCGCGATATGCTAAAAGAAACATATATACATATTAAGAAAGATATAAACCAAGTAGCATACTACTATGTTGAGCAAGACTATTAATATAACTGTGAATATCCCAAGCTTTCATTAAATAATATACAAGCTAGTATGATACAATAATGGCTCCTAGGGCATATACACTAACACTTGTCGCCACCCTGAAGAAGACGGCGAACACCCTCCCGAGGGAGAACGAGGCGGCGAAGGAAGGAGTGAGGCGTGCCGACCTCCGAGCGTCGAAGGTGGTGGATGTTCTCTGCCGGAAACCGGGAAAGACATGATAAACGTCTTTGCCTGAATTTCGGGGCAGATGCTAATTGGTGCTATCCGTCCACCTCTCCGAAGATACCAAGTTGATTTATGGCACCGTGTATCGAAGGTTCAGACGGATGCGGTCGATGTAGCAGACTTTGTCAGATTCCCCCTCACGGTGAGGGGTTTTTTGATTGTAGGGGCGCTCTTCCCTGCAGGCGCAAGCCTCTGCAGTTAATTACGCTACCATATCGCGGTAACAACTTTCTCCTTCTCCAGATGGTCACTTCGTGTCGTGGGTGTTTGTTTTGTTTGTGGTTGCCCGTGGATTGTATACGGAGACTAATTTATGTTGTCGCCCGTAGGACGTGGATTAGTCCAAATCCGTATCTTCTTAGATTTGGGTTTGGGGGTTGGTTTAATGATACGTTTGCCTCATTTGAGACTAAGATCAACTTAAACGTTTGTTAAGGATACGTTAGTCTCATTTCAGACTAAGATCAACTTAAACGTTTTTTAAGGATACGTTAGTCTCATTTCAGACTAAGATCAACTTAACGGGATCGTTTAGATCCAACAAGAGAGCATTTGGACTCAATTGTTTAGTTTAGGGACATTGCGGTCGATGACCAGTTTAAGGACATGGTGGTCCAATACCAGTTTAGGGACATAGTGGTCCAATATCAGTTTAGGGACATGGTGGTCCGATACCAGTTTAAGGACATAGTGGTCCGTGGGTTTAAAGGGACCCCACAGTCCGAGGTTAAGGACATCATAGTCCGTGGGTTTAAGGGGACCCCACAGTTCGAGGTTAAGAACATCATAGTCCGTGGGTTTAAGGGGACCCCACAGTCTGAGGTTAAGGACATCATAGTCCATGAGTTTAAGGACTCCACAGTCCAAGTTTAGAGACATCATAGTCTGTAGGATTTGCTGGTTGTTGGGACCCGTCACCTCTCTGAAGACGTTGAAGGATTACAACGACATATATCAGAGGAGTGAAGAGATGTACCCTTGAACCAATATGGATTAAGTGATCTTTAGTCCAATTTGGAACTAAGATCAATTAATTATGTTGTGAGCACATTGGCTCAGTTAAGTCTGAATTGAGGACTTATGGCCAACTGGGGCTAAGTCCAATTAGATTCAAAATGTTAGCCCATTAGACATTTGTCTGGTTTCATCCCACATTATTTAGTAATGCTAAACAAGAGTTTGAGGGCATTGGTAACATTTTTATCTTTGACTGAGCATGGAACATTATAGCTCTGAATTTTACTCAATTTTGAGTGGGAGGCCTTACCTCAGGAAGATTAACCAATTTGGTTAAAAGTAGTGTTAAACACTTGAGAACAACAGTGTTAAACACTGGAGATAGAACTCTCAAATTAGTATTAAACACTAAAAGACAATCAGTGTTAAACACTGGAAATATAATCCCCAAATTAGTGTTAAACACTAGAAAACAACAGTGTTAAACACAGGAAATAAGGTTTTCAAATTAGTGTTAAACACTAAAAGTAAAGTTCTCAAATTAGTGTTAAACACTAAAAGACAATCAGTGTTAAATACTGGGAATATAGCTCTTGAATTAATGTTAAACACTAAAGAAAAAAGGGGTCACGTGTGGACGCGTGAGGACGCCAAAAGGTGGGTCCAGATCCCTTTACTTCGTTATGTAATTAAGTGTTAAAACACTTTGTATTTTGAGCCTCACGTGTCGACACGTGGTGGAGATTCATGCATCGATTATTAAAGCATTTGCTGAGGGGTCACGTGGGAGCACGTGAGAGCGCCCAAAGCTTCTTTTCTTCTGCTTTTTCTTTCTGCGTTTTGGGAGTCACGTGGGAGCACGTGAGGCATTGCTTCAGTGATTTTTCCTTCTCATTTCTGGGGATCTTTTCAGGGGTCACGTGGGGACACGTGACCTTAATTCTTTTCATGCACAGAGATCTTTTAAGTCTCCTTATTTTATTTTGAGAATTAAATTCTCTGTAGGGTTAAACCCTAGTTATGATTTTGGAGGAATTAAATTTCTATTGTGCAAGAATTAAATTCTTAAGTAGGGTTAAACCCCAATTTCTTTTTATAGGAATTAAATTCCCATATATGTAAAAGATCTAAATTCTTGATTAGGGTTAAACCATAGTTCTGTCCATCTTGAAGGAATTAAATTCCTGTAATTCTAGGAGAATTAAATTCTCATATAGGGTTAAACCCTAGTTTTGTTTTGGGAGAATTAAATTCTCTAAACTCAATTCCCCCTCTAAGTTTTGGATCTGCATGGCAGGATCTCGACCCGATGAGAATTAAATTCTCAACTTATGGAGAGATGTGCTCTTTGCAGATCTTCAACCAGAGGAAGAACTAAGTTCTTTTGTGCAGAAGAGTTAAACTCTTAGATTTGAGAATTAAATTCTCTATTTGAAGTTTTGATCCCCTTTCTTTTCTCACCTAGGGTTTTCTTTTTCTCCTGAAGAAATTTTCTTCCTCTCTTGAGAATTAAATTCTCCTCACTTTCTCTCTCTCTTGAGAATTAAATTCTCCTCTCTTTTTTCTCTCTTGAGAATTAAATTCTCCTCACTTTCTATCTCTCTTGAGAATTAAATTCTCCTCTCCTTTTTTCTTTCTTGAGAATTAAATTCTCCTCACTTTCTCTCTCTCTGTTCTTCTCTAAAAAAAAGTAGTTCCTTCTCTTCTCTTCTTGGCTCCTATTTATAGGAGAAAGAAAAGAATCAATTTGTTTAGTAAATCTTTCATTGAAAGATTTTGTTTGTTTTTATAATTAATATGATCCTTTAGATCATTCAGTGAATTTTATTCACCGTTGGATTTTAAATCCAAAGATATTCTGTTTGTTATTTTCAGTAAAATTTTAGGGGAAATCTTTCCTTGTCTAAGATTTTTTCCATAAATTGGTGATTTTTAATCACCCTTGGATTTTTAATCCAACGGTCCCCATAATCCTTTTTCCATTTGGAAAGATTGAGAAGCCTTTAGAATTTAATTCTATTAAACTGTAAGGCTTTCGAAGCCAGTCACGTGCTGACACGTGACCCCCAATTGAGTCCTTTTCTCTGCGTTTATTTATGCTTCAGTTTTAACCATCACGTGTCAACACGTGACCATTGGTCACGTGTGAGCACGTGATACCTCATTGAGGTAATTCCTTCGGCCATTTGTTTTTATTTCTGTTTTAACTATCACGTGTCAACACGTGACCATTGGTTACGTGGGAGCACGTGACCCCCAATTGGGTCCTTCTTTAGCCGTTTGTTTTTATTTATGTTTTAACTATCACGTGTCAACACGTGACTATTGATCACGTGAGCACGTGATACCTCACTGAGGTAATTCCTGATTTTTAATCAGGGAACAGTGCATAGCATATTTGCTCATAACTTTTGATCCCGGATGAATTATGAAGCCCATAATATATCAAATCGAAGGGTTTTTCAAGATGCTTCCAATATCATCAGAATCTAGCTGTTTCTCCTTCAGGAGTTTATCAAAATACAGGCCGAAAGATACTGGTTCGCATTTTCTTAAGCGTATCGCTGCCATTTGATACCTTGGACTCTTTTGCGCAGAAATTTTTAGCGGGAACAGTGGAGAGCTACAAGAAGTCGGACCAGTACTACGCCGACCTCGCTGAAGCCGCTGCTCTCGTTTGGCATGAGGCCCTGATACTGGAGTTTCCTGACGGTTAGCTCCGGGGTGAGTATCCCCTTGAGGGTGAGGCGTAGGGGAATGCCCCCGGAAGCGCTGCTGGGGGAAAGGCCCCTGCTGGGAGCGCTGGGGAGAAGTCGGTCATCCCGGCTTCCAGCGCCGAGGCTCCTGTGGTGGACGCCGACCTTCAAGAGGCCACCCCGGTTGTGGTGGTTGATGCGGAGCTCATCAAGGTTCTTCCCGGCCCCGAGGCCTGAATCTCATCGCCTCCTTATTTTCTTTTGCGCTGAAATTTTGTAAGTCTCCGGGCGTTTTTGTAAGGCTGGGGAGCCCATAATACCCATGTAAAGACTTACGACTTTTGTGAATGAAATCTTTTAGCAGTGTTCTTTGCGTATATATTTTCCCTTTGTTTGTGGCAAAATCTTTATTTGCGCGGTACCGCTTTCATGATGCGTTAGGTCGGAGATCAGTTTTTCATCTAGCGGTCGCATGTCGAGTTGAATTGAACTATTTGCCAAGTGTGCAAAGACCGGTGCAGGGTCGGTATCTCCATGGCCCCGAAGTCGAGGTGGGGATCGCTTAGTAAAGACGTGTAGGGAGTCACCCTCTAAGGATGGATTGAGCAGGGAAGCTGCTCGATGGCCTCTTGATGAGGGCTTTGATCTTTGGCGGCGTTGGGTAGGAGATTGCCAGCCAAGGATGAACCGAGTAGGGTTGCTGCTCGGTTGCCTCTTGATGAGGGCTTTGATCCTTGGCATCGTTGGGTGAGAAATTACCAGCCAAGGATGGACCGAGCAGGGAGGCTGCTCGGTGGCCTCTTGATGAGGCTTTGATCTTTGGCGTTGTTGGGTAAGTGATTACCAGCCAAGGATGGACCGAGCAGGGAAGCTGCTCGGTGGCCTCTTGATGAGGGCTTCGATCCTTAGCGGGGATGGCATTGAGTTGCCTGCTAAGGATGGACTAAGCAGGGTTGCTGCTCGGTTGCCTCTTGATGAGGGCTTTGATCCTTGGCGTCATTGGGTAAGAGATTACCAGCCAAGGATGGACTGAGTAGGGAAGCTGCTCGGTGGCCTCTTGATGAGGGTTTTGATCCTTAGCGCGGGAGGGCATTGAGTTGCCTGCTAAGGATAGACCGAGCAGGGTTGCTGCTCGGTTGTCTCTTGATGAGGGCTTTGATCCCTGGCGTCGTTGGTTAAGAGATTACCAGCCAAGGATGGACCGAGCAGGAAAGCTGCTCGGTGGCCTCTTGATGAGGGCTTCGATCCTTAGCGCGGGAGGGCATCGAGTTGCCTGCTAAGGATGGACCGAGCAGGGTTGCTTCTCGGTTGCCTCTTGATGAAGGCTTTGATCCTTGGCGTCGTGAGGTAAGAGATTACCAGCCAAGGATGGACCGAGCTGGGTTGCTGTTCGGTTGCCTCTTGATGAGGGCTTTGATCCTTGGCGTCCTTGGGTAAGAGATTACCAGCCAAGGATGGACCGAGCAGGAAAGCTGCTCGGTGACCTCCTTATGAGGGTTTCGATCCTTAGCGTGGGAGGGCATTGAGTTTCCTGCTAAGGATGGACCGAGCAGGGTTGCTGCTCGGTTGCCTCTTGATGAGGGCTTTGATCCTTGGCGTCGTGGGGTAAGAGATTACCAGCCAAGGATAGACTGATCAGGGAAGCTGCTTGGTTTTGCGAGGTTCTGTCTAACCTCCATTGGTGTTTGAACATTGGGAAGAGCGACCGTCGTGGACGACACGTGTCAGGAACGCATGGGGGAGGCGAAGCGTTTCGAAGAGCCGCGTCAGTTCTGTTGCGTGGCGGTGCGGTATTGGAGTAACTTGGGTGAATCCCAGGATTCATGCCCATGCGCGCACGAATTTGGGTCCTTAAGGATTCTGTTTGAGGTTATAAATAGAGAAGGGTGTGTTGCCCATACTTAGGTTTGCACCTCGAAGCATAATAATGGACGGATTCCCTTTCTCCATTTCCGAGATCATTTCCTTCGAAGACGTATATCTGTATGATCAGCGGATCTCCGAGGATATGTTGCAGGCGGTGGTTCGGCATGTTGAGGATCATGTCGGCCGCCTGCTTTCCCGGAGATCATCCCTACTCCAGCTGCTGATGTATTCGATTTGGAGGGCATCGCCGGGGCTGCACAACCCTTTGTCCGAACAACTGAAGGATGAGGCGGTTGGCAAGCTGAGATCGCTATGTCGTCTCGGCCTGATCTCGAAGAGTCAGCGGGATCGATCGGTGGCACTCGTCCTCGAGTGTTACCGACTGAGGCATCTCGCCGATGGGTGCCCGCCCGTAGAGCCTTCCGGCCCGTCCGTGGCCTCGAGGGTTCGCGGACAGCATCAGAGGCAGAGGTCTGAGGTGGCCAGGGCTCGGCTGATGGCTGTTTCTTCGGAGTACCACGAGCAGTGTTTCTTGCACCCCCTTCCCCCGTTGTTGTAGGAATTTTCTTTTTCTTTTTATGTAAGGCTGAGGAGCCTACAATACCTTTTGAATAAATAAAATTCTCCTTTTTGTGATGCCCTATTGTTTCCTTCTTATTATTTAGATAAAAAGAACTTAGAAAAATTTACATCGCTTTTTTGAAAGAAGAAATATACATTCATAGACATTCTTTTCAGAGGTACAGGTTGAGCTTCTCGGCATTGTAAGGCCGTGGAAATTTGCAACCATTCGCATCTTGTAGGCGATAGGCTCCGCCGGGCAGGACCTCGGAGATGAGGAATGGACCGTCCCACTTCGGGGAAAACTTATGCAGCTTACCTTGATCGACGAACTCGTTTCACCTTAGAACTAAATCTCCGGTTTTGAAGAAGCGACGCTTGACTCGCGCGTTGTGGTAGCTGGCGGTTTGCTGTTGATAAGCGGCAGCTTTGATCTGAGCCCGGTCCCGCTTCTCTAACAAGATGTCCAGATTAGTTCGGAGGGCCGAGGTGTTTTCTTCGTCATTGAAGTGCTCGACCCTGTAGCTGGGCAGCCCGATCTTCGCCGGGACCATTGCTTCGGTGCCGTAGCAGAGGTTGAAAGGGGTATCTTTGGTGAGGGTCTTCTTCGACATGCGCAAGGCCCATAAGACCCGGGGTAGTTCTTCGACCCAACTACCTTGGCGTCCTTCTAGGCGTGTCCGAAGACCTCGGATGACGTCCCTGTTGGAGATAGTGCCCTCAGAGTCAATTATTAGGTCACAGGTACGTGATTGCAATGATTGATGGAGGACCTATCCCGGTAGGACAGTCTTACTCGAGATGATAGTATGCTATCTGGTTTACCTTTATCATCGTGTACTGTTTTAGGTGACCTGACAAGTTGCTATTACACGTTGATAGAGCCCCTAGGATTCTTGCTTGACCACCAGCAGTATGAGGGCGATCATATAAGTAGGAGCTGGGGTCTATAAGCATATCCTTAAATGGTCCCTAGTCGTGTGAGTTTCGAGACAGGGCATCGATACTCCAGAGTAGACTAGTGTATACAGTCGAGACCCCGACGAGGGGCAGTGGCCGGTCTCACAAGCCACTGGTGTCAGTTGGATCACCTAAGATGTATACAGGTGCTCATTGGGTTATGAGTACACCGGACAGGACTCGCCGGGAACATGCTAGTTGGTCATATACCAGACGTCAGATGGCAGTTCCCTGGTGACATGTGTGCAGGTTAGTTCATCGACCTGGGGATCGTCATTTGTCTCGTGTGAGTTCCCACTGTACTTTGATTACTACCCTACCACGGCTCAAAGGAGTCGTGCAAACAGGTTTTAGTTGGGTACAGTCCCGAGCCACATGGAGGCAGTGAGCGTATCTTCAGGGGTTCGTCTCTCCCGGTATTGGGGGTGAGGTCGTGCTGTGTCTAGGAGAGCCATTACACGAAGCCCTCGGCCGAGGCAAGGAGATTTACTGGTAGGTATTCCAGTAGTATCTCAGGGTGTTCTGGGCTACACTCCGACACGACTTGTACCGCTTTTGGGGGTCTGACTTTTACCAACCCCCTAGGCCCGCCATGCGATACTCATAGACGAACGGACCGGACTGTACGGATATTGTCACTGACAGGCTCAGTAGGGTTGTCAGGCTGAGTTCGCTCACAGACGTCCCTTTTGGTCAATACCTGGTAGCCCGTTACGTATTGGCTTATACCTCTAACGTGCTAGTGGTTAAATCCACAATCAAGGTGTTGACGAGTCTTTAGAGTCCCCCACATTCAGTTACTCAGCTCTCGGGCGAAAGGTTGTAGAGGCCGTATGGAGATATGGCAAGGTTCGATCAGATACGTGCGGTATTGCACGGATCAGGATCAGACAGTTTGTACTATAGGCCGTATGGTTATATGGCAGGGTTCGATCAGATACGTGCGGTATTGCACGGATCAGGATTGAACGGATAATACTAGCCGGTTTTGGTATAAGCCGGATCCTAGTATAGTACAGTGTAGATTTTGTCTCATTGCATTTGTATTTCGGTCGAAATACAAATGCGGGTGTGTATGCACAGTATCGGGGTTTTCCTGTAATTTATTACGGGACCAGTTTTCTGGAGTTGCCAGTTTGCTTTCCGTTTCGGCCGATTTCCTTTGTATCGTTCATTGGCCGAAGATTGGTGGAGGAGGGCTTATTTGCATTGTTGCAAATAAGTATTTGGAAGGGGGTCCTTTGCATATTATTTGTATCATGATGGTTTTCATGATGTGCACCATCACTTGACTTTCTATGCTCATGATGGCTTGACCTTTTTGGAGCCATCATGCATGAGATGATGGTAGTGTGGAGTGTTGGCATAGTTTTGTGATCATGGTTGTTTATGATAGCCATTCCTCTCTCTCTCTTGCATGACATGAGTTTGGCCTCTCCCATTTTTGAAAAAAAACTCCTCCTCATTTTCTCACTCTCCCTCACATGCATGGCCGGCCACTTCCCTAAAGGGGCTGTCCAAATTTGATCATGTGGGATTTTTGCTCTTTTTCTTTAGGAAAAATCCCACAAGTTCCACCTCCATGAGTTTGTATCATCCCTCCACCAATATGGCAATTCCATAACCCCATATGAGACATAGCTTATACACTACATTCTACAGAAACCTTGGGCATATCGACTAGCCAGCTTCGTGCCCGAGTTGCCTCGGCATTGAGGTGGGAGCCCGTAAAAGAAGTAGGCGATGTGGTGCACTTCCGGCGACGAGGAGGAGACGGGACATTCCGCAGGAGATCGGGACGACGACGAGAAGACCGGAGGACTCGGATCTGTCGGTATATCTCTCTTCCCTTTCTTGTAGATAGCTAGGACTAGTTAATGGTTCGATCCGGGTATTAGTGCGCGGCGGTTTGCCAGTTCAAGAAAAAATTAAAGTTTATCACCGCTTCCGTATTTGGCCGTCGGATTGACGGCCGGGGCGCCGCCGTGCACTTACAGTGGTATCAGAGCTTCGCCATTAACTTAGTCTAGCTTGGTTTAATGTGTTTTGCATTTCCGATGGACCAATATTCCAAAATCTACATTTTTGTTAGCATCAGTTTCTGTTGAAATTTTTTGGTCTCCAAAAATTTTTCAGGTTGTATAAAATTGATGTACTGGAGATTTTAAGAGCTCTGTAAAAATTCGATGAAGTGATTCCACTGTGGGAGCGCGGAACCGCCGCAAACACCCCATTCTCGCCGCGGTTCCGCCGCATACTGTGGAGATCCCTGCACCAAATTTCTACAGTATCTTTCTGGGGTTAAAATTGGGGTTTTGGAATATTAAAATTGGGCCCAGAATTTCTGTGAGTGCTACAGTATTGCTTGGGGGCCCACTTGTTAATTTTTGATCGATCGGATATTTTAAACACATTATTTCACAGTATTTACATTATATCTGCGACCGTGAATGTCACTCGATCGGTAAATCCGGTCTAACTGCTATAGCCCGGTTAGACGGATTTGCGAACGTGACTTTCACGTTGATGTTCTGTTTTTGCTGTGATGTTGCGGATCGGTCGTGGGGGATAGCCTGGATGCAATGCTAGTACAGTTGTGGTTGTATTATATACATTTGATATTGCGGGGCGAGCGTCCGACGTGTGGACTGCCGTCACTGCCTGTTTGTATTATTATTTTGGGGCACGGCCAGGTTGCGGTCGATGTACCCGTTGTATGTATATTTTACTTTCTGTACTAGGATTGCCCCGCGGAGGGGTGCACGGATAGCCGGGTTCTAGAGGGCAACAAGCCCGCATCTCATGGCATTGAGACGGAGAGGGCTTCACTCTAGGATTGACAGGCTATTCGCCGCACTCGTAGGGGGTACAGGTTGACCCAGGAGGGGTGCCCAAGTTACCGGATTCCGTGAAGTGCTGGGTGGTCCATTCACGTCGCTGAAGGGGGCTGCCTCGCTTCAGGTTTTGGCGGGTAACTTGCCGCGCCCGTAGGGGTCTAGGATTTCATTGCACAGGCTATCCACACGACCAGGGGAACGTCGGGTTTCAGCGGCTCTGTGAAACCCGGGGATCCCAGATATCTGTATTGTTTCTGTGATGCTGTACATTTCTGTGATGTTGCATTTTATCACGCCTTGAGCGAATATAATATATTGGTATATATATTAGTAGATGTTGTATATGTTTTGCATCCGCGCTAGTCCAGTCCCCGCTCTGTCGTTAGTTAGCTAACCTAACGGGTAATGACGGGACCCAGTGGCGAATGCGGATGGCATATACGTACATCAGTATATTTTCGTTCTTTTTGGTGTGATCAATTGATGGGACTGCATTGATTCGGATCAATGCAAGTTAAAAACAAACCTAATCTGATGTTGTTGGAACACTTTTTCGAAAAAGCTGTTATTGCAAGGACGTTCACTTTTGTTTTGCATCGTGGTATTCAGATGGAATATCCTGCTCCTCAGTCGACGAGGCAAGGGCCGAGATCCCTTCACCGGGAGTGACCCCTTGGACAAAAGTTTGCGTCAGGGCATTAACTTCACTATAGCCGATTACTTTTGCTTTGCACCGTGGTATTCAGTTGGAATATCCTGCACCTCATTCTACGGGGAAAGAGCCGAGATCCCTTCACCGGGAGTGACCTCTTTAGCAAAGGTTTTCGTCACTATACTTTTAAAAAGCTATCAGTTCCTTCAACGATATCAAGTTCATTACGTTAAAGGTTTTCGCCAGAAACCATTCGTAGCCCTCCGTCGTTTCATATGGGTAGTCAATAGTATTCAAGCTGTGTTTGTTGGCCAAAGTCAAGGCACAGTGTTTGGTAGCTGTTGGTTATTCATATGCAGCATAGATAGATGCGTTGGTTTGGAACAGTCGTATAGCCTTATTGGCCAAAGTCAAGGGCTTGTGCGGGTGGATTCGAATCAACCTGGAGAATGACGGGTAGAACTTGACATGTGACTTATGATTTGTTGGCCAAAGTCAAGGTCATAAGAGCATGGGGCAGAAATCATATCGGGAGTTTCAAAAGAACTGAAACTTGCCAGATATGCGCATACCTTTTGGAGTGTGACACCGTGAGCGGATTCCGTCACGTTATCATGCGATGATAGTTGGATCCCGATTCCCACTGATGAGTTAGTTTACTCCTCGGGTGTTCCCGACTAATTCTTCTTTTAGGTTTGGAGGAGAATTTGAGGTACAGTGGGAGGTTTCCAGATTAGATAAATTGGTAACCATTCTGATCTAGGTTAGAGTGCACGCTGAGTGTTTCTTTTCTCCCTCTCTTTGGCAGCGACCATTGACCCGACCCTAAGACTTTGACTCGGTGACCAAATTGACCGAACCTTCTTAAACACTGGCTTTTGGATTGTCAGAGTTGCAAACCTCATTGCCACTCCTACTTTTACCCTTTTCTCCAGGACACCCCGTATTACTACGAACGTCCACTTCCATTGGACAAAACCATCGTATGGTTAGATACGAACTCGAAGGAATTTATTCGAGGATGGTTTCAGGTTCTGGAGAAAACGGATAGGATTATTCAGTTGTCTTTTCCTTTTACCTTCTCTCAGGTTGCGAGTACTCCTTGGTTTAGGAGATAGTACACCTATTACGCAAATTGGATAGTCTTCTTCCAAACCTTAGGCTGGTGCCGACCGGTAGGGAATGAAGAAAACCAATTAGCATAATGATGGTGTACGGAAGGTATTGAGTTCAGACAAAGCAAGGGATTAGTAAGAGGGCAAAGTAAATTGCAACAGATATTCACGACTAAACCAAGTATTCCTTCGTCAATCCTAAATCACCTTTGTATTTCTCCAGGACACTCCGTATCACTACGAAGATCCACAGTTTATTTGGATACTCCATCGTATGGTTATATACGAACTCGAAAGGAACTTGTTCCAGTTCGGGGATGGATTCTGGTCCAGGAGAAATAGGAATAAGGTTTATTCGGTTGTCTTTTATCTTCACCTTCTCTCGCATTACGAGTGTTCCTAGGATTGGGACAGTACACCCATTATGCTTATTGGATAGTCTTCTTCCAAACCATAGGCTGGTGCCGAACGGTAGGGAAGGAAGAAAACCATTTGGCCTAAGCGGTGTGCAGAAGGTAAAGACTAAAGACATAAGAAGGGATTTGGATAGGTGGCAAAGAATTATACGGTTACAGTCGTGAATCTGGAAGAGGCATTACTAGGAATACCGGGATACCCCATCGAAACATTTCAATGTTTCAGTCTCACTGTGTACTGTTAAAGGGAAACTGATTTCCCGATTAGATACTTACTCCAGGGTATGTATTTACCAGTTACGATTCTCACATCTGTCTGGCTTTACAGATGATGAGTGGGAGTAAGTTATTGGGAATTGGGTGATTATCCTCATTATATCGGGATTCGTTGTAATCGGTGATATTTGAGGAAATCACCTGGGCTGTTTGCCGGTCGGCAAATATTTGGTTTTGAATATCCGCAGTTATGCACCAATTTCAAATTGATATATCTGTACGTCTATTTTCATAGAGTGAGATATACCTTTCTGAAATTATGTCTACGACATTTACCTATATCAGTGGATGGTTAGGTAAGGAGCATTAAACAGCGGTGTAATTCTTCTTAACCATAAGTACAGTTTTCAACCTACGACACACAGTGAATGAGTTATCAGACTCAAGGGACTTATACAGAGTATTGTATGTTGTCCAGGGTCCATCAGGACAGAGGGGTTGGTCCTCGTACTATATTCGGTTTACTTATGACTTCTCTGGTTTTTAGACAGGTGTTTCGCGGAAACACAGGGTCTGAATTTTGAGAAGTTATAGGTATTTGAATAGAGTAGAGAACCAGGTGTAGCAAGTATCGGGATTCTTCAAAGTGATCGAAGATGTAGACACTTGTGCATGGTATTCAGTTGATAGTAATGATAAAGAAAACTTGCTTCTCTTTCAGGTTACTCATAATTGGAAGCATTCCTAAGTTGAGTAAACGCTGATCGACCTCCTTCCATTTAGTTGACATGCACTGGAGACAGCTGCATGATTTGAATTTGGTTCAATTAAATCAGTGCCTCTGTTTCTATATGGGATATAGAACAGTTCATATCTTAACGGTGTTAAGGTACGGGGAGTTGTCCGGCTTATGATTAAAACCAGACACTGGACAACTCAAGGCACGTTTCTGTAATGGCTGTTTGTGGGTTGACCCAGGCTATGACGAGGGTTGACTTTCTACCATCTGGATGAACAATAGAGATATTGTTCTTGACTCGCCACAGTTTTATTAAAAATGGATTTTTTCAGAAAACAGTAGTGGGAGTATGGTAGAACTGGAAGTGATTCCAGAACCACAAACGATTACTGAAGATTTGACAAGGAACCTAAAGATTCAATCTGGATTGACATTCCATTGGCCACTCCGCAGATACGGTGGGTAACTTCAGGCACCCGAGAGGTACTACGGTAGCCTCAAGGACGGTGACAGGGAAGTTCTTGTTTACCCACAATTACCATTGCTGTTGTTCCAGGCTGCGAGACCCGGCGGGAGGATGAGTATAGCGTCGTTCTAAACTAGTTCTAGAAGTGTACGTCTATATGACTCTGCCAGAGGGTTGTCGTAGTCAGTGGGAGCAGCGGAAGCATTGGTGGACAGATAGCTTATGTCTATTTATAGACTAAAGCAGATGTAGCGGAGATAGATCATCTATTTCTGATGTGACAGTCATGGGTTTGACTTCATCAGAATAGGGGATGGATCTGTTGAGAAGGTAGTGGGGTGTGATATCCTGGTATTTGGATGACATACACAGAGTAGGAAAAGAAACTCCTATACTACAATCGGTTATACTTTGGTCGTCACACAGTGGTTTCTCCATAAAGGAAATGGACTTTATATCAGATATACTGGTTACTAGATCTATGGTTTTAGATCTAGATTTGGGTGGTTTCCCAATCAGGGTACTTGACAGCATTCTAAGAGTATTTAGGATGGACGACTCCTGGCACGGTAGTGTACCTGCAGGTAATGGAGTCACCCTCTTCAAAGGTGTCTTACAGACTAAAGGGGAGAGGGACGTGCATGATTGGCAGATCACTTGCTCAGGCAATTGAGTCAATCGTGAGATGTCAAGTACCACACCAGATGTTGTTCTTGCACTAGATGCAATAAGTTGACATTAATCCAATCCTGGAGAAACAGTCGGAAGCAGTTTTAGAACATAAGTGGATGTTCTAGGGATATGATAACGACAGCCTTATTCGGGAGACAGTTATCATTCCAGGCTTCCAAGGTGACATGGACGACAAGGAGGTTGTCAGAGTTATAGTTTTTCCTTCTGATGAGGGGCAGTATTTTGGACAGGCGATCCAAGGCAATACTGAGGGTGGCATGGCGCAGGATACTGATTAAGTTCAGTTGACGATACAGTCTAAGAAGTTTGGATTTGGAGTTCATTTATGAGCTATATCCCATCAGACATCCAGACACATTCTAAGACAGGTATTGCTCATTTCGGGAGATGGGTTTTCTCCGCGAACTTGAGATATAGAGAGACATAGAAAGAAACAACAAAGCGGATCCACTCACTAAGGCTATTCCTCGAACGCAATAGTTTCGCAAACGAGCTTTGTGAGA
The DNA here is from genome assembly GCA_030015575.1 of Agapanthus africanus. NCBI lineage: Eukaryota > Viridiplantae > Streptophyta > Magnoliopsida > Asparagales > Amaryllidaceae > Agapanthus > Agapanthus africanus. The sequence continues at coordinate 58,094,606 of JASDDO010000018.1, read as the reverse complement.
CTGACTAGTAGAGGAGTTGGGTGTTCGGTATCACACGGGCTGTGAGTATGCGACATCGCAATAATTAGCCTTGAGTGCAAGTGGGAGATTGTTGGAGATAGTGCCCTCAGAGTCAATTATTAGGTCACAGGTACGTGATTGCAATGATTGATGGAGGACCTATCCCGGTAGGACAGTCTTACTCGAGATGATAGTATGCTATCTGGTTTACCTTTATCATCGTGTACTGTTTTAGGTGACCTGACAAGTTGCTATTACACGTTGATAGAGCCCCTAGGATTCTTGCTTGACCACCAGCAGTATGAGGGCGATCATATAAATGGGAGCTGGGGTCTATAAGCATATCCTTAAATGGTCCCTAGTCGTGTGAGTTTCGAGACAGGGCATCGATACTCCAGAGTAGACTAGTGTATACAGTCGAGACCCCGACGAGGGGCGGTGGCCGGTCTCACAAGCCACTCGTGTCAGTTGGATCACCTAAGATGTATACAGGTGCTCATTGGGTTATGAGTACACCGGACAGGACTCGCCGGGAACATGCTAGTTGGTCATATACCAGACGTCAGATGGCAGTTCCCTGGTGACATGTGTGCAGGTTAGTTCATCGACCTGGGGATCGTCATTTGTCTCGTGTGAGTTCCCACTGTACTTTGATTACTACCCTACCACGGCTCAAAGGAGTCGTGCAAACAGGTTTTAGTTGGGTACAGTCCCGAGCCACATGGAGGCAGTGAGTGTATCTTCAGGGGTTTGTCTCTCCCGGGATTGGGGGTGAGGTCGTGCTGTGTCTAGGAGAGCCATTACACGAAGCCCTCGGCCGAGGCAAGGAGATTTACTGGTAGGTATTCCAGTAGTATCTCAGGGTGTTCTGGGCTACACCCCGACACGACTTGTACCGCTTTTGGGGGTCTGACTTTTACCAACCCCCTAGGCCCGCCATGCGATACTCATAGACGAACGGACCGGACTGTACGGATATTGTCACTGACAGGCTCAGTAGGGTTGTCAGGCTGAGTTCGCTCACAGACGTCCCTTTTGGTCAATACCTGGTAGCCCGTTATGTATTGGCTTATACCTCTAATGTGCTAGTGGTTAAATCCACAACCAAGGTGTTGACGAGTCTTTAGAGTCCCCCACATTCAGTTACTCAGCTCTCGGGCGAAAGGTTGTAGAGGCCGTATGGAGATATGGCAAGGTCCGATCAGATACGTGCGGTATTGCACGGATCAGGATCGGACAGTTTGTACTATAGGCCGTATGGTTATATGGCAGGGTTTGATCAGATACGTGCGGTATTGCACGGATCAGGATCGAACGGATAATACTATCCGGTTTTGGTATAAGCCGGATCCTAGTATAGTACAGTGTAGATTTTGTCTCATTGCATTTGTATTTCGGTCGAAATACAAATGCGGGTGTGTATGCACAGTATCGGGGTTTTCCTGTAATTTATTACGGGACCAGTTTTCTGGAGTTGCCAGTTTGCTTTCCGTTTCGGCCGATTTCCTTTGTATCGTTCATTGGCCGAAGATTGGTGGAGGAGGGCTTATTTGCATTGTTGCAAATAAGTATTTGTAAGGGGGTCCTTTGCATATTATTTGTATCATGATGGTTTTCATGATGTGCACCATCACTTGACTTTCTATGCTCATGATGGCTTGACCTTTTTGGAGCCATCATGCATGAGATGATGGTAGTGTGGAGTGTTGGCATAGTTTTGTGATCATGGTTGTTTATGATAGCCATTCCTCTCTCTCTCTTGCATGACATGAGTTTGGCCTCTCCCATTTTTGAAAAAAAACTCCTCCTCATTTTCTCACTCTCCCTCACATGCATGGCCGGCCACTTCCCTAAAGGGGCTGTCCAAATTTGTTCATGTGGGATTTTTGCTCTTTTGCTTTAGGAAAAATCCCACAAGTTCCACCTCCATGAGTTTGTATCATCCCTCCACCAATATAGCAATTCCATAACCCCATATGAGACATAGCCTATACACTACATTCTACAGCAAACCTTGGGCACGTCGACTAGCCAGCTTCGTGCCCGAGTTGCCTCGGCATTGAGGTGGGAGCCCGTAAAAGAAGTAGGCGATGTGGTGCACTTCCGGCGACGAGGAGGAGACGGGACATTCCGCAGGAGATCGGGACGACGACGAGAAGACCGGAGGACTCGGATCTGTCGGTATATCTCTCTTCCCTTTCTTGTAGATAGCTAGGACTTGTTAATGGTTCGATCCGGGTATTAGTGCGCGGCGGTTTGCCAGTTCAAGAAAAAATTAAAGTTTATCACCGCTTCCGCATTTGGCCGTCGGATTGACGGCCGGGGCGCCGCCGTGCACTTACAGTGGTATCAGAGCCTCGCCATTAACTTAGTCTAGCTTGGTTTAATGTGTTTTGCATTTCCGATCGACCAAAATTCCAAAATCTACATTTTTGTTAGCATCAGTTTCTGTTGAAATTTTTTGGTCTCCAAAATTTTTTTAGGTTGTATAAAATTGATGTACTGGAGATTTTAAGAGCTCTGTAAAAATTCGATGAAGTGATTCCACTGTGGGAGCGCGGAACCGCCGCAAACACCCCATTCTCGCCGCGGTTCCGCCGCACACTGTGGAGATCCCTGCACCAAATTTCTACAGTATCTTTCTGGGGTTAAAATTGGGGTTTTGGAATATTAAAATTGGGCCCAGAATTTCTGTGAGTGCTACAGTATTGCTTGGGGGCCCACTTGTTAATTTTTGATCGATCGGATATTTTAAACACATTATTTCACAGTATTTACATTATATCTGCGACCGTGAATGTCACTCGATCGGTAAATCCGGTCTAACTGCTATAGCCCGGTTAGACGGATTTGCGAGTGTACCTTCCCTCAGGAATTCCACGAGGGGCTTCCTCCAATCCCGGTCTTTTTCCCAGGCTGTGTACACTTGAAGTGGCGTCACCCCGTCTTCCATGCTGGGCCGTCGTAAGACCTCGAAGAAGATGTTCTTCTTGTGGTTGGCTGTATAGGATGAAACCAGCTTACTCAAGGTGTCGGCCTGGGCGTTTAGCTGTCTGGGGATCTGCTCCACTTGGACTTCGTCGAAGTCTTTCCGCAATCTTCTCACCTCGTCCAGATACTTCACCATCAGAGGCTCCCGTGCCTCGAATCGGCCGGTCACTTGGTCAACGACTAGGGCGGAGTCGCTGCGGATCCGGATCGTTTTCAACCCCACTCCGGAGGCTATCCGCAGTCCGGACAGCAAGGCCTCGTATTCCGCCGCGTTATTTGAGGCTTTGAACCCGAGCTTCAGAGAATACTCCATCTCCGCCTCGTTCGGTCCCCGAATGATGAGGCCGACACCACAGCCTTCCTCGGTCGAGGACCCGTCGACGTAAATGATCCAATCAAGGACGGAGTCGGGCTTTCCATCGACTGAGGGTTGAGCTCCGGGGGCCGGTGAGGATTCTGGCTCTTTACTGGGGATGGTACACTCGACGATAAATTGACCAGGGCTTGTGCCTTGATAGCCTGCTTCGGGCGGTATTTTATGTCGAAATGGGACAACTCCCACCTCCATTTCTCCAAATGGCCAGAGGACTCGGGGGAGGCGAGGATATCCCCTAAAGGCCGCTTGGTAAGAACGAGGATGGTGTGTGCCTGGAAATAGTGCCGTAGTTTCCTTGAGGCCACGATGAGTGCCAAGATGATCTTCTCAATGGATGGGTACCTCGTTTCCGCGTCCTTGAACACGTGGCTCACATAGTATACCGGCCTCTGGACTCCCTCGACCTCTCGGAAGAGCACCGAACCTGCATCTTGGTCGGACACCGCTAGATATAGCGATAGCTCGTCCCCTTCAACTGGCTGGGTGAGCAGCGGGGGAGTCGCAAGGTGCCTCTTTAATTGCTCAAAGGCGGTCTGGCACTCCTCTGACCATTCGAACCTTGGTATCTTCCTTAGAGATTAGAAGAACGGGAGGCACTTCTCCCCAGACCTTGACATGAAACAACTCAGAGCGGCTACCCGCCCTGTTAGCCGCATGATTTCGACGTTAGTCTTGGGCGCGACCATGTTGAGGATGGCGCTGATTTTCTTCGGGTTAGCCTCGATTCCACGGTGGGTGACCATGAAGCCGATGAACTTTTCACTGGTGACCCCGAATGCGCACTTGGCCGGGTTCAGTTTCATCTTGTATTTGCGGAGGACGTTGAAGGCGTCGCCCAGATCCTTAGCGTGTTCATCCGACGATATTGATTTGACGAGCATGTCGTCGACGTAAACCTCTATATTCCTGCCGATCTGTGGCTTGAACATCCGATTAACCAAGCATTGGTACGTAGCCCCGGCGTTTTTGAGGCCGAAGGGCATCACCTTATAGTAATATATGTTAGTTATATGTATGCCTTAGAGGCCATTACTGTACATGCGATGTATATTATAGTGGATGCTTGAACATATATAGGAAGGACTTTCTTGCTCGACACGATAGTATGCTATTTGGTTGCACTTTATCTTAACATGTAAACAAATACTGTTTTGGATCACATGTTGATAAAGCCCTTAGGATGAGTACTTCACTACCAGGACTATGATGTAGATCATACCAGTGGGGACTGGGTAGTCGATAAGTACATCCTTCAAATGTTCCTAGTCGTGGGAGTATCGAGACAGGGCATCGGTATTCCAGAGTAGACTAGCGTATGCGCTTCTTGACCCATATAATGGGCGATGGATGATCCCATATCCATTGGTGTTTGACATCAGAGAAGGTATACGGGTGCTCAGTGAAGACTGGGTACACTGGACGGACTCGCCGAGAACTCCTAGATGGTATTATACCTATCGTCGGATAGCAGTTCTCTGGTGACACCGGTACAGGTTAGTCTGTAGACCCGAGATCGTCATAGAGTCTTGTGTGATTCCCACTGTGCTTTGATTTCCACCATACCACGGTCAAGAGATCGTGCAAAACGGTGGCTTTTGGGTACAGTCCCGAGTCGCATGGAGGCAATGAGCGATAGGAGGGGTTTCGTCTCTCCCGGTATAGGGAGTTGATGTTGCGCTATGCTCGATTGGCCATAACAGGAAATCCCTGGCCAGGGTTGCTGAGATTTACTGGTAAGTGTTATCAGTAGTTTCTCGAACCGTTATGGATCTTGCATCGGCATGACTTATCAGGCTATTGGGGTTTGACGTTATACCACCCCCAGGCTGTTGATATGCGACATATCAGACGAAGAGACCGGACTGCACGGTAGTGTTACTGATTGGATTCGCAGGAGTTATAGCAGGCTTGCTTGTTGATCTTCTGATCGCTCAATACCCGGGTGGCCGTTAAGTTTAGCAGACCGCTTGCGGCTTGTGGGTGTTTGATATGATCATCATCTACTGCCGGCGTATTGACGAGTCTTTAGAGTCCTACATAGAGGTTTCCTGGTTCATGCGAAACGGAGTAGGAGCACATATGTGATATGTGCGGGACCGAGATTAATACGAGTATGTGATACCGTATTCTATTCTCGCGATATGTGATATCGGTCGGGTATATGTGATATAGCCGGGTTATCGGATTAAGTGTTGATTTATTTGATATTAGTCGGTTTTATATACTATAGCCGGATTATTAAATCAAGAGTTGATTTAATAGTTTAATATATAATTATATATTTGATATATTAAATTACATTAACTAATATTAGCTCACTTAAGATTTCTTTCTCACTTTTTGATACATTGATATATATGTGATATATATTAATTGTATTCTTTTTGCAAAAAATATATATGTGATATATATTGTTGCATCATGTTAGGTTACACACGCAACAAGTATGTAAGAGACTCATACCATACTAGGGTTTATGTTAGGGTTTCATTTATCATTAAGTAATTACAAATTAGTGGATTAAATCATTACTAGAAGCTTGTAGAAGCTTGTGGATAAGCATTAACTAAGTCCACTCCTTTGTTTTCCTTAAGATATTTTGTGACCTAACCTTTAACCCCTAACCATGGTTAACTCTCTACAAGGGTTAGATATATGATATACTCACTCATGGTTGCAATTTTAACCTTAATGGATTCATTCTTTCATCACTTGAGTTTCATCTTCTTCTTCCTCATTTTTAAGCTTTCTAGCTTTTGACAAAGTGATGATAGATTGTGAGAAAACCAAATCTAAAGTGAACAATATTCCTACTTCATCATCCTCTACTATTAGCCATTTAGTTTAGGGTGTTTGCTTCACTAATCTACACAATTAGTGAAGAGATAGCATGAGCTAGTGTCTCTTCGACGTAGATCATCTTCGGCCTCGAAGACTTCGAAGCAAGCTTGTTCGTTTCTTCATGGGAGCTTCTCTAGAGTCCGGATGATCGTGATCGCAGCGAAGGGAGTTCTATAAGGAGCTATTGAAGTGAAGGACCGGTCTACAAAGGTTGTATTCCTTATTCACTTAGATGTAAAGTGTTTACATATCTTGTTTAACCCTAAGTCTCTAGTTAAGATCTTGGTTAGGGTTTGTTTAGCACCCCAAAATTTTTAAATAAGCATGATTGATGCTTGCCAAAACCTTCACAAGGTGCTAAGCCAACCCTACAGTATACCCCCCCGGTCCGTTGTGAGTGCGGTGAGATCCTCGTCCGCCGGATTCATACGGATTTGGTTGTAGCCGGAGAAAGCATCCATGAAGCTAAGCAACTCATGGCCTGCCGAATTGTCAACGAGCTGATCTATCCGAGGGAAGGGATAGTTGTCTTTCGGGCAGGCCTTGTTGAGGTCTGTGAAGTTGATGCACATGCGCCACTTCCCGCTAGACTTTTTAACCATGACTACGTTCGTTAATCATTCCGAGTAAGGCACGTTCAAAATGAAGTTGGCGGCGAGGAGCCTGTCCACCTCGTCCTCGATCGCTTTTTGTTTGATCGGGACGAAGCTTCGTTTTTTCTGCCTGATGGGTCAGACTGTAGGGTCCACCACGAGCTTATGCGATATGATTTTGGGGTCGATCCCAGGCATGTCGGCAGGCGCCCAGGCGAACATGTCTGAGTTACTTCTGAGGAAGTGGACCAGGTCTTCTCGCCGAGTCCCTGTTAAGAGCGACCCGATCTGGATGGTTCGCTCATTGTCCCCCTCCGCAAGGGGGACCCCAATCAGTGGTTCCACTGGGGTTCCTCGGACCTTTTTTTGCTCGTCTCGAGTATCCAGGGAACCCTTGATATCATCCTCGCCCTCAATGTCATTGTTTGGCCGCTCAGACGCAGATGTTGCGGTGAAGCAGACTTTTGCGGTTCGTTGGTCCCCATAGGCCCGACCTATTCCGCCTTGGTCGAGCGGGAACTTCATCGCTAGGTGGTAGGTCGATATCTGGGCGCGGAAGGAGTTTAGCGTCGGGCGACCTAGAAGGATGTTGTAGGCCGATGGAATTCTGGCGACGATAAACTCCACAGGCACGGTGCGCGTATGGCCCGTCTCCCCATTGTTAAGTTGGAGGGTGATCACCCCTTTTGCCAGGATGGAATGGTTGGTGAAGTCCGACAGGATGTGGGCAGTCAGCCTTAGGTCCGACGGGGTGAGTCCCATACGTAGAAAGCAGTCATAAAAGAGAATGTCTGCCGAGCTTCCCGAGTCGACCAATATCCTCTGCACTTCATAGCGGTGGACTCGAGCTGTGATCACCGGTGAGTTGTTGTGAGGCAGGGATATCCCGTGGAGGTCCTCGTCGGTAAAGACGATCGGCTCGACCGCTTTAGCCTTCTTCCTCGGGTGGCTGCCGTTCCCCTCGATCGGTGAGGGGTGCCGCGTCTCGTCGGTCTCTATCGTACCCCGCGCTGAAACGGCCATGATTTGGCCGATTGTCAACTCGTCGGGAGGGGGATGGTGCTCTTGCTCACGATCGGCCTGCCGCTTGTCTCGCAAGTACGTTGCCAGGTGCCCCGAGCGGATTAACTCCTCGATGTAGTCTTGAAGCTGCTTGCAGTTCTCGGTGGAGTGGCCCTGCGACCTGTGGAAAGCAAAGTAGGGTCCCCGGGTATGCTTTGCCGCCCTATTCGAGACTGGGGGGAGTTTGAAGAACCTCTCGCCCTTAGCCTCCTCCAACAGTACCGTCTGGGAGACGTTGACCGGGGTGTACTCCTGAAACTTCGGGTAGTAGGGCTTTGGCCACTCAATCCTCTTCTTCTCCTTCCTGGACCTTTTCTTCTGATCAGCTTGCTCTGTCCAGGGCAGGTTGGCATTCACCTCGGACTTAAGCTGGATCTCACGTTCGGTCCAGGCCTTTATCTCGGCCATGGTCTTAGATTGCGCTAATGCAAAGGAGCGTAGCCACTCCTTGTGCCTAAGACCCGACCTAAGGGCCATAATGACCGTCTCGTCCCGGTGCTCTGGGACTTCAAGGAGGGTGTTGTAGAAGTGGGTGACGTATCCTTTGAAGAATTCTTTGTCCTCGCTCTTTATGGTGAAGAGACGATCAACGGTTCGCTTCTGCCGTCTGTTCCCGACGAAATGACCGAGGAACTGGATGGCCAGCTCATCGAAGGTAGAGATTGAGCGTGGCGCAAGTTCTCGGAACCAGTCTCGTCCAAATCGGATGAGAGTGGCGGGGAAAGCGCGGCATTGCGCAACGTCGGAGTTGTCCTGGAAACTCATCTCGGCAGTGAACGCGTCCAAATGGTCTTTCGGGTCGGACTTCTTGTTGAAGAGGGAGGCCTTCAGGGGCTTGTTCCGGGAGGAGACGTGGACAGCGAGTAGCTCTTTAGTTAAGGGCTTCGTGAGCGAGTCGGCGGCATATTTAGCCCCGTCGCTTGAAGGATGATTTTCCCGATGGATGCCTTCGATCTTCTTTTCGAGGGCGTTGAGTTGGCCGTGGTATCCCGATGATTCAGCATACTCTGATTTTTAGCCTATGTTGCCGGAGACCTACGCCTGGCCACGGCCCCGGTTCCTTTCGATGAGGTTCCTTAGGTCCCCTGGCGAGGTTGTCTTCGAGCTACTGTGGTGGGTCCCGTCCACGTGACCCCGTCGAGGGAGGGGGTGCCGGTCATGCCTGGGTGCAGGCAAGCTAACCGACACCTCCTCAGGAGGGATAGGAGCGCGATGGGCCTCGTGGCGAGGTGCTCTGGCGAGATACCTCGGTGTTGAGCTGTGTGGCGCCCAGCGGGTCATTGAATTGGTCGCCACGGGGGATCTGCGTCCGCCGGAGACAGCGAGGCGGTGCTCGGTCATGCCGACGTGGGCAGTGTCTTCTCTCCGTCTTTAAGGGTCCCGGTCCCGAGGTGGGGGAGCGACGACCTGGGGAGTTTGCCTGGGCCGTTTGGACACGGACGAGCGCATCCACGACGGACGCGAGCCGATCTATCCAAGCAGATAGGGCATGAATGGCGTTCGGGGGAGGAGGGGATCGTCTGCGTCTCCATTGTGAGGAGGGCGACGGCTGGTGCTTGGATCGTCGCGGTGATCGCTCGCCATGAAGTTGAGATTGGAAGGTGAACTTTCATTGAGTGGAACTAAGTTCCCACAGACGGCGCCAACTGATGGATCTCTGGATCTCCTTCAGATGTTACCTTCCGTTGATCTGTAGCGAGAGTCGATGGATGGCTGAGATTGGATTGGGAGGTTGCCTCCTGGTGAGTGTGGATCTCAGTGGGCTTGACATGGATGAGGCTGAGCTACCTGCAAGGAAGTCCCGGGGTGGTTGTGCCACCGAGGACCCTCCGACGATCAAGTTAGACGAGCTAAATGGGCAGAGTAACGGCCTATTGGGGTAAAATTGGCTTACCTGAGTCGTCTGAGAGAGGGGTTTATATAGTGGCAGCCATGGGCAGGCGGGCGCGAGATTCACGCCGGTGTTTCCCCCAATCAGAGCAAAGCTTTGTTTTGAATTTCAAAATTCAAAAATTAAAGCAACCCTTCAGATCCCGTGCACCGCGCGTCAAAAGCAGACACGCCAGCGCCAGGAGCACTGCGCTCTAGGCAACGCACCCCCAATCAGAGCAAAGCTCTGTTTCAAAATTCAAAATTTAAAAGTTGAAGCAACGCTTCAGATCCAGCGCTCTGCGCTGCGTGCCACGTGTCAAACACGAGTGCGCTAGCACAGTTGCGCTTCGCTATGCGCTGCGCGCCACGTATCGAACGTAGGTGCGCTAGCGCAAGGTGCGCCAGTGTTGGAATTAAAAATTCCCCCACCGTCAGGTCAAAAGATCTACTAATAATAAATTATTAATTAATTAGAACTAAAGGTATGTTATGGAAAGATTTTTCAATCTTATTAAAACAAGAAGATTATCTTCTGTAAAACAGAAGCCTTAGGATCAAAGATCCAACGGTGGGAAATATTCCCAAATCAATCAGAAAAAGATCTCTTGAAACTGATTTAACAAATCAATTGGCCCTATATAAAGGCCCCAAGACTTCAAGTCTCAGATAGAAAAACCCTCTGCAAATTTTGAGAAAACTTAAAAAAAAGAAAAAGAAAAGGCAAGCCTTTAGCAAAAGAAGATCATTTCTTCAAGGTAAAGAATTAATTCTTGAACGACAGAGATGAAACCATCTCGTAAAAAGAAGAAGCATCTTCTAAAAAGATCTTAGATCTATAAAAGAACCAGGTCTTTGATTAAAAAGAAAAGATCAAAAGATCTAATCATAAAAAAAAATATAAATAAAAGAAGTGTTTTACTTCATTCACAGATCTTTTGATCTATAAAGGCAGAGCCCTTTTATAAAAAAAGAACTTTTGTTCTTGGATCTTGAGGCAAAGCCTCCTTAGAAGAACATAAAAGTTGTTCTGTGATCTTAAAATTGATCAGATGCGCTTTGCGCTATTGGAAAGTGCCTTGCACTCATGAACTGCGCCTTTGCGCTTCTTGGATCGGCGCACAGCGCCATAACTTGCCACGTGTCAACCATCGACACCACTTGCGCCTTGCGCTTTTGAAACTGAGCGCTGCGCTCATAGACTGGCGCTCAGCGCTAAGCGCGCCACGTGTCACTCACTGGTGCGCCAACAGACTAGCGCAAAGCGCTCATAAATGGAAAGCGCAAATGCGCTAATGAACCGGCGCTTAGCGCTAAGCGCGATACGTGTCACCTTCAGGTGACTAGCGCAATGCGCTCTTCAATTGGCGCAAAGCGCCTGACGCGCCATGTGGCGCATTGTCAGAACATGCTCTGTTCTGATAAAAACAAAAATGACAGAGTCCAATGCTTAGTATTATTAAAAAGGGCTGAGCCCAAATAAAGGCTTAATAGCCAGAACAAAAATAAAATGTTAAAACATTTTAATTGGACTTGGCCCAATTCTGGCCATAAGTCCTCAACTTATTTTGAATTGAGCACATCTGCTCTTTCAACCAACTCACCTCGGTTCAAGGGTATATCTCTTCACTCCTTTGATATTCGTCGTTGTAATTCCTCAACGTCTTCAAAGAGGTGACGGGTCCCGACATCCATACATTCAACGGACTGTGGGGTCCTTAAACTCATGGACTATGATGTCCTTAACCTCGACCGTGATGTCTTAAAACAAATATCGGACTGTGGGGTCCTTAAACTCATGGACTATGATGTCCTTAACCTCGACCGTGATGTCTTAAAACTAACATCGGACTGTGGGGTCCTTAAACTCATGGACTATGATGTCCTTAACCTCGACCGTAATGTCTTAAAACTAACAATGGACTGCGGGGTCCTTAAATCCACGGACTATGATGTCCTTAACCTTGACCGCGATGTCTTTAAACTAAGAATGGACCGTGATGTCCTTAAACTAATTATCGACCGCAATGTCACTAAACTAAATAACAGAGCCCAATTGCTCTATTGTCGGATCTAAACGATCCCATTAAGTTGATCTTAGTCTAAAATTAGACTAACGCATCCTTAACAAATGTTTAAGTTGATCTTAGTCTCAAATGAGACTAACGTATCCTTAAACCCAACCCCCAAACCCAAATCTAAGAAGATACGGATTTGGACTAATCCACGCCCTACGGGCGACAACATAAATTAGTCTCCGTATACAATCCACGGGCAACCAAACACAAAAACAAATACCCACGATACGAAGTGACCATATGGAGAAGGAGAAAGTTGTTACCGCAATGCGGTAGCGTAATTAACTACAGGGGCTTGCGTCTGCAGGGAAGAGCGTCCCCACAATAAAAACCCCCTCAAACGAGGGGGAATCTGACGAAGTCTGCTACATCGGCCGCATCCGTTTAAACCTTCGATACATGGTGCCATAAATCAATTTGGCATCTTCGGAGAGGTGGACGGATAGCACCAATTAGCATCTGCCCCGAATTTCAGGCAAGACGGACCTGCGCAGTCGCGTCTCCGTGATTCGGAGGGGAACAGATTCTGGCACGCCCGGTGGGACCTTTTCCACTTTCTACTCCACACTTCATGTGTCATGTTCGCGAACCAATCGCGGTTTGCTAATGGTTGCCCTTGGTTTCGAGGTACTAAGATTTGGCGTTTTGCTTGGTGCAGAAAGCAAAGATCAATGGCGTTCACCTGCTCGAAGTGTTCCACATGCAACTGCAACCCATGTTCTGCCTCAACTGGGGGCATAGCTTATGGGCCCCAGGCGGCTTCCCTGTTCACGATGCCGGTGGAACATGTCACCCAGGCTACTACTGGATTGTTTTTTGGGACTATGCTCCCCCCGATGAGCTTCAACACTTCCATGCCAACACCGGAAGCTCCTAAGAAGTCGGTCTTCGATCGGCTTACTACTACCACGACCCCCTTCAACGGGTCGTCCAGCTCCAACTCCTCGGTCTTCACCAGACTGAGCCTGGACTTCGATGGGCCTGCTAAGAAGCCCATGATACCTGAAGTGGACATCCCAAAGAAGATAGCCATCCCTGCTCCTGAAGTCGTTAAGGCGGCTTCTCTTGCCAAAGAGTCGGTCTCTACAAGACTGGCTATTCCGGCTCCCGTTCCTACTCGAAGGTCTGTCTTTGACAGATTGGATACCGCTACTCAAAAGACGTCAGTCTTTAAGAGGCTGGCACCAGCGGCGCCTCACCTGGACAAGGGGCAAGACAAAGCCACCCCCATCGCCGAGCCAACCCCAACAACTCGACACGCTCGACGTCGCCACTGGCGCCGAGTAAGGAAGGCTGGAGGCAACTCCTCCTCTGAGCTAACTCCACCAGCTCCAACGGTGGAAGTTAATGCTGCTGTTCCAACCGGAAACAGTTTTGAGCTGCTGAACAAGGTACGCAGGAACTCGCCTATTGCCGTACTAAAAAGATCCCCGCCACCAGTGAAGACTGTCACAGAAATAAAGCCGGAGCAGTCCCCTCAACCGCTGTCTTTCAAAGTTTACAAAATCTGGCGACAAGTCCGAGAGTCAGTGGTGGATCAAGACTATCCCCGCCGGCAGAAGAAATTGAAGGTCCGACATGAAGAAAACCGTCCTGTTAAGCCACAAAAGGCGACAGCTACTTGGGTGCCCACTGCAATGGCCCCCTCAACGTCGACCGCTCATAAGAGGAGGAGGCCAGAGAAAGCCCCTATAACTACGGCAGATCGCAAAGACGTCGAGACTAAACGCCCAAGTCCGGGGGCATAACGGTCCATACTATTTATATGGCATCCGGGAAAGAGGATAGCCGCGCTTCTACTGGCCACCGACCACTCACCCGATCCATCATAAGGGCTCAGGAACAACAGCAGCAGAAGCTTCAGGAGATGCTGACTGCGATGGCCGCACTCACTGAGCCAAAAGAAAGCCCGGAAACATCCACGTAGCAGCGCCGTGATCAGGAAACTGATGCTGAATTCCTTCGGAGAATGCTTGAGAAGAAGGACAAAGAGGCTGCGGAACAAGCGGCCAATATAAAGCAAATGACCCTTCTATTCCAAGATATGGTGGGCATGATGATCCAGCCGGATCCTCCAGCCGAAGACCCTCCGATCATTATTGAAGACGACAAAGGGGAAACGTCGAATCCTCCTCCGGCTCTTTCAGCAGCCGAAAAGGAAACTATCTCCAAAGCTGCACTGGATGACTATATTGCTCAGCAAATAAGAGTTCACCAGGCAAATGAAGCGGCCGACCAAGTTGTTAGAACTGGGCGACTGTATCCAGGCTGGTATGATCAGATAAAGTACCCGCCGGGCTACACGATCCCGAAATTCCATGTGTACAAGGGGACAGGCAATCTCCATCAACATGTTGCTCAGTTCATGGCCCTCTGTGGCAATACTGGTGGCGATGATAAGTTCTTGCTTCGCCAATTCGTCGGCAGCTTATCGGAGACGGCGTTCGAGTGGTACTCCGAACTTCCAAATGAATCTGTCAAAACTTTCGCGGAAATTGAGTTGTTGTTCACCCAACGATTCGCAAGTGCTAGTGAACGCACCCCAATAACGGCATTGATCAATGCCAGGGTGAAGCCGGGGGAGACATGGGTTCAGTACGCAATCCGATGGCGGAATATGTGGTCTAAGTGCGAACAGTGCATCGAAGAAGCACCAGCGGTGGGCATGTTCATGGGCACCCTAGACCCTCATGCAACTATTTCACAGTTCATGATGTTCTTCAAACCGACTACGTTCCAGGATTTAATCGACAAGCTAGTCCAGATGGATCAAATGGGTTATAGACCGTCTCCTCCGAAGCCGGAGCCGCGGAATGAAAAAGGTAAATGGAAGGCGACCTTCGTTGCGAACACCCAACAGCAGCCCAGTGCTCCCAGACTAACGGATCAATTGGAGGAGAGACGGCGCTATTACAATAAGAAAATGAAGCGTCCTTACTCGTTCCCACGGGACAAAACGAAAAGACTCTTCGAGCTGGCGATGCACAACCGGCTTATCAATCTGCCGAATCCAAGGCGACCATCGCAACCCAGCGAAGTGAATAATCCCAATTATTGCCCTTACCACCAAATGGTAAGCCATCCAATCGAAGATTGCTTCGTCTTTAAGGGATGGGTCGAGGATCAGTACCTACAAGGTAAGTTTGCGCCGTTGGAGAAGTGGAAAGTAAACCCACCACAGCCGCACACTCCTAAGAAGACGGATACACCGGGGGCAACGTGCTCTTTTGTTGAAGAAGCTCCATGGAAGGTGGCTCTTTTGGACAAAACCAAAAGGATGCTGAATGATCTCCAGACATGCCCGGCGATCAGGTGGAAGAATCCGCTGGAACCCCAGATCATTGAAGGAATGCTGAAACCGCGCCCAACTCCAAAGATTGGCGGTGATAGCCAAAGCACTCACACCCAGCCGTCGAAATCTTCGAAAAAGAAGAAGAAATCCAAAAAGCTCATGAAGCCTGTCGACAAGTGCATGGACCTGCAGAAACAAATCGACGCGTTGGAAGAGTATAACCAGAAGGTGCGAACTCTGATCACGCTCCAAGAATTCCTAGGCCACGTCCTTGAAGACGGAGATGATGGAGAAGACTCATCAGATAGATCTGAGGATTACGTAGCAAGTTGTCATGTGATCTTTCACTCATTGATAGACGATGAAGAGGCTCCTTGCACCAAGAGACTGGAGGCAGGTCCTGAGTCGGAACTTCTATGGCCATCAGACGAAATGATCGACGCATTCCTGAACGAAGCTCTTCTGTAAAGTAAAGCTGATCGGGAATGTGAGATGGCTATACTTGAAAAGGCCAAACGCTGGCGACTGGACGAAAGAGTTGAAACACTCCTGCCAGATCAAAGTACATCCGTCATGAACAAAAAAAAGTCCAAGATGAGGAAAAGGTTTGCTAAAGCCATATCGATGGGAATGAAGCTACCACCCTTCGAAGGAAACACCGTCGGTGAAGCAGAAATGCATCCTAGCTACTGCTCATATCATCGAAAGATTTCTCACCCCACCGAAGAATGCGACGCTTTTAAAAGATGGTGGCAAGGGTATGTTGCTCACCGGCAACATTTCAAGCGGATGAAACACAAGACTCGTCGGGAGCAAAGAAGTGCGACCGAGGAGTATAAAAGAACTACTGGCAACTGTCGCACAGTCAACGCCGGGGGATCGCAAGTTCTCACCTTCGGGAGCGACTCTGAAAAGGAAATGGCTCTTGGTCCTCTCTTCAAAGAGTCCACCTTGGGAAAAGTGGAGGAACCAAAGACCTATGAAAATATTCAGCTACGCAATCGTAAGCTGCCCGAAAAGAATCTTGGGCCCTCGAACAGTGGGTCAAATAGAAAAGATAAGGGAAAAGAAAAGGTCTCTGAGGATATCGCCCTAGATGACCAAGTCATGAAAGAGCTGATCGCCAAGGACCCGCCAAAGAAAAGTAAGGTGGACTACAACGTTCTGGCGCACTTGAGGAAGTTACCCTCGCAGCTCAGCATTCTCGACGCCCTTTTACTATCCAAAGAAGCGAGAGATTCATTGATCAAGGTGCTACAAGAGCCAGAGCAATTCCTAGCTTTTCTCGCCGAAGAAAAGATGAAGGACGAGCTGGAGGAAGTACATACAGCCGATATCACCTTCGGCGACGAAGACCTCCTCTTTGGGACGTGCGAGCACAACCATCCCCTCTATGTTTCAAGGTACTGCCACGATATAAAGATAGGCAAAATCCTGTTCGACAATGGGTCTTCCGTCAATCTCCTCAACGTTCGAGTGCTGAAGGAAATCTGCATGAGCATCCAGCATCTCGCTCGTGATAAAATCACCATCTCCGGTTTTGACTCCCAGTCATCGCGGACTCTCAGGTCTGTGATATTGACATTACGATTCGGGCTACTTGTCACGGATATTAAATTTCATGTCATTGACGCCAAGATATGCTATAACGCTTTACTCGGTCGGCCTTGGTTACATGAGTACAGCATTATTCCTTCTACACAGCACCAGTGTATGAAATATTTTAAAGATGGCTTCGAGTACACTGTGACGGGAGAGTTGAACCTATTCTCCGTGAACGAAGTCCGAAAGTACGAAGATGCAAAATACTTCCTACCAGATTTTGAGGACACAGAAAGATGTCACAAACCGGAGAACAAAGCTATCATCACCATTCCGGTCTTCGGGAGTGATATCGAGGACGAGGAAGAGGAAGAGATGGTTTATTCGGGTCCGTCCCAGTACAACAAGCCAGGACCGTCCGCTCCTATACTTATCTTCGGCAGCGACTCAGAAGATGAGGTCAACGCCATATTCTCTGCTCGGCCTTCGATTCAAACATTCGCTGATGAAGAGCGAAGTTTGCAAGTTGCCATGGTTCCGCCCAAGTATCATAAAGAACTAGACGCGCTTGATACTTACAATATGGAAGAGCTACAGACGTTCTATGTCCCTCCCAGGCGAGAAGATGAAAATGCGATCATATTCTACCGATCCAGGGAAACCAAAGTGGAGAAAGAAATCTGTCACGACGCGAATTCTACACTTGACAGGCTCCAGCCCATGCGTTTGCCCAGATATTACACGAACGGACTAAAAAGGCTGTTAAGACGCCAAGGCGTACCCCTTAAGCAAACTGCGCGACAAGCACGATTCTATAACAGGATCTGGAACGTTCCCGGAACTCAGCACAAGTTGCCCAATGGGAGAATGGAAACGATTGGGCTTGGATATGTTCGGTCAAAGAAACGAGAGCAATCCCGCAACTGCTACGTCGTACATGATTTTGATGAAGAAGGAGATGCTCAATGGGAGAATGCTAACCCTGAACCAGAAAGAGCCCCCGACGTGAAAATGCCCAGTCCGTCGTTCGAAGAACAAATGGACAAGCTTATAAGGGAAGCTGATCAAAAGGAACGAGATAACCATAATCGCGAAATGGCCATCTACGAGAAAGCCAGGACGCAACGCCTTCTTCAACAAGCTGCGAAAGATGAAAGTGTCCCTCCCTGTCAACCTGTTGTGCAAAAGGCCCGACGCAGAGGCAGAAACAAACCAGAGAGCGGAAAAGGCGTTCGACAGCGACAAAGCGGGACCAAGAAGTCACGCGATCGGGAATCGAGCGGTCCGGATTTGTCCCTTATGAAGAAGATGAGTTGAGCATACTCTTTTCCTCAAGACAAGACAAAGAAGATACTTGATCTTGCCATAAGACATCAAATGATTACACTTCCGGAGTCTAAACACCCCGAGCAAGTCAACGGGGTCTCTCACCCAGACTATTGTTCTTATCACCAAGCGATAGGACATCCTCTCGAAGACTGCTTCACCTTCAAGAACTGGGTTGAAGACCAATATCAGCTCGGCAAGTTCGCTCTATCCAGCAGTTGGAAGATAACTCCGCCGCAGAGGCACGAACCAAAAGCCGCGCATACAGCGAGAGTAGAACCGAATCAACATCGGTCTTGGAAGCAAGCTCGTACATGTCATATGATAACACTATCAAAAGAAGAGCCCGAGAATATGGATGACCTCCCCTGGTGCTTTGAAAACAATGATGACGAGGTAATCTCAGAATTTCCACCGGCACCGAAAGAGCTGGAGGATGGAATACATACTACTGCAGATAACCTCAAGAAAATCGATTTGGGGACGGCAAGTGACCTGCGGCCTACATTCGTTAGTGAGTTGCTGTTTGAAGAAAGGGTGGCTACACTAAAAGACGTGCTTATGCAGCATAAAGATTGCTTCGCATGGAACTATTCCGAGATGCCAGGACTAAATACAGAGATTGCTGTCCACAAACTGGCCATATCCCCATACGTCAAGCCAATCAAACAAGCACCGAGAAGAATGCGGCTCGAGCTTGAGATGAGCATCAACGCCGAGGTCAAGAAGCTGATCGACTCTGGTTTCATCCAAGAGGTTCAGTATCCTGACTGGATCGCCAACATTGTCCCAGTAATAAAGAAAAATGAGACGGTGCGCATCTGTGTGGACTTTCGGGATCTCAATAAAGCCTGCCCGAAAGACGACTTCCCAGTACCGGTTACCGAGCTGATGATAGACAATACGTCCACTCACGAAGTCTTCTCCTTCATGGACGGATCGTCAGGATACAATCAGATAAATATGCATCCCGAGGACCAGAAACATATCGCTTTCTGGACCCCTTTAGGTATATTCTGCTACAAGGTGATGCCTTTCGGTTTAAAGAACGCCGGTGCCACCTACCAGAGGGCCATGACGAAGATCTTCGATGACCTCATACATGAAATCATCGAATGCTATATCGACGACCTCGTAGTTATAAGCAAATCATACGAGGAATATCTAGAGCATCTGAAGATCGTATTTCAACGCCTTCGGCAATACTGTTAGTTATATGTATGCCCTAGAGGCCATTACTGTACATATGATGTATATTGTAGTGGATGCTGGGACATATATAGGGAGGACTTTCTTGCTCGACATGATAGTATGCTATCTGGTTACCCTTTACCTTAACGTGTATGCTGATTGTCTCTCTGTTACATGTTGGTAAAGCCCTTAGGATATGTACTTGACTGCCTGGACTATGATGCAGATCATACTAGTGGGGACATGGTAGTCCATAAGTACATCCTTCAAAGTCCCTAGTCATGGGTGTATCGAGACGGGGCATCGATATACCAGAGTAGACTAGCGTGTACCTTCTCGACCCATACAGATGGGCGATGGATGATCCCATATCCATTGGTGTTTGACATCAGAGATGATATACGGGTGCTCAGTAAAGACTGGGTACACTGGACGGACTCGCCGAGAACTCCCAGATGGTATTATACCTCACGTCAGATGGCAGTTCTCTGGTGACACTGGTACAGAGTAGTCTGTTGACCCGAGATCGTCATAGAGTCTTGTGTGGTTCCCACTGTGCTTTGATTTCCATCTTACCACGTCCAAGAGGGCATGCAAAACGGTGGTTTTTGGGTACAGTCCCGAGTCACATGGAGGCAATGAGCGATAGGAGGGGATTCGTCTCTCCCGGTATAAGGGGGTTGATGTTGCGCTGTGTTCGATTGGCTATAACAGGAAATCCCTGGCCAGGGTTGCTGAGATTTACTGGTAAGTGTTACCAGTAGTTTCTCGAACAGTTATAGACCTCATATCGACACGACTTATCGAGCTATTGGGGTCTGACGTTTACCACCCCTAGGCGAGATATGCGACATATCAGACGATCAGACCGGACTGTACGGTAGTGTTACTGGTCGGATTCACTGGAGTGTGAGCGGGCTTGCTCGTCGATCTTCAGATCGCTCAATACCCGGGTGGCCGTTACGTTTAGCAGACCGCTTGCAGCTTATGGGTGTTTGATATGATCATCACCTGCTGCCGGCGTATTGACGAGTCTTTAGAGTCCTACACAGAGGTTTCCTGGCTCAAGCGAAACGAAATAGGAGCGCATATGAGATATGTGCGGGACCGAGAATAATGCGTGTATGTGATGCCGCATTCCATTCTCGCGATGAATGTATCGGAAAGGTTGTATGCGATATAACCTAGTTATCGATTCAAGCGTTGATTCGATAAACCGATACAATGAATACTAGTCGGTTGTGTGCGACATGACCGGATCATTGAATCAAGTGTTGATTTAATGATTTAATGCATAATTATATATTTGATATATTACTTTGCACTAACTAGTATTGGTTCACTTTAAACGGATTTTCTCACTTGGTTTGTGCACATTGTATATGTGATATACTTTTGTACACTTGTATGTATCATGTTTGATGATGCATGCTAACTTGTGTTTTGTGTAAAGTTTAAACCATGGTTATGTAATGGTTAGGGTTTTCATTTTCATATCTATTTATTTATTTGTTTATTCATTTTGGAAAATGATAAACATAAAGCAAAATGGTGGCTTTATTTGGAAGCTTGTTGAAGCTTCATGAAGACTTTGACCAAAGTGACCATTTTGTCTCATGCTTAACCCTAACCACTCCATTAACCCTAGTTTAATCTCTACACTTGACCATGGTTGTTGATGATAAGTATTCTTTTATTTTCTTTTTTCTAATTAACTTATCATAACAATTTCCTTCTTCTTCTTCATTTCTTCAAGTGAAGAAAGCTTGCCTCCATCAATGGCAAGTGATGAAAAAGAGTGAGAAATCCAAAACTAAAGTCTACCCACTTCCTATTTCTTCATCCTCTACCTCTTGCCAAGTAGTAGAGTGTGTTTCCTTCACAAGTTTTCAAGACTTGGTGAAGGTAGAGCTCGATCTAGCGATGCCTCGACGTAGATCATCTTCGGCACGTCGTCGACGACCTAGCCCGTCCATTCTGCGATGAAGCCGACGCTAGAGCCCGGATTTGATTTGGACAGCGGAGAGGACCTCATCTCGGAGCCGTGGAGGTGGACAAACGGATCTACAAAGGTTGTATATCCGTATCCCTTAGTTAATTGTTAACTAGTTAGCTTGTTCGCCTAGTTTTCTAGCAAACGATCCGTAGTTTAGGGTTTCTCGGCACCGTAAAATTTTGAAAATGGCATGTTCGATGCCTTGTGAGACCTCATCAGGGTGCCTAGGAACCCTACAAATACAACTTGAAGATGAACCCTCTCAAATGCGCATTTGGAGTTTCCTTAGGCAAATTCTGTAAGTCTACAGTAGCGCCCCGGCCGTCTCTCAGATGCCAAATGCGGAACAAAACTTTTATAACTGGCGCTATCGCATACTATAACCCGGATCTTGCCATTAACGCTAAATTAAAAAATTAGAAAGTGGGTAGAAAGGCTATACCGAACGATCCGAGTCCTTCGTTCTTTAGCCATCATCCCACGCTCCTTTGCGGCATCTGCGATCTCGCTCGATCTCCGGTCTCCTCGTCCAGGTGGCACCACGTCAATGGATCTTTATACGGGCTCCCGCCTCTGAACCGAGGCAACTCGGACATGAAGTTTGCTTGCCGACATGTCTAAGATTGATGTAGAGAATGAGTAGAATACTTTGTCTCGTTTCATCCAAAACCATGGACGAACGGTTAATGAAGTTGCCTTTTTAATGGAGTAATGAGAAATGAGCTATCAAATTTCCATGAACCAAATTAATCATCTTTTTTCCAAACAATGGCCGACCACTATATGAGAGGAGAGGGTGAGTGTAGGAGGAAGGGGGTTGACCATAATGGAAAAGATCAAGAAGAAATATCCTTAAGCTTTACAAGAAACATTAAAGCAAAAGGTGACTCACTTAAACACCTCATCAAAACCATTAATGCAAACAATGAGTCACTAAACCTAGTCATCCATCTAGAAGCTTCCACTCATGACTCACCCTCATGACACACCCTCATGAAAAAGATAAATCCGCATTAAACTTAATGTTTAAGACGGGTGATAGAAAACTGGCAACTTCGAAAAGCGATCCCGAAACGAATTTCAGGATAACCCCGTAACAGTATAAACATACCCGCATTTGTATTACGACCGAATACAAATGCAACTGAGACAAAGATATTATATCTACACAGTATAATACTCGGATCCGGCTTAAACCAAAGCCCACCAGTATTATCTGCCCGAAATATGACACGTGCGTAAACGCACGTGCATTTTCCGAACCCTGCCATAAAACCATACGGCCTCTACAACGTTTCGTCCGAACTTGGGAA
The DNA here is from genome assembly GCA_030015575.1 of Agapanthus africanus. Classification (NCBI taxonomy): domain Eukaryota; kingdom Viridiplantae; phylum Streptophyta; class Magnoliopsida; order Asparagales; family Amaryllidaceae; genus Agapanthus; species Agapanthus africanus. The sequence goes on along the minus strand of JASDDO010000018.1, from coordinate 58,072,136 downwards.
ACTATCTGTGGGGGACTCTAATGACTCATCAGTACCCTGGCAGTGGGTTTAACCATAAGCACGTTAGCGGCACTAGCAGTGCGTAACGGCTGCCCATGTACTAACCTCAAGGGAAGCCGATGAGCGAACTCATCCTGGAACCCTACTGAGCCTAACAGTGACAATATACATACAGTCCGGTCCGTTCGTCTATGAGTATCGCATATCGGGCCTAAGGGGCTGGTAACGTCAGACTCCCAATAGCGGTATAAGTCGTGTCGGAGACAAGCCCTGAACACCCTGAGAAACTACTGGAATACTTACCAGTAATTCTCACCTGCCTTGGCCAAGGACTTGGTGTAATGGCTTTCCTAAACACAGCGTGATCTCACCCCCAATACCGGGAGAGACGAATCCCCTGCCGATCCGCTCACTTGCCTCCATGTGGCTCGGGACTGTACCCAAAAAATACCTGTTTGCACGACTCCTTTGAGCCATGGTAGGGTAGAAATCAAAGCACAGTGGAAACTCACACGAGGCAAATGACGACCTCAGGTCAATGAACTAACCTGTACACATGTCACCAGGGAACTGCTATCTGACGCTAGGTATAATACCAACTAGCAGGTTCCCGGCGAGTCCTGTCCGGTGTACTCATAACCCAATGAGCACCTATATACATCTTAGGTGATCCAACTGACACCAATGGCTTGTGAGACCGGCCACCGCCTCTCGTCGGGGTCTCAACTGTATACACTAGTCTACTCCGGAGTATCAATGCCTTGTCTCGAAACTCCCACGACTAGGGACCACAATTAAGGATGCGCTTATAGACTACCCAACTCTCACGTATATGATCGCCATCATACTGTTGGTAGTCAAGCAAGATCCTAAGGGCTCTATCAACGTGTAACAGCGATCAGCCACCTGAATCTATACACGACTGATAAAGGCAAACCAGATAGCATACTATCATCTCGAGTAAGACTGTACTACCGGTATAGGTCCTCCTCAATCATTGCAATTACGTACCCGCGATCCAATAATTTACTTTGAGGGCACTATATCCAACAATCTCCCACTTGCACTTAAGGCTAATTATTGCGATGTCGCATACTCACAGCCCGTGTGATACCGAACACCCAACTCCTCTACTAATCAGTTTCACAAAGCCCGTTTATAAAACTCTTGTGTTCGAGAAATAGCCTCAGTGAGTGGATCCGTCCCGATGTTTCTTTCTATGTCTCTCTTAATCTCAAGTTCGCGTAGAAAGCCATCTCCCGAATTGAGTAATACCTGTCTTAGAATATGTCTGGATATCTGATGGGACCTAGTTCATAAATGAACTCCAAATCCAAACTTCTTAGACTGTATCGTCAACTGAACCTAATCAGTATCTTGCACCATGCCTCTCACAGTATCCTCTTAGACCAACTGTCCATAATACTGTCCTCTTCGTCAGAGGGAAAACTATAACTCTGACAATCACTCTGTCATCCATGTCACCTTTGAAGCCTGGAATGATAACTGTCTCCAAAGGAGGCTGCCGTCATCAAATCCGTAGAACACGCACTTATGTTCTAAAACTGCTTCCTTATGTTTCTTCAGGATTGTATTAATATAAACTTATTGCATCTAGTGCAAAAACAACATCTGGTGGGGTACTTGATATCTCACGATTGACTCAATTGCCTAAGCAAGTGATCTGCCAATCATGCACATCCCTCTCCCCTTTAGTCTGTAAGACACCTTTAGAGAGGGTGACTCCATCATCTGCAGGTACACTACTATGCCAGGAGTCATCTATTCTAAAATACTATTAGAATACTGTCAAAGTATCCAGATTGGGAAACTACCCAATTCTAGATCTAAAACCATGGATCTAGTAACCAGAATGTCAGATATTATATCCATATCCTTTATGGAGAAACAACTGTGTGACGACCACAGTACAACCGATTGTAGTATAGGAATTTTACTTCCTATTCTTTGTATGTCATCCAAATACCAGGACATCATACCCTACTACCTTCTCAACAGATCCATCCCCTATTCTGATGAAGTCAAACCCATGACTGTCACATAAAAATTAGATGATCTATCTCCGCTATATTTGCTCTAGTCTATAAATAGACATAAGCTACTTGCCCACCATGCTTTCGCTGCTCCCACTGACCACAACAACCCCATGGCAGAATAATATATACGCGCACTTCTAAAGCTAGTTTAGAACGACGCTATACTTAACCTCCTGCCGGATCTCATAGCTTGGAACAACAGTAGTGTCAAGTCTGGGTAAACAAGAACCTCCCTGTCACCGTCCTTGAGGCTACCGGAGTACCTCTCGGGTGTCTGAGGTTACCCACCATATCTGCGGAGTGGCTATTGGAATGTCAAACTTGATTGAATCTTTTGGTCCTATTAAATTTTCCGTAATCGTTTGCGGTTCTGGAATCATTTCCAGTTCTACCATACTCCCACTACTGTTTTCTGAAAAAAATCCATTTTACTAAAACTGTGGTGAGTCAAGAACAATATCACTATTGATCTTCCAGATGGTAGAAAGTCAACCCTCGTCATAGCCTGGGCCAACCCACAAACTGCCATTATAGAAACGTGCCCTGAGTTATCCAGAGCCTGGTTTTAAGTATAAGCCGGACAACTCCCCGTACCTTAACATCGTTAAGATGTGAACCATTCTATATCTAATATAGAAACTTTGGCACTTATTTAATTGGAACCAGATTCTAATCATGCAGCTGTCTCCAGTGCATATCAACTTAATGGAGAGAGGCTAATCAGCATTACTCAACTTAGGAATGTATCCAATTATGAGTAATCTGAAAGAGAAACAAGTTTCTCAAAACCATTAACTGAATACCAATCACAAGAATCTACATCTTCAATCTCTTTGAAGAATCCCGATACTTGCGATACCTGGTTCTCTACTTTATTCTTATACCTACAACTTCTCAAAACTTAGACATTGTATTTCTACGAAACACATGTCTAAAAACTAGAGAAGTCACAAGTAAATAGAACATAGTATGAGGACCAACCCCTTTTTCCTGATGGACACTGGACAATATACAATACTCTGTATAAGTCCACTGAGTTGAATAACTCAAAACCTGTGCATCGTAGGTTGAAAACTGTACTTATGGTTAAGAACTACTCCGTTGTTCAATGCTCCTTACCCAATCGTCAACTGATATAGGTAAATATCATGGACATAATTTCAAAAAGTTAAATCTCACTTTATAAAAATAAACGTACAGATATATCATTTTGAAATTGGTGCACAACAACGGATACTCAAAATCAAATACATGCCGTCCGGCAAAAACTTAGGCGACTTCCTCAAATATCACCAATTACAACGAATTCCGATATAATGAGGATGATCACCTTATTCCCAATAACTTACTCCCACTCATCATCTGTAAAACCATACAGATGTGAGAATCATACCTGGTAAATACATACCCTGGAGTAGGTATCTAATCGGGAAATCAGTTTTCCTTTAACAATGCACAGTGAAACTGAAACATGAAAATGTTTCGTAGGGGTATCCTGGTATTCTTAGTAATGCCTCTTCCATAATCTAATTCATGACTATAACCGTATATTTCTTTGCCATCTCTCTAAATCCCTTTATTTGTCTTTATTCATTACCTTATGTACACCCCTTTATGTAAGTCCATGCTACCTCTCCCGGTACTTTCGGGAAGGCGGAATTTGGTAAAAAACGATTTTTACGGAGGTGGTAACATGGACTTAAAACCCGGATCTTGGTTAAACATCTATCTAACAACCTAACTATGAGTTTCTAGCTACTCGGTTAGGGGGTTATACCTTGCTTGTCTTGAACTCCTTCGTCTTCAAAGCTCCGATGGTGGTCCGATGGCTTCTTCTCGTCGTCTTCGTACGCCGAAGATAGATCCACCTGAAAGCTCCAACCTTTAGCTCCTTCTTCGTTCTTTGAAGAAACTAGTTCACTTGGTTTGCTAAACCTAGTGAACTAGAATGAGTAGAGAAGAAATAGAATGGGATTTTATCTATGGTTCTTGATTCTCAACTCATGAGACAATAGAACCATAGGATCAAGAGAGGGAGCAAGAGGTTGAGGGTGAGAGCAAAAGGAGAGCTCAAGAACAAGAGAGAGAATGAGCAAGAAAGAATGAGCAACTCTTTTGTCTTTCACCCTCTCATAATCCAAAGTGATCATAACTCATCATATCAAAAAAAGTCTTATGTGATGGTTTGAAGCAACCATAACCATATCATTTCATGCACTCATTTTACACAAATGAGCAAGTAAACAAAAGTCTTTGCCATGAAATGATGGCTATGGTTATCATGATGGTCAACTAGTCAAGCCTAGTCAACCGGTCAACAAAGTCAACAAGTCAACAAAAGTCAACAAGTCAACAAAGTCAACAAAAGACAACAACCATGTCACCATAATACTTAATTAATATAATAGTTAATCACATATCAAATTCTCATTAGGGTTGAGCAAAAAGTCAAATAGTCAACGGTCAACTGTCAACAACCCTAATGAGAATCCGCTGCCTCTGCCTCCCTGTCAACTGTGCATACACACCCGCATCCGCGTTCCGAGGAACACGAATGCAAACTGGATAAATCCAATCCCATAAGGTACACTAGGATCTGGCTTAAACCAAAGCCCGCTAGTGTAAACTGTCCGGACACTGTACGCGCACATGTGCACGGATGTGACCGAATCCTGTCGCAAAACCATGCGACCTGTCGCAATACCATGCGACCTCTACTCTTTTGCCTAAAGGCGAAAAGCTTTCTGTGTGGGACTCTAAAGACTCGACACTACGCTGGCAGTGGGTTTAACCACAGACCGCAAGCGGCACTAGCTGTGCGTAACGGTCCCCAGGTAATGCCGACAAGAAGACCGACGAGGCGAAACCCATCTGAACTCCTACTGAGCCTGAGTGTGACATTCTCCGTACAGTCCGGTCTGTTCGTCTGATACATCGCATGGCGGGCCTAGGGGGTGGTAAACGTCAGTCCCCCAATAGCGGTACAAGTCGTGCCGGAGCAAAGCCCAAAACACCCTGAGATAACACTGGAAACCTACCAGTATATCTCGTTTGCCCTGGCCAGGGACTACTCGTGTAATGGCTCTCCTAGACACAGCGCGATGTCAACCCCCAATACCGGGAGAGACGAATCCTGTCTAACCGTCACTGCCTCCAAGTGCTTCGGGACTGCACCCAACCACTACCTGTTTGCACGACTCCTTTGAGCCGTGGTAGGGTAGTGATCAAAGTACAGTGGGAACACACTCGAGGCGGAATGACAGTGTCAAGTCAGCGGACTAAGCTGTACTCATGTCACCTGGGAACTGATAACTGACGATAGGTATAATACCAACTAGTCAGTTCCCGACGAGTCCTGTCCAGTGTACCCGTAACCTAACGAGCACCCGCATACTATCTCAAGTACGACGTACTGACGGCTGTGGGACAGACCGTCTCCCACACTGGGATGAGAAGCGCATGCGCTGGTCTACTCCGGAGTATCGATGCCCTGTCTCGATAGTCCTGCGACCAGGGACCTGCATAAGGATGTGCTTATAGATTACCCAGCCCCACTAGTGTGACGGCCATCACATCGCTGGTAATCAAGCAAAGATCCTAAGGGCTCTACTAATGTGTATAGGCGATATACAAAAATAAACACATGTACACATTGAAGTAGAAACAAACCAAGTAGCATACTACTATTTTGAGCAAGATTGTATATACAAGGTGAATATCCCAAGCATCCATTAAGTAATATACAAACTAGTATGATACAGTAATGGCCTCTAGGGCATATACACTAACACTTCAGGCTAAGTGGTTTTCTTCCTTCCCTACCGTTCGGCACCAGCCTATGGTTTGGAAGAAGACTATCCAGTAAGCATAATAGGTGTACTCTTCTAATCCTAGGAGTGCTCGCAACTTGAGAGAAGGTGATAATAAAAGACAACTGAATAATACCTTATTCTATTTCTCCCGAACTGGGGAAAAAAGCAAAAGTGAAATAGGAGTGGCGATGAAGTACGCGGTTTGGTCGTGAATGATAGCAGTCGCAATTTACTTTGCCCTCTTTCTAATCCCTTTATTTTGTTTTTAGTTATTACCTTCTGTACACCCTACTTAGGCTAATTGGTTTTCTTCATTCCCTACCTTTCGGCACCCGCCTATGGTTTGGAAGAAGACTATCTAATAAGCGTAATAGGTGTACTCTCCTAAATTAAGGAGCTCTCGCAACCTGAGAGAAGGTGATAATAAAAGACAACTGAATAAACCAATTCAATTTTTCCTGAACCTGGATCCATCCTCGAAGAAGTCCCTTCGAGTTCGTATATAACCATACGATGGATCTATCCAATGGAAGTGGATGTCCGTAGTAATACGGGGTGTTCTGAGAAATTCAAAGGGTAAAAGAAGGAGCGGCAATGACTTATGCAACTCGGACAATCCAAAAGCCAGTATTTTAAGAAAGTTCGGTCAACTTGGTCACTGAGTCATAGTCTAGGGTCGGTCAAAGGTCGCTGCCAAAGAGAGAGAGAAAAGAAACACTCTGCGTGCACTCTAACCTAGATCAGAAAGGTTATCATTTTATCTAATCAGGAAACCTCCCACTGTACTGTCAAATTCTCCTCCAAACCTGAAAGAAGAATCAATCGGGATCACCCAAAGAGTAAACCAACTCATTAGTGGGAATCGGGATCCAACTGTCATCGCATGATAACGTGACGGAATCTACTCACGTTATCACACTCCAGAAGGTATGCGCATGCCTGGCAAGTTTCAGTTTCTTTAGAAACCCCCGATGTCATTTTTACCCCATGTTCTTATGACCTTGACGAAGGCCAACAAATCATAAGTCACATGTCAAGTTCTACCCGTCACTATCTTGTCAATTCGAACCCACCCGTACATACCCTTGACGAAGGCCAACAAGGTAATACGACTGTCCCAAACCAACTCATCTATCTATGCAATAAATGAATACCCCAGCAGCTACCAAACACTATGCCTTGACGAAGGCCAACAAACATAGCTTGAATACTACTGACTATCCATAAGAAATGACGGAGGGCTACGGCTGGTTTTTGGCGAAAAACCTTTAACGTAATGAACTTGATCTCGTTGAAGGAACCTGATAGCTTTTTATAAAAATATAGTGGCGAAAACCTTTGCTAAAGAGGTCACTCCCGGTGAAGGGGTCTCGGCTCTTTCCTCGTGGAATGAGGTGCAGGATATTCCAACTGAATACCGCGATGCAAAGCAACTTGTAATCGACTATAGTGAAGTTATTACCCTGACGCAAACTTCTGCCTAAGGGGTCACTCCCGGTGAAGGGATATCGGCCCTTGCCTCGTCGAATGAGGCGCAGGATATTCCAACCGAATACCACTGTGCAAAACAAAAGGAAACGTCTTTGTAATAACACTTTTTAAAACTGTTCCAACAACATCCAAACAGGTTTGTTTTCCTTTGCATCGATCAGAATCAATACAGTCCCATCAATTAATCACTCCAGGAAAGAATGAAAATAAAATGTACGTATATGCCATCCGCATTCGTCACTGGGTCCCGTCATCACCCGTTAAGTTACTTAACTAACGACAGAGCGGGGACTGGACTAGCGCGGGTGTAAAACATATACAACATCTACTAGTATATATACCAATATACAATAATCGCTCCAAGCGTGATAATATGCAACATTACAGAAAAGTAATAAGTATCACAGAACAATACAGATAATCTGGGATCCCCGGGTTTCACAGAGCCGCTACTGAAACCCGACGTTCCCCTGGTCGTGTGGATAGCCTGTGCAATGAAACCTAGACCCCTACGGGTGTGGCAAGTTACCCGCCAAAAACCTGAAGCGAGGCAGCCCCTTACAGCATAGTGAATGGACCACCCTGCACTTCACGGAATCAGGTAACTTGAGCACCCCTCCTTGGGTCAACCTGTACACCCTACGAGTGCGGCGAATAGTCTGCCAATTCTAGAGTGAGGACCCTCTGCCTCTTAAAGCCATGAGATGCGGACTCGTTGCCCTCCAGAACCCGGCTATCCGTGCACTCCGTAGCGGGGTAAACCTAGTACAGAAATGAAAAATATGTACAACGGGTACATCGACCTCAGCCCGGTCGTGACCAAAAGAATATTATACAAACAGGCAATGACGGCAGTCCATATGTTGGACGCTTGCCCCGCAATATCAAATGTATAAATAAATCCAAACTGCACTACCATTGCATACTGCTATCCACCATGAGAAATCCGCAACATCACAGCACAACACAGAACATCAACGCGAATGTCACATTCGCAAATCCGTCTAAAAGATCTATAGCAATTAGACGCAATTTACTGCTCGAATGACATTCACGGTCGGAGATATAATATAAGTACTGCAAACTAACAAGTTTAAAATTTCGATCGACAAAACTTCCCGAAGTGGGCCCCACGTACATCTGCAGTACAGTAAAAAAATCTGGGCCCAAAAGAAATATTCCAGAAACCACAAATTTACAAGAAGGCCCTACTGTAGAAAAATGGTTTGCTGTAGCTTTAAAACGGCGGCGGAACCGCGGCCAAACTAGGGTTTGTGCGGCGGTTCCACGGCGCTTTGGAAGCTTCACTTTACCAAATTTCACCGGAATTCTTAAAAAAGCCTGCACGATTTTCTGAGATGCTCAAAATGATTTTTAGGCCTGTTTTAAAAATCGACAGAAACTTTACACAGAAAATTGTAGTTTTCGAAATTCCGTTCAATCGATATTTTAAACGCGTTAGCACAGGTTATTAAAGCTTAATGGCGTGGCTCTGATACCATGTAAGTCTACGGTAGTGCCCCGTGTAGGGTTACTAGGCACACACTAGAGGTTCCACAAGGCATCAACCATGCCAAATTCAAATTTTTCCGGTGCCGAGAAACCCTAATACGGATCGTTAACTAGAGAATAGGCGAAACCAAATGCGAATAAACAACTTTACTCTAAAGTGAACGGAAATACAACCTTTGTAGATCCGGTCCTCCACCTCCATAGCTCCGCGTTGACGTTCCTCCGCTGCGATCATCGGATCCCGGACTCTAGTAATGGTTTCGTCGAAGAAATGATCGGGCTAGATCGTCGACTTCGATGCCGAAGATGATCTACGTCGAGGCAACTCAAGATCAAGCTCCAACTTCACCAAGTCATGAAACTTGTGAAGAAAACACCCTATACTACTTGGCAAGTGATAGAGGATGAAGAAATAGGAAGTGGGTTCACTTTAGAATTGGATTTCTCACTCTTTTTCTCAAGTCACCATTGAAGCTAGCAAGCTTCTTTCTTCTTGAAGAAGAAGAAGAAGAAGAAAAAGAATATGATAAGAATAATGAATAAATGGAAAATAATGTGATTCTTATCATAATGCAACCTTGGGTTAGTTTAACAAGTGTAGAGAATAAACTAGGGTTTAGTTGAATGGTTAGGGTTAAGGAAAAAACAAAATGGTCAAAGCTTTCAAAGCTTCATGAAGTTTCAAGAATGAAACAAATTAAGCCACCATTTTATTCTTGCCAAAATAAACAAATAAATAAATAAAATGAATAAGTGACTAATTCAAAACCCTAACCATTCACTTAACTATGGTTTAAAGTAAACACACACCCAAGCTTGCATGTATCATCAAACATGATACAATCAAGTGCACAAAAACTATATCATATATACAATGTGCACATCAAGTGAGAAAATCCATCTTAAGTGAACCAATACTGGTTAATGTAAAGTAATATATCAAATATATAATTATACATTAAATCATTAAATCAACACTTGATTTAACGATCCGGTCATATCGCATATGACCGACTAATATCCAATGTATCGACTTATCGAATCAATTCTCGATTCGATAACTAGGTTATATCGCATACAACCAATCGATACATTCATCGCGAGAATAGAATACGGTATCACATACAAACATTATTCTCGGTCCCGCACATATCTCATATGCGCTCCTATTTCGTTTTGCTTGAGCCAGGAAACCTCTGTGTAGGACTCTAAAGACTCGTCAATACGCCGGCAGTAGGTGATGATCATATCAAACACCCACAAGCCGTAAGCGGTCTGCTAAACGTAACGGCCACCCGGGTATTGAGCGATCAGAAGATCGATGAGCAAGCCCGCTCACACTCCTGTGAATCCAACCAGTAACACTTACCGTACAGTCCGGTCTGTTCGTCTGATATGTCGCATATCTTGCCTAGGGGTGGTAAACGTCAGACCCCAGTAGCTCGATAAGTCGTGTCGATATGAGGTCTATAACAGTTCGAGAAACTACTGGTAACACTTACCAGTAAATCTCAGCAACCCTGGCCAGGGATTTCCGGTTATAGCCAATCGAACACAGCGCAACATCAACTCCCTATACCAGGAGAGACGAATCCCCTCCTATCGCTCATTGCCTCCATGTGATTCGGGACTGTACCCAAAAACCACCGTTTTGCACGCCCTCTTGGACGTGGTAAGGTGGAAATCAAAGCACAGTGGGAATCACACAAGACTCTATGGCGATCTCGGGTCTGTAGGGTTCCTAGGCACACTAATGAAGTCTCACAAGGCATCAAACATAGCCAATTCAAATTTTACAAGTGCCGAGAAACCCTAATACGGATCGTTAACTAGATGTATAGGTGATGCGATGCAAGTAAACAACTTTAACTTAAAAGGAAAGGGGCTACAACCTTTGTAGATCCGGTCCTCCACCTCCATAACTCCGTGATGAAGTCTCCTCGCTGCGATCATCGGATCCCGGGCTCTAGCATCGGCTTCATCGGAGAAATGGGCGGGCTTGGTAGTCGGCTTCGATGCCGAAGATGATCTACGTCGAGGGATCACAAGATCAAGCTCCCACTTCACCAAGTCATGAAACTTGTGAAGAAAACACCCTATACTACTTGGCAAGAGGTAGAGGATGAAGAAATAGGAAGTGGGTTCACTTTAGAATTGGATTTCTCACTCATTTTGGCTAGTTGCCATTGATGGAGGCAAGCTATCTTCATTGTTGAAGATGAAGAAGATGAAGAAGATAATATTATGAGTTATTTTCAAAAAGAAAATAATATCAATACTTATCATATGGCAACCATGATTAGGTGTAGAGAATAGACCATGGTTAGTTGGAATGGCTAGGGTTAAGCATGAGACAAATATGGTGGACTTGTTCAAAGCTTCATGAAGCGTCAACTAGAAAACAAATCAAGCCACCATTTCTCATTATCTTTCCAAAAATGAATAAATAAATAAATAAATGAATAAGTAAATAAAATCAAAACCCTAACCATCACATAACCATGGTTTAATCTAAACATACACCCAAACATTCATGTATCATCAAACATGATACAATCTTGTGCACAAAAGTATATCACATATACAACTTGTGTACATCAAGTGAGAAAATCCAATTTAAGTGAACCAATACTAGTTAATGCAAAGTAATATATCAAATATATAATTATGCATTAAATCATTAAATCAATACTTGATTTAACGATCCGGTCATATCGCATATAACCGACTAGTATCCAATGTATCGGCTTATCGAATCAATCCTCGATTCGATAACAAGGTTATATCGCATACAACCATTCGATACATTCATCGCGAGAAATAAAATACGGTATCACATACACGCATTATTCTCGGTCCCGCACATATCTCATATGCGCTCCTATTTCGTTTCGTTTGAGCCAGGAAACCTCTGTGTAGGACTCTAAAGACTCGTCAATACGCCGGCAGCAGATGATGATCATATCAAGCACCCACAAGCCGCAAGCGGCCTGCTAAACGTAACGGCCACCCGGGTATTGAGCGATCAGAAGATCGACGAGCAAGCCCGCTCACACTCCTGTGAATCCAACCAGTAACACTTACCGTACAGTCCGGTCTGTTCGTCTGATATGTCGCATATCTCACCTAGGGGTGGCAAACGTCAGACCCCAATAGCTTGATAAGTCCTGCCGACGTGTGGTCCATAACAATCGTGAAACTACTGATAACTCTTACCAGTATATCACAGCAACCCTGGCCAGGGTTTCCTGTTATGGCCAGTCGTGCATAGCGCAACATCAACCTGTTAGTTATATGTATGCCCTAGAGGCCATTACTGTACATAGGATGTATATTGTAGTGGATGCTGGGACATATATAGGGAGGACTTTCTTGCTCGACATGATAGTATGCTATCTGGTTACTCTTTACCTTAACGTGTATGCTGATTGTCTCTCTGTTACATGTTGGTAAAGCCCTTAGGATCTGTACTTGACTACCTGGATTATGATGCGGATCATACTAGTGGGGACATGGTAGTCCATAAGTACATCCTTCAATGTCCCTAGTCGTGGGTGTATCGAGACGGGGCATCGATATACCAGTGTAGACTAGCGCATACCTTCTCGACCCATACAGATGGGCGATGGATGATCCCATATCCATTGGTGTTTGACATCAGAGATGATATACGGGTGCTCAGTAGAGACTGGGTACACTGGACGGACTCACCGAGAACTCCCAGATGGTATTATACCTCACGTCAGATGGCAGTTCTCTGGTGACACTGGTACAGAGTAGTCTGTTGACCCGAGATCGTCATAGAGTCTTGTGTGGTTCCCACTGTGCTTTGATTTCCATCTTACCACGTCCAAGAGGGCGTGCAAAACGGTGGTTTTTGGGTACAGTCCCGAGTCACATGGAGGCAATGAGCGATAGGAGGGGATTCGTCTCTCCTGGTATAGGGAGTTGATGTTGCGCTGTGTTCGATTGGCTATAACAGGAAATCCCTGGCCAGGGTTGCTGAGATTTACTGGTAAGTGTTACCAGTAGTTTCTCGAACAGTTATAGACCTCATATCGACACGACTTATTGAGCTATTGGGGTCTGACGTTTACCACCCCTAGGCGAGATATGCGACATATCAGACGATCAGACCGGACTGTACGGTAGTGTTACTGGTTGGATTCACTGGAGTGTGAGCGGGCTTGCTCGTCGATCTTCAGATCGCTCAATACCCGGGTGGCCGTTACGTTTAGCAGACCGCTTGCGGCTTGTGGGTGTTTGATATGATCATCACCTGCTGCCGGCGTATTGACGAGTCTTTAGAGTCCTACACAGAGGTTTCCTGGCTCAAGCGAAACGAAATAGGAGCGCATGTGAGATATGTGCGGGACCGAGAATAATACGTGTATGTGATACCGTATTACATTCTCGCGATGAATGTGTCGTATGGTTATATGCGATATAACCTAGTTATCGAATCGAGGGTTGATTCGATAAGACGATACATTGGATACTAGTCGGTTATATGCGATATGACCGGATCGTTAAATCAATTGTTGATTTAATGATTTAATGCATAATTATATATTTGATATATTACTTTGCGTTAACTAGTATTGGTTCACTTTAAATGGATTTTCTCACTCGGATTGTACACATTGTATATGTGATATACTTTTGTGCACTTCATTGTATCATGTTTGATGATACATGTTATGCTAGGGTTTTTGTGTATAGATCAAACCATGGTTACATGATTATGGTTAGGGTTTTGTTTTATTCACTTATTTATTTATCCATTTCTTTTGGAAAATAAATGGAAAGGAGAAAAGAATGGTGGCTTAATTTGGAGTTTAGTTGAAGCTTCATGAAACTTTGATCAAGTCAACCATTCTTATCTCATCCTTAACCCTAACCATTCCCACTAACCATGATTCATTCTCTACACTTGACTAGAGTTAATATTATGATAAGTATTGTTATTCTTTTCTTTTTTGAATAATCTTATCATATCATTTCTTCTTCTTCTTCCTTCAACTCAAGAAGAAAAACCTAGACTACATCAATGGTGGATTGATGATATGAGTGAGAAATCCAAATCTAAAGTCTACCCACTTCCTATTTCTTCATCCTCTACCTCTTGCCAAGTAGTAGAGTGTGTTTCCTTCACAAGTTTCTTGACTTGGTGAAGTGAGAGCTTGATCTTGCGATGCTTCGACGTAGATCATCTTCGGCATGGACATCGACGACCTAGCTCGCTTTTTCTCCGACGAAGCCGACTCCAGAGCCCGGATTCCTTTTGGACAGCGGAGACGACTTCATTGCGGAGCTATGGAGGTGGAGCACCGGATCTACAAAGGTTGTATTTCCGATATCCCATTAGTTAAGTTGTTAACTAGATTGTTTTTCGCCTAGATTTCTAGCTAACGGTCCGTAGTCGGGTTTCTCGGCACCCAGATTTGAAATTGGCATGGTTGATGCCTTGTGAGACCTCACTAGCGTGCCTAGGAACCCTACAGTGGTATCGGAGCCTAGCTAGAGCCTTAGGCGAAGTCCAGACGGAATTTGAAGTCCGATCGAACCGAAAACACGAACCCAAAATTGCTCTCTGTCCTTTTTCTAAAAACTGGGATTTTTCCAGATTAAAAATTGCTAAAAAATTCAGCAGGGAATTGTATGAGTTACTGTGAAGCACGTGATGATAAATCCACTAAGGAAGCGCGGAACCGCGGCCCCCACCATTGCATTAGCGGCGCTTCCGCGGCCACACTGGAGATTTACACCACGTGGATAGCACAGTAATTATTGTCTCAGAGTGCTGAGTCTTCTGGAAATTTTTATATTTTATTTAAGAGTTGAATTTTCTGGGGTTGCTTTGGGGATTCGGTGTTTCGATCGGGGTATCAAATTTCGTCTTTGTGTATTTCCGGATAATTTTCAGAATATGTTAAAAAGTTCGACCGGATATAAATACCCAATTTTTCCCCTATCGGGAAATTTCCAAGTTTTGGATTTTTCCGTAGTTTAACGACGTTCTAAGTAGTGCAAGTAACGCGATGGACCCTCTAGAAGACAACAAACCTTAACTCGATTATGTGACCGTCTTGAACTGCCCTTTGAACCTTCGGGTTTAGGGCAGTACGGCGTGCCACATGTGAGGCGTTGGCTTGACCCTTCTACGGCTGGACCGTTGGTACTGAGGTACGAACTGAATGTTGTTAGACTCATATTTCATGTGTTGATCTGTATCGGGAAAACTTGGGTGTTCGATTGTTCGATCGGAAAGTTTGACATTTTCTATTTATCCGGAATGGGATACAATAATTGGAATTCACAAGTAGTTATGTGATAACTAAATGAATGTTATAAACATAGCACTTTAGTCTCACTTGATCGGTTGCCACGGAATTTTGATGCGATCAAAAGTCCGTCGCAATCACGTAGCGTACGCGGATACTCGCCGGGTAAACTTAATAGACAGCCTCACTCCATAGCCCCGACCAAGTGACTGTAGGAGAACCCCGTTGCCGAAAGCATCCGTTCGGGTGCTCGCGGTAGCGGTGTTCCGCCTTGGTGCACTTCGTCGACGGTATCGGGGGTGAAGCCGCCTACTAAAGTTTGCGACGAGCATTCGATCAGTTTTTCGGGAATCTTGTTGAATTGCCCGACTTGATATTGAAAAGCGTTTTCGATAATGAGACAAAAATGCGGGGTTTATAATTGTTAGGCATGCGATGTCTAAGTAATTCATTTGGTCAGGCATGCGATGTCTGAAAAGGTTGAGGATTCCAACTGTTGTAGTTTTACACTTTCTTTTCTGTGACCGTAAGTGTAATATGTGATATCGCCGGTTTCGTTGCTATATGTCAACGACAATTGGGATGCGCATATTTACTTACGTTGATGACATGTGATGTTATGTGTTGCTGGATATGTTATATTGGATCGTCGTGTTTGAATAGCCGGGGGTTTTTATGTGAGATGAGTGTTTTTCATTTTCATTCATGTAAAAACTTGTATGTAATATTCTTTTATTGGGGCGCTTCCAGGTTGCGGAAGTTGTCACCGTTTGTATATTATTTACTTTTCTGCACTAGGATAGACCCAAGGAGGAGAGCACAAGTAACCGGGTTCTGGAGTCCAGTGGGAGACCAACTCGAGGAGTCGAGTCCGGGTCTCCTAACTCTAGAATTGGTAGGGTTGCTTGCCGCTCTCGTAGGGGTCTAGGGGTGTGGGTTTGGCTATTCATCACGACCGTGGAATCCGTGTTTTATACTGGCTCGTATTGAAAACACGGACGTCCTAGTATATCCAATATTTCATATGTTTCTTCTGCTGCGATATCTGTGATGTGATCATGTGATGTTCTGTGATAGATACAGTATATAGTATATATGATATATTATATAGACGTTACTTATGTTTTACACCCGTGCTAGCCCTGCCCCGCTCTGCCGTTAGTTACCTAACCTAACGGTGCACGAGGGGACATCGAGGCGAATGCGGATAGCATAAGTGTATGTCGTATTTATCTGTGATGATTAGGTATTTAAATGATGGGACTTCATTAATGTGATTAATGAAAGAAAATAAACCTAAGATGTTGTAGAATCGAATTTCAACATTAAAACAGGTAGCTACAGTTCTTGCTTTGCACATTGGTATATATGATATATCCTGCACCTTATTCGATGAGGAAAGGACCGAGATCCCTTCACCGGGAGTGACTCCTTTAGCAATAACTGGCAGATGCTACACACTCGGTTTGTCTTTTGATTGCTTTTAAGTGTTTCTGCTTTGCACAGTGATATATGTGATATATCCCGCACCTCATTCGACGAGGAAAGGACCGACGATCCCTTCACCGGGAGTGACTCCTTTAGCAAAACTAGAAAAGCCTAAAAAACACTCCATTTTAAAATCATTTGATTCTACAACGATATCAAGTTCATTACGCAATAGGTTTTCAGAAAAACCTGTCGTAGCCCTCCGTCATTTCAGATAAGTTGTATATAGTATTCGTGCTGCATTTGTTGGCTTTCGTCAAGGTGCAGTGTGCGGTAGCTATATGCTGCTTATCTGCTAGCATACGATGCGATTGGATTAGGGTAGTCGTGCGGCTTTGTTGGCTTTCGTCAAGGGTCGTGCGGGTGGGTTTAATTCGATCAAGAAATGTACGGGTTGAACTTGACTAGCGGGCTATGGTTTGTTGGCTTTCGTCAAGATCATAGCACGTTAGGGGCAAAATATTATCGGGAATTTCAAGTGTTGAAATTTGCAATGAGATTGCATACCTTCTATGAGATAGTTGGATCCCGATACCCGCTGCGAGTAAGTGTTACTCCTGGGAGAGTTTTATACATTACAATTAGCCGATCAAGTAGGTGTCTAGAAAGGTGTTAACGAGGTTACGCCTCTGGGAAAACGAGGTTTACATTAATTAGGTTCGTGCGAAAGCACGGGGGACCTCCCTCAAAGTACCGACACTGGCCTGGCTGAAAGATTGGCGAACTTGTAGTGTGTAATTAATTCCGGCTAGTCTTTCCTTTTAGGGTTTGAAGGAAGATTTGATAAAAAGCAGTGGGAGCCATCCTGATTAGATAAAATAATAACCAATCTATTCTTGCAAGAGCGCACGCTGAGTGTTTTCTTCTCTCTCTCTCCAGGTAGTGACCATATCACGCCTTAATCAAGATAATAAAACGGATTATTGACCGAACCCGCTTGTTATACTGAGCTGGGGAACGTTGGTCCCGTTCCAACTTATAATTGTTATAAGACAGAGCAGGAAATTGGGGATTACCAGAATTCCCGTGCCGCCCAAACGAAGAGAGTGCATGCTGATGCATCATCTTCGGGTGTGTTCATTACAGAGAACTGTTTCTGAGTATCCTTTACGTCCTGGGTATGTGATACCAGATCAGGATCCCAGATATGTAATCAGTTACATAGGGCTACAGAAAGGTAGAGAACTGAGAACGGGTGATAAGTTTCATGAGGCAGAAAACGGGGCAAGTGTTGCAGCCAAGTCTGTTGGTCACTGTCACCCTGTATTACCAATACATTGATTCTGAACGAATGTCGTTAGATACCGAACCTGATATACAAAATCATATCAGTCTCTTTATTAGTAAAGAAAGGATATAATTTTGTATTGTTGGATAATGTTTTGAACATTTCCTATATCAAAAGTTGATCGGTTCAGGCACGTTATCTAAAAGCATTGATGTTCTAAATCAAACTATAGTTCTTAGTATACGGAACACACAAAAGAGGAAGAGTTCAGAAATGAACGAATTCTTCTTGAGGCATTGTAGACTAGGTCATATCAATGTGACCCGACTAGCTAGAGTTACATATAGATGCATATTTAAATCAGTTTAAATTTACATCTTGTGAAACTCGCCAGTCATGTCACAAAGATAAGATGACCATAGCTCCGTTTACTGGAAACAGAGAAAGAGTTAGTAAACTCTTGGGATGATACATGTTGATGTATGTAAGGTCCCCTGTCTACACATGCCAAGACCGGTTCTTTGTACTTCATTACATTCTCTGATGATCTTTCGAGATTCAGACCTATGTTCCTGTTGAAACACAAGTCCGAACCTTTTGAGATATTCACAGAATATAAGATAGAAGTAGAGAACCAATACGGGTATAAGTATTATATCCTATGATGAGATCAAGGAGGAGAATACTTGAGCACGGAATTCCTGGACTATTCTAAAGGAGAATGAGATTCTCTCTCGGCATTACTCCTCCGGATACACCATAGCACGATGGTATATCGGGGTGGAGCAATCACACCCTATATGATATGGTGTGCTCTATGATGAGTATTACTGAGTTACCTATTTCCTTTTTGGGTGTAATGCACTTAAGAAGCTGCATACCTATTGAATAGGGTTCCAATCAAATCAGTTGCCTACCACTTCATATGTGATATGGAAAGGGAAGAGCCCATGTCTTAAGCTAGTTAAGATTTAGGGTTGTCCGGCCTATGTTTAAAAGCAAAATCCGGACGAGCTCGAGGCAAGGTCTGTTATGTAGAACAGGAAATGTTCCAGCTATACAAACTACAGCAGATGATTTGAAAGAACCAAAGGATTCATTAGTAACCAACGAACCTCAGCCTCTCCGCCAATCTAGTAGGGTTCCTCACCCACCTGAGAGATACCATGGTTTCTCTATGACAGTGGGAGCGAGGATTGCATCATGAGATGATGACCCAACTAGCTTCGAGCTGGCCATCAGGAGTAAGACTCTGTAAGAATGGCTGGATGCTTAGTGATCTGAGATGGAATCCTTATACACCAACAAAGTATGGACTTTGGTTGCAATATCTGAAGGGTTAAATCCCCATCAGGAGCAAGTATATCTTGAGAAGATTACTTGGTGTACATCGAAAAGTTGAGACTTTCAAAGCTAGACTTGTTAAAAGTGTGCATCATTGACCAGGTGTGGATAATGATGAAACCTTTTTCAAGTAGCTATGCTTAAGTCCATCCAGATCCTACTTGCCACGGCTACATACCATGACTACGATATCTGGCGGTTGGGTGCCATGACTGCTTTTTTAAATATTGATTTAGAAGAGAACGTCTATAAGTACACAGCCAGAGGGCTTCGTAGACAGTGGGAGCAGCGGAAACGTGTGCAAGATGCTTTATAGGATAAAGCAGGCATCGCGGAGTTGGAACATCTGTTTTGATGAGATAGTCAAAGAAGTTGACATCATCAAAATGGTAGATGAACCTTGTATAAACAAAAAGGTAGTAGGGAGTATGGTGACGATCCTCGTAGAATACGTGGATGACATACTCTTGATAGGGAAGGAGTTTCTCATGCTACGCTCGATCAATCTCCGCATATCACAAAGATTCTCCATATAGGATTAAAGTGATACCTACTAAATCCTGGATTTTGGATCTATGAGATAGATCTAAATGGATGTTAGGATACTCACTAGATGTAGTGAGATGGTGTCAATCGATCCTGAGGAGAATCACTGGAAGGGTTCCAGGGTGATAAAGACGACTGAATGTCAGTCACAGGCATTGTCTTTACCCTCAGTAAAGGGAAGGTATGTTGGAAGAGTTCCAAGCTGGATACCGTGACATACTAGACGATAAAGGAAAGATACATCGCTACTTAAGATGCTACCAAAGAGGCTGTTTGGGTGTATATAGGTTCATGAGATGAACTATGTTCCTACCATTGTGTGACAATGGAGTTGTGGCTTATGCCAAGGAACGCCGGTCCCATCAGTGATCCAGACATATTCTAAGGCAGTATCACTTGATCATGGAGATGGTTGATCTCCAGGGAGATCGAGGATAGGAGAGTAGACTCAGAGGACAACACAGCGGATCCACTCACAAAGGCCTGTTCCCAGAGAGAGATTTTTATGGGATGGTTGAGTATGAGATACTGCAACCACTGCTACAGATGGCCCTAGTGCAAGTGGGAGATTGTTAGTTATATGTATGCCCTAGAGGCCATTACTGTACATAGGATGTATATTGTAGTGGATGCTGGGACATATATAGGGAGGACTTTCTTGCTCGACATGATAGTATGCTATCTGGTTACCCTTTACCTTAACGTGTATGCTGATTGTCTCTCTGTTACATGTTGGTAAAGCCCTTAGGATCTGTACTTGACTACCTGGATTATGATGCGGATCATACTAGTGGGGACATGGTAGTCCATAAGTACATCCTTCAAAGTCCCTAGTCGTGGGTGTATCGAGACGGGGCATCGATATACCAGTGTAGACTAGCGCATACCTTCTCGACCCATACAGATGGGCGATGGATGATCCCATATCCATTGGTGTTTGACATCAGAGATGATATACGGGTGCTCAGTAGAGACTGGGTACACTGGACGGACTCGCCGAGAACTCCCAGATGGTATTATACCTCACGTCAGATGGCAGTTCTCTGGTGACACTGGTACAGAGTAGTCTGTTGACCCGAGATCGTCATAGAGTCTTGTGTGGTTCCCACTGTGCTTTGATTTCCATCTTACCACGTCCAAGAGGGCGTCCAAAACGGTGGTTTTTGGGTACAGTCCCGAGTCACATGGAGGCAATGAGCGATAGGAGGGGATTCGTCTCTCCCGGTATAGGGAGTTGATGTTGCGCTGTGTTCGATTGGCTATAACAGGAAATCCCTGGCCAGGGTTGCTGAGATTTACTGGTAAGTGTTACCAGTAGTTTCTCGAACAGTTATAGACCTCATATCGACACGACTTATTGAGCTATTGGGGTCTGACGTTTACCACCCCTAGGCGAGATATGCGACATATCAGACGATCAGACCGGACTGTACGGTAGTGTTACTGGTTGGATTCACTGGAGTGTGAGCGGGCTTGCTCGTCGATCTTCAGATCGCTCAATACCCGGGTGGCCGTTACGTTTAGCAGACCGCTTGCGGCTTGTGGGTGTTTGATATGATCATCACCTGCTGCCGGCGTATTGACGAGTCTTTAGAGTCCTACACAGAGGTTTCCTGGCTCAAGCGAAACGAAATAGGAGCGCATATGAGATATGTGCGGGACCGAGAATAATACGTGTATGTGATACCGTATTACATTCTCGCGATGAATGTGTCGTATGGTTATATGCGATATAACCTAGTTATCGAATCGAGGGTTGATTCGATAAGACAATACATTGGATACTAGTCGGTTATATGCGATATGACCGGATCGTTAAATCAAGTGTTGATTTAATGATTTAATGCATAATTATATATTTGATATATTACTTTGCGTTAACTAGTATTGGTTCACTTTAAATGGATTTTCTCACTCGGATTGTACACATTGTATATGTGATATACTTTTGTGCACTTCATTGTATCATGTTTGATGATACATGTTATGCTAGGGTTTTTGTGTAAAGATCAAACCATGGTTACATGATTATGGTTAGGGTTTTGTTTTATTCACTTATTTATTTATCCATTTCTTTTGGAAAATAAATGGAAAGGAGAAAAGAATGGTGGCTTAATTTGGAGTTTAGTTGAAGCTTCATGAAACTTTGATCAAGTCAACCATTCTTATCTCATCCTTAACCCTAACCATTCCCACTAACCATGATTCATTCTCTACACTTGACTAGAGTTAATATTATGATAAGTATTGTTATTCTTTTCTTTTTTGAATAATCTTATCATATCATTTCTTCTTCTTCTTCCTTCAACTCAAGAAGAAAAACCTAGACTACATCAATGGTGGATTGATGATATGAGTGAGAAATCCAAATCCAAAGTCTACCCACTTCCTATTTCTTCATCCTCTACCTCTTGCCAAGTAGTAGAGTGTGTTTCCTTCACAAGTTTCTTGACTTGGTGAAGTGAGAGCTTGATCTTGCGATGCTTCGACGTAGATCATCTTCGGCATGGACATCGACGACCTAGCTCGCTTTTTCTCCGACGAAGCCGACTCTAGAGCCCGGATTCCTTTTGGACAGCGGAGACGACTTCATTGCGGAGCTATGGAGGTGGAGCACCGGATCTACAAAGGTTGTATTTCCGATATCCCATTAGTTAAGTTGTTAACTAGATTGTTTTTCGCCTAGATTTCTAGCTAACGGTCCGTAGTCGGGTTTCTCGGCACCCAGATTTGAAATTGGCATGGTTGATGCCTTGTGAGACCTCACTAGCGTGCCTAGGAACCCTACACAACCCCCAATACCGGGAGAGACGAATTCCCTCCTATCGCTCATTGCCTCCATGTGAATCGGGACTGTACCCAAAAACCACCTGTTTGCACGACTCAGTAGAACCGTGGTAGGGTGGAAATCAAAGCACAGTGGGAGACACACAAGACTCTATGACGATCTCGGGTCAACGACTAAGCTGTACCAGTGTCACCAGAGAACTGCCATCTGACGTGAGGTATAATACCATCTGGGAATTCTCGGCGAGTCCGTTCAGTGTACCCAGTCTCCACTGAGCACCCGCATACCATCTCTGATGTCAAACACCAATGGATATGGGATCATCCATCGCCCATCACATGGGTCGAGAAGATATACGCTAGTCTACTGTGGAATATCGATGCCTCGTCTCGATATTCCCTCGACTAGGAACATTGAAGGATGTACTCATGGACTACCCAGGCCCCACTAGTATGATCTGCATCATAGTCCAGGAAGTCGAGTATGCATCCTAAGGGCTTTATCAACATGTAATCAGAGAGACAGAAAGTATACATGTTAAGATAAAGGGCAACCAGATAGCGTACTTGTAAGTCCATGCTACCTCTCCCGGTACTTTCGGGCATGCGGAATTTGGTGAAAAACAATTTTCTTAGAGGTGGTAACATGGACTCAAAACCGGATCTTTGTTAAACATCTAACTAACAACCTAACTACGAGTTGCTAACTACTCGGTTAGGGGGTTATATCTTTCTTTTTCTCGAACTCCTTCGTCTTCAAGCTTCGATGGTCGTCTGAATCGGCTTCTCCCCGTCGTCTCCTTACGCCGAAGATAGATCCACCTGAAAGCTTCTACCTTTGGCTCCTTCTTCGAACTTTGAAGAAACTAGTTCACTTGGTTTGCTAAACCTTGTGAACTAGAGTGAGTAGAGAAGAGTTTGTATGGGATTTTATCTATGATTCTTGGTTCTCAACTCATGAGACAAGTGAACCATAGAGTCAAGAGAGGGAGAGCAAGAGGAGGAGATGAGAGCTCAAGAACAAGAGAGAGAATGAGCATGAAAGATTGAGAGAAGACTTTTCTCATTTGGCTCTCATAATCCAAAACAATCATAACACCTCATATCAATCAAGTATTATGTGATGGTTTAAGCAACCATAGCCATATCATTTCATGCACTCATTTTGCACAAAAGAGAAAGCAAGCAAAAGTCTTTGCCATGAAATGATAGCTATAGTTATCATGATGGTCAACTAGTCAAGCCTAGTCAACCGGTCAACAAAGTCAACAAGTCAACAAAAGTCAACAAGTCAACAAAGTCAATCCCTCAACAACCATGTCACCATAATACTTAATTAATATAATTGTTAATCATATATTATATTCTCATTAGGGTTGAGCAAAAAGTCAATAGTCAACGGTCAACGGTCAACAACCCTAATGAGAATCCTCTGCCTCTGTCTCTCCATCAACTGTGCATACACACCCGCATCCGCGTTCCGAGGAACACGGATGCATACTGGAAAAAACCAATCCCAAAAGGTATACTAGGATCTGGCTTAAACCAAAGCCCGCTAGTGTAAACTGTCCGGACACTGTACGTGCGCAAGTGCACGGATGTGACCGAACCCTGTCGCAAAACCATGCGACCTGTCGCAAAACCATGCGACCTCTACTCTTTTGCCTAAAGGCGAATAGCTTTCTGTGTGGGACTCTAAAGACTCGACACTACGCTGGCAGTGGGTTTAACCACAGACTGCAAGAGGCACTAGCTGTGCGTAACGGTCCCCAGGTAGATGCCGACAAGAAGACTGACGAGGCGAAACCCATCTGAACTCCTACTGAGCCTGAATGTGACATTCTCCGTACAGTCCGGTCTGTTCGTCTGATACATCGCATAACGGGCCTAGGGGGCGGTAAACGTCAGTCCCCTAATAGCGGTACAAGTCATGTCGGAGTGAAGCCCAAAACACCCTGAGATAACACTGGAAGCCTACCAGTATATCTCGTTTGCCCTGGCCAGGGACTACTCGTGTAATGGCTCTCCTAGACACAGCGCGATGTCAACCCCCAATACCGGGAGAGACGAATCCTGTCTAACCGTCACTGCCTCCAAGTGCTTCGGGACTGCACCCAACTACTTGTTGGAGATAGTGCCCTCAGAGTCAATTATTGGATCACAGGCACGTGATTGTTATGATTGAGGGAGGACCTATCCCGATAGGACAATCTTACTCGAGATGATAGTATGCTATCTGGTTTACCTTTATCATCGTGTACTGCTTTAGGTGACCTTACAGGTCGCTATTACACGTTGCTAGAGCCCCTAGGATTCTTGCTTGACCACCAGCAGTATGAGGGCGATCATATACGTGGGAGCTGGCAGTCTATAAGCATATCCTTAAATGGTCCCTAGTTGTGAGAGTTTCGAGACAGGGCATCGATACTCCAGAGTAGACTAGTGTATACAGTCGAGACCCCGACGAGGGGCGGTGGCCGGTCTCACAAGCCACTGGTGTCAGTTGGATCACCTAAGAGGTATACAGGTGCTCATTGGGTTATGAGTACACCGGACAGGACTCGCCGGGAACATGCTAGTTGGTCATATACCAGACGTCAGATGGCAGTTCCCTGGTGACATGTGTACAGGTTAGTTCATCGACCTGGGGATCGTCATTTGTCTTGTATGAGTTCCCACTGTACTTTGATTACTACCCTACCACGGCTCAAAGGAGTTGTGCAAACAGGTTTTAGTTGGGTACAGTCCCGAGCCACATGGAGGCAGTGAGCGTATCTTCAGGGGTTCGTCTCTCCCGGTATTGGGGGTGAGGTCGTGCTGTGTCTAGGAGAGCCATTACACGAAGCCCTCGGCCGAGGCAAGGAGATTTACTGGTAGGTATTCCAGTAGTATCTCAGGGTGTTCTGGGCTACACTCCGACACGACTTGTACCGCTTTTGGGGGTCTGACTTTTACCAACCCCCTAGGCCCGCCATGCGATACTCATAGACGAACGGACCGGACTGTACGGATATTGTCACTGACAGGCTCAGTAGGGTTGTCAGGCTGAGTTCGCTCACAGACGTCCTTTTTAGTCAATACCTGGTAGCCCGTTGCGTATTGGCTTATACCTCTGACGTGCTAGTGGTTAAATCCACAACCAAGGTGTTGACGAGTCTTTAGAGTCCCCCACATTCAGTTACTCAGCTTTCGGGCGAAAAGCTGTAGAGGCAGTATGGAGATATGGCAAGGTCCGATCAGATACATGCGGTATTGTACGGATCAGGATCGGACAGTTTGTACTACAGGCCGTATGGATATATGGCAGGATTCGATCAGATACGTGCGGTATTGCACGGATCAGGATCGAACGGATATTACTAGCCGGCTTTGGTTTAGGCCGGATCCTAGTATAGTACAATGTAGATTTTGTCTCATTGCATTTGTATTTCGATCGGAATACAAATGCGGGTGTGTATGCACAGTATCGGGGTTTTCCTGTAATTTATTACGGGACCAGTTTTCTGGAGTTGCCAGTTTGCTTTCCGTTTCGGCCAATTTCCTTTGTATCGTTCATTGGCCGAAGATTGGTGGAGGAGGGCTTATTTGCATTGTTGCAAATAGGCATTTGTGGAGGGGGTCTTTGCACATTTCTTTGTATCATAATGATGAACCATACCTTGACCATTTGACTTCTTCATCCATCATGGCTTGACTTTTATATGACATGGTTTTCATGATGGTTGTGGTGGAGTGAGGTTCTCTTTTGTTGATCATTTCTTTGCATGATTTGGTTGTTGAGTGTTGGTGCTTCTTTGTGATCATTTTTCCATATGATAACCATTCCTCTCTCTCTCTCTTGCATTATTCTTTTGGTCACCTCCCCCTTGACCTTTTCCATCTCTCATTCCATGCATGGGCCGGCCACTTCAGAAAAAGGGGGGATTTCATTTTTGGTGTGGGATTTTTCACTCTCTTGATGCTTGCAAAAATCCCCAAGTTGGTCACAAAAAGTTCATATCTCCACTACTTCATTCTCCTCCACCAATGGCAACATCCACAACCCCAAAATGAGACACAAGTTCTACACACCATTCTACAGCAAATCTTGGGCACGTCGACTAGCCAGCTTCGTGCCCGAGTTGCCTCGGTATTGAGGTGGGAGCCTGTAAAAGATATAGGCGATGTGGTGCCCTTCCGGCAACGAGGTGGAGACCGGAGCTTCCGCGGGAGATCGGGACGACGACGAGAAGACCGGAGGACTTGGATCAGTCGGTATATCTCTCTTCCCCATCTTGTAGTTAGCTAGGACTAGTTAATGGTTCGATCCGGGTATTAGTGCGCGGTGGTGCCAGTTCATGAAAATGTAAAGTATATCACCGCTTCCGCATTTTGGCCGTCGGATTGACGGCCGGGACGCCGCCGTGCACTTACAGTGGTATCAGAGCCTCGCCATTAACTTAGTCTAGCTTTGTTTAATATGTTTACATTTCCGATCGACCAAAATTCCAAAATCCGCATTTTTGTTCACATCAGTTTTCTGTTGAAATTTTTTGGAGTCGAATTTTTTTTTCAGGTTACAGAAAAGTGATGTACTGGAAAATATAAGGCTACTGTAGAAATTCGACAGAGTGATTCCATAGTGGGAGCGCGGAACCGCGGCCAAACCCCCCTTTGGGCCGTGGTTCCGCCGCACTATGATCAGATCACTGTGTCATTTTTCTCCAGTTGCTTTCTGGGCTGGTTTTAGGGGTTTTGGAATATTAATATTGGGCCCAGAATTTCTTGATGTGCTACAGTAATGCTTGGGGGCCCACTTGTTAAAATTTGATCGATCGGATATTTTAAACACATTATTTCACAGTATTTACATTATATCTGCGACCGTGAATGTCACTTGATCGGTAAATCCTGTCTAACTGCTATAGCCCGGTTAGACGGATTTACGAACGTGACTTTCATGTTGATGTTCTGTGTATTGCTGTGATGTTGCGGATCGGTCGGGGGGGATAGCCTGGATGCAATGCTAGTACAGTTGTGGTTGTATTATGTACATTTGATATTGCGGGGCGAGCGTCCGACATGTGGACTGCCGTCACTGCCTGTTTGTATTATTATTTTGGGGCACGGCCAGGTTGCGGTCGATGTACCCGTTGTATGTATATTTTACTTTCTGTACTAGGATTGCCCCGCGGAGGGGTGCACGGATAGCCGGATTCTAGAAGGCAACAAGCCCGCATCTCATGGCATTGAGACGGAGTGGGCTTCACTCTAGGATTGGCGGGCTATTCGCCGCACTCGTAGGGGGTACAGGTTGACCCAGGAGGGGTGCCCAAGTTACCGGATTCCGTGAAGTGCTGGGTGGTCCATTCACGTTGCTGAAGGGGGCTGCCTCGCTTCAGGTTTTGGCGGGTGACTTGCCGCGCCCGTAGGGGTCTAGGATTTCATTGCACAGGCTATCCACACGACCAGGGGAACATCGGGTTTCAGTAGTGGCTCTGTGAAACCCGGGGGTCCCAGATATCTGTATTGTTCTGTGATGCTGTACATTTCTGTGATGTTGCATTTTATCACGCCTTGAGCGAATATAATATATTGGTATATATATTAGTAGATGTTGTATATATTTTGCATCCGCGCTAGTCCAGTCCCCGCTCTGTCGTTAGTTAGCTAACCTAACGGGTAATGACGGGACCCAGTGGCGAATGCGGATGGCATATACGTACATCAGTATATTTTCGTTCTTTGTGGTGTGGTCAATTGATGGGACTGCGTTGATTCGGATCAACGCAAGTTAAAAACAAACCTAATCTGATGTTGTTGGAACACTTTTCAAAAAGTTGTTATTGCAAGGACGTTCACTTTTGTTTTGCATCATGGTATTCAGTTGGAATATCCTGCTCCTCAGTCGACGAGGCAAGGGCCGAGATCCCTTCACCGGGAGTGACCCCTTGGACAAAAGTTTGTGTCAGGGCAATGACTTCACTATAGCCGATTACTTTTGCTTTGCACCGTGGTATTCAGTTGGAATATCCTGCACCTCATTCTACGGGGAAAGAGCCGAGATCCCTTCACCGGGAGTGACCTCTTTAGCAATGGTTTTCGTCACTATATTTTAAAAGCTATCCGTTCCTTCAACGATATCAAGTTCATTACGTTAAAGGTTTTCTCCAGAAACCATTCGTAGCCCTCCGTCGTTTCATATGGGTAGTCAATAGTATTCAAGCTGTGTTTGTTGGCCAAAGTCAAGGCACAGTGTTTGGTAGCTATTGGTTATTCATATGCAGCATAGATAGATGCGTTGGTTTGGAACAGTCGTACTGCCTTGTTGGCCAAAGTCAAGGGTAGGTACGGGTGGATTCAAATCAACCTGGAGAATGACGGGTAGAACTTGACATGTGACTTATGATTTGTTGGCCAAAATCAAGGTCATAAGAGCATGGGGCAAAAATCTCATCGGGAGTTTCAAAAGAACTGAAACTTGCCAGATATGCGCATACCTTCTGGAGTGTGATACCGTGAGCGGATTCCGTCACGTTATCATGCGATGATAGTTGGATCCCGATTCCCACTGATGAGTTAGTTTACTCCTTGGGTGACCCCGACTAATTCTTCTTTCAGGTTTGGAGGAGAATTCGAGGTACAGTGGGAGGTTTCCAGATTAGATAAAATGGTAACCATTCTGATCTAGGTTAGAGTGCACACTGAGTGTTTCTTTTCTCTCTCTCTTTGGCAGCGACCATTGACCCGACCCTAAGACTATGACTCAGTGACCAAGTTAACCGAGCCTTCTTAAACACTGGCTTTTGGATTGTCAGAGTTGCATACCTCATTGCCACTCCTACTTTTACCCTTTTCTCCAGGACACCCCGTATTACTACGAACGTCCACTTCCATTGGACAAAACCATCGTATGGTTATATACGAATTCGAAGGAATTTATTCGAGGATGGTTTCCGGTTCTGGAGAAAACGGATAGGATTATTCAGTTATCTTTTCCTTTTTCCTTCTCTCAAGTTGTGAGTACTCCTTGGTTTAGGAGATAGTACACCTATTACGCAAATTGGATAGTCTTCTTCCAAACCATAGGCAGGTGCCGACCGGTAGGGAATGAAGAAAACCAATTAGCATAACGATGGTGTGCAGAAGGTATTAAGTTCAGACAAAGCAAAGGATTAGTAAGAGGGCAAAGTAAATTGCAGCTGATATTCACGACCAAACCAGGTATTTCGTTACCACTCCCACATCACCTCTGTATTTCTCCAGGACACTCCGTATCACTACGAAGATCCAAAGTTTATTGGATACTCCATCGTATAGTTATATACGAACTCGAAAGTAACTTGTTCCAGTTCGGGGATGGATTCTGGTTCAGGAGAAATAGGAATAAGGTTTATTCGGTTGTCTTTTATCCTCACCTTCTCTCGCATTGCGAGTGCTCCTAGGATTAGGACAGTACACCCATTATGCTTATTGGATAGTCTTCTTCCAAACCATAGGCTGGTGCCGAACGGTAGGGAAGGAAGAAAACCATTTGGCCTAAGGGGTGTGCAGAAGGTAATGACTAAAGACATATAAAGGGATTTGGAGAGGTGGCAAAAAACTATACGGTTACAGTCGTGAATCTGGAAGAGGCATTACTAGGAATACCGGGATACCCCATCGAAACATTTCAATGTTTCAGCTTCACTGTGTACTGTTAAAGGAAAACTGATTTCCCAGTTAGACACTTGCTCCAGGGTATGTATTTACCAGGTATGATTCTCACATCTGTATGGTTTTATAGATGATGAGTGGGAGTAAGTTGTTGGGAATTGGGTGATCATCCTCATTATATCGGGATTCGTTGTAATCGGTGATATTTGAGAAAGTCACCTGGGTTGTTTGCCGGACGGCAAATATTTGGTTTTGAATATCCTCTGTTATGCACCAATTTCAAATTGATATATCTGTACGTCTATTTTCATAGAGTGAGATATACCTTTTGAAATTATGTCTATGACATTTACCTATATCAGTGGATGGTTAGGTAAGGAGCATTAAACAGCGGTATAATTCTTCTTAACCATAAGTACAGTTTTCAACCTACGACAGACAGTGAATGAGTTATCAGACTCAAGGGACTTATACAGAGTATTGTATGTTGTCCAGGGTCCATCAGGACAGAGGGGTTGGTCCTCGTACTATATTCGGTTTACTTATGACTTCTCTAGTTTTTAGACAGGTGTTTCGTGGAAACACAGGGTCCGAATTTGGAGAAGTTATAGGTATTTGAATAGAGTAGAGAACCAGGTGTAGCAAGTATCGGGATTCTTCAAAGTGATCGAAGATGTAGATACTTGTCAATGGTATTCAGTTGATAGTAATGATTAAGAGAACTTGCTTCTTTTTCAGGTTACTCATAATTGGAAGCATTCCTAAGTTGAGTAACGCTGATCGGCCTCCTTCTATTTAGTTGACATGCACTGGAGACAGTTGCATGATTTGGATCTGGTTCAATTAAATCAGTGCCTCTGTTTCTATATTGGATATAGAACAGTTCATATCTTAACGATGTTAAGGTACGGGGAGTTGTCCGGTTTATGCTTAAAACCAGACACTGGACGACTCAAGGCACGTTTCTGTAATGGCTGTTTGTGGGTTGATCCAGGCTATGACGAGGGTTTGCTTTCTACCATCTGGATGAACAATAGCAATATTGTTCTAGACTCGCCACAGTTTTATTAAAAATGGTTTTTTTTCTTCAGAAAACAGTAGTGGGAGTATGGTAGAACTGGAAGTGATTCCAGAACCACAAACGATTACCGAAGATTTCATGGGAACCTAAAGATTCAATCTGGTTTGACATTCCATTGGCAACTCCGCAGATAAGGTGGGTAACTTCAGGCACCCGAGAGGTACTCCGGTAGCCTCAAGGACGGTGACAGGGAAGTTCTTGTTTACCCACACTTGCCATTGCTGTTGTTTCAGACTGTGAGACCCGGCAGGAGGATGAGTATAGCGTCGTTCTAAACTTGCTTTAGAAGTGTACGTTTGTATGACTCTGCCAGAGGGTTGTCGTAGTCAGTGGGAGCAGCGGAAGCATTGGTGGACAGGTAGCTTATGTCTATTTATAGACTAAAGCAGATATAGCGGAGATAGATCATCTATTTCTGACGTGACAGTCATAGGTTTGACTTCATCAGAATAGGGGATGGATCTGTTGAGAAGGTAGTAGGGTGTGATATCCTGGTATTTGGATGACATACACAGAGTAGGAAGTGATATTCCTATACTACGATCGGTTATACTTTGGTCGTCACACAGTGGTTTCTCCACATGGGACTTGGACATTATATCAGACATTCTGGTTACTAGATTTATGGTTTTAGATATAGATTTGGGTAGTCTCCCAATCTGGGTACTTAGACAGCATTCTAAGAGTATTTAGAATGGACGACTCCATGCACGGTAGTCTAACTGCAGAAGATGGAGTCACCCTCTCTAAAGGTGTCTTACAGACTAAAGGGGAGAGGGATGTGCATGATTGGCAGATCACTTGCTCAGGCAATTGAGTCAATCATGAGATGTCAAGTACCACACCAGATATTGTTCTTGCACTAGATACAATAAGTTGACATTGATCCAATCCTGGAGAAACAGTCGGAAGCAGTTTTAGAACATAAGTGGATGTTCTAGGGATATGATAACGACAGCCTCATTCGGGAGACAATTATCATTCCAGGCTTCCAAGGTGACCTGGACGACAAGGAGGTTGTCAGAGTTATAGTTTTTCTTTCTGATGAGGGGCAGTATTTTGGACAGGTGGTCCATGGCAATACTGAGGGAGGCATGGCGTAGGAGACTGATTAAGTTCAGCTGACGATACAGTCTAAGAAGTTTGGTTTTGGAGTTCATTTATGAGCTAGGTCCCATCAGACATCCAGACACATTCTAAGACAGGTATTGCTCTTTTCGGGAGATGGTTTTCTCCGCGAACTTGAGATATAGAGAGACATAGAAAGAAACATCAAAGCGGATCCACTCACTGAAGCTATTCCTCGAACGCAATAATTTCGCAAACGAGTTTTGTGAGACTGACTAGTAGAGGAGTTGGGTGTTCGGTATCACACGGGCTGTGAGTATGCGACATCGCAATAATTAGCCTTGAGTGCAAGTGGGAGATTGTTGGAGATAGTGCCCTCAGAGTCAATTATTGGATCACAGGCACGTGATTGTAATGATTGAGGGAGGACCTATCCCGATAGGACAATCTTACTCGAGATGATAGTATGCTATCTGGTTTACCTTTATCATCGTGTACTGCTTTAGGTGACCTTACAGGTCGCTATTACACGTTGGTAGAGCCCCTAGGATTCTTGCTTGACCACCAGCAGTATGAGGGCGATCATATACGTGGGAGCTGGCAGTCTATAAGCATATCCTTAAATGGTCCCTAGTCGTGAGAGTTTCGAGACAGGGCATCGATACTCCAGAGTAGACTAGTGTATACAGTCGAGACCCCGACGAGGGGCGGTGGCCGGTCTCACAAGCCACTGGTGTCAGTTGGATCACCTAAGATGTATACAGGTGCTCATTGGGTTATGAGTATACCGGACATGACTCGCCGGGAACATGCTAGTTGGTCATATACCAGACGTCAGATGGCAGTTCCCTGGTGACATGTGTACAGGTTAGTTCATCGACCTGGGGATCGTCATTTGTCTTGTGTGAGTTCCCACTGTACTTTGATTACTACCCTACCACGGCTCAAAGGAGTCGTGCAAACAGGTTTTAGTTGGGTACAGTCCCGAGCCACATGGAGGCAGTGAGCGTATCTTCAGGGGTTCGTCTCTTCCGGTATTGGGGGTGAGGTCGTGCTGTGTCTAGGAGAGCCATTACACGAAGCCCTCGGCCGAGGCAAGGAGATTTACTGGTAGGTATTCCAGTAGTATCTCAGGGTGTTCTGGGCTACACTCCGACACGACTTGTACCGCTTTTGGGGGTCTGACTTTTACCAACCCCCTAGGCCCGCCATGCGATACTCATAGACGAACGGACCGGACTGTACGGATATTGTCACTGACAGGCTCAGTAGGGTTGTCAGGCTGAGTTCGCTCACAGACGTCCCTTTTAGTCAATACCTGGTAGCCCGTTACGTATTGGCTTATACCTCTGACGTGCTAGTGGTTAAATCCACAACCAAGGTGTTGACGAGTCTTTAGAGTCCCCCACATTCAGTTACTCAGCTTTCGGGCGAAAAGCTGTAGAGGCCGTATGGAGATATGGCAAGGTCCGATCAGATACATGCGGTATTGTACGGATCAGGATCGGACAGTTTGTACTACAGGCCGTATGGATATATGGCAGGATTCGATCAGATACGTACGGTATTGCACAGATCAGGATCGAACGGATATTACTAGCCGGCTTTGGTTTAGGCCGGATCCTAGTATAGTACAATGTAGATTTTGTCTCATTGCATTTGTATTTCGGTCGGAATACAAATGCGGGTGTGTATGCACAGTATCGGGGTTTTCCTGTAATTTATTACGGTACCAGTTTTCTGGAGTTGCCAGTTTGCTTTCCGTTTCGGCCAATTTCCTTTGTATCGTTCATTGGCCGAAGATTGGTGGAGGAGGGCTTATTTGCATTGTTGCAAATAGGCATTTGTGGAGGGGGTCTTTGCACATTTCTTTGTATCATGATGATGAACCATCCCTTGACCATTTGACTTCTTCATCCATCATGGCTTGACTTTTATATGACATGGTTTTCATGATGGTTGTGGTGGAGTGAGGTTCTCTTTTGGTGATCATTTCTTTGCATGATTTGGTTGTTGAGTGTTGGTGTTTCTTTGTGATCATTTTTCCATATGATAACCATTCCTCTCTCTCTCTTGCATTATTCTTTTGGTTACCTCCCCCTTGACTTTTTCCCTCTCTCATTCCATGCATGGGCCGGCCACTTGAGAAAAAGGGGGGATTTCATTTTTGGTGTGGGATTTTTCACTCTCTTGATGCTTGCAAAAATCCCCAAGTTGGTCACAAAAAGTTCATATCTCCACTACTTCATTCTCCTCCACCAATGGCAACATCCACAACCCCAAAATGAGACACAAGTTCTACACACCATTCTACAGCAAATCTTGGGCACGTCGACTAGCCAGCTTCGTGTCCGAATTGCCTCGGTATTGAGGTGGGAGCCCGTAAAAGATGTAGGCGATGTGGTGCCCTTCCGGCAACGAGGTGGAGACCGGAGCTTCCGCGGGAGATCGGGACGACGACGAGAAGACCGGAGGACTTGGATCAGTCGGTATATCTCTCTTCCCCATCTTGTAGTTAGCTAGGACTAGTTAATGGTTCGATCCGGGTATTAGTGCGCGGTGGTGCCAGTTCATGAAAATGTAAAGTATATCACCGCTTCCGCATTTTGGCCGTCGGATTGACGGCCGGGGCGCCGCCGTGCACTTACACTACTACCTGTTTGCACGACTCCTTTGAGCCGTGGTAGGGTAGTAATCAAAGTACAGTGGGAACACACTCAAGGCGAAGTGACAGTGTCAAGTCAGCGGACTAAGCTGTACTCATGTCACTTGGGAACTGATAACTGACGATAGGCATAATACCAACTAGTCAGTTCCCGACGAGTCCTGTCCAGTGTACTCGTAACCCAACGAGCACCCGCATACTATCTCAAGTACGACGTACCGACGGCTGTGGGACTGACCGTCTCCCACACTGGGATGAGAAGCGCATGCGCTAGTCTACTCCGGAGTATCGATGCCCTGTCTCGATAGTCCTGCGACCAGGAACCTGCATAAAGATGTGCTTATAGATTACCCAGCCCCACCAGTGTGACTGCCATCACAACGCTGGTAATCAAGCAAAGATCCTAAGGGCTCCACTAATGTGTATAGGCGATATACTAAAATAAACACATGTACACATTGAAGTAGAAACAAACCAAGTAGCATACTACTATTTTGAGCAAGATTGTATATACAAGGTGAATATCCCAAGCTTCCATTAAGTAATATACAAACTAGTATGATACAGTAATGGCCTCTAGGGCATATACACTAACAATCTCCCACTTGCACTAAGGCCATGTACTGGCGTATCGAAGACCTATCATCTCGATCAGCCGCTCGAACTGAGTCTGGGGCAAGGCCTTGGTGAATGGATCTGCAGTGTTATCTTCTGAAGCGACTCTCCGAACCTCAATCTCCTGGCGATCCACGATCTCCCTGATCAGGTGATACCGCCTTAAGATGTGTCTGGATCTCTGATGGGACCTGGGTTCCTTCGCTAAAGCTATAGCCCCGTTGTTGTCGCAATACAGAGGTATTGGATCAACAATGGACGGAACCACCTGAAGCTCTTTCAAGAACTTCCTCATCCAGACAGCTTCTTTTGCGGCATCAGATGCAGCGATGTATTCCGCTTCCATCGTCGAGTCTGCAATGGTTTCCTGTTTGGAACTCTTCCAACACACCGCCTCTCCATTGAGGGTAAAGACAAAACCCGACATGGACTTGGAATCATCCTTGTCACTCTGGAAGCTGGAGTCAGCAAAGGCCTCGATCTGGAGGTCTTTTCCGCCATACACCAAGAACATCTCCTTAGTCCTTCTCAGGTACTTGAGAATGTTCTTTACCGCTATCCAGTGTTTCTCCCCAGGGTTTGACTGATACCGGCTTACCACACTCAGTGCATAAGCTACATCCGGTCTGGTACACAACATCGCATACATTATAGAGCCTACCGCAGAAGCGTAGGGTATAACAGACATGCGATCCCTCTCCAAATCAGTCTTGGGAGACATCTCTTTAGAGAGGGTGATCCCGTGACAAGCCGGTAGGTTACCGTGCTTGGAATCTTCCATACTGAATCTCTTCAGTATGGTGTCGATGTACCTGGACTGTGAAAGTCCTAATATCCTCTTGGATCTATCACGATGGATCCGGATCCCCAGGATGTATGAGGCATCACCCAGGTCTTTCATGGAGAACCTGTGTGACAAGAACCCCTTGACAGATTGTAGCATAGGAATGTCATTTCCTATTAAGAGAATGTCATCCACGTACAAAACGAGGAATACTACAGTTCTCGCTACAAATCTACTATAGATGCATGGTTCATCTGGATTTTTGATAAAGCCAAATTCCTTGACCGTCTCATCAAAACAGATGTTCCAACTCCGCGATGCCTGCTTTAGTCCATAGATGGACTTAAGCAACTTGCACACCTTTCCGCTGCTCCCACTCTGAATGAAACCTTCTGGTTGGTCCATATAGACACACTCCTCTAAATTTCCATTTAGAAAAGTGGTCTTTACGTCCATCTGCCAGATCTCATAATCGTGGAAGGCAGCAATGGCAAGAAGGATCCGAATGGATTTCAGCATAGCCACTGGAGAAAAGGTTTCGTCATAGTCCAAACCAGGTCTTTGACGAAAACCCTTTGCAACAAGTCTAGCTTTATAGGTCTCAACCTGTCCATCTACACCAATCTTCCTTTTGAAGATCCACTTGCATCCTACGGGTTTTACCCCGTCTGGAGCAATGTCCAACGTCCATACCTTGTTGGTGTACATGGACTCCATTTCGGTCCGCATAGCATCCAGCCATTTTACCGAGTCAATGCTCTGAATGGCCTGCTGGAAGCTAGTAGGCTCATCATAATCTATAATGCAATCCTCTCTATCCCCGTCTATGAGAAAACCATAGTATCTCTCGGGCGGATGAGTCTGCCTACTACTCCTGCGGAGCGGCGTAGGAATGTCCTGTTCTTTTGACCCTCTGGTTCCACTAAGCTTTCAGTAATAGCTTGTGGTTCTGGAATTTCTTCTTGTTCTACTGCGCTCCCACTAATTTCCTTTTCTAAGAACTGGTGTTCTAGAAAGTGGGCATGACAAGAAACAATAATCTTTTGTTCCTCTTCGCAGTAGAAGAAATATCCCTTGGAGTTCTTTGGATATCCCACGAACTTACACTGTACTGAGCGTGCCTCGAGCTTGTCCGCATGCTGCTTTTTGACAAAAGCTGGACTTCCCCATGTCTTAATGTGATTAAGATGGGGCCTCTTCCCACACCACATCTCATATGGTGTGGTAGGCACAGTCTTAGTGGGAACTCGGTTCAAAAGGTATGCAGCTGATTCTAGCGCATACCCCTAGAATGATCGCGGTAACTCAGCGTTACTCATCATGGACCGTACCATATCCAATAGGGTTCGGTTCCGTCTCTCCGATACACCGTTATGTTGCGGAGTGTATGGAGGAGTAAGTTGAGAGAGAATTCCTTTCTCTTTTAAATAGTCCAGGAACTCGGCACTCAAGTATTCACCACCTCGATCCGATCTTAGGATCTTGATACTTTTGCCGGTTTGTTTTTCTACTTCATTCTTATATTCCTGGAATTTCCAAAGGCTTCGGACTTATGTTTCATTAAGAAGACATAACCGTACCTTGAAAAGTCATCCGTAAAAGTAATGAAGTAAGAATAACCGCTTCGCGCATGTGCAGACATTGGACCGCACACGTCGCTGTGTACGAGTCCCAAGAGCTCGCTCACCCTTACTCCGTGTCCAGTAAACGGAGTCTTTGTCATCTTTCTTTTGAAACAGGATTGACAAGTGGCATACGATTGATATTCGAACGCATTCAAATATCCTTCTGTATGTAACTTCGTCAACCTTGTCTCATTGATGCGACCCAGTCTACAATGCCACAAGAAAGTCTGATTTATTTCCGGAGACTTTCTTTTGTGTGTATTCTGGACATTGAAAATCTGTGGTTGGTTTAATACGTATATACCATTGCTCAATGTACCTGACCCAATCAGAACTTGATTAAGGTGAATGTTTACAACATTGCTTACAAACGCAAATTCATAACCTTCTTTAGAAACCAAAGATACAGAAATGATATTACAAGTTGCGTTGGGTACAAAAAAGCAATTACGCAAAACCAAAACATGTCCATCTGACATTCCCAGGTGATAGTCCCCCACGGCTTTAGCATCCATGCTAGCTCCGTTCGCAACTCTGAGGGTCATGTCACCTGCTTTCAAAACACTACGGTTTCTCAACGCCTGCAAAGAATTACAGATATGAGATCCTGATCCGGTATCCAATACCCAGGAAGTAGAGTTTATTGAAAGACAGTTTTCAATAACATACACACCTGAAGCTGAAGCTGCAACCTGCTTCAATTCCTATGTTCTGGCCTTCCAGGCCCTGCAATCATTCTTCCAGTGTCCTTTCTTATGACAATAGAAGCATTCTTCCTTATCCACAAGCTTCCCCGCTTTCTTTGTTGCTTTAGCTTTTCCCTTCGTATCCACTTTACTAACACTGCCTCTTGGTTTGGCGGGGGCTTTCTTCTTCTTTCCCTTGGCTTTCGCCTTGGACCTAGAAGAAGATGATCCTCCTACAAACAAAATGGATGTTTCCCTACCTTTCTGTAGGGTGCCCTCTGCGCTCCTCAACATGTTGAGGAGCTCTGAAAGTTCAACTTTTTTTTCTTGTAAGTTGAAGTTCAGTATAAACTGGGCGTAAGTGGAAGGAAGGGACTGGAGAACTAAGTCCGTATAGAGCTCACTCTCCAATGTGGTCCCTAGGTCCGCGAGCTCCTCAATGTAGCCAATCATCTTAAGCACGTGTTCTGCTACTGATGATCCGACGGCCATTCTTGCCGAAAATAACTTTTTCGACGCTTCGTATCTTGCGATACGAGATTGCTCTCCATACAGTTCTTTCGTATGAAGAAATATGGATTCCAAGTCCATATTCTCGTGCCTCCTCTGATGTTCATTGTCCATAGAGGCAAGTACGAGGCACTTGGCCTTCGCGCTATCAATCTCCCAAGTCTTACGGATTTCCTTA
Organism: Agapanthus africanus; assembly: GCA_030015575.1. Taxonomy (NCBI): domain Eukaryota; kingdom Viridiplantae; phylum Streptophyta; class Magnoliopsida; order Asparagales; family Amaryllidaceae; genus Agapanthus; species Agapanthus africanus. Next base: position 58,032,740 of record JASDDO010000018.1, on the reverse strand, counting down.
TCCGCGACACTGGAAGTGGGACCAGGGACAGGGGGAGCTTTGGTGGTAAGAAGATACCCCAGCTTGTCGTAAGTGATTGCCATCTTGACATTCCTGAGCCAATCTTTGTAGTTTGGCCCTGTGAGTATGTTTTTATCTAGGAGTAACTTAAGTCCAGTCATGTCGATTGGTCGCTGCAATTAGGAGAGAGAAGAAACACTCAGCATGATCCTCTTGCAAGTTTAGAGTGGTTTTTAGTTTGTCTAAACAGGATGGCTCCCACTGTTTCTCGAATCCCTCCTCAAACCAAAAAGGAAGAATTAGTCAGGATCAATCTCACCGTACAATACTTGCTTAACCGTTCAGCCAGGTCAGTGTCCGTACTTCGAGGGAGGTTTTCCAACGCTTTCGCGAAGTTCCTTAATTAAATAACCTCTTTTCCCTTGGGGCGTAGCCCCGCTAACACCTTTCTAGACACCTACTGGGTTTATAGCATTGATCGTTTAGTGAGAAATTTCCCGAGGAGTAGCATATACTCACAGTAGGATCGGGATCCAAATATCATCGCGTGACGAAACTGAAGGAATCCTACCAGAATCATCACACTCCAAATGGTATGCAACACTAGCAAGTTTCAGTTTCTTTTGAAACTCCCGATGTGGATTTTTGCCCCATGCTCTTATGACCTTGACTTTGGCCAAAATATCATAAGTCACATGTCAAGTTCTACCCGTCATTCTCCAGGTTAATTTGGATCCATCCGTACTTACCCTTGACTTTGGCCAAAATGGCAGTACGACTGTCCCAAACCAACGCATCTATCTATGCTACACATGAATACCCAATAGCTACCAATCACTATGCCTTGACTTTGGCCAACATACATAGCTTGAATACTATTGACTATTTATGTGAAACGACGGAGGGCTACGAATGGTTTTGTCGAAACCGTGAACGTAGTGAACTTGATATAGTCGATGGAATGAGATAGCTTTTAAAAGGAGTGGCTCAAACTCCGCATTTAAAAGTTAGTTTTGAAAAGAACCGAGTGGTTTTTCGAAAGTGTTCCAACGACTTTTACTTGGTTTATTTTCTTGCATTAGTTCTTTTAATGCGTGATATTCTTGCATTAGTTCTTTTAATGCGTCCCATCATTTAATCCTACCATTGCAGAAAACAACCAAAATATGACGTACGCTTATGCCATTCGCATTCGCCACGGGGCCCCGTCATTACCCGTTAGGTTACTTAACTAACGACAGAGCGGGGGCTGGGCTAGCGCGGCTGTAAAACATAAGCAACGCCTAAATAATATCATATATAGATATATTGCAATGATAGCCATTTCAGATCACAGATGAACACATTGGATATACTAGGAATCCGCAATTCGTACGAGCCTGTAACGAAAAGCAGATTACACGGTCGCGGTGAATAGCCAATACCCCACCCAAGACCCCTACGGGTGCGGCAAACTACCCGCCAAGTACCCGAAGCGAAGCAACCTCCCTCAACAACGTGAGTAGGCCACTCGGCACTTCGGCATACCCGGTAGTTTGTGCACCCCCTCCATGGGTCTATCCTAGGTGCAAAAACAGTAAAAAGAAATTATACAATGACGGCTACAACCCCGACCCGGTTGTGCGGCCATACAAATAATTATTACATCAATTTACAAATTTACATGAATTGAAAGAAAAGAAAACTCTCGACTCACAACCCCCGGCTATTCACCCGCGACAATCCAATGAATTCATATACACATTCCAATAACATTACAGATCACAGATTTGTATAACCCCCACTAATCGACATATAGCGATTAGCAGACGTTCAATACAAATATCACATTACAGAAAAACCCGTCAGCTAAAGTCTTTTAGAAGTTCGATCAAAAATACGGATTTTTAGGACCCCAAAATAAAATTTTCGTTCTGGAAAATCTGGGATGAAAATACATATACCAAAATTCCCAAAATAACCCCATAAGCACATTGTAGCAAAGAACAACCAGAGAGGAGCTAGGACGGCCGCGGAACCGCGGCAACAGCAAGCTATTGCCGCGTTTCCGCGGCTCAATGAAGAGATCAGGTGATCATTTTTCTACAGTATATTTTAAAAACCCTGAGTCGATTTTTGATGCATGATTTATTATTTTTACAGAACATAAAAAATCGACAGCAAGTATGAAATCGGGGTTCATTTCGGGACTTTTTCTTTGATCGATCTTCTAGCTACTTTGCTAACATGTTAGATAGAGTTTAACTAGGCTCTGATACCACTGTAAGTCCATGCTACCTCTCCCGGTACTTTCGGGCATGCGGAATTTGATGAGAAACAATTTTCTTAGAGGTGGTAACATGGACTCAAAACCGGATCTTTGTTAAACATCTAACTAACAACCTAACTACGAGTTGCTAACTACTCGGTTAGGGGGTTATACCTTTCTTTTTCTCGAACTCCTTCGTCTTCAAGCTTCGATGGTCGTCCGAATCGGCTTCTCCCCGTCGTCTCCTTGCGCCGAAGATAGATCCACCTGAAAGCTTCTACCTTTGGCTCCTTCTTCGAACTTTGAAGAAACTAGTTCACTTGGTTTGCTAAACCTTGTGAACTAGAGTGAGTAGAGAAGAGTTTGTATGGGATTTTATCTATGGTTCTTGGTTCTCAACTCATGAGACAAGTGAACCATAGAGTCAAGAGAGGGAGAGCAAGAGGAGGAGATGAGAGCTCAAGAACAAGAGAGAGAATGAGCATGAAAGAATGAGAGAAGACTTTTCTCATTTGGCTCTCATAATCCAAAACAATCATAACACCTCATATCAATCAAGTATTATGTGATGGTTTAAGCAACCATAGCCATATCATTTCATGCACTCATTTTGCACAAAAGAGCAAGCAAGCAAAAGTCTTTGCCATGAAATGATAGCTATAGTTATCATGATGGTCAACTAGTCAAGCCTAGTCAACCGGTCAACAAAGTCAACAAGTCAACAAAAGTCAACAAGTCAACAAAGTCAATCCCTCAACAACCATGTCACCATAATACTTAATTAATATAATTGTTAATCATATATCATATTCTCATTAGGGTTGAGCAAAAAGTCAATAGTCAACGGTCAACGGTCAACAACCCTAATGAGAATCCTCTGCCTCTGTCTCTCCGTCAACTGTGCATACACACCCGCATCCGCGTTCCGAGGAAAGCAAAAAGTCAATAGTCAACGGTCAACGGTCAACAACCCTAATGAGAATCCTCTGCCTCTGTCTCTCCGTCAACTGTGCATACACACCCGCATCCGCGTTCCGAGGAACACGGATGCATACTGGAAAAAACCAATCCCAAAAGGTACACTAGGATCTGGCTTAAACCAAAGCCCGCTAGTGTAAACTGTCCGAACACTGTACGTGCGCAAGTGCACGGATGTGACCGAACCCTGTCGCAAAACCATGCGACCTGTCGCAAAACCATGCGACCTGTCGCAAAACCATGCGACCTCTACTCTTTTGCTTAAAGGCGAATAGCTTTCTGTGTGGGACTCTAAAGACTCGACACTACGTTGGCAGTGGGTTTAACCACAGACCGCAAGCGGCACTAGCTGTGCGTAACGGTCCCCAGGTAGATGCCGACAAGAAGACTGACGAGGCAAAACCCATCTGAACTCCTACTGAGCCTGAATGTGACATTCTCCGTACAGTCCGGTCTGTTCGTCTAATACATCGCATGGCGGGCCTAGGGGGCGGTAAACGTCAGTCCCCCAATAGCGGTACAAGTCGTGTCGGAATGAAGCCCAAAACACCCTGAGATAACACTGGAAGCCTACCAGTATATCTCGTTTGCCCTGGCCAGGGACTACTCGTGTAATGGCTCTCCTAGACACAGCGCGATGTCAACCCCCAATACCGGGAGAGACGAATCCTGTCTAACCGTCACTGCCTCCAAGTGCTTCGGGACTGCACCCAACTACTACCTGTTTGCACGACTCCTTTGAGCCGTGGTAGGGTAGTAATCAAAGTACAGTGGGAACACACTCGAGGCGAAGTGACAGTGTCAAGTCAGCGGACTAAGCTGTACTCATGTCACCTGGGAACTGATAACTGACGATAGGCATAATACCAACTAGTCAGTTCCCGACGAGTCCTGTCCAGTGTACTCGTAACCCAACGAGCACTCGCATACTATCTCAAGGACGACGTACCGACGGCTGTGGGACAGACCGTCTTCCATACTGGGATGAGAAGCGCATGCGCTAGTCTACTCCGGAGTATCGATGCCCTGTCTCGATAGTCCTGCGACCAGGGACCTGCATAAGGATGTGCTTATAGATTACCCAGCCCCACTAGTGTGACTGCCATCACAACGCTGGTAATCAAGCAAAGATCCTAAGGGCTCCACTAATGTGTATAGGCGATATACTAAAATAAACACATGTACACATTGAAGTAGAAACAAACCAATTAGCATACTACTATTTTGAGCAAGATTGTATATACAAGGTGAATATCCCAAGCTTCCATTAAGTAATATACAAACTAGTATGATACAGTAATGGCCTCTAGGGCATATACACTAACAGTACTATCATGTCGAGCAAGAAAGTCTTACCTATGTATGTCCCAGCATCCACTACATTATACATCCAATGTACAGTAATGGCCTCTAGGGCATACATATAACTAACAATCTCCCACTTGCACTAGGGCCATCTGTAGCAGTAGTTGTAGTATCTAATACTCAACCATCCCCTAAAAGTCTCTCTTTGGGAAAAAGCCTTCGTGAGTGGATCCGCCGTGTTGTCCTCTGAGTCTACTCTCCTAACCTCGATCACCCTGGAGATCAACTATCTCCATGATCAGGTGATGCTTCTTCAGAATATGTCTGGGTCACTGATGGGACCAGGGTTTACGGGCCAAAGCCACCCTTCCATTGTCACACAATGGTAGGAACCTAGTTCATCTTATGAACCAATATACACCCAAACTTCCTCTTTGGTAGTATCTTTAATAGCGATGTTACCAGCCTTTATCGTCTAGTTTGCCACGGTATCTAGCTTGGAACTCTTCCAACATACCGTCCCTCCACTGAGGGTGAAGACAATGCCTGTGACTGACATTCAGTCGTCCTTATGACCCTGGAACACTTCCAGTGATTCTCCCCAGGATTGATTGATACTATCTTACTATAGCTAGTGAGAATCCTAACATCCATTTAGATTTATCTCATAGACCCAAATCCCAGGATTTAGGAGGTATCATTTTTATCCTATATGGAGAATCCATGTGATAAGCGGAGATTGACCGAGCGTAGTATAGGGAATCCCATTCCTATCAAGAGTATGTGGTCTACGTACAATACGAGGATGACCACCTTACTCTCTACTACCTTTTTGTACTTACAAGGTTCATCTACCATTTTGATGAAGTCAAACTCTTTGACTACCACATCAAAACAGATGTTCCAACTCCGCGATGCTTGCTTTATTATGTAAAGCAACTTGCACACGTTTCCGCTGCTCCCACTGTTTACGAAGCCCTCTGGCTGTGTTCTTATAGACGTTCTCTTCTAAATCATTATTTAGAAAAGTAGTCATGGCACCCAACCACCAGATATCGTAGTCATGGTGTGTAGCAATGGCAAGTAGGATCTGGATGGACTTAAGCATAGCCACTGGAAAAAGGTTTCATCATTATCCACGCCTGGTTGATGACTAAAACCTTTAACAAGTCTAGCTTTGAAAGTCTCAACTTTTCCATCTACACCAAGTAATTTTCTCAAGATATACTTGCTCCTGATGGGGATTTAACCCTTCAGATATAGCAGCTAAAGTCCATACTTTGCTGGTGTACATGGATTCCATCTCAGATCGCTAAGCATCCAGCCATTCTTACAGAGTCCCTACTCTCGATGGCCAGCTCGAAACTAGTTGGGTCATCATCTTATGATGCAATCCTCGCTCCTACTGTCATCGAGAAACCGAAGTATCTCTCAGGTGGATGAGGAACCCTACTAGATCGGCGGAGAGGCTGAGGTTCGTTGGAATCTACTGAATCCTTTGGTTCTACCAAATCACCTGCTGTAGTTTGTATAGCTGGAACCTTTCCAGTTCTACACAACAGACCTTGCCTTGATCTTGTCCGGATTTTTTCTTTTAGACATAGGCCGGACAACCCCAAATCTTAACTAACTTAAGATATGGGCTCTTCCTTTTCCATATCACATATGAAGTGGTAGGCAACAGATTTGATTCGAACCTAATTCAATAGGTATGCAGCTTCTCAAGTGCATAACTTCCAAAAAGGAAATAGGTAACTCAGCAGTACTCATCATAGAGCACACCTTATCATATAGGGTGTGATTGCTCCGCCCCGATATACCATCGTGCTATGGTGTATACGGAGGAGTAATGCTGAGAGAGAATCTCATTCTCCTTTAGAATAGTCCAGGAATTCCGTGCTCAAGTATTCTCCTCCTTGATCTCATCAAAGGACATAATACTTATACCCGTATTGGTTCTCTACTTCTAACTTATATTCTGTGAATATCTCAAAAGGTTCGGACTTGTGTTTCAACAAGGACATATGTCTGAATCTAAAGAGATCATCAGAGAATGTAATGAAGTACAAAGAACCGGTCTTGGCATGTGTAGACAGGGGACCTACATACATCAACATGTATCATCCCAAGAGTTCATTAACTCTTTCTCTGTTTCCAGTAAACGGAGCTATGGTCATCTTATCTTTGTGACATGACTGGCGAGTTTCACAAGATGTAAATTCAAACTAATTTAAATATGCATCTTTATGTAACTCTAGCTAGTTGGGTCACATTGATCTGACCTAGTCTACAATACCTCAAGAAGGAATCGTTCAATTCTGAACTCTTCCTCTTGTGTGTGTTCCGTATACTAAGAACTGTAGTTTGATTTAGAACGTCAATGCTTTTAGATAACGTGCCTGAACCGATCAACTTTTGATATAGGAAATGTTCAAAACATTATCCAACAATACAAAATTTTATCATTTTTTTACTTATAAAGAGACTGATATGATTTTGTATATCAGGTTCGATATCTAATAGCATTTGTTCAGAATCAATGTATTGGTAATACAGGGTGACAGTGACCAACAGACTTGGCTGCAACACCTGCCCCATTTTCTGTCTCATGAAACTTATCACCCGTTCTCAGTTTTTCTACCCTTTTGTAGCCCTATGTAACAGATTACATATCTGGGATCCTGATCCGGTATCAAATACCCAGGATGCAGAGGATACTGAGAAACAGTTCTGTATAATGAACACACCCGAAGGAGATGCATCATATGCATTTTCTTCGTTTGGGCGGCATAGGAATTCTGGTTTTCCCCTATTTCCTGCTCTGTCTTATAACAATTATAAGTTGGAGCAGGACCAACGTTCCCCAGCTCAGTATAACAAGCGGGTTCGGTCAATACATCCGTATTATTATCTTGATTAAGGCGTGATATGGTCGCTACCTGGAGAGAGAGAGAAGAAAACACTCTGCGTGCGCTCTTGCAAGATCAGATTGGTTATATATTTTTTCTAATCAGGATGGCTCCCACTGTTTTTATCAAATCTTCCTTCAAACCTTAAAAGGAAAGACTAGCCGGGATTAATTACACTCTACAACTTCGCCAATCTTTCAGCCAGGCCAGTGTCGGTACTTTGAGGGAGGTTCCTCGTGCTTTCGCACGGACCTAATTACAGTAAACCTCGTTTTCCCAGAGGCGTAACCCCGTTGACACCTTTCTAGACACCTACTTGATCGGCTAATTGTAAAGTGCAAAACACTCCCAGGAGTAACAATTACTCGCAGTGGGTATCGGGATCCAACTATCACATAGAAGGTATGCAATCTCATTGCAAATTTCAACACTTGAAACTCCCGATAAAGATTTTTACCCCTAGCACTTATGACCTTAACTATGGTCAACAAATCATAAGCACTAGTCAAGTTCTACCCGTCATTTCGTGATTAATTAGACCCACCCACTTGACCCTTAACTAAGGTCAACAAAGTCACGCGACTGTCCTAACTAATCGCATCATATGCGGTGTAGGAAGACATCACTTAGCTACCGTACACTGTGCCTTAACTAAGGTCAACAAACACAGCACGAATACTAAGTACTCTACTTTCTAAAATGACGGAGGGTTGCGAATGGTTTTTATGAAAACCTTTAACGCTTTGAACTTGATCTCGTTGCGGAATCAAATGGTTTTTAAATGGAATGTTTTTGAGGCTTTTCTAGTTTTGCTAAAGGGGTCACTCCCGGTGAAGGGATCGTCTGCCCTTTCCTCATCGAATGAGGTGCGGGATATATCATATATATCACTGTGCAAAGCAGAAACTATAGAAGCAATCAAATGACAAACCGAGGGCTGTAGCATCTGCCAGTTATTGCTAAAGGAGTCACTCCCGGTGAAGGGATCTCGGTCCTTTCCTCATCGAATAAGGTGCAGGATGTTCTACAATGAACACCACGATGCAAAGCAAGAACTGTAGCTACCTGTTTTTATTTTGAAATTCGATTCCACAACATCAATTAGGTTTATTTTCTTTCATTAATCTCATTAATGAATATCCCATTATTTAAGTCTACCTAAACATCACAGATAAATATAACGTACGCTTATGCCATCCGCATTCGCCTCGATGTCCCGTCTGCACCTTAGGTTAGGTAACTAACGCCAGAACGAGGCAGGGCTAGCGCGGGTGTAAAACATAAGCAACGTCTATATAATATATCATATATACTATATACTATATCTATCTGAACAAATCACATGATCACATCACAGATAACGCAGCAGAAAATATCATATGAAATATTGGATATACTAGGACGTCCGTGTTTTCAATACGAGCCAGTATAAAACACGGATTCCACGGTCGTGATGAATAGCCAATCCCACACCCCTAGACCCCTACGAGAGCGGCAAGCAACCCTACCAATTCTAGGGTTAGGAGACCCGGACTCGACTCCTCGAGATGGTCTCCCTCTGGACCCCAGAACCCGGTTACTTGTGCTCCCCTCCTTGGGTCTATCCTAATGCGGAAAAGTAAATAATATACAAATGGTGACATCATCCGCAACCTGGAAGTGCCCCAATAAAAGAATATTACATACAAGTTTTTACATGAATGAAAATGAAAAACACTCATCTCACATAAAAAGCCCCCGGCTATTCAAACACGACGATCCAATATAACATATCCAGCAACACATAACATCACATGTCATCAACGTAAGTAAATATGCGCATCCCAATTGTCGTTGACATATAGCAACGAAACCGGCGATATCATATATTACACTTACAGTCACAGAAAAGAAAGTGTAAAACTACAACAGTTGGAATCCGCAACCTCTTTAGACATCGCATGCCTAATCAAATGAATTCCTTAGACATCGCATGCCTAACAATTATAAACCCCGCATTTTAGTCTTAAAAATGAAAGCACTTTTCAATATAAAGTCGGGCAATTCAACAAGATTCCCGACATCCTGATCGAATGCTCGTCGCAAACTTCAGTAGACAGCCGCACCCCCGACGCCGTCGACAAAGTGCACCAAGGCGGAACACCGCTGCCGCAAGCATCCGAACAGATGCTTTCGGCGACGGGGTTCTCTTACAGTCACTTGGTCGGGGCTATGGAGTGAGGCTGTCTATTAAGTTTACCCGGCGAGTATTCGCGTACGCTACGTGATTGCGACGGACTTTTGATCACATCAAAATTCCGTGGCAACCGATCAAGTGAGACTAAACTACTAGATTTATAACATTCATTCAGTTATCTCATAACTACTTATGAATTCCAAATGTTGTATCACATTCCGGATAAACAGAAAATGTTAAACTTTCCGATCGAACAATCGAACACCCATGTTTTCCCAATACAGCTCAACACATGAAATAAGTCTAAAAACATTCAGTTCATGCCTCAGTACCAACGGTCCAGCCGTAGAAGGGTCAAGCCAACGCCTCACATGTGGCACGCCGTACTGCCCCAAACCCGAAGGTTCAAAGGGCAGTTCAAGACGGTCACATAATCGAGTTAAGGTTTGTTGTCTTCTAGAGGGACCATCGCGTTACTTGCACTACTTAGAACGTGATTAAACTACAGAAAAATCCAACAATTGGAAATTTCCCGGCAGGGGAAAAAGTGGGTATTTATATCCGGTTGAACTTTTTAACATATTCTAAAATTACCCGGAAAAACACACTGACAAAATTAGACAATCCGATCGATACACCGATTCCCCAATACAACCCAGAAAACTCAACTCTTGAGTAAATATTAAAAATTCCCAGAAAACTCAGCACTGCAAAATAGGAATTACAGTGCAAAATTCAATGCAAGAGGAGACTAAAGGGCCGCGGAACCGCCGCATTAGCATGCTAATGCCGCGGTTCCGCCGCGCTTTGATGGACTCAGGAGTACGGGCTTCTCAGTAATTCTTAGAATCTCCTGCTGGGTTTTCTGCATATTTTTAATTCTAAAAAATCCACGATTTCAGAAAATGTACAGAGAGCATGTTTGAATTAGGGTTTCGGTTTGATCGGACTTCTAACTCCGGCAACGCATCGCCTAAGGCTCTAGCTAGTCTCTGATACCACTGTAGGGTTCCTAGGCACACTAATGAAGTCTCATAAGGCATCAAACATAGCCAATTCAAATTTTACAAGTGCCGAGAAACCCTAATACGGATCGTTAACTAGATGTATAGGTGATGCGATGCAAGTAAACAACTTTAACTTAAAAGGAAAGGGGCTACAACCTTTGTAGATCCAGTCCTCCACCTCCATAACTCCGTGATGAAGTCTCCTCGCTGTGATCATCGGATCCCAGGCTCTAGCGTCGGCTTCATCGGAGAAATGGGCGGGCTTGGTCGTCGGCTTCGATGCCGAAGATGATCTACGTCGAGGGATCACAAGATCAAGCTCCCACTTCACCAAGTCATGAAACTTGTGAAGAAAACACCCTATACTACTTGGCAAGAGGTAGAGGATGAAGAAATAGGAAGTGGGTTCAGTTTAGAATTGGATTTCTCACTCATTTTGGCTAGTTGCCATTGATGGAGGCAAGCTATCTTCATTGTTGAAGATGAAGAAGATGAAGAAGATAATATTATGAGTTATTTTCAAAAAGAAAATAATATCAATACTTATCATATGGCAACCATGATTAGGTGTAGAGAATAGACCATGGTTAGTTGGAATGGTTAGGGTTAAGCATGAGACAAATATGGTGGACTTGTTCAAAGCTTCATGAAGCTTCAACTAGAAAACAAATCAAGCCACCATTTCTCATTATCTTTCCAAAAATGAATAAATAAATAAATAAATGAATAAGTAAATAAAATCAAAACCCTAACCATCACATAACCATGGTTTAATCTAAACATACACCCAAACATTCATGTATCATCAAACATGATACAATCTTGTGCACAAAAGTATATCACATATACAACTTGTGTACATCAAGTGAGAAAATCCAATTTAAGTGAACCAATACTAGTTAATGCAAAGTAATATATCAAATATATAATTATGCATTAAATCATTAAATCAATACTTGATTTAACGATCCGGTCATATCGCATATAACCGACTAGTATCCAATGTATCGGTTTATCGAATCAATCCTCGATTCGATAACTAGGTTATATCACATACAACCATTCGATACATTCATCGCGAGAAATAGAATACGGTATCACATACATGCATTATTCTCGGTCCCGCACATATCTCATATACGCTTCTATTTCGTTTCGCTTGAGCCAGGAAACCTCTGTGTAGGACTCTAAAGACTCGTCAATACGCCGGCAGCAGATGATGATCATATCAAGCACCCACAAGCCGCAAGCGGTCTGCTAAACGTAACGGCCACCCGGGTATTGAGCGATCAGAAGATCGACGAGCAAGCCCGCTCACACTCCTGTGAATCCAACCAGTAACACTTACCGTACAGTCCGGTCTGTTCGTCTGATATGTCGCATATCTCGCCTAGGGGTGGCAAACATCAGACCAAAATAGCTTGATAAGTCATGCCGACGTGTGGTCCATAACAATCGTGAAACTACTGATAACTCTTACCAGTATATCACAGCAACCCTGGCCAGGGATTTCCTGTTATGGCCAGTCGTGCATAGCGCAACATCAACCCCCAATACCGGGAGAGACGAATCCCCTCCTATCGCTCATTGCCTCCATGTGAATCGGGACTGTACCCAAAAACCACCTGTTTGCACGACTCAGTAGAACCGTGGTAGGGTGGAAATCAAAGCACAGTGGGAGACACACAAGACTCTATGACGATCTCGGGTCAACAGACTAAGCTGTACCAGTGTCACCAGAGAACTGCCATCTGACGTGAGGTATAATACCATCTGGGAGTTCTCGGTGAGTCCGTTCAGTGTACCCAGTCTCCACTGAGCACCCGCATACCATCTCTGATGTCAAACACCAATGGATATGGGATCATCCATCGCCCATCACATGGGTCGAGAAGATATACGTTAATCTACTCTGGAATATCGATGCCCCGTCTCGATATTCCCTCGACTAGGAACATTGAAGGATGTACTCATGGACTACCCAGGCCCCACTAGTATGATCTGCATCATAGTCCTGGAAGTCGAGTACGCATCCTAAGGGCTTTATCAACATGTAATCAGAGAGACAGAAAGTATACATGTTAAGATAAAGGGCAACCAGATAGCGTACTATCATGTCGAGGAAGAAAGTCTTACCTATGTATGTCCCAGCATCCACTACATTATACATCCAATGTACAGTAATGGCCTCTAGGGCATACATATAACTAACAGGGTCTACAGACTAACCTGTACCAGTGTCACCAGAGAACTGCCATCTGACGTAAGGTATAATACCATCTGGGAGTTCTCGGCGAGTCCGTCCAGTGTACCCAGCCTCTACTGAGCACCCGTATATCATCTCTGATGTCAAAGACCAATGGATATGGGATCATCCATCGCCTATCTGTATGGGTCGAGAAGGTATACGCTAGTCTACTCTGGTATATCGATGCCCTATCTCGATACACCCACGACTAGGGACCTTGAAGGATGTACTTATGGACTACCATGTCCCCACTAGTATAATCTGCATCATAGTCCAGGTAGTCAAGTACACATCCTAAGGGCTTTACCAACATGTAACAGAGAGACAATCAGTGTACATGTTAAGATAAAGAGCAACCAGATAGCATACTATCATGTCGAGCAAGAAAGTCCTCCCTATATATGTCCCAGCATCCACTACAATATACATCCTATGTACAGTAATGGCCTCTAGGGCATACATATAACTAACAATCTCTCACTTGCACTAGGGCCATCTGTAGCAGTGGTTGCAGTATCTCATACTCAACCATCCCATAAAAGTCTCTCTCTGGGAAAAGGCCTTTGTGAGTGGATCCGCCGTGTTGTCCTCTGAGTCTACTCTCCTAACCTCGATCCCCTGGAGATCAACCATCTCCACGATCAGGTGATACTGCCTAAGAATATGTCTGGATCACTGATGGGACGGACGTTCCTAGGCATAAGCCACAACTGCATTGTCACATAATGGGAGAAACGAAATTCATCTCATGAACTAATATACACCCAGACTGCCTCTTTGGTAGCATCTTTGGTAGCGATATATCCAGCCTTTATCGTCTAGTATGCCACGGTATCTAGCTTGGAACTCTTCCAACATACCGTCCCTTTACTGAGGGTAAAGACAATGCCTGCGACTGACATTCAGTCGTCCTTATCACCCTGGAACCTTTCCAGTGATTCTCCCCAGGATCAATTGATACCAACTCACTGCAACTAGTGAGTATCCTAACATCCAATTAGATCTATCTCATAGATCCAAAACCCAGTATTTAGTAGGTATCACTTTGATCCTATATGGAGAATCCTTATGATAAGCGGAGATTGACCGAGCGTAGCATAGGAAACTACTTCCCTATCAAGAGTATGTCATCCACGTACTCTACGAGGATCACCACCATACTCCCTACTACCTTTTTGTATATACAAGGTTCATCTACCATTTTGATGATGTCAAACTCTTTGACTAACTCATCAAAACAGATGTTCCAACTCCGCGATACCTGCTTTATCACATAAAACATCTTGCACACATTTCCGCTGCTCCCACTGTCTACGAAGCCCTCTGACTGTGTACTTATAGACTCTCTCTTCTAAATCTTTATTTAGAAAAGCAGTCATGACACTCAACCGCCAGATATCGTAGTTATGGTATGTAGCCGTAGCAAGTAGGATCTGGATGGACTTAAGCATAGCTACTTAGAAAAGGTTTCATTATAATCCATACCTGGTCAATGATGCAAACCTTTAACAAGTCTAGCTTTGAAAGTCTCAACTTTTCCATGTACACCAAGTAATCTTCTCAAGATATACTTGCTCCTGATGGGGATTTAACCCTTCAGATAAAGCAACCAAAGTCCATACTTTGTTGGTGTATAAGGATTCCATCTCAGATCGCTAAGCATCCAACCATTCTTACAGAGTCTCACTCCTGATGGCCAGCTCAAAACTAGTTGGGTCATCATCTCATGATGCAATCCTCGCTCCCACTGTCATAGAGAAACCGAAGTATCTCTCAGGTGGGTGAGGAAACCTACTAGATCGGCGGAGAGGCTGAGGTTCGTTGGTTTCTATTGAATCTTTTGGTTCTACCAAATCATCAGCTGCAGTTTGTATAGCTGGAACTCTTTCCAGTTCTACCTCATAACCAATAATTTCTTCACAAGAAATTCCCTTTCACAAAGGTGGCATGCTGAGAAACAAAACATTTTTGTTCCTCGGTTAGGTAGAAGATATTCCCTTGCGTATGCTTGGGATATCCAACAAACTTCCACAGATCTGACTTTGCCTCGAGCTTGTCCGGATTTTGCTTTTAGACATAGGCCAGACAACCCTAAATCTTAACTGACTTAAGAGATGGGCTCTTCCCTTTCCATATCTCATATGAAATGGTAGGCATCTGATTTGATCGGAACCCTATTCAATAGGTATGCAACTTCATAAGTGCATAACTCCCTAAAAGGAAATAGGAAACTCGGTAGTACTCATCATAGAGCACACCATATCACATAGGGTGTTATTGCTCCGTCCCGATATACCATCGTGCTATGGTGTATACGGAGGAGTAATGCTGAGAGAGAATCTCATTCTCTTTTAGAATAATCCAGGAATTCCGTGCTCATGTATTCTCCTCCTTGATCACATCAAAGGACATAATACTTTTACCCGTATTTTGGTTCTCTACTTATAACTTATATTCTGTGAATATCTCAAAAGGTTCGGACTTGTGTTTCAACAGGAACATATGTCTGAATCTTGAGAGATTATCAGAGAATGTAATGAAGTACAAAGAACCGGTCTTGGCATGTGTAGACAAGGGACTTTCATACATCAACATGTATCATCCCAAGAGTTTACTAACTCTTTCTCTGCTTCCAATAAACGGAGCTATGGTCATCTAATCTTTGTGACATGACTGGCAAGTTTCATAAGATGTAAATTCAAATAGATTTAAATATACATCTAAATGTAACTTCAGCTAGTCGGGTCGCATTGATATGACCTAGTCTACAATACCTCAAGAAGGATCCGTTCATTTCTGAACTCTTCCTCTTGTGTGTGTTCCGTATACTAAGAACTGTAATTTGATTTAGAACGTCAATGCTTTTAGATAACGTGCCTGAACCGATCAACTTTTGATATAGGAAATGTTCAAAACATTATCCAACAATACAAAATTATATCCTTTCTTTACTAATAAAGAGACCGATATGATTTTGTATATCAGGTTCGGTATCTAATAACATTCGTTCAGAATCAATGTATTGGTAATACAGGGTGACAGTGACCAACAGACTTGGCTGCAACACTTGCCCCGTTTTCTGTCTCATGAAACTTATCACCTGTTCTCAGTTCTTTACCTATCTGTAGCCCATGTAACAAATTACATATGTGGGATCCTGATCCGGTATCTCATATCCAGGACGTAAAGAATACTGAGAAACAGTTCTGTATAATGAATACACCCGAAGATGATGTATCAGCATGCACTCTCTTCGTTTGGGCGGCATGGGAATCCTGGTATTCCCCTATTTCCTGCTCGGTCTTATAACAATTATAAGTCGGAGCGGGACCAACGTTCCCCAGCTCAATATAACAAGCGGGTTCGGTCAATAATCCGTATTATTATCTTGATTAAGGTGTGATATGGTCGCTACCTGGAGAGAGAGAGAAGAAAACACTCAGCGTGCGCTCTTGCAAGAATAGATTGGTTATTATTTTATCTAATCAGGATGGCTCCCACTGTTTTTATCAAATCTTCCTTCAAACCCTAAAAGGAAAGACTAGCCGGGATTAATTACACACTACAAGTTCACCAATCTTTCAGCCAGGCCAGTGTTGGTACTTTGAGGGAGGTCCCCCGTGCTTTCGCACGAACCTAATTAATGTAAATCTCGTTTTCCCAGAGGCGTAACCTCGTTAACACCTTTCTAGACACCTACTTGATCGGCTAATTGTAATGTGTAAAACTCTTCCAGGAGTAACTCTTACTCGCAGCGGGTATCGGGATCCAACTATCTCATAGAAGGTATGCAATCTCATTGCAAATTTCAACACTTGAAATTCCCGATAATATTTTGCCCCAAGCGATCTATGACCTTGACTGAGTCAACAAACCATAGACCGCAAGTAAAGTTCAACCCGTCATTTCTCGATTGAATTAAACCCACCCGCACGACCCTTGACTGAGTCAACAAGGCCGCACGACTACCCTAATCCAATCGCATCATATGCTTTGCAGATAAGCACTAATCAGCTACCGCACACTACGCCTTGACTGAGTCAACAAACGCAGCACGAATACTAACTATTACTTATCTGAAATGACGGAGGGCTACGACAGGTTTTTAAGAAAACCTTTTGCGTAATGAACTTTATATCGTTGTAGAATCAAATGATTTTAAAATGGAGTGTTTTTGAGGCTTTTCTAGTTTTGCTAAAGGGGTCACTCCCGGTGAAGGGATCGTCGGCCCTTTCCTCGTCGAATGAGGTGCGGGATATATCATATATATCGCTGTGCAAAGCAGAAACTATAGAAGCAATCAAAAGACAAACCGAGGGTTGTAGCATCTGCCAGTTATTGCTAAAGGGGTCACTCCCGGTGAAGGGATCGTCGGCCCTTTCCTCGTCGAATGAGGTGCAGGATATATCATATATACCGCTGTGCAAAGCAAGAACTGTAGCTACCTGTTTTATTTTGAAATTCGATTCTATAACATCTTTAAGTTTCTTTTACTTTCATTAATCATATTAATGAAGTCCCATCATTTAAGTACCTAAACATCACAGATAAATACGACGTACACTTATGCCATCCGCATTCGCCTCGATGTCCCCTCGTGCACCGTTAGGTTAGGTAACTAACGACAGAGCGGGGAAGGGCTAGCGCGGGTGTAAAACATAAGTAACGTCTATATAATATATCACATATACTATATACAGTATTTATCACAGAACATCACATGATCACATCACAGATATCGCAGCAGAAGAATCATATGAAACATTGGATATACTAGGACGTCCGTGTTTTCAATACGAGCCAGTATAAAACACGGATTCCACGGTCGCGATGAATAGCCAAACCCACACCCCTAGACCCCTACGAGAGCAGCAAGCAACCCTACCTATTCTAGAGTTAGGAGACCCGGACTCGACTCCTCGAGTTGGTCTCCCACTGGACTTCAGAACCCGGTTACTTGTGCCCTCCTCCTTGGGTCTATCCTAGTGCGGAAAAGAAAATAATATACAAATGGTGACATCTTCCGCAACCTGGAAGTGCCCCAATAAAAGAATATTACATATAAGTTTTTACATGAATGAAAATGAAAAACACTCATCTCACATAAAATCCCCCGGCTATTCAAACACGACGATCCAATATAACATATCCAGCAACACATAACATCACATGTCATCAACGTAAGTAATTATGCGCATCCCAATTGTCGTTGACATATAGCAACGAAACCGGTGATATCACATATTACACTTACGGTCACAGAAAAGAAAGTGTAAAACTACAATAGTTGGAATCCGCAACCTCTTTAGACATCACATGCCTAACCATCTGAATTTATTAGACATCACATGCCTAACAATTTTAAACCCCGCATTTTAGTCTCATTTATCGAAAACTCTTTTCAATATCTAGTCGGGCAATTCAACAAGATTCCCGGCATCCTGACCGAATGCTCGTCGCAAACTTCAGTAGACGGCCGCACCCCCGATACCGTCGACGAAGTGCACCAAGGCGGAACACCGCTGCCGCGAGCACCCGAACGGATGCTTTCGGCGACGTGGTTCTCCTACAGTCACTTGGTCGGGGCTAATGGGTGTAGCTGTCTATTAAGTTTATCCGGCGAGTATCCGCGTACGCTACGTGATTGCGACGGACTTTTGATCACATCAAAATTCCGTGGCAACCGATCAAGTGAGACTAAACTGCTATGTTTTTAACATTCATATTAGTTATCTCATAACTCCTTGTGGATTCCAAATATTGTATCACATTCCAGATAAATAGAAAATGTTAAACTTTCCGATCGAACAGTCAAACACCCAAGTTTTCCCAAATGGTTTTCAACACTTGAAATAAGTTTAAAAACATCCATTTCAAGCCACAGTACCAATGGTCCAGCCGTAGAAGGGTCAAGCCAACGCCTCACATGTGGCACGCCGTACTGCCCCAAACCCTAAGGTTCAAAGGGCAGTTCAAGACGGTCACATAATCGAGTTAAGGTTTGTTGTCTTCTAGAGGGACCATCGCGTTACTTGCACTACTTAGAACGTCATTAAACTACGGAAAGATCCAACACTTGGAAATTTCCCGGCAGGGGAAAAAGTGGGTATTTATATCCGGTCGAACTTCTTAACATATTCAAAAATTATCCGGAAAACACATAGACGGAGTTAAACTTTCTGATCGAAACACCGAGTCCCCAATACACCCCAAAAAACCCAACTGTTGAGTATCAATTAAAAATTCCCATAAAATACAGCAACTGAAGATAGAGATTACTGTGCAAACAAAAGTGAACAAGCTCACTGTATTGTCGCGGAACCGCCGCCCAACCTAGGGTACGGCCACGGTTCCGCGGCGGTTTAGTCGAATTGGGTCCACGAATTTCACAGTAATTCCTAGAAAACCTTGCTGAATTTTTTGGCTATTTTTAATTTGGAAAAATCCACATTTTCAGAAAATGTACAGAGAGTGGTCTCGGGTTAGGGTTTCGGGTTCGATCGGGTTTCTAGCTTCGTCTACACATCACCTAAGGCTCTAGCTAGGCTCTGATACCACTGTAGGGTTACTAGGCACACACTAGAGGTTCCACAAGGCATCAACCATGCCAAATTCAAATTTTTCCGGTGCCGAGAAACCCTAATACGGATCGTTAACTAGAGAATAGGCGAAACCAAATGCGAATAAACAACTTTACTCTAAAGTGAAGGGAAATACAACCTTTGTAGATCCGGTCCTCCACCTCCATAGCTCCGCGTTGACGTTCCTCCGCTGCGATCATCGGATCCCGGACTCTAGTAATGGTTTCGTCGAAGAAATGATCGGGCTAGATTGTCGACTTCGATGCCGAAGATGATCTACGTCGAGGCAATTCAAGATCAAGCTCCAACTTCACCAAGTCATGAAACTTGTGAAGAAAACACCCTATACTACTTGGCAAGTGGTAGAGGATGAAGAAATAGGAAGTGGGTTCACTTTAGAATTGATTTCTCACTCTTTTTCTCAAGTCACCATTGAAGCTAGCAAGCTTCTTTCTTCTTGAAGAAGAAGAAGAAGAAGAAAAAGAATATGATAAGAATAATGAATAAATGGAAAATAATGTGATTCTTATCATAATGCAACCTTGGGTTAGTTTAACAAGTGTAGAGAATAAACTAGGGTTTAGTTGAATGGTTAGGGTTAAGGAAAAAACAAAATGGTCAAAGCTTTCAAAGCTTCATGAAGTTTCAAGAATGAAACAAATTAAGCCACCATTTTATTCTTGCCAAAATAAACAAATAAATAAATAAAATGAATAAGTGAATAATTCAAAACCCTAACCATTCACTTAACTATGGTTTAAAGTAAACACATACCCAAGCTTGCATGTATCATCAAACATGATACAATCAAGTGCACAACAACTATATCATATATACAATGTGCACATCAAGTGAGAAAATCCATCTTAAGTGAACCAATACTGGTTAATGTAAAGTAATATATCAAATATATAACTATACATTAAATCATTAAATCAACACTTGATTTAACGATCCGGTCATATCGCATATGACCGACTAATATCCAATGTATCGACTTATCGAATCAATTCTCGATTCGATAACTAGGTTATATCGCATACAACCAATCGATACATTCATCACGAGAATAGAATACGGTATCACATACACGCATTATTCTCGGTCCCGCACATATCTCATATGCGCTCCTATTTCGTTTTGCTTGAGCTAGGAAACCTCTGTGTAGGACTCTAAAGACTCGTCAATACGCCGGCAGCAGGTGATGATCATATCAAACACCCACAAGCCGCAAGTGGTCTGCTAAACGTAACGGCCACCCGGGTATTGAGCGATCAGAAGATCGATGAGCAAGCCCGCTCACACTCCTGTGAATCCAACCAGTAACACTTACCGTACAGTCCGGTCTGTTCGTCTGATATGTCGCATATCTTGCCTAGGGGTGGTAAACGTCAGACCCCAGTAGCTCGATAAGTCGTGTCGATATGAGGTCTATAACAGTTCGAGAAACTACTGGTAACACTTACCAGTAAATCTCAGCAATCCTGGCCAGGGATTTCCGGTTATAGCCAATCGAACACAGCGCAACATCAACTCCCTATACCGGGAGAGACGAATCCCCTCCTATCGCTCATTGCCTCCATGTGATTCGGGACTGTACCCAAAAACCACCGTTTTGCACGCCCTCTTGGACGTGGTAAGGTGGAAATCAAAGCACAGTCGGAATCACACAAGACTCTATGACGATCTCGGGTCAACAGACTAACCTGTACCAGTGTCACCAGAGAACTGCCATCTGACGTAAGGTATAATACCATCTGGGAGTTCTCGGCGAGTCCGTCCACTATACCCAGCCTCTACTGAGCATCCGTATATCATCTCTGATGTAAAACACCAATGGATATGGGATCATCCATCGCCTATCTGTAGGGGTCGAGAAGGTATACGCTAGTCTACTCTGGTATATCGATGCCCCGTCTCGATACACCCACGACTAGGGACCTTGAAGGATGTACTTATGGACTACCATGTCCCCACTAGTATGATCTGCATCATAGTCCAGGTAGTCAAGTACACATCCTAAGGGCTTTACCAACATGTAACAGAGAGACAATCAGTGTACACGTTAAGATAAAGAGCAACCAGATAGCATACTATCATGTCGAGCAAGAAAGTCCTCCCTATATATGTCCCAGCATCCACTACAATATACATCCTATGTACAGTAATGGCCTCTAGGGCATACATATAACTAATACCCCGGCCGTCTTTCAGATGCCAAATGCAGAACAAAATTTTTATAACTGGTGCTATCGCATACTATAACCCGGATCTTGCCATTAACGCTAAACTAACAAATTACAAAGTGGGTAGAAAGGCTATACCGAACGATCCGAGTCCTTCGTTCTTTAGCCATCATCCCACGCTCCTTTGCGGCATCTGCGATCTCACTCGATCTCCGGTCTCCTCGTCCAGGTGGCACCACGTCAACGGATCTTTATACGGGCTCCCGCCTCTGAACCGAGGCAACTCGGACATGAAGTTTGCTAGCCGACATGTCCAAGATTGATGTAGAGAATGAGTAGAATACTTTGTCTCGTTTCATCCAAAACCATGGACGAACGGTTAATGAAGTTGTCTTTTTAATGGAGTAATGAGAAATGAGCTATCAAATTTCCATGAACCAAATTAATTATCTTTTTTCCAAACAATGGCCGGCCACTATATAAGAGGAGAGGGTGAGTGTAAGAGCAAGGGGGTGACCATAATGGAAAAGATCAAGAAGAAATATCCTTAAGCTTTACAAGAAACATTAAAGCAAAAGGTGACTCACTTAAACACCTCATCAAAACCATTAATGCAAACAATGAGTCACTAAACCTAGTCATCCATCTAGAAGCTTCCACTCATGACTCACCCTCATGACACACCTTCATGAAAAAGATAAATTCGTAATAAACCAAATGTTTAAGACGGGTGATAGAAAACTGGCAACTTCGAAAAGTGATCCAGAAACGAATTTCAGGATAACCCCGTAACAGTATAAACATACCCGCATTTGTATTACGACCGAATACAAATACAACTGAGACAAAGATATTATATCTACACAGTATAATACTCGGATCCGGCTTAAACCAAGGCCCACCAGTTTTATCTGCCCGAAATATGACACGTGCGTAAACGCACGTGCATTTTCCGAACCCTGCCATAAAACCATACGGCCTCTACAACGTTTCGCCCGAACTTGGGAAACTATCTGTGGGGGACTCTAATGACTCATCAGTACCCTGGCAGTGGGTTTAACCACAAGCACGTCAGCGGCACTAGCAGTGCGTAACGGCTGCCCATGTACTAACCTCAAGGGAAGCCGATGAGCGAACTTATCCTGGAACCCTACTGAGCCTAACAGTGACAATATACATACAGTCCGGTCCGTTCGTCTATGAGTATCGCATATCGGGCCTAGGGGGCTGGTAACGTCAGACCCCCAATAGCGGTATAAGTCGTGTCGGAGACAAGCCCTGAACACCATGAGAAACTACTGGAATACTTACCAGTAATTCTCACTTGCCTTGGCTAAGGACTTGGTGTAATGGCTTTCCTAGACACAACGCGATCTCACCCCTAATACTGGGAGAGACGAATCCCCTGCCGATCCGCTCACTTGCCTCCATATGGCTCGGGACTGTACCCAAAAAATACCTGTTTGCACGACTCCTTTGAGCCGTGGTAGGGTAGAAATCAAAGAACAGTGGGAACTCACACGAGACAAATGACGACCTCAGGTCGATGAACTAACCTGTACACATGTCACCAGGGAACTGCTATCTGACGCTAGGTATAATACCAACTAGCAGGTTCCCGGCAAGTCCTGTCCGGTGTACTTATAACCCAATGAGCACCTGTATACATCTTAGGTGATCCAACTGACACCAATGGCTTATAAGACCGGCTACCGCCCCTCGTCGGGGTCTCGACTGTATACACTAGTCTACTCCAGAATATCGATGCCCTGTCTCGAAACTCCCACGACTAGGGACCACAATTAAGGATGTGCTTATAGACTACCCAACTCTCACGTATATGATCGCCATCATACTGTTGGTAGTCAAGCAAGATCCTAAGGGCTCTATCAACGTGTAACAGCGATCAGTCACTTGAACCTATACACGACTGATAAAGGCAAACCAGATAGCATACTATCATCTCGAGTAAGACTGTACTACCGGTATAGGTCCTCCTCAATCATTGCAATCATGTACCTGCGATCCAATAATTTACTTTGAGGGCACTATATCCAAAAAATTCCTGGTATTCGTCGTCAGACACCGGGGCATCGAGATAGACCCGTCGAAGATTAAGGCGATCATGGAAATGCCTCCGCCAAGGACTCTTAAGCAATTGCGGTCTCTCCAAAGGAAGCTCGCGTATATCTAGAGATTTATAGCCAATTTCTCAGGCAAATGCCGTCCTTATAGCCACCTGATGAAGAAGGGAACCCCTTTCGTCTGGGATCACAAATGTCAAAGCGCGCTGGACGAAATCAAGCAATACCTGCAGAACCCGCCAGTACTGGCCGCTCCCGTTAAAGGAAAACCTCTCATTCTTTATACAACAGCCCTCGAAGGTTCCTTAGGCGCATTATGGGCACAAGAGAACGATCAAGGGAAGGAGAGAGCCCTCTACTATTTGAGTCGAGTTCTACTGGGGGCAGAAAGCAATTACTCTCCCATCGAAAAACACTGCCTGGCATTGATCTTCGCGATAACGAAGCTCAGGCACTATGCGTTGGCGCATGAAGTCCGTCTTATATCGAAGGTGGATCCTCTCAAGTATTTGATGTCAAAGGCCATATTGAAGGGGAGACTCGCTAAATGGGCCCTGCTTTTGATGGAGTTCTCGATAACCTATCAGCCTCTTAAGGCAGTGAAAGGCCAGGCCATCGCCGACTTCCTCGCCGAGCATCCGATACCTGCCGATTCTCCTTTGAATTGCGAACTGCCAGAAGAACATGCGTTTGACACGATCGACGGGAGTGATACCCGGTGGGAACTTTACTTCGATGGAGCATCTTCGATGAAGAAGCGCAAATAAAGTATGCCCATAATCAAATCAGGGGTAGGCCTCATCTTCGTAACTCCACAAGGAGGGATAATGCGCTTTGCCTTCTCCTTAACAGAGCCAAGGACAAACAATGAAGCCGAGTATGAAGCCTTGATAGCGGGTCTCAAGATCGCCATCGATATGGGAATTGAAAACCTTCTCATATACGGAGACTCCCAGCTGGTCGTCAGTCAAGTAAACAGCGACTATCAAACGTGCAAACCAGAACTGGTGAAGTACGGCGAGAGGGTGCGGCAACTGCTGACCCGAATACCTTCCTACACCTTGGAAAGCATACCGCGTGCGGAAAATAGCAAAGCGGATGCATTAGCCAAGCTCGCTAAAGAACTAGCCGACGAGAACCTCGATAACGTGAGGATCGTTGTGCAAAGCCGTCGGGTGCTCGCATCAGCAGAAATATCTTTGGAGTCGTACGAAGAAAAGGGAACGACCGAACAAATGGCTCTGCAAGTAAATGACCAAGAAAAGGTTGAAGATTGAAGAGAGGTCTTTATAGACTACTTCAAATCCCGCCGAACGCCGGAAGATGCGTCCTCAAAATATCAGCTCATGAAGCGAGCCCTATCTTTTGCCTTCGTCAATGATACTCTGTACAAGAGGTCATTTGATTCTCTGTGGTTAAGATGCCTGGGACCTGAAGAAGCAAAAAGAGTCGTCCAAGAAACTCATGACGGACTTTGCGGCTCTCACCAAGCCGGGCCGAAGATGAAGTTGAAAATCAAACGGATGGGTTATTACTGGCCCATGATGATCCAGGACTGCCTTGAGTATGCGAGGCAATGCCACTCATGCCAGATCCATGGGGACTTTATCCATCAGCATCCAAATCCACTACATCCAACGGTGGCTAGCTGGCCGTTCGAAATGTGGGGAACTGACATAATCGGCCCCATCGAACCAGCATCGTCCAGAGGACATCGATTCATTTTGGTGACGACTGATTACTTCTCCAAATGGGCAGAAGCAGTACCGCTAAGGGAAGTGAAGACGGAGAATATCCTCTATTTCTTCAAGACACACGTCATTTATCGGTTTGGAACTCCACGACGAATTATCTCCGATAATGGGCCAGCCTACAGAAGCCACAAGATCAGCCGCTTCGCACAACAGCACAACATAGACTGGAGATACTTGTCAGTTTATAATCCCCAAGCTAACGGTCTTGCTGAGGCCTTCAATAAAACCTTGACGAAGATCGTGAAAAAGACGGTGTCACGAAATAAAAAGGACTGGCACGAGAGACTGCATGAAGCTCTCTGGGCATATCGAACTACGTTCAAAACGGCCACGAACACAACGCCATACGCATTGGTATTTGGTATAGAGGCGGTGCTCCTTCTCGAGATAGAGTTACCCACTCTACGAGTAGCAGTCCATTATGAGCTAACGGATGAAGATAATGCTCACCTTCGGTTTGAGGAGCTCGATGCCCCTGATGAAACCCGGCTCCTGGCGCAGCAAAATCTGGAAGCTTATAAAGCAAAGATGACGCGCTCATATGAAAGATTGACCAGGCCGAGGACGTTCTGCCAAGGCGAACTCGTGCTAGTGGTCAAAAGACCTATGATCCCCAATCGCACCAAGCGGGGGAAATTCGAGCCAAACTATGAAGGCCCGTATATCATAGACAAGGTCTACCAGGGTGGAGCCTATCTACTCATGGACATGCATGGTGAAAGACCTTTCAGGCCAATAAACGGTCGCTTCGTGAAGAAATATTACGCTTGACGAGTCATGGCCTAGGTCAACGATAGATGACGACGACTATGTCCGCTCGCTATCTTCCTAAGCCTAAACTCTGTAAGTAGTAACCGGCTTAAACTAACAACGGACCGAAACGTCCTTAAACTAACAACGGACCGAAACGTCCTTAAACTAACAACGGACCGAATCGTCCTTAAACTAACGATGGACCACTATGTCTTAAAACTAGCCGTTGATCGAGAGGTCGATAAGCTACGATGGATTGCAGCGTCCCAAAGCTGATACAAAAAAAAAAGAATAAAAAAAGAGAAAAGAAAAAGAAAACGGTATGTCCATAAGCAAAATGAGCACGGATGAAAACCCGAAAGGGCTCCGTGAGTAAAAACAGCAGGGCTATCAGCGAGTCTTGTGAAAACCCGAAAGGGCGCAACCTCGTAAGAATAAAAAAAAGAGAAAAAAGAAAACGGTATGTCCATAAGCGAAATGGGAACGGATGAAAACCCGAAAGGGCTCCGTGAGTAAAAACAGCAGGGCTACCGGCGAGTTTTGTGAAAACCCGAAAGGACGCAATCTCGTTAAAAGACACTTTCAAGGTCCTCTCGACTTTGTAAGGAGAAACCACCTGCGTGAGATCCTTATGACTCACAAGGGAGCAACACACTTAGGAATCCTCACGATTCTTAAGGAGAAATTACACTTGCGAGATCCTCACGACTCGTAAGGAGAATCCTCTTATGGGACCCTCACGGCTCATAAGATTCAAAAGTCTTAAGCTACAGGGATCTGAACTTGTTCTTAAGTAGCCCCCACAACCTTCGATACCACCCTACAAGCGGCTCAGTGCCGACCCTTGTATACAATCCACGGGCGCGAATGAACATTTCCCTAACACAGTCCCATCCGTGACTAGGGATATGTTCGCACGATGAGCAACCCTTGTGAGTCCTCTCAACTTATAAGGAGAAAACACTCTTGTAAGATCCTTACGACTTATAAGGGAACATGCACTTAGGAATCCTCATAATTCCTAAGGAGAAAACGCACCTACGAGATCCTCACGATTTGTAGGGAGAAATACCTTCATGAGACCCTTACGGCTCATGAAGTCAAAAGCCTTAGTCGACAGGATCCTAACCCTGTTTACTAAGCCACCTTTGTTCGACATCGACAGAGGAAAATGATGATTCGCTCCTGGCAATATCACAGTTGTAGCGGTGCTGATACCGAAATCGGTGTCTAATCCCAAGTTTGCAGCGAAAAGCTAGCAAGCCACACATGCATACGAAATAGCCGAAATGATGGGGCAACTTGCAAATAAAAAAAAATAGCAAGTAAAAAAAATGTATGCATGCAAAATAGCCGAAATGATTGGGCAACTCGCAATAAAAAAGCAGCGACTAAAAAAAAAAAAACAAATAGCCGAAATGATTGGGCACCGCGAAAAATAGCTGAAATGATTGGGCAATCGCGACCTTCGCGATATAAAAGCTGAAATGATAGAGCATCGCGGAAAGAAGTAATATATATATATATATATATATATATATATATATATATATATAAATGAAGTTTTTGCCCTACAGGTGATATCGCATCAATCCCTGTATACAATCCAGGGGCACAAACAAAGAAAGAATCACACCTTTCCTCCCTAGGTTTTCATCAGAAGGAGAGGCCAAATCTCAATGGTTCATAGACACCCTAAAGATCATCTCAACATTCGTCTTATTACAACGGACACAATATCAAGCAAAGCGGAACAGCGGCAACCCCCAGTTCCATGATTCGGCGGTGCACAGATGACCGAGAGTCAAACCCCGACTCCGTGAAATACGGATAAAGTTGAAATTCCTGGTTACATGGAACGCGGATTATGTCACTTCTGACCCCGTGGAAAACATCCAGAGCGGATCCTGGTCCTCGCAGAGCACGGCAGTGAACCCGTGTGAAGCATCCAGAGCGGAGCCTAGTCCTCGCCGAACACGGCAGTGAACCCGTAGGAAGCATCTAGAGCAAAATTCCTGGCTACGTGGAACACGGATTATTTCACTTCTGACCCCGTGGAAAACGTCCAGAGCGGAGCCTGGTCCTCGCCGAACACGGCAGTGAACCCGTGGGAAGCATCCAGAGCAAAATTCCTGGCTACTTGGAACGCGGATTATGTCACTTCTAACCCCGTGGAAAACGTCCAGAGCGGATCCTGGTCCTCGCAGAGCACGGCAGTGAACCCGTGTGAAGCATCCAGAGTGGAGCCTGGTCCTCGTCGAACACGGCAGTGAACCCGTGGGAAGCATCAGAGCAAACATTGGACTGTGGGGTCCTTAAACCCATGGACTATGATGTCTTTAACCTCGACCGCGATGTCTTAAAACTAACATCGGACTGTAAGGCCCTTAAACTCATGGACTATGATGTCCTTAACCTCGACCGTGACATCTTAAAACTAACATCGGACTGTGGGGTCCTTAAACTCATGGACTATGATGTCCTTAACCTCGACCGTGACGTCTTAAAACTAATATCGGACTGTGAGGTCCTTAAACTCATAGACTATGATGTCCTTAACCTCGACCGTGATGTTTTAAAACTAACAACGGACCGTGGAGTCCTTAAATCCATGGACTATGATTTCCTTAACCTCGACCGCGATGTCTTTAAACTACGGTATCCTGGAAAACATCCAGAGCGGAACCTAGTCCTCGCCGAACACGGCAGTGAACCCGTGGGAAGCATCTAAAGCAAAATTCCTGGCTACGTGGAACGCGGATTATGTCACTTCTGACCCCGTAGAAAACGTTCAGAGCGGATCCTGGTCCTCGCAGAGCACGGCAGTGAACCCGTGTGAAGCATCCAGAGCGAAGCCTGGTCCTCGCCGAACACGACAGTGAACCCGTAGGAAGCATCCAGAGCAAACATTGGACTGTGGGGTCCTTAAACCCATGGACTATGATGTCCTTAACCTCGACCGCGATGTCTTAAAACTAACATCGAACTGTGAGGTCCATAAACTCATGGACTATGATGTCCTTAACCTCGACTGTGACATCTTAAAACTAACATCGGACTGTGGGGTCCTTAAACTCATGGACTATGATGTCCTTAACCTCGACTGTGACGTCTTAAAACTAATATCGGACTGTGAGGTCCTTAAACTCATGGACTATGATGTCCTTAACCTCGACCGTGATGTCTTAAAACTAACAACGGACTGTGGAGTCCTTAAATCCACGGACTATGATGTCCTTAACCTCGACCGCGATGTCTTTAAACTACGGTATCCTGGAAAACATCCAGAGCGGAACCTAGTCCCCGCCGAACACGGCAGTGAACCAATGGGAAGCATCTAGAGCAAAATTCCTGGCTACGTGGAACGCGGATTATGTCACTTCTGACCCCATGGAAAACGTCCAGAGCGGATCCTGGTCCTTGTAGAGCATGGCAGTGAACCCGTGTGAAGCATCCAGAGCGGAGCCTGGTCCTCGCCGAACACGGCAGTGAACCCGTGGGAAGCATCCAGAGCAAACATTGGACTATGGGGTCCTTAAACCCATAGACTATGATGTCCTTAACCTCGACCGCGATGTCTTTGTAAGTGCACGGCGGCGCCCCGGCCGTCAATCCGACGCCGGAATGCGGAAGCGGTGATAAACTTAAATTTTGCGGACTTTGCAAACCGGCACCACCGCGCACTAAACTCCGGATCGTAACCATTAACAAGTCTAAGCTAACTAGAATACGGGTTAGAGATGTATACCGACGATCCAAGTCCTCCGGTCTTCATCTCCACTCCGATCTCCTCGCGGGATCTCCGTCCGTCTCCTCCTCGTCGGAAAGGGCACCACATCGCCTGTAGCTTTTACGGGCTCCCACCTCAATACCGAGGCAACTCGGGCGCGAAGCTGGCGAATCGACGCGTCCAAGATTTGCTGTAGGAAGTGTAGTGTAGAGGCTACTTGTCTCTTTGGGGTTTGTTGCCTTTGGATGGAGGAATGAAGATTGAACTTTGGAGGGAAAAGAAGCTACCAATTTTGCAAGCCAAATGAGATGATCAAAATGAAGCACAAAATGAATCTCTCATTTTTTTTTTCTCCTCATCATGAAGTGGCCGGCCATTCTAAGTGGGAATGGTGGAGGGAAAAGAATGGATATGTATGATGAAGGGAGGTGAGTGTAGGAGTGAAGAGGGGTGACCACATCAAGGGACATAGAAACAAACAAGCATGCTTCACATTAAACCCACCCATACCTTCATCAAATCAACATTAAAAGCAAGCATGGTGCAAAGATAAGAAAGCTATCATAATCAATCCATTATGCAAGAAAACCCCTCCACAAAAGTAATTTGCAAAACTGCAAATTACCCCCTCCATCGGAAAAGTCCGGCCGGGAAAGAACAAACGAAAACCGGCCGGAACGGAATGCAAACTGGCAACTCCAGAAAACTGGTCCCGTAATAAATTACAGGAAAAACCCCGATACTGTGCATACACACCCGCATCTGTATTCCGACCGGATACAAATGCAATGAGACAAAATCTACACTGTACTAAACTAGGACCGGCTTAAACCAAAGCCGGCTAGTAATATCCGTTCGATCCTGATCCGTGCAATACCGCACGTATCTGATCGAACCCTGCCATATACCTATACGGCTACTAGTACAAAACGTCCGATCCTGATCCGTGCAATACCGCACGTATCTGATCGGACCCTGCCATATCTCCATACGGCCTCTACAGCGTTTCGCCCGAAAACTGAGTAACTGAAAGTGTGGTAGACTCTAAAGACTCGTCAATACTATGGCTGTGGATTTAACCACTAGCACGTCAGAGGTATAAGCCAATACGTAACGGGCCACCAGCTATTGACTAAAAGGGACGTCGATGAGCGAACTCATCCTGACACCCTACTGAGCCTGTCAGTGACAATATCCGTGCAGTCCGGTCCGTTCGTCTATGAGTATCGCATGGCGGGCCTAGGGGGTTGGTAAAAGTCAGACCCCCAAAAGCGGTACAAGTCGTGTCGGAGTGTAGCCCAGAACACCCTGAGATACTACTGGAATACCTACCAGTAAATCTCCTTGCCTTGGCCAAGGACTTTGTGTAATGGCTCTCCTAGACACAGCGCGACCTCACCCCCAATACCGGGAGAGACGAAACCCCCGAAGATCCGCTCACTGCCTCCATGTGGCTCGGGACTGTACCCAACTAAAACCTGTTTGCACGACTCCTTTGAGCCGTGGTAGGGTAGTAATCAAAGCACAGTGGGAACTCACACGAGACAAATGACGATCCCCAGGTCGATGAACTAACCTGTACACATGTCACCTGGGAACTGCTATCTGACGTCAGGTATAAGACCAACTAGCATGTTCCCGGCGAGTCCTGTCCGGTGTACTCATAACCCAATGAGCACCTGTATACATCTTAGGTGATCCAACTGACACCAGTGGCTTGTGAGACCGGCCACCGCCCCTCGTCGGGGTCTCGACTGTATACACTAGTCTACTCTGGAGAATCGATGCCCTGTCTCGAAACTCCCACGACTAGGGACCTTTTAAGGATATGCTTGTAGACCCCAGCTCTCACGTATATGATCGCCCTCATACTGCTGGTCGTCAAGCAAGAATCCTAGGGGCTCTATCAACGTGTAATAGTGACGTGTCATGTCACCTAAAGCAGTACACGATGATAAAGGTAAACCAGATAGCATACTATCATCTCGAGTAAGACTGTCCTACCGGGATAGGTCCTCCCTCAATCATTACAATCACGTACCTGTGACCTAATAATTGACTCTGAGGGCACTATCTCCAACAATCTCCCACTTGCACTCAAGGCTAATTATTGCGATGTCGCATACTCACAGCCCGTGTGATACCGAACATCCAACTCCTCTACTAGTCAGTCTCACAAAGCTCGTTTGCGGAACTATTGCGTTCGAGGAATAGCCTCAGTGAGTGGATCCGCTTAGTTGTTTCTTTCTATGTCTCTCTATATCTCAAGTTCGCGGAGAAAGCCATCTCCCGAAATGAGCAAAATCAGTCTTAGAATATGTCTGGATGTCTGATGGGACGTAGCTCATAAATGAACTCCAAATCCAAACTTCTTAGACTGTATTGACAACTGAACTTAATCAGTGTCGTGCGCGCCATGCCTCCCTCAGTATTGCCTTGGATCACCTGTCCAAAATACTGCCCTACATCAGAGGGAAAACTATAACTCTGACAACCTCCTTGTCGTCCATGTCACCTTGGAAGCCTGGAATGATAACCGTCTCCTGAATGAGGCTGTCGTTATCATATCCCTAGAACATCCACTTATGTTCTAAAACTGCTTCCGACTGTTTCTCCAGGATTGGATTAATGTCAACTTATTGCATCTAGTGCAAGAACAACATCTGGTGTGGTACTTGACATCTCATGATTGACTCACTTGCCTAAGCAAGTGATCTGCCAATCATGCATGTCCCTCTCCCCTTCAGTCTGTAAGACACCTTTAGAGAGGGTGACTCCATTACCTGCAGGTACACTACCGTACCAGGAGTCGTCCATCCTAAATACTCTTAGAATGCTGTCAAGTACCCTGATTGGGAAACCACCCAAATCTAGATCTAAAACCATAGATCTAGTAACCAGTATGTCTGATAAAATCCATTTCCTTTTTGGAGAAACCACTGTGTGACGACCAAAGTATAACCGATTGTAGTGTAGGAGTTTCTTTTCCTACTCTGTGTATAACATCCAAATACCAGGATATCACACCCTACTACCTTCTCAACAGATCCATCCCCTATTCTGACGAAGTCAAACCCATGACTGTTACGTCAGAAATAGATGATCTATCTCCGCTACATCTGCTCTAGTCTATAAATAGACATAAGCTACCTGTCCACCAATGCTTCCGCTGCTCCCACTGACTACGACAACCCTCTGGCAGAGTCATATACACGTACACTTCTAAAACTAGTTTTAGAACGACGCTATACTCATCCTCCCGCCGGGTCTCGCAACCTGGAACAACAGCAATGGCAATTGTGGGTAAACAAGAACTTCCCTGTCACCGTCCTTGAGGCTACCGGAGTACCTCTCGGGTGCCTGAAGTTACCCACCTTATCTGTGGAGTGGCCAATGGAATGTCAATCCAGATTGAATCTTTAGGTTCCTTATCAAATCTTCAGTAATCGTTTGTGGTTCTGGAATTACTTCCAGTTCTACCATACTCCCACTACTGTTTTCTGAAAAAAAAAAATCCATTTTTAATAAAACTGTGGCGAGTCTAGAACAATATTGCTATTGTTCATCCAGATGGTAGAAAGTCAACCCGCGTCATAGCCTGGGTCAACCCACAAACAGCCATTACAGAAACGTGCCTTGAGTTATCCAGTGTCTGGTTTTAATCATAAACCGGACAACTCCCCGTACCTTAACATCGTTAAGATATGAACTGTTCTATATCCAATATAAAAACAGAGGCACTGATTTAATTGAACCAGATTCAAATCATGCAGCTGTCTCCAGTGCATGTCAACTAAACGGAGAGAGGCCGATCAGCGTTACTCAACTTAGGAATGCTTCCAATTATGAGTAACCTGAAAGAGAAGCAAGATCTCTTTATCATTACTATCAACTGAATACCATACACAAGTATCTACATCTTCGATCACTTTGAAGAATCCCGATGCTTGCAACACCTGGTTCTCTACTCTATTCAAATACCTATAACTCCTCAAAACTTAGACCCTGTGTTTCCACGAAACACCGGTCTAAAAACTAGAGAAGTCATAAGTAAACCGAATATAGTACGAGGACCTACCCCTCTGTCCTGATGGACCCTGGACAACATACAATACTCTGTATAAGTCCCTTGAGTCTGATAACTTATTCACTGTGTGCCGTAGGTTGAAAACTGTACTTATGGTTAAGAAGAATTACACCGCTGTTTAATGCTCCTTACCTAACCATCCACTGATATAGGTAAATGTCGTAGACATAATTTCAGAAAGGTATATCTCACTCTATGAAAATAGACGTACAGATATATCAATTTGAAATTGGTGCATAACAGCGGATATTCAAAACCAAATATTTGCCGACCGGCAAACAGGCCAGGTGATTTCCTCAAATATCACCGATTACAACGAATCCCGATATAATGAGGATAATCACCCAATTCCCAATAACCTACTCCCACTCATCATCTGTAAAACCATACAGATGTGAGAATCATACCTGGTAAATACATACCCTGGAGTAAGTGTCTAATTGGGAAATCAGTTTTCTTTTAATAGTACACAGTGAAACTGAAACATTGAAATGTTTCGTTGGGGTATCCTGGTATTCCTAGTAATGCCTCTTCCAGATTCACGACTGTAACCGTATAGTTCTTTGCCACCTCTCCAAATCCCTTCATATGTCTTTAGTCTTTACCTTCTGCACACCCCTTTAGGCCAAATGGTTTTCTTCCTTCCCTACCGTTCGGCACCAGCCTATGGTTTGGAAGAAGACTATCCAATAAGCATAATGGGTGTACTGTCCCAATCCTAGGAACACTCGCAACACGAGAGAAGGTGAAGATAAAAGACACCTGAATGTACTTTATTCCTATTTCTCCTGAACCAGGATCCATCCCCGAACTGGAACAAGTTCCTTTCGAGTTCGTATATAACCATACGATGGAGTATCCAAATAAACTGTGGATCTTCGTAGTGATACGGAGTGTCCTGGAGAAATACAAAGGTGATGTGGGAGTGGTAACGAAATATTTGGTTTGGTCGTGAAATATCTGTTGCAATTTACTTTGCCCTCCTACTAATCCCTTGCTTTGTCTGAACTTAATACCTTCTGCACACCATCGTTATGCTAATTGGTTTTCTTCATTCCCTACCGGTCGGCACCAGCCTAAGGTTTGGAAGAAGACAATCCAATTTGCGTAATAGGTGTACTACCCCTAAACCAAGGAGTACTCGTAACCTGAGAGAGGGTAAAAGGAAAAGACAACTGAATAATCCTATCCGTTTTCTCCAGAACCGGAAACCATCCTCGAATTCCTTCGAGTTCGTATCTAACCATACGATGGTTTTGTCCAATGGAAGTGGACGTTCGTAGTAATACGGGGTGTCCTGGAGAAAAGGGTAAAAGTAGGAGTGGCAATGAGGTCTGCAACTCTGACAATCCAAAAGCCAGTGTTTAAGAAGGTTCGGTCAACTTGGTCACTGAGTCATAGTCTTAGGGTCGGGTCAATGGTCGCTGCCAAAGAGAGAGAGAAAAGAAACACTCAGCGTGCACTCTAACCTAGATCAGAATGGTCACCAATTTATCTAATCTGGAATCCTCCCACTGTACCTCAAATTCTCCTCCAAACCTAAAAGAAGAATTAGTCGGGGTCACCCGAGGAGTAAACTAACTCATCAGTGGGAATCGGGATCCAACTATCATTGCATGATAACGTGACGGAATCCGCTCACGCTATCACACTCCAGAAGGTATGCGCATATCTGGCAAGTTTCAGTACTTTTGAAACTCCCGATGTGATTTCTGCCCCATGCTCTTATGACCTTGGCGTGAGGTCAAAATATCATAAGTCACATGTCAAGTTCTGCCCATCATTATCCAGGTTAATTTGAATCCACCCGTACATACCCTTGACGTAGGCCAAAATAGTAGTACGACTGTCCCAAACCAACGCATCTATCTATGCAACAGATAAATACCCGGCAGCTACCAAACACTATGCCTTGGCGTGAGGTCAAAATACATAGCTTGAATACTACCGAATATTTAACTGAAATGATGGAGGGCTACGAATGGTTTCTGGCGAAAACCTTTAACGTAATGAACTTGATATCGTTGAAGGAACGGATAGCTTTTTAGAAAATATAGTGACGAAAACCGTTGCTAAAGAGGTCACTCCCGGTGAAGGGATCTCGGCTCTTTCCCCGTAGAATGGGGTGCAGGATATTGCAACTGAATACCATGGTGCAAAGCAAAAGTAATCGGCTATAGTGAAGTCATTGCCCTGACGCAAACTTTTTGTCCAAGGGGTCACTCCCGGTGAAGGGATCTCGGCCCTTGCCTCGTCGACTGAGGAGCAGGATATTCCAATGAATACCACGATGCAAAACAAAAGTAAACGTCCTTGCAATAACAGCTTTTTGAAAAGTGTTCCAACAACATCAGATTAGGTTTGTTTTTAACTTGCATTGATCCGAATCAATGCAGTCCCATCAATTGATCACACCAAAAAGAACGAAAATATACTGATGTACGTATATGCCATCCGCATTCGCCACTGGGTCCCGTCATTACCCGTTAGGTTAGCTTACTAACGACAGAGCGGGGACTGGACTAGCGCGGATGCAAAACATATACAACATCTACTAATATATATACCAATATATTATATTTCGCTCAAGGCGTGACTAAAATGCAACATCACAGAAAATGAACAGCATCACAAAGACAATACAGATATCTGGGATCCCCGGGTTTCACAGAGCCGCTGAAACCCGACGTTCCCCTGGTCGTGTGGATAGCCTGTGCAATGAAATCCTAGACCCCTACGGGCGCGGCAAGTCACCCGCCAAAACCTGAAGCGAGGCAGCCCCCTTCAGCGCCGTGAATGGACCACCCAGCACTTCACGGAATCCGGCAACTTGGGCACCCCTCCTGGGTCAAACCTGTACCCCCTACGAGTGCGGCGAATAGCCCGCCAATCCTAGAGTGAAGCCCCCTCCGTCCCAATGCCATGAGATGCGGGCTTGTTGCCCTCCAGAACCCGGCTATCCGTGCACCCCTCCGCGGGGTAATCCTAGTACAGAAAGTAAAATATACATACACCGGGTACATCGACCGCAACCAGGTCGTGCCCCAAAATAATAATACAATCAGGCAGTGACGGCAGTCCACATGTCGGACGCTCGCCCCGCAATATCAAATGTACATAATACAACAGCACAGTACTAGCATTGCATCCAGGCTATCCCCCACGACCGATCCGCAACATCACAGCAAATACATAGAACATCAACGTGAAAGTCACGTTCGCAAATCCGTCTAACCGGGCTATAGCAGTTAGACCGGATTTACCGATCGAGTGACATTCACGGTCGCAGATATAATGTAAATACTGTGAAAAATGTGTTTAAAAAATTTCCGATTGATCAAACAATTAACAAGTGGGCCCCAAAGAAAACTGTAGCACTCACAGAAACAATTGGCCCAACTTTAATATTCCAAAGCCCATATTTTAAGCCCATAAGGCCTCTGTAAAAAAATGGTGAAGTGATGTGAATAGTGCGCGGCGGAAGGGCCGCACAAAGGGGGTTTTCGCGGCGGTTCCGCGCTCCAACTGTGGAGTCACTTCATCGAATTTTTACAGAGCTCTTATATTTTCCAGTACATCAATATTTTACAACCTGAAAAATTTTTCGAGACCAAAATATTTCAACAGAAACTGATGTGAACAAAAAATACGGTTTTTGGAAATTTTGGTCGATCGGAAATGCAAACACATTACACAAAGCTAGACTAAGTTAATGGCGCGGCTCTGGTACCACTGTAAGTGCACGGCGGCGCCCCGACCGTCAATCCGACGCCGGAATGCGGAAGCGGTGATAAACTTAAATTTTGCGGACTTTGCAAACCGGCACCACCGCGCACTAAACTCCGGATCGTAACCATTAACAAGTCTAAGCTAACTAGAATACGGGTTAGAGATGTATACCGACGATCCAAGTCCTCCGGTCTTCATCTCCACTCCGATCTCCTCGCGGGATCTCCGTCCGTCTCCTCCTCGTCGGAAAGGGCACCACATCGCCTGTAGCTTTTACGGGCTCCCACCTCAATACCGAGGCAACTCGGGCGCGAAGCTGGCGAATCGACGCGTCCAAGATTTGCTGTAGGAAGTGTAGTGTAGAGGCTACTTGTCTCTTTGGGGTTTGTTGCCTTTGGATGGAGGAATGAAGATTGAACTTTGGAGGGAAAAGAAGCTACCAATTTTGCAAGCCAAATGAGATGATCAAAATGAAGCACAAAATGAATCTCTCATTTTTTTTTTCTCCTCATCATGAAGTGGCCGGCCATTCTAAGTGGGAATGGTGGAGGGAAAAGAATGGATATGTATGATGAAGGGAGGTGAGTGTAGGAGTGAAGAGGGGTGACCACATCAAGGGACATAGAAACAAACAAGCATGCTTCACATTAAACCCACCCATACCTTCATCAAATCAACATTAAAAGCAAGCATGGTGCAAAGATAAGAAAGCTATCATAATCAATCCATTATGCAAGAAAACCCCTCCACAAAAGTAATTTGCAAAACTGCAAATTACCCCCTCCATCGGAAAAGTCCGGCCGGGAAAGAACAAACGAAAACCGGCCGGAACGGAATGCAAACTGGCAACTCCAGAAAACTGGTCCCGTAATAAATTACAGGAAAAACCCCGATACTGTGCATACACACCCGCATCTGTATTCCGACCGGATACAAATGCAATGAGACAAAATCTACACTGTACTAAACTAGGACCGGCTTAAACCAAAGCCGGCTAGTAATATCCGTTCGATCCTGATCCGTGCAATACCGCACGTATCTGATCGAACCCTGCCATATACCTATACGGCTACTAGTACAAAACGTCCGATCCTGATCCGTGCAATACCGCACGTATCTGATCGGACCCTGCCATATCTCCATACGGCCTCTACAGCGTTTCGCCCGAAAACTGAGTAACTGAAAGTGTGGTAGACTCTAAAGACTCGTCAATACTATGGCTGTGGATTTAACCACTAGCACGTCAGAGGTATAAGCCAATACGTAACGGGCCACCAGCTATTGACTAAAAGGGACGTCGATGAGCGAACTCATCCTGACACCCTACTGAGCCTGTCAGTGACAATATCCGTGCAGTCCGGTCCGTTCGTCTATGAGTATCGCATGGCGGGCCTAGGGGGTTGGTAAAAGTCAGACCCCCAAAAGCGGTACAAGTCGTGTCGGAGTGTAGCCCAGAACACCCTGAGATACTACTGGAATACCTACCAGTAAATCTCCTTGCCTTGGCCAAGGACTTTGTGTAATGGCTCTCCTAGACACAGCGCGACCTCACCCCCAATACCGGGAGAGACGAAACCCCCGAAGATCCGCTCACTGCCTCCATGTGGCTCGGGACTGTACCCAACTAAAACCTGTTTGCACGACTCCTTTGAGCCGTGGTAGGGTAGTAATCAAAGCACAGTGGGAACTCACACGAGACAAATGACGATCCCCAGGTCGATGAACTAACCTGTACACATGTCACCTGGGAACTGCTATCTGACGTCAGGTATAAGACCAACTAGCATGTTCCCGGCGAGTCCTGTCCGGTGTACTCATAACCCAATGAGCACCTGTATACATCTTAGGTGATCCAACTGACACCAGTGGCTTGTGAGACCGGCCACCGCCCCTCGTCGGGGTCTCGACTGTATACACTAGTCTACTCTGGAGAATCGATGCCCTGTCTCGAAACTCCCACGACTAGGGACCTTTTAAGGATATGCTTGTAGACCCCAGCTCTCACGTATATGATCGCCCTCATACTGCTGGTCGTCAAGCAAGAATCCTAGGGGCTCTATCAACGTGTAATAGTGACGTGTCATGTCACCTAAAGCAGTACACGATGATAAAGGTAAACCAGATAGCATACTATCATCTCGAGTAAGACTGTCCTACCGGGATAGGTCCTCCCTCAATCATTACAATCACGTACCTGTGACCTAATAATTGACTCTGAGGGCACTATCTCCAACAGTCTTAAAACTAACATCGGACTGTGAGGTCCTTAAACTCATGGACTATGATGTCCTTAATCTCGACCGTGACGTCTTAAAACTAACATCGGACTGTGGGGTCTTTAAACTCATGGACTATGATGTCCTTAACCTCGACCCTGACGTCTTAAAACTAACATCGGACTGTGAGGTCCTTAAACTCATGGACTATGATGTCCTTAACCTCGACCGTGATGTCTTAAAACTAACAACGGACTGTGGAGTCCTTAAATCCACGGACTATGATGTCCTTAACCTCGACCGCGATGTCTTTAAACTACGGTATCCTGGAAAACATCCAGAGCGGAACCTGGTCCTCGCAGAACACGGCAGTGAACCCGTGGGAAGCATCCAGAGCAACTCCTGACTCCGTGAAATACAGATAAGGACAACTTCATCCATCACTTGCGGGTCCTCACGACTCGTAAGGGAGTAAATTCTCTTGGGAGATCCTTACGACTTTCATGAGAAGACACACTTAGGAATCCTCACGATTCTTATGAAGAAATTACACCTACAGGATCCTCTTGACCGGTAGGGAGAAAATTCTTTATGAGACCCACACGGCTCATAAAGTTGAAAGGTCTTAGGTGACAGATCCTAACCCTGTTTTCTAAACCATCAATACCTTACAAAGAGCACAAGATTGACAGTTATATATTATCTACAGACCGCACTTGCTAAAATCACATGGCAAACAACACAACAAGAAAGAAGAAAGCAGAGAGATGACATAAGACATTACGAAGAACGCGTATCTTTTATTCATGAATTCGATTGGGTACAAAATACATCATATGAAAGAATAAAAGAACAAATACATTTTATTCAAAATTACATTGAGAGGAAAGCGCTTTCAATAATCCAGTCAACCGCTCGCGCACTTCCCTCAGCCCCTCTTCCTGATCAGCTGCCGCGGCCAACTCCGCTTCGACCTCGGCTCGCTGCTGCAAGTAAGACGAGAGTTGTTCCTCGATGGCCCGCTGAGCTGCTTCACGATCTTGTGCATCCCGCTTGACGACGT
This sequence comes from Agapanthus africanus, assembly GCA_030015575.1. NCBI lineage: Eukaryota > Viridiplantae > Streptophyta > Magnoliopsida > Asparagales > Amaryllidaceae > Agapanthus > Agapanthus africanus. The sequence continues at coordinate 57,991,686 of JASDDO010000018.1, read as the reverse complement.
CGAGCTTCTGCCTCAATGTTAACCCATCAGAAATACATTGCAGAAGGCCTTCGAAGATGACTTTCAACTGGGCAGCGTTCGCGTCAACCTCAGCATGCAGTCGAGCAGACTCGCTTGTAGTTTCTTTACATTCCCTTTGCTTTAAAGCCACTTCTTGTTTAAGATGGCGGAAGTAAGAAGTGCTCTGCTCGATCCATGCAGCCCGTTGAGTGCTCATAGCCAAAATCTCAGGTGCGGGACGCCTAAGCTCAAGCTCATGCAAGCAAGCCTCGATTTCCCTGCAGCGATTAACCCAAGACTCAACGACGCCCTCACCATGAAAGTTCATGAGCACCGCTAGCATAGGGTTAACCTCTGCGGCAAAATGCACAGCAGATGTGGGAGTCTCTGCGTCAAACTCCTCGATATATTCGCTCAGCATGCGTAGACTGGTCACAGCACCTTTGGATGATGGGCGTCTGGAAAAAGGCCCTGCCGGCATTATAATGCAAGACTCGAACGGGGCTGGATTCGATGTGATTGCTGCAAAATAGATCATAATCAGATGTCGGCTCAGAAAATAAAGAAAATACGCAAAAAGTAGAGTCTACTATACCGGCTGCAGCATGGGGTAGAGCTGGGAGTACCGGTGATGCAACGACGGCCTCGTTACCCCTTCAATTCGTAAGGCTACAAGCAATATGAAGAAAGAGTTAGCAGTAATGCGACTGCCCGTTGAAGAAAATGACGTCATTTAGAGAAAATACTCACCTATACCGGCAGGTGGACTAATCTTTGACAAGAAGGAGAAGTGTGGGTGCAGCACCTGGTACAGGTGGTAAAAAAGGACTCCTGCAGAAACGCGATAACGCAATGTCAGTACATGAATTATACAGCCCAGATGGACCAGATGGGTCACAAATCCATACCTTCCAGCATTTGCGACGGTGCGAGAGAAGGTAGAGAGGTGGTCACCGTCAGGGCGGTAGCTGACGGCGCTGTCTCGAGTAGCGCGACATCAGCACTAGCCGCGCCTACATTAAAGAAAATATAAACCTTGTTAGGAAAGACTGCAGAATAAAAAGAAGGGCAGTAACCTAAAATCTACCTGAAGAGTCGCCAGCTAGAGCCGTGACGAGGGCGTCACTTGATTCAACAACGACGTCTCCCTCCTCCATCGGGGTGGTATCACCTCCCGTCGCCTCGTCCCCTGACTCTACGAGAGCCGTCGTCACGCTTACGACGCCAGGAGACGATAAAGAACCGTAGGCAGAGAGAGCGATGATCGGAGCGGTGCCCGACTCTTGAGAAAGAGCGGCCATCTCGGGCCCAGCAATTGTACCCGTTTCGCTCCCCACCACCTCGGGCTCGGCAGTGGTGGCTATCTCGGGCATAGCGATCATGACTGTCTCGCCAGCCACTACCTCGGGCCCAGCAATTGCGGCCACACCGCCTACCGCCGCCATGGGTTTGGGAATAGCAGCCACCTCCTCCACCGCTCCCTCAGGCTTAGCGGTCGCTGCCACCTCTTCAGGAAGACTCGGCTCTGCAAAAATAAGATATATGAGAAATGATAGCTTAAAACTATGACAACATAGCCTCAAAGCACATTACCTGGAGTTGAGTTATCGTTGGCTTCCCGAGCCGCACGTGCCGTTTGTCTATGAGCAGTAGACAAGGTAACCGGAAACTCCGCTGAAGGAGTAGCAGCCGGGGTAACGGCGCTTGAACCTGCTCCCGCAGCTAAAGCAGCACTACGCTCCCTTGCTGCGCGCCTCAGGCGCTTCCTTTCCTCCCGGGCCGTCACAACAGACCTTTTAGAAGCCTCCTTCAGCAAGGCGTCGTCGTCCACATTCAGGGTTACCTCTAGAGCCGTCAAGGCTTCCGTCATCGGTTTTTTAAGTAAGGCCTCTTGCGGCAATGCCGAAGAGGCTGGGACTTCGGTAGATGGCCCGGGGAGAATTTCCGCATCAGCTGGCGGGATAGGCATTGTGGTCCCTGCAATAAGACAAAGAGAGGGTCAGATTACTCATAAGAAATAGAAGCAGAAACATGGCGAACCGAAATGTACCAAGGCCTAAAGATGCTCGAAGTCGTTCCTCCTCCTCAAAAGTCTTGAGAGAGGCAGCGAGAGCTTCTTCGGTGGAAATGCCTAATAAAGAAGGAAAAGCGTTAGTCAAAAAAATGATAGAGATATGATATGATGGAGAAAAATACAACTAATGACTACCTGAGCGTGCGAGGTTAGCCAACCCCTCTTCGCGTCTTGCCAATTGCTCGGAAGCTGCGATGGCGGCCGCCAGATCAGTGTCATCTGGTGGCATAAATAGGCTGTCGTTGGTCTCGTACTCACTCAAGTCCTCGCTGTAAGGAGCATAAGGTTCCTGACCAAATACGACGTCAGCAGAGAAGAGCGACTTCTTTTTCTTCTTCTGTGCGCGAGCTCCGGTCGCGGCCAGCACCAGCTTGCGCTTAGTGGCCACCTTGGGACGGCGAGTTTCGATATCCAAGCCCTTGCCAGATTGGGCGAAGCTACGTTTACTGTCTCCACGGGAGCACGGGGCACCGATGGCACATCCACCGTCTCCTCAGGATCACGGGGCAATCCACGCGTGGGGCTTAGCACATATGGAGGCTCAACTGTAGTGGCCTCTCTTAGCGGAGGGGGCACGGCGATCCGTCGCCTTAAAGGGACGTTGCGATCACTGGCAGGGGGTGCACTCTTGCGATCGAGCAACAGCCGCCTCTCTTTCCTGATGACAGCACCCATCGCGTGCTGATACCAGGCCCCGTATACGTTAAGGGCCCTCGGGATACAACTTGGCTCGCTAATGAAGAAATGGGAGCCCGTATTCAAGCGCATAAAGTGATGTAGCGCACCCCGTATTCCCTCTCTGGTGGCAGCAGGTTCTTCTAAAAACGCCTCCAGTGGAACCCCCTGGTTATTACTCAGCTGCTGGGCAAAATGATAGGGGTTGTACCTCATAAAAAGCGCCGCATCATTTTGCCTGAATACGAAGAAGCCCGGCCTGATGGAGTATAAATGTAGAATCTCCTGGGCTTTCAACACGGAGGCTCCGTCCTTAAAATTGTCGCGTAATGCCAGCACCGTCTTGGAAGTTTCCTGGCTAATCGTCAGGACTTTGTCTGTAAAAGACATACCAGCTCCGACCGTGCGCGGACGAAGAAGCAAACCCCTAGCCTCCCGCTGAGACGAATTCACGATGGAAGCGTCAACTAGCCGCATAATTCTGGGAATTTGCACTTCTCGAAAAACGAAGGTCTTTTATAAATACCAAATACCCCGAGCACGTGCATTTCCATCCACGAAGTAAAGTAGTGCATCGGGAAGTTGGTAGCTTGCACCCCCGGTTCAGTTGTATCTGCCGCCATGCTAAGACCATGGTACAGGTAGGCCAGCCCGGCAATCCCGATGGCCACTTGTATTCCGGCTACCATTCGATGTGCTGGGTAGAAGACGGACGACCTCATATAGCGAGGGTGTATGGGAAGCGCGAACCAGCACAACCACAGCCCCAAAAACCCGAGAAAGAAACTTTCCTCGTCAATGCCTGGAGCGGAAATTTCTGACAGAGGGATCATCGCGGCATCGGGAAGATAAAACCCCTTATGATCATCTTCCAGTACTGGTCGACGGTCCAAGCCAAAACCAAGGGATCGTCGAGCTTGGCAAATTTTTTGCCTCGTTGCGATAGAATCTCCGGGCGAAGAAACCGGGCAATGAAGTCTGTGAAACTAACCCCCCGGCCTCCGGATTCCAAGAAGAGACTCTCGTACATATTCAGCACCTTTATTAGACTCAGAAACTGGTGCTAAATAGCGTTCTCTGGCGTTAGGCCTATCACCAATGGCTTGGTGGCAAAAACGTATTCATCCGGAGGAAGCAGCTCCTCATAGTGCTCCCCCCTCACCGGCAGACCAGAAATCTCAGTAAATTCTTCTAAAGAGATGGAAACTTCTCTGTCCATTAGAAAAAAGGTATGGGTTGGGATGTTCCATTGCTCCACGAACTCCGTAATCAACCATGTCGGAGGAGTAGAATATTGGAAAAACGACGCGTAAATTGCAGGATATAGGCCGAGCTTCAGCAAGTGTGTTTTCTTCGCCGACAAGATGTACCTGGCCCACTGCAAATATCCGGCCGAATGTTGGGGAGTCAACCCGATGTTGTAAGGTTGTCCCCAAGGGCACGACTCGCCCTGGCATATGCGTCGCCCCAGAGTATCTAAAGCCGCCGGCAGCTGCATGGGTATGGAGGCAATCGAAGATTGGAGAAGACCCTCCGAAGTCCAATAGACAACCTCCATGGCATAGTTCACCGGGGGTGCATCTTCATACGAAATCGATGAGATCAGATCCGACGGCGTCGCACTAGAGAAGCTTCGACGACCTTTGATTATCTGGTCGTACCACCTACCCCATAGGTGATGGTTTTTATGTTCCGGATCATAATCTCTATTGAGCGTGAGAACCTCCCGGTCCACCGGTGCTTCAGGGAATCCTCCCTCTGAGCGGAAAAACAGGAATGAAAGATCAAAAGACATGTCGCCTGCGAAAAAGAACGAAATTCAATTATCAGTGTTACAATTTAAAATTCTGACACTCGGCACTTTAAAATCCGTACCACACTGCAGTGCGGAGGAAAGGAGACCCAAGGGGAACCCACAAAATCCGGATGACAATGCATCAATTAATAAAACAGCCTCATCATTGGATGAGACTGTCAATTAATGAGGAAATCCTCAAGGAATATTCTCATTGAATGAGAAATCCCTCGAGAAAAGGAGAAAATCTCCCTTTGAGAGCAAAGCTCTATGACAGAGTGACACTTGTCAAACTCTGGTCATGAAAGAATAAAATTCCTTAAAGAGCCTAGCTCTGTAATGATGATGGAAAATCCATCAAAGATTAATTAAAATTAATTCTTGAGAATTAAAATTCTGGGATCTTAAAGATCCATGAAAAACTCTTAAGAGTTCTTCATCAAAAGATCAAAAGATCTACATATTATCAAAAGAGCAGAGCTCTGATTCATGGGCTAAGAAACCCTAAGAAAAGATCTGTTTAGATCTATGGGTTCATGAGAGCAAGGCTCTGTTTATGAAACCCTAAAGGGGTTTTCTTTAGATCAAAGATCTATAAAGAGTAAGGCTCTGTTAATGGGTAAAAACCCAAATTTATTAAAATTAATTTAATTTTACCTAAGTTTGGTAGAGTTCTAACTCTTGAAAGTTCTTTAACAAAAGAGCAAGGTTCTGAATAAAATTCTTAAGAGGAAGATGATAACCATCTGAGGACCAAAGGTCCTATTTATAGGCGCTGAACCGCCTCTTCAACTTCTGAATTGATCCAAGGGCTCAGATGTTGCCACCGCTGCACTCACGTGTGCGCAACGGAGGGGGGGCATTTGTTTCCCCCAATCAGAGCAAAGCTATGTTTTGAATTTCAAAATTCAAAACTTGAAGCAACGCTTCAGATCCCGTGCGCCGCGCGCTGCGCGCCACGTGTCAAAAGCAGACACGCCAGCGCCAGGAGCGCTGCGCTCTAGGCATCGCACCCCCAATCAGAGCAAAGCTCTGTTTCAAAATTCAAAATTTAAAAGTTGAAGCAACGCTTCAGACCCAGCGCTCTGCGCTGCGCGCCACGTGTCAAACACAGGTGCGCTAGCGCAGTTGCGCTGCGCTCTGCGCTGCGCGCCAAGTGTCTAACACAGGTGCGCTAGCGCAGTTGCGCTGCGCGCCACTGTAAGACTACGGTAGCGCCCCGGCCGTCTATCCGAGGCCAAAATGCGGAAATGAAAATTTTTCTAAACATGAAACCGGCGCTATCGTATGCTTAAAATCCGGATCGAACCATTAACCTACTACTAGCAAACTAGAGAAGGGATAGAAAGCTATACCGATCGATCCGTGTCCTTCGGTCTTCGGCCACCATCCCAAGCTCCTCGCGGCATCTCCGGTCTTGATCTCCTCGTCGGAAAGGGCACCACATCTACGAGTCTTTTTACGGGTTCCCGCTTCATCCGAAGCAACTCAGGCACGAAGTGTGCTAGCCGACGTGTCCAAGGTGTTGCAGAGAATGTTTGTGATCACTTTGTCTCTTGCATCCGTGAGATTGGATGGAGGTTGAAGGTGTTGCCATTGATGAAGATAATGAGCTAGAGGAAAAAGAAGAAGAAGAGAAGGCTTTCATTCTTTTTTGTTCTTGCTATGATCTCAAGAGAGAGAGTGAGAAGAATAATAATATGAGAGCTAACCCCTCATGGCAGCCCCCCTCTCTTTCTTCTCATCATATCAACCCAAATCAATCACATTATGTGACACATGCACAAGAAAAGAGACTATGAGTCATCACTTGTGCATATATCATCATTAATGCTCTAAATGATGATTTCTAGCTCATAATTACCACCATCCAAACATTAATCCAAATGTTTGGTCCAACAAAGAAAAAACCGGCAACATCTAAAGTAAACTCGTGACGGATCACAAGGATACCTCTCACCTGTATATACATACCTGCATCCGCATTCCGACCGAATGCGAATGCGATGAGACTAAAGTAATCCAACAAATCTAATACTAGGATCCGGCTTAAACCAAAGCCCACTAGTATGATCCGTCCGATCATGATCCGTGCAGTACTGCACGTATATGATCGGACCCTGCCATATATCATACGGCCTCTATAACGTTTCGCCCGAAACATGAGAAACTGTCTGTGGGGGACTCTAAAGACTCGTCAATACATTGGCTATGGATTTAACCACTACCACGTCAGAGGTATTAGCCGTACGTAACGGGCTACCAAGTATTGACCAAAAGAGAGGTCGATGAGCGAACTCATCCTGACACCCTACTGAGCCTGTCAGTGACAATATCCGTACAGTCTGGTCCGTTCGTCTATGAGTATCACATGTCGGGCCTAGGGGGTTGGTAAAAGTCAGACCCCCAAAAGCGGTACAAGTCGTGTCGGAGTGTAGCCCAGAACACCCTGAGATACTACTGGAATACCTACCAGTAAATCTCCTGCTTCGGCCGAGGGCTTTGTGTAATGGCTCTCCTAGACACAGCGCGATCTCACCCCCAATACCGGGAGAGATGAATCCCCTGCCGATCCGCTCACTTGCCTCCATGTGGCTCGGGACTGTACCCGACTAAAACCTGTTTGCACGACTCCTTTTAGCCGTGGTAGGGCAGTAATCAAAGCACAGTGGGAACTCACACGAGACAAATGACGACCTCAGGTCGATGAACTAACCTGTACACATGTTACCAGGGAGCTGCTATCTGACGTCAGGTATAATATGAACTAGCATGTTCCCGGCGAGTCCTGTCCGGTGTACTCATAACCCAATGAGCACCTGTATACATCTTAGGTGAACCAAGTATATTTCTTTGCCATCTCTCCAAATCCCTTTATATGTCTTTAGTCATTACCTTCTGTACACCCTCTTAGGCTAAATGGTTTTCTTCCTTCCCTACCGTTCGGCACCAGCCTATGATTTGGAAGAAGACTATCCAATAAGCATAATGGGTGTACTCTCCTAATCCTAGGAGCACTCGCAACCTGAGAGAAGGTGAGGATAAAAGACAACTGAATAAAACTTATTCCTATTTCTACTGAACCAGAATCCATCCCCGAACTGGAACAAGTTCCTTCGAGTTCGTATATAACCATACGATGGAGTATCCAAATAACTGTGGATCTTTGTAGTGATATGGAGTGTTCTGGAGAAATACAAAGGTGATGTAGGATTGGCGAAGAAATACTTGGTTTGGTCGTGAATAGCAGTCGCAGTTTACTTTGCCCTCTTACTAATCCCTTTATTTGTCTTTACTTAATACCTTCTGTACACCTTCGTTAGGTTAATTGGTTTTCTTCATTCCCCACCGTTCGGCACCTGCCTATGGTTTGGAAGAAGACTATCCAATTAGCGTAATAGGTGTACTGTCCTAATCCAAGGAGCACTCGCAACCTGAGAGAAGGTAAAAGGAAAAGACAACTGAATAGTCCTATTCGTTTTCTCCAGAACCGGAAACCATCCTCGAATAAATTCCTTCAAGTTCGTATATAACCATACGATGGTTTTATCTAATGGAAGTGGACGTTCGTAGTAATACGGGGTGTTCTGGAGAAAAGGGTAAAAGCAGGAGTGGCAACGAGGTATGCAACTCAGACAATCCAAAAGCCAGCGTTTTTAAGAAGGTTCGGTTAACTTGGTCACTGAGTCATAGTCAAGGGTCGGGCCATGGTCGCTGCCAAAGAGAGAGAGAAAAGAAACACTCAGCGTGCACTCTAACCTAGATCAGAATGGTTATCACTTTATCCAATCAGGAAACCTCCCACTGTAACCTCAAATTCTCCTCCAAACCTGAAAGAAGAATTAGTTGGGATCACCCGAGGAGTATACCAACTCATCAGTGGGAATCGGGATCTAACTATCATCGCATGATAACGTGACGGAATCCACTCACGTTATCACACTCCAGAAGGTATGCGCATACCTGGCAAGTTTCAGTTTCTTTAGAAACTCCCGATGTGATTTTTACCCCAAGCGGCTTATGACCTTGACAGAGGTTAACATATCATAAGTCGCAAGTCAAGTTCAACCCGTCATTGTCCTTGATTAACTTAGACCCACCCGCACGTGCCCTTGATAGAGGTCAAAATGACCGTGCGACTGTCCTAAATAATCCATTTATGCAACAAACAAGCATTACCCAGCTACCAAGCACTGTGCCTTGACAGAGGTCAACATACACAGCATGAATACTAAGTAATACCTGTAAGAAACGACGGAGGGCTACAACTGGTTTTTGGCGAAAAACCTTTTAACGTAATGAACTTGATATCGTTGAAGGAACCGCATAGCTTTTTATAAATATAGTGACGAAAACCTTTACTAAAGAGGTCAATCCCGGTGAAGGGATCTCGGCTCTTTCCCCGTAGAATGAGGTGCAGAATATTCCAACTGAATACCACGATGCAAAGCAAAAAGTAATCGGCTATAGTGAAGTTATTTCCCTGACGCAAACTTCTGTCCAAGGGGTCACTCCCGGTGAAGGGATCTCGGCCCTTGCCTCGTCGACTGAGCTGCTGGATATTCATAACCGAATACCACTGTGCAAAACAAAAGAAAACGTCCTTGCAATAACAGCTTTTTGAAAAATGTTCCAATAATATCATAATAGGTTTGTTTAGCTTGCATTGATCTGAATCAATGCAGTCCCATCAATTAATCACACCAATAAAGAACGAAAATATGATGTACGTATATGCCATCCGCATTCGCCACTGGGTCCTGTCATCACCCGTTAGGTTACTTAACTAACGACAGAGTGGGGACTGGACTAGCGCGGGTGTAAAACATATACAACATCTACTAGTATATATATCAATATATAATATTCGCTCATGGCGTGATAAAAATGTAACATCACAGAAATGTAATAAGCATCACAGAACAATACAAATAATCTGGGATCCCCGGGTTTCATAGAACCGCAACTGAAACCCGACATTCCCCTGGTCATGTGGATAGCCTGTGCAATGAAATCCTAGACCCCTACGGGCGCGGCAAGTTACCCGCCAAAACCTGAAGCGAGGTAGCCCCCTTCAACAACGTGAATGGACCACCCAGCACTTCACGGAATCTGGTAACTTGAGCACCCCTCCTTGGGTCAACCTGTACCCCCTATGAGTGCGGCGAATAGCCCGCCAATTCTAGAGTGAAGACCCCTCCGTCTCAAAGCCATGAGATGCGGGCTAGTTGCCCTCTAGAACCCGGCTATCCGTGCACCCCACCTTGGGGTAATCCTAGTACAGAAAGTAAAATATATACAACGGGTATATCGACCTCAGCCCGGTCGTGCCCCAAAAGAATAATATACAAACAGGCAGTGACGGCAGTCCACATGTCGGACGCTTGCCCCGTAATATCAAATGTACAAATACAACCAAACTGTACTACCATTGCATCCAGGCTATCCACCACGACAAATCCGCAACACCACAGCACAACACAAAACATCAACGTGAATGTCACGTTCGCAAATCCGTCTAAAAGGGCTATAGCAATTAGACAGGATTTACCGATCAAATGACATTCACGGTCGCAGATATAATGTAAATACTGTGAACTAACATATTTAAATTTTCGATCGACAAAATTTCCCGAAGTGGGCCCCAAGCACAATACCCAGTACTCAAAATAATCTGGGCTCAAACAAAAAATTACAAGAAACCCCAATTCCAGGATTAAAGACCACTGTAGAAAAATGGTGCAGAGAAGCTACTGTTCCGCGGCGGAACCGTGGCCAAAATGAGGGTACGGCCGCGGTTCCGCGGCGCTACAGTGAGATCGTTTCACCAAATTTCAACAGTATTCTTAAAAAACCCTACCTGATTTTCTGCAGTACACCAAATAATTTTTTGACAACAGAAAAATTTCGACAGAAATTGATAACTTTGGAATCACGGTTTCGGAATTTTTGTTCGATCGATATTTTAAATCCGTTAGAGCAAGCTAGTAAAGGTTAATGGCGTGGCTCTGATACCATGTAAGACTACGGTAGCGCCCCGGCCGTCTATCCGAGACCAAAATGCGGAAACGAAAATTTTTCTAAACATGAAACCGGCGCTATCGTATGCTTAAAACCCGGATCGAACCATTAACCTACTACTAGCAAACTAGAGAAGGGATAGAAAGCTATACCGATCTATCCGTGTCCATCGGTCTTCGGCCACCACCCTAAGCTCCTCGCGGCATCTCCGGTCTTGATCTCCTCGTCGGAAAAGGCACCACATCTACGAGTCTTTTTATGGGCTCCCGCTTCAACCGAAGCAATTCGGGCACGAAGTGTGCAAGCCGACGTGTCCAAGGTGTTGTAGAGAATGTTTGTGATCACTTTGTCTCTTGCATCCGTGAGATTGGATGGAGGTTGAAGGTGTTGCCATTGATGAAGATAATGAGCTAGAGGAAGAAGAAGAAGAAGAGAAAGCTTTCATTCTTTTTCTTTTTGTTCTTGCTATGATCTCAAGAGAGAGAGTGAGAAGAATAATAATATGAGAGCTAACCCCTCATGGCAGCCCCTCTCTCTCTCTTCTCATCATATCAACCCAAATCAATCACATTATGTGACACATGCACAAGAAAAGAGACCATGAGTCATCACTGGTGTATGTGTCATCATTAATGCTCTAAATGATTATTTCTAGCTCATAATTACCACCATCCAAACATTAATCCAAATGTTTGGTCCAACAAAGAAAAAACCGGCAACATCTAAAGTAAACTCGTGACGGATAACAAGGATACCCCTCACCTGTATATACATACCTGCATTCGCATTCCGACCGAATGCAAATGCGATGAGACTAAAGTAATCCAACAAATCTAATACTAGGATCCGGCTTAAACCAAAGCCCACTAGTATGATCCCTCCGATCATGATCCGTGCAGTACTGCACGTATATGATCGGACCCTGCCATATATCATACGGCCTCTACAATGTTTCGCCCGAAACATGAGAAACTGTCCGTGGAGGACTCTAAAGACTCGTCAATACATTGGCTGTGGATTTAACCACTAGCACGTCAGAGGTATTAGCCGTACGTAACGGGATACCAAGTATTGACCAAAAGGGAGGTCGATGAGCGAACTCATCCTGACACCCTACTGAGCCTGTCAGTGACAATATCCGTACAGTCCGGTCCGTTAGTCTATGAGTATCGCATGTCGGGCCTAGGGGGTTGGTAAAAGTCAGACCCCCAAAAGCGGTACAAGTCGTGTCGGAGTGTAGCCCAGAACACCCTGAGATACTAGTGGAATACCTACCAGTAAATCTCCTGCTTCGGCCGAGGGCTTTGTGTAATGGCTCTCCTAGACACAGCGCGATCTCACCCCCAATACCGGGAGAGACGAATCCCCTGCCGATCCGCTCACTTGCCTCCATGTGGCTCGGGACTGTACCCGACTAAAACCTGTTTGGACGACTCCTTTTAGCCGTGGTAGGGCAGTAATCAAAGCACAGTGGGAACTCACACGAGACAAATGATGACCTCAGGTCGATGAACTAACCTGTACACATCTCACCAGGGAACTGCTATCTGACGTCAGGTATAATACCAACTAGAATGTTCCCGGCGAGTCCTGTCCGGTGTACTCATAACCCAATGAGCACCTGTATACATCTTAGGTGAACCAACTGATACCAATGGCTTGTGAGACCGGACATCGCCCCTCGTCGGGGTCTCGACTGTATACACTAGTCTACTAATGGAGTATCGATGCCCAGCCTCCAAACTCCCACGACTAGGGACCACTTTAAGGATGTGCTTATAGACCTCAGCTCCCACGTATATGATCGCCATCATACTGCTGGTCGTCAAGCAAGAATCCTAAGGGCTCTATCAACGTGCAATAGTGATCTGTACCATCACCTAAAGCAGTACACGATGATAAAGATAAACCAGATAGTATACTATTTTCTATCAACGTGTAATAGTGAACTACAATGTCACCTAAAGCATGTACACGATGATAAAGACAAACCAGATAGTATACAAACCTCTCGAGTAAGACCGTCCTACCGGTATAGGTCCTCCCTCAATCATTGCAATCACGTGCCTGTAATCCAATAATTGACTCTGAGGACACTATATCAAACAACCATGTGTCGAAGTAGGTGCGCTAGCGCAAGATGCGCCAGCGCTGGAATTAAAAATTCCCCTATCGTCAGATCAAAAGATCTACTAATAATAAATTATTAATTAATTAGAACTAAAGTTCTGTTATGGAAAGATTTTTCAATCTTATTAAAACAAGAAGATTATCTTCTGTAAAACAGAAGTCTTAGGATCAAAAGATCCAACGGTGAGAAACATTCCCAAATCAATCAGAAAAAGATCTCTTGAAACTGATTTAACAAATCAATTGGTCCTATATAAAGGCCCCAAGACTTCAAGTCTCAGATAGAAAAACCCTCTGCAAACTTTGAGAAAACTCAAAAAAGAAAAGAAAAGGCAAGCCTTTAGCAAAAGAAGATCATTTCTTCAAGGTAAAGAATTAATTCTTGAACTACAGAGATGAAACCATCTCGTAAAAAGAAGAAGCATATTCTAAAAAGATCTTAGATCTATAAAAGACTCAGGTCTTTGATTAAAAAGAAAAGATCAAAAGATCTAATTATAAAAAAAATATATATAAATAAAAGAAGTATTTTACTTCAATCACAGATCTTTTGATCTATAAAGGCAGAGCCCTTTTATAAAACAAGAACTTTTGTTCTTGGATCTTGAGGCAAAGCCTCCTTAGAAGAACATAAAAGTTGTTCTGTGATCTTAAAATTGATCAGATGCGCTTTGCGCTATTGGAAAGTGCCTTGCGCTCATGAACTGCGCCTTTGCGCTTCTTGGATCGGCGCACAGCGCCATAACTTGCCACGTGTCAACCATAGACACCACTTGCGCCTTGCGCTTTTGAAACTGAGCGCTGCGCTCATGGACTGGCGCTCAGCGCTAAGCGCGCCACGTGTCACTCACTGGTGCGCCAACAGACTAGCACAAAGCGCTCATAAATGGAAAGCGCAAATACGCTAATTGAAGGGTTACCTTAGCGCCCCGGCCATCTCACGTGGCCAAATGCGGAACAAAAAAAATTCTTACGAATAAAACTTGGCGCTAGACTAAACCCTAAAACCGGATCTTTCCATAAAACTAACTAGCTACACTAAGAGAGTTATCTACTATGATAGAAATCTCACCAAACGAACCAAGTCCTTCGGTCTTCTTTCTTCATCCTTAGCTCCTAGCAAGCGCCTTGAACATACTTGAACTTCTTTCCTTGCTCCGTCGGTCCTCCGGGATCGAGCTTGTTCTCCGGCCTTCCTTGGTCCTTGATGATCTATCCGGGGAGTATGATCCATAGCTCTAGCTCTTTGCAATATATCAAAAGAGTAACTAGAGAACTTGGGATGCTAGTCCAAGTAATGTAGGTTGTAGTGGAGGGTGTCTAAGTGTTTGCTATCTCTTTTCTAACCTCTTCACTTGTTTCTCAACACATGAGAATGTTAGTGAAGAGGAAGAAGATGAAGATGGAAGAAAGCAAGAGGAGGGAGGAACTTAAGAAAGATGAGAGCTCAAAGAGAAATGAAGCATGAAGTGAGAGAAAATCACACATCTTAGTTTTGTGTGTGAATTCTTTCAATAAACAATTAACAACCATGCTTCAATAGTAACTCCAAATGAATTATAAATTCATTTGTGAATTATTAAAGCATGGTCATCACCATTCCTCCCATACCCTTTACTTTACACCTCATTTCCAATTATCAAATAAAAGGAAAATCCAAAATGAGGTGGCCACCTTCTAGAAGGAAAACTGTAATAAATACGGATTTCCAACTACTGTACAAATATACCGGCAATCAGATAAAAATCCGAACGCCCAAAAGAGATAGAATAACACGAAGAACGTAATACTAGAATATATATATCGAAATACATATATGTAAATTATTAAATCAATACCTGATTTAATAATCCGGCTCAAAACTCGAGCCGGCTAGTATTACAAACTGTCCGATCGAAAATCCGAGTACCAAGTACATCAATCGATCGAACCCTGCACGTATCCAATACGGCTACTACATCGTTTTGCCTGGATCAGGAAAACCCTATGTGTGGGACTCTAAAGACTCGACAGTACTCTGGCAGTGGGTTTAACCACAAGCACGTCAGCGGCACTAGCTGTATTAACGGCTGCCCAGGTACCTGTCGAAAAGGAAGGCCGACGAGCAAACTCATCCGGATCTCCTACTGAGCCTATCCGTGACAATATCCGTACAGTCCGGTCTCTTCATCAAAGAGTATTGCATAACGGGTCTAGGGGATGGTGAACGTCAGACCCTAACAACCTGATAAGTCGTGCTGCTGTGGCTCAGGACCAGTCCTGGAAACTACTGATCAGCCTATCAGTAGATCCCAACTGCCTTGGCCAAGGTCTTATGGTCCTGACCAATCGAATCACAGTGCGATATCGACTCCCTATACCGGGAGAGACGAATCCCCGACAATCGCTCACTGCCTCCATGTGGCTCTGGACTGAACCCAACTAAAACATGTTTGCACGACTCAGTAGAGCCGTGGTAGGTAGTGATCAAAGTTCAGTGGGAACTCACACGAGACAAATGCCGATCTCAGGTCTAAAGACAAACCTATACACATGTCACCTGAGAACTTCCATCTGACGATAGGTATAGTACCATATGGAAGTTCTCGGCGAGTCCGTCCAGTGTACTGACACCCAGTGAGCACCTGTATACAATCTTAGGTGCATCAGACCAATGGCTGCAGGACCAACCATCCCCCGACGGGTGTAGAAACGTATACACCAGTCTATTCTGGAGTATCAATGCACAGTCTCAATACTCACACGACTAGGGACCATTTAAGGATGTGCTTATGGACTACCCTGCTCCCACAAGTATGATCGCCATCACAACGCAGGTAGTCAAGCAAGATCCTAGGGGCTTTATCAACATGTAACCGCAATATGTAATAACGAGTATGGCATATGCCATGTTAAGATAAAGACAAACCACCATAGTATACTACCGTATCTAGTCTTTATCAATATGTGCAAACCAGACATAACAACAATACAAATAAATACACATATCCCGATAAAGACAAGTCAAATAATATACTATAGAACTGAGCAAGATTGTTCTGTACATACATATCCCTAATGTCCAAATGTATACATATACAATACTGGCCTCTAGGGCATATACATCCAACACTAATGAACCGGCGCTTAGCGCTAAGTGCGACATATGTCACCTTCAGGTGCGCTAGCGCAATGCACTCTTCAATTGGCGCAAAGCGCCTGACGCGCCACGTGGCGCATTGTCAAAACATGCTCTGTTCTGATAAAAACAAAAATGACAGAGCCCAATGCTTAGCATTATTAAAAAGGGCTGAGCCCAAATAAAAACTTAATAGCCAGAACAAAAATAAAATGTTAAAACATTTTAATTGGACTTAGCCCAATTCTGGCCATAAGTCCTCAACTTATTTTGAATTGAGCACATCTGCTCTTTCAACCAACTCACCTCGGTTCAAGGGTAGATCTTTTCACTCCTTTGATATTCGTCGTTGTAATTCCTTAACGTCTTCAATGAGGTGACGGGTCCCGATAACCATACATTCAATGGACTGTGGGGTCCTTAAACTCATGGACTATGATGTCCTTAACCTCGACCGTAATGTCTTAAAACTAACATCGGACTGTGGGGTCCTTAAACTCATGGACTATGATGTCCTTAACCTCGACCGTGATGTCTTAAAACTAACATCGGACTGTGGGGTCCTTAAACTCATGGACTATGATATCCTTAACCTCGACCGTGATGTCTTAAAACTAACATCCGACTGTGGGGTCCTTAAACTCATGGACTATGATGTCCTTAACCTCGACTGTAATGTCTTAAAACTAACAATGGACTGCGGGGTCCTTAAACCCACGGACTATGATGTCCTTAACCTTGACTGCGATGTCTTTAAACTAACAATGGACCGTGATGTTCTTAAACTAATTATCGACCGCAATGTCACTAAACTAAATAACAGAGCCCAATTGCTTTCTTGTCGGATCTAAACGATCCCGTTAAGTTGATCTTAGTCTAAAATTAGACTAACGTATCCTTAACAAACGTTTAAGTTGATCTTAGTCTCAAATGAGACTAACGTATCCTTAAACCCAACCCCCAAACCCAAATCTAAGAAGATACGGATTTGGACTAATCCACGCCGTACGGGCGACAACATAAATTAATCTCCGTATACAATCCACGGGCAACCAAACACAAAAACAAACACCCACGACACGAAGTGACCATATGGAGAAGGAGAAAGTTGTTACCGCAATGCGGTAACGTAATTAACTGCAGGGGCTTGCGCCTGCAGGGAAGAGCGTCCCCACAATCAAAAACCCCTCAAACGAGGGCGAATCTGACGAAGTCTGCTACATCGTCCGCATCCGTTTAAACCTTCGATACATAGTGCCATAAATCAATTTGGCATCTTCGGAGAGGTGGACGGATAGCACCAATTAGCATTTGTCCCGAATTTCAGGCAAGATAGACCTGCGCGGTCGCATCTCCGTGATTCGGAGGGGAACAGCCGGCCGTTACGCCCTTGGCGTTACGCCCGCGTGAAAGGCGGGATACCCCATTAATGACGAGATATGCTCGTTAATGGGGGAACGCGATGGCGTGGAACGCGGGATCGTGGACGGCAGGTATCTCGCGTCTGGCGAGATTCGCGAGCCGTGGCAGAGACGCCTGTGATCAGTGCTGTGGGTCGGTCGATGAGACCGAGGATGCTAGGCTTTGCGGGAGGCTCGGGAACGAGCGGGAGATCGAGTGAGCTTGGTTCTGTGATAGCTCGGAGGCGAGCTAGAGGGCTGAGGGAACTCAGCGTGTGGGAAGGCTCGGAGGCGAGTCGACGGTCATTTATAAGGCAGGCATGGGAGTGGTCTGAAAGTCCACCGAAAGTCGGGAACATTCTCGGGTCGAGGGCCCGAGGAATGCTTCCAACGTACCGTTCTTGATCATTTCTCGTAGGCTTTGGGACACGTCACTTGCCACGTGTCATGATCTGGGGAAGCCCTGGTATCGAGTATGATCACTATATTTTTCATACGTGGGAAGCTCCGAAGAATTACCTTTGTGGATATATCTCAGATGCCTCCTTCAATGAAAAAGGAAATTTGATGATATATTAAGGCTTTTTTTGGTCGGTTGAATTGAATGGCAAATTAAAGCTTTGTTTGATATTTGAACTGAGCTATAGACGATGGCGAAAAGGAGTGAGGAAGCGGCGGTGGGGAGCTCGGCTAAGATTCTCAAAATCGGGGTGAAAAATTCAACAATCTGCAAGGATGCCCATGAAGATCGACGACGGGACCGACAAGGATCAATCAATCTGGCTCTGATACCATGTTACAAATCGTAAATTTGGGAAAAAAGGAAAATAATATTATTGATTGATCAAGGAGAAAAGTACAATATACCTCTGTATATATAGCTCACAAGATGAAACCCTAATACGTAATATATGTATAATACACGTAAATTTCAATACAAAAAGATAAATACAAAATAATATAAAAGATATGCATATCTTAACAGCTTTAAGCGTCGGTCGTTAAATTCGGCCTTACTTCTGAGTACCAAGCTGTTACACCTGGCTTCTGTTTCGAGGATCAAGCCTGATGATGCTCAATATTGACGATCTCCAAGATTAGGACACGTGGCAGATGACGTGTCCCAGAACTCAGAAGAAAAGGCCCACAGGGGCCGACCAGACCACCCTATACCCGGCCTGCAAGCCCAGGCTGGTTCTCCTCAGAGCCCCTTGCAAATTGGCCTCCTAGGCCTCTCAGCTCGCCCCGAGCTGCCACAAGATCAAGACTCCTCGGCCCTCGTGCTCGTCTCTGAGCTCCCCAGCCGAGGCCGTCTTCCTCAGTCTCTCCGACCAACCAACTCCACCGCTCACAGGCGTAACCCCTCTGCAAATCTCGCCACACGGAGATTCTCCGCCAGCAACGCCCCACGTTCCACGCCACCACGATCCCCATTAATGGGCGATCCGCTCTTTACGCGGACGTGACGTCGGGAGCGTAACCGCCGGTGAGATTCTCGCACCTGCTGCTGCGAGCTACCGCCGCTATATAAAACCCCATCACAGAGGGGTCAAGTAAGCCATTTTTCCTCTACTTAGCCGTTACTCTGCTCGGATCTAGTACTAACTTGATCGTCGAAGGATCCTCGGTGGTACCAAACCACCCCGGGACTTCTTTGCAGGTACTCGGCGCCAAACTCCTCCAAACCACCTATCTCCTCAAAACCCATTGAGATCCACACGCAACGGGAGATCACCTCCAAAGTCCATCGAGAGATCGACGGAAGACAACATCTGAAGGAGATCCGAAAAGGACCACCATCAAAGCCAGTATACTTGATCATGATCCTGAGCATCCTGTAGTTAAAGATGGCTTTGCTTCAAGAAAATATAGCAACCACATAATATTTGATTTTCCATATGTTCAGGATGAAGCTTAAACCGATGTGTTCTGCAAAATTTGCATGAATGCATAGCCGTCGTAGATCCGGCCCCCATATGAACGTCCTTCTGTAGTAGACATGGCTGAATATGGTTATAGCCTCCAAAGCCAAAGCAATTTGATTTAGCATGGCCAAAGATGTCTCCATGAGGATTTTATTAGTCTCCAATTTTAATCGCAAGTATACGGTGGTGCAATTGTAATACTTAAAGGTTGATCCACAAAGAGATGTGTTAACTACTTTTAAACTAAGTTAAAGAGTTAGAATTTTTTAAAAGTGGGTTTTTTATGAATATAGAAGAATTTAGAGTTTTGTATTTATTTATTTTTATTGGTTGGTTTAAAAGATGATATTTCTTTTCTAGATATATGTTTAATATGTTTTCTATTAATCCTATAAAAGTATAGGTTAATTTAATGTTATTAAAGTTAACCTATCAATTATAAAAATATCATTTAGATAGCAATATTAGAACTCTTTTTCTGGTTAATTAAAAATAATCTACATTTAATTTTCGATTAATAGCGGTAAGTGATCAATCTACTTCTATTATCTTATCGAATACTCTAAATCACTCTTAACTACCTAATTTTAATTTCTTTTAATTAAACCCGTCTCTTACTTTCCCTCATTAGATCTCTAGAGCGTCAGCCAATCATTTAACATAATAAGTTTCTTGGTATTATCATCTTCTCATAATCTTCTTTTTAGACGTCCACTATCGTTAAAAAGATTAGCTTTTTATATAATAAACTTAATGAGAAAAATTAAAATAATAAGAGATTAATATATAAACATAGGAAGAAAAAAAACAATAATACATCCAACCAAATAGAGTATATAAATAAAAAAAATCTAGAAAAGAAATTAGTTACGTTTCATATTAATAAAAAGCAAAAAATTATTCATAGAAAGAACTCACAATGGAGTTGATCTCTCAAAAGAAAACCTTAAAATTTATTGTCAAGAGACAAATGAAACCCTAATGTTATACAAGTGTTTATATAGTCTTTTATTAGAATTGAAACAAACTCTACATATAAATAGAGAATAAGAAAACTATCCTAAAAATCCCAACCCATATCTCCACAAAAAACCGGCCAAATCTTCTAGAAATGGCATTTCAGCTGAGATTTTGACACCTTGGATACTTTGGCTTTTTTGAATCTTTTTTTTTAAATCTCGAGATTTCCAAACTTTGTTTCAAATCTTCAAATTTGTTCTCAAATTTTTTGTATATCTCCAATTTGATTTCAATCGCACACACGTGATCTTCTGTTATTTTGTGATTATCTCCCTGATTTTGATATAGCTCCATATAGTCCACATTATACGCACGTAATCCGTCTTTTAGGATAATTTTCCGTCTTTTTGTATCCATACCTTGTTATCTCCAATAATTCATAAAAGATATCCGAAACAATATAAAATATAACAATAAAATGATAAATGGGTTTAAAAAATATGCAATAAATTGCATTGATCATCTCCCACAAATCTATTCATCAAATGTGGTTTTTAACAGGTCAATTTCTTAGACACACCCCGCTTGATTTTGATTACGGCTTTAGCAGCCTTAGCCACCATAAAAATCTTTTTACCGGCCGTGATTTTATAAGCCATGATCTCGGCTTTTCGATTGGTCGTGAACCAGGTCTCTAATATAGAAAGTAGCAAAGGAAAAGAACTTGGGAGCATACAAAAATGTTTTCGGTGTCGGGTCTTGATTAAAAGGTAGAGGTGAAGAACGGGGAGCGGAAAATTATCGTCATCCATTACTTACGACTAACTAAAAATCAAAAGGCCAACACAAAACCAAAACAAACAGCTCCACACAAGTTCCAATTGATCTTTTCTTTTTGTAACAACCATGGCCCAAAAATTTCTTTTTTCTAGATAGCCATGGACAAAGCGGCCTTAGTCTCGGCCTTTAAGAATTTTTATTTTCCAAGACGGATTCGTCACGAAAATCGATCTATATGATGCAAGCAAGTTTTTTTTTTATATATAATTTATAACTTTGATCGGCCTTCCATGTGTCATCGGTTAAGATGTCAGAACCGATTGCACATGTTAAATTTTGATCGGCCTCTAGTTTCTTATGTTTTGATGAACTGATTTAGCTCAGCCGAAATAGGTTTTTGCCGGTTTCGGCCGTCATTATCTCTAAGGCCAATTCCATTCTTTTATTCACTTTCAATACCCAAAATAACCTAGCTATTTAATTGGCCATAATTCCAAACATGTCTGCAGTTTGGTCATCATATAAATTTTTATTTTATATGGCCGTAGGGCCGGCCTCTAATCAAGCATAACCATATTAAATTTTCTTTTTAATGGCCGTGAGCTAGATCTTTAGTCGATATGGCTATTTCTGACCACTTTGTTCTAAGCTGCGTGGTCTTTCCTTTTAAAGAAAAATGCTTAATGTTAGAATTATCAAATCGGGTAAATACCATGCATCGGCAGGGTCCCACCGGACGTGCCAAAAAAAGATGTTCGCTCTAAAATAAGATCCGCACTAAAGACAAAAATGATTAGCGCGACACTGTCTCCTCGACGGATGGACTATCGTTAGAGAAAGAGAAGAACATTCTTCCTTGATAAAATAGATACAGACCCCTTGGTTGCAAGGACAGAGATTTATAAATAACACAGCAAAAATAATAGTCATGTGGCCATCAAATTATTGATAAAATTTGGTTTACAATTACATGTGATTTAATGATAAAAACAAACTCTCAAACCCTTGGAACATGATCTCGTCTTGAAGACCGAGTGCAAGAGCAGGGATGGACATCTAAATCTCCTACACAGCGAGTCTCAAGCTGAATCATGATATAGCGACCACACCGCTCGGTCTGCTCTCAATACCCGAATGCAGGAATGGACATCTAAATTGCTCGGTCGTTTATTACCAGACCGAGCGGAGGGCTGATCGTCTTGTCTAGACCGAGACCAATCCTGGAATCACAACGTCAATGGTAGGAATAGACGTCTAAATCCTTTGTGTTATGACCACCAAGCTTGATACGGTTGGAGGCCGAGATCAGTTTTATTACCATGTTACAAGAGTAGGGATGGACATCTGAACCTCTCGTGGACATGATAACAGCCCTGATCCGGCCATCAGTGCTCTCGGCCATACCTCAATCGATGCTATATGAGTGTTGGTGCACCAAAAGGAGGCCCTAAAGGCGTTCTTTCATCTTGATTATCTGTTTTATGTAGATCTAAAGGAACCTGGGAGTATGCCTTATCGAGAAGGGTTGGTCGTCTCAAGTCTCAACAAGGCCTCGATGGAGATGTGTTGATCATTGAAGATCTAGGTTACATTAACTATAGTAGGGTGGCTGCGAAGCCCTAAAACTAGGAAAATTGGTAATTAGTTGATTGATTGAGAGAGTTCTTGCTGGGTTTTGCCGGCGTCCTGGCCATCTACCGTGGCCGATGCAGAACAAAAACTTGCATTTAAAATTTTTTGGCGCAAACAAAACCCGTCCCAAGATTGAAACCATAAACCAGACTAGCTAACCATAAAAGCTAAACTACTAGGTTAGAATGTTATACCGAATGAACCAAGTCTTTCGGTCTTCTACCACCTTCATTAGCTTTTAGGGGTCGCGGATCGAATTTGGTTGCTGGTCTTCCTCCATCAATGATGATCCACCCGATGGAAATGATGCAAGCTTCAGCCTCGCCAAGCGAGGCAACTGACACTCCAAGGTTGCTAGCAATAAAGAGTGGAGGAGTAGGAATGTCTCACTATCTTTTTCTCTCATGTTAAATGCTTAAATGAGCAACCCAAGAAGATGAAGAAGAAGGTGGGGAAACTAGTGGCATGAGCAACCAAAAAAAAAATGGCTAAGTCTCTAAGAGTGAGAGTGTGAATGAATGATCAAGTGATGAATAAATCAATAATGGATGGATGGCATGTAGAGAATATGGCTAAGTCATTTGCAACCATGCAATAAAAATATTTCTTCCGTTTTCCAAATAAAATATCAAAAGCCATGCCTCTCTACATGCCTAGCCATGCTCATGCCAACCCACCCCTCCACCTCATTTCCAAAATGATTTTCTAAAAAGGAAAATCATGTATGAGGTGGCAATCTTCTAGAAGTAATTCCGTATAAATACGGAATACAACCTGCTATACGTATTGAAATACATATACGTGTATTCGTATAAAAATATGAATAGCCAAGAGAGAAAATGAATAATGAATAATAATACTAGAATACATATAATATATATATATATATATTATTATTAAATCAAAACCTGATTTAATAATCCGGCTTAACCCTAAGCCGCTAGTATTATCAACCGTCCGATTAAAATCTGTATAGCCTGTACACATATTTAATCGGATACCTGTGTAGTCGATGTTGCGCACCCTACGTGTTCATGGGGAGGCGGAATTAGCAAAACAATGATTTTTACGGGCTTCGCAATACCGACTTTAAGTAAGGATCGAACATAAAACCCTAGCTAGCAAACTATATGAGGTTTAACTACTCGGATGAATGTTATACATAGTAGTATCGTGTCCTTCTTGTCTTCTCGCTGTCCTCGTTCACCTCGCGAGCTCCTTAGAGTGGAAATGGATAGCACCTCCTCGTCGGCTTCTCGAAGTCGAAGAAGATCCATCCAAAAGTTCCTACCTTGAGCTTAACCTCCAAATTGAGGCAACTAGGTCACTTGGTGTACTAAACTAAGTAGCCTAGAATGAGTAGAGTGTGATTTTGGAGGGCTAAGTCTCACTAACCCTTGATTCTTAACTTATGTGACACTAGGTTTTGAGAGGAAGAAGGAGAGAGTGAACTTGAGGAAAAAGAAATGATTTTTGATAATGATAATAGAAAAATAGAATGGCTAACTTGACATGACCACAAGCATGGCATAAAAAAATATCTCATCAAAATATCTAGGTCACAAAAATATCTAAGTCAAATAGTCAAACCAAGTCAAGTGGTCAATCCAAGTCAAATGGTCAATCCAGGTCAAGTAGTAAAAAACAAGTAGCCATGCCACAATTATCATTTGCAAAAATAACAAATACTTTTCTCCACCTCATAATTGTTTTAATCAAGTCAATGGTCAAAACCCTAATGAGGTGTCTCCTTCTATACCCCTCTCATTCGTATATACATACCCGCATCCGTGTTCCGAGAAACACGAATACCAATGAGATGAAACTAATCCAACAATCAATTATTAGGATTCGGCTTAAACCAAAGCCCACTAATATTGTCCACTCGAACATCACATGCGCACAAGTGTACGTATGTGAACGAACCCTGTCGTAAAACCATACGACCTCTACATCGTTTCGCCCGAAGCAGGGAAACCCTCTGTGTGGGACTTTAAAGACTCGACAGTACGCCGACAGTGGGTTTAACCACAAGCACGTCAGCGGTGCTAGCTGCACGTAACGGCTACCCAGATATCTATCGATAAGAAGGCTGACGAGCAAACTCATCCAAATTCCTACTGAGCCTGTCTGTGGCAATCTCTGTACAGTCCGGTCTGTTCGTCTAAGAGTATCGCATATCGGGTCTAGGGGCGGTAAACGTCAGACCCCTAATAGCGCAATAAATCGTGTCGGAGTACAGTGCAAAACACCCTGAGAAACTACTAGAGTACCTACCAGTAAATCTCGCTTGCCCTGGCCAGGGATTTTGTGTAATGGCTTTCCGAACACAGCGCGACATCAACCCCCAATACCGGGAGAGACGAATCCTATCTAACTTCCACTGCCTCCAAGTGCTTCGGGACTGCACCCGACCACTACCTGTTTGCAAGACTCAATAGAGCCATGGTAGGGTAGCAATCTAAGAACAGTGGGAACACACTTGAGGCGAAATAGCAGTGTCAAGTCAACGGACTAAGTTGTACTCATGTCACCTGGGAACTGCTACCTGACGATAGGTATAGTACCAACCAGCAGTACCCCATGAGTCCATCCAGTGTAACTCATAACCCAATGAGCACCCGCATACTATCTCCAATACGACGTACTGATGGCTGTAGGACAGACCATCTCCCCTGCTCGGATGAGAAGTGTATACACTAGTCTACTTTGGAGTGTCGTGTCCTGTCTCGATAATCTTACGAATAGGGACCTGTACAAGGATGTGCTTATAGACTACCCATCTGTAACGTTTTGAAAATCGTTTCGGTGAAATTTCGAAAAAATCGGTAAAATAAGGGGGTTTTCGGTAAAAAGTCAAAATACAAATATCATTATTATAAAATTAAATATACATATTCTAGTTATGTAATTACTAGTATTTGGTGTTTATTGAGTCACTGGTGAAATTTCAAATTTTCTGAAAAATTTTCCGAAATTAATTATTTTAATATTATTTTAAGCCGTCACTAATATATTTAATTAGGGAAAATTACAAATTGGAATGAGTTGAAACAAATTTTGTGCATCATAAAACATTAAATAAAATTTTATCATATGGTTTTTGAAATGAAATCGTTTGCCAAAACGGTTTAGAAAATATCGAAGAAAAAGGCTTTTTTCGGTGAAATTAGTGTTAAGGGGAATTGGGGTATAGCATTTATCTTTTTCCTAACCCACACACCCACACCTTACCCTCTCCCCATGTGGCTGGCCCCAGCATGACAGCCCTCCCCCTCTCCCTCTCTCCAATCACTTCTTTATTTCAAAAGAAAAGAAAAGGAAAAGAAAGGATAAAAGAATGTATAAGAATGGGCTTTTGACTTTTTCTTTGACTTTGAAACCAACACCCTCCCTCTCTGACTCTCCCACTCACTTCACCCTCCCCACTCTCGGCCAGAATCAGCCCCCCCCATTTTCTCCAAGTATCCATCTTCCTTCACCTCCATTTTCCTTCAAAAAAATCAACAAAAATCAACACAAACCCTAACAAAATCAAAATCCGACTCCTACCCATTTCTCTATAGCCAAATTGCATGGATCTAGGGAACAAGATTCCAATTTGGGAGGCTATGTGTGTGCTTGTGGATCTTCAATTTATTGGGTATAAATTCTAACCATTTTTGCTTAATTTGTTAGTTAATTTCTTAAAGCTAAGTTATTAAAGTGTTAATTTTGCTCTTGTTGCTAATTTGAGAATTCAAGAGTATGGTTTAAAGCTAATTTGGGTTTAACCATCACTAATAGGATAATCAAGTGTAGATTATCATCTTGTGGAAATGTAAAACCTAATCTAGTTGCTAGTTGCAATTTGTTAATTTAAAATTTGCAATAAATAAGCTTTTTATGCAAACTAGGATTTTATGAAATGCATATATAGGTGAGATTAAATTATGGTTAGGGTTTTTATCACATTATTAACATCTTAATTTGTTGTTTAGCAACTTAGATCTTGCAAATCCAACCTAAATTGTTGTTTGTGCATTTTGTTATAAAATTGTTAAAATTTAGGTATTTTGTAAACTAGAATTTTAGGGTTTTTGGAATTTAACGAGATTAAATTATGGGAATTGTTTTTATGACTTATTTAAGATATTTAGTGAATATTGTGGCCGCTAGATTCGTTTATACATCGAGTTTTGTACTAAAATGGGTAATTTTGCTTGCTAGTTTTTCGGAAAAACGGCTTTTAAAGTGAATTTGGGGTTTTTGTGAGTTTTAACCTATTTTATATTAAAATTTGTGTTCGTGAATGTGCAAATGAGTGTATTTGGGTTTTTCTCGATGGTCTGGCGTTTGTACACCGACGTCGAGGGTTTTTGGGTTGATTTGTGGAAGCAACCATAGGTTTTGACCTATGTGGGGTTCGTGTGTCGTTTTGGTCATGAGTCGGATTTTAATGCGATACGGTGCGTTATGATATGTAGGTACCCCATGTGGACTTCGAGACGACAAGCAAGCGCGTGGCGACGTCGGCACCGGCGAGCGAGGACCAGGTGAGTAGATTTATATCTACGGGGAGAAGTCGGGTGGATGGCGTATAGCACCCCCGCAGTTCGTGGTGATGTATACGAATACGTATACACACACATATATATTGTTTATATATTGTTTGAGTACATTGATGATAATATGGATATTTGGTGTTCTTGGATATTTAGTGTCGCGAAACCCTAGAGTAGTGGTCGCACCACGCATGCACACACCCACCCATACTCGCATACTTTCTTCTTTCATGACTATGTGTTCACATACGGATTTGAGGATGATACTTGGGTTTGAGATGAGTCGATGAGATTTGTATTGAGGTTGTGAATTCGGTGATATGGCAGGATTCGTATTTGAGATACGACATGACGTTGTAGCGGGTCCTTGACGTAGTGTTTCACACACGTCCATGCATACTTAGGCGGTATCAGTATTGTACTAGACGTAGATCAGTACCCCGATCATGATATTTGATAAAGAGGATACCAGGTGAATAGTATGATGAATGTGATATTGACCCGTACCCAGATTTGGGATGCCGTACGACGGATTTACGTACGAGCTATATTGATGATTGATCCGCACTCTTGACTTGGGATGCCTGATTATAGATATGGTATCGGATATGATATTATTGAGGCGGGATCACCGACTATACATATACAGGTATGTATATGTAACGACTCAGATGATAGGCGGTTTTCTTACCTGTAGTTCAGCTTGTTAGTTCAGCCGTATAGTTTAGTGTAGTTGTTAGATTAGATTAGACTCCTACCTATTTCAAAACCAGCGGATCGTGGGTATTTTAAAAGACAGGTCAAGGGATCTACGGCTATTTCAAAAGACGTATCCTTTCTTAAAAAAAAACAAACCACCGTAGCCCCTATTTTTAAAACCCCGCGATTCGTGTTATTTCAAATGGCACCATTGTTTAGTTTTTAGCTCCCGCTCATTTTGGTTGCTCGCTCCGCATCGCATATTTACATTGTTATTTCATATTGCATTGTTGAC
The DNA here is from genome assembly GCA_030015575.1 of Agapanthus africanus. NCBI lineage: Eukaryota > Viridiplantae > Streptophyta > Magnoliopsida > Asparagales > Amaryllidaceae > Agapanthus > Agapanthus africanus. The sequence continues at coordinate 57,963,638 of JASDDO010000018.1, read as the reverse complement.
ATTATGCTGTTAGGACACCAGCACCATTACCGATGATGCGTATGTACCACATACACTTACTTGCCGGCTCACACACATTTTCATCGGTAATTGCCATGTCACGTACACCTTAGAAAATATTATTGCTTAACTTAGCTTGATAGCCAGTAGTTTGACATAATATTAGTGTACATACCTTATATGCCAGCTTAGATATTGTAGTTATTACTTGTCGCTTCATGCATACTGTTATTCATTCTCATGCTTATATTCATGGTTTTACATGCTATTGATGATTCAGATTTCCATGATATTTTCTGGATTTGGAGGAAAACCGCAAAACATATATAAACTGCTTTCTCTCTTTTTAAATAAAAATGCGGTTTTCCCATGTTGTATGAGTCGTCCACCATGAGTTTGCTGATGGATTTCGAGACCCGATTCGAGGAGTTGGATTAACCGTTTCGGGTACATGGTGGGACGGCGCGGTACCCCGGGGCGAGAAGGCCGTGTTGTTGACGTTGAGCCTGGCAGGGGAGCACTACCGACCGGTGATATTACCCGACGCGTCGGATATCCGGAGGATACCGTCGTGGTCTTGAGATGGATGGTAGGGGCCGGTCTGGATTAACGGCGCCCTAGATATTGTGATTGAGATTTTGAGATATTGAGGTACAGAGATTGTGATACAGAGATATCGAGATATTTGGACACTTGTTTTGTGTCGATACTGGGCACTGTTTTATGCTGATTTCATTTATGGTACCTCACTTTTAAAATACAGAAATCTCACTGATTTATGAAAGCAGTTTTCTTCAGTACATGCATTCTGTTTCATGCATTCATACATTGCTACCTGAGGCACTGACACGGGCATATGGAATTACACTTGGGTTAGATATTTGCCCTAACCATTGTTATGGGTTGCTGGTTATATATTTGAGGATATATTATGATCATTGACCTAGGATTGCGTTATTTATGCGATTTCTTTTCGTAGATGTTTTTCTATTCACGAGTTGGCAACTCACCCCTGTTGTGCCCCAGTTTCTTGCAGGTTTGCCGTACAGGTTTCATTACGGCTTTGCGGGCATAGTTTCCTTCGGATGATTTGCTAGTAGGTGGGTTTACTTGTATCGTACCCCCATTATATATCTTGTATATCATTATTCTGTTGTATCTAGAAGTTCCATCAACCAAACATGTATTTATTTTGAGATAGAGACCGGTGATGTTATTCCTTCGACCTTAGAGTCGCGCGTTATATTTCTGTGGTTTTCTTATGGTTTTGGAGTTTCCTTTTGAATTTTGATCCTCGCCGTTGGCGTTGTATATTATATTGCTTGTGTGGTTGTGACCGTCGATTGACGAACAGCTAGCTCCCGCTTGGGGATGCCTTTTATTGATTTCGTATACTATTCATGTTGTATCCCGTTTGGGTGCCAGTATTTACAAAGGAGACTCTGCCGAAATTTTCAGGAAATTTTTGATGTTTTTAGAAACCCGCATAATTCGGCTTATGCTATTGAAACTACTTGTTTTAAATTGGTTTCCCTTCACTCTGCTACTTTTCTTGGTTTGGATTTCTGGGTTTTCGGCTCACTTAGATTACGTACGCCTCGAGACGTTCGTAGTTTAAGTGCCGGTCATGTTCCGTACTTTCGGGGCGTGACAAAGTTGGTATCAGAGCGTTAGGTTTTACCTTCGGAGCGTAGGATGGCCCTTGGTTGATGGAATAGGTGACTAAAGTAGAGTGACGTACCGTGGGTATGTTCCGCGGCATACTTACGATACGCTACTCCACTTAAGGAGCCTTAGGATGTACATTTCTTTGCTCAGTATTATATTCATTCCGATCTAGCTTCATCAGTACCTGTTATGGTTTTGCTGCCACGATTACGGGCAGGGAGAGCTACGGCTATAGTTGCGGTCAGCACGAGCTCGTCACGAACGAGGACTGACCAGGGCGAAATTCCGGCGACACACGATTGCGGAGATGTGTCTTTTTACTGTGTTTCCGCGCCACGAGCGTTTGGCGGATCGCCTTTATGAGGTTACTCGGATGTGCTGATCGACACTAGAGGATTGAGCCACTGACAGAGGCTAGCCAGATTTTGATGACCGTTGGTGTATTGCTTACTCATGATGATTGAGGCACTGTTCAGCGTGCAGATGAGTGAGCCGGTTGTTGCTGCGAGTGACGAGATATCGCCCCATATGTTGGAGCTATTGCGGGACGAGTTGTACTAATAGATGCTAGAAGGTCGCTAGTCACCCGATGATGAATAACTAGGACAGGTGGTTCGTTCGCCTACCCCGATGCGAGGTCATCAGATAGATTGATTCCAGCTAGAGACGACTTCACGCGGAGACGTTGAGAGTCGACAGAGACGATCGAATGTCAGAAACCTATTATTCCAAGTTTAAAGTAGTCGGAAAGACATGCAGGCAATTCTATGGTCCCTCTAGAAGAATGAAACCCTAACTCGACTTAATGACCGTGTGAAAGCCTTGGAACCTTCGGGTTTGTGGCAGTTCTGCGGCGCCATTAGTGAGGCTTGGGTTTGCCCTTCTATGGCTAGACCACCGATGCTGTGGTATGTGTTCGATACTATTAAACTGTGCCCAAGATGTTGAGCTCTTGGGGGATTATGAGGTTTTGACGAATCGATCGAATGGTTCGACTTCATTCGGATGCTAGGTGGTGAGATGCATTCTTGGGAGACTCCAGATACGAGGATAGTTGTTGGAGCTCAGTCCATGCAGCCACGACGAGACGAGTCCGGAGCAGTCGATATTAGAGAAAAGTGGAGTAAGAGGTTCGTACGAGATCTGGATAAGACGATGTTCCACTCCGCCGACATCAGAGATGCGATACGCATGCCGAGGCATTGTACTTGGATATACCTTCCAGAAGGAGTCGCGATGGGCATGCAGCCATTCCGGAACAAGAAACAGAAATAGTAAAGGACGATGACTTCCGGACAGTTCGGAAGAGACATGATTTGGGAGAGAACTCGACGGGACCTTTCTGGGATGAATTACGAGAAGACTTGGACCCAGGAGTGGTCATATTACGCACACCGGCAGGCCAGAGTTCAGGATCGTCGATGAGACATGCTTTGAGTGATCAGGACAGTTGGCCAGAGATTCTTGGAGGATGTGCTTGAGCGGGACTATTCCGCCATACTTGATTTTGCGTATTTTGGGCGATCTATTCGCATGATTGATTTTGATGATTGAGTTTCATGATATTTGTTTTCATGGACCATGGTTGCACTTACTGAGTATTTACGATTTTTGCACAGTTGTTGCACTTGAGATAGTTTTCGTGCCTTAGTTTCTCATGTTTGTGATTATATGGATTTCATACAGTTGAGTTGATTTTGTGCGTATGTACGCACACGATTTGGTTTTTGCACTCGGTATAGTTCATATATGCTTGCAGTGCAGTGTTATGTATGTTGTGCATTTAGATGCACTGGACTTCGATTTCGATTGTGATGTTCGATATTTGTTTTGTGCACCTGATTTGATTTTGCGCATGTTCGGCGCTTGATATTGGATTTCATGATTTCGTGCATGATGGATGCCCCTGGTTTTGGGTTTTCGTGCATGTTGAGCGCATGTCTTGAGATGCGATTTTGGTGCACACCAGATGCACTAAATCGAGATTCTTCGTGCATGTCAGATGCACCTGATTTTGCTGTCAGGCACCCACGTTGCCCATGACAGATGTTTCGTGCACACCCGATGCACTTAGATGTTGTTTCTGTGCGCATGTATGGCACATATATGGATTTTGATTTCCGTGCGCATCAGACGCACGTAGTATTCATACGCGTATTTTGGGATTGATTTTTCTTATAGAGCAGTACGTTTTTATGATATTGCTATGTGTTTTCGTACTGAGCAGGACTAGTCAGAGGACAGTACCTGAATATATTTTGCATGCATTTCCTTCAGATACTTACATATATAGATTTGATATTTACATGTATAGTTCCGATTTTTAGCATATCGGTCTTGCTTGAGATTTGGCATTCGTGTCTTCACCCTGACTCCGATGATTGCGGGATGCTTGACGGAGTTTTGATTTCGAGTTATCTACTCATTACTCATGCGCATGCATTGCGCTATGATGCGTTTATGTATTTATGATTTCAGAGCCCCGGCGATTTGATGGTTTTGGCTGAAATATTTTAGTATTTGGGGGGAGTTTTAATTTAAATTCGGGGACCGAATTTCTTTAAGGGGGGAAGATTGTAACGTTTTGAAAATCGTTTCGGTGAAATTTCGAAAAAATCGGTAAAATAAGGGGGTTTTCGGTAAAAAGTCAAAATACAAATATCATTATTATAAAATTAAATATACATATTCTAGCTATGTAATTACTAGTATTTGATGTTTATTGAGTCACTGGTGAAATTTCAAATTTTCTGAAAATTTTTCCGAAATTAATTATTTTAATATTATTTTAAGCCGTCACTAATATATTTAATTAGGCAAAATTACAAATTGGAATGAGTTGAAACAAATTTTGTGCATCATAAAACATTAAATAAAATTTTATCATGTAGTTTTTGAAATGAAATCGTTTGCCAAAACGGTTTAGAAAATATCGAAGAAAAAGGTTTTTTTCGGTGAAATTAGTGTTAATGGGAATTGGGGTATAGCATTTATCTTTTTCCTAACCCACACACCCACACCTCACCCTCTCCCCATGTGGCCGGCCCCAGCATGACAGCCCTCCCCCTCTCCCTCTCTCCAATCACTTCTTTATTTCAAAAGAAAAGAAAAGGAAAAGAAAGGATAAAAGAATGTATAAGAATGGGCTTTTGACTTTTTCTTTGACTTTGAAACCAACACCCTCTCTCTCTCACTCTCCCACTCACCTCACCCTCCCCACTCTAGGCCAGAATCAGCCCCCCCATTTTCTCCAAGTATCCATCTTCCTTCACCTCCATTTTCCTTCAAAAAAATCAACAAAAATCAACACAAACCCTCACAAAATCAAAATCCGACTCCTACCCATTTCTCTATAGCCAAAATTGCATGGATCTAGGGAACAAGATTCCAATTTGGGAGGCTATGTGTGTGCTTGTGGACCTTCAATTTATTGGGTATAAATTCGAACCATTTTTGCTTAATTTGTTAGTTAATTTCTTAAAGCTAAGTTATTAAAGTGTTAATTTTGCTCTTGTTGCTAATTTGAGAATTCAAGAGTATGGTTTGAAGCTAATTTGGGTTTAACCATCACTAATAGGATAATCAAGTGTAGATTATCATCTTGTGGAAATGTAAAACCTAATCTAGTTGCTAGTTGCAATTTGTTAATTTAAAATTTGCAATAAATGAGCTTTTTATGCAAACTAGGTTTTTATGAAATGCATATATAGGTGAGATTAAATTATGGTTAGGGTTTTTATCACATTATTAACATCTTAATTTGTTGTTTAGCAACTTAGATCTTGCAAATCCAACTTAAATTGTTGTTTGTGCATTTTGCTATAAAATTGTTAAAATTTAGGTATTTTGTAAACTAGAATTTTAGGGTTTTTGGAATTTAACGAGATTAAATTATGGGAATTGTTTTTATGACTTATTTAAGATATTTAGTGAATATTGTGGCCGCTAGATTCGTTTATACATCGAGTTTTGTACTAAAACGGGTAATTTTGCTTGCTAGTTTTTCGGAAAAACGGCTTTTAAAGTGAATTTGGGGTTTTTGTGAGTTTTAACCTATTTTATATTAAAATTTGTGTTCGTGAATGTGCAAATGAGTGTATTTGGGTTTTTCTCGATGGTCTGGCGTTTGTACACCGACGTCGAGGGTTTTTGGGTTGATTTGTGGAAGCAACCATAGGTTTTGACCTATGTGGGGGTTCGTGTGTCGTTTTGGTCATGAGTCGGATTTTAATGCGATACGGTGCGTTATGATATGTAGGTACCCCATGTGGACTTCGAGACGACAAGCAAGCGCGTAGCGACGTCGGCACCGGCGAGCGAGGACCAGGTGAGTAGATTTATATCTACGGGGAGAAGTCGGGTGGATGGCGTATAGCACCCCCGCAGTTCGTGGTGATGTATACGAATACGTATACATACATATATATATTGTTTATATATTGTTTGAGTACATTGATGATAATATGGATATTTGGTGTTCTTGGATATTTAGTGTCGCGAAACCCTAGAGTAGTGGTCGCACCACGCATGCACACACCCACCCATACTCGCATACTTTCTTCTTTCATTTGTGCTTATACGGGAATACATAGTTATGTGTTCACATGGGTATGGGACTATGTGTTCACATACGGATTTGAGGATGATACTTGGGTTTGAGATGAGTCGATGAGATTTGTATTGAGGTTGTGAATTCGGTGATATGGCAGGATTCGTATTTGAGATACGACATGACGTTGTAGCGGGTCCTTGACGTAGTGTTTCACACACGTCCATGCATACTTAGGCGGTATCAGTATTGTACTAGACGTAGATCAGTACCCCGATCATGATATTTGATAAAGAGGATACCAGGTGAATAGTATGATGAATGTGATATTGACCCGTACCCAGATTTGGGATGCCGTATGACGGATTTACGTACGAGCTATATTGATGATTGATCCGCACTCTTGACTTAGGATGCCTGATTATAGATATGGTATCGGATATGATATTATTGAGGCGGGATCACCGACTATACATATACAGGTATGTATATGTATCGACTCAGATGATAGACGGTTTCCTTACCTGTAGTTCAGCTTGTTAGTTCAGCCGTATAGTTTAGTGTAGTTGTTAGATTAGATTAGACTCCTACCTATTTCAAAACTAGCGGATCGTGGGTATTTTAAAAGACAGGTCAAGGGATCTACGGATATTTCAAAAGACGTATCCTTTCTTAAAAAAACAAACAAACACCGTAGCCCCTATTTTCAAAACCCCGCGATTCGTGTTATTTCAAATGGCACCATTGTTTAGTATTTAGCTCCCGCTCATTTTGGTTGCTCGCTCCGCATCGCATATTTACATTGTTATTTCATATTGCATTGTTGACATTATGCTGTTAGGACACCAGCACCATTACCGATGATACGTATATACCACATACACTTACTTGCCGGCTCATACACATCTTCATCGGTAATTGCCATGTCACGTACACCTTAGAAAATATTATTGCTTAACTTAGCTTGATAGCCAGTAGTTTGACATAATATTAGTGTACATACCTTATATGCCAGCTTAGATATTGTAGTTATTAGTTGTCGCTTCATGCATACTGTTATTCATTCTCATGCTTATATTCATGGTTTTACATGCTATTGATGATTCGGATTTCCATGATATTTTCTGGATTTGGAGGAAAACCGCAAAACATATATAAACTGCTTTCTCTCTTTTTAAATAAAAATGCGGTTTTCCTATGATGTATTAGTCGTCCACCATGAGTTTGCTGATGGATTTTGAGACTCGATTCGAGGAGTTGGATGAACCGTTTCGGGTACATGGTGGGCCCGGCACGGTACCCCGGGGCGAGAAGGCCGTGTTGTTGACGTTGAGCCTGGCAGGGGAGCACTACCGACCGGTGATATTACCCGACGCGTCGGATATCCGGAGGATACCGTCGTGGTCTTGAGATGGATGGTAGGGGCCGGTCTGGATTGACGGCGCCCTAGATATTGTGATTGAGATTTTGAGATATTGAGGTACAGAGATTGTGATACAGGGATATCGAGATATTTGGACACTTGTTTTGTGTCGATACTGGGCACTGTTTTATGCTGATTTCATTTATGGTACCTCACTTTTAAAATACAGAAATCTCACTGATTTATGAAAGCAGTTTTCTTCAGTACATGCATTCTGTTTCATGCATTCATACATTGCTACCTGAGGCACTGACACGGGCATATGGAATTACACTTGGGTTAGATATTTGCCCTAACCATTGTTATGGGTTGCTGGTTATATATTTGAGGATATATTATGATCATTGACCTAGGATTGCGTTATTTATGTGATTTCTTTTCGTAGATGTTTTTCTATTCACGAGTTGGCAACTCACCCCCGTTGTGCCGCAGTTTCTTACAGGTTTGCCGTACAGGTTTCATTACGGCTTTACGGGCATAGTTTCCTTCGGGTGATTTGCTAGTAGGTGGGTTTACTTGTATCGTACCCCCATTATATATCTTGTATATCATTATTCTGTTGTATCTAGAAGTTCCATCAACCAAACATGTATTTATTTAGAGATAGAGACCAGTGATGTTATTCCTTCGATCTTAGAGTCGCGCGTTATATTTCTGTGGTTTTCTTGTGGTTTTGGAGTTTCCTTTTGAATTTTGATCCTCGCCGTTGGCGTTGTATATTATATTGCTTGTGTGGTTGTGACCGTCGATTGACGAAGTGCTAGCTCCCTCTTGGGGATGCCTTTTATTGATTTCGTATACTATTCATGTTGTATCCCGTTTGGGGGCCAGTATTTACAAAGGAGACTCTGCCAAAATTTTCAGGAAATTTTTGATGTTTTTAGAAACCCGCATAATTCGGCTTATGCTATTGAAACTACTTGTTTTAAATTGGTTTCCCTTCACTCTGCTACTTTTCTTGGTTTGGATTTCTGGGTTTTCGGCTCACTTAGATTACGTACACCTCGAGACGTTCGTAGTTTAAGTGCCGGTCATGTTCCGTACTTTCGGGGCGTGACAAATCCCCCACTAGTGTGACTGCCATCACAACGCTGGTAGTCAAGCAAAGATCCAGAAGGCTCTATCAATATGTATTAGCGATACGTCAAAAGAAACATATACACATATTTAGATATATACAAACCAAGTAGCATGCTACCATATTGAGCAAGACTGTTATAAATCCGTGTATATATCCCAACCTTCCAAAATGTAATATACAAACTAGTACTATACAACAATGGCCTCTAGGGCATATTACACTAACAATCTTCCACTTGCACTAAGGCCATGTGCTGGCATATCGCAGACCTATCATCTCGAATAGCCTCTCGAACTGTGTCTGAGAGATGGCCTTTGTGAATGGATCTGCAGTGTTGTCCTCTATAGCAACTCTCCGCACCTCGATCTCCCGGTGATCCACGATCTCCCTGATCAGGTGATACCGCCTCAAGATGTGTCTGGACTTCTGATGGGACCTGGGTTCCTTTCCTAAAGCTATAGCCCCGTTGTTGTCACAATACAGAGGTATTGAATCAACAATGGACGAATTCACCTGAAGTTCTGTTAAGAACTTCCTCATCTAGACTGCTTCTTTTGCGGCATCAGCAGCTGCGATATACTCCGCTTCCATCGTCGAGTCAGCAACGGTGTCTTGCTTGGAACTCTTCCAACATACCGTCCCTCTATTGAGGGTAAAGACATAACCCAACATGGACTTGGAGTCATCCTTATCACTTTGGAAGCTGGAGTCAGCAAAAACCTCGATCTGGAGGTCTTTTCCACCATACATCAAGAATATTTCCTTAGTCCTTCTCAGGTACTTGAGCATGTTCTTTACTACTATCCAGTGATTCTCCCCAGGGTTTGACTGATATCGGCTTACCACGCTCGGTGCATAAGCAACATCTGGTCTGGTACACAACATCACATACATTATAGAGCCTACCGCAGAAGCGTAGGGTATAATAGACATGCGATCCCTTTCCAAATCAGTTTTGGGAGACATCTCTTTAGAGAGGGTGATTTCATGACAAGCCGGTAAATTACCGCGCTTAGAATCTTCCATACTGAATCTTTTCAGTATGGTGTCTATGTACCTGGATTGTGAAAGTCCCAACATCCTCTTAGATCTATCATGATAGATCTGGATTCCCAGAATGTAAGAGGCATCACCCAGGTCTTTCATGGAGAACCTATGTGACAAGAATCCTTTGACAGATTGTAGCATAGGAATGTCATTTCCTATCAAGAGAATGTCATCCGCGTACAAGACGAAGAATACTACAGTTCTCGCTACAATCTTACTATAAATGCACGGCTCATCTGGATTTTTGATAAAGTCAAATTTTTTGACCGTCTCATCAAAACAGATGTTCCAACTCTGCGATACTTGCTTTAGTCCATAAATGGACTAAAGCAACTTGCACACTTTCCCGCTGCTCCCACTCTGAATGAAACCCTCTGGCTGGTCCATATTGACGCACTTTTCCAAATATCCATTTAGAAAAGCGGTACTTACGTCCATCTGCAAAATCTCATAATCATGGAAGGCGGCAATGGCAAGAAGGATCCGAATGGATTTGAGCATAGCCACTGGAGAAATGGTTTCATCATAGTCCAAACTAGGTCTTTGATGAAATCCTTTTGCAACAAGTTAAGCCTTATAGGTTTCAACATGTCCATCTACACCAATATTCTTTCTGAAGATCCATTTGCAGCCTACGCGCTTTACCCATTCTGGAGCAATGTCCAAAGTCCATACTTTGTTGGTGTACATGGACTCCATCTCGGTCCGCATTGCATCCAGCCATTTTACCGAGTTTGTGCTCTGAATGGCTTGCTGGAAGTTAGTTGGCTCATCATTATCAATGATGCAATCTTCTCTATCCCCGTCTACGAGAAAACCGTAGTATCTCTCAGGCGGATGAGACAGCCTACTTGTAACATTTCAGAAAATATAAAATATTATTTTTGGAATTTAATATTAAAATAATATTTTCCCGAAAACTGCCCGATTTGCGAAATTGGTGTTTTCGAAAAAAGGCTATAAATATATACCAATAATTATGAAATAAATGGAAATTAAAATTATTTATTCAATTAATAATATATTTAAAGGATTTGGCATTTAAAAAATTTATTATATACAGTTTCGATAAAAACCCGATTAGTGCACTGCTGATCGCGATTAGGCCAAATCCGTATTTTTACAGTTTTCATGGTTAGTGCGCTATGACATGTTACATGTTTTTTCATTTGTGTGGTTTTATTGGGTTTATGTGTTTATTGGTGAGAAAAGAAAAGAAATGAATTGTTGGAGAGAGAGAGGGGACACAATGATGAGGGGTGAGCATACTAGGAGAGAGAAAAGGGAGTGAGAATAAGTGTGGGAGAGAGGGGGGCTGCCTCATTCCCCATTCCCCTTTTGTTTTCTTCTTCTTCTTCAACTACTCCTCCACCTCCTCTACCCTCATGACCCATCCCAAATCTTTTCTCAAAACCCTAAACCCCTTTCACTAAAAATGACCACCTCCTTCTGCTCTACACATTGGACCAAGAAAAGTGGGATTTTGACAACATTGAGAAGCTAGAGTTTTCTTGAGTGGTCTAAATGAGGTATAATTTCTACCATTTAGATAGTTTTAAGTTTCTTTATATTCTAGTTAGTTAGAAATGGGTTTAAGATGTGGATTTGTGAACTTGGAAAATTCTAGAGAGGGGTTTGAGTGTTGTGTGGATTGGAGGATGCCTAATGGCTGTTATAAGACCCTAGAGACCAATTCTTGACCTGGACCAGTGACCAAACCCCAAAACACGAACTTTAGATTCGTCGATATTGGGAAATTGTGAAAATTATGAGGTTGTTTAGAGATCTGCTAACACTCGGAGACCTGGAAAATTATTTAGCGAACACAGTGACACTTGCAGGCAACCTAGAAACTACCCTGAAGTCCAGAGCCCCAAACCCCCTACCCAGGCCGCAGATTTAATCATTTGGGCCGCAAATTGCGGCCTTGGTACTTCCAAATTGGTCTGTGCTTGGTCCAGGGCTTTATCTTCAGTAATTTAGACCCTCCATATGTGCAGAATTGACCAATTTGGCCTAGGGTAAAATCTGGGAGCACATTGGGGTGTTTTTGTCTATGTTTTCCGTATTTTAGGGTGCTTGGTTTTGATATTGGGATTTGTATTTGGTCATGTGGCGTTTGAACGTTAACAACTAGGACTTTTAGTCATGTTTTGCATGCGAAGCTATAGGTTTTGACCTATGAGTGAAACATGCGCCGTTTTGGTTTCTGACTTGATTTTAATACGCAATTGCGATGTGTTATGATATGTAGGTGTAACACCTTAGGATGTGATTAGTGGCTAATTACACCTTAAGATATGGTTTTTAATAAAAAGTTTACCCAAACGATTTTCAAATATTTTATCAAAATTAATGAATATTTTATTAGAATTTATTTAGGCTTGCACACACATGTGCATATAAACTAGAGTTAATTAGGGTTAGACCATGATTGGCAACCATGGTGGACTAACCATTTTCATTAAGCTAGTTTAAAATTTTATTAAGTGTTTTGGTTATTTTTTTTTTATTAAATGGAGAATGATTTAGTTGGGTTGACTTGGAGAGAGAGAGAGAGAGAATGGGCATCATGGCTTGAGCCATGCTCTCATTTAATGAAGAGAGAGAAGGGGGGTTGACTCTCTTGTGCTCTCATTCTCTTTTGTTTTCAAGCACTCTTTTTTCTCACTTCTCTCTCATTCTCACTCACACACACACAACACCAGCCACAACAGCACCAGCAGAAGAAGCAGCAGCAGCAGGAGCTTCAGTAACAACAGCAAGCAACAACAACAGCAACAAGTAGCAGCAGCAGCCCAAGCAACAGCAGCATAAGCAGCAGCAGCAACATGCATCAGCAGCAGCAGCAGCTCCTTCTCTTCTTCTTCTCCTTCTCCTTGCACGTAGGGTCAAGTGAGGTATACATCTTAGACCCAACTTCCTAGCTTGCTAAACTTATGTGATAATTAGCATCGGTCAGTGTTAAATATGCATTTTAGTGCTAAAAATGGTGATTTGTGTGAAGTTTTGGCCAAGTAGTGATATTGATGGTTAGCTTAACTTAACTATGTGTTATTAGGCCCTTTAATCTGAGGTTTAACCCCAGATTTCACTAAAATACCATAGTGTTTCATTTAGTGCAAAATTTAACGTTTTAAAGCGAAATTTAGCCTTTCTGTGATCTGCTTTTGACCCGGTTATTTCAGATGAAAACTGAGAAAATTGGGGCATGTACACTAGATCTAGACCACACACACGAAGCACGAGCCCATAATTACATACCCAGGCCACAATTTTATTCGTTCTGGCCGCAATTTGTGGCCAGATAGGGGAGTTAGGTGCTGGGGTTGGGTCTAGGGTAGTCTGCTGTGTATTTAAGTAGTTTGACATATGCAACTTTTCACTTTTGTGCTCGAGTCAAAATCTGGAGCGATATATCGTTTTTCCTATACGTTTTGTTTGCGCGACACATGTGATACGTGAGTGGGTTTAGTGTTGCTGCGTGTCGCGACGTGTCGGGATAGTTTCAGACGCGTATACACACGTTTTAGCGTATCGGACACACGCGAGTTTAGTTCGCGACGCGAGTTTCTCGTTTGATTTCGATATCGCGTTTTTGCAGGATTTTGCTTATGTGTATTCCTTGTGTAAATTCTAGGTTCGCAGGTGGGTACGTCGGATGCCGCAAAAAAGGGGAAACATGTGGTCGGCTACGCTTAGCACGAGACCAGGTGAGTAGATTTAACATCTACGGGGAAATCGCCCGTATGGCGTTAAGCGTCAGGGTGTGATAGGATGTTTTAGTTGTAGGTATTTATATGTACTATTGTAGCATACCTTCTTTTGTTGCATATAGAAATGGTAGTATATAGCACTGCACTGTCACTAACGGTTCACGCTGCACGAGCACTATTTGTATGTTACACTTACACTGTTAGTGATTGCCATGACACTCGCACTATAGGATTGCTACGAATCATATATCATTTGATTACCGCATCATTAATGATTAGACATGCACACTGTATATTCATACTGGTGCTCACACACATTGATATCTTCATACCTGCGCATATGTACACGGTATATTCACATCAGTGCATACATTTATTGATATATCCCTACTTGCGCACATGCACACTGTATATTCACATCAGTGCATACCTTCATTGATATATCCTTACTTGCGCACATGCACACTGTATACTCATATTAGTGCATACATTCATTGATATATCCTTACTTGCGTACATTCACACTGTATATTCATATTAGTGTATACATTCATTGATATATCCCTACTTACGCACATTCACACTGTATATTTGTATTAGTTCATACATACCTTGATACATCTATACTTGTGCACATATACATCGTATATCCATATTAGTGCACATGTACATTACTGCACTCACATTTGCGTCTATATCCATCTGCACGTCCATACTTACATGCATACATATGTTACATACATGGATGATATTGACTCGATTTTTAGAAAACATGGACCGCATGAGATATTTTCAAACTGGATCCTTTTAAAAAGAGCGGTTTTCCCTTTTTACTCTTAGTGTCATACGACACATTGCATGGATTTACGCATTGAGTTTTGGATTCATATGATTTCTGGATTTGAGAACCGTGGTATTATTTTAAAGAAAATACGCACTGTTTCAAAACCCGGTTTCTCTTGTTATGATATTTCAGTGCGTCCACCATGCGTTTTCTCGGTTCTGAGACGTATGATACATGAAACCCGATTCGAGAAGGAGGACGATCCGTTTGCGGGTACATGGTGGACCCGGTATGGTATCCCGGGACGAAATAAAGATTTCGTGTGGATGACGATGAGCCCGGCAGAGGGACTACTACCTACCGGTGATTGGTTGGACCTGGCGGTTATCCGGAGGATACTGACCAGAGTCGATAGATGGATACGGGACGACACGTACTGCCGGGGCTGAGGGCGGATTCCGCAGACGGAGCCCGCGGGCCGATCCGGACTGACGGAGCCCGATACATGAGGATTTGCGTGTCGATACCGGACACGATTATTTTATAATATTTCGAGTGCCGATGTTGGGCACTCACGATTCCATGAGCTGTACAGGATTTGAGAGCCGATTAGAGTGATAGCGCCTGAGTTTTACTGGGAGTTTGGGTGCATTGATGGACACCGGTTATTTTTCCACGTTGACATTCCATGTAGATGTTATTTATTCCCATGCTCAGCTTTCAGTGTTATGCATCTCATCCTGTATCTGTAGTACCTGATAGAGTACTTTTGCATGACTATTGCATACCCTGCTCATCCTATATAGATGTTACTAGATTGCACTTGCTATGCATGACTATTGCATACCCTGCTCATCATATATAGATGTTACTAGATTGCACTTGCTATGCATGACTATTGCATACCCTGCTCATCCTATATAGATATTACTAGATTGCATTTGCTATGCATGATTATTGCATATCCTACTCATCATGTAGAGATGTTATTAGATCGCACTTGTTGCATGATTATTGCATCCAGCTCATCATATAGATATTATCTGTTGGCATAGGTTAGAGTATCACAGTACGTGCATACTCGCGATTACCTTTATATGTTATCTACTATTCACGAGTTGGCAACTCACCCCCGTTGTGCCACAGTGTTGCAGGTTGCCCATCTGAGTAGTCGCGGCAGGCTGCTTTCTTGCATCTTTTGATACGGGTACCACTGCAGTTGGCGCGTGAGCTCTATTGCTGATAGGTGGGTTTTTGCGGTATCCATTTATTTTCCAGTTGTATATACTGTTGTATCTAGTACTCTCCATCTACTATTTATGTATTGACTTAGAGACCAGTTGTGAGGACGGTGTATATTATTTTGTACTCTGGTGTCGAGCTCGTTGTGAGCCGACTTTATTTATGCAGTTTTATCTTTTATGATGCCTGTTTCCATTTATATTGCTCATTTCTTTGCTACTGCGTCGTATATTTTTATTATGGTGATTGTTTCCGCCGTTGGGCGTGATTGCTCCCGTTTGGGATGCTTTATTCTTATTGTATCTCATTTTTATTCATATCTTGTCTTGTATACGATTTCGGGGCTGGTTTTTACAAAGGAAATGCTGCCAAAATTTTTAAAGAAAACAACTTAAACTTTAAAGAATTTTACTAAATTACCAAGGTTTTCAAAATGTTTTAAACAAATATTTCCATTAAATGTTTTAACACTCACTACTTTTAATGGTTTTGATTTCTGGGTTTCGGCTTACTTAGTAACGTTATGCCTGTAGATGTCACGTGGTTAAGTGCCGGTCACGGGCCGAACTTTCGGTCGTGACAAAGTTGGTATCAGAGCGTAGGTTTTGCCTTCGGAGTGTAGGATGACCCTGGTATGATGGAGTAGGTAGCTGAAACAGAGTGGCGTAGCGTGTGTATGTTCCGCGACATACTCACGACGCGGTACTCCGCCTAAGCGACCTTAGGACTTATTGATTGAAATTCCTTCATGGTTATATACATTCTTGCAATTCGATTTACGTATACTTATCGAATCCTACTTTCTTTTCAGCCATTATGCCGTCAAAGACTACGAGGGCGCAGAGAGCGGCCGTGAGAGCCGAGATTCGAGTTGACTCGTCTGAGATGAGGACTGACCCGGGCAGTACACCAGTTGTACCAGAGCAGACTGTTCCTCCTACGACAGATCAGATCGCCATGCTAGGGGCCGGTATGCAGGAGATGTGCCAGATGATAGGGTCACTAGTCGAGACGCTTCGAGCGCAGCGACCAGAAGTAGTTCCACCCGTTGCGGGGACCGCGATGGTACCTACAGTACAAGCAGTTGCCCCTGTAGCCACAGAGGTCATCACAGTATCGCTATCAGAGTTCATGAGGCTGAAGCCTCCGGTTTTCACAGGCACCGATGCAGCCGAGGACCCACAGTCTTTAATTGATAGGATGGCCCGGATATGTCGTTCACTCAGATACTCAGATGCGAGATGGGTAGAGTTCGTGAGCTTTCGCCAGGATGGTCTTGCGCAGAAATGGTGCGAATCGGTTGAGAAGGGCAGAGCAGCAGGTCTTCCTCCTATGACCTGGACTGAGTTTGTGACGGTATTTCTAGCCTGTTTCCTTCCCCAGAGTGTCAGGGATGCCCGAGCGCGCAGGTTCGAGTCTTTACGTCAGATGCCGGAGATGACAATAGCAGAGTACGGCGTACTGTTCACCGAGCTATCTGTTTATGCCCCATACCTAGTGGCTACTGAGGAGATGCGAGTCAAGAGATTTGTTCGAGGCTTACTTACCCCACTGTTCCTTGCGATCAGCGCACAGCATTGCGAGACTTATGGAGCAGCTGTAGATGCAGCCCTATTAGTAGAGGAGCGCCTTGCCGAGACTTCGGTAGTTCCGGGACCAAAGAGAGTTCGCGCTGACGTGTCTTCTCAGAGGCAGATGGGTAGGCGCCGAGGCAGACCCCTTCCAGGACGTGATGACGACAGAGGTTCGAGACGAGGACGGTTATATAACACCTATCCACAGGGTCGGCCGAAACCATTTAGATGTTTCCGATGCGGGAGTGCTTATGATTGTGTTAGAGATTGCCCCGAGCCACGTGAGGGCGAGACTGCCGTACCACATGTCACACTTCCACCTTCCCCACCCCAGAGGGCGTTGCCTATTGTACCTACTGTTGCTCTGCGCCAGACTCATGCACAGAGAGGCCGTGGTCGCGGAGGGTTTGTTCATAGAGGATGAGGTGGCCGAGGCAGAGGACAGCCAGCTGCCGGCAGAGTACAGCCAGTTGCTAGTAGGGGACCGCCAGTCGCAGGTGGAGGACAGGAACGGGTTTTCGCGTTGATGCATCAGGACGCGCAGGCGTCCAATGCGGTGGTCTCAGGTACCCTATCAGTATGTTCTGTTGACGCACACATGTTGTTTGATCCCGGATCCACGCATTAGTACGTTTCCACACACTTCGTGCCGAGTTTGGGTAGAGAGTCTGGTTTGCTTGATCAGCCGCTTGTTGTGACCACTCCTATAGGCGAGTCGTTTGTTGCTAGACACGTGTTCTGATCCTGTGTTGTCTGTATTGGCGAGAGAGAGTTGCCTGTCGACTTGATCCTTCTTGAGATGTTGGACTTCGACGTTCTTTTGGGCATGGATTGGTTAGCCAAGTGCTATGCGTCTGTGGACTACCGTGAGAAGACAGTTAGATTTTGTTTTCTCGACGAGTCGGCTTTTGTTGTGCAGGGGGACTGTGGTGTCGCCCCTCACAGTTTGATTTCTTCTCTTCGCGCTGGACAGCTTTTGAGGAAGGGATGTCAGGGATTTCTAGCCTATGTTTGCGATACTAGAGCTACAGATGTTCCGTTGGACCAGGTTCCGATTGTTCATGAGTTCCCTGATGTCTTCCCTGACGAGCTTTCTGGGCTACCGCCTTAGCGCGATATTATTTTCTGCATTGATTTGATTCCCTGCATGGGGCCTATTTCTATACCGCCTTATCGGATGGCCCCGGCGGAGCTTAAAGAGTTGAAAGGTCAGTTGCAAGATTTGCTGGATAAGGGACTTATTCGACCCAGTGTGTCTCCTTGGGGTGCTCCGGTCCTGTTTGTCAAGAAGAAGGATGGCAGTTTGCGTCTGTGTATCGACTACCGCCAGCTGAACAGGGTTACCGTGCGGAACAGATATCCTTTACCACGCATCGACGACTTGTTCGACCAGCTTTCGGGCGCAGGGCATTTTTCGAGGATCGACTTGCGATCAGGATACCATCAGTTGCGGGTTCGACAGGAGGATATTCCGAAGACAGCTTTCCACACGCGTTACGCCCATTATGAGTTTTTGGTGATGTCGTTCGGACTCACCAATGCCCCAGCAGCATTTATGGACTTTATGAACCGTATATTCAGGCTGTATCTTGATTTGTTCATCATCGTATTCATTGACGATATTTTGGTGTATTCCCGGAGCCGAGAGGAGCACGAGCAGCACCTGCGGATCACACTGCAGACTTTGAGGGAGCACCAGCTATTCGCGAAATTCTCCAAGTGCGCATTCTGGCTTGACAGCGTAGACTTCTTGGGTCACGTGATTATACGAGATGGTATATGTGTAGACCCGAAGAAGATTGAGGCCGTTCAGCGTTGGCCCAGACCAACATCAGTTACGGAGATCCGCAATTTTCTAGGACTGGCCGGCTACTACAGGCGATTTATACAAGATTTCTCCCGTATTGCTGCACCTTTGACCGGGTTGACCCTGAAAGGAGTTCCTTTCGATTGGACGGAGGAGTGTGAGCATAGCTTTCAGTACTACGGACTCGTTTGACTACGGCGCCGGTGTTATCATTGCCTTCAGGATCGGGCGGATTTATGGTCTATTGTGACGCTTCTCGAGTGGGGTTAGGGTGCGTATTGATGCAGCACGACAGGGTGATCGCGTATGCTTCACGGCAGCTGAAGAAACACAAACAGAACTACCCCACTCACGATTTGGAGATGGCTGCAGTGGTCTTTGCACTCAAGATTTGGTGACATTACATATACGACGCGTCGTGCCAGATATTCACTGATCACAAGAGCTTGAAGTATATATTTCAGCAGCGAGACCTGAATTTTAGACAGCGCCGTTGGATGGAACTAGTAAAGGACTACGATTGCAAGATCTTGTATCACCCGGGAAAGGCTAATGTAGTGGCGGATGCTTTGAGCAGGAGGCCCGGGGGTAGTCTATCTTGTTTGAGCGCAGTGCAGAGGCAGTCGTCGGCAGATTGGCAGATTTTATGCGACAGCCGAGTGCAGTTTGAGTTCATGCCGATCGGGGGACAGCTTGCGCATGTTCGTGCATGCCCACAGTTGCTTGACCGTATATATGAGGCATAGTAAAGTGATGACCGTTGTTCGGAGATCATGGCACAGATTGGATAGGGCAGATTTTCTGAGTTCGTGATTGAAGATCAGGGGATACTGCGATTTGGGACTAGACTGTGCATACCAGATGCTGAGGGACTGCGGCGTGAGATTCTTGAGGAGGCGCATCGATCGGTGTATAGTGTTCATCCGGGTTCCACCAAGATGTACCATGATATGAGAGATGTTTACTGGTGGGACGGAATGAAGAGGGACATCACAGATTTCGTGTCGAGATGCCTGACTTATCAGCAAGTCAAGGCCGAGCACCAGAGGCCAGCGGGAGAGCTACAGCCGTTACCCATTCCGGAGTGGAAATGGGAGCATATATCTATGGATTTCGTTGTGGGTCTACCCAGGACTAGGCGAGGGTATGACTCCATTTGGGTGATCGTGGATCATTTAACGAAGGTGGCTCACTTCCTGCCGGTAAAGACGACTTTCGGATTTGCTCAGTATGCCCAGATTTACATCGACGAGATTGTATGACTGCATGGAGTCCCGACATGCATCGTGTGTGACCGAGACACCCAGTTTACTAGCCGACTATGGCAGAGGTTTCAGGAGGCTTTGGGCACCCGCTTGAGTTTCAGCACAGCATTTCATTCGCAGACCGACGGCCAGTCAGAGCGGACTATTCAGACTCTCGAGGACATGCTCCGAGCGTGCGTTTTAGACTTTGGTGGTAGCTGGGATCACCATTTACCCTTGGCGGAGTTCTCCTACAACAATAGTTTCCAGGATACTATCCAAATGGCACCTTTTGAGGCCTTGTATGGGAGGAGATGTAGATCGCCCGTCTGTTGGACAGAGCTCAGTGAGAGTAGTATTTAGGGGCCGCAGATCGTACAGGAGACGACCGAGAAGATACAGCTGATTCGAGATATGATGAGGATAGCTCAGAATAGGCAGAAATCGTATGCTGACAGACGCCGCCGCAGATTAGAGTTCGCAGTTGGCGATCACGTTTTTCAGAGGGTCTCTCCGATGAAGGGAGTGATGAGGTTTGGTCGGAAGGGGAAGCTTAGCCCCAGATTCATAGGTCCCTTCGAGATCCTCGAGCGTGTGGGCACAGTAGGATATCGTTTGGCTCTTCTACCCGACTTCCCAGATGTTCACCCCGTATTCTACATGTCGATGCTTCGCAGATACCTACATGACCCTTCTCATATGATTCAGCATCAGACCGTTCATCTCGAGCGCGATCTTTCATTCATCGAGCAGCCAGTCGTGATATTGGACCGGCAGGTGAAGAAACTTCGATCGAAGGTCTTGCCATCTGTGAAGGTGCTTTGGCGCAGCCCTAATGGTGAAGAGATCACTTGGGAGGCCGAGGGCGAGATACGGAAGAAATTCCCTCATCTCTTTGAAAGTACGCGTAGCTATATATTTTAAATTCGGGGACGAATTTCTTTAAGGGTGAAGATTGTAACACCTTAGGATGTGATTAGTGGCTAATTACACCTTAAGATATGGTTTTTAATAAAAAGTTTACCAAAACGATTTTCAAATATTTTATCAAAATTAATGAATATTTTATTAGAATTTATTTAGGCTTGCACACACATGTGCATGTAAACTAGGGTTAATTAGGGTTAGACCATGATTGGCGACCATGGTGGACTAACCATTTTTATTAAGCTTGTTTAAAATTTTATTAAGTGTTTTGGTTATTGTTTTTTTTATTAAATGGAAAATGATTTAGTTGGGTTAACTTGGAGAGAGAGAGAGAGAGAATGGGCATCATGGCTTGAGCCATGCTCTCATTTAATGAAGAGAGAGAGGGGGTTGACTCTCTTGTGCTCTCATTCTCTTTTGTTTTCAAACAATCTTTTTTTCTCACTTCTTTATCACTCTCACTCACACACACAACACCAACCACAGCAGCAGCAGCAGAAGAAGCAGCAGCAGCAGGAGCTTCAGCAACAGCAACAAGCAACAACAACAGCAACAAGTAGCAGCAGCAGCCCAAGCAACAGCAGCATAAGCAGCAGCAGCAACATGCATTAGCAGCAGCAACAGCTCCTTCTCTTCTTCTTCTCCTTCTCCTTGCATCTAGGGTCAAGTGAGGTATACTTCTTAGACCCAACTTCCTAGCTTGCTAAACTTATGTGATAATTAGCATCGGTTAGTGTTAAATATGCGTTTTAGTGCTAAAAATGGTGATTTGTGTGAAGTTTTGGCCAAGTAGTGATATTGATGGTTAGCTTAACTTAACTATGTGTTATTAGGCCCTTTAATCTGAGGTTTAACCCTAGATTTCACTAAAATACCATAGGGTTTCATTTAGTGCAAAATTTAACGTTTTAAAGGGAAATTTAGCCTTTCCATGATCTGCTTTTGACCCGGTTACTTCAGATGAAAACTGAGAAAACTGGGGCATGTACACTAGATCTAGACCACATACACGAAGCACGAGCCCATAATTCCACACCCAGGCCGCAATTTTATTCATTCTGGCCGCAATTTGCGGCCAGATAGGGGAGTTAGGTGCTGGGGTTGGTTCTACGGTAGTCTGCTGTGTATTTAAGTAGTTTGGCATATGCAACTTTTCATTTTTGTGCCCGAGTCAAAATCTGGAGCGATATATCGTTTTTCCTATACGTTTTGTTTGTGCGACACGTATGATACGTGAGTGGGTTTAGTGTTGCTGCGTGTCGCGACGTGTCGGGATAGTTTCAGACGTGTATACACACGTTTTAGCGTATCGGACACACCCGCGTTTAGTTCGCGACGCGAGTTTCTCGTTTGATTTCGATATCGCGTTTTTGCAGGATTTTGCTTATGTGTATTCCTTGTGTAAATTCTAGGTTCGCAGGCGGGTACGTCGGACGCCGCAAAGAAGGGGAAACAGGTGGTCGGCTACGCTTAGCACGAGACCAGGTGAGTAGATTTAACGTCTATGGGGAAATCGCCCGTATGGCGTTAAGCGTCAGGGCGTGATAGGATATTTTAGTCATAAGTATTTATATGTACTATTGTAGCATACCTTCTTTTGTTGCTTATAGAAATGGTAGTATATAGCACTGCACTGTCACTAACGGTTCAGGCTGCACGAACACTATTTGTATGTTACACTCACACCGTTATTGATTGCCATGACACTCGCACTATAGGATTGCTACGAATCATATATCATTTGATTACCGCATCATTGATGATTAGACATGCACACTTTATATTCATACTGATGCTCACACACATTGATATCTTCATACTTGCGCACATGCACACGGTATATTCACATCAGTGTTTACATTCATTGATATATCCCTACTTGCGCACATGCACACTGTATATTCACATCAATGCATACCTTCATTGATATATCCCTACTTGCGCACATGCACACTGTATACTCATATTAGTGCATACATTCATTGATATATTCCTACTTGCGCACATGCACACTGTATATTCATATTAGTGCATACATTCATTGATATATCCCTACTTGCGCACATGCACACTGTATATTCGTATTAGTGCATACATACCTTGATATATCTATACTTGTGCACATATATATCTTATATCCATATTAGTGCACATGTACATTGCTACACTCACATTTGCGTCTGTAACCATCTGCACGTCCATACATACATGCATACATATGTTACATACATGGATGATATTGACTCGATTTTTAGAAAACAAGGACCGCATGAGATATTTTCAAACTGGATCCTTTTAAAAAGAGCGGTTTTCCCTTTTTACTCTTAGTGTCATACGACACATTGCATGGATTTACGCATTGAGTTTTGGATTCATGTGATTTCTGGATTTGAGAACTATGGTATTATTTTAAAGAAAATACGCACTGTTTCAAAAACCCGGTTTCTCTTGTTATGATATTTCAGTGCGTCCACCATGCGTTTTCTCGGTTCTGAGACGTATGACACATGAAACCCGATTCGAGGAGGAGGCCGATCCGTTTGCGGGTACATGGTGGACCCGGTATGGTACCCCAGGGCGAGATAGAGATTTTGTGTGGACGACGATGAGCCCGGCAGAGGGACTATAACCTACCGGTGATTGGTTGGACCTGGCGGTTATCCGGAGGATACTGACCAGAGTTGATAGATGGATACGGGACGACACGTATTGCCAGGGCCGAGGGCCGATTCCGCAGACGGAGCCCGCGGGTCGATCCGGACTGACGGAGCCCGATACATGAGAATTTGCGTGTCGATGCTGGACATGATTATTTTATGATATTTCGAGTGCCGATGTTGGGCACTCACGATTCCATGAGCTGTACAGGATTTGAGGGCCGATTAGAGTGACGGCGTCTGAGTTTTACTGGGAGTTTGGATGCATTGATGGACACCGGTTATTTTTCCATGTTGACATTCCGTGTAGATGTTATTTATTCCAATGCTCAGCTTTCAGTGTTATGCATCTCATCCTGTATCTGTAGTACCTGATAGAGTACTTTTGTATGACTATTGCATACCCTGCTCATCCTATATAGATGTTACTAGATTGCACTTGCTATGCATGACTATTGCATACCCTGCTCATCATATATAGATGTTACTAGATTGCACTTGCTATGCATGACTATTGCATACCCTGCTCATCCTATATAGATGTTACTAGATTGCATTTGCTATGCATGATTATTGCATACCATGCTCATCATGTAGAGATGTTATTAGATCGCACTTGTTGCATGATTATTGCATCCAGCTCATCATATAGATGTTATCTGTTGGCATAGCTTAGAGTATCGCAGTACGTGCATACTCGCGATTACCTTTATATGTTATCTACTATTCACGAGTTGGCAACTCACCCCCATTGTGCTACAGTGTTGCAGGTTGCCCCTCTGAGTAGTCGCAGCAGGCTGCTTTCTTGCATCTTTTGATACGGATACCACTGCAGTTGGCGCGTGAGCCCTATTGCTGACAGGTGGGTTTTTGCGGTATCCGTTTATTTTCCAATTGTATACACTGTTGTATCTAGTATTCTCCGTCTACTATTCATGTATTGACTTAGAGACCAGTTGTGAGGACGATATATATTATTTTGTACCCTGGTGTCGAGCTCGTTGTGAGCCGACTTTATTTATGCAGTTTTATCTTTCATGATACCTGTTTCCACTTATATTGCTCATTTCTTCGCTACGGCGTCTTATATTTTTATTGTGGTGATTGTTTCCGCCGTTGGGCGTGATTGCTCCCGTTTGGGATGCTTTATTCTTATTGTATCTCATTTTTATTCATATCTTGTCTTGTACCCGATTTCGGGGCTGGTTTTTACAAAGGAAATGCTGCCAAATTTTTTAAAGAAAACAACTTAAACTTTAAAGAATTTTACTAAATTACCAAGGTTTTCAAAATGTTTTAAAAAAATATTTCCATTAAATGTTTTAACACTCACTACTTTTAATGGTTTTGATTTCTGGGTTTTGGCTTACTTAGTCGCGTTACGCCTGTAGACGTTACGTGGTTATGTGCCGGTCACGGGCCGAACTTTGGGTTGTGACAGTAGGTACCCTACGAAGATTTCGAGACGATGAAGAAGAGAATAGCGACATCGCCATCGGCAAGAAAGACCAAGGTGAGTGGATCTACATCTACGGGGAAAGTCGGGTGGATGGCGTATAACACCCCCGCAAAGTTTTGTTGGAAGCCGATTTGTAGAATATGATTAAGAAAACCTAGATTTGGAAACTATGGTTAGAGTTAAAAGATTGTTAGTGAAACCATATTATAAACTAAGAATAGTTAGAAGTGATATGATACGACTAGCATGTGATGATGGAACTTGAGGATGATATTTGACGATATTGCCGTTTAGGGTACTATAGGACTAGATAGTCGACGTAGGTGTGTCATCCGAACCATACCTATTTCCAAACTGAAGGATCGTATGTATCTTTTAAACAGATACCTTGAGAGATGTTATGGATTTTCAAATGATATCTTTTCTTTAAAAAATACCGTAGCCCCTACTTTCAAAACTACGATTCGCATCTTTCAAAAACTGTTTGTATGGTTCGGATGTGTATTTTAGAGTAGATACTTATGCTTATAGTAAAGATAGAATGTATTTCTAAAATTGACTTGATGAGGGATATAAATGCGATGAAAAGAATATATGACGCGATATGATGATTTGATGATATGTTGGTATACGGATACGAGTCGATTGAGATGATTGATACCTTGCCGGTCCCCTGATATGAGATTGTTATAGATGTGACCTGGGACATAGGTATATAGATATTTATATTATGGTGAATCTGGAATGATAAGCCGTACGAGACGTTAGGTCTGTACCCTCATTGTCGTAAAGGTTGATAGGATCCCTATTGGTATTATGCCGCCGTACGATGATTTTCCATACGTGATGAGTTTGACTTGATGATTGATCCATACCCTTGACTAGAGGATGCCGTACGATGGATTATACCGTACGTGATGCTGTGAGGCTAAATGCCGATTGATAGATTCACCGACTCAGACATATGATAGTTACGTATACCTTATAGTTTTTAGCTGATGATTTACCTTATGCTGCATTCATGATATTATCATTGCATTGCATATACCTGTGTTAGTACACTTACACCATTATCGATGATGCGTATGTTACACGTACATAGATTTGCCAGCCCACACACTTCATCATCAATAATTGCCATGTCACTACACAGTAGAACTGCTGCATCAGGATATAACTTCTTGCATGATATACTTGCTATAACTACATATTGTACATCCATACTTGCGTACATACACATATGCATCATTATACGATGTTGTATTTGATTTTGGAGATTTGGGAACCGCATGATATATTTTTAAAACTGGATTCATTTAAAAGAGCGGTTTTCCCTCGATATGTGCATATTTCTGTTCCATGTTGCATGATATACGTATATGCTTACATTTCTGTTATACGTCGCATACATCATATTTTACGCTTTTACGCATTGAGATATGCCGTTTTCATGAGATTTCTGGATTTGAGAACCGTGGCTATTTCAAAGGAATGCATGTACTATTTAAAAAACCCGGTTTCTCTTGATATGATATTTCAGTGCGTCCACCATACATTTTCTCGGTTTTGAGACGTGTGACATGTGAAACCCAATTCGAGGAGCTGGATGAGGCCGATTGTGGGTACATGGTGGACCCAGTATGGTACCCCGGGGCGAGAACGGATTTGCTGTGCAGTAGACGGTGAGCCTGGCAGAGGGACCACTACCTACCGGTGATAGTATTTTGGCTCGGCGGATATCCGGAGGATACCGACCGGAGTCGAGAGTGATATGGGCCGATCCGGACTGACGGAGCCCGAGGGCCGATCCGGACTGACGGAGCCCAAGATATGAGGATTTACGTGTCGATGCTGGACACGGATTTCATGATGTTTTCGGGTGTCGATGTTGGACACCCAGGTTCCATGATTTTGATGTGTCGCCAGGGACACCATTGATTATATTCTCATACTTTCATGCACAATCTTTTATGATATTTATATGCATACAGACATTGATTATATGGTTGGACGAGATCCACCTGCATACATATATTGATTATATTGTTGGATTATCCGCATACATATAGGTATTGATTACATTGTAATACCCGGTTCTTTATAGGCCAATAGCCGTATTTTATTATATAGGGGTCACTTACAAATTTGCCTATTTGTATTTATAATTATTTGAACATCCTAATTCTTTTATTCTACTTTCCCTTCTTAAATCCATATTTTTTTCCTAAAACTAATTCTAATACTTAAACCCTTTTATTTTTCCCTAAACTAACCCAAAACCCTACTATCTATTTCCTTTATATTTTTCCATTCCTTAATCCCGAGCCCGGCCCACCTTTTTCTTTCCCAATCAATTTAAATCCTTAGAGCCCGACCAATCTCATTTTCCTCTATTTTCTTTAACTGGACGGCCCACTCCCCTTATCTATAATTTAATCAAATAAATTAAACAAACTCCCTTCTCCACCGGCCCAGCCCAACTTCCCACACCCGACCCGACCCGCTCCAACCCATCCTTCTTCTCCCCACAAATTTTCCCGCCTCTTTCTTTCCCCTGTGCGAACCCACGTCGTGCGCCCACGTCGCCTCGCCGCCCCACGTCTCTGCACTCGTCGCCCACGCCGCGCACCCCCTCAAACCCCTCAACTCACCCTCGTCCCTCTAACCCTCTCACCTAGCAAGAACCGAGTCTCGACTTCACCTCTCTCCCAGCGCCACTCCCCCTGCACCCCGCTTCCCTCGACGATGACGACGACTACACCCCTTCATCCTTCCTCCTTCGCTCTTCTCCCCAAAATTCAAACCCTTACACTGCCTCTCCCCTCACTACCTCATCGAGCCTACCCTGCACCTTCAGCCGCCACCGAGCCTCACCCCGAGCACCGCGCCGGCCACCTCCGTCGCCGACCCATCCTACCGCCGACGAGTTCCTTGTCACAACCAATTCCCCCTCCTTATCACAGCACCTTTCTCTCTCCCCCTCCCTCTGCAACTCCTCTCTCTCTCTCCCCCCCCTCTGCAACCTCTCTCTCTCTCCCCCCCTGCAACCTCTCTCTCTCTCTCACTCAGCAACATCTTTTCTCTATCTCTCTTTTATACCAAGCATCCCTCTCTCTCAACTCTTCTCCAAAAAAAAAAGAACCCTAGCCGATCACACCTCTGCACTCACGCCGATCACCTCGCCGGAGCTTCGACCCTGTCGTCTCCGCACCCCTCTCCACCGACCTCGACAGCACCAGCGACACCCACCACCGGCACCCCCTCACTGCATCCCTAAACGCCGCGGTCGAGCCCCGGCATTTCGTCGAACATCTACAGTGACCGCCATTGCCACTATTCGGGTCACCGACGTCGCCATCAAATCTGTGGCCTCGGTCCCTTAAGCCGTCATCATCACCAACACGCCATTCGTCGCAATGCCCGTCGCACCCACCGCGCCGTTAAGTACAAGAAGCAAGATCCGACGAGGCTAAACCTGTGCTACGTTCGTGATGCGATCGTACCATTGCCACTGCCGTACCGTCATCGACATACATTCAGGCATGTACCCTACTTGCTACATGCTAGTTTATTTCCGTTACAAACTAAAATCGTATTAATTCCATGTTTACCATTCACGAAAACTTATAGGACATAACTGTTCGATGCAAAATCCAAATGAAAACCTTCATTTAATTTGACGGAACTTGATTGCATACTCTGGCCCATGTGGCAATGAGCACTGTGTAGAAATTTTACTGGAAAATACAATTGTTAATGGCTCAGACGAACACCCCCAATTACACCCGTAAAAACAGGGAATTTCCCGCACCTGAAATTTGTTAAAATCATAATAAATTGTGTACATATTGAAATAGGGCGTTCGAGGGCTCAAATCGAATCCGACTCGACGACCTGTAAGCTTTTGCAAGTTTTTAATTGTTTCTGTACTGATATTATGATGAGAATTGGTTCGGTGAGCGGCTCTGGACTGCAGTCCAGAGCAGCTCTGGTTGTTGTTTCCTGTCTCGTAATGCTTACCTCTTCGCTGCCTGAACTTGTATGTTGCGGAACCCTACACCTTATTGAAGATGAATCTGTTAGCTAAATAACGCAAGTGACTTCACCCCTTTTATATCGTCGTTTCCTATTTAAACTGCAATTTAAAAGATCGGGACTTATAGCAGTCCCAAACAGAACCAGAATTGATACTCTAGTGTTGAACAGTGCATAACTTCTGACGTAGAGACGCGATTGAGAATCCATCTAGTGTGTTAGAAACCTTATTGAAAACCCTAAATTTTATTCGACTGTAGCGTCGCTAAATTCTGATCCTAACTGGGATTAAAGTGTATTGCGAAACGGACTTCCGATTCTGAAACCGGATTTTCAGCAGTGAACGCTTAAAATGAAATGGCCATATCTAGTGACCCAAAACCCGATTGATGTGAAACTAAATTTTCTGGTTAGGTAATCAAACGTACTACTTATCCCCTGTTCATTGTTTCGCTAAATTTTGCATGTGTGATTTATGAAGGTTTATGCAAGTGGTTGGACACCGTTTGATGACATCTTAATCACGCCTTAAATACTGTTTTCTCATCACATTATATATATGTCATCGCATTGGTAACCTAGTGATCATGTGCATTACCCAATGTTAGGTATTAGTGGTGATTGTGGCAAGTACGTTAGTGTTTGAGCATGAATGGATACGTGAAAGTGACACGTACTTGTACACAATCAGTGGACCCTATTGATTTATTGCATTGTTGACGTCTGTGGGACGTGTATAAGTGTGACTATAATTGGTATGGGACAATTATGGAAGCACATGTATGGGTGTCACAGGTAAGGCACCAAACACTGTCCATTTATCTCGGGTATCGGTCGAGACATGCTTGATGGAGACCCTGTCTTCAGTTCTCGCGTAGACTCGTTATGGACTGGCTGGTATTTGAGTTTATGGTTGGCATTTGATGTAGACCACGGGGTGTGGGGTAGTTTGAGTGTGAGTTCAACAGATTCTCGGGAGTCCCATGCCGGCACATATGGAGATATATGGAGATATACAGGGTTATCACTGATTACTAGTGAGCGACTTGGGCCCGTGTTCCCTTGTCCTTGGGTCCTACCCTTGGGTGGGGGATACTCACGAGTGGTTGACTCTCATACTTGGACTGCCGATAGGCTTAGTGACCTGTACAGTGAGACTTAGAGACTGATAGGGATAGTGACATTGGCATGCATTGCTTACTGAATCAACACACATGACATATTATTTTACTACCTTACTATTCACCTGCTCTATTATACACCCGCATTGGCTACTTCATGTTCACATCTTTACTCTCTTGATTTACTGTTACATTTCATTATGATTATACGAGTTACTATTTGTACCCATATATATTGTTATCGTGTCGCTCTGACGACCTGAGTATGCATGCTCAGAGTGAGGAGTGGATCTAGCCTGGACCAGGACCTGACGTACCTCGAAGATATCGCGGACATCTTGATCAGCTACCCAGAGCTGTATTCTCTTGATCTCCATCTGGTTAGTTCTTTCGTATTCGCTTTGATTTAGTTACTGCATTTCTCATTACCTATGCATTGATTACTGATTACCACGTAAAGCTAGAAGCCGAAGTGTGACTACGGAAGGATATTTCCTCGACTGTAGGAGCATGGCTGGCCTTGTCAACCTCTTGTATTCCGTATTTTGGGAAGCGTGGTAGATGTAATACCCGGTTCTTTATAGGCCAATAGCCGTATTATATTATATAGGGGTCACTTACAAATTTACCTATTTGTATTTATAATTATTTGAACATCCTAATTCTTTTATTCTACTTTCCCTTCTTAAATCCATATTTTTTTCCTAAAACTAATTCTAATACTTAAACCCTTTTATTTTTCCCTAAACTAACCCAAAACCCTACTATCTATTTCCTTTATATTTTTCCATTCCTTAATCCTGAGCCCGGCCCACCTTTTTCTTTCCCAATCAATTTAAATCCTTAGAGCCCGGCCCATCTCATTTTCCTCTATTTTCTTTAACTGGCCGGCCCACTCCCTTATCT
The DNA here is from genome assembly GCA_030015575.1 of Agapanthus africanus. Taxonomy (NCBI): domain Eukaryota; kingdom Viridiplantae; phylum Streptophyta; class Magnoliopsida; order Asparagales; family Amaryllidaceae; genus Agapanthus; species Agapanthus africanus. Next base: position 57,932,398 of record JASDDO010000018.1, on the reverse strand, counting down.
ATAATTTAATCAAATAAATTAAACAAACTCCCTTCTCCGCCGGCCCAGCCCAACTTCCCACACCCGACCCGACCCGCTCCAACCCATCCTTCTTCTCCCCACAAATTTTCCCGCCTCTTTCTTTCCCCTGCGCGAACCCACATCGTGCACCCACGTCGCCTCGCCGCCTCACATCTCCGCACTCGTTGCCCATGCCGCGCACCCTCTCAAGCCCCTCAACTCACCCTCGTCCCTCTAACCCTCTCACCTAGCAAGAACCGAGTCTCCACTTCACCTCTCTCCCAGCGCCACTCCCCCTACACCCCGCTTCCCTCGACGACGACGACGACTACACCCCCTCATCCTTCCTCCCTCGCTCTTCTCCCCAAAACTCAAACCCTTACACCGCCTCTCCCCTCACTACCTCATCGAGCCTCCCCTGCACCTTCAGCCCCCACCGAGCCTCACCCCGAGCACCGCGCCGGCCACCTCCGTCGCCGTCCCATCCTACCGCTGACGAGTTCCTCGTCACCACCAATTCCCCCTCCTTATCACAGCACTTTTCTTTCTCTCTCTCCCTCCCTCCCCCCCTCTCTCTCTCTGCCTTTCCAACCTCTCTCTCTCTCACTCGGCAACATCTCTTCTCTCTCTCTCTCTCTCACACCAAGCATCTCTCTCTCTCTCAACTCTTCTCCAAAAAAAAGAGAACCCTAGCCGACCTCACCTCTGCACTCACGCCGATCACCTCGCCGGATCTTCGACCGCGTCGTCTCCGTACCCCTCTCTACCGACCTCGACAGCACCGGCGACACCCACCACCGGCACCCCCTCACTGCATCCCTAGCCGCCGCGGTCGACCCCAGCATTTCGTAGAACATCTACAGTGACCGCCGTTGCCGCTATTCGGGTTACCGACGTCGCCATCAAATCTGTGGCCTCGGTCCCTTAAGCCGTCATCATCACTAACACGCCATTCGTCGCAACGCCCGTCGCACCCACCGCGTCGTTAAGTACAAGAAGCAAGATCCGACGAGGCTAAACCTGTGCTATGTTCGTGACGCGATCGTACCATTGCCGCTGTCGTACCGTCATCGACACACCTTCAGGCAAGTACCCTACTTGTTACATGCTAGTTTATTTCCGTTACAAACTAAAATCGTATTAATTCCATATTTACCATTCACGAAAACTTATAGGACATAACTGTTCGATGCAAAATCCGAATGAAAACCTTCATTTAATTTGACGGAACTTGATTGCATACTTTGGCCCATGTGGCAATGAGCACTGTGTAGAAATTTTACTGGAAAATACAATTGTTAATGGCTCAGACGAACACCCCCAATTACACCCGTAAAAACAGGGAATTTCCCGCACCTGAAATTTGTTAAAATCACAATAAATTGTGTACATATTGAAATGAGGCGTTCAAGGGCTCAAATCGAATCTGACTCGACGAACTGTAACCCTATGCAAGTTTTTAATTGTTTCTGTACTGATATTATGATGATAATTGGTTCGGAGAGCGGCTCTGGACTGCAGTCCAGAGCAGCTCTGGTTGTTGTTTCCTGTCTCGTAATGCTTACCTCTTCGCTGCCTGAACTTGTATGTTGCGGAACCCTACACCTTATTGAAGATGAATCTGTTAGCTAAATAACGCAAGTGACTTCACCCCTTTTATATCGTCGTTTCCTATTTAAACTGCAATTTAAAAGATCGGGACTTATAGCAGTCCCAAACAAAACCAGAACTGATACTCTAGTGTTGAACAGTGCATAACTTCTGACGTAAAGATGCGATTGAGAATCCATATAGTGCTTTAGAAACATTATTTAAAACCCTAAATTTCATTCCACTGTAGCATTGCTAAATTACGATCCTAACTGGGATTAAAATGCATTGCGAAACGGACTTCCGATTCTGAAACCGGATTTCCAGCAGTGAACGCTTAAAATGAAATGGCCATATCTAGTGATCCCGAAACCAGATTGATGTGAAACCAAATTTGCTGGTTAGGTAATCAAACGTACTACTTATCCCCTGTTCATTGTTTCGCTAAATTTTGCATGTGTGATTTATGAAGGTTTATGCAAGTGGTAGGACACCGTTTGATGACATCTTAATCACGCCTTAAATACTGTTATCTCATCACATTATATATATGTCATCGCATTGGTAACCTAGTGATCATGTGCATTACCCAGTGTTAGGTATTAGTGGTGATTGTGGCAAGTACTTTAGTGTTTGAGCATGAATGGATAAGTGAAAGTGACACGTACTTGTACACAATCAGTAGACCCTATTGATTTATTGCATTGTCGACGTCTGTGGGACGTGTATAAGTGTGACTATAATTGGTATGGGACAATTATGGAAGCACTTGTATGGGTGTCACAGGTAAGGCACTAAACACTATCCATTTATCTCGGGTATCGGTCGAGACATGCTTGATGGAGACCTTGTCTTCAGTTCTCGCGTAGACTCGTCATGGACCGGCTGGTATTTGAGTTTATGATTGGCGTTCGATGTAGACCACGGGGTGTGGGGTAGTTTGAGTGTGAGTTCAACAGATTCTCGGGAGTCCCATGCCGGCACATATGGAGATATATGGAGATATACAGGGTTATCACTGATTACTAGCGAGCGACTTGGGCCCGTGTTCCCTTGCCCTTGGGTCCTACCCTTGGGTCGGGGATACTCACGAGTGGTTGACTCTCATACTTAGACTGACGATAGGCTTAGTGACCTGTACAGTGAGACTTAGAGACTTATAGGGATAGTGACATTGGCATGCATTGATTACTGAATCAACACACATGACATATTATTTTACTACCTTACTATTCACCTGCTCTATTATACACCCGCATTGGCTACTTCATGTTCACATCTTCACTCTCTTGATTTACTGTTACATTTCATTATGATTATACGAGTTACTATTTGTACCCATATATATTGCTATCGTGTCGCTCTGACGACCTGAGTATGCATGCTCAGAGTGAGGAGTGGATCTAGCCTGGACCAGGACCTGACGTACCTCGAGGATATCGCGGACATCTTGATCAGCTACCCAGAGCTGTATTCTCTTGATCTCCATCTGGTTAGTTCTTTCGTATTCGCTTTGATTTAGTTACTGCATTTCTCATTACCTATGCATTGATTACTGATTACCACGTAAAGCTAGAAGCCGAAGTGTGACTACGGAAGGATATTTCCTCGACCGTAGGAGCATGGCCGGCCTTGTCAACCTCTCGTATTCCGTATTTTAGGAAGCGGGGCGTGACATACATTGTTGGCACATATACGACCTGGTCACTCTAGATATCATAGTATTACCTTCATGATATAGTTGACCTAAGAGTCGTTGTTTATTCGATTTCTACTTGTAGATGTTTTTCTACTCACGAGTTGGTAACTCACCTCCGTTATGCCACAGTTCTTGCAGGTTGACTGCATGGATCCGTAGCGGCATCGCTGGCACATAGCTTCATTTGGGTGTTTTGTATTGGTAGGTGGGGGCATTTGTATCGTACCCACTCTTGTTTTATATTTCATATTGTTTCTAGTCAACTCCATCAATCAAAATTAGTAAATTGTATAAGTAATGAGACTTAGTGAGATTGTGGTTGCGAGACTTAGAGCGAGGGGTTTTCCGCTACTTGTGGTTTTGATGTCTTGCTTTTCTTTATCTTTGTGGTGATCTTTGCCGTTGGGCGTCGTATACATATATATATTGTCTTGCGTGGTTGTGATCCGCCGTTTGGCGAAGAGCTAGCTCCCGCTTGGGGATGACTTTATCTTATCTTGTATATGTGGTTTGGATCAAAATATACAAAGAAGGTGCTGCCCAAATTTTCAAAAGACGAAATATGTTTTCAAACTACTAAATTTCACTTGCATTGTTCATGTTCCTTTTCTATGCATTTAAGAAAACATGATTTCATTATACCTTTATTTCAAAACTTCACCTCCTTTGTTTTCTTAAAAGGGTTTAGATTTCTGGGTTTCAGTTTACTTGAATTACGTTACGCCTTTAGACGTGCATGATTTAAGTGCTGGTCACGAGCTAATATTTCGGGTCGTGACAAAGTTGGTATCAGAGCGCTAGGTTTAACCTTGGTTTATGTCTATATTTGACTATACGGAGTCTAGGGCGGGTATTTATTTCGGAACCTAGGCTTGACCTTATGGAACTTAGACTTGAACGGGGGGGTATTAGACCCAAATTTTCGTTTCATAGGCTGACCCTGATTGATGGAGTAGGTAGCTTGAGTAGTGTGACGTACCGTACGTATGTTCCGCGGTATATTTACGATACGATACTCCACTTAAGAAACCTTAGGATGTACATATTTTGATATCTGTGATTCTCTTCGTATCCTTGATTATACATCCATTTGAGATCCTCGATTCTATTCGTTTCCATGATCATACTCTCATTGATGCTGTTCCTTCTTATGATCATGTATCCATTCTGTATCTGTCGTTTCCTTTTATGCCTTTCATCTGTTTTCTTCGATACTCGATTGAGGTTCATGTCACTATGGTTTGAGCACAGATTGAGCTGCTGCTAATGTTGCGGTCAGGGCGAGCTCGTCTGGTACGAGAGCTGACCATTGTGTTTTCTGGTGACATGGGAACGTCTCGATGTAGTGTTTGTGTTGTGACCTTTTGTAGAGGCGAGTGTTTGGTTTTACACCGGATCATCGGGCCATGGTTAGAGCTGCCAGTTGCGAGAGGACTGTTGATATACAGCCTACCTCAGAGATTGTGACGTCGTCTACCATGCAGACAGATGACCCAGCTGTTGTTGAGATGATGGGATGTCGCCTCCAGACTTTGCGAGACGAGATCGCTGGAGCTTCCAGGCAGAGATGCGACAGGTGATAGCTAGTCTATCCCGATTTGAGCGACGAAGATGATTCGTCAGATTGATACGCCGACGCAGGCCCAGTTGAGTTAAAGATTTTCAATGTGGAGAGTCTTACTCATATCTAGAGTAGACCGATCCAGAGATGACCGTGATATACCGTCTTTCCTGGAGGATTGAGGCATTGTTTAGCGTGCGGACGGGGGGTATTCGCATGTCGCCTAGGCGAAGTTAAAAAGTTTGAGCGAGTGTCAGAAACCTATATTTCCCAAGTTTAAAGTGTTCGGAGGAACATGCAAGTGATTCCGTGGACCCTATAGAAGAATGAAACCCTAATTCGACATGATGACCATGGAACCGCTTTTGAACCTTAGGGTTTGCGGCAGTTTAGCGGTGCCATCAGTGAGGCTTGGGTTTGCCCTTCTACGGCTGGTCCAGAGGTACTGTAGTATGTACCGGATATTTTTAGACTGTGCTCAGGTGTTGAGCTTTCGGGAAATTATGGGACCTCGATGACTCGATCGAAAAGTTTGACGTCGTCCAGATATCATGTGATAAGAGATCAATAAGCTGACCAGCTTCGGATAGAGAACCTCACCCAGATGCGTTGTGAGTTGATCGAGGACGGACGAGTATTGTGTATTCCACCGATGATTGGGGCGAGTTCCCGAGGACATTTTCAGCCAGATATCTTCTACAGAGTGATGAAGATACCGAGTTCGTGACTTCGAGTCCGTGTGAGAGACTCTGGATTGATCGTGGCTGAGAACAGTTGCAGTGTGCAGATAGCATGGCGTGGCGTCATAGTGGACGATGATACAGACGAGTGGAACCAAAGGTTCGTGCGAGACGCTGACGAGCTGCTGTTACTCCCCATCGAGATTAGAGATCTGATATGCATACAGAGGCGTTGGGATACAGCCAGTTCCCGAAGAAATGTGTGCGGAACACGCAGATGTCCAGAAAATAAGAAAAGATTATGTAAGAGTACCAGCCTCCATACAATTCGGCATGGGCGAGATCGGAAGAGACCTTAAGCAGGATTCCTTCCAGGACACTGCTGCAATGAGATTTGCACCCAGGATCAGTTGTGTCATGTATATTCAGAGGACCAGAGGCCGACGCCAGTAACGTGCTAGTTTACGAGCGATCGTGATGATTGGCCGAGAGATGACCAGAGAAGTGCTAGAGAGAAATCTTTCCCGTTAGCACACCTGACCAGGCCGATGAGCCGATGGATTGCGAGATTGGTAAGTCCACAGAGGAGAAAATGAGGACCCAGAGACAGAAGATGCCAGACCGTGAGCAGGAGGCAAGCGGATGTTTTTGTTCTACAGGTTTTAGGCGCACCGATTTATTTTCGACATTGTAGGAGGTATACCTCGCTGTCATTTATTTTGATTTACGTTGGTGATCCGAGTATCACGCTTATATCGCTTGGATTTGAGTTTTGATGATTGAGTTTCATGATGTCGTTTTCATGCACCATGGCTGCACCTACTGGGTATTTACATTTTGCGCATAGTTATTGCACTTGATATATTTTATACACCGTTGTGTTGATTTGCGATTTGTGTATATCCATTGCATTTGATGTCGATTTTGTACCTTCGTAGCATGTGTTTATGATTTCGTGGATTTCATACGGATGATATGATTTTTGCACTCGGTATAGCTCACATGTGCTTGCAGTGCATGGATACGGATTTGTGCACGTAGTTGCACACGTTTTTGATTTATACACTTTGGCACACTCGGTGTCGTTCTTATACGAATTTGAGTTATTAATGTGATTTTCGTGCATTGGTTGCACCGTACTTGTATTTCGCGCATTCGATGCACCAGATTTGAGATTTTCGTGCACAATAGATGCACCAGATATTGTTGTCGTGCACACCCGTTGCAGTGGACAGATGCTTTTATGCACACCCGTTGCACTTAGTTTTGCTTTGTACGTATAGTGACACCTGTGTTTGGATTTAATTTCCGTGCGCACTAGACACATGTGATTGTTGGATACGCCTTTTGAGGCTGATTTTGCTTTTGAGCACTTGTTTTCATTTTGGGCACTATGTTATATAGTAGCCAAACATGACTGATTTGAGGACAGTACCTGAGTACTTGCATGCATTAAAAACATACCAAGAGGTTTTCAAAGGAGCTATAGTCCCGCTATTTCCTACATGTCCGTGAGTGACGCGAACGTTTTTAAAAGAAAACCTTTTGGATATTTTGGAATGACGGGACGCATATTTATCAAAACATATATGAAGGTATATTTATTACTTTACAAATGAGCGTCCGTCACTTGTGCTGTGAGTTACGCATCAAACGACAATTTAGAAAAGATTTTGCATATGTTGTATTCAGTTTTAAGGTTTTCCAAAGATGCGTACTATACACGTATTATAGTATTTGACTAGTGGATATTGGATTTCAGTATTGGATTTTCAGATCTGTATCTTCATTGTAACTCCGAGGATATGCGTGCAAATCAGATGATTTGCGTGACGCTTGACGGAGTTCGGATTTTGAGTTTTGTATTCATTTTCAGGCGCACGCGATGCGCTGTATTATTCTGCATTTTCCATGATTTCGGACCCCGTTGATTTGAGTTGGCTATTGAAATGTTTTAGAATTTGGGGGTTTAAATTTAAATTCGGGGACCGAATTTATTTAAGGGAGGAAGATTGTAACATTTCAGAAAATATAAAATATTATTTTTGGAATTTAATATTAAAATAATATTTTTCCTGAAAACTGCCCGATTTGCGAAATTGGGGTTTTCGAAAAAAGGGTATAAATATATACAAATAATTGTGAAATAAATGGAAATTAAAATTATTTATTCATTTAATAATATATTTAAAGGATTTGGCATTTTTAAAATTTATTATATGCAGTTTCGATAAAAACCCGATTAGTGCACTGCTAATCGTGATTAGGCCAAATCCGTGTTTCTACAGTTTTCATGGTTAGTGCGCCATGACATGTTACATGTTGTTTCATTTGTGGTTTTATTGGGTTTATGTGTTTATTGGTGGGAAAAGAAAAGAAATGAATTGTTGGAGAGAGAGAGGGGACACAATGATGAGGGGTGAGCATGCTAGGAGAGAGAAAATGGAGTGAGAATAAGTGTGGGAGAGAGAGAGGGGCTGCCTCATTCCCCATTCCCCTTTTGTTTTTTTCTTCTTCTTCAACTCCTCCTCTACCTCCTCTACCCTCGTGACCCATCTCAAATCCTTTCTCAAAACCCTAAACCCCTTTCACTAAAAATGACCACCTCCTTCTCCTCTACACATTGGACCAAGAAAAGTGGGATTTTGACAACATTGAGAAGCTAGGGTTTTCTTGAGTGGCCTAAATGAGGTATAATTTCTACCATTTAGATAGTTTTAAGTTTCTTTATATTCTAGTTAGTTAGAAATGGGTTTAAGATGTGGATTTGTTAACTTGGAAAATTCTAGAGAGGGGTTTGAGTGTTGTGTAGATTGGGGGATGCCTAATGGCTGTTATAAGACCCTAGAGACCAATTCTTGACCTGGACCAGTGACCAAACCCCAAAACACGAATTTTAGATTCATCGATATCGGGAAATTGTGAAAATTATGAGGTTGTTTAGAGATCTGCTAACACTCGGAGACCTGGAAAATTATTTAGCGAACACAGTGACACATGCAGGCAACTTAGAAGCTACCCTGAAGACCAGAGCCCCAAATCCCCTATCCAGGCCACAGATTTAATCATTTGGGCCGCAAATTGCAGCCTTGGTACTTCCAAATTGGTTCGTGCTTGGTCCAGGGCTTTATCTTCAGTAATTTAGACCCTCCATATATGCAGAATTGACCAATTTGGACTAGGGTAAAATCTGTGAGCACATTGGGGTGTTTTTGGCTATATTTTCTATATTTTGGGGTGCTTGGTTTTGATATTGGGATTTGTATTTGGTCGTGTGGCGTTTGAACGTCAACGACTAGGACTTTTAGTCGTGTTTTGCATGCAAAGCTATAGGTTTTGACCTATGAGCGAAACATGTGCCGTTTTAGTTTCCGACTTGATTTTAATGCGCAATTGCGATGTGTTATGATATGTAGGTACCCTATGAGGATTTCGAGATGATGAAGAAGAGGATGGCGACATCGACATCGGCAAGCAAGACCAAGGTGAGTGGATCTATATCCACGGGGGAGGTCGGGTGGATGGCGTATAGCACCCCTGCAAAGTTTTGTTGGAAACCGATTTGTTGAATATGATTAAGAAAACCTAGATTTAGAAACTAGGGTTAGAGTTAAAAGATTGTTAGTGAAACTATATTATAAACTAAGGATAATTAGAAGTGATATGGTATCACTAGCATGTTGTGTTAGTGTATATGCCCTAGAGGCCATTACTGTATCATACTAGTTTGTATATTACTTAATGGATGCTTGGGATATTCACCTTGTATATACAATCTTGCTCAAAATAGTAGTATGCTACTTGGTTTGTTTCTACTTCAATGTGTACTTGTGTTTATTTCAGTATATCACTTATACGCATTAGTGGAGCCCTTAGGATCTTTGCTTGATTACCAGCGTTGTGATGGCAGTCACACTAGTGGGGGCTGGGTAATCTATAAGCACATCCTTATTCAGGTCCCTGGTCGCAGGACTATCGAGACAGGGCATCGATACTCCGGAGTAGACCAGCGCATGCGCTTCTCATCCCAGTGTGGGAGACGGTCTGTCCCACAGCCGTCAGTACGTCGTACTTGAGATAGTATGCGGGTGCTCGTTAGGTTACGGGTACACTGGACAGGACTCGTCGGGAACTGACTAGTTGGTATTATACCTATCGTCAGTTATCAGTTCCCAGGTGACATGAGTACAGCTTAGTCCGCTGACTTGACACTGTCACTCCGCCTCGAGTGTGTTCCCACTGTACTTTGATCACTACCCTACCACGGCTCAAAGGAGTCGTGCAAACAGGTGGTGGTTGGGTGCAGTCCCGAAGCACTTGGAGGCAGTGACGGTTAGACAGGATTCGTCTCTCCCGGTATTGGGGGTTGACATCGCGCTGTGTCTAGGAGAGCCATTACACGAGTAGTCCCTGGCCAGGGCAAACGAGATATACTGGTAGGTTTCCAGTGTTATCTCAGGGTGTATTGGGCTTCACTCCGGCACGACTTGTACCGCTATTGGGGGACTGACGTTTACCGCCCCCTAGGCCCGCCATGCGATGTATCAGACGAACAGACCGGACTGTATGGAGAATGTCACACTCAGGCTCAGTAGGAGTTCAGATGGGTTTCGCCTCGTCGGTCTTCTTGTCGGCATTACCTGGGGACCGTTACGCACAGCTAGTGCCGCTTGCGGTCTGTGGTTAAACCCACTGCCAGCGTAGTGTCGAGTCTTTAGAGTCCCACACAGAAAGCTTTTCGCCTTTAGGCAAAAGAGTAGAGGTCGCATGGTATTGCGACAGGTCGCATGGTTTTGCGACAGGGTTCGGTCACATCCGTGCACGTGTGCACGTACAGTGTCCGGACAGTTTACACTAGCGGGCTTTGGTTTAAGCCAGATCCTAGTGTACCTTATGGGATTGGATTTATCCAGTTTGCATTCGTGTTCCTCGGAACGCGGATGCGGGTGTGTATGCACAGTTGACAGGGAGGCAGAGGCAGTGGATTCTCATTAGGGTTGTTGACAGTTGACCGTTGACTTTTGACTTTTTGCTCAACCCTAATGAGAATATGATATGTGATTAACTATTATATTAATTAAGTATTATGGTGATATGGTTGTTGACTTGTTGACTTTTGTTGACTTGTTGACTTTGGTGACTTGTTGACTTTTGTTGACTTGTTGACCGGTTGACTAGGCTTGACTAGTTGACCATCATGATAACCATGGTTATCATTTCATGCCAAAGACTTTTTTCTTGCTTGCTTTTTGAGTAAAATGAGTGCATGATATGATAACCTTATGGTTGCTTCTAACCATCACCAAAAGACTTTTTTGATATGATGAGTTATGATCACTTTGGATTATGAGAGGGTGAGAGAGAAAAGAGAGCCTCATTCTTTCTTGCTCATTCTCTCTCTTGTTCTTGAGCTCTCCCCTTGCTCTCACCCTCAACCTCTTGCTCCCTCTCTTGATCTATGGTTCTCTTGTCTCATGAGTTGAGAATCAAGAACCATAGATAAAATCCCATTCTACTTCCTCTCTACTCATTCTAGTTCACTAGGTTTAGCAAACCAAGTGAACTAGTTTCTTCAAAGACCGAAGAAGGAGCTAAAGGTTGGAGCTTTCAAGTGGATCTATCTTCGGCGTACGGAGACGACGAGAAGGAGCCATCGGACCACCACCGGAGCTTGAAGAGAAGGAGTTCAAGTTTAGGTATAACCATCTTCATCCGAGTAGCTAAACATCTTTAGCTTAGTTTGCTAGTTTTAGTTTAGGTAACGATCCCGACCATAAGTTAGTCCATGTTGCCTCTTGCGATAAAAATTTTGATTTTATACCGTTTCCGCCTCCCCGTAAGAACCGGGGGTCGCAATATGGACTTACAGTGGTATCAGAGCCTAACTAAACTTAAACTAGCTAGGTAGTAAAGTGTAACGAAGTTCGGAACCGAAAAAAATCACAAAACCGGAAAACTACAAAAACTGAGTTTCTGTTGAAATTTTTTCTGGTCAAAATGAAAAACTTCATACTCCTATATTCGTCTCAGGGTTTTGTTAGAACACCCATGAAAAACGATTCACCAATTCGTCTAAACCGCCGCGCTTCCGCCGCGTGACCCTTCTTGGCCGCCGCGGAAGCGCCGCGGTTTGTTGTCTTTAGTGCGTCGTTTTTCGTGCAGTGTGTGTCTGTGTTGGTTTTGGGATTTTTGAGATATATTATATGTGCCCAGATTTTACAGAAAAGAAATTTCCTTTTGGGGTCCTATAATTCCGTATTTTTTCCGAACTTCATTGCACTTTGACTATGATGGTTATATCTGTGATGTTTGCATGTATTGAACGTCGGCTAATCGCTATAAGTCGATTAGTCGGGGTTATACATGATCTGTAATGTGCTGGAATGTGTATATAAATATGTTGGATTGTCGCGGGTGAATAGCCGGGGGTTGTGAGACGAGAGTTTACTTTTCTTGCAATTCATGTAAATTTGTAAATTGATGTAATAATTATTTGTTTGGCCGCACAACCGGGTCGGGGTTGTAGCCGTCATTGTATAATTTCTTTTTACTGTTTTTGCTCCTAGGATAGACCCGTGGAGGGGTGCACAAACTACCGGGTATGCCGAAGTGTCGAGTGGCCTACTCATGGAGATGAGGGAGGTTGCTACGCTTCGGGTACTTGGCGGGTAGTTTGCCGTACCCGTAGGGGTCTTGGGTGGGGTTTTGGCTATTCACCGCGACCGTGTTATCTGTTTTTGTTACAGGCTCGTACAAATTACAGATTACTAGTATATCCAATGTATTTATCTGTGATCTGAAATGTTTATCATTGCTGCTTATTTAGGCGTTGCTTATGTTTTACAGACGCGCTAGCCCAGCCCCCGCTCTGTCGTTAGTTAAGTAACCTAACGGGTAATGACGGGGCCCAGTGGCGAATGCGAATGGCATAAGCGTACGTCATATTTTGGTTGTTTTCTGCAATGGTAGGGTTAAATGATGGGACGCATTAAAAGAACTAATGCAAGAATATCACGCATTAAAAGAACTAATGCAAGATAATAAACCAAGTTAAAGTCGTTGGAACACTTTCGAAAAACCACTCGGTTCTTTTCAAAAATAACTTTTAAATGCGGAGCTTGAGCCACTCCTTCTAAAAGCTATCTCGTTCCATCGATTAAATCAAGTTCACTACGTTCACGGTTTCGCCAAAACCATTCGTAGCCCTCCGTCGTTTCGTATGAATATTCAATAAGTATTCAAGCTGTGTTTGTTGACCTTCGTCAAAGCATAGTGATTGGTAGCTATTGGGTATTCGTATGTAGCATAGATAGATGCGTTGGTTTGGGACATTCGCATTACCTTGTTGACCTTCGTCAAGGGTACATACGGGTGGATTCAAATTAACCTGGATAATGACGGGCAGAACTTGACATGTGACTTATGATTTGTTGACCTTCGTCAAGGTCATAAGAGCATGGGGCAAAAATCCACATCGGGAGTTTCATAAGTACTGAAACTTGCTAGATTTGCATACCATTTGGAGTGTGATGATTCTGGTAGGATTCCTTCAGTTTCGTCACGCAATGATATTTGGATCCCGATCCTACTGTGAGTATATGCTACTCCTCGGGAAATTTCTCACTTAACGATCAATGCTATAAACCTAGTAGGTGCCTAGAAAGGTGTTAGCGGGGCTACGCCCCCAGGGAAAAGAGGTTCTCTAATTAAGGAACTTCGCGAAAGCGTTGGAAAACCTCCCTCGAAGTACCGACACCGGCCTGGCTGAACGGTTAAGCAAGTATTGTACGGTGGGATTGATCCCGGCTAATTCTTCCTTTATGGTTTGAGGAGGGATTCGAGAAACAGTGGGAGCCATCCTGTTTAGACAAACTAAAAACCACTCTAAACTTGCAAGAGCATCATGCTGAGTGTTTCTTCTTCTCTCTCCTAATTGCAGCGACCAATCAACATGACTGGACTTAAGTTACTCCTAGATAAAAACAAGCTGACAGGGCCAAACTACAAAGATTGGCTCAGGAATGTCACGATAGCAATCACTTATGACAAGCTGGGGTATCTTCTTACCACCAAAGCTCCCCCTGTCCCTGGTCCAACTTCCAGTGTCGCGGATAAGGAAATCCGCAAGACTTGGGAGATTGATAGCGCGAAGGCCAAGTGCCTCCTGCTTGCCTCGATGGACAACGAACATCAGAGGAGGCATGAGAATATGGACATGGAGTCCATATTGCTCCATACAAAAGAACTGTATGGAGAGCAATCACGTATCGCAAGATACGAAGCGTCGAAAAAGTTGTTTTCGACAAGAATGGCCGTCGGATCATCAGTAGCCGAGCATGTGCTAAAAATGATCGGCTTCATTGAGGAGCTCGCTGACCTAGGGATCACATTGGAGAGTGAGCTATATACGGATATAGTTCTCCAGTCCCTTCCTTCCACTTACGCCCAGTTTATACTGAACTTCAACCTACAAGAAAAAGAGGTTGAACTATCAGAGCTCCTCAACATGCTGAGGAGCGCAGAGGGCACCCTACAGAAAGGTAGGGAAACATCCACTTTGTTTGTAGGAGGATCATCTTCTTCTAGGTCCAAGGCGAAAGCCAAGGGAAAGAAGAAGAAGGCCCCCGCCAAACCAAGGGGCGGTGTTGGTAAAGTGGATACGAAGGGAAAAGGCAAAGCAACAAAGATAACGGGGAAGCTTGTGGATAAAGAAGAATGCTTCTATTGTCATAAGAAAGGACACTGGAAGAATGATTGCAGGGCCTGGAAGGCCAGAACACAGGAATTGAAGCAGGTTGCAGCTTCAGCTTCAGGTGTGTATGTTATTGAAAACTGTCTTTCAATAAACTCTACTTCCTGGGTATTGGATACCGGATCAGGATCTCATATCTGTAATTCTTTGCAGGCGTTGAGAAACCGTAGGGTTTTGAAGGCAGGTGACATGACCCTCAAAGTTGCGAACGGAGCTAGCATGGATGCTAAAGCCGTGGGGGACTATCACCTGGGAATGTCAGATGGACATGTTTTGGTTTTGCGTAATTGCTTTTTTGTACCCAACGCAACTTGTAATATCATTTCTGTATCTTTAGTTTCTAAAGAAGGTTATGAATTTGCGTTTGTAAGTAATGTTGTAAACATTCACCTTAATCAAGTTTTGATTGGGTCAGGTACATTGAGTAATGGTATATACGTGTTAAACCAACCACAAATTTTCAACGTCCAGAATACACACAAAAGAAAGTCTCCGGAAATAAATCAGACTTTCTTATGGCATTGTAGATTGGGTCACATCAATGAGAGAAGGTTGACTAAGTTACATACAGAAGGATATTTGAATGCGTTCGAATATCAATCGTATGCCACTTGTCAATCTTGTCTCAAAGGAAAGATGACAAAGACTCCGTTTACTGGACAAGGAGTAAGAGCGAGCGAGCTCTTAGGACTCGTACACAGTGACGTGTGCGGTCCAATGTCTACACATGCCCGAAGCGGACATTCTTACTTCATTACTTTTACGGATGACTTCTCAAGGTACGGTTATGTCTTCTTAATGAAACATAAGTCCGAGGCCTTTGGAAAATTCCAGGAGTATAAGAATGAAGTAGAGAAACAGACCGGCAAAAGTATTAAGATTCTAAGATCGGATCGAGGTGGAGAATACTTAAGTGCCGAATTCCTGAATTACTTAAAAGAGAATGGTATTCTCTCTCAGCTTACTCCTCCATACACTCCGCAACATAACGGTGTATCGGAGAGACGGAACCGAACCCTATTGGATATGGTTCGGTCCATGATGAGTAACGCCGAGTTACCGCGATCATTCTGGGATATGCACTAGAAGCAGCTGCGTATCTCTTGAACAAGGCTCCTACCAAGACTGTGCCCACCACCCCATATGAGATGTGGACTGGGAAGAAACCCTGTCTTAATTATCTTAAGGTATGGGGATGTCCAGCTTTTGTAAAAAAGCAGCATGCGGACAAGCTTGAGGCACGTTCAGTACAGTGTAAGTTTGTGGGATACCCAAGGAACTCCAGGGGGTATCTTTTCTATTCCGCTGAGGAACAAAAGGTTTTTGTTTCTCAGCATGCCCGCTTCTTGGAAACTGAGTTTTTGGAAACCCAGATAAGTGGGAACACAATAGAACTGGAAGAAATTCCAGAACCACAGACTGCTACTGAAAGCTTAGTGGAACCAGAGGGTTCAACAGAACAGGACATTCCTACGCCGCTCCGCAGGAGTAGTAGGCAGTCTCATCCGCCCGAGAGATACTGCGGTTTTCTCATAGACGGGGATAGAGAGGATTGCATCATAGATTATGATGAGCCTACTAGCTTCCAGCAGGCCGTTCAGAGCATTGACTCAGTGAAATGGCTGGATGCAATGCGGACCGAAATGGAGTCCATGTACACCAACAAGGTATGGACGTTGGACATTGCTCCAGACGGGGTAAAACCCGTAGGATGCAAGTGGATCTTCAAAAGGAAGATTGGTGTAGATGGACAGGTTGAGACCTATAAAGCTAGGCTGGTAGCAAAGGGTTTTCGTCAAAGACCTGGCTTGGACTACGACGAAACCTTTTCTCCAGTAGCCATGCTGAAATCCATTCGGATCCTTCTTGCCATTGCTGCCTTCCACGATTATGAGATCTGGCAAATGGACGTAAAGACAGCTTTTCTAAATGGAAATTTAGAGGAGTGTGTCTATATGGACCAGCCAGAGGGTTTCATTCAGAGTGGGAGCAGCGGAAAGGTGTGCAAGTTGCTTAAGTCCATCTATGGACTAAAGCAGGCATCGCGGAGTTGGAACATCTGCTTTGATGAGACGGTCAAAGAATTTGGCTTTATCAAAAATCCAGATGAACCATGCATCTATAGTAGATTTGTAGCGAGAACTGTAGTATTCCTCGTTTTATACGTGGATGACATTCTCTTAATAGGAAATGATATTCCTATGCTACAATCTGTCAAGGGGTTCTTGTCACAAAGGTTCTCCATGAAAGACCTGGGTGATGCCTCATACATCCTGGGGATCCGGATCCATCGTGATAGATCCAAGAGGATATTGGGACTTTCTCAGTCCAGGTACATCGACACCGTACTGAAAAGATTCAGCATGGAAGATTCCAAGCGTGGTAACCTACCAGCTTGTCACGGGATCACCCTCTCTAAAGAGATGTCTCCCAAGACTGATTTGGAGAGGGATCGCATGTCTATTATACCCTACGCTTCTGCGGTAGGCTCTATAATGTATGCGATGTTGTGTACCAGACCGGATGTAGCTTATGCACTGAGTGTGGTAAGCCGGTATCAGTCAAACCCTGGGGAGAAACACTGGATAGCGGTAAAGAACATTCTCAAGTACCTGAGAAGGACTAAGGAGATGTTCTTGGTGTATGGCGGAAAAGACCTCCAGATCGAGGCCTTTGCTGACTCCAGCTTCCAGAGTGACAAGGATGATTCCAAGTCCATGTCGGGTTTTGTCTTTACCCTCAATGGAGGGGCGGTGTGTTGGAAGAGTTCCAAACAAGAAACCGTTGCAGACTCGACGATGGAAGCGGAATACATCGCTGCATCTGATGCCGCAAAAGAAGCTGTCTGGATGAGGAACTTCTTGAAAGAACTTCAGGTGGTTCCGTCCATTGTTGATCCAATACCTCTGTATTGCGACAACAACGGGGCTATAGCTTTAGCGAAGGAACCCAGGTCCCATCAGAAATCCAGGCACATCTTAAGGCGGTATCACCTGATCAGGGAGATCGTAGATCGCCAGGAGATCGAGGTTCGGAGAGTCGCTTCAGAAGATAACACTGCTGATCCATTCACCAAGGCCCTGCCCCAGACTCAGTTCGAGCGGCTGATCGAGATGATAGGTCTTCGATACGCCAGTACATGGCCTTAGTGCAAGTGGGAGATTGTTAGTGTATATGCCCTAGAGGCCATTACTGTATCATACTAGTTTGTATATTACTTAATGGATGCTTGGGATATTCACCTTGTATATACAATCTTGCTCAAAATAGTAGTATGCTACTTGGTTTGTTTCTACTTCAATGTGTACTTGTGTTTATTTCAGTATATCACTTATACGCATTAGTGGAGCCCTTAGGATCTTTGCTTGATTACCAGCGTTGTGATGGCAGTCACACTAGTGGGGGCTGGGTAATCTATAAGCACATCCTTATTCAGGTCCCTGGTCGCAGGACTATCGAGACAGGGCATCGATACTCCGGAGTAGACCAGCGCATGCGCTTCTCATCCCAGTGTGGGAGACGGTCTGTCCCACAGCCGTCAGTACGTCGTACTTGAGATAGTATGCGGGTGCTCGTTAGGTTACGGGTACACTGGACAGGACTCGTCGGGAACTGACTAGTTGGTATTATACCTATCGTCAGTTATCAGTTCCCAGGTGACATGAGTACAGCTTAGTCCGCTGACTTGACACTGTCACTCCGCCTCGAGTGTGTTCCCACTGTACTTTGATCACTACCCTACCACGGCTCAAAGGAGTCGTGCAAACAGGTGGTGGTTGGGTGCAGTCCCGAAGCACTTGGAGGCAGTGACGGTTAGACAGGATTCGTCTCTCCCGGTATTGGGGGTTGACATCGCGCTGTGTCTAGGAGAGCCATTACACGAGTAGTCCCTAGCCAGGGCAAACGAGATATACTGGTAGGTTTCCAGTGTTATCTCAGGGTGTATTGGGCTTCACTCCGGCACGACTTGTACCGCTATTGGGGGACTGACGTTTACCGCCCCCTAGGCCCGCCATGCGATGTATCAGACGAACAGACCGGACTGTATGGAGAATGTCACACTCAGGCTCAGTAGGAGTTCAGATGGGTTTCGCCTCGTCGGTCTTCTTGTCGGCATTACCTGGGGACCGTTACGCACAGCTAGTGCCGCTTGCGGTCTGTGGTTAAACCCACTGCCAGCGTAGTGTCGAGTCTTTAGAGTCCCACACAGAAAGCTTTTCGCCTTTAGGCAAAAGAGTAGAGGTCGCATGGTATTGCGACAGGTCGCATGGTTTTGCGACAGGGTTCGGTCACATCCGTGCACGTGTGCACGTACAGTGTCCGGACAGTTTACACTAGCGGGCTTTGGTTTAAGCCAGATCCTAGTGTACCTTATGGGATTGGATTTATCCAGTTTGCATTCGTGTTCCTCGGAACGCGGATGCGGGTGTGTATGCACAGTTGACAGGGAGGCAGAGGCAGTGGATTCTCATTAGGGTTGTTGACAGTTGACCGTTGACTTTTGACTTTTTGCTCAACCCTAATGAGAATATGATATGTGATTAACTATTATATTAATTAAGTATTATGGTGATATGGTTGTTGACTTGTTGACTTTTGTTGACTTGTTGACTTTGGTGACTTGTTGACTTTTGTTGACTTGTTGACCGGTTGACTAGGCTTGACTAGTTGACCATCATGATAACCATGGTTATCATTTCATGCCAAAGACTTTTTTCTTGCTTGCTTTTTGAGTAAAATGAGTGCATGATATGATAACCTTATGGTTGCTTCTAACCATCACCAAAAGACTTTTTTGATATGATGAGTTATGATCACTTTGGATTATGAGAGGGTGAGAGAGAAAAGAGAGCCTCATTCTTTCTTGCTCATTCTCTCTCTTGTTCTTGAGCTCTCCCCTTGCTCTCACCCTCAACCTCTTGCTCCCTCTCTTGATCTATGGTTCTCTTGTCTCATGAGTTGAGAATCAAGAACCATAGATAAAATCCCATTCTACTTCCTCTCTACTCATTCTAGTTCACTAGGTTTAGCAAACCAAGTGAACTAGTTTCTTCAAAGACCGAAGAAGGAGCTAAAGGTTGGAGCTTTCAAGTGGATCTATCTTCGGCGTACGGAGACGACGAGAAGGAGCCATCGGACCACCACCGGAGCTTGAAGAGAAGGAGTTCAAGTTTAGGTATAACCATCTTCATCCGAGTAGCTAAACATCTTTAGCTTAGTTTGCTAGTTTTAGTTTAGGTAACGATCCCGACCATAAGTTAGTCCATGTTGCCTCTTGCGATAAAAATTTTGATTTTATACCGTTTCCGCCTCCCCGTAAGAACCGGGGGTCGCAATATGGACTTACATGTTGGATATAGTGACCTCATCGTCAATTATTGGATTACAGGCACGTGATTGCAATGATTGAGGGAGGACCTATGCCGGTAGGACAGTCTTACTCAAGAGAATTGTATACTATCTGGTTTGTCTTCATCATCGTGTACATGCTTTAAGTGACATTGCAGTTCACTATTACATGTTGATAGAAAATAGTATACTATCTGGTTTATCTTTATCATCGTGTACTGCTTTAGGTGATGGTACAGATCACTATTGCACGCTGATAGAGCCCTTAGGATTCTTGCTTGACTACCAGCAGTATGATGGCGATTATATACGTGGGAGCTGGGGTCTATAAGCACATCTTAAAAG
Organism: Agapanthus africanus; assembly: GCA_030015575.1. NCBI lineage: Eukaryota > Viridiplantae > Streptophyta > Magnoliopsida > Asparagales > Amaryllidaceae > Agapanthus > Agapanthus africanus. The sequence continues at coordinate 57,912,422 of JASDDO010000018.1, read as the reverse complement.
GTCCCTAGTCGTGGGAGTTTCGAGACTGGGCATCGATACTCCATTAGTAGACTAGTGTATACAGTCGAGACCTCGACGAGAGGCGGTGGCTGGTCTCACAAGCCATTGGTGTTAGTTGATTCACCTAAGATGTATACAGGTGCTCATTGGGTTATGAGTACACCGGACAGGACTCGCCGGGAACATGCTAGTTGGTATTATACCAGACGTCAGATAGCAGTTCCCTGGTGACATGTGTACAGGTTAGTTCATCGACCTGAGATCGTCATTTGTCTCGTGTGAGTTCCCACTGTACTTTGATTACTACCCTACCACGGCTCAAAGGAGTCGTGCAAACAGGTTTTAGTTGGGTACAGTCTCGAGCCACATAGAGGAAAGTGAGCGGATCGGCAAGGGATTCATTTCTCCCGGTATTGGGGGTGAGATCGCGATGTGTCTAGGAGAGCCATTACACAAAGCCCTCGGCCGAGGCAGGAGATTTACTGGTGGGTATTCCAGTAGTATCTCAGGGTGTTCTGGGCTACACTCCGACACGACTTGTACCGCTTTTGGGGGTCTGACTTTTACCAACCCCTAGGCCCGACATGCGATGCTCATAGACGAACAGACCGGACTGTACGGATATTGTCACTGACAGGCTCAGTAGGGTGTCAGGATGAGTTCGCTCATTGATCTCCCTTTTGTTCAATACCTGGTAGCTCGTTACGTACGGCTAATACCTCTGACGTGCTAGTGGTTAAATCCACAGCCAAAGTATTGACGAGTCTTTAGAGTCCCCCATAGACAGTTTCTCAAGTTTCGGGCGAAACGTTATAGAGGCCGTATGATATATGGCAGGGTCCGATCATATACGTGCGGTATTGCACGGATCATGATCGGACAGATCATACTAGTGGGCTTTGGTTTAAGCTGGATCCTAGTATTAGATTTGTTGGATTACTTTAGTCTCATCGCATTCGCATTCAGTTGGAATGCGGATGCAGGTATGTATATACAGGTGAAGGGTATCTTTGTGATCCGTCATGAGTTTACTTTAGATGTTGCCGTATCTTTTTGTTGTGACAAACATTTGGATTAATGTTTGCATTTAGAAATAATGAGCTAGATTTCATCATGCAATGCATTTAATGTGACATAGACATGTATCATGACTCATGGTCTCTTTTTTAGCAAAAATGTCACATTAGTGGATTGATTTGATAAGAGGAGAGAGTGGGGCAGCCATGTTAGTGTTGTGAACTCTTGTATTATTTCCTCTCTCTCTCATATTATCATTCTAGCATAACAAAAGAAAAGAGAGAGGAAACTCCTTCTTCTTCCTCTAGCTCATTATCTCCAAATGGCAACACCTCTAACCTCCATCCAAATCCATGGATGCAAGAGACAAAGTGATCAGAAATATCCTCTACAACATCTTGGACTCGTCGGCTAGCACACTTCGTGCCCGAGTTGCTTCGAACGAAGCGGGAGCCCGTAAAAAGACTCGTAGATGTGGTGCCCTTTCCGACGAGGAGATCAAGACCGGAGATGCCGCGAGGAGCTTGGGATGGTGGCTAATGACCGAAGGACACGGATCGATCGGTATAGCATTCTATCCCATCTCTAGATAGCTAGTTGTAAGTTAATGGTTCGATCCGGGTTTTAAGCATATGATAGCGCCGGTTTCAAGTTTTGAAAAATTTTCGTTTCCGCATTTTGGCCCCGGAAAGACGGCCGGGGCGCTACCGTAGTCTTACATGGTATCAGAGCCACGCCATTAGCCTTTACTAGCTTGCTGTAACGTGTTTAGAATTTCGATCGAACAAAAATTCCAAAAACCACATTTTTAAAAATGCACTTTCTGTCGAATTTTTTTTGTGCTCGAAAAATTATTTGGTTTGTTGCAGAAATGCGTGCAGGGTTTTCTGAGAACACTAAAGAAAATTGGTACCATGATGTTACTGTAGCGCCGCGGAACCGCGGCCGTAACCCCATTTTGGCCGCGGTTCCGCCGCCTAACAGTGGCTTCACTGCACCAAATTTCTACAGTGGGTCTCTGACTTGAAAAAGGGGTTTCTGGAATATTTTGATTGGGCCCAGATTATTTTGAGTGCTGCAGTTGTACTTGGGGCCCACTTCGGGAAATTTTGTCGATCGAAAATTTTAAACATGTTAGTTCACAGTATTTACATTATATCTGCGACCGTGAATGTCATTTGATCGGTAAATCCTGTCTAATTGCTATAGTTCTTTTAGACGGATTTACGAACGTGACATTCACGTTGATGTTCTGTGTTGTGCTGTGATGTTGCGGATTTGTCGTGGTGGATAGCCTTGATGCAATATTAGTACAGTTTGGTTGTATTTGTACATTTGATATTCAGGGCGAGCGTCCGATATGTGGACTGCCGTGACCGCCTGTCTGTATATTATTCTTTTGGGGCACGACCGGGCTGAGGTCGATGTACCCGTTGTATATATATTTTTACTTTCTGTACTAGGATTACCCCGCGGAGGGGTGCACGGATAGCCGGGTTCTAGAGGGCAACGAGCCCGCATCTCATGGCGTTGAGACGGAGGGGGCTTCACTCTAGAATTTGTAATACCCAGCCCCTTTTTATACCAATATCCGTATTTCTCTTTCACTTATAAAATTTATTTATTTTAATTATAATTATTTATTTATTTTAAAACCCCATTAAACACCAAACCCCAAATCTTTCCTTTTCTTTTTCCCTTATTCCCAAGCCGGCCCAGACACTCCATTTCATTTTAATTATTTCTTAACTACCCAGCCCAACAAATGAAAAAAAAGAATTCATGTTAATTAAACCCGGACCCTTTACCCATCTCCTCAGCCCAACAAATAAATAAAAAAGGAATTTATTTTAATTAAACCCCGGCCCAGCCCGTGACATCCAAGCCTAAGCCCGCCTTCACCCTACCCGCCCGCTTCGACCCGACCCACTTCTAATCTCTCCTTCTTCCCCAACGGTAACTTCCCTGATCCACTTTCTTCGCCCTATCTTGCGCCCACGCCCATGCCCAAACCCGTGCCCTTGCCCCACGTCGCGAACCCCTCGCGAGCCCCTCAAACTTCTCGACTCCAACTCCTCGTTTCTCCCTTACACCCTCACTTCTCTATCTCTCTCAAAATCTCTCTTCCCTCCCCCTTCACTGTCGACCACCGTGGTATCTTCATCGCCGCCGCCGACACCGACATCTTCGCCATCGCAACCTCTACCACCCTGAGCTCAGCCCTCTGACGAGCCGCCTCCTTCCAGCATCCAAGCTCGCCGACGCCCATAGACGCCAACATCCTCACCGTCGACCACCTCCCTTATTGCCGTCGTGGCCGTCCTTAAGCACCGTCACCACCAACCCCTCCTTACTGTCCTCCATGACAACTCCACCGAGCTCCTCTTCAAAACCAATACCTAAGAACCCATCACCGGCGCCATCACCACCTCGCCGCCGTTGCACTCGTTGTCTCCATCGTTGTCGTCCAAACCCCACCGCCGTCATCACCAGGTGAAATCTCTCTGTTTCCCTCTCTCTACATCTCTCTCTCCCTCTTTCTCTGGTTCTCTCTCTCCCTCTCTCTATCTCTCTGCTTCTCTGTTTCTCTCTCTATAATTCCCTCTCTCCCTCTGGTTCTCCCTCTCCCTCTCTCTATCTCTCTGTTTCTCTGTTTCTCTCTCTCTAATTCCCTCTCTCTCAGTCTCTCTCTCTCTCTGTTTCCCTTTCTCTCAATCTCTGCTTCTCTCTCTCTCTACAAATTTCTCTCTCTCTCTCTCTCTCTAACTCTCTCTATTTCTCTAAATATCTCTCTGTTCTCTAAATTTCTCTCTCTCTCGCAGATCAAAACCAGAAACAATTCGGGACGGTGATGAAAAGGGTTGCACGGAGAGTAACTAGAGTGAGTACAATTGTCTGATTCCAAAAGGCCGAACTGTGCTACGCCCGTGACGCGATCGTGCTGCTACCGCTGCCGGACCCTCGTCGACACATTTCCAGGCAAGTTCCATACTTGCTACATGCTAATTTGTGTTTGTTACGAACTATAATCATATAGATTCCATACTTACTATTCTCGATAAATTATATGACGCAACTGTTCGATGCATGATCTCAATGGAAATCCTCATTTGATTTGACGGAACTCATTTGCATAGTCTGGTCCGTAAGGCCGTGAACCGTATGTGTAAATTTCATTGGAAAATACGACTGTTAATGACTAAAACGAATACCCCCAAATATACCCGCAAAACTGGAAATTTCCCGTATCTGAAAATTGTTAAAATCACCATAAATTATGTACCTACTGGAATGTCGTGTTCGAGGGCTCAAATCGAAGCCGACTCGACGAACTGTAATCCTATGCAAATTTCTAATGGTTTCTATACTGAAATTATGACGATATTTGGATCGGAGTGCGACTCTGGACTGCAGTCCAGAGCGACTCTGGTTATTGTTTACTGTCCCGTAATGCGTACCACCTTGTTTCCTGAACTCTTATGTTGCGGAACTCTGCATTTTATTAAAGGTGAAACTGTTAGCTAAATAACACAAGTGGTTTCATTCCGTTTCATCATCGTTTGATATTTAATTTGTAAATTAAAAGGGCAGGACGTATAACAGTCCAGAACAGATTCAGAAGTGACATACTAGTGTTAAACAGTGTATAAATCCTGACGTACAGATGAGATTGAGAATCCGTCTATTGAGTTGTAAACCTTACTGAAAAACCTAGATTTCATTCAACTGTAGCGTCGCTAAAATCTGATCCCAACTGGGATTAAAATGCGTTGCGAAACGGACTTCCGATTCTGAAACCGGATTCCAGCAGTGAGCGCTTAAAATGAAATGGCCATATCTAGTGATCCCGAAACCCGATTGACGTGAAACCAAATTTTATGGATAGATAATCAAACATACTACTTATCCCCTGTTCATTGTTTTGCTAAATTTTGGCATATATTATTTATGATAAATTATGCGAGTGGTAGGATACTGACATATGACATCTTAATCTTGCCTTACATACTGTTTTCTCATCACATCATATGTATATGTTATTGCATTGGTAGTCCAGTGATCATGTGCATTACCCAGTGTTAGGTATTAGTGATGATTGTGGCAAGTACGTTAGTGTTCGTGCATGAGTGGATAGGTGAAAGTGACACGTACTTGTACACAATCAGTGGACCCTATTGTTCTATTGCATTGTCGACGTCTGTGGGGCGTGTATAAGTGTGACTATAAGTGGTATGGGACACTTATGGAAGCACTTGTATGGGTGTCACAGGTAAGGCACCAGACACTGTCCATTTATCTTGGGTATCAGTCGGGACGTGCCTAATGGAGATCCTGTCTCCAGTTCTCGCGCAGACTTGTCACGGACCGACCGGTATTTGAGGTTATGGTTGGCGTTTGATGTAGACCACGAGGTGTGGGGTAGTTTGAGTGTGAGTTCAACAGAATCTCTGGAGTCCCATGCCGGCATATATATATATATATATATATATATATAGATATATGGAGATTTATAGGGTACATGATTATTACCGTGAGTTATATTTTGGGCCCGTGGTCCCTTGCCCTTGGGTCCTACCCTTAGGTGGAGGACACTCGCGAGTGGTTGACCCTCACACTTGGACTGACGATAGGCTTAGTGACCCGTACAGTGAGACTTAGATACTTATAGGGATAATGGCATTGATATACATTACTTACTATGTTGACATACCTAGCATACTATTTTACTGCTTTACTGTTCACCTGATCTATTGGACACTTCATTGGTTACTCCATGTTCATATCTTTACCGTCTTGATTTACTGTTATATATCTATTATCATTGTTCGAGTTGCCATTTGCAACTATATATATATATATATTGCTATTGTGTCGCTCTGACGACCTGAGTATGCATGCTCAGAGTGAGGAGTGGATCTAGCCTGGACCAGGACCAGACGTACATCGCGGACATCTTGATCAGCTATCCAGAGCTATTCTCTTTTACCTCTATCAGGTCAGTTCTTTGTATTTGTTTTGTTTCAGATGCTGCATTTCTCATTACCTGTGCATTGTTTACTGATTACCACGTAAAGCTAGAAGCCGAAGTGTGACTACGGCAGGATATTTCCTTGACCGTAGGAGCATGGCTGGCCTTGTCAACCCCTCTTATTTTGTATTTTGGGAAGCGGGGCGTGACAGAATTGGCGGGCTATTCGCCGCACTCGTAGGGGGTACAGGTTGACCCAAGGAGGGGTGCTCAAGTTACCGGATTCCGTGAAGTGCTGGGTGGTCCATTCACGTTGTTGAAGGGGGCCGCCTCGCTTCAGGTTTTGGCGGGTAATTTGCCGTGCCCGTAGGGGTCTAGGATTTCATTGCACAGGCTATCCACACGACCAGGGGAACGTCGGGTTTCAGTAGCGGCTCTATGAAACCCGGGGATCCCAGATTATCTGTATTGTTCTGTGATGCTTATTATATTTCTGTGATGTTGCATTTTATCATGCCTTGAGCGATTATTATATATTGATATATATACTAATAGATGTTGTATATGTTTTGCATCCGCGCTAGTCCAGTCCCCGCTCTGTCGTTAGTTAAGTAACCTAACGGGTGATGACGGGACCCAGTGGCGAATGCGGATGGCATATACGTACATCGTATTTTCGTTCTTTATTGGTGTGATCAATTGATGGGACTGCATTGATTCGGATCAATGCAAAGCTAAACAAACCTATTCGATGTTGTTGGAACATTTTTCAAAAAAGCTGTTATTGCAAGGACGTTCTCTTTTGTTTTGTACAGTGGTATTCGGTTATGAATATCCAGAACCTCAGTCGACGAGGCAAGGGCCGAGATCCCTTCACCGGGAGTGACCCCTTGGACAGAAGTTTGCGTCAGGCTAATAACTTCACTATAGCCGATTACTTTTTGCTTTGCATCGTGGTATTTAGTTGGAATATCCTACACCTCATTCTACGGGGAAAGAGCCGAGATCCCTTCACCGGGAGTGACCTCTTTAGCAAAGGTTTTCGCCACTATATATTTATAAAAAGCTATGCAGTTCCTTCAACGTTATCAAGTTCATTACGTTAAAGGTTTTTCGCCAAAAACCAGCCGTAGCCCTCCGTCATTTCTTACGGGTATTATTTAGTATTCGTGCTGCGTTTGTTGACTCCGTCAAGGCGTAGTGTACGGTAGCTAAGTGGTGCTTGTTTGTAGCATGAATATTGGATTGGTTAGGACAGTCGTGCAGCCTTGTTGACTCCGTCAAGGGCACGTACGGGTGGGTTTAATGCAATCCAGATAATGACGGGTTGAACTTGACTAGGACTCTTTGATTTGTTGACTCCGTCAAGTTCACTTGGGTCCTAGGGGTAAAGATCACATCGGGAGTTTCTAAAGAAACTGAAACTTGCCAGGCATGCGCATACCTTCTGGAGTGTGGTGACGTGAGTGGATTCCGTCATGTTATCATGCGATGATAGTTGGATCCCGATTCCCACTGATGAGTTGGTTTACTCCTCGGGTGATCCTGAATAATTCTTCTTTCAGGTTTGGAGGAGAATTTGATATTACAGTGGGAGGTTTCCTGATTGGATAAATTGATAACCATTCTGATCTAGGTTAGAGTGCATGTAGAGTGTTTCTTTTCTCTCTCTCTTTGGCAGCGACCATGGCCCGACCCTTGACTATGACTCAGTGACCAAGTTAACTGAACCTTCTTAAAACACTGGCTTTTGGATTGTCTGAGTTGCATACCTCATTGCCACTCCTACTTTTACCCTTTTCTCCAGAACACCCCGTATTACTACGAACGTCCACTTCCATTGGATAAAACCATCGTATGGTTATATACGAACTCGAAGGAACTTGTTCCAGATTCGAGGATGGTTTCCGGTTCTGGAGAAAATGAATAGGATTATTCAGTTGTCTTTTCCTTTTACCTTCTCTCATGTTGCGAGTGCTCTTTGGATTAGGACGGTACACCTATTATGCTAATTGGATAGTCTTATTCCAAACCATAGGCAGGTGCCGAATGGTAGGGAATGAAGAAAACCATTTAGCCTAACGATGGCGTACAGAAGGTAATAAGCTAAGACAAATAAAGGGATTAGTAAGAGGGCAAAGTAAATTGCGACTGCTATTCACGACCAAACCAAGTATTTCATCGCCACTCCTACTTCACCTTTGTATTTCTCTAGGACACTCTGTATCACTATGAAGATCCACAGTTATTTGGATACTCCATCGTATGGTTATATACGAACTCGAAGGGACTTGTTCCAGTTTGGGGATGGATTCTGGTTTAGGAGAAATAGGAATAAGGTTTATTCAGTTGTCTTTTATCTTCACCTTCTCTCAGGTTACGAGTACTCCTAGGATTAGGGGAGTACACCCATTATACTTATTGGATAGTCTTCTTCCAAACCATAGGCTGGTGCCGAACGGTAGGGAAGGAAGAAAACCATTTGGCCTAAAGGGGTGTGCAGAAGGAAATGACTAAAGACATATAAAGGGATTTGGAGAGATGGCAAAGAAATATACGGTTACAGTTGTGAATCTAATAATGGAAGAGGCATTAGTAGGAATACCCGGATACCCCTACGAAATATTTCAATGTTTCAGTTTCACTGTGTACTGTTAAAAGAAAACTGATTTCCCAATTAGCCCTTGCTCCAGGGTATGTATTTACCAGGTTTGATTCTCACATCTGTATGGTTTTACAGATGATGAGTGGGAGTAAATTATTGGGAATTGGGTGACAATCCTCATTATATCGGGATTCGTTGTAATTGGTGATATTTGAGCAAATCACCTGGGTTGTTTGCCGGACGACAAATATTTGGTTTTGAATATCCGTTGTTATGCACCAATTTCAAATTGATATATCTGTATGTTTATTTTTATAAAGTGAGATATAACTTTTTGAAATTATGTCTATGACATTTACCTATATCAGTGGATGGTTGGGTAAGGAGCATTAAACAACGGTGTAATTCTTCTTAACCATAAGTACAGTTTTCAACCTACGACACACAGGGAATGAGTTATTAGACTCAGGGGACTTATACAGAGTATTTTATGTTGTCCAGTGTCCATGAGGACAGAGGGGTTGGTACTCGTACTATATTCTGTTTACTTGTGACTTCTCTAGTTCTTAGACACGTGTTTCGTAGAAATGCAAGGTCTAAGTTTTGAGAAGTTAAAGGTATAAGAATAAAGTAGAGAACCAGGTGTTGCAAATATCAGGATTCTTCAAGATGATCGAAGATGTAGATACTTGTGTATGATATTCAGTTGATAGTAATGATTAAAATAACTTGCTTCTCTTTCAGGTTACTCATAATTGGAAGTATTCCTAAGTTGAGTAATACTGATTGGCCTCTCTCCATTTAGTTGACATGCACTGGAGACAGCTGCATAATTTGAATCTGGTTCCAATTAAATCAGTGCCTCTGTTTCTATATTGGATATAGAACGGTTCATATATTAACATTGTTAAGGTACGGGGAGTTTTCCGGCTTATGCTTAAAACCAGACTCTGGATAACTCAAGGCACGTTTCTGTAATGGCAGTTTGTGGGTTGACCCGGGCTATGACGAGGGTTGACTTTCTACCATCTGGAAGATCAATAGTGATATTGTTCTTGACTCACTACAGTTTTAGTAAAATGGATTTTTTCAGAAAACAGTAGTGGGAGTATGGTAGAACTGGAACTCATTCCAGAACCGCAAACGATTACTGAAAATTTGATAAGAACCTAAAGATTCAATCTGGTTTGACATTCCATTGGCCACTCCGCAGATATGGTGGGTAACCTCAGGCACCCGAGAGGTATTCCGGTAGCCTTAAGGACGATGACAGGGAGGTTCTTGTTTACCCAGACTTGCCATTGCTGTTGTTCCAGACTGTGAGACCCGGCAGGAGGATGAGTATAGCGTCGTTCTAAACTAGCTTTAGAAGTGTACGTGTATATGACTTTGCCAGAGGGTTGTCGTAGTCAGTGGAAGCAGCGGAAGCATAGTGGACAAGTGGCTTATGTCTATTTATAGACTAAAGCAGATATAGCGGAGATAGATCATCTATTTCTGATGTGGCAGTCATAGGTTTGACTTCATCAGAATAGGGGATGGATCTATTAAGAAGGTAGTAGGGTGTGTTGTCCTGATAGTTGGATGACATACACAGAGTAGGAAGTGAAATTCCTATACTACGATCGGTTATACTTTGGTTGTCACACAGTGGTTTCTCCACATAGGATATAGATATAATATATGACATTCTGGTTACTAGATCTATGGTTTTAGATCTAGATTTGGGTAGTTTCCCAATCTGGGTACTTAGACAGCATTCTAAAGGTATTTAGAATGGACGACTCCAGGCATGGTAGTGTACCTGCAGGTGATGGAGTCACCCTCTCTAAAGGTGTCTTACAGACTAAAGGGGAGAGGGATGCGCATGATTGGCAGATCACTTGCTTAGGCAATTGAGTTGATCATGAGATGTCAAGTACCACACCAGATGTTGTTTTTGCAGTAGATGCAATAAGTTGATAATGATCCAATCCTGGAGAAACATTCAGAAGCAGTTTTAGAACATAAGTGGATGTTCTAGGAATATGATAACGGCAGCCTCCTTCGGGAGACAGTTATCATTCCAGGCTTCCAAGGTGACATGGATGACAGAGTGTCTGTCAGAGTTATAGTTTTTCCTCTGACGAGGGGCAGTATTTTGGACAGGTGGTCCAAGCGGATACTGAGGGAGGTGTGGCGCAGGATACTGATTAATTTCAGTTGACGATACATTCTAAGAAGTTTGGATTTGGAGTTCATTTATGAACTAGGTCCCATCAGATATCCAGACATATTCTAAGACAGGTATTGCTCATTTCGGGAGATGGCTTTCTCCGCGAACTTGAGATAAAGAGAGACATAGAAAGAAACATCAAGGCGGATCCACTAGCTGAGGCTATTACTCGAACGCAATAGTTTCGCAAACGAGCTTTGTGAGACTGATTAGTAAAGGAGTTGGGTGTTCGGTATCACACGGGCTGTGAGTATGCGACATCGCAATAATTAACCTTGAGTGCAAGTGGGAGATTGTTGGATATAGTGCCCTCAGAGTCAATTATTGGATCACAGGCACGTGATTGCAATAATTGAGGGAGGACCTATATCGGTAGGACAGTCTTACTCAAGAGAATTGTATACTATCTGGTTTGTCTTCATCATCGTGTACATGCTTTAAGTGACATTGCAGTTCACTATTACACGTTGATAGAAAATAGTATACTATCTGGTTTATCTTTATCATCGTGTACTGCTTTAGGCGATGGTACAGATCACTATTGCACGCTGATAGAGCCCTTAGGATTCTTTCTTGACTACCAGCAGTATGATGGCGATCATATACGTGGGAGCTGGGGTCTATAAGCACATCCTTAAAAGGTCCCTAGTCGTGGGAGTTTCGAGACTCGGCATCGATACTCCATTAGTAGACTAGTGTATACAGTCGAGACCCCGATGAGGGGCAGTGGCTGGTCTCACAAGCCATTGGTGTCAGTTGATTCACCTAAGATGTATACATGTGCTCATTGGGTTATGAGTACACCGGAATAGACTCGCCGGGAACATGCTAGTTGGTATTATACCAGACGTCAGATAGCAGTTCCATGGTGACATGTGTACAGGTTAGTTCATCGACCTGAGATCGTCATTTGTCTTGTGTGAGTTCCCACTGTACTTTGATTACTACCCTACCACGGCTCAAAGGAGTCGTGTAAACAGGTTTTAGTTGGGTACAGTCCCGAGCCACATGGAGGCAAGTGAGCGGATCGGCAGGGGATTCATCTCTCCCGGTATTGGGGGTGAGATCACGCTGTGTCTAGGAGAGCCATTACACGAAGCCCTCAGCCGAGGCAGGAGATTTACTGGTAGGTATTCCAGTAGTATCTCAGGGTGTTCTGGGCTACACTCCGACACGACTTGTACTGCTTTTGGGGGTCTGACTTTTACCAACCCCCTGGCCCGACATGCGATGCTCATAGACGAACGGACCGGACTGTACAGATATTGTCTCTGACAGGCTCAGTAGGGTGTCAGGATGAGTTCGCTCATCGACCTCCCTTTTGGTCAATACGTGGTAGCTCGTTACGTACGGCTAATACCTCTGACGTGCTAGTGGTTAAATCCATGGCCAAAGTATTGACAAGTCTTTAGAGTCCCCCACAGATAGTTTCTCAAGTTTCGGGCGAAACGTTGTAGAGGTCGTATGATATATGGCAGGGTCCGATCATATACGTGCGGTATTGCACGGATCATGATCGGACGGATCATTCTAGTGGGCTTTGGTTTAAGCTGGATCCTAGTATTAGATTTGTTGGATTACTTTAGTCTCATCGGATTCGCATTCAGTTGGAATGCGGATGCAGGTATGTATATACAGGTGAGGGGTATCCTTGTGATCCGTCACGAGTTTATTTTAGATATTGCCGTATCTTTTTGTTGTGGCAAACATTTGGATTAATGTCTGCATTTGGAAATAATGAGCTAGATTTCATCATGCAATGCATTTAATGTGACATACACATATATCATGACTCATGGTCTCGTTTTTAGCAAAAATGTCACATTAGTGGATTGATTTGTGGCTTGATTTGATAAGAGGAGAGAGAGGGGCAGCCATGTTAGTGTTGTGAACTCTTGTATTATTTCTTCTCTCTTTCATATTATCATTCTAGAACAACAAAAGAAAAGAGAGAGGAAACTCCTTCTTCTTCCTCTAGCTCATTATCTCCAAATGGCAACACCTCTAACCTCCATCCAAATCCATGGATGCAAGAGACAAAGTGATCACAAACATCCTCTACAACATCTTGGACACGTCGGCTAGCACACTTCGTGCCCGAGTTGCTTCGGACGAAGCGGGAGCCCGTAAAAAGACTCGTAGATGTGGTGCCCTTTCCGACGAGGAGATCAAGACCGGAGATGCCGCAATGAGCTTGGGATGGTGGCCAAAGACCGAAGGACACGGATCGATCGGTATAACATTCTATCCCATCTCTAGATAGCTAGTTGTAGGTTAATGGTTCGATCCGGGTTTTAAGCATACGATAGTGCCGGTTTCAAGTTTTGAAAAATTTTCGTTTCCGCATTTTGGCCTCGGAAAGACGGCCGGGCCGCTACCGTAGTCTTACATAGCATGTGATGACGGAACTTGAGAATGATATTTGACGATATTGCCGTTTAGAGTACTATAGGACTAGATAGTCGACGTAGGTGTGTCATCCGAACCATACCTATTTCCAAACGGAAGGATCGTATATATCTTTTAAACAGATACCTTGAGGGATGTTACGGATTTTCAAATGATATATTTTCTTTAAAAAACACCGTAGCCCCTACTTTCAAAACTACGATTCGCATCTTTCAAAAACTGTTTGTATGGTTCGGGTGTGTATGTTAGAGTAGATACTTATGCTTATAGTAAAGATAGAATGCATTTGTAAAATTGACTTGATGAGGGATATAAATGCGATGAAAAGAATATATGACGCGATATGATGATTTGATGATATGTTGGTATACGGATACGAGTCGATTGAGATGATTGATACCTTGCCGGTCCCCTGATATGAGATTGTTATGGATGTGACCTGGGAAATAGGTATATAGATATTTATATTGTGGTGAATCTGGAATGATAAACCGTACGAGACGTTAGGTCCGTACCCTCATTGTCGTAAAAGTTGATAGGATCCCTATTGGTATTATGCCGCCGTACGATGATTTTCCGTACGTGATGAGTTTGACTTGATAATTGATCCATACCCTTGACTAGAGGATGCCGTACGATGGATTATACCGTACATGATGCTGTGAGGCTAGATACCGATTGATAGATTCACCGACTCAGACATATGATAGTTACGTATACCTTATAGCTTTTAGCTGATGATTTACCTTATGCTGCATTCATGATATTATCATTGCATTGCATATGCCTGTGTTAGTATACTTACACCATTATCGATGATGCGTATGTTACACGTACACAGATTTGCCGGCTCACACACTTCATCATCGATAATTGCCATGTCACTGCACAGTAGAACTGCTGCATCAGGATATGACTTCTTGCATGATATACTTGCTATAGCTACATATTGTAAATCCATACTTGCATACATACACATATGCATCATCTGTAAGTCCACGTTACCCTTCCCTGGTTCTTTGGGGTTGCGGAAATGGCGAAAAATGATTTTTTCTAGGGTGGTAACATGGACTCAAAATACGGATCTTTGTTAAACTACTACCTAACAACCTAACTAGGAGTTTTACCTACTCGGTTAGGGGGTTATACCTTTCTTGAACTCCTTCGTCTTCAACTCTTTGCGGTGTACGGATCGGCCTCACCTCGTCGTCTCCTCGCGCCGAAGATGGATCCACCCGAAAGCTTCTAGCTTTTGGCTTCTACTTCAAACTTGAGGAAACTAGAACACTTGGCTTGCTAGGCTTTGTGAACTAGGATGAGTAGAGGAGTGTTTTGGGTTTTATCTATATGGTTCTTGCTTCTCAACACATGAGACAAGTAGAACCATGAACTAGAGAGAGAGCAAGAGCAAGGGGGAGAGCTTGAGGATGAGAGAGCTCAAGAGAGAGAAAGCAAAATGAAAAGTGAGCAAGACTTTTTCCATCCCACCTCTCATAATCCAAAATCATGATAACAAATAATGATAATTGAGTATTATGTGATGGTTGTTATCATATCAAATGGCAATATCATTTCTTGCATTAAATGCAATTTGTGAACAAAACAAGCAAGCCAAAGTCAATGCAAACAAATGATAGCCATTGTCATGATGGTGGTCAACAAGTCCAACCTAGTCAACCGGTCAACAAAAGTCAACAAGTTAACAAGGCCAACCCTTCAACCCTAACCATATCACTATAATACTTAATTAATTTTATTGTTAATCATATTTCTAATTCTCATTAGGGTTAAGCAAAAGTCAACAGTCAACAACCCTAATGAGAATCCTCTGCCTCTGTCTCTGTCAACTATGCGTACACACCCGCATCCGCGTTTCGGGGAACACGAATATAACTGAGATAAAACCAATCCCAAAACGTATACTAGGATCTGGCTTAAACCAAAGCCCGCTAGTAATAACTGCTCGGTCACTAAACGTGTACAAGTGCGCGGATGTGACCGAACCCTGTCGCAAAACCATGCGACCTGTCGCAAAACCATGCGACCTCTACTCTTTTGCCTAAAGGCGAATAGCTCTCTGTGTGGGACTCTAAAGACTCGACACTACACTGGCAGTGGGTTTAACCACAGACCGCAAGCGGCACTAGCTGTGCGTAACGGCCCCCAGGTAGATGCCGATAAGAAGACGGACGAGGTGAAACCCATCTGAACTCCTACTGAGCCTGAATGTGACAGTCTCCGTACAGTCCGGTCTGTTCGTCTGAGAATATCGCATGGTGGGCCTAGGAGGGCGGTAAACGTCAGTCCCCTAATAGCGGTACAAGTCGTGTCGGAGTGTAGCCCAGAACACCCTGAGATAACACTGAAAACCTACCAGTATATCTCGCTTGCCCTGGCCAGGGACGACTGTGTGTAATGGATCTCCTTCACACAGCGCGATATCAACTCCCAATACCGGGAGAGACGAATCCTGTCTAACCGTCACTGCCTCCAAGTGCTTCGGGACTGCACCCAACTACTACCTGTTTGCACGACTCCTTTGAGCTGTGGTAGGGTAGTAATCAAAGTACAGTAGGAACACACTCGAGGCGAAGTGACAGTGTCAAGTCAGCGGACTAAGCTGTACTCATGTCTCCTGGGAACTGATAACTGATGATAGGTATAGTACTAACCAATCAGTTCCCGATGAGTCCTGTCTAATGTACTCGTAACCTAACGAGCACCCGCTTACTATCTCAAGTACAACGTACTGACGGCTGTGGGACAGACCGTCTCCCCTGCTGGGATGAGAAGCGTATACGCTAGTCTACTCCGGAGTATCGATGCCCTATCTCGATAGTCCTACGACTAGGGACCTGTATAAGGATGTGCTTGTGGATTACCCAGCCCCCACGAGTGTGACTGCCATCACAACGCTGGTAATCAAGCAAAGATCCTAAGGGCTCTACTAATATGTATAAGCGATATGCTAAAAGAAACACATGCACATATTAAAGTAGAAACAAACCAAGTAGCATACTACCATTTTGAGCAAGATTGTCTATACAACTGTGAATATCCTAAGCTTCCACTATGTAATATACAAACTAGTATGATACAGTAATGGCCTCTAGGGTATATACACTAACAATCTCCCACTTGCACTAAGGCCATGTACTGGCGTATCGAAGACCTATCTTCTCGATCAGCCGCTCGAACTGAGTCTGGGGTAAGGCCTTCGTGAGTGGATCAGCAGTGTTATCTTCCGTAGCAACCCTCCGAACCTCGATCTCCTGGCGATCCACGATCTCCCTGATCAGGTGATACCGCCTCAAGATGTGTCTGGATTTCTGATGGGACCTGGGTTCTTTCGCTAAAGCTATAGCCCCGTTGTTGTCGCAATACAGAGGTATTGGATCAACAATGGACGGAACCACCTGAAGTTCCGTTAAGAACTTTCTCATCCAGACAGCTTCTTTTGCGGCATCAGCAGCAGCGATGTATTCCGCTTCCATCGTCGAGTCTGCAACGGTTTCCTGTTTGGAACTCTTCCAACACACCGCCCCTCCATTGAGGGTAAAGACAAAACCCGACATGGACTTAGAATCATCCTTGTCACTCTGGAAGCTGGAGTCAGCAAAGGCCTCAATCTGGAGGTCTTTTCCGCCGTACACCAAGAACATCTCCTTAGTCCTTCTCAGGTACTTGAGAATGTTCTTTACTGCTATCCAGTGTTTCTTCACAGGGTTTGACTGATACCGGCTTACCACACTCAGTGCATAAGCTACATCTGGTCTGGTACACAACATCACATACATTATAGAGCCTACCGCAGAAGCGTAGGGTATAATAGACATGCGATCCCTTTCCAAATCAGTCTTGGGAGACATCTCTTTGGAGAGGGTGATCCCGTGACAAGCCGGTAGGTTACCGCGGTTGGAATCTTCCATACTGAATCTTTTCAGTATGGTGTCGATGTACCTGGACTGCGAGAGTCCTAACATCCTCTTGGATCTATCACGATGGATCCGGATCCCAAGAATGTAAGTGGCATCACCCAGGTCTTTCATGGAGAACCTGTGTGACAAGAACCCCTTGACAGATTGTAGCATAGGAATGTCATTTCCTATCAAAAGAATGTCATCTACGTATAAAACGAGGAATACGACAGTTCTTGCTACAAATCTACTATAGATGCATGGTTCATCTGGATTTTTGATAAAGCCAAATTCTTTGAACGTCTCATCAAAACAGATGTTCCAACTCCGCGATGCCTGCTTTAGTGTAGGGTTCCTAGGCACTCCCAAGAGGTCTCACAAGGCATCAACCATGCCAATTTCTAATTTTAACGGTGCCGAGAAACCTGACTGCGGATCGTTGGCTAGAAAACTAGGCGAAACAAAACTAGTTAACAACTTAACTGAGGTTTATACGGAAATACAACCTTTGTAGATCCGGTGCTCCACCTCCATAGCTCCGCAACGAAGTCCCCTTGCTGTCCAAATGAATTCCCGGGCTCTAGCGTCGGCTTCATCGGAGAATAGGCGGGCTAGGTCGTCGATGTCCATGCCGAAGATGATCTACGTCGAGGCATCGCTAGATCAAGCTCCAACTTCACCAAGTCTAGAAAACATGTGAAGGAAACACACTCTACTACTTGGCAAGAGGTAGAGGATGAAGAAATAGGAAGTGGGTAGACTTTAGAATTGTATTTCTCACTCATTTTCATCAATCACCATTGATGAAGAAAGGTTTTTCTTCAATGAAGAAGATGAAGAAGAAGAAGCTAGTATTATGATAAGATAATTAAATTGAAAAGAAAAATGAATCCTTATCATAATTCCAACCATAGTTAGGTGTAGAGAATATACTAGGGTTAGTGAATGGTTAGGTTAAGGAGATGAAGACAAAATGGTCAAAGTTGAATGAAGCTTCAAGAAACTTCATGAATCAATGCAACCATTTTGTTTTCTTCTCTCTTTATTAATGCAAAATAAATAGATAAATTAATGGATAAATAAATAAAAACCTAACCATATACTTAACCATAGGTTTAATTCTTTACACTTAACCAAAGCAAACATGTATCATCAAACATGATACAATCAATTGCACAAAAAGTATATCACATATACAATGTGCACATCCGAGTGAGAATATCCATTTAAAGTGAACCGATACTAGTTAACGCAAAGTAATATATCAAATATATAATTATACATTAAATCATTAAATCAACACTTGATTTAACGATCCGGTCATATCGCATATAACCGACTAGTATCCTATGTATCGGTTTATCGAATCAATGCTTGAATCGATAACTAGGTTATATCGCATACAACCAATCGATACATTTATCGCGAGAATGGAATACGGTATCACATACACGCATTATTCTCGGTCCCGCACATATCTTATATGCGCTCCTATTTCGTTTCGCTTGAGCCAGGAAACCTCTGTGTAGGACTCTAAAGACTCGTCAATACGCCGGCAGCAGGTGCTGATCATATCAAGCACCCACAAGCCGCAAGCGGTCTGCTAAACGTAACGGCCATCCGGGTATTGAGCGATCTGAAGATCGACGAGCAAGCCCGCTCACACTCCAGTGAATCCAACCAGTAACACTACCGTACAGTCCGGTCTGATCGTCTGATATGTCGCATATCTCGCCTAGGGGTGGTAAACGTCAGACCCCAATAGCTCGATAAGTCGTGTCGATATGAGGTCTATAACAATTCGAGAAACTACTGGTAACACTTACCAGTAAATCTCAGTAACCCTGGCCAGGGATTTCCTGTTATAGCCAATCGAATACAGCGCAACATCAACCCCCTATACCGGGAGAGACGAATCCCCTCCTATCACTCATTGCCTCCATGTGACTCGGGACTGTACCCAAAAACCACCGTTTTGCACGCCCTCTTGGACGTGGTAAGATGGAAATCAAATCACAGTGGGAACCACACAAGACTCTATGACGATCTCGGGTCAACAGACTACTCTGTACCAGTGTCACCAGAGAACTGCCATCTGACGTGAGGTATAATACCATCTGGGAGTTCTCGGCGAGTCCGTCCAGTGTACCCAGTCTCCACTGAGCACCCGTATATCATCTCTGATGTCAAACACCAATGGATATGGGATCATCCATCGCCCATCTGTATAGGTCGAGAAAGTATACGCTAGTCTACTCTGGTATATCGATGCCCCGTCTCGATACACCCACGACTAGGGACTTTGAAGGATGTACTTATGGACTACCATGTCCCCACTAGTATGATCCGCATCATAGTCCAGGTAGTCAAGTACAGATCCTAAGGGCTTTACCAACATGTAATAGGGAGACAATCAGTATACACGTTAAGGTAAAGATCAACCAGATAGCATACTATCATGTCGAGCAAGAAAGTCCTCCCTATATATGTCCCAGCATCCACTACAATATACATCCAATGTACAGTAATGGCCTCTAGGGCATACATATAACTAACAATCTCCCACTTGCACTAGGGCCATCTGTAGCAGTGGTTGTAGTATCTCATACTCAACCATCCCATAAAAGTCTCTCTCTGGGAACAGGCCTTTGTGAGTGGATCCGCTGTGTTGTCCTCTGAGTCTACTCTCCTAACCTCGATCTCCCTGGAGATCAACCATCTCCATGATCAAGTGATACTGCCTTAGAATATGTCTGGATCACTGATGGGACCGGCGTTCCTTGGCATAAGCTACAACTCCATTGTCACACAATGGGAGGAACATAGTTCATCTCATGAACCAATATACACCCAAACAGCCTCTTTGGTAGCATCTTAAGTAGCGATGTATCCAGCCTTTATCGTCTAGTATGTCACGGTATCTAGCTTGGAACTTTTCCAACATACCGTCCCTTTACTGAGGGTATAGACAATACCTGTGACTGACATTCAGTCGTCTTTATCACCCTGGAACACTTCCAGTGATTTTCCCCAGGATCAACTGATACCATCTCACTACAACTAGTGAGTATCCTAACATCTATTTAGATCTATCTCATAGATCCAAAACCCAGGATTTAGGAGGTATCACTTTGATCCTATATGGAGAATCATGGTGATAAGCGGAGATTGATCGAGCGTAGCATAGGAAACTCCTTCCCTATCAAGAGTATGTCATCCACGTACTCTACGAGGATCGTCACCATACTCCCTACCACCTTTTTATATATACAAGGTTCATCTACCATTTTGATGATGTCAAACTCTTTGACCGCTTCATCAAAACAGATGTTCCAACTCCGCGATGCCTGCTTTATCCTATAAAGCATCTTGCACACGTTTCCGCTGCTCCCACTGTCTACGAAGCCCTCTGGCTGTGTACTTATAGACGTTCTCTTCTAAAACATCATTTAGAAAAGCAGTCATGGCATCCAACCGCCAGATATCGTAGTCATGGTATGTAGCCGTGGCAAGTAGGATCTGGATGGACTTAAGCATAGTTACTTGAAAAGGTTTCATCATTATCCACACCTGGTCAATGATGCAAACTTTAACAAGTCTAGATTTGAAAGTCTCAACTTTTCCATCTACACCAAGTAATCTTCTCAAGATATACTTGCTCCTGATGGGGATTTAACCCTTCAGATATAGCAACCAAAGTCCATACTTTGTTGGTGTATAAGGATTCCATCTCAGATCGCTAAGCATCCAGCCATTCTTACAGAGTCCCACTCCTGATGGCCAGCTCGAAACTAGTTGGGTCATCATCTCATGATGCATTCCTCGCTCCCACTGTCATAGAGAAACAGAAGTATCTCTCAGGTGGGTGAGGAACCCTACTAGATCGGCGGAGAGGCTGAGGTTCGTTGGAATCTACTGAATCCTTTGGTTCTACCAAATCATCTACTGTTGTTTGTATAGCTGGAACCTTTCCAGTTGTACATAACAGATCTTGCCTCGAGCTTGTCCGGATTTTGCTTTTCAGACATAGGCTGGACAACCCCAAATCTCAACTAACTTGAGAGATGGGCTCTTCCCATATCATATCAAATATGAAGTGGTAGGCAACTGATTTGATTCGAACCTTATTCAATAGGTATGCAACTTCTCAAGCGCATAACTCCCAAAAAGGAAAAAGGTAACTCAGTAGTACTCATCATAGAGCACACCTTATCATATAGGGTGTGATTGCTCCGCCCCGATATACCATCGTGCAATGGTGTATATGGAGGAGTAATGCTGAGAGAGAATCTCATTCTCCTTTAGAATAGTCCAGGATTTCCGTGCTCAAGTATTCTCCTCCTTGATCACATCAATGGGCATAATACTTATACCCGTATATTGGTTCTCTACTTCTAACTTATATTCTGTGAATATCTCAAAAAGGTTCGGACTTGTGTTTCAACGGGAACATAGGTCTGAATCTTGAGAGATCATCAGAGAATGTAATGAAGTACAAAGAACCGGTCTTGGCATGTGTAGACAGGGGACCTACATACATCAACATGTATCATCCCAAGAGTTTACATAACTCTTTCTCTGTTTCCAATAAACGGAGCTATGGTCATTTTTATCTTTGTGACATGACTGGCAAGTTTCACAAGATGTAAGTTCAAACTGATTTAAATATGCATCTATATATAACTTCAGCTAGTCGGGTCGCATTGATATGACCTAGTCTACAATGCCTCAAGAAGGATTCGTTCATTTCTGAACTCTTCCTCTTTTGTGTGTTCCGTATATTAAGAACTGTAGTTTGATTTAGAACATTAATGTTTTTAGATAACGTGCCTGAACCGATCAACTTTTGATATAGGAAATGTTCAAAACATTATCCAACAATACAAAATTTTACCGTTTCTTTACTAATAAAGAGACAGATATGATTTTGTATATCAGGTTCGGTATCTAATAACATTCGTTCAGAATCAATGTATTGGTAATACAGGGTGACAGTGACCAACAGACTTGGCTGCAACACTTGCCCCGTTTTCTGCCTCATGAAACTTATCACCCGTTCTCAGTTCTCTACCTTTCTGTAGCCCTATGTAACAGATTACATATCTGGGATCCTGATCTGGTATCAAATACCCAGGACGCAGAGGATACTGAGAAACAGTTCTTTGTAATGAACACACCCGAAGATGATGCATCAGCATGCACTCTCTTCGTTTGGGCGGCACGGGAAATCTGATATTCCCCAATTTCCTGCTCTGTCTTATAACAATTATAAGTTGGAGCGGGACCAACGTTCCCCAGCTCAGTATAACAAGCGGGTTTGGTCAATAATCCGTATTATTATCTTGATTAAGGCGTGATATGGTCGCTACCTGGAGAGAGAGAGAAGAAAACACTCAGCGTGCGCTCTTGCAAGAATAGTTTGGTTATTATTTTATCTAATCAGGATGGCTCCCACTGCTTTTTATCAAATCTTCCTTCAAACCCTAAAAGGAAAGACTAGCCGGGATTAATTACACACTACAAGTTCGCCAATCTTTCAGCCAGGCCAGTGTCGGTACTTTGAGGGAGGTCCCCCGTGCTTTCGCACGAACCTAATTAATGTAAACCTCGTTTTCCCAGAGGCGTAACCCCGTTGACACCTTTCTAGACACCTACTTGATCGGCTAATTGTAATGTATAAAACTCTCCCAGGAGTAACTCTTACTCGCAGCGGGTATCGGGATCCAACTATCTCATAGAAGGTATGCAATCTCATTGCAAATTTCAACACTTGAAATTCCCGATAATTTTGCCCCGAACGATCTATGACCTTGACAAGGTCAACAAACCATAGATCGCAAGTCAAGTTCTACCCGTCATTTCTTGATTGAATCAAACCCACCCGCACGACCCTTGACAAGGTCAACAAGGCCGCACGACTACCCTAACCCAATCTGCATCATATGTATAAGCAGATAAATACTGGTTAGCTACCGCACACTGCGCCTTGACAAGGTCAACAAACGCAGCACGAATACTAAACAGGATTTATCTGAAATGACGGAGGGCTACGACAGGTTTTTCTGAAAACCTATTGCGTAATGAACTTGATATCGTTGTAGAATCAAATGATTTTAAAAATGGAGTGTTTTTGAAGCTTTTCTAGTTTTGCTAAAGGAGTCACTCCCGGTGAAGGGATCGTCAGTCCTTTCCTCGTCGAATGAGGTGCAGGATATATCATATATATCACTGTGCAAAGCAAAAACTCTTAAAAGCAATCAAAAGACAAACCGAGTGTGTAGTATCTGCCAGTTATTGCTAAAGGAGTCACTCCCGGTGAAGGGATCTCGGTCCTTTCCTCATCGAATAAGGTGCAGGATATATCACATATACCTCTGTGCAAAGCAAGAACTGTAGCTACCTGTTTTATTTTGAAATTCGATTCTACAACATCTTAGGTTTCTTTTATTTCATTAATCACATTAATGAAGTCCCATCATTTAAATTACCTAAACATCACAGATAAATACGACGTACGCTTATGCCATCCGCATTCGCCTCGATGTCCCCTCATGCACCGTTAGGTTAGGTAACTAACGGCAGAGCGGGGCAGGGCTAGCACGGGTGTAAAACATAAGTAACGCCTATATAATATATCATATATAGTATATACTGTATCTATCAAAGAACATCACATGATCACATCACAGATATCGCAGCAGAAGAAACATATGAAATATTGGATATACTAGGACGTCCGTGTTTTCAATACGAGCCAGTATAAAACACGGATTCCACGGTCGTGATGAATAGCCAAACCCACACCCCTAGACCCCTACGAGAGCGGCAAGCAACCCTACCAATTCTAGAGTTAGGAGACCCAGACTCGACTCCTCGAGTTGGTCTCCCACTGGACTCCAGAACCCGGTTACTTGTGCTCCCCTCCTTGGGTCTATCCTAGTGCGGAAAAGTAAATAATATACAAACGGTGACATCTTCCGCAACCTGGAAGTGCCCCAATAAAAGAATATTACATACAAGTTTTTACATGAATGAAAATGAAAAACACTCATTTCACATAAAAACCCCCCCGGCTATTCAAACACGACGATCCAATATAACATATCCAGCAACACATAACATCACATGTCATCAACGTAAGTAAATATGCGCATCCCAATTTTCGTTGGCATATAGCAACGAAACCGGCGATATCATATATTACACTTACGGTCACAGAAAAGAAAGTGTAAAACTACAACAGTTGGAATCCGCAATCTGCATAGACATCGCATGCCTAATCAAATGAATACCTTAGACATCACATGCCTAACAATTATAAACCCCGCATTTTAGTCTCAAAATCGAAAACACTTTTCAATATCAAGTCGGGCAATTCAACAAGATTCCCAACATCCTGATCGAATGCTCGTCGCAAACTTCAGTAGACGGCCGCACCCCCGATACCGTCGACGAAGTGCACCAAGGCGGAACACCGCTACCGCGAGCACCCGAACGGATGCTTTCGGCGACGGGGTTCTCCTACAGTCACTTGGTCGGGGTTATGGAGTGAGGCTGTCTATTAAGTTTACCCGGCGAGTATCCGCGTACGCTACGTGATTGCGACGGACTTTTGATCGCATCAAAATTCCGTAGCAACCGACCAAGTGAGACTAAAGTGCTGTGTTTATAACATTCATACGGTTATCTCATAACTCCTTGTGAATTCCAATTATTGTATCCCATTCCAGATAAATAGAAAATGTTAAACTTTCCGATCGAACAATCGAACACCCAAGTTTTCCCGATATAGATCAACAAATGAAATAAGTCTAACAACATTCAGTTCGTGCCTCAGTACCAACGGTCCAGCCGTAGAAGGGTCAAGCCAACGCCTCACATGTGGCACGCCGTACTGCCCCAAACCCTAAGGTTCAAAGGGCAGTTCAAGACGGTCACATAATCGAGTTAAGGTTTGTTGTCTTCTAGAGGGACCATCGCGTTACTTGCACTACTTAGAACGTCGTTAAACTACGGAAAAATCCAACACTTGGAAATTTCCCGACAGGGGAAAAGGTGGGTATTTATATCCGGTCGAACTTTTTAACATATTCTAAAATTTATCCGGAAAGCCACACTGACAAAATTTGATAATCTGATCGAATGTTTGATTCCCAATACAACCCCAGAATACTCTTCTGTAGAGTCACAATAAAAATACCCCAGAAAATACAGCATTAAATTATATGAGTTACTGTGCAGAAATCATCATACAAGGGAACAGTAAGGCCGCGGAACCGCCGCACCATGCATAGCACGTGCCGCGGTTCCGCGGTGGAAAAGTCGATTTAGGCCCTCGTATTTCACAGTAATTCAAATAACACCCTGCTTATTTTTCTGCATATTTTTAATTGACAAAAATCCAAAATTTTAGAAAATTTCCAGAGAGCATTTTGGGAATGGGTTTCGATGTTCGTTCGGATTTCAAACGTCGTCTAGACTTCGCCTAAGGCTCTAGCTAGGCTCTGATACCACTGTAGGGTTCCTAGGCACTCCCAAGAGGTCTCACAAGGCATCAACCATGCCAATTTCTAATTTTAACGGTGCCGAGAAACCCGACTGCGGATCGTTGGCTAGAAAACTAGGCGAAACAAAACTAGTTAACAACTTAACTAAGGTTTATACGGAAATACAACCTTTGTAGATCCGGTGCTCCACCTCCATAGCTCCGCAACGAAGTCCCCTTGCTGTCCAAATGAATTCCCGGGCTCTAGCGTCGGCTTCATCGGAGAATAGGCGGGCTAGGTCGTCGATGTCCATGCCGAAGATGATCTACGTCGAGGCATCGCTAGATCAAGCTCCAACTTCACAAAGTCTAGAAAAGTTGTGAAGGAAACACACTCTACTACTTGGCAAGAGGTAGAGGATGAAGAAATAGGAAGTGGGTAGACTTTAGAATTGGATTTCTCACTCATTTTCATCAATCACCATTGATGAAGAAAGGTTTTTCTTCAATGAAGAAGATGAAGAAGAAGAAGCTAGTATTATGATAAGATAATTAAATTGAAAAGAAAAATGAATCCTTATCATAATTCCAACCATAGTTAGGTGTAGAGAATATACTAGGGTTAGTGAATGGTTAGGTTAAGGAGATGAAGACAAAATGGTCAAAGTTGAATGAAGCTTCAAGAAACTTCATGAATCAATGCAACCATTTTGTTTTCTTCTCTCTTTATTAATCCAAAATAAATAGATAAATTAATGGATAAATAAATAAAAAACTAACCATATACTTAACCATAGGTTTAATTCTTTACACTTAACCAAAGCAAACATGTATCATCAAACATGATACAATCAATTGCACAAAAAGTATATCACATATACAATGTGCACATCCGAGTGAGAATATCCATTTAAAGTGAACCGATACTAGTTAACGCAAAGTAATATATCAAATATATAATTATACATTAAATCATTAAATCAACACTTGATTTAACGATCCGGTCATATCGCATATAACCGACTAGTATCCTATGTATCGGTTTATCGAATCAATGCTTGAATCGATAACTAGGTTATATCGCATACAACCAATCGATACATTTATCGCGAGAATGGAATACGGTATCACATACACGCATTATTCTCGGTCCCGCACATATCTCATATGCGCTCCTATTTCGTTTCGCTTGAGCCAGGAAACCTCTGTGTAGGACTCTAAAGACTCGTCAATACGCCGGCAGCAGGTGATGATCATATCAAGTACCCACAAGCCGCAAGCGGTCTGCTAAACGTAACGGCCACCCGGGTATTGAGCGATCTGAAGATCGACGAGCAAGCCCGCTCACACTCCAGTGAATCCAACCAGTAACACTACCGTACAGTCCGGTCTGATCGTCTGATATGTCGTATATCTTGCCTAGGGGTGGTAAACGTCAGACCCCAATAGCTCGATAAGTCGTGTCGATATGAGGTCTATAACAATTCGAGAAACTACTGGTAACACTTACCAGTAAATCTCAGTAACCCTGGCCAGGGATTTCCTGTTATAGCCAATCGAACACAGCGCAACATCAACCCCCTATACCGGGAGAGACGAATCCCCTCCTATCGCTCATTGCCTCCATGTGACTCGGGACTGTACCCAAAAACCACCGTTTTGCACGCCCTCTTGGACGTGGTAAGATGGAAATCAAAGCACAGTGGGAACCATACAAGACTCTATGACGATCTCGGGTCAACAGACTACTCTGTACCAGTGTCACCAGAGAACTGTCATCTGACGTGAGGTATAATACCATCTGGGAGTTCTCGGCGAGTCCGTCCAGTGTACCCAGTCTCCACTGAGCACCCGTATATCATCTCTGATGTCAAACACCAATGGATATGGGATCATCCATCGCCCATCTGTATGGGTCGAGAAGGTATACGCTAGTCTACTCTGGTATATCGATGCCCCGTCTCGATACACCCACGACTAGGGACTTTGAAAGATGTACTTATGGACTACCATGTCCCTACTAGTATGATCCGTATCATAGTCCAGGTAGTCAAGTACAGATCCTAAGGGCTTTACCAACATGTAACAAGGAGACAATCAGTGTACACGTTAAGGTAAAGATCAACCAGATAGCATACTATCATGTCGAGCAAGAAAGTCCTCCCTATATATGTCCCAGCATCCACTACAATATACATCCAATGTACAGTAATGGCCTCTAGGGCATACATATAACTAACATTTAGTCCATAGATGGACTTAAGCAACTTGCACACCTTTCCGCTACTCCCACTCTGAATGAAACCCTCTGGCTGGTCCATATAGACACACTCCTCTAAATTTCCATTTAGAAAAGCGGTCTTTATGTCCATTTGCCAAATCTCATAATCGTGGAAGGCAGCAATGGCAAGAAGGATCCGAATGGATTTCAGCATAGCCACTGGAGAAAAGGTTTCGTCATAGTCCAAACCAGGTCTTTGACGAAAACCCTTTGCAACAAGTCTAGCCTTATAGGTCTCAACCTGTCCATCTACACCAATCTTCTTCTTGAAGATCCATTTGCATCCTACGGGTTTTACCCCATCTGGAGCAATGTCCAAAGTCCATACTTTGTTGGTGTACATGGACTCCATTTCGGTCCGCATTGCATCCAACCATTTTACCGAGTCAACGCTCTGAACGGCCTGCTGGAAACTAGTAGGCTCATCATAATCAATGATGCAATCCTCTCTATCCCCGTCTATGAGAAAACCGTAGTATCTCTCGGGCGGATGAGACTGTCTACTACTCCTGCGGAGCGGCGTAGGAATGTCCTGTTCTTTTGAACCCTCTGTTCTACTAAGCTCTCAGTAATAGCTCGTGGTTCTGCAATTTCTTCCAGTTCTACTGCGCTCCCACTTATCTGATTTTCCAAAAACTCAGTTTCCAAGAAGCAGGCATGCCGAGAAATAAAAACCTTTTGTTCCTCTTCGCAATAGTAGAAATATCCCTTGGAGTTCTTTGGATATCCCACAAACTTGCACTGTACTGAGCGTGCCTCGAGTTTGTCCACATGCTGCTTTTTGACGAAAGCTGGACATCCCCATGTCTTAATGTGCTTAAGATAGGGTTTCTTCCCACACCACATCTGATATGGTGTGGTAGGCACAGTCTTAGTGGGAACTCGGTTCAAAAGATATGCAGCTAATTCTAGTGCATATCCCCAGAATGATCGCGGTAACTCAGCATTACTCATCATGGAACGTACCATATCCAATAGGGTCCGGTTCCTTCTCTCCGATACACCGTTATGTTGTGGAGTGTATGGAGGAGTAAGCTGAGAGAGAATTCCATTCTCTTTTAGGTAATCCAGGAACTCGGCACTCAAGTATTCACCACCTCGATCAGATCTCAGTGTCTTGATACTTTTGCCGGTTTGTTTTTCTACTTCATTCTTATATTCCTGGAATTTTCCAAAGGCCTCGGATTTATGTTTCATTAAGAAGACATATCCGTACCTTGAAAAGTCATCCGTAAAAGTAATGAAGTAAGAATAACCGCTTCGCGCATGTATAGACATAGGACCGCACACGTCGCTGTGTACGAGTCCCAAGAGCTCGCTCGCTCTTACTCCGTGTCCAGTGAACGGAGTCTTTGTCATCTTTCCTTTGAGACAGGATTGATAAGTTGTATATGATTGATATTGGAACGGATCCAAATATCCTTCTGTATGTAACTTCGTCAACCTTCTCTCATTGATGTGACCCAGTCTACAATGCCATAAGAAAGCCTGATTAGTTTCCGGAGACTTTCTTTTGTGTGTATTCTGGACATTGAAAATCTGTGGTTGGTTTAATACGTATATACCATTGCTTAATGTACCTGACCCAATCAGATCTTGATTAAGGTGAATGTTCACAATATTACTTACAAATGCAAATTCATAACCTTCTTTAGATAATAAAGATACAGAAATGATATTACAAGTTGCATTGGGTACAAAATAGAAATTACGCAAAACCAAAACGTGTCCATCAGACAATCCCAGGTGATAGTCCCCTACGGACTCAGCATCCATGCCAGCTCCGTTTGCAACTCTGAGGGTCATATCACTTCCTTCAAAACCCTACGCTTTCTCAGTGCCTGCAAAGAATTACAGATATGAGATCCTGATCCGGTATCCAATGCCCAGGAAGTAGAGTTTATTGAAAGACAGTTTTCAATAACACACACACCTGAAGCCGAAGCCGCAACTTGCTTCGGATCCTGGTTTCTGGCCTTTCAAGCCCTGCAATCTTTCTTCCAGTGTCCCTTCTTATGACAATAGAAGCATTCTTCCTTTCCCACAAGCTGCCCCACTATCTTTGTTGCCTTTGCTTTTCCCTTCGTATCCACTTTACTAACACCGCCCCTTGGTTTGGCGGGGGTTTTCTTCTTCTTTCCCTTGGCTTTCGCCTTGGACTTAGAAGAGGAAGATCCTCCTACAAAAAAAGTGGATGTCTCCCTACCTTTCTGTAGGGTGCCCTCTGCACTCCTCAGCATGTTGAGGAGCTCCGGAAGTTCAACTTCTTTTCCTTGCAAGTTGAAGTTCAGGATAAACTGGGCGTAAGTGGAAGGAAGGGACTGGAGAATCAAGTCCGTATAGAGCTCGTTCTTTAACGTGGTCCCAAGGTCCGCGAGCTCCTCAATGAAGCCAATCATCTTAAGCACGTGTTCCGCTACCGATGATCCGATGGCCAACCTTGCCGAAAACAGCTTTTTCGACACTTCGTATCTGGCGATACGAGATTGCTCTCCATACAGTTCTTTTGTATGGAGAAATATGGATTCGAGGTCCATATTCTCGTGCCTCCTCTGATGTTCATTGTCCATAGAGGCAAGCACGATGCACTTGGCCTTCGCGCAATCGATCTCCCAGGTCTTACGGATTTCTTTATCCGCGACGCTGGAGGTGGGACCTGGGACAGGGGGAGATTTGATGGTAAGGAGATACCCTAGCTTGTCGTAAGTGATTGCCATTTTGACATTCTTGAGCCAATCTTTGTAGTTTGGCCCTGTCAGTATGTTTTTATCTAGAAGTAACTTAAGTCCGGTCATGACGATTGGTCGCTGCAATTAGGAGAGAGAGAAGAAACACTCAGCATGATGCTCTTGCAAGTTTAGAGTGGTTTTTAGTTTGTCTAAACAGGATGGCTCCCACTGTCTCTCGAATCCCTCCTCAAACCATAAAGGAAGAATTAGTCGGGATCAATCTCACCGTACAATACTTGCTTAACCGTTCAGCCAGGCCAGTGTCGGTACTTCGAGGGAGGTTTTCCAACGTTTTCGCGAAGTTCCTTAATTAAATAACCTCTTTTCCTTAGGGGCGGAGCCCCGCTAACACCTTTCTAGACAACTACTTGGTTTATAGCATTGATCGTTAAATGAGAAATTTCCTGAGGAGTAGCATATACTCACAGTAGGATCGGGATCCAAATATCATCGCGTGACAAAACTGAAGGAATCCTACCAGAATCATTACACTCCAAATGGTATGCAGCGCTAGCAAGTTTCAGGTTCTTTTGAAACTCCCGATGTGGATTTTTGCCCCATGCTCTTATGACCTTGACTTTGGCCAACAAATCATAAGTCACATGTCAAGTTCTACCCGTCATTCTCCAGGTTAATTTGAACCCACGCGTACCTACCCTTGACTTTGGCCAACAAGGCAGTACGACTGTCCCAAACCAACGCATCTATCTATGCTGCACATGACTACCCAATAGCTACCAATCACTATGCCTTGACTTTGGCCAACAAACATAGCTTGAATACTATTGACTATCCATGTGAAACGACGGAGGGCTACGAATGGTTTTGGCGAAACCGTGAACGTAGTGAACTTGATATAATCAATGGAATGAGATAGCTTTTAAAAGGAGTGGCTCAAGCTCCGCATTTAAAAGTTTGTTTTTGAAAAGAACCGAGTGGTTTTGAAAGTGTTCCAACGACTTTACTTTGGTTTATTTTCTTGCATTAATTCTTTTTAATGCATCCCATCATTTAATCTTACCATTGCAGAAAACAACCAAAATATGACGTACGCTTATGCCATCCGCATTCGCCATGGGGCCCCGTCATTACCCGTTAGGTTACTTAACTAACGACAGAGCGGGGGCTGGACTAGCGCGGATGCAAAACATAAGCAACGCCTAAATAGTTATCATATATAGATATATTGCAATGATAGCCAATCCAGATCACAGATGAACACATTGGATATACTAGGAATCCGCATTCCGTATGAGCCTGTAACGGAAAGCGGATTACACGGTCACGATGAATAGCCAATACCCCACCTAAGACCCCTACGGGTGCGGCAAACTACCCGCCAAATACCCGAAGCGAAGCAACCTCCTTCAACTCGTGAGTAGGCCACTCGGCACTTCGAGGTACCCGGTAGTTTGTGCACCCACTCCATGGGTCTATCCTAGGAGCAAAAACAGTAAAAGAAATTATACAATGATGGCTACAACCTCACCCCGGTTGTGCGGCCAAATAAATAATATTACATCAATTACAAATTTACATGAATTGAAAGACAAAGAAAAAACTCTCATCTCATAACCCTCCGGCTATTCACCCGCGACAATCCAATGAATTCATATACACATACCATCAACATTACAGATCACAGATATGTATAACCCCCACTAATCGACATATAGCGATTAGCAGACGGTCAATACATATATCACATCACAGATATAAACCCGTTAGTTTAAGTCTTTAGTAGTTTGATCAAAATACGGATTTTTAGGCCCCAAAAATAAATTTTTCTTTCTGGAAAATCTGGGCTGAAAAAACATATTGTAAAAATCACAAAACACCCCACTGAGCACACTGCAAGGGAAATCGCCCACGACCGAGTCAACTCGGCCGCGGATCCGCGGCGGGAGCAAGCTCCTGCCGCGGTTCCGCGGCTCGTTGATCGGTTCACTGGACCATTTTCCTACAGTGTATTCTAAAAACCCTGAGCCGAATTTTAAGGTAAGATTTATTATTTTTGGAACAGAAAAAATTCGGCAGAAACTATACTTTTCGGGTGTGCTTCGTGACTTTTTCTCCGATCGAACTTCTACTTACTTTGCTAACATATTAGATAGTGTTTAACTAGGCTCTGATACCACTGTAAGTCCACGTTACCCTTCCCCGGTTCTTTGGGGTTGCGGAAATGGCGAAAAACGATTTTTTCTAGGGTGGTAACATGGACTCAAAATACGGATCTTTGTTAAACAACTACCTAACAACCTAACTAGGAGTTTTACCTACTCGGTTCGGGGGTTATACCTTTCTTGAACTCCTTCGTCTTCAACTCTTTGCGGTGTACGGATCGGCCTCACCTCGTCGTCTCCTCGCGCCGAAGATGGATCCACTCGAAAGCTTCTACCTTTTGGCTTCTACTTCAAACTTGAAGAAACTAGAACACTTGGCTTGCTAGGCCTTGTGAACTAGGATAAGTAGAGGAGTGTTTTGGGTTTTATCTATATGGTTCTTACTTCTCAACACATGAGACAAGTAGAACCATGAACTAGAGAGAGAGCAAGAGCAAGAGGGAGAGCTTGAGGATGAGAGAGCTCAAGAGAGAGAAAGCAAAATGAAAAGTGAGCAAGACTTTTTCCATCCCACCTCTCATAATCCAAAATCATGATAACAAATAATGATAATTGAGTATTATGTGATGGTTGTTATCATATCAAATGGCAATATCATTTCTTGCATTAAATGCAATTTGTGAACAAAACAAGCAAGCCAAAGTCAATGCAAACAAATGATAGCCATTGTCATGATGGTGGTCAACAAGTCCAACCTAGTCAACCGGTCAACAAAAGTCAACAAGTCAACAAGGTCAACCCTTCAACCCTAACCATATCACTATAATACTTAATTAATATTATTGTTAATCATATTTCTAATTCTCATTAGGGTTAAGCAAAAGTCAACAGTCAACAACCCTAATGAGAATCCTCTGCCTCTGTCTCTGTCAACTGTGCATACACACCCGCATCTGTGTTCCGGGGAACACGAATACAACTGAGATAAAACCAATCCTAAAACGTATACTAGAATCTGGCTTAAACCAAAGCCCGCTAGTAATAACTGCCCGGTCACTAAACGTGCACAAGTGCGCGGATGTGACCGAACCCTGTCGCAAAACCATGCGACCTCTACTCTTTTGCCTAAAGGCGAATAGCTCTCTGTGTGGGACTCTAAAGACTCGACACTACACTGGCAGTGGGTTTAACCACAGACCGCAAGCGGCACTAGCTGTGCGTAACGGCCCCCAGGTAGATGCCGATAAGAAGACGGACGAGGTGAAACCCATCTGAACTCCTACTGAGCCTGAATGTGACAGTCTCCGTACAGTCCGGTCTGTTCGTCTGAGAATATCGCATGGAGGGCCTAGGGGGCGGTAAACGTCAGTCCCCTAATAGCGGTACAAGTCGTGTCGGAGTGTAGCCTAGAACACCCTGAGATAACACTGGAAACCTACCAGTATATCTCGCTTGCCCTGGCCAGGGACGACTGTGTGTAATGGCTCTCCTTGACACAGCACGATATCAACTCCCAATACCGGGAGAGACGAATCCTGTCTAACCGTCACTGCCTCCAAGTGCTTCGGGACTGCACCCAACTACTACCTGTTTGCACGACTCCTTTGAGCCGTGGTAGGGTAGTAATCAAAGTACAGTAGGAACACACTCGAGGCGAAGTGACAGTGTCAAGTCAGCGGACTAAACTGTACTCATGTCACCTGGGAATTGATAACTGACGATAGGTATAGTACCAACCAATCAGTTCCCGACGAGTCCTGTCCAGTGTACTCGTAACCTAACGAGCACCCGCATACGTTCTTAAGTACGACGAACTGACGACTGTGGGACAGACCGTCTCCCCTGCTGGGATGAGAAGCGTATACGCTAGTCTACTCCGGAGTATCGATGCCCTGTCTCGATAGTCCTACGACTAGGGACTTGTATAAGGATGTGCTTGTGGATTACCCAGCCCCCATGAGTGTGACTGCCATCACAACGCTGGTAATCAAGCAAAGATCCTAAGGGCTCTACTAATATGTATAAGCGATATGCTAAAAGAAACACATGCACATATTAAAGTAGAAACAAACCAAGTAGCATACTACCATTTTGAGCAAGATTGTCTATACAACTATGAATATCCCAAGCTTCCATTAAGTAATATACAAACTAGTATGATACAGTAATGGCCTCTAGGGCATATACACTAACATCATTATACGATGTTGTATTTGATCTTGGAGATTTGGGAACCGCATGATATATTTTTAAAACTGGATTCATTTAAAAGAGCGGTTTTCCCTCAATATGTGCTTATTACTATTCCATGTTGCATGATATACGTATATGCTTGCATTTCTGTTATACATCGCATACATCATGCTTTACGCTTTTACGCATTGAGATATGCTGTTTTCATGAGATTTCTGGATTTGAGAACTGTGGCTATTTCAAAGGAAAGCATGTACTGTTTTAAAAACCCGGTTTCTCTTGATATGATATTTCAGTGCGTCCACCATGCGTTTTCTCGGTTCTGAGACGTGTGACATGTGAAACCCGATTCGAGGAGCTGGATGTGGCCGATTGCGGGTACATGGTGGACCCGGTATAGTATCCCGGGACGAGAACGGATTTGCTGTGCTGTAGACGGTGAGCCTGGCAGAGGGACCACTACCTACCGGTGATAGTATTTAGGCTCGGTGGATATCCAGAGGATACCGAACGGAGTCGAGAGATGATATGGGCCGATCCGGACTGACGGAGCCCGAGGGCCGATCCAGACTGATGGAGCCCGAGATATGAGGATTTACATGTCGATGCTGGACACGGGTTTCATGATGTTTTCGGGTGTCGATGTTGGACACCCAGGTTCCATGATTTTGATGTGTCGCGAGGGACACCGTTGATTATATCCTCATACTTTCATGCACACTCTTTTATGATATTTACGTGCATACAGACATTGATTATATGGTTGGACGAGATCCACCTGCATACATACATTGATTATATTGTTGGATTATCCGCATACATATAGGTATTGATTACATTGTTGGCGCATATATGACCCGGTCACCCTAGATATCATAGTATTACCTTCATGATATTGTTGACCTAGGAGTCGTTGTTTATTCGATTTCTACTTGTAGTTGTTTTTCTACTCACGAGTTGGCAACTCACCCCCGTTGTGCCACAGTTCTTACAGGTTGACCGCATGGATCCGTAGCGGCATCGCTGGCACATAGTTTCATTTGGGTGTTTTGCATTGGTAGGTGGGGGCATTTGTATCGTACCCACTCTTGTATTTATATTTCATATTGTATCTAGTCAACTCCATCAATCAAAATTAGTAAATTGTATAAGTAATGAGACTTAGTGAGATTGAGGTTGCGAGACTTAAAGCGAGGGGTTTTCCGCTACTTGTGGTTTTGATGTCTTGCTTTTCTTTATTTTTGTGGTGATCTTCACCGTTGGGCGTCGTATACATATATATATTGTCTTGCGTGGTTGTGATCCGCCGTTTGGCGAAGAGCTAGCTTCCGCTTGGGGATGCCTTTATCTTATCTTGTATATGTTGTTTTGGATCAAAATATACAAAGGAGGTGCTGCCCAAATTTTCAAAAGACGAAACATGTTTTCAAACTAGTAAATTTCACTTGCATTGTTCATGTTCCTTTTCTATGCATTTAAGAAAACTTGATTTTATTATACCTTTATTTCAAAACTTCACCTCCTTTGTTTTCTTAAAAGGGTTTAGATTTCTGGGTTTCAGCTTACTTGAATTACGTTACGCCTTTAGACGTGCGTGATTTAAGTGCTGGTCACGAGCTAATATTTCGGGTCGTGACACTACAACTCCTGCGAAGTGGCGCGGGAATGTCCTGTTCTTTTGAAACTTCTGGTTCCACCAAGCTCTCAGTAATAGCTTATAGTTCTGGAATTTCTTCCAGTTCTATTGCCCTCCCACTAGTTTTTTTTCCTAAAAATCGATGTTCCAAAAATTGGGCATGACGAGAAATAGAAACATTTTTTTCCTCTACATAATAGAAAAGATACCCCTTGGAGTTCTTTGGGTATCCCACAAACTTACACAGTACTGAGCGTGCCTCGAATTTGTCCGCATGCTGCTTTTTGACAAAAGCTGGACATCCCCATATCTTCAGATACTGAAGATAGGGTTTCTTCCCACTCTACATCTGATATGGTGTGGTAGGCATAGTCTTAGTGGGAACCTTGTTCAAAAGATATGCAGCTGATTCTAGTGCATAGCCCCAGAATGATCGTGGTAACTCAGCATTACTCATCATGGAACATACCATATCCAATAGGGTTCGGTTCCGTCTCTCCGATACACCGTTGTGCTGTGGTGTGTATGGAGGAGTAAGCTGAGAGAGAATTCCATTCTCTTTTAGGTAATCCAGGAACTCAACACTCAAGTATTCACCACCTCGATCAGATTTCAGTGTCTTGATACTTTTGCCGGTTTGTTTTTCCACTTCATTCTTATATTCTCGGAATTTCTCAAAGGCCTCGGATTTATGTTTCATCAAGAAGGCATGTCCATACCTAGAGAAATCATCCGTAAAACTAATGAAATAAGAATAACCACTTCTTGCATGTATAGACATTGGACCATACATGTCGCTGTGTATGAGCCCCAAGAGCTTGCTCGCTCTTACTCCGTGTCCAGTGAACGGAGTTTTTGTCATCTTTCCTTTGAGACATGATTGACAGGTTGCATAAGATTGATATTCGAACGGATCCAAATATCCTTCTTTATGTAATTTGGTCAACATTGTTTTGTTGATGTGACCCAGTCTACAATGCCATAAGAAAGCTTGATTTAATTCTGGAGTCTTTATTTTATGTGTGTTCTGGACATTGAAAACTTGTAGTTGGTTTAATACGTATATACCATTGTTTAGTGTACCCGACCCAATCAGACCATGATTAAGGTGGATGTTTACAACATCGGTTACAAATGTAAAATCGTAACCTTCTTTTGATAACAAAGATACAGAAATGATATTACATACCAAAATATGTTCACTCATCAATCCTAGGTGATATTCCTCTACAGACACAGCATCCACGCTCGCTCCGTTAGCAACCTTGAAGGTCATATCACTGGTCTTCAGAACTCTACGGCTTTTCAGTGCCTGCAATGAATTACAGATATGAGATCCTGATCCGGTATGCAATACCCAGGAAGTAGAGTTGATTGATAGACAGTTTTCAACTACAAACACACCTGAAGCCGAAGCCACAACTTGTTTCGGGTCCTGATTCTTAGCTCTCCAAGTCCTGTAATCTTTCTTCCAATGGCCCTTTTTATGATAGTAGAAGTATTCTTCCTTCCCTACCGTCGGCCCCGCCACTTTTGCCTTGCCCTTTGCTTCCACCTTACTAACACCGCCTCTCGGCTTGGTGGGGTCCTTCTTCTTCTTTCCTTTGGCTTTCGCCTAGGATCTAGAAGAGGAAGCTCCACCAACAAACAGAGCGGGTGTTTTCCTGGATTTCTTCAGGGTGCCCTCAGCACTCCTCAATATGTTGAGGAGTTCCGGTAGTTCAACTTTTTTACCTTGAATATTAAAATTCAAGATAAACTGGGCGTAGGTAGAAGGAAGGGACGGGAGAATCAAGTCTATATACAGCTCATTCTCTAATATGGTCCCGAAGTCTGCGAGCTCCTCAATGTAGCCGATCATCTTAAGGACATGTTCCCCAACAGATGACCCGACAGCCAACCTCGCCTGAAATAGCTTCTTCGAGATCTCGTATCTTGCGATATGAGATTGCTCTCCATATAATTCCTTGGTATGGAGGAATATGGATTCAAGATCCATATTCTCGTACCGCCTCTGGTGTTCATTGTCCATGTAAGCCAGCACGAAGCACTTGGCTTTCGCGCAATCAATTTCCCATGTTTTACAGATTTCCTTATCCGTGATGCTGGAATCTGGACCTGGGACGACAGGGGCTTTAGTAGTAAGAACATAGCCCAATTTGTCATAAGTGATTGCCATCTTGACATTCTTGAACCAATCTTTATAGTTTGGCCCTGTCAGTATATTTTTATCTAATAGTAACTTAAGGCCCGTCATGTTTGGTCGCTGCAATTAGGAGAGAGAGAAGAAATACTTTAGCATGATACTCTTGCAAATTTAGATTGGTTTTTAGTTTATCTAAACAGGATGGCTCCTACTGTTTTTCGAATCCTTCCTCAAACTATAAAAGAAGAATTAGTCAGGATTAATCTCACCGTATAATACTTGCTTAATCGTTCAGCTAGGCCAGTGTCGGTACTTCGAGAGAGGTTTTACGACGCTTTCGTGAAGTTCCTTAATTAAATAATCTCTTTTCTCTGAGGGCGTAGTCCCGCTAACACTTTTCTAGACACCTATTTGGTTTATAGCATTGATCGTTAAGTGAAAAAAATCTCCCGATGAGTAGCATATATGTAAGTGCACGGCGGCGCTCCGGCCGTCAATCCGACGTCGGAATGCGGAAACGAAACTTTTTACGAACTTGTAAACCGGCACCACCACGCACAAAAATCTCGG
This sequence comes from Agapanthus africanus, assembly GCA_030015575.1. NCBI lineage: Eukaryota > Viridiplantae > Streptophyta > Magnoliopsida > Asparagales > Amaryllidaceae > Agapanthus > Agapanthus africanus. The sequence goes on along the minus strand of JASDDO010000018.1, from coordinate 57,873,187 downwards.
ATCGGGCCATTAATCTAATTCTAGCTAACAAGAGAAGGGGCAGAGAGATATACCGAGCAATCCGTGTCCTTCGGTCTTCTCATCGTCGTCCCGATCTCCCCACGGAATCTCCGGTCTCCACCTCCTCGCCGGAAGGGCACCACGTCGCCGGCTTCTTTTACGGGCTTCCACCTCTGGACCGAGGCAACTCGGGCACGAAGTTGGCGAGTCGACGTGTCCAAGATTTGCTGTAAAATGTAGTGTAGTGCTCTATGTCTCTTTGGTGTTGTAGAAGTTGCCATATGGTAGAGGAAATGATATGTGAACTTTTTCTAGATGAACTTGGGGATTTTTCTAACATGAAAAGAACAAAAATCCCCACACCAAATTTTAGACAGCCCTCCAAAGAGCTTGGCCGGCCAAAAATGAATGGAGAGTAGTGAATGAGAGAGGGAGTGTGTGTATCAAAAAGGAGTGAGCCAACAACAAGAGAGAGAAAAGGGTTATCATGAAAAAGGAAATGCTCACCCACTAAAACCCACACTCCATCAACCAATCATCTCATCACAAAGTCAAGCAATCATGAAGAAGTCAAGAAATCAAGGGATGGTGCAATTATCATGACACAACAATATGCAAAAGGCCACCTCCCACAATGCTTATTTGCACAATTGCAAATAAGCCCTCCTCCACCATTTTTCGGTCAAAGAAAGATACAAAGAAAAAATGGCCGAAACCGGAAAACAAACTGGCAACTCCAAAAACTGATCCCGTAATAAATTACAGGAAAACCCTGCTACTGTACATACATACCCGTATTTGTATTCCGACCGAATACAAATGCAATGAGACAAAATCTACACTGTGCAATACTAGGATCCGGCTTAAACCAAAGCCCGCTAGTATTATTCGTCCGATCATGATCCGTGCAATACCGCACGTATCTGATCGAACCCTGCCATATCTCCATATGGCCTCTACAGCGTTTCGCCCGAAACTTGAGAAACTGGTCTGTGGGGGACTCTAAAGACTCGTTAACACCTTGGTTATGGATTTAACCACTAGCACGTCAGAGGTATTAGCTTATACGTAACGGGCTACCAGGTATTGACCAAAAGGGACGTCGATGAGCGAACTCATCCTGACACCCTACTGAGCCTGTCAGTGACAATATCCGTACAGTCCGGTCCGTTCGTCTATGAGCATCGCATGGCGGGCCTAGGGGGTTGGTAAAAGTCAGACTCCCAAAAGCGGTACAAGTCGTATCGGAATGTAGCCCAGAACACCCTGAGATACTGCTGGAATACCTACCAGTAAATCTCCTGCCTCGGCCGAGGGCTTTGTGTAATGGCTCTCCTAGACACAGCGCGACCTCACCCCCAATACCGGGAGAGACGAACCCCTGAAGATCCGCTTACTGCCTCCATGTGGCTCGGGACTGTACCCAACTAAAACCTGTTTGCACGTCTCCTTTGAGCGTGGTAGGGTAGTAATCAAAGTACAGTGGGAACTCACACGAGACAAATGACGATCCTCAGGTCGATGAACTAACCTGTACACATGTCACCAGGGAACTGCTATTTGACGTCAGGTATAAGACCAACCAGCATGTTCCCGGCGAGTCCTGTCCGGTGTACTCATAACCCAATGAGCACCTGTATACATCTTAGGTAAACCAACTGACACCAGTGGCTTGTGAGACCGGCCACCGCCCCTCGTCGGGGTCTCGACTGTATACACTAGTCTACTCTGGAGTATCGATGCCCTGTCTCGAAACTCCCACGACTAGGGACCTTTTAAGGATGTGCTTATAGACTACCAGCTCCCATGTATATGATCGCCCTCATATTGCTGGCAGTCAAGCAAGAATCCTAGGGGCTCTATCAACGTGCAATAGCGACCTGTCAGGTCACCTAAAGCAGTACACGATGATAAAGATAAACTAGATAGCATACTGTCATCTTGAGTAAGACTGTGCTACCGGAATAGGTCCTCCCTCAATCATTGCAATCACGTGCCTGTGATCCAATAATTGACTCTGAGGGCACTATCTCCAACAATATACTCATAGTAAGATCGGGATCCAAATATCATCGTGTGATAAAGTTGAAGGAATCCTACCAAAATTATCACACTCCAAATGGTATGCAATACTAGTAAGTTTCAGTTTCTTTAGAAACTCCCGATGTGGATTTTTACCCCATGCTCTTATGGCCTTGACGAAGGCCAACATATCATAAGTCACATGTCAAGTTCTACCCGTCCTTGTCCAGATTAATTTGAACCCACCCGTACATACCCTTGACGAAGGCCAAAATAGCAGTACGACTGTCCCAAGCCAATGCGTCTATCTATGCTACAGATAAATATTCAGCAGCTACCAATTGCTGGGTTACGCCGTCGCCCTGGCCATCAAAAGTGGCCGGTGCGAAACAAAAACGACGAATAAAAATCTGGCGCCGACGGAACCCAATCCCAAGATCGAACCCACAAACACTATACTAGCGAACAAAAGGTGCTAAACTACAAGTTAGAAAGATTATACCGAATAGAACCATGTCCTTCGGTCTTCATCTTTCTCCATGGCTCCTTGAGGTGTGCTTGAACGAAGTTGGTTGCCGGTCTTCCTTCATCAAAGACGATCCACCCGAGGGATGTAATTCCGGCTCTAGCTCCACACCAAGATGCTAGTGGAGCAACTAGGGTCTCTAGGATGCTACCCTAGAGAGCCTAGGATGTAGTGAATGTAGTCTAAGTGTTATCTATCTCATATCATGAAGGTGGAGGCAACAATGAAAAGCTAGAGGAGAAATGGTGAGGGGGGAGCTCAAGAAAACCCAAGTGAAGAAGAACAAGCATGCTTGCAAAAATGAGCTCAAGCTTGGAGAGAGAAAGTAGCATGCTTGGTTTTATAAAAACCATTTTTCCATTTTTAAATTCCTCCCATACTTGAATAGTGAACACAAATGAATTAAGAATTCATTAGTGTGCACTATTTAAGTATGGTTCTCACCATACCCATCATGCTATATTCCACCTCATTTATCCATTTAATGAAAATGGTCAAACCCTAAAATGAGGTGGCACCTTCTAGAATGTTATCCGGTAAAAATACGGATTACATTCAACTGTATATACATACTTGTATCCGTACCGAAATACGAATACCCAAAGAGATAGAATAACATAAAGAATATAATACTAGAATATACGTATCGAAATACATATACGCAAATTATTAAATCAATACCTGATTTAATAATCTGGCTCAAACCCGAGCCGGCTAGTATTATCAACTGTCCAATCGAAAGTCCGAGTACAATGTGCACCAATCGATCGGAACCCTGCACGTATCCAATACGGCAACTACATCATTTCGCCAGAACCAGGGAAACCCTCTATGTGGGACTCTAAAGACTCGTCAATACGCTGGCAGTGGGTTTAACCACAAGCACGTCAGCGGCACTAGCTGTACGTAACGGCTACCCAGGTATTGAGCGAAAGGAAGGCTGACGAGCAAGCTCATCCAAACCCCTACTGAGCCTGTCAGTGACAATATCCGTACAGTCTGGTCTGTTCATCTAAGAGTATCGCATATCGAGTCTAGGGGGTGGAAAAAGTGAGATCCCTAATAACGCGATAATTCGTGTCGATATGAAGCCCATCACCTCCTGAGAAACTACTGATCCAAATCAGTAATTCTCCACTACCCCGGCCGAGAATTTCAGGCGATGGCCACCCGTGCACTGTGCGACATCAACCCCCAATACCGGGAGAGACGAATCCCTGATGATCCGCTCATTGCCTCCATGTGGCTCGGGACTATACCCAACTAAAACCTGTTTGCACGTCTCATTTGAGCGTGGTAGGGTAGTAATCAAAGTGTAAGTCCACGGCGGCGCCCCGGCCGTCTATCCGACGCCGGAAACGAAAAACTTTGCAAACTAGCAAACCGGCACCACCGCGCACTTTTACCCCGGATCGGGCCATTAACCTAGCTACTAGCAAACTAAAAAACGGGTAGAGAGTTATACCAAGCGATCCGTGTCCTTCGGTCTTCGTCTCCACTCCAATCTCCTGCGGATACTTCGTCCGTCACCTCCTCGTCGAAAAGGGCACCACGTAGCCGAGTTCGTTTACGGGCTCCCACCTCTGGACCGAGGCAACTCGGGCGCGAAGTTGGCTAGCCGACGCGTCCAAGGTTTGCTGTAGATGTAGTGTAGAATCTATTGTCTCTTGGGGTTTAGTTGCCATGGAGGATGGAGGAAGAGGTTAAGGAAAATTGGTGCTTTCAATTTTCTAGCAAGAGGAATGAGATGAAGAATAATGCCACCCCTCAAAATGAAACTCTCTCATTTTTCTCCCTCTCCTAAAGTGGCTGGCCTCTATGGGAATGGTGGGATCAAAAATGCAATAAAGCAAGAAGGAAAAACATAAGAGGAGAAAGAGGATTAATATGTGTAGAAAAAGTCACACTCATTTCTCTTCTCATCAAGTCAAACAACCATCACATGAAAGCAATGAAATGGACAAGAAAAGCATCTCATGATGAAGAGGCCACAAATATGCAAGAAAACCCCTCGACAAATTTTATTTGCAAACTTGCAAATAACCCCCTCCATCGATAAAGTCCGGCCGCGAAGGAACAAAGGAAAAACGGCCGGAACGGAATGCAAACTGGAAACTTCAGAAAACTGATCCCGTAATAAATTAGAGGAAAACCCCGCTACTGCATATACATGCCCGCATTTGTATTCCCACTGAACACAAATGCAAAGAGACAAAACTACACTATCTAATATTAGGATCCGGCTTAAGCCAAAGCCGGCTAGTAAAAACCGTCCGATCACGATCTGTGCAATACTGCACGTATCAGATCGAACCCTGCCATATCTCGATACGGCCTCTACAGCGTTTCGCCCGAAACCTGAGTAACTGTGTGTGGTGGACTCTAAAGACTCGTCAATACTATGGCTGTGGATTTAACCACTAGCACGTCAGAGGTATTAGCCATACGTGACGGGCCACCAGCTATTGACCAAAAGGGACGTCGATGAGCGAACTCATCCTGACACCCTACTGAGCCTGTCAGTGACAATATCCGTATAGTCCGGTCCGTTCGTCTATGAGCATCGCATGGCGGGCCTAGGGGGTTGGGAAAAGTCAGACCCCCAATAGCGGTACAAGTCGTGTCGGAGTGTAGCCCAGAACACCCTGAGATACTACTGGAATACCTACCAGCAAATCTCCTGCCTTGGCCAAGGACTTTTCAAGTTCTGGCTCTCCTAGACACAGCGCGACCTCAACCCCAATACCGGGAGAGACGAACCCCTGCAGATCCGCTCACTGCCTCCATGTGGCTCGGGACTGTACCCAACTAAAACCTGTTTGCACGACTCCTTCGAGCCGTGGTAGGGTAGTAATCAAAGCACAGTGGGAACTCACACGAGACAAATGACGATCTCAGGTCGATGAACTAACCTGTACACATGTCACCAGGGAACTGCTATCTGACATCAGGTATAATCCTAACTAGCAGGTTCCCGGCGAGTCCTGTCCGGTGTACTCATAACCCAATGAGCACCTGTATACATCTTAGGTGAACCAACTGACACCAGTGGCTTGTGAGACCGGCCACCGCCCCTCGTCGGGGTCTCGACTGTATACACTAGTCTACTCCGGAGTATCGATGCCCTGTCTCGAAACTCCCACGACTAGGGACCATTTAAGGATGTGCTTATGGACTCCAGCTCTCACGTATATGATCGCCCTCATACTGCTGGTAGTCAAGCAAGAATCCTAGGGGCTCTATCAACGTGTAATAGCGACTCGTATGGTCACCTAAAGCAGTACACGATGATAAAGATAAACCAGATAGAATATTATCATCTCGAGTAAGACTGTCCTACCGGCATAGGTCCTCCTCAATCATTGCAATCACGTGCCTGTGATCCAATAATTGACTCTGAGGGCACTATATACAACAATCTCCCACTTGCACTCAAGGCTAATTATTGCGATGTCGCGTACTCACAGCCCGTGTGATACCGAACACCCAACTCCTCTACTAGTCAGTCTCACAAAGCTCGTTTGCGAAACTATTGCGTTCGAGGAATAGCCTCACTGAGTGGATCCGCTCTGGTGTTTCTTTCTATGTCTCTCTTTTATCTCAAGTTCGCGGAGAAAGCCATCTCCCGAAATGAGCAATACCTGTCTTAGAATGTCTGGATGTCTGATGGGACCTAGCTCATAAATGAACTCCAAATCCAAACTACTTAGACTTTATCGTCAACTGAACCTAATCAGTGTCCTGTGCCATGCCTTCCCTCAGTATCTTCTTGGACCAGCTGTCCAAACTACTGCCCCTCGTCAGAGGGAAAACTATAACTCTGACAGCCACTCTGTCATCCAGGTCACCTTGGAAGCCTGGAATGATAACTGTCTCCCGAAGGAGAATGCCGTTATCATATCCCTAGAACATTCACTTATGTTCTAAAACTGCTTCCGATTGTTTCTCCAGGATTGGATGAATATCAACTTATTGCATCCACTGCAAGAACAACATCTGGTGTGGTACTTGACATCTCATGATCAACTCAATTGCCTAAGCAAGTGATCTGCCAATCATGCGTATCCCTCTCCCCTTTAGTCAGTAAGACACCTTTAGAGAGGGTGACTCCATCACCTGCAGGTACACTACCGTGCCAGGAGTCGTCTATTCTAAATACTTTTAGAATGCTGTCTAAGTACCCTGATTGGGAAACCACCCAAATCTAGATATAAAACTATAGATCTTGTGACCAGAATGTCTGATATAATATCCAAGTTCTGTGTGGAGAAACCATTGTGTGACGACCAAAGTATAACCGATCGTAGTATAGGAATATCACTTCCTACTCTGTGTATGTCATCCAAATTCCAGGACATCACACCCTACTACCTTCTTAACAGATCCATGCCCTATTCTGATGAAGTCAAACCTATGACTGTCACATCAGAAATAGATGATCTATCTCCGCTATATCTGCTTTAGTCTATAAATAGACATAAGCCACTTGTCCACTAATGCTTCCGCTGCTCCCATTGACTACGACAAGCCTCTGGCAGAGTCATATAGATGTACACTTCTAAAGCTAGTTCAGAACGACGCTATACTCATCCTCCTGCCGGGTCTCACAGCCTGGAACAACAGTAGCGGCAAGTCTGGGTAAACAAGAACCTCCCTGCCACCGTCCTTGAGCATACCGAAGTACCTCTCGAGCGCCTAAGGTTACCCACCATATCTGCGGAGTGGCCAATGGAATGTCAAACCATATTGAATCTTTAGGTTCTTATCAAATCTTCAGTAATCGTTTGCGGTTTTGGAATCACTTCCAGTTCTACCATACACCCACTACTGTTTTTCTGAAAAAATCCATTTTTATTAAAACTGTGGCGAGTCAAGAATAATATCACTATTGATCTTCCAGATGGTAGAAAATCAACCCTCGTCATAGCCCGGGTCAACCCACAAACAGCCATTACAGAAACGTGCCCTGAGTTATCCGGAGTCTGGTTTTAAGCATAAGCCGGACAACTCCCCGTACCTTAACAATGTCAAGATATGAACTGTTCTATATCCAATATAGAAACAGATGCACTGATTTAATTGAACCAGATTCAAATCATGCAGCTGTCTCCAGTGCATGTCAACTAAATGGAAGAGAGGTCGATCAGCGTTACTCAATTTAGGAGTACTTCCAATTATGAGTAACCTGAAAGAGAAGCAAGTTCTCTTAATCATTACTAACAACTGAATACCATTTACAAGTATCTACATCTTCGATCACCTTGAAGAATCCCGATACTTGCAATACCTGGTTCTCTACTTTATTCTTATACCTATAACTCCTCAAAACTTAGACCCTGTGTTTCTACGCAACACATGTCTAAGAACTAGAGAAGTTAAAAGTAAACAGAATATAGTATGAGGACCAACCCCTCTGTCCTAATGGACACTGGACAACATACAATACTCTGTATAAGTCCGCTGAGTCTAACAACTCATTCACTGTGTGTCGTAGGTTGAAAACTGTACTTATGGTTAAGAAGAATTACACCGCTGTTCAATGCTCCTTACCTAACCATCCACTCCACTGATATAGGTAAATGTCATAGACATAATTTCAAAAAGGTATATCTCACTCTATTAAAATAGACGTACAGATATATCAATTTGAAATTGGTGTATAACAACGGATATTCAAAACCAAATATTTGCCGACCGGCAAACAACCCAGGTGACTTCCTCAAATATCACCAATTACAACGAATCCCGATATAATAAGGATGGTCACCTAATTCCCAATAACTTACTCCCACTCATCATCTGTAAAACCATACAGATGTGAGAATCATACCTGGTAAATACATACCCTGGAGAAAGTGTCTAATTGGGAAATCAGTTTTCTTTTAACAGTACACAGTGAAACTGAAACATTGAAATGTTTCGATGGGGTATCCCGGTATTCCTAGTAATGCCTCTTCCATTATCCAGATTCACAACAGTAACCGTATATTTCTTTGCCATCTCTCCAAATCCCTTTATATATCTTTAGTCATTACCTTCTGTACACCCCTTTAGGCCAAATGGTTTTCTTCTTTCCCTACCGTTTGGCACCAGCCTATGGTTTGGAAGAAGACTATCCAATAAGCATAATGGGTGTACTGTCCTAATCCTAGGAGCACTCGCAATGCAAGAGAAGGTGAAGACAAAAGACAACCGAATAAACCTTATTCCTATTTCTCCTGAACCAGGATCCATCCCCGAACTGGAACAAGTTCCTTTCGAGTTCGTATATAACCATACGATGGATTATCCAATAAACTTGGGATCTTCGTAGTGATACGGAGTGTCCTGGAGAAATACAAAGGTGATTTAGGATTGGCGAAGAAATACTTGGTTTGGTCGTGAATAGCAGTCGCAATTTACTTTGCCCTCTTACTAATCCCTTTCTTTGTCTTAACTTAATACCTTCTGTACACCGTTTAGGCTAACTGGTTTTCTTCATTCCCTACCGGTCGGCACCAGCCTAAGGTTTGGAAGAAGACTATTCAATTTGCGTAATAGGTGTACTATCTCCTAAACTAAGGAGTACTCGCAACCTGAGAGAAGGTAAAAGGAAAAGACAACTGAATAGTCCTATTCGTTTTATCCAGAACCGGAAACCATCCTCAAATTCCTTCGAGTTCGTATCTTACCATACGATGGTTTTGTCCAATAGAAGTGGACGTTCGTAGTAATACGGGGTGTCCTGGAAAAAAGGGTAAAAGTAGGAGTGGCAAAGATGTTTGCAACTCTGACAATCTAAAAGCCAGTGTTAAGAAGGTTCGGTCAACTTGGTCACTGAGTCATAGTCTAGGGTCAGGTCAATGGTCGCTGCCAAAGAGAGAGAGAAAAGAAACACTCAGCGTGCACTCTAACCTAGATCAGAATGGTTATCACTTTATCTAATCTGAAAACCTCCCACTGTAACGTCAAATTCTTCCCCAAACCTAAAAGAAGAATTAGCCGGGATCACCCGAGGAGTAAACCAACTCATCAGTGGGAATCGGGATCCAACTATCATCGCATGATAACGTGTCGGAATCCGCTCACGTTATCACACTCCAGAAGGTATGCGCATATCTGGCAAGTTTCAGTTCTTTTGAAACTCCCGATGTGATTTTTACCCCATGCTCTTATGACCTTGGCTTGAGGTCAAAATATCATAAATCACATGTCAAGTTCTACCCATCATTATCCAGGTTAATTTGAACCCACCCATACATACCCTTGACGTAGGCCAAAATAGTAGTACGACTGTCCCAAACCAACGCATCTATCTATGCAACAGATAAATATCCGGCAGCTACCAATCACTATGCCTTGGCGTGAGGTCAAAATACATAGCTTGAATACTACCGAATATTTAACTGAAATGATGGAGGGCTACGAATGGTTTCTGGCGAAAACCTTTAACGTAATGAACTTGATATCGTTGAAGGAACCGGATAGCTTTTAAAAATATAGTGACGAAAACCTTTACTAAAGAGGTCACTCCCGGTGAAGAGATCTCGGCTCTTTCCCCGTAGAATGAGATGCATGATATTCCAACTGAATACTACGATGCAAAGCAAAAGTAATCGGCTATAGTGAAGTTATTGCCCTGACGCAAACTTTTGTCCAAGGGGTCACTCCCGGTGAAGGGATCTCGGCCCTTGCCTCGTCGACTGAGGAGCAGGATATTCCAACCGAATACCACGATCCAAAACAAAAGAGAACGCCCTTGCAATAACAGCTTTTTGAAAAAGTGTTCCAACAACATCAGAATAGGTTTGTTTATCTTGCATTGATCTGAATCAACGCAGTCCCATCAATTGATCACACCACAAAGAACGAAAATAATGACGTACGTATATGCCATCCGCATTCGCCACTGGGTCCCGTCATCACCCGTTAGGTTAGCTAACTAACGACAGAGCAGGGACTGGACTAGCGCGGATGCAAAACATATACAACATCTACTAGTATATATATAATATATAATTTTCGCTCAAGGCGTGATAAAATGCAACATCACAGGAATGTACAGCATCACAGAACAATACAGATATCTGGGATCCCCGGGTTTCATAGAGCCGCTACTGAAACCCGACGTTCCCCTGGTCGTATGGATAGCCTGTGCAATGAAAATCCTAGACCCCTACGGGCGCGGCAAGTTACCCGCCAAAACCTGAAGCGAGGCAGCCCCCTTCAGCAACGTGAATGGACCACCCAGCACTTCACGGAATCCGGTAACTTGGGCACCCCTCCTGGGTCAACCTATACCCCCTACGAGTGCGGTGAATAGCCCGCCAATTCTAGAGTAAAGCCCCCTCCTTCTCAACGCCATGAGATGCGGGCTTGTTGCCCTCTAGAATCCGGCTATCCGTGCACCCCTCCGTGGGGTAATTCTAGTACAGAAAGTAAAATATACATACAACGGGTACATCGACCGCAACCTGGTCGTGCCCCAAAAGAATGATACAAACAGGCAGTGACGGCAGTCCACATGTCGGACGCTCGCCCCGCAATAAAAAATGTACATATAAAACAAAACTGTACTAATGTTGCAACCAGGCTATCCCCCACGACCGATCCGCAACATCACAGCACAACACAGAACATCAACGTGAATGTCACGTTCGCAAATCCGTCTAACCGGGCTTTAGCAGTTAGACAGGATTTACCGATCAAGTGACATTCACGGTCGCAGATATAATGTAAATACTGTGAACTAGCATGTTTAAAATATCCAATCGAACAAATTTACCGAAGTGGGCCCCAAACAGTACTGTAGCACTTACAGAAAATCTGGACCCAAAAATAATATCCCAAAGCCCCTATTTCCAAGTCTAAAGCCCTCTGGAAAATTTGGCACTCTGAACAGCTAAACGCGCGGCGGAACCGCGGCCCAAGCATGGGTTTGGCCGCGGTTCCGCGGCGATATGGAGAGATCTCGAGACCAAATTTTCACAGATTGCTTATATTTCCATACACAGTATTCTGAAACAACCTGAAAAATTTTTGGAGCTGAAAAAATTTCGACAGAGAACAGTGCACTGAAAATACGGTTTTTTGCGATTTTTGTTCGATCGGGTTTTAAACACACTAGAGCAAGCTAGGCTAGGTTAATGGCGTGGCTCTGATACCATTGTAAGTTCGCGGCAGCGCCCCGGCCGTCGATCCGACGCCGGAAATGCGGAAACGAAAAACTTTGCAAACTAGCAAACCGGCACCACCGCGCACTTTTACCCCGGATCGGGCCATTAACCTAGCTACTAGCAAACTAAAAAAAGGGTAGAGAGTTATACCAAGCGATCCGTGTCCTTCGGTCTTCGTCTCCACTCCAATCTCCTGCGGATACTTCGTCCGTCACCTCCTCGTCGAAAAGGGCACCACGTAGCCGAGTTCATTTACGGGCTCCCACCTCTGGACCAAGGCAACTCGGGCGCGAAGTTGGCTAGCCGACGCGTCCAAGGTTTTCTGTAGATGTAGTGTAGAATCTATTGTCTCTTGGGGTTTAGTTGCCATGGAGGATGGAGGAAGAGGTTAAGGAAAATTGGTGCTTTCAATTTTCTAGCAAGAGGAATGAGATGAAGAATAATGCCACCCCTCAAAATGAAACTCTCTCATTTTTCTCCCTCTCCTAAAGTGGCCGGCCTCTATGGGAATGGTGGGATCAAAAATGCAATAAAGCAAGAACGAAAAACATAAGAGGAGAAAGAGGATTAATATGTGTAGAAAAAGTCACACTCATTTCTTTTCTCATCAAGTCAAACAACCATCACATGAAAGCAATGAAATGGACAAGAAAAGCATCTCATGATGAAGAGGCCACAAATATGCAAGAAAACCCCTCGACAAATGTTATTTGCAAACTTGCAAATAACCCCCTCCATCGATAAAACCCGGCCGCGAAGGAACAAAGGAAAAACGGCCGGAACGGAATGCAAACTGGCAACGTCAGAAAAATGATCCCGTAATAAATTACAGGAAAACCCGCTACTGCATATACATGCCCGCATTTGTATTCCCACTGAACACAAATGCAAAGAGACAAAACTACACTATCTAATACTAGGATCCGGCTTAAGCCAAAGCCGGCTAGTAAAAACAGTCTGATCACGATCCGTGCAATACCGCACGTATCAGATCGAACCCTGCCATATCTCCATACGGCCTCTACAGCGTTTCGCCCGAAACCTGAGTAACTGTGTGTGGTAGACTCTAAAGACTCGTCAATACTATGGCTGTGGATTTAACCACTAGCACGTCAGAGGTATTAGCCATACGTGACGGGCCACCAGCTATTGACCAAAAGGGACATCGATGAGCGAACTCATCCTGACATCCTACTGAGCCTGTCAGTGACAATATCCGTACAGTCCGGTCCATTCGTCTATGAGCATCGCATGGCGGGCCTAGGGGGTTGGTAAAAGTCAGACCCCAATAGCGGTACAAGTCGTGTCGGAGTGTAGCCCAGAACACCCTGAGATACTACTGGAATACCTACCAGCAAATCTCCTTCCTTGGCCAAGAACTTTTCATGTTCTGGCTCTCCTAGACACAGCGCGACCTCACCCCCAATACCGGGAGAGACGAACCCCTGCAGATCCGCTCACTGCCTCCATGTGGCTCGGGACTGTACCCAACTAAAACCTGTTTGCACGACTCCTTTGAGCCGTGGTAGGGTAGTAATCAAAGCACAGTGGGAACTCACACGAGACAAATGACGATCTCAGGTCGATGAACTAACCTGTACACATGTCACCAGGGAACTGCTATCTGACATCATGTATAATCCCAACTAGCAGGTTCCCGGCGAGTCCTGTCCGGTGTACTCATAACCCAATGAGCACCTGTATACATCTTAGGTGAACCAACTGACACCAGTGGCTTGTGAGACCGGCCACCGCCCCTCGTCGGGGTCTCGACTGTATACACTAGTCTACTCCGGAGTATCGATGCCCTGTCTCGAAACTCCCACGACTAGGGACCATTTAAGGATGTGCTTATGGACTCCAGCTCTCACGTATATGATCGCCCTCATACTGCTGGTAGTCAAGCAAGAATCCTAGGGGCTCTATCAACGTGTAATAGCGACTCGTAAGGTCACCTAAAGCAGTACACGATGATAAAGATAAACCAGATAGCATACTATCATCTCGAGTAAGACTGTCCTACCGGCATAGGTCCTCCTCAATCATTGCAATCACGTGCCTGTGATCCAATAATTGACTCTGAGGGCACTATATCCAACACAAAGCACAGTGGGAACTCACATGAGACAAATGATGATCTCATGTCGACAGACTAACCTGTACACATGTCGCCAGGGAACTGCTATCTGACAATAGGTATAATACCAACTAGCATGTTCTCGGCGAGTCCGTCTAGTATACTCATAACCCAATGAGCACCTGTATACTATCTTAGGTGAACAACTGACACCAATGGCTTGTGAGACCGGCCATCGCCCCTCGTCAGGGTCTAGATAAGTATACACTAGTCTACACTGGAGTATCGATGCCCGGTCTCGATACTCCCACGACTAGGGACTTTTAAGGATGTGCTTATAGACCCCCAGCTCCTACGTATATGATCGCCATCATAATGCTGGTAGTCAAGCAAGAATCCTATGGGCTCTATCAACATGTATATGATGATAAAGACAAACCAGATAGCATACAATCATCTCAAGTAAGACTGTTTTATCGGTATAGGTCCTCACTCAATCATCATAATCACATGTTCACGACTATGATAATTGCCTTGAGGGCACTATAGCCAACACCAATCACTATGACTTAGCGAAGGTCAAAATACATAACTTGAATACTACTGAATATCCAACTGAAATGACGGAGGGATACGAATGGTTTTGGCAAAACCGTGAACGTAGTGAACTTGATATAATCGAAGGAACCTCATAGCTTTTAAAAGGAGTGGTTTTAAGATCCGCATTTTAAAAGTTTTGCTGTTTTGAAACAACCGAGTGGTTTTTAAATTGTTCCAACAATTCAGCTTTGGTTTGTTTGCTTAGCATTAATGTAATGCAGTTCCTTCAATTAACCTACCATTGTTGAAAAAAACGAAAATACAACGTACGCTTATGCCATCCGCATTCGCCACGGGGCCCCGTCATCACCCGTTAGGTTACTTAACTAACGACAGAGCGGGTGCTGGACTAACGCGGATGCAAAACATAAGCAACGTTTATTATATAATACATATATAATAATATCCATTCGTCAGACGCAATGATAGGCATTCCAGATCACAGATGAACACATCGGATATACTAGGAATTCCACATTTCGTTTGAGCCTGTAACGAAAGACGGATTTCACGGTCGTGATGAATAGCCAAACCCCACCATAGACCCCTACGGGTGCGGAAAACTACCCGCCAAATACCCGAAGTGAAGCAACCTCCCTAAACAAAGTGAGTAGGACACTTGGCACTTCAAAGTACCCGGTAGTTTGTGCATGCAACCTTGGGTCTATCCTAGGAGCAAAAACAGTAAAAGAAATAATACAACGGTGGCTACAACCTTAACCCGGATGTGCCCCGCAAAAATAATAGTACATCACTTTACAAATTTAACATCGAAAGAAAGAATGAAAACTCTCATCTCACATCCCCGGCTATTCATCCACGACGATCCAACAAGTTCATATACACAAACCAATATAATATCATCACACATATGTGCAACCCCGACTAATCGACGTATAGCAATTAGTCGAAGTTTCCAAACACATATATACAACACAGAGCTTGTAAAGTAACGATGACATTAGAATTCCGCACGCAATTAGAAAACTTAAACAATTTTCCAAGACTTGAAAATCCAGTGCGCTAAAGTTCCAAAACTGATAACTTTGAGCCAATCCGGGAGTCGAAACGAACTCGAAACCCGCCCGATCTTCGCGGAGGTGAAGACACAAGATTTACTATCGAAAGAGGGGCCTTGGGGGGTACCCACCCCTGGGGGCTGTTGGGTTCCGGCAGCGCCCCGGCCATCAAAGCGCGGCCAAAATGCGGAACAAAAATTTCTAAACTGGCGCTACCGTTACCCGATTTACGGATCGACCTTAAACCCTAAATTAGCAAACTAACTAAGAGTTAGAATCGTTATACCGAGTTGATCCGTGTCCTTCGGTCTTCATTCCAAGCTCCTAGTGTTCCTTTGACGATGTTTGGTTGCCGGTCTTCCTCCATCTCCGATGATCCACCCGAGGGAAACGGCGCAAACTCCAACCTCGTCGAACGAGGTAACCGACGCTCCAAAGTCGCTAGCGATGGAGAGTGGGGGTGTATGGATGTGTCACTACATTTTTCCTCTCTACCCAAAGTGCTCATGGAGCAACCATAGAAGATGTAGAAGGAGGTGATGAAGTCTTGGCATGAGCTAAAAATGGCTAAGGCTTTTTGTGAATTTGAGAGAGTGAGAGAGAGAGCTAGCATCATGTGTAATGTATCATCTAATCACCAATGAAATGAACCCCCACCTCACCCAAATAGTGGCCGGCCCCTCTCCCCTTCTCATTTCCACAAAATGAAAATCATTTCCTTTTTGTCAATTGCAATAAAATAATAGCAACCATACTTTGTTCCATGTCTTGACCCATACCTCCTTTCCACCTCATTTCCTAAATGATTTTCAATAAAGAAAATCATTAATGAGGTGGCACCTTCTAGAAGCTATTCCGTATAAAATACGGAATACTTCCGTATAAAATACGGAATACTTCCGTATAAAATACGGAATACTTCCGGTACATGTATCGAAATACATATACGCGTATTCGTACAAAAATACGAATAGCCGAGAGCGAAAAATAAATAGCGAACAATAATACTAGAATACATATGTAAATTATCAAATCAAAACCCGATTTAATAATCTGGCTTAATCCTAAGCTGCTAGTATTATTAACCGTCTGATTAAATTCTGTGCAGTATGCACTTATTTAATCGGACACCTGTATGTACCAACATACGCCATGTACACCATATCGCCTGAACCGTGAAAACCCTCTGTGTGGGACTCTAAAGACTTATCAATACGCTGGCAGTGGGTTTAACCACAAGCACGTCAGCGGCACTAGCTGTACGTAACGGCTATCCAGGTATTGAGCGAAAGGGAGACCGACGAGCAAACTCATATAGAACCCCTACTGAGCCTGACAGTGACAATATCCGTACAGTCTGGTCTGTTCGTCTAAGAGTATCGCATATCGAGTCTAGGGGGGTGGATAATGTCAGACCCCTAACAACGCGATATTTAGTGTCGGCATGTAACCCATCACCTCCTGAGAAACTATCGATCCTGGATCGGTAATCCTCGTCTACCATGGCCATGGATTTGTAGTGATGGCCACCCATACACAATGCGACATCAACCCCCAATACCGGGAGAGACGAATCCCCGACGATCCGATCACTGCCTCCATGTTGCTCGGGACTGTACCCAACTAAAACCTGTTTGCACGACTCCTTTGAGCCGTGGTAGGGTAGTAATCAAAGCACAGTGGGAACTCACACGAGACAAATTATGATCTCAGGTCGACAGACTAACCTGTACACATGTCACCTGTGAACTGCTATCTGACAATAGGTATAATACCAACTAGCAAGTTCCCGGCGAGTCCGTCCAGTGTACTCATAACCCAATGAGCACCTGCATACTATTTTAGGTGAACAAACTAACACCAATGGTTTGTGAGACCTGGCCACCGCCCCTCGTCGGGGTCTCGATCAGTATACACTAGTCTACACTGGAGTATCGATGCCCGGTCTCGATACTCCTACGACTAGGGATATTTAAGGATGTGCTTATAGACCCCAGCTCCCATATATATGATCGCCATCATAATGCTGGCAGTCAAGCAAGAATCCTATGGGCTCTATCAACACATATATGATGATAAAGACAAACCAGATAGCATACTATCATCTTAAGTAAGACTGTTTCATCAATATAGGTCCTGCTTCAATCATCATAATCACAAGTCCGTGACTATGATAATTGCCTTGAGGGCACTATAGCCAACAATCTCCCACTTGCACTTAAGGCCAATTATTGCGATGTCGCATACTCACAGCCCGTGTGATACCGAACACCCAACTTCTCTACTAATCAGTTTCGCAAAGCCCGTTTGCGAAAATGATTGCGTTCGAGAAATAGCCTCAGTGAGTGGATCTGCTCCAATGTTTCTCTCTGTATCTCTCCATATCTCAACTTCACGGAGAAAACTATCTCCCGAAATGAGAAATACTTGTCTTAGAATTTGTCTGGATGTCTGATGGGACCCAGTTCATAAATAAACTCCAAATCCAGCAAACTACTTAGACTGTATCGTCCACTGAATTTGATCAGTATCCTGCGCCATGCCTTTCCTCAGTATCCGCTTGGACCACCTGTCCAACATACTGTCCCTCAAAAGAGGGAAAAACTATAACTCTGACAGTCACTCTGTCATCCAGGTCACCTTGGAAGCCTGAAATGATAACCGTCTCCTGAAGGAGGCAGCCATTACCATATCCCAAGAACATTCACTTATGTTCATAAACTGCTTCCTAATGTTTCTCCAGGATTGGATTAATATATGTTTATTGCAGCTAGTGCAAAAATAATATCTGGTGTGGTACTTGACATTTCATGATTAACTCAATTGCCTAAGCTAGTGATATGCTAATCATGCAGGTCCCTCTCCCCTTTAGTCTGTAAGACACCTTTAGAGAGGGTGACTCCATCACCTGTAGGTACACCACCATGCCAAGAGTCGTGCATTCTAAAATTCCTTTAGAATAATGTCAAAGTACCCAGATTGGGATACTTCCCAAATCTAGATCTAAAACCATAGATTCAGTAACCAGAAACCCTGATATTACATCCATATCCTATGTGGAGAAACAACTTTGTGACAACCCCAGTATAACCGATCATAGTATATGAATATCTTTTCCTATTAAGTGCATGTCATCCCGAATCCTCGGACATCACACCCTACCACCTTCTTACCAGATCCATCTCCTATTCTGATGAAGTCAAAACCTATGACTGTCACATCAAAAATAGATGATCTATTTCCGCTATACCTGCTTTAGTCTATAAATAGACATAAGCTACTTGCCTACTATGCTTCCGCTGCTCCCACTGACTACAACAACCCTCCGGCAGAGTCATATACATATACATTTCCAAAACTAGTTTAGAACGACGCTATACTCATCCTCCTGCCGGGTCTTATAGTCTAGAACAGCAGCAATGGCAAGTCTGGGTAAACAAGAACCTCCCTGTCACCGTCTCTGAGAAGACCGAAGTACCTCTCGGGTGCCTGAGGTTACCCACCAAATCTGTGGAGTGGCTAATGGAATGTCGAATCCAATTGAATCCTTAGGTTCTATTAAATTTCCAGTAATCGTTTGTGGTTCTGGAATAACTTCCAGTTCTACCATACTCCCACTTCTGTTTTCTGAAAAAATTCATTTTACTAAAACTGTGGCGAGTCAAGAACAATATAAATATTGATCTTCCTGATGGTAGAAAGTTAACCCTCGTCAAAGCCTGGGATAACCTACAAACAGCAATTATTGAAACATGCCTTGAGTTTATCCGGATTCTGGTTTTAAGCATCAGCCGGACAACTCCCTATACCTTAACATCGTCAAGATATAAATTGATTCTATATAAATCTAATATAGAAACAAAAGCACTAATCTAATTTGAACCAGATTCAAAATCATGCAGCTGTCTCCAGTGCATATCAACCAAATAGAAAAGAGGACAATCAACATTACTCATCTAGGAGTGCATCCATATATGAGTAACCCGAAAGAGAAGCAAGTTCTCAAAACCATTACTATTAACTGAATACCAAACACAAGTATCTACATCTTCGACTTCCTCGAAGAATCCTGATACTTACAACAAATGGTTCTCTAATTTATTCTTATACCTATAACTTCTGAATATCTGGACCTTGCATTTCAACGAAATACATGTCCAGAACTGGAGAAGTCATAAGTAAACAGAATATAGTACGAGTACCAACCCCTTTGTCCTAATGGACACTGGACAACATACAATACTTTGTATAAGTCCCCTGAGTTCAATAACTCAAACCCTGTGCGTCGTAGGTTGAAAAACTGTAGTATGGTTAAGAAGAATTACACCACTGTTGAATGCACCTTACCTAATCACCAGCTGATATAGGTAAATGCCACAGAAATAATATCAAAAAGTTATATCTCACTTTATAAAATAAATGTACAGATATATCAGTTTGAAATTGGTGCATAACAACGGATATTCAAAACCAAATATTTGCCAATCGGCAAAATCCAGATGATTTTCTCAAATATCACCAATTATAATGAATTCTGATATAAAGAGGATCTAATCACCCAATTCAATATCTTACTCCCACTCACCATCTGTAATAACATGCAGATGTGAGAAACTGATCTGGTAAATACATACCGTGGGGTTAGATTCTTATTGGGAAAACAGTTTTCAATTAACATCACACAGTAAAACTGAAACATGAAAATGTTTCAAAAGGGTTAACTGGTATTCCTAGTAACGCCTCTTCCATTATCCTGAATCATGACAGTAACCATATACGTACCTGCCCTCACTACAATCCCTTTATTATGTCTTTACTTATTACCTTCTGCACACCTTCTTTATGCTAATTGGTTTCCTTCATTCCCCACCCTTCGGCACCAGCCTAAGGTTTGGAAGAAGACTATCCAATAAGCATAATAGGTGTACTCTCCTAATCCTAGGAGCCCTCGCAACCTGAGAGAAGGTAAAGAGAAAAGACATCTGAATAATCCTATTCTTTTTCTCCTGAACCAGAATCCATCCTCGAAAAAGTTCCTTCGAGTTCGTATGCAACTATACGATGGATTTATCCAATGGAAGTGGATATCCGTAGTGATACGGAGTGTCCTAGAGAAATGCAAAGTGGATGTAGGATTGGCAGGGGTAACCTGGTTTCGTCGTGAATGATGGTGATCACAATTTTCTTTGCCATTATTCTAATCCCTTTATATGTCTTTACTTATTACCTTCTGTACACCACAGTTAAGCTTGTTGGTTTTCTTCCTTCCCTACCATTCGGCACCTACCTATGGTCTGGAGGAAGACTATCCAATAAGATCAATAGGTGTACCCTCTCCTAATCCTAGGATCCCTCACAACCTAAGAGAAGGTAAAGAGAAAAGACAACCGAATAATCCTATTCAATCTCTCCAGAACCAGAATCCATCCTCGAAAAAGTTGCTTCGAGTTCGTATATAACCATTCGATATATTTATCCAATGGAAGTGGACGTTCGTAGTGATACGAGGTGTTCTGGAGAAATGCAAAGGTGATATAGATGTGGCAATGATGTATGCGACACCGTGACATTCCAAAAGCCAAAGTGTTTTAAGAAGGTTCGGTCAACTTGGTTTCATGAGTTTTAGTCAAAGGTCGGGTCATAGTCGCAGTCAGAGAGAGAGAGAGAGAGAAGAAACACTCAGCGTGCACTCTAACCTAAATCAGAATGGTCAATCACTTTATCTAATCTGGATGGCTCCTACTGTATCCTCGAATTCTCCTCCAAACCTAAAAGGAGAATTAGTCGGAGTCACCCGAGGAGTAATCCTACTCATCAGTGGGAATCGTGATCCAACTATCATCGTATGATAACTTGATGGAAGCCACTCAAGTCACCACACTCCAGAAGGTATGCACAAGCCTGGCAAGTTTCCTGTATGTTGAAACTCCCGATAAGATTTTTACCCCTAACGACCTATAACCTTGACGCTTGCCAACAAATTATAGGTCACTAGTCAAGTTCAACCCGTCATTGTCCTGGATTAACTCGAACCCACCCGCACAAGCCCTTGACGCTTGCCAACAAAGCTGTACGACTGTCCCGATCAATCGCATATCCATGCTACAAATAAGTATTATTCAGCTACCGCACATTATGCCTTGACGCTTGCCAACAAACATAGCTCGAATACCAAATAGTACTTATAAGAAATGACGGAGGGCTACGGCTGGTTTTTGGCGAAAAACCTTTAACGTAATGAACTTGATCTCATTGAAGGAATCCAAGTGGTTTTATAAATATATAGTGGCGAAAACTCTTGCTAAAGAGGTCACCCCCGGTGAAGGGATCTCAGCTCTTTCCCCGTAGAATGAGGTGCAGGATATTCCAAACTGAATACCGCGATGCAAAGCAAAAGAATCGACTATAGTGAAGTTATTACGTTGACGCAAACTTTTACTCAAGGGGTCACTCCCGATGAAGGGAACTCAGCCCTTGCCTCGTCGAATGAGGTGCTGAATATTCCAACCTGAATACCACTGTGCAAAGCAGAAGAGAACGTTTGTAATGTCAGTTTTTTAAAAACTTGGTTCCAACAACGTCATATAAATAGGTTTATTTTATCCTAGCATTGATAAGAATCAATGCAGTCCCATCAATTAATCACACCAGAAATGAACGAAAATAAAATGTACGTATATGCCATCCTCATTCGCCACTGGGTCCCATCATCACCCGTTACGTTACTTAACTAACGACAGAGCGGGGACTGGGCTAGCGCGGGTGCAAAACATATACAACATCTACTAGTATATATAAATATATATATAACATTCGTCCCAGGCATGATAGAAAGCAACATCTCAGAAACATCACAGAAACAACACAGAATGGTGGATAATCTGGAGCCCCGGGTTTCACTTGAGCCGCAAATGAGACCCGACGTTCCCTGTCGTGTGGATAGCCTGTGCAATGAAAACCTAGACCCTTACGAGCATGGCAAGTTACCCGCAAAACCATAAGTGAGGCAGCCCCCTTCAGCAACGTGAATGGACCACCCAGCACTTCACAGAATCCGGTAACTTGAGCACCCCTCCTGGGTCAACCTATACCCCCTACGAGTGAGCCGAATAGCCCGCCAATTCTAGAGTAAGGTCCCCTCCGTCTGAATGCCTTGAGATGTAGACCAGTTTCCCTCTAGAACCCGGCTATTCGTGCACTCCACCTCGGGGTAATCCTAGTACAGAAAATAAAATAATATACAAGGGTGACATCGACCTCAGCCCGGTCGTGCCCCAAAAGAATAATATACAAACGGGCAGTGACGGCAGTCCACATGTCGGACGCTCGCCCCACAATATCAAATGTACAAATGAATCTAAACTGTACTATCATTGCATCATTGCTATCCACCACGATGATCCAACCAACATCACAGCACAACACAGAACATCAACGTGAATGTCACGTTTGCAAACCCGTCTAAAAGACATATAGCAATTAGACGAGTTTACCGATCAAATGACATTCACGGTCACAGATAGAAATGTAAGTACTGATAAATGCACACTTAAATATCGATCGACAAAATTCCAAATTGGCCCCAATAGCAATAACTGCACTGCACAGAAAACTGGGCCAAAATAGAATATCACAAAAATCGCAATTCCAAATCAGGGGGCTACAGGAGAAATTTCAGAGCCCGTCGCCACTAATTGGCCGCGGAACCGCCGCCAATAGGGGGTAACTGCGGCGGTTCCGCGGCGCCTTGAAGGCTTCAGGAGCCCAAATTTTCCCTGTACTCTTAAAATCACCTGCACGGATTTGTAGGATGCCTGAATTAATTTTTTTACCACTTTTGAAAAACGACAGCAAACAGAAAATGAAGTCGTGATTTTGGCAATTTCCGTCAATCAATCTTTTAAGCACGTTTAAACAAGCTAGTAAGAGGTTTAAAGGGTGGCTCTGATACCATGTTGGGTTCCGGCAGCGCCCCGGCCATCAAAACGCGGCCAAAATGTGGAACAAAAATTTCTAAACTGGCGCTACCGTTACCCGATTTACGGATCGACCTTAAACCCTAAACTAGCAAACTAACTAAGAGTTTGAATCATTAAACCGAGTTGATCCATGTCCTTCGATCTTCATTCCAAGCTCCTAGTGTTCCTTTGACGATGTTTGGTTGCCGGTCTTCCTCCATCTCCGATGATCCACCCGAGGGAAACGACGCAAACTCCAACCTCGTCGAACGAGGTAACCGACGCTCCAAAGTCGCTAGCGATGGAGAGTGGGGGTGTATGGATGTGTCACTACATTTTTCCTCTCTACCCAAAGTGCTCATGGAGCAACCATAGAAGATGAAGAAGGAGGTGATGAAGTCTTGGCATGAGCAAAAAATGGCTAAGGCTTTTGGTGAACTTGAGAGAGCGAGAGAGAGAGCTAGCATCATGTGTAATGTATCATCTAATCACCAATGAAATGAACCCCCACCTCACCCAAATAGTGGCCGGCCCCTCTCCCCTTCTCATTTCCACAAAATGAAAATCATTTCCTTTTTGTCAATTGCAATAAAATAATAGCAACCATACTTCGTTCCATGCCTTGACCCATACCTCCTTTCCACCTCATTTCCCAAATGATTTTCAATAAAGAAAATCATTAATGAGGTGGCACCTTCTAGAAGCTATTCCGTATAAAATACGGAATACTTCCGGTACATGTATCGAAATACATATACTCGTATTCGTACAAAAATACGAATAGCCGAGAGAGAAAAATAAATAGCGAACAATAATACTAGAATACATATATATAAATACATATGTAAATTATTAAATCAAAACCCGATTTAATAATCCGGCTTAATCCTAAGCCGCTAGTATTATCAACCGTTCGATTAAAGTCTGCGCAGTATGCACATATTTAATCGGACACCTGTATCTACCAACATACGCCATGTACACCATATCACCTAAACCGTGAAAACCCTCAGTGTGGGACTCTAAAGACTCGTCAATACGCCGGCAGTGGGTTAAACCACAAGCACGTCAGCGGCACTAGCTGTACGTAACGGCTATCCAGGTATTGAGCGAAAGGGAGGCCGACGAGCAAACTCATACAGAACCCCTACTGAGCCTGACAGTGACAATATCCGTATAGTCTGGTCTGTTCGTCTAAGAGTATCGCATATCGAGTCTAGGGGGTGGATAAAGTCAGACCCTTAACAACGCGATATTTAGTGTCGGCATGTAACCCATCACCTCCTGAGAAACTATCGATCCTGGATCAGTAATCCTCGTCTACCATGGCCATGGATTTGTGGTGATGGCCACCCGTACACAATGCGGCATCAACCCCCAATACCGGGAGAGACGAATCCCTGACGATCCAATCACTGCCTCCATGTGGCTCGGGACTGTACCCAACTAAAACCTATTTGCATGACTCCTTTGAGCCATGGTAGGGAGTAATCAAAGCACAATGGGAACTCACACGAGACAAATGACGATCTCAGGTCGACAGACTAACCTGTACACATGTCACCTGGGAACTGCTATCTGACAATAGGTATAATACCAACTAGCAGGTTCCCGGCGAGTCCGTCCAGTGTACTCATAACCCAATGAGCACCTGCATACTATCTTAGGTGAATAAACTAACACCAATGGCTTGTGAGACCTGGCCACTGCCCCTCGTCGGGGTCTCGATCAGTATACACTAGTCTACACTGGAGTATCGATTCCCGGTCTCGATCTCCTATGACTAGGGACAATTAAGGATGTGCCCCAGCTCCCACATATATGATTGCCATCATAATGCTGGCAGTCAAGCAAGAATCCTATGGGCTCTATCAATACGTATATGATGATAAAGACAAACCAGATAGCATACTATCATCTTGAGTAAAACTGTTTCATCGGTATAGGTCCTGCCTCAATCATCATAATCACAAGTCTGTGACTATGATAATTGCCTTAAGGGCACTATAGCCAACAGGGGCTACCACGAGGTGGCCCCTACAGGAAGGCAGACCCGAGAGCACCAATTCCTGGTGCTCTCGGGTCACCAACCACCAAGTGGTGGTCTTGGGGTGTGGTCCCGGCCGTTGGTCCCCCTCGGGGTGTCCCTGGGGTGGGCATGCTTCACCCCGCGACATCTCGGTTCAAACCATGAGCCCGCAGGGTGCGCAAACATCTCAAAATATCACTTTTGAAAACTGTTTTTGTCGACAGTTTTTCCGCGATAAAAACGGCGGAATTCTAACATCGTTACAAGCTATCTAGGGTTTATGAGAGGCTCTGATACCACTGTTAGTCGATGTTGCGCACCCCACGTGTTCATGGGGAGGCGGAATTAGCAAAAAATGATTTTTACGGGCTTCACAACACCGACTTTAAGCAAGGATCGAACATAAAACCCTAGCTAGGAAACTATATGAGGTTTAACTACTCGGATGCATGTTATACCTCATAGAATCGTGTCCTTCTTGTCTTCTTGCTATCCTCGTTCACTTCGCAAGCTCCTTGGAGTGTAAATGGATAGCACCTCCTCGTCGTCTTCTCGAAATCGGAGAAGATCCACCCGAGAGTTCCTACCTAGAGCTTAACCTCCAAATTGAGGTAACTAGGTCACTTGGTGTGCTAAACTAAGTAGCATAGAATGAGTAGAGTGTGATTTTGGGTAGCTAAGTCTCACTAACCCTTGATTCTCAACTCATGAGACACTAGGGTTTTGAGAGGAAGAAGGAGAGAGTGGACTTGAGGAAAGAGAAATGATTTTTGATAATGATAATAGAAAAATAGAATGGCTAACTTGACATAACCACAAGCATGGCATGAAAACATATCTCATCAAAATATCTAGGTCACAAAAATATCTCACAAAAATATCTAAGTCAAATAGTCAAACCAAGTCAAATGGTCAATCCAAGTCAAATGGTCAATCCAAGTCAAGTAGTCAAAAACAAATAGCCATGCCAAAATTATCATTTGCAAAAATAACAAATACTTTTCTCCACCTCATAATTGTTTTAATCAAGTCAATGGTCAAACCCCTGATGAGATGTCTCCGTCTATACCCCTCTCATCCATATATACATACCTGCATCCGTGTTTCGAGAAACACGAATACCAATGAGACGAAACTAATTAAACAATCAAATACTAGGATCCGGCTTAAACCAAAGCCCACTAGTATTGTCTGCTCAAACATCATGCGCGCACAAGTACACGTATGTGAACGAACCCTGTCGTAAAACCATACGACCTCTACATCATTTCGCCCGAAGCAGGGAAACCCTCTGTGTGGGACTCTAATGACTCAACAGTACGCTGGTAGTGGGTTTAACCATAATCACGTCAGTGGTACTAGCTGCACGTAACGGCTACCCAGGTATCTGTCGATAAGAAGGCCGACGAGCAAACTCATCCAAACTCCTACTGAGCCCGTCTGTGGCAATCTTTGTACAGTCCAGTCTGTTCGTCTAAGAGTATCGCATATCGGGCCTAGGGGGCGGTAAACGTCAGACCCCTAATAGCGTAATAACTCATGTCGGAGTACAGCGCAAAACACCTTGAGAAACTACTGGAGTACCTACCAGTAAATCTCGCTTGCCCTGGCCAGGGACTTTGGGTAATGGCTTACCGAACACAGCGCAACATCTGTAAGTGCACGACAGCTCCCCGGCCGTCTGAACGAGGCCAAAATGCGGAATATAAAAACTTTTCTTTAAACAGAAACCGGCGCTACCGCTGACTTTAAACCCGGATCGGGCCATTAACCTACTCCTAGCTAACTAGAGAAGGGGTAGAGAGATATACCGAGCGATCCGTGTCTTTCGGTCTTCTCGTCGTCATCCCGATCTCCCCGCGGAATCTCCGGTCTTCATCTCCTCGTCGGAAGGGCACCACATCGCCGGGTTCTTTTACAAGCTCCCACCTCTGGACCGAGGCAACTCGGGCACGAAGTTGGCGAGTCGACGTGTCCAAGAATGCTGTAGGCTAAGTATAGAACACTATGTCTCTAAAGGGTTATGAAGTTGCCATTTGGAAATCTCAAGGTGGTGGTGGAGGAGTAAAACCATATTATGATGGGCTAAGCAATTTGGTGTAAAAAATATGAATGAATCTCACACCAAAAAAATAGAGACCCCCATCTCATAATGGCCGGCCAAAGATAATGGAGGGGAGAGAAAAAATGCCATCATGAGCAAAGAGGAAATCAATGATAATCATGAAAATGATTCACAATCAAGTCCAATCAAAGACCCATCACTAAACATATCATATTAAGCAAGCAATCATGAAGCAAAGAAGTCAAAGGAAATAAGAACCATCATGATCCAACTACTAACAAGAAACACCCTCCAAATTGCTAATTTGCACATTAGCAAACTAGCCTATCCACACCAATATTCAGCCAAGGAAAGAAACAAAGGAAAATGGTCGAAACGGAATGCAAACTGGCAACTTTAAAAAACTGATCCCGTAATAAATTACAGGAAAACCCCGCGACTGTATATACATACCCGCATTTGTATTCCGACCGAATACAAATGCAATGAGACAAAATCTACACTGTACAATACTAGGATCCGGCTTAAACTAAAGCCCGCTAGTATTATCCGTCCGATCATGATCCGTGCAATACCGCACGTATAAGATCGAACCCTGCCATATCTCCATACGGCCTTTACAGCGTTTCGCCCGAAACTTGAGAAACTGTCTGTAGGGGACTCTAAAGACTCGTCAATCCCTTGGTTGTGGATTTAACCACTAGCACGTCAGAGGTATTAGCCATACCTAACGGGCAACCAGGTATTGACCAAAAGGGACGTCGATGAGCAAACTCATCCTGACACCCTACTGAGCCTGTTAGTGACAATATCCGTACAGTCCGGTCCGTTCGTCTATGAGCATCGCATGGCGGTCCTAGGGGGTTGGTAAAAGTCAGACCTCCAAATGCGGTACAAGTCGTGTCGGAGTGTAGCCCAGAACACCCTGAGATACTACTGGAATACCTACCAGTAAATCTCTTGCCTTGGCCAAGGACTTCGTGTAATGGCTCTCCTAGACACAGCGTGACCTCACCCCAAATACCGGGAGAGTCGAACCCCTGCAGATCCGCTCACTGCCTCCATGTGGCTCGGGACTGTACCCAACTAAAACCTGTTTGCACGACTCCTTTGAGCCGTGGTAGGGTAGTAATCAAAGTACAGTGGGAACTCACACGAGACAAATGACGATCTCAGGTCGATGAACTAACCTGTACACATGTCACCAGGGAACTGCTATCTAACGTCAGGTATAAGACCAACTAGCATGTTCCCGGCGAGTCCTGTCCGGTGTACTCATAACCCAATGAGCACCTGTATACTTCTTAGGTGAACCACTTGACACCAGTGGCTTGTGAGACCGGCCACCGCCCCTCGTCGGGGTCTCGACTGTATACACTAGTCTACTTTAGAGTATCGATGCCCTGTCTCGAAAACTCCCATGACTAGGGACCTTTTAAGGATGCGCTTATAGACCCCAGCTCTCACGTATATGATCGCCATCATACTGCTGGCCGTCAAGCAAGAATCCTAAGGGCTTTATCAACGTGCAATAGTGACCTGTAAGGTCACCTGAAACAGTACACGATGATAAAGATAAACCAGATAGCATACTATCATCTTTAGTAATACTGTCCTACCGGTATAGGTCCTCTCTCAATCATTGCAATCACGTGCCTGTGATCCAATAATTGACTCTGAGGGCACTATCTCCAACAATCTCCCACTTGCACTCAAGGCTAATTATTGCGACGTCGCATACTCACAGCCCGTGTGATACCGAACACCCAACTCCTCTACTAATCAGTCTCACAAAACCCGCTTGCGAAACTAATGCGTTCGAGGAATAGCCTCAGTGAGTGGATCCGCTCTAATGTTTCTTTCTATGTCTCTCTTAATCTCAAGTTCGTGGAGAAAGCCATCTCCCGAAATGAGCAATACCTGTCTTAGAATTTGTCTGGATATCTGATGGGACCTAGTTCATAAATAAACTCCAAATCCAAACTTCTTAGACTGTATCGTCAACTGAACCTAATCAGTATCCTGCGCCATGCCTCCCTCAGTATCCACCTGGACCACCTGTCTAAATTACTGCCCCTCGTCAGAGGGAAAACTATAACTCTGACAGCCACTTTGTCATCCAGGTCACCTTGGAAGCCTGGAATGATAACTGTCTCCCGAATGAGGCTGTCGTTATCATATCCCTAGAACATCCACTTTTGTTCTAAAACTGCTTCCGAATGTTTCTCCAGGATTGGATCAATATCAACTTATTGCATCTAGTGCAAAAACATCTGGTGTGGTACTTAACATCTCATGATTGACTCAATTGCCTAAGCAAGTGATCTGCCAATCATGCACATCCCTCTCCCTTTTAGTCTGTAAAACACCTTTAGAGAGGGTGACTCCATCACCTGCAGGTACACTATCATGCCAGTAGTCGTCCATTCTAAAACACCTTTAGAATGCTGTCTAAGTACCCTGATGGGGAAGCTACCCAAATCTAGATCTAAAACCACAGATCTAGTAACCAGAATGTCTGATATAATATCCAAGCCCTATGTGGAGAAACTACTGTGTGACGACTAAAGTATAACCGATCGTAGTATAGGAACTTCACTTCCTATTCTGTGTATGTCATCCAAATACCAGGACATCACACCCTACTACCTTCTTAACAGATCCATCCCCTATTCCGATGAAGTCAAACCTATGACTGTCACATCAGAAATAGATGATCTATCTCTGCTATATCTGCTTTAGTCTATAAATAGA
Source organism: Agapanthus africanus (assembly GCA_030015575.1). Lineage (NCBI taxonomy): Eukaryota > Viridiplantae > Streptophyta > Magnoliopsida > Asparagales > Amaryllidaceae > Agapanthus > Agapanthus africanus. Next base: position 57,842,982 of record JASDDO010000018.1, on the reverse strand, counting down.
CATAAACTACTTGTCAACTATACTTCCGCTTCTCCCACTGACTACGACAACCCTCTGGCAGAGTCATATAGACGTACACTTCTAAAGCTAGTTTAGAACGACGCTATACTCATCCTCCTGTCGGGTCTCATAGTCTGGAACAACAGCAATGGCAAGTCTGGGTAAACAAGAACCTCCCCGCCACCGTCTTTGAGCATACCGAAGTACCTCTCGAGTGCCTGAAGTTATCCACTATATCTGCGGAGTGGCCAATGGAATGTCAAGTCAGATTGAATCTTCAGGTTCTTATCAAATCTTCAGTAATCGTTTGCGGTTCTGGAATCACTTCCAGTTCTACCATACTCCCACTATTGTTTTCTGAAAAAAATCCATTTTTGTTAAAACTATGGCGAGTCAAGAACAATATCACTATTGATCTTCCAGATGGTAGAAAGTCAACCCTCGTCATAGCCCGGGTCAACCCACAAACAGTCATTACAGAAACGTGCCTTGAGTTATCCAGAGTCTGGTTTTAAGCATAAGCCGGACAACTTCCCGTACCTTAACAATGTCAAGATATGAACTGTTCTATATCCAATACAGAAACAGAGGCACTAATTTAATTGAACCAGATTCAAATCATGCAACTGTCTCCAGTGCATGTTAACTAAATGGAAAGAGGCCGATCAGGATTACTCAACTTAGGAGTACTTCTAATTATGAGTAACCTGAAAGAGAAGCAAGTTTTCTTAATCATTACTATCAACTGAATACCATACACAGGTATCTACATCTTCGATCACCTTGAAGAATCCCGATACTTGCAACACCTGGTTCTCTACTTTATCCACATACCTATAACTTCTCAAAACTTGGATCCTATGTTTCTACGAAACACCTGTCTAAAAACTAGAGAAGTCATAAGTAAACCGAATATAGTACGAGAACCAATCCCTCTGTCCTCATGGACGATGGACAACATACAATACTCTGTATAAGTCCCTTGAGTCTAATAACTCATTCCCTGTGCGTCGTAGGTCGAAAACTGTACTTATGGTTAAGAAGAATTACACCACTGTTTAATGCTCCTTACCTAACCATCTACTGATATAGGTAAATATCATAGACATAATTTCAAAAAGGTATATCTCACTCTATAAAAATAGACGTACAGATATATCAATTTGAAATTGGTGCATAACAGCGGATATTCAAAACCAAATATTTGCCGTCCGGCAAACAACCCAGGTGACTTCCTCAAATATCACCAATTACAACGAATTCCGATATAGTGAGGATGATCACCTAATTCCCAATAACTTACTCCCACTCATCATCTGTAAAACCATACAGATGTGAGAATCATACCTGGTAAATACATACCCTGGAGCAAGTGTCTAACTGGGAAATCAGTTTTTTATTAACAGTACACAGTGAAACTGAAACATTGAAATGTTTCGTAGGGGTATCCGGGTATTCCTAGTAATGCCACTTCCATTATCCAGATTCACAACTGTAACCGTATATTTCTTTGCCACCTCTCCAAATCCCTTTATATGTCTTTAGTCGTTATCTTCTGCACACCCTTTTAGGCCAAATGGTTTTCTTCCTTCCCTACCGTTCGGCGCCAGCCTATGGTTTGGAAGAAGACTATCCAATAAGCATAATGGGTGTACTGTCCTAATCCTAGGAGCACTCGCAACACGAGAGAAGGTAAAGATAAAAGACACCTGAATAAACCTTATTCCTATTTCTCCTGAACCAGAATCCATCCCCGAACTGGAACAAGTTCCTTTCGAGTTCGTATATAACCCTACGATGGAGTATCCAAATAACTGTGGATCTTCGTAGTGATACGGGGTGTTCTGGAGAAATACAAAGGTGATGTAGGATTGGCGAAGAAATATTTGGTTTGGTCGTGAATAGCAGTCGCAGTTTACTTTGCTCTCTTACTAATCCCTTTATTTGTCTTTACATAATACCTTCTGTACACCATCGTTAGGCTAATTGGTTTTCTTCATTCCCTACCGGTCGGCACCTGCCTATGGTTTGGAAGAAGACTATCCAATTTGCGTAATAGGTGTACTGTCCCCTATTCCAAGGATCACTCGCAACCTGAGAGAAGGTAAAAGGAAAAGACAACTGAATAGTCCTATTCATTTTCTCCAGAACCGGAAACCATCCTCGAATAAATTCCTTCGAGTTTGTATATAACCATAAGATAGTTTTGTCCAATGGAAGTGGACGTTCGTAGTAATACGGGGTGTTCTGGAGAAAAGGGTAAAAGTAGAAGTGGCAATGAGGTATGCAACTCTGACAATCCAAAAGCCAGTGTTTAAGAAGGTTCGGTTAATTTTGGTCACTGAGTCATAGTCTTAGGGTCGGGTCATGGTCGCTGCCAAAGAGAGAGAGAAAAGAAACACTCAGCGTGCACTCTAACCTAGATCAGAATGGTTATCAATTTATCTAATCAGGAAACCTCCCACTGTAACGTCAAATTCTCCTCTAAACCTGAAAGAAGAATTAGTCGGGATCACTCGAGGAGTAAACCAACTTATCAGTGGGAATCGGGATCCAACTATCATCGCATGATAATGTGATGGAATCCACTCACGTTATCACACTCCAGAAGGTATGCGCATATCTGGCTTTTCTTTAGAAACTCCCGATGTGATTTTTACCCCATGCTCTTATAACCTTGACGAAGGCCAACATATCATAAGTCACATGTCAAGTTCTACCCGTCATTATCCAGGTTAATTTGGACCCACCCGTACATACCCTTGACGAAGGCCAAAATAGTAGTACGACTGTCCCAAACCAACGCATCTATCTATGCTGCAGACAAGTAACAAATAGCTACCATACACTATGCCTTGACGAAGGCCAACATACATAGCATGAATACTAAGTGCTACCTTTCTGAAATGAAGGAGGGCTACGAATGGTTTTTGGAAAAAAAACTTTAACGTAATGAACTTGATATCGTTGAAGGAACCAGATAGCTTTTTATAAAAATATAGTGACGAAAACCTTTGCTAAAGAGGTCACTCCCGGTTAAGGGATCTCGGCTCTTTCCCCGTAGAATGAAATGCAGGATATTCCAACTGAATACAATGATGCAAAGCAAAAGTAATCGACTATAGTGAAGTTATTACCCTGACGCAAACTTCTGTCCAAGGGGTCACTCCCGGTGAAGGGATCTCGGCCCTTGCCTCGTTGACTGAGGTGCTGGATATTTATAACCGAATACCACTATGCAAAACAAAAAAGAACGTCCTTGCAATAACAGATTTTTGAAAAATGTTCCAACAACATCAGAATAGGTTTGTTTAGCTTGCATTGATCCGAATCAATGCAGTCCTATCAATTGATCACACCAATAAAGAACGAAAATATTGATGTACGTATATGCCATCCGCATTCGCCACTGGGTCCCGTCATCACCCGTTAGGTTACTTAACTAACGACAGAGCGGGGACTGGACTAGCGCGGATGCAAAACATATACAACATCTACTAGTATATATATCAATATATAATATTCGCTCAAGGCGTAATAAAATGCAACATCACAAAAATGTAATAAGCATCACAGAACAATACAGATATCTAGGATCCCTGGGTTTCATAGAGCCGCTACTGAAACCCGACGTTCCCCTGGTCGTGTGGATAGCCTGTGCAATGAAATCCTAGACCCCTACGGGCGCGGCAAGTTACCCGCCAAAATCTGAAGCGAGGCAGCACCCTTCAGCAACGTGAATGGACCACCCAACACTTCACGGAATCCGGTAACTTGGGCACCCCTCCTGGGTCAACCTATACCCCCTATGAGTGCGACGAATAGCCCGCCAATTCTAGAGTGAAGCCCCCTCCGTCTCAACGCTATGAGATGCGGGCTCGTTGCCCTCTAGAACCCGGCTATCCGTGCACCCCAACTCGGGGTAATCCTAATACAGAAAGTAAAATATACATACAACGGGTACATCGACCTCAGCCCGGTCGTGCCCCAAAAGAATAATATACAAACAGGCAGTGATGGCAGTCCACATGTTGGACGCTCGCCCCGCAATATCAAATGTACATATACAACTAAACTGTACTAACATTGCATCCAGGCTATCCACCACGACAAATCCGCAACATCATAGCACAACACAGAACATTAACGTGAATGTCACGTTCGCAAATCCGTCTAAAAGGGCTATAGCAGTTAGACAGGATTTACCGATCAAATGACATTCACGGTCGCAGATATAATGTAAATACTGTGAACTAACATGTTTAAAATTTTCGATCGACTAAATTTACCGAAGTGGGCCCCAAGCACAACTATAGCATTCAAAATAATTCTGGGCCCAAACAGAATATACCAATAACCCCAATTCCAAATTTAAAGAGCTCTGTACAAAATTGGTATAGTGAAGACACTGTGTCGCGGCGGAACCGCGGCCGGAACAGGGGTTTGGCCGCGGTTCCGCGGTCTTGCTACAGTATCACCTTACCAATTTTTTACAGAATTCTTATAATTGCCTGCACTAATTTCTGCAACACTTAAAAAAAAATTTTCGAGAACAAATAAAATTGACAGAAACTGATGCTCTTGAAATCGCGGTTTTTGGAATTTTTGTTCGATCAAAAATGTAAACACGTTACAGCAAGCTAGACTAGGTTAATGGCGTGGCTCTGATACCATTGTAAGTGCACGGCAGCGCCCCGGCCGTCTGAACGAAGCCAAAATACGGAATATAAAAACTTTTCTTTAAACAGAAACCGGCGCAACCGCGGACTTTAAACCCGGATCGGGCCATTAACCTACTCCTATCTAACTAGAGAAGGGGTAGAGAGATATACCGAGTGATCCGTGTCCTTCGGTCTTCTCGTCGTCATCCCGATCTCCCCGCGGAATCTCCGGTCTTCATCTCCTCGTCGGAAAGGCACCACATCGCCGGGTTCTTTTACGGGCTCCCACCACTGGACCGAGGCAACTCGGGCATGAAGTTGGTGAGTCGACGTGTCCAAGAATGCTGTAGGCTAAGTGTAGAACACTATGTCTCTAAAGGGTTATGAAGTTGCCATTTGGAAATCTCAAGGTCGTGGTGGAGGAGTAAAACCATATTATGATGGGCTAAGCAATTTGGTGTAAAAAATATGAATGAATCTCACACCAAAAAAATGGAGACCCCCCATCTCATAATAGCCGGCCAAAGATAATGGAGGGGAGAGAAGTCAAAGGAAATCAATGATAATCATGAAAATGATTCACAATCAAGTCCAATCAAAGACCCATCACTAAACCCATCATATTAAGCAAGCAATCATGAAGCAAAGAAGTCAAAGGAAGTAAGAACCATCATGATCCAACTTCTAACAAGAAACACCCTCCAAATTGCTAATTTGCACATTTGCAAATTAGCCCCTCCACACCAATATTCAGCTATGGAAAGAAACAAAGGAAAATGGCCGAAACGGAATGCAAACTGGCAACTTCAAAAAACTGATCCCGTAATAAATTACAGGAAAACCCCGCGACTGTATATACATACCCGCATTTGTATTTTGACCGAATACAAATGCAATGAGAAAAAATCTACACTGTACAATACTAGGATCCGGCGTAAACCAAAGCCCGCTAGTATTATCCGTCCGATCATGATCTGTGCAATACCGCACGTATAAGATCGAACCCTGCCATATCTCCATACGGCCACTACAGCGTTTCGTCCGAAACTTGAGAAACTGTCTGTGGGGGACTCTAAAGACTCGTCAATCCCTTGGCTGTGGATTTAACCACTAGCACGTTAGAGGTATTAGCCATACCTAACGGGCTACCAGGTATTGACCAAAAGGGACGTCGATGAGCGAACTCATCCTGACACCCTACCGAGCCTGTCAGTGACAATATCCGTACAGTCCGGTCCGTTCGTCTATGAGCATCGCATGGCGGGCCTAGGGGGTTGGTAAAAGTCAGACCCCCAAAAGCGGTACAAGTTGTGTCGGAGTGTAGCCTAGAACACCCTGAGATACTACTAGAATACCTACCAGTAAATCTCCTGCCTTGGCCAAGGACTTCGTGTAATGGCTCTCCTAGACACAGCGCGACCTCACCCCCAATACCGGGAGAGACGAACCCCTGCAGATCCGCTCACTGCCTCCATGTGGCTCGGGACTGTACCCAACTAAAACCTGTTTGCACGACTCCTTTGAGCCATGGTAGGGTAGTAATCAAAGTACAGTGGGAACTCACACGAGACAAATGACGATCTCAGATCGATGAACTAAGCTGTACACATGTCACCAGGGAACTGCTATCTGACGTCAGGTATAAGAGCAACTAGCATGTTCCCGGCGAGTCATGTCCGGTATACTCATAACCCAATGAGCACCTGTATACATCTTAGGTGAACCAACTGACACCAGTGGCTTGTGAGACCGGCCACCGCCCCTCGTCGGGGTCTCGACTGTATACACTAGTCTACTCTGGAGTATCGATGCCCTGTCTCGAAAACTCCCACGACTAGGGACCTTTTAAGGATGCGCTTATAGACCCCAGCTCCCACGTATATGATCACCATCATACTGCTGGCCGTCAAGCAAGAATCCTAAGGGCTCTATCAATGTGCAATAGTGACCTGTAAGGTCACCTGAAACAATACACGATGATAAAGATAAACCAGATTGCATACTATCATCTTGAGTAAGACTGTCCTACTGGTATAGGTCCTCCCTAAATCATTGCAATCACATGCCTGTGATCCAATAATTGACTCTGAGGGTACTATCTCCAACAACATCAACCCCCAAAACCGGGAGAGACGAATCCTATATAACCGCCACTGCCTCCAAGTGCTTCGGGACTGCACCCAACTACTACCTGTTTGCATGGCTCAATAGAGGCATGGTAGGGTAGCAATCTAAGAACAGTGGGAACACAATTAAGGCGAAGTAGCAGTGTCAAGTCAACGGACTAAGCTGTACTCATGTCACCTGAGAACTGCTACCTGACAATAGGTATAGTACCAACCAACAGTACCCCACGAGTCTGTCCAGTGTAACTCATAACCCAATGAGCACCTGCATACTATTTCCAGTATGACGTACTGATGGCTGTGGGACAGACCATCTCCCTTGCTGTGATGAGAAGCGTATACACTAGTCTACTCTGGAGTGTCGATGCCCTGTCTCGATAATTCTATGATTAGGGACCTGTACAAGGATATGCTTATAGACTACCCAGCCCCTGTAAGTCTACAGTAGCACCCCGACCATCAATCCGAGGCCAAACGCGGAACAAAAACTTTTATAAACTGGCGCTAGCGCAGACTTTCACTCGGATCATTCCATTAACCGTAAACTAGCTAACTACAAAGAAGTTAGAATGATTATACTGATCGATTCGTGTCCTTCGGTCTTTAGCCACCATCCTTAGCTCCTCGCGGTCTCGCTCGATCTCCGGTCTCCTCGTCGAAAAGGCACCATGTCAAGAAGTCTTTTTATGGGCTCCCGCTTCAAACCGAAGTAACTCGGACATGAAGTTTGCTAGCCGACATGTCTAAGATGAAGTAGAGAATGTGTGTAATAATTTTGTCTCTAAACATCCATTGATTCTCAACACATGAGATTGTATGGATAGAGGTTGAAGATGAAGTCATGGTGGAAGATGTGAGCTAGAGAAGAAGATTAAGATGAAGATGTTGCTTGCTTATTGTGTTGTATGAAAAATGAGAGAGCACTAGAATAAAATCTCAAGAGCAAACCCAAACCTAGTGGCTGTCCTCTCTCTCTCCTCATATCATTCAACACAATAATCAATCAAAAAAGGTGACATTGCACAAAAAATAAGACCATGAGTCATCACCCATGCACATGCCTCATTTAATGCCCTTCATCATGATTTCCACTCATAATTTCCACCACTAAACATTCAAACCAAAATGTTTAATCCAAAAAGAGAATGGAAACATCTAAAGTAAACTCGTGACGGATCACAAGGATAGCCCTCAAATGTATATACATACCTTCATCTGCATTCCGACTGAATGCGAATGCAATGAGACAAAAGTAATCCAACAAATCTAATACTAGGATCCGGCTTAAACCAAAGCCCACTAGTATGATCCGTCTGATCATGATCCATGCACAAGTGCACGTATATGATCGAACCCTGCCATAAAACTGTAGGGTTAGCTTAGCACCTTAGCAAGGTTTTGGCAAGCATCAAACATGCTATATTAAAAATTTTGGGGTGCTAAACAAACCAACCAAGTAATCGAACTAGAGAATTAGGGTAAACTTTATAAGTAAACAACTTTACTTCTAAGAGTTAGGGATTACAACCTTTGTAGTCCGTTCCTTCGCTTCATAAGCTCCGTGTTGAGGTCCTTTCACTGCGATCATCAAGTACCCGGACTCTAGAGAGGCTCCATGAAGAGAAATATGCAAGCTTGCTTCCAATATTCAACTACTAAGATGATCTACCTTGAAGAATCTCAAACCCAAGCTCTTGGTTCACTAATCAAGTATTAGCAGACAAACACCCTAATCTAAGTGGCTAGAATAGATGAGGATGATGAAGTAGTAATTTTGCTCTCTTTTGTTTTCATATTCTCACATATAAACATCACAAATTAAAAAGCTAGTGAAGCTTTTCATCAAAGGAAGAAGAAGAAGATGATCAAATCCTTTTGTGATGAATAATGAATTATATGTTGTGGTTACAAATCCAACCATGGGTTAAGAATGATAGAGCTAACTCTTGTAGAGAATTAACTAGAGGCTAAGGTTTGGGTTGGGTTAAAAAATATCTTCATAAAATATCAAGAATGAAGACAAAAGTCAAAACTTCATGGAAGCTTCATGCAAAAGATAACCCTAATCCAAACCCTAACCAAGTTTAAACCCTAAACCTTTGTCAAATTTGTAACCCACATGTTAAAATATTATATATCACATATACAATATATTTTGTAACAAAAGAAAATAATACAATTAACATATATCGCATATATATCAATGTATTATCCCGTGAGAAAATGAATCAATAAAGCGAGCTTATATTAGTTAATGTAATGTAATATATCTCATATATAATATACATTAAATTATCAAATCAACACTTATCCGATAATCCGGCTATTTCACAAATAACCGACTAATATAATCTGTATCAGTTCATCGAATCAACACTTGATCCGATGACCCGGCTATATCACATATACCCGGCCGATATCACATATCACAAGAATCTAATACGGTATCACATACACGTATTATTCTCGGTCACATATCACATATATGCTCCTACTCCGTTTTGCCTGAGCCAGGAAATCTATGTGTAGGACTCTAAAGAATAGTCAATACGCTGGCAGTAGGTGATGATCATATCAAAACACCCACAAGCTACAAGCGGTCAGCTAAACGTAACAGCCACCCGTGTATTGAGCAATCAGAAGATCAACAAGCAAGCCTGTACATTCTTCTGAGAATCCAATCAGTAACACTACCGTACAGTCTGGTCTCTTCGTCTGATATGTCGCATATCTCGCCTAAGGGTGGTAAATGTCAGACCCCAGTAGCTTGATAAGTCATGTCGATATGAGGTCCATAACAGTTCGAGAAACTACTGATAACTCTTACCAGTAAATCTCAGCAACCCTGGCTAGGGATTTCCAGTTATGGCCAATCGAGCACAGCGCAACATCAACTCCCTATACTGGGAGAGACGAAACCCCTCTTATCGCTCATTGCCTCCATGTGATTCGGGACTGTACCCAAAAGCCACCGTTTTGCACGACCTCTTGGACATGGTATGATGGAAATCAAAGCACAGTGGGAATCACACAAGTCTCTATGACGATCTCGGGTCTACAGACTAACCTGTACCAGTGTCACCAGAGAACTGCCATCTGACGTGAGGTATAATACCATCTGGAAGTTCTCGGCGAGTCCGTCCAGTATACCCAGTCTCCATTGAGAACCCATATACTGTCTCTGATGTCAAACACCAATGGATATGGGATCATCCATCGCCCATCTACATGGGTCGAGAAGCATACGCTAGTCTACTCTGGTATATCGATGCCCTGTCTCGATACACCTACGACTAGGAACATTTGAAGGATGTACTTAGCAACTACACTGTCCCCACTAATATGATCTACATCATAGTCCTGGTAGTCAAGTACTCATCCTAAGGGCTTTATCAACATGTAATATAGAGACTATCAGAGTACATGTTAAGATAAAGGGCAACCTGATAGCATACTATCATGTCGAGAAAGAAAGTCCTCACCATATATGTCCAAGCATCCACTACAATATACATCTTATGTACAGTAATGGCCTCTAGGGCATACATATCACTAACAATCTCCCACATGCACTAGGGCCATCTGTTGTGGTATCGCATATCCATCAATCAGCTGGTGTTGAAGTATCTCATACTCAACCATCCCATAAAAGTCACTTCTGGGAAATAGGCCTTTGTGAGTGGATCCGTGCTGTTGTCCTCTGTAGCCACTCTCCTGACCTCGATCTCCCTGGAGATCATCCATCACCATGATCAGGTGGTACTACCTAAGAATATGTCTCGACCTCTGATGGGACGGGGGTTCCTAGGCATAAGCCACAGCTCCATTGCCACACAATGGTAGGAACAAAGTTCACCTCATGAACTGATATATATCCAGACTGCCTCTTTGTTAGTATTCTTGGTAACGATGTATATTGCCTTTAATCGTCTAGTGTGTCACGGTATCTAGCTTGGAACTCTTCCAACATATTGTCCTTCCACTGAGGGTAAAGCCAATGTCTGTGACTGACATTCAGTCTACCTTACCACCCTGGAACCATTCCAGTGATTCTCCCCAGGATCGATTGATACCATCTCACTACACCTAGCGAGAATCCTAACATCCATTTAGATCTATCTCATAGACCCAAAATCCAAGATTCACGAGGTATCACATTGATCCTATATGGAGAATCCTTGTGATAAGAGGAGATTGACCGAGCGTAGCATAGGAAACTCCTTCCCTATCAAGAGTATGTCATCCACGTACTATACGAGGATCATCACCATACTCCCTACTACCCTTTTTGTATATACAAGGTTCATCTACCATTTTGATGAAGTCAAACTCTTTGGCTACCACATCAAAACAGATGTTCCAACTCCGCGATGCCTGATTTATCCCATAAAACAACTTACACACGTTTCCGCTTCTCCCACTGTCTACGAAGCCCTCTGGCTGTGTACTTATAAACGCTCTCTTCCAAATCACTATTTAGAAAAGCAATCCTGACACCCAACTGCTAGATATCGTAGTCATAGTATGTAGCAATGGCAAGTAGGATCTAGATGGACTTAAGCATAGCTTTGAAAGTCTCAACTTTTCCATGTACACCTAGTAATCTTCTCAAGATATACTTGCTCCTGATGGGGATTTAACCCTTCAAATAAAGCTACCAAAGTCCATACTTTGTTGGTGTATATGGATTCCATCTCAGATCGCTAAGCATCCAGCTATTCTCACAGAGTCCCCACTCTTGATGGCCTGCTCAAAACTAGTTGGGTCATTATCTTATGATGCAATCCTCGATACCACTGTCATAGAGAAACCGAAGTATCTCTCAGGTGGGTGAGTAACCCTACTAGATCGGCGGAGAGGCTGAGATTTGTTGGAAACTATTGAATCCTCCGGTTCTACCAAATCATCAGCTGTAGTTTATATAGCTGGAACTCCTTCCAGTTCTACCTCATGATCACTAATTTCTTCAAAAGAAATTCCTTTTCCAAAGGTGGCATGCTGAGAAACAAAACACTTTTTGCTCCCCAGTTTGGTAGAAGATATTCCCTTATGAATGCTTGGGATATCCAACAAACTTCCACCGAACTGACCTTGCCTCGAGTTTGTCCGGATTTTGCTTTAGACAACCCTAAATCTTAACATTCTTAAGAGATGGGCTCTTTCCATACCATATCACATATGGAGTGGTAGGTACCTGATTTGGTTGGAACCCTATTCAATAAGTATGCATCTTCTCAAGTGCATAACCCCCAAAAGGAAATAGGTAACTCAGTAGTACTCATAGAGCACACTATATCACATAGGGTGCGATTGCTCCGCCCCGATATACCGACGTGCTGTGGTGTATACGGAGGAATAATGCTGAGAGAGAATCTTATTCTCGTTTAGAATAGTTCATGAATTCCGTGCTCAAGTAATCTCCTCCCTGATCACATCAAAGGACATAATACTTATACCCGTTTTGGTTCTCTACTTCTAACTTATATTCATTGAATTTCTCAAAAGGTTCAGACTTGTGTTTCAACAGGAACATATGTTCGAATCTTGAGAGAATCTTGAGAGATAATCAATGAATGTAATGAAGTACAAAGAACCGGTCCTGGCATGTGTAGACAGGGGACCTTACATACATCATCATGTATCAATCCCAAGAGTTCACTAACTCTTTCTCTGTTTCTAATAAACGGAGCTGTGGTCATCTTATCTTTGTGACATGACTGGCAAGTTTCACAAGATGTAAATTCAAACAGATTTAAATATGCATCTAAATGTAACTTAGCTAGTCGGGTCGCAGTTGATATGACCTAGTCTACAAATACCTCAAGAAGGATTCGTTCATTTCTGAACTCTTCCTCTTGTGTGTGTTCTATACATTAAGAACTGTAGTTTGATTTAGAACGTATATGCTTTTAGATAACGTGCCTGAACCGATCAACTCTTGATATTGGAAATGTTCAAAACATTATCCAAAAATACAAAATTATATCCTTCTTTACTAATAAAGAGACCGATATGATGTTGTATATCAGGTTCGGTATCTAATAACATTCATTCAGAATCAATGTATTTGGTAATACAGGGTGATAACTGCCAACAAACTTGGCTGCAACACTTGCACCATTTCCAACTTTTGAAACTTATCACCCGTTCTCAGTTCTCTACCTATCTGTAGCCCATGTAACATATTACATATGTGGGATCCTGATCCGGTATCTCATACCCAGGATGTAAAGGTTACTGAGAAACAGTTCTCGGTAATGAACAAACCCGAAGAAGATGCATCATTATGTACTTTCTTCGTTTGGGCGGCACGGGAATTCTGGTAACCTCCAATTTTCTGCTCGGTCTTTTAACAATTATAAGTTGGAGCGGGACCAACGTTCCCTAGCGCAGTATAACAAGCGGGTTCGGTCAATACATCCGTATTATTATCTTGATTAAGACGTGACATGGTCGCTACCTGGAGAGAGAGAGAAGAAAACACTCAGCGTATGCTCTTACAAGATTAGATTGGTTATTAATATATGTAATCAGGATGGCTCCCACTGTTTTAGTCAAATCTTCCTTCAAACCTAAAAGGAAAGACTAGCCGGGATTAATTACACCTTACAAGTTCGCCAATGTTTCAGCCAGGCCAGTGCCGGTACTTTGAGGGAGGTTCCCCGTGCTTTCGCACGGACCTAATTAAAATAAACCTCATTTTCCCAGGGGCGTAACCCCGTTAACACCTTTCTAGACACCTACTTGATCGGCTAATTGTAATGTGTAAAAACTCTCCCAGGAGTAACTCTTACTCGCAGTGGGTATCGGGATCCAACTATCTCATAGGAGGTATGCAATCTCATTGCAAATTTCAACACTTGAAATTCCCGATAATATTTTACCCCTAGCATCCTATGACCTTGACGAAAGCCAACAAACCATAGGCTACTATTCAAGTTCAACCCGTCATTTCCTGATTGAATTAAACCCACCTGCACGACCCTTGACGAAAGCCAACAAAGTCGAACGACTACCCTAACTCAATCACATCATATGCTTATACAGATAAGCATAAATAACTACCGCACACTACGCCTTGACGAAAGCCAACAAACGTAGCACGAATACTATGAAGTACTTATCTGAAATGACGGAGGGCTACGACAGGTTTTTAAGAAAACCTTTTGCGTAATGAACTTGATATCGTCGTAGAATCGAGTGATTTTTGAATGGAGTGTTATTGAGGCCTTTGCTATTTTTGCTAAAGAGGTCACTCCTGATGAAGGGATCTCGGCTCTTTCCTTATCGAATAAGGTGCAGGATATTTCACAAATACCGCTGTGCAAAGCAAAACTATAGAAGCAATCAAAAGACAAACCGAGTGTGTAGCATCTGCTAGTTTCTCTAAAGAGGTCACTCCCGGTGAAGGGATCTCGGCTCTTTCCTTATCGAATAAGGTGCTGGATATTCTACAAGGAATACCGCTATGCAAAGCAAGAACTAGAGCTACCAGTTTTTAAACAAGTTTCTACAACATCTTTAGGTTTCTTTTATTTCATTAATCTCATTAATGAAGTCCCATTTTATTATGCTTCACAAGCATCACATTTGAAACGAAATCAGCAATATAACATATATCTCATATATATAATATAAACATTCGTCTCAGGCAGTAATATGATCTCATCACAGAACATTGCAGCAGAAGAATCACATATGAAATATTGGATATACTAGGAATTCCGTGTTTTAAGTTAAGCCAGTATAAAATACGGATTCCATGGTCGCGATGAATAGACAAACCCACATCCCTAGACCCCTACGAGAGCGGCAAGTAACCCTACCAATTCTAGAGTTAGGAGACCCGGTCTCGACTCCTCAAGATGGTCTTCCACTGTATCCTAGAACCCGGTTACTTGTGCTCCCCGCCTTGGGTCTATCCTAATGCGAAAAAGTAAATAATATATGATGGTGACATCATCCTCAACCCGGAAGTGCCCCAATAAAAGAATATTACATACAATGAATTTTACATGAATGAAAATGAAAAACTCTCATCTCACAAAAAAAACCCGGCTATTCAAAACACGACGATCCAATATAACATATCACAGCAACACATAACATCACATATCATCAACGTAAGTAAATATGCGTACTCCAGTTGTCGTTGATTTATAGCACCGAAACCGGCGATACACTACATATTACACTTACGGTCGCAGAAAAGAAAGTGAAAAACTACAACAGTTGGAATCCGCAACCACCTTAGACATCATAAACCCAACGTATCTCATACTTTGGATTTCATGCCTAACCAAATGAATTCCTCAGACATCGCATGCCTAACAATTATAAACCCCGCATTTTAGTCTCAATCTTGAAAACACTTTTCAACATCTAGTCGGGCAATTCAACAAGATTCCCGATATTCTGATCGAATGCTCGTCGGAAACTTTAGTAGACGGCCGCACCCCCCGATACTGTCGACGAAGTGCACTAAAGAGGAACACCGCTGCTCCGAGCACCCGAACGGATACTTTTGGCAATAGGGTTCTCCTACAGTCACTTGGTCGGGGCTATGGGGCGTGGCTATCTATTAAGTTTACCCGGCGAGTATCCGCGTACGCTACGTGATTGCGACGGACTTTTGATCGCATCAAAATCTCGTGGCAACCGATCAAATGAGACTAAACTGCTAGATTTATAACATTCAAATTAGTTATCTCATAACTACTTGTGGATTCCAAATATTGTAGCACATTCCAGATAAATAGACAATATTAAACTTTCCGATCGAATAAACAAACACCTATGATTTCCCAAATAGCTCAACACTTGAGCGGAGTTCAAAAAGTCCCAGAACATGTCACAGCCGCTTTGAACCAGCCGTACAAGGGTCAAACCAACGCCTCACATGTGGCAACGCTAAACTACCACAAACCATATGGTTCAGTGGCGGTTTTGACAGTCACATAATCGAGTTAAGGTTACATTCTTCTAGAGGGTCCACAAATTCGCTTGCATGATTTTCTGAAAGTTTTATACTCAGGAAAAATCCAACACTTGAAAGTTTTCCGACAGGGGAAAAAGTGAGTTATTGATATTCGTTCGAACTTTTTAACACATTCTAAATTACCCGGAAAAACTTAAACGAAGTTTAAACTTTCCGATCGAATCAACGAGTTCCCAATAATTCCCAGAATGCTCAACACTTGAGTAGAATTAAAAATTCCCAGAAGCATGAAAAAGTACCCAAGAATTAACCCGTGAAATATTAGCCACTAACTTCCAAAGTTGGCCGCGGAACCGTCGCCAAACGCATGGTTTGGCCGCGGTTCCACGGTCTCTTGAGTGAGTTATGGTTTCGTACTTCACAGTAATCCTTAGAATTCCCTGCATGATTTTCTGAGTATTTTTAATATGAAAAATTTCAACTTTTGAAATTTTTTTCAGAAAGTGGGATTTATCGGGGTTTCGGAGTTCGATCGGACTTCAAACTTCGTCTAGACAACGCCTAATGCTCTAGCTTGGCTCTGATACCACTGTAGAGTTAGCTTAGCACCTTAGCAAGGTTTTGGCAAGCATCAAACATGCTATATTAAAATTTTTGGGGTGCTAAACAAACCAACCAAGTAATCGAACTAGAGAATTAGGGTAAACTTTATAAGTAAACAACTTTACTTCTAAGAGTTAGGGATTACAACCTTTGTAGTCCATTCCTTCGCTTCATAAGCTCCGTGTTGAGGTCCCTTCGCTGCGATCATCAAGTACCCGGACTCTAGAGAGGCTCCATGAAGAGAAAGATGCAAGCTTGCTTCCAATCTTCAACTATTAAGATGATCTACCTTGAAGAATCTCAAACCCAAGCTCTTGCTTCACTAATCAAGTATTAGCAAAGCAAACACCCTAATCTAAGTGGCTAGAATAGATGAGGATGATAAAGTAGGAATTTTGCTCTCTTTTGTTTTCATATTCTCACATATAAATATCACAAATGAAAAAGCTAGTGAAGCTTTTCATCAAAGTAAGAAGAAGAAGATGATGATCAAAACCTTTTGTCATGAATAATGAATTATATGTTGTGGTTACAAATCCAACCATGGGTTAAGAATGATAGAGCTAACCCTTGTAGAGAATTAACTAGAGGCTAAGGTTTGGGTTGGGTTAAGAAATATCTTCATAAAATATCAAGAATGCAGACAAAAGTCAAAGCTTCATGGAAGCTTCATGCAAAAGATAACCCTAATCCAAACCCTAACCAAGTTTAAACCCTAAACCTTTGTTAAATTTGTAACCCTAACATGTTACAATATTATATATCACATATACAATATATTTTGTAACAACATAAAATAATACAATTAACATATATCGCATATATATCAATGTATTATCCCGTGAGAAAATGAATCAATAAAGCGAGCTTATATTAGTTAATCTAATGTAATATATCTCATATATAATATACATTAAATTATCAAATCAACACTTGATCCGATAATCTGGCTATTTCACAAATAACCGACTAATATAATCTGTATCAGTTCATTGAATCAACACTTGATCCGATGACCCGGCTATATCACATATACCCGGCCGATATCATATATTGCGAGAATATAATACGGTATCGCATACACGTATTATTCTCGGTCCCGCACATATCACATATGGGCTCCTACTCCGTTTTGCCTGAGCCAGGAAACCTCTGTGTAGGACTCTAAAGAATCGTCAATACGCCGGCAGTAGGTGATGATCATATCAAAACACCCACAAGCTGCAAGCGGTTAGCTAAACGTAACAGCCACCCGTGTATTGAGCAATCAGAAGATCAACAAGCAAGCCTATACATTCTCCTGCGAATCCAATCAGTAACACTACCGTACAGTCCGGTCTCTTCGTATGATATGTCGCATTTCTCGCCTAGGGGTGGTAAATGTCAGACCCCAGTAGCTTGATAAGTCGTGTCGATATGAGATCCATAACAGCTTGAGAAACTACTGATAACTCTTACGAGTAAATCTCAGCAATCCTGGCCAGGGATTTCCAGTTATGGCCAATAAAGCACAGCGCAACGTTAACTCCCTATACCGGGAGAGAAGAAACCTCTCCTATCGCTCATTGCCTCCATGTGATTCAGGACTGTACCCAAAAGCAACCGTTTTGCACGACCTCTTGGACGTGGTATGATGGAAATCAAAGCACAGTGGGAATCACACAAGACTCTATGACGATCTCGGGTTTACAGACTAACCTGTATCAGTGTCACCAGAGAACCGCCATCTGACGTGAGGTATAATACCATCTGGGAGTTCTCGGTGAGTCCGTCCAGTGTACCCAGTCTCTACTGAGCACCTGTATACTGTCTCTGATGTCAAACGCCAATGGATATGGGATCATCCATCGCCCATCTACATGGGTCGAGAAGCATACGCTAGTCTACTCTGGTATATCGATGCCTTATCTCGATACACCTACGACTAGGAACATTTGAAGGATGTACTTAGCGACTACACTGTCCCCACTAATATGATTTAGATCATAGTCCTGGTAGTTAAGTACTCATCCTAAGGGCTTTATCAACATGTAACATAAAGACTATCAGAGTACATGTTAAGATAAAGGGCAACCTGATAGCATACTATCATGTCGAGCAAGAAAGTCCTCACTATATATGTCCAAGCATCCACTACAATATACATCGTATGTACAGTAATGGCCTCTAGGGCATACATATCACTAACAATCTCCCACTTGCACTAGGGCCATCTGTTGTGGTATCGCATATCCAACAATCAGCTGGTGTTGAAGTATCTCATACTCAACCATCCCATAAAAGTCACTTCTGGAAAATAGGCCTTTGTGAGTGGATCCGTGCTGTTGTCCTCTGTATCTACTCTCCTGACATCGATCTCCGTGGAGATCATCCATCTCCATGATCAGGTGGTACTACCTAAGAATATGTCTCGACCTCTGATAGGACGGGGGTTCCTAGGCATAAGCCACAGCTCCATTGCCACACAATGGTAGGAACAAAGTTCACCTCATGAACTGATATATATCCAGACTGCCTCTTTGTTAGTATCCTTGGTAACGATGTATATTGCCTTTAATTGTCTAGTGTGTGACGGTATCTAGCTTGGAACTCTTCCAACATATCGTCCCTCCACTGAGGGTAAAGACAATGCCTGTGACTGACATTCAGTATACCTTACCACCCTGGAACCATTCCAGTGATTCTCCCCAGGATCGATTGATACCATCTCACTACACCTAGCGAGAATCCTAACATCCATTTAGATCTATCTCATAGACCCAAAATCCAGGATTCAGGAGGTATCACATTGATCCTATATGGAGAATCCTTATGATAAGAGGAGATTGACCGAGCGTAGCATAGGAAACTCCTTCCCTATCAAGAGTATGTCATCCACGTACTATACGAGGATCACCACCATACTCCCAACTACCCTTTTTGTATATACAAGGTTCATCTACCATTTTGATGAAGTCAAACTCTTTGACTACCACATCAAAACAGATGTTCCAACTCCGCGATGCCTGATTTATCCCATAAAACAACTTACACACGTTTCCGCTGCTCCCACTGTCTACGAAGCCCTCTGGCTGTGTACTTAGAAACGCTCTCTTCCAAATCACTATTTAGAATAGCAATCCTGACACCCAACTGCTAGATATCGTAGTCATGGTATGTAGCAATGGCAAGTAGGATCTGGATGGACTTAAGCATAGCTTTGAAAGTCTCAACTTTTCCATGTACACCTAGTAATCTTCTCAAGATATACTTGCTCCTGATGGGGATTTAACCCTTCAGATAAAGCTACCAAAGTCCATACTTTGTTGGTGTATATGGATTCCATCTCAGATCGCTAAGCATCCAGCTATTCTCACAGAGTCCCCACTCTGATGGCCTGCTCAAAACTGGTTGGGTCATTATCTTATGATGCAATCCTCGATACCACTGTCATAGAGAAACCGAAGTATCTCTCAGGTGGGTGAGGAACCCTACTAGATCGGCGGAGAGGCTGAGATTTGTTGGAAACTATTGAATCCTCCGGTTCTACCAAATCATCAGCTGTAGTTTGTATAGCTGGAACTCCTTCCAGTTCTACCTCATGACCACTAATTTCTTCACAAGAAATTCCTTTTCCAAAGGTGGCATGCTGAGAAACAAAACACTTTTTGCTCCCCAGTTTGGTAGAAGATATTCCCTTATGAATGCTTGGGATATCCAACAAACTTCCACCGAACTGACCTTGCCTCGAGTTTGTCTGGATTTTGCTTTGGACAACCCCAAATCACTGTTGGAGATAGTGCCCTCAGAGTCAATTATTGGATCACAGGCACGTGAGTGCAAAGATTGAGGAGGACCTATGCCGGTAGGACAGTCTTACTCATGATGATAGTATGCTATCTGGTTTATCTTTATCATCGTGTACTGCTTTAGGTGACCTTACGAGTCGCTATTATACGTTGATAGAGCCCCTAGGATTCTTGCTTGACTACCAGCAGTATGAGAGCGATCATATACGTGAGAGCTGGAGTCTATAAGCAAATCCTTAAAAGGTCCCCAGTCATGGGAGTTTCGAGACAGGGCATCGATACTCCAGAGTAGACTAGTGTATACATTCGAGACCCCGACGAGGGGCGGTGGCCGGTCTCACAAGCCACTGGTGTCAGTTGGTTCACCTAAGATGTATACAGGTGCTCATTCGGTTATGAGTACACCGGACAGGACTCGCCGGGAGCCTGCTAGTTGGTATTATACCTGACGTCAGATAGCAGTTCCCTGGTGACATGTGTACAGGTTAGTTCATCGACCTGAGATCGTCATTTGTCTCGTGTGAGTTCCCACTGTGCTTTGATTACTACCCTACCACGGCTCAAAGGAGTCGTGCAAACAGGTTTTAGTTGGGTACAATCCCGAGCCACATGGAGGCAGTGAGTGGATCTGCAGGGGTTCGTCTCTCCCGGTATTGGGGGTGAGGTCGCGCTGTGCCTAGGAGAGCCAGTACATGAAAAGTCCTTGGCCAAGGCAGGAGATTTGCTGGTAGGTATTCCAGTAGTATCTCAGGGTGTTCTGGGCTACACTCCGACACGACTTGTACCGCTATTGGGGGTCTGACTTTTACCAACCCCCTAGGCCCGCCATGCGATGCTCATAGATGAATGGACCGGACTGTACGGATATTGTCACTGACAGGCTCAGTAGGGTGTCAGGATGAGTTCGCTCATCGACATCCCTTTTGGTCAATAGCTGGTGGCCCGTCACGTATGGCTAATACCTCTGACGTGCTAGTGGTTAAATCCACAGCCATAGTATTGACGAGTCTTTAGAGTCCACCACACACAGTTACTCAAGTTTCGGGCGAAACGCTGTAGAGGCCGTATGGAGATATGGCAGGGTTCGATCAGATACGTGCTGTATTGCACGGATCGTGATCAGACGGATTTTACTAGCCGGCTTTGGCTTAAGCCGGATCCTAGTATTAGACAGTGTAGTTTTGTCTCTTTGCATTTGTGTTCAGTGGGAATACAAATGCGGGCATGTATATGCAGTAGTGGGGTTTTCCTGCAATTTATTACGGGATCAGTTTTCTGAAGTTGCCAGTTTGCATTCCGTTCCGGCCGGTTTTCCTTTGTTCCTTCACGGCCGGACTTTTCGATGGAGGGGGTTATTTGCAAGTGTGCAAATAACATTAGTGGAGGGGTTTCTTGCATTTGTTCCTTCATAATCATTAGATTCCCTTTTAATCAATTGGCTTGCATTTATGAGATTGGTTATGAAAGGATTGGTTTTGAAGTGAGGGTGACCTTTTTCTTTTCATTATCTTGCCATTTCCTCTCTTGATGAGGCATTGTAATTTTCCTCTCTCTCCACCATTCTCATTATGGGAGGCCGGCCACAATTGGGGAGGGGTGATATTTTAGGAGTGGGAAAATTATTCTATCTTCATCTCATTCTATGGTTGCAAAATACTAGCTCCATATCTCATTGCTCTTTTCCATTCTCCTTCCTCCATCAAGGCAACTACACTAAACCCTAAAGAGACATGGTTTCTACACTTGCCTACTATAAATCTTGGACGCGTCGTCTAGCTAACTTCGCGCCCGAGTTGCCTCGGTCCAGAGGTGGGAGCCCGTAAACGAACCCAGCTACGTGGTGCCTTTCCGACGAGGAGGTGACAGACGGAGATTCCGCGGGAGATCGGAGTGGAGACGAAGACCGAAGGACACGGATCGCTTGGTATAACTCTCTACCCATCTTGTTGTTTGCTAGTAGCTAGGTTAATGGCCCGATTCAGGTTAAAAGTGCGCGGTGGTGCCGGTTTGCTAGTTTGCAAAGTTTTTCGTTTCCGCATTTCCGGCGTCGGATCGACGGCCGGGGCGCCGCCGCGGACTTACAATGGTATCAGAGCCTCGCCATTAACCATGCCTAGCTTGCTATAGTATGTTTAGAACTCGATCAAACAAAAATCCCGAAAGCCCGATTTCAAGTTGCACGGTTTCTGTCGAAATTTTTTTAGAGTCTAAAAATTTTTCAGGTTGTTGCAGAATACTGTGCAGGGAATTCTAAGCACTCTGTGAAAAATTGGTCACGTGATCTCACCATATCACCGCGGAACCGCGGCCAAACCCATGATTGGGCCGTGGTTCCGCCGCGCTTTTGACTGTTCATTTGACCAAATTTTTGCAAAGAGCTTTTGAGTTGAAAATAGGGGTTTTGGGATATTCTTTTTGGGCCCAGATTTTCTGTAAGTGCTACAGTACTGCTTGGGGCCCACTTCGATAAATTTGTTCGATCGGATATTTCAAACATGCTAGTTCACAGTATTTACATTATATCTGCGACCGTGAATGTCACTTGATCGGTAAATCCAGTCTAACTGCTATAGCTCTTTTAGACGGATTTGCGAACGTGACATTCACGTTGATGTTCTGTGTTGTGCTGTGATGTTGCGGATTGGTCGTGGAGGATAGCCTGGTTGCAATGTTAGTACAGTTTTGTTTTATATGTACATTTGATATTGCGGGGCGAGCGTCCGACATGTGGACTGCCGTCACTGCCTGTTTGTATTATTCTTTTGGGGCACAACCGGGTCGAGGTCGATGTACCCGTTGTATGTATATTTTACTTTCTGTACTAGGATTACCCCGCGGTGGAGTGCACGGATAGTCGGGTTCTAGAGGGCAACGAGCACGCATCTCATGGCATTGAGACGGAGGGGGCTTTACTCTAGAATTGGCGGGCTATTCGCCGCACTCGTAGGGGGTATAGGTTGACCCAGGAGGGGTGCCCAAGTTACCGGATTCCGTGAAGTGCTGGGTGGTCCATTCATGTTGTTGAAGGGGGCTGCCTCGCTTCAGGTTTTGGCGGGTAACTTGTCGCGCCCGTAGGGGTCTAGGATCTCATTGCACAGGCTATCCACACGACCAAGGAAACGTCGGGTTTCAGTAGCGGCTCTATGAAACCTGGGGATCCCAGATATTTGTATTGTTCTGTGATGCTGGTTACATTTCTGTGTTGTTGCTTTTTATCACGCCTTGAGCGAATATTATATATTGATATATATACTAGTAGATGTTGTATATGTTTTGCATCCGTGCTAGTCCAGTCCCCGCTCTGTCGTTAGTTAGCTAACCTAACGGGTGATGACGGGACCCAGTGGCGAATGCGGATGGCATATACGTACGTCATTATTTTTGTTCTTTATGGTGTGATCAATTGATGGGACTGCGTTGATTCGGATCAATGCAAGATAAAAAAACCTATTCTGATGTTGTTGGAACATTTTTCAAAAAGCTGTTATTGCAAGGGCGTTCTCTTTTGTTTTGCATCGTGGTATTCAGTTGGAATATCCTGCTCCTCAGTCGACGAGGCAAGGGCCGAGATCCCTTCACCGGGAGTGACCCCTTGGACAGAAGTTTGCATCAGGGCAATAACTTCACTATAGCCGATTACTTTTGCTTTGCATCGTGGTATTCAGTTGGAATATCCTGCACCTCATTCCATGGGGAAAGAGCCGAGATCCCTTCACCGGGAGTGACCTCTTTAGCAAAGGTTTTCGTCACTATATTTTTTAAAAGCTATCCGTTCTTTCAACGATATCAAGTTCATTACGTTAAAGGTTTTTTCCAGAAACCATTCGTAGCCCTCCGTCGTTTCATATGGATAGTTAATAGTATTCAAGATGTGTATGTTGGCCAAAGTCAAGGCACAGTGTTTGGTAGCTGTTGGGTATTCATATGCAGCATAGATAGATGCGTTGGTTTGGGACAGTCGTATAGCCTTGTTGGCCAAAATCAAGGGGTTGTACGGGTGGGTTCAAATTAACCTGGAGAATGACGGGTATAACTTGACATGTGACTTATGATATGTTGGCCAAAGTCAAGGTCATAAGAGCATGGGGCAAAAATCCACATCGGGAGTTTCTAAAGAAACTGAAACTTGCCAGATATGCGCATACCTTCTGGAGTGTGATAACGTGAGCGGATTCCGTCACGTTATCATGCGATGATAGTTGGATCCCGATTCCCACTGATGAGTTGGTTTACTCCTCGGGTGATCCCGGCTAATTCTTCTTTCAGGTTTGGGGAAGAATTTGACGTTACAGTGGGAGGTTTCCAGATTAGATAAAGTGATAACCATTCTGATCTAGGTTAGAGTGCATGCTGAGTGTTTCTTTTCTCTCTCTTTCTTTGGCAGCGACCATTGACCCGACCCTAGACTATGACTCAGTGACCAAGTTGACCGAACCTTCTTAACACTGGCTTTTGGATTGTCAGAGTTGCAAACCTCATTGCCACTCCTACTTTTACCCTTTTCTCCGGGACACCCCGTATTACTACGAACGTCCACTTCCATTGGACAAAACCATCGTATGGTTATATACGAACTCAAAGGAATTCGAGGATGGTTTCTGGTTCTGGAGAAAACGAACAGGATTATTCAGTTGTCTTTTCCTTTTACCTTCTCTCAGGTTGCGAGTACTCCTTGGTTTAGGAGATAGTACACCTATTACACAAATTGGATAAGTCTTCTTCCAAACCTTAGGCTGGTGCCGAACGGTAGGGAATGAAGAAAATCAATTAGCCTAACGGTGTACAGAAGGTATTAAGTTAAGACAAAGAAAGGGATTAGTAAGAGGGCAAAGTAAATTGCGACTGCTATTCACGACCAAACCAAGTATTTCTTCGCCAATCCTAAATCACCTTGGTATTTCTCCAGGACACTCCGTATCACTACGAAGATCCCAAGTTTATTAGATAATCCATCGTATGGTTATATACGAACTCGAAAGGAACTTGTTCCAGTTCGGGGATGGATTCTGGTTCAGGAGAAATAGGAATAAGGTTTATTCGGTTGTCTTTTATCTTCACCTTCTCTCGCATTGCGAGTGCTCCTAGGATTAGGACAGTACACCCATTATGCTTATTGGATAGTCTTCTTCCAAACCATAGGCTGGTGTCGAACGGTAGGGAAGGAAGAAAACCATTTGGCCTAAAGGGGTGTACAGAAGGTAATGACTAAAGACATATAAAGGGATTTGGAGAAGTGGAAAAGAATTATACGGTTACAGTTGTGAATCTGGATAATGGAAAAGGCATTACTAGGAATACCCAGATACCCCATCGAAACATTTCAATGTTTCAGTATTACTGTGTACTGTTAAAAGAAAACTGGTTTCCCAATTAGTCCTTACTCCAGGGTATGTATTTACTAGGTTTGATTCTCTCATCTGTATGGTTTTACAGATGATGAGTGGGAGTAAGTTATTGGGAATTAGGTGACCATCCTCATTATATCGGGATTCGTTGTAATTGGTGATATTTGAGGAAGTCACCTGGGTTGTTTGCCGGTCGGCAAATATTTGGTTTTGAATATCTGTTGTTATGCACCAATTTCAAATTGATATATCTGTACGTCTATTTTTATAGAGTGAGATATACCTTTTTGAAATTATGTCTATGACATTTACCTATATCAGTGGATGGTTAGGTAAGGAGCATTGAACAGCGGTGTAATTCTTCTTAACCATAAGTACAGTTTTCAACCTACGACACACAGTGAATGAGTCATTTGACTCAAGGGACTTATACAGAGTTATGTGTATTGTCCAGTGTCCATTAGGACAGAGGGGTAGGTACTCGTACTATATTCGGTTTACTTATGACTTCTCTAGTTTTAGACAGCTGTTTCGTAGAAACACAGGGTCTGAGTTTGGAGAAGTTATAGGTATAAGAATAGAGTAGAGAACCAGGTATTGCAAGTATCGGGATTCTTCAAGGTGATCGAAGATGTAGATACTTGTGTATGGTATTCAGTTGATAGTAATGATTAAGAGAACTTGCTTCTCTTTCAGGTTACTCATAATTGGAAGTATTCCTAAGTTGAGTAACGCTGATCGGCCTCCTTCCATTTAGTTGACATGCACTGGAGACAGCTGCATGATTTGAATCTGGTTCAATTAAATCAGTGCCTCTGTTCCTGTATTGGATATAGAACAGTTCATATCTTGACATTGTTAAGATACGGGGAGTTGTCCAGCTTATGCTTAAAACCAGACTCTGGATGACTCAAGGCACGTTTCTGTAATGGCTGTTTGTGGGTTGACCCGGGCTATGACGAGGGTTGACTTTCTACCATCTGGAAGATCAATAGTGATATTGTTCTTGACTCGCCACAGTTTTAATTAAAAATGGATTTTTTCAGAAAACAGAAGTGGGAGTATGGTAGAACTGGAAGTGATTCCAGAACCGCAAACGATTACTGAAGATTTGATAGGAACTTAAAGATTCAATCTGGTTTGACATTCCATTGGCCACTCCGCAGATATGGTGGGTAACCTCAGGCGCTCGAGAGGTACTTCGGTATGCTCAAGGATGGTGGCAGGGAGGTTCTTGTTTACCCAGACTTGCCATTACTGTTGTTCCAGACTGTGAGACCCGGCAGGAGGATGAGTATAGTGTCATTCTAAACTAGCTTTAGAAGTGCACGTGTATATGATTCTGCCAGAGGTTTGTCGTAGTCAGTGGGAGCAGCGGAAGCATGGTGGACAAGTGGCTTATGTCTATTTATAGACTAAAGCAGATATAGCGGAGATAGATCATCTATTTCTGACGTGACAGTCATAGGTTTGACTTCATCAGAATAGGGGATGGATCTGTTAAGAAGGTAGTAGGGTGTGATGTCCTGGTATTTGGATGACATACACAGAGTAGGAAGTGAAATTCCTATACTACGATCGGTTATACTTTGGTCGTCACACAGTGGTTTCTCCACATGGGACTTGGATATAATATCAAGACATTCTGGTCACTAGATCTATAGTTTTAAATCTAGATTTGGGTAGTTTCCCAATCTGGGTACTTAGATAGCATTCTATGAGTATTTAGAATGGACGACTCCTGGCACGGTAGTGTACCTGCAGGTGATGGAGTCACCTTCTCTAAAGGTGTCTTACAGACTAAAGTAGAAAGGGATGTGCATGATTGGCAGATCACTTGCTTAGGCAATTGAGTCAATCGTGAGATGTCAAGTACCACACCAGATGTTGTTCTTGCAGTAGATGCAATAAGTTGATATTGATCCAATCCTGGGGAAACAGTCGAAAGCAGTTTTAGAACATAAGTGGATGTTCTAGGGATATGATAACGACAGCCTCCTTTAGGAGACGGTTATCATTCTAGGCTCCCAAGGTGATCTGGATGATAGAGTGGCTGTCAGAGTTATAGTTTTCCCTCTGACGAGGGGCAGTATTTTGGACAGGTGGTCCAGGCGGATACTAAGGGAAGGATGGCGCATGATACTGATTAAGTTCAGTTGACGATACAGTCTAAGAAGTTTGGATTTGGAGTTCATTTATGAGCTAGGTCCCATCAGACATCCAGTCATTCTAAGACAGGTATTGCTCATTTCGGGAGATGGCTTTCTCCACGAACATGGGATATAGAGAGACATAGAAAAAATATCACAGCGGATCCATTCACTGAGGCTATTCCTCGAACGCAATAGTTTCGCAAACGAGCTTTGTGAGACTGACTAGTAGAGGAGTTGGGTGTTCGGTATCACACGGGCTGTGAGTATGCGACATCGCAATAATTAGCCTTGAGTGCAAGTGGGAGATTGTTGGAGATAGTACCCTCAGAGTCAATTATTGGATCACAGGCACGTGAGTGCAATGATTGAGGAGGACCTATGCCGGTAGGACAGTCTTACTCAAGATGATAGTATGCTATCTGGTTTATCTTTATCATCGTGTACTGCTTTAGGTGACCTTACGAGTCGCTATTACACGTTGATAGAGCCCCTAGGATTCTTGCTTGACTACCAGCAGTATGAGGGCGATCATATACGTGAGAGCTGGAGTCTATAAGCAAATCCTTTAATGGTCCCTAGTCGTGGGAGTTTCGAGACAGGGCATCGATACTCCAGAGTAGACTAGTGTATACAGTCAAGACCCCGACGAGGGGTGGTGGCTGGTCTCACAAGCCACTGGTGTCAGTTGGTTCACCTAAGATGTATACAGGTGCTCATTGGGTTATGAGTACACCGGACAGGACTCGCCGGGAGCCTGCTAGTTGGTATTATACCTGACGTCAGATAGCAGTTCCCTGGTGACATGTGTACATGTTAGTTCATCGACCTGAGATCGTCATTTGTCTCGTGTGAGTTCCCACTGTGCTTTTATTACTACCCTACCACGGCTCAAAGGAGTCGTGCAAACAGGTTTTAGTTGGGTACAGTCCCGAGCCACATGGAGGCAGTGAGTGGATCTGCAGGGGTTCGTCTCTCCCGGTATTGGGGGTGAGGTCGCGCTATGTAGGAGAGCCAGTACATGAAAAGTCCTTGGCCAAGGCAGGAGATTTTCTAGTAGGTATTCCAGTAGTATCTCACGGTGTTCTGGGCTACACTCCGACATGACTTGTACCGCTATTGGGGGTCTGACTTTACCAACCCCCTAGGCCCGCCATGCGATGCTCATAGAAGAACGGACCGGACTGTACGGATATTGTCACAGACAGGCTCAGTAGGGTGTCAGGATGAGTTCGCTCATCGACGTCCCTTTTTGTCAATAGCTGGTGGCCCGTCACGTATGGCTAATACCTCTGACGTGCTAGTGGTTAAATCCACAGCCATAGTATTGATGAGTCTTTAGAGTTCACCACACACAGTTACTCAGGTTTCGGGTGAAACGCTGTGGAGGCCGTATGGAGATATGGCAGGGTTCGATCAGATACGTGCGGTATTGCACGGATCGTGATCGGACGGATTTTACTAGCCGGCTTTGGCTTAAGCCGGATCCTAGTATTAGACAGTGTAGTTTTGTCTCTTTGCATTTGTGTTCAGTAGGAATACAAATGCGGGCATGTATATGCAGTAGTGAGGTTTTCCTGTAATTTATTACGGGATCAGTTTTCTGAAGTTTCCAGTTTGCATTCCGTTCCGGCCGGTTTTCCTTTGTTCCTTCACGGCCGGACTTTTCGATGGAGGGGGTTATTTGCAAGTGTGCAAATAACATTAGTGGAAGGGTTTCTTGCATTTGTTCCTTCATAATCATTAGATTCCCTTTTAATCAATTGGCTTGCATTTATGAGATTGGTTATGAAAGGATTGGTTTTGAAGTGAGGGTGACCTTTTTCTTATCATTATCTTGCCATTTCCTCTCTTGATGAGGCATTGTAATTTTCCTCTCTCTCCACCATTCTCATTATGGGAGGCCGGCCACAATTGGGGAGGGGTGAGATTTTAGGAGTGGGAAAATTATTCTATCTTCATCTCATTCTATGGTTGCAAAATACTAGCTCCATATCTCATTGCTCTTTTCCATTCTCCTCCTCAATTCCTCCATCAAGGCAACTACACTAAACCCCAAAGAGACATGGTTTCTACACTTGCCTACAGCAAATCTTGGACGCGTCGGCTAGCCAACTTCGCGCCCGAGTTGCCTCGGTCCAGAGATGGGAGCCCGTAAACAAACCCGGCTATGTGGTGCCTTTCCGACGAGGAGGTGACCGACAGAGATTCCGCGGGAGATCGGAGTGGAGACGAAGACCGAAGTACACGGATCGCTTGATATAACTCTCTACCCATCTTGTTGTTTGCTAGTAGCTAGGTTAATGGCCCGATCCGGGTTAAAAGTGCGCGGTGGTGTCGGTTTGCTAGTTTGCAAAGTTTTTCGTTTCCGCGTTTCCGGCGTCGGATCGACGGCCGGGGCGCCGCCGCGGACTTACAATCACACCCTACTACCTTCTTACCAGATCCATCTCCTATTCTGATAAAGTGAAAGCCCATGACTGTCACATCAAAAATAGATGATCTATCTCCGCTATATCTGCTTTAGTCTATAAATAGACACAAGCCACTTGTCCACTACGCTTCCACTTCTCCCACTGACCACAACCACCCTTTGGCAGAATCATATACACGTGCACTTCTAAAGCTAGTTTAGAACGACGCTATACTCATCCTCCTGCCGGGTCTCATTGTCTGGAACAGCAGTAATGGCAAGTCTGGGTAAACAAGAACCTCCCTGTCACCGTCCTTGAGGCTACCGGAGTACCTCTTGGTTGCCTGAGGTTACCTACCATATCTGCGGAGTGGCTAATGTAATGTCAAACCTGATTGAATTTTTAGGTCCTATTAAATTTTCAGTAATCGTT
Organism: Agapanthus africanus; assembly: GCA_030015575.1. Taxonomy (NCBI): domain Eukaryota; kingdom Viridiplantae; phylum Streptophyta; class Magnoliopsida; order Asparagales; family Amaryllidaceae; genus Agapanthus; species Agapanthus africanus. Next base: position 57,812,525 of record JASDDO010000018.1, on the reverse strand, counting down.
TGCAGTTCTGGAATCACTTCTAGTTCTACCATACCCCTCTACTATTTTCTGAAAAAGTCCATTTTACTAAAACTATGGGGAGTCAAGAACAATATCACTATTGATCTTCCAGATGATAGTAAGTTAACCTTCGTCATAGCCCGGGTTAACCCACAAACAGCCATTACAAAAACGTGCCTTGAGTTATCCAAAGTCTGGTTTTAAGCATAAGCCGGATAACTCCATATACCTTAACATCGTTAAGATATGATCCATTCTATATACAATATAGAAACAGAGGCACTTATTTAATTGGAACCAGATTCAAATCATGCAGCTGTCTCCAGTGCATGTCAACTAAATGGAGGGATGCTGATCAGCATTACTCAACTTAGGAGTGCATCCAGATACGAGTAACCTGAAAGAGAAGCAAGTTCTCAAAACCATTACTATCAACTGAATACCAAACACAAGTATCTACATATTCGATCACCTTGAAGAATCCTGATACTTGCAACACGTGGTTCTCTACTTTACTCTTATACCTATAACTTCTCAAAACTTAGGCCTTGTATTTCTACGAAGCACGTGTCTAAAACTTGAGAAGTCACAAGTAAACAGAATATAGTACGAGGACTAATCCCTCTGTCCTAATGGACACTGGACAACATACAATACTTTGTATAAGTCCCCTGAGTCAATAACTCAAACCCTATGCGTCGTAGGTTGAAAACTGTACTATGGTTATGAAGAATTACACCGCTGTTGAATGCTCCTTACCTAACCATCAACTGATATAGGTAAATATCACAGACATAATTTTAAAAGGTTATATCTCACTTTATAAAATAAACGTACAGATATATCAGTTTGAAATTGGTGCATAACAACGGATATTCAAAACCAAATATTTGCCATCCGGCAAAAAACCCAGGTGATTTCCTCAAATATCACCAATTACAATGAATCCCGATATAATGAGGATGATCACCTAATTCCCAATAACTTACTCACACTAATCATCTGTAAAACCATATAGATGTGAGAGTCAAACCTGGTAAATACATACCCTGGAGTAAGGGTCTAATTGGGAAATCAGTTTTCAATTAACAATGCACAGTTAAACTGAAACATGAAAATGTTTCGAAGGGGTATCTGGGTATTCCTAGTAATGCCTCTTCCATTATCCAGATTCATGGCTGTAACCGTATATTTTCTTGTCATTTCTCCAATTCCCTTTATTTGTCTTTAGTCTTTACCTTCTGTACACCATCGTTAGGTTAAATGGTTTTCTTCCTTCCGTACCGTTTGGCACCAGCCTATGATTTAGAAGAAGACTATCTAATAAGCATAATAGGTGTACGCTCCTAATCCTAGGAGTACTCTCAACCTGAGAGAAGGTGATGATAAAAGACAACTGAATAAACCTTATTCCTATTTCTCCCGAACCAGAATCCATCCTCGAACTGGAACAAGTTCCTTCGAGTTCGTATATAAACATACGATGGATTTATCCAATAGAAGTGGATGTTCGTAATGATACGGGGTGTTCTGGAGAAATTCAAAGGTGAAATAGAAGTGGCGACAAAATATGTGGTTTGGTCGTGAATGATAGTAGTCGCAATTTACTTTGCCCTCTTTCTATTCCCTTTATATGTCTTTACTTATTACCTTCCGTACACCACACTTAGGCTAATTGGTTTTCTTCATTCCCTACCTTTCGGCACTTGTCTATGGTTTGGAAGTAGACTATCCTATAAGCGCAATAGGTGTACTCTCTCCTAATCCTAGGAGCCCTCACAACCTGAGAGAAGGAAAAAGGAAACGACAACCGAATAGTCCTATTCAATCTCTCCAGAACCAGAATCCATCCTCGAATCTGGAACAAGTTCCTTCGAGTTCGTATATAACCATACGATGGATTTATCCAATGGAAGTGGATGTTCGTAATAATACGGGGTGTTCTGGAGAAACTCAAAGGGTAAAAGAAGGAGTGGCAATGATGTATTCAACTCAGACAATCCAAAAGCCAGTGTTTTAAGAAAGTTCGGTTAACTTGGTTCATGAGTTTTAGTCAAAGGTCGGGTCGTGGTCGCGGCTAAAGAGAGAGAGAAAAGAAACACTCAGCGTGCTCTCAAACCTAGATCAGAATGGTTAATTACTTTATCTAATCAGGAAACCTCCCACTGTATCCTCAAATTCTCCTCCAAACCTGAAAGAAGAATTAGCCGGGATCATCTAAAATCACCCGAGGAGTAATCTTACTCATCAGTGAGAATCGGGATCCAACTATCATCGCATGATAACTTGATGGAAGCCACTCAAGTTATCACTGTAAGTGCACGGCGGCGCCCCGGCCTCCATCCCGAGGCTAAATGCAGAAGCGATGGTTAACTTTAATTTTCTTGAACTGGCACCACCGCGCACTAAAACCCGGATTGGGCCATTAACTAGTCCTAGCTAACTACAAGATGGGGAAGAGAGATATACCGACTGATCCGTGTCCTCCGGTCTTCTCGTCGTTGTCCCGATCTCCCGCGGAGTGTCCAGTCTCCACCTTGTCGCCAGAAGGGCACCACGTCGCCGGCTTCTTTTACGGGCTCCCACCTCTATACCGAGGCAACTCGGGCACGAAGCTGGCGAGTCGACGTGCCCAAGATTTGCTGTAGAGTATAGTGTAGAACTATGTCTCATTTTGGGGTTGTAGGGGCTGCTATTTGGTGGAGGAATGATATAAACTTTTGGAGATGGAACTTGTGGGGATTTTTGTGAAGCCAAAAGACTAAAAATCCCACACCACAAAAATGGGCAGCCCTCCTCCTCTATGGCCGGCCATGCATGAAAATTAGAGAGAGGAAAAAGAATGGGGAAGTGTAGGTATCAATAATGCAAGAAGAGAATCAAAAGATATCATGAAGGGAAATGATCACCAACACAAACCCACACTCCACCAACCACCAACAACCATGATGGCTTCAAAGGTCAAGCCATCATGAAAGAAGAAGAAGTCAAATGGTCAAGGGATGGTGCAACCATCATGACACAAGAATATGCAAAGACCCCCTTCCAAATTGCTTATTTGCACAAATGCAAATATGCCCTCCTTCACCAATCTTCGTCCAATGAAAGATACAAACGAAAATGGCCAAAACGGAAAGCAAACTGGCAACTCCAGAAAACTGGTCCCGTAATAAATTACAGGAAAACCCCGATACTGTGTATACACACCCGCATCTGTATTCCGACCGAAATACAAATGCAATGAGACAAAATCTACACTGTACTATACTAGGATCCGGCTTAAACCAAAGCCGGCTAGTATTATCCGTCCGATTCTGATCCGTGCAATACCGCACGTATCTGATCGAAGCCTGCCATATCTCCATACGGCCTCTACAGCGTTTCGCCCGAAAACTTGAGCAACTGAATGTGGGGGACTCTAAAGACTCGTCAACACCTTAGTTGTGGATCTAACCACTAGCACGTCAGAGGTATAAGCCAATACGTAACGGGCTACCAGGTATTGACCAAAAGGGACGTCGATGAGCGAACTCATCCTGACACTCTACTGAGCCTGTCAGTGACAATATCCGTACAGTCCGGTCCGTTATTCTATGAGCATCGCATGGCGGGCCTAGGGGGTTGGTAAAAGTCAGACCCCCAAAAGCTGTACAAGTCGTGTCGGAGTGTAGACCAGAACACCCTGAGATGCTACTGGAATACCTACCAGTAAATCTCCCGCCTCGGCCGAGGGCTTTGTGTAATGGCTCTCCTAGACACAGCGCGACCTCACCCCCAATACCGGGAGAGACGAACCCCTGAAGATCCGCTCACTGCCTCCATATGGCTCGGGACTGTACCCAACTATAACCTGTTTGCACGTCTCCTTTGAGCGTGGTAGGGTAGTAATCAAAGTACAGTGGGAACTCACACGGGACAAATGACGATCCTCAAGTCGATGAACTAATCTGTACACATGTCACCAGGGAACTGCCATCTGACGTCAGGTATAAGACCGACTAGCATGTTCCCGGCGAGTCCTGTCCGGTGTACTCATAACCCAATGAGCACCTTAGGTGATCCAACTGACACCAATGGCTTGTGAGACCGGCCACCGCCCCTCGTCGGGGTCTCGACTGTATACACTAGTCTACTCTGGAGTATCGATGCCCTGTCTCGAAACTCCCACGACTAGGGACCTTTTAAGAATGTGCTTATAGACCCCAGCTCCCACTTATATGATCGCCCTCATACTGCTGTTGGTCAAGCAAGAATCCTAGGGGCTCTATCAACGTGTAATAGCGACATGTCAGGTCACCTAAAGCAGCACACGATGATAAAGATAAACCAGATAGCATACTATCATTTCGAGTAAGACTGTCCTACTGGGACAGGTCCTCCCTCAATCATTGCAATCACGTGCCTGTGATCCAATAATTGACTCTGAGGGCACTATCTCCAACAATCTCCCACTTGCACTCAAGACTAATTATTGCGATGTCGCATACTCACAGCCCGTGTGATACCGAACACCCAACTCCTCTACTAGTCAGTTTCACAAAACTCGTTTGCGAAACTATTGCGTTCGAGGAATAACCTCAGTGAGTGGATCTGCTGCGATGTTTTTTTCTCTGTCTCTCTATATCTCAAGTTCGCGGAGAAAGCCATCTCCCGAAATGAGCAATACCTGTTTTAGAATGTGTCTGGATGTCTGATGGGATCTAGCTCATAAATGAACTCCAAATCCAAACTTCTTAGACTGTATCGTCAACTGAACTTAATCAGTATCCAGCGCCATGCCTCCCTCAGTATTGCCTTGGACCACCTGTCCAAAATACTGCCCCTCGTCAGAAGGAAAACTATAACTCTGACAACCTCCTTGTCGTCCAGATCACCTTGGAAGCCTGGAATGATAACTGTCTCCCGAATGAGGCTGTCGTTATCATATCCCTAGAACATGTACTTATGTTCTAAAACAGCTTCCGACTGTTTCTCTAGGATAGGATCAATGTCAACTTATCGCATCTAGTGCAAGAACAACATCTGGTGTGGTACTTGACATCTCATGATTGACTCAATTGCCTGAGCAAGTGATCTGCCAATCATGCACATCCCTCTCCCCTTTAGTCTGTAAGACACCTTTAGAGAGGGTGACTCCATCACCTGCAGGTACACTACCGTGCCAGGAGTCGTCCATTCTAAATACTCTTAGAATGCTGTCTATGTACCCTGATTGGGAAACCACCCAAATCTAGATCTAAAACCATAGATCTAGTGACCAGTATGTCTGATATAATGTCCAAGTCCCATGTGGAGAAACTACTGTGTGACGACCAAAGTATAACCGATCGTAGTATAGGAATATCTTTTCCTACTCTGTGTATGTCATCCAAATACCATGACAACACACCCTACTTCCTTCTCAACAGATTCATCCCCTATTCTGATGAAGTCAAACCTATGACTGTCACATCAGAAATTGATGATCTATCTCCGCTACACCTGCTTTAGTCTATAAATAGACATAAGCCACTTGTCCACCAATGCTTCCGCTGCTCCCACTGACCACGATAACCCTCTGGCAGAGTCATATAGATGTACACTTCTAAAGCTAGTTTAGAACGACGCTATACTCATCTTCCTGCCGGGTCTCACGGTCTAGAACAACAGCAATGGCAAGTGTGGGTAAACAAGAACCTCCCTGCCACCGTCCTTGAGCATACCGAAGTACCTCTCGGGTGCCTGAGGTTACCCACCTTATCTGCGGAGTGGCCAATGGAATGTCAATCAAGATTGAATATTTAGGTTCCTATCAAATCTTCAGTAATCGTTTGTGGTTTTGGAATCACTTCCAGTTCTACCATACCCCCACTACTGTTTTCTGAAAAAAAAATCCATTTTTATTAAAACTGTGGCGAGTCTAGAACAATATCGCTATTGTTCTTCCAGATGGTAGAAAGTTAACCCTCGTCATAGCCTGGGTCAACCCACAAACAGCCATTACAGAAACATGCCTTGAGTTGTCCAGTGTCTGGTTTTAATCATAAGCCGGACAACTCCCCGTACCTTAACATCGTTAAGATACGAACTGTTCTATATCCAATATAGGACTAGAGGCACTGATTTAATTGAACCAGATTCAAATCATGCAGCTGTCCCCAGTGCATGTCAACTAAATGGAAGAAGGCCAATCAGCGTTACTCAACTTAGGAATGCTTCCAATTATGAGTAACCTGAAAGAGAAGCAAGTTCTCTTAATCATTACTATCAACTGAATACCATACACAAGTATCTACATCTTCTATTACCTTGAAGAATCCCGATACTTGTAACACCTGGTTCTCTACTCTATTCAAATACCTATAACTTCTCAAAATTCGGACCCTGTGTTTCCACGAAACACCTGTCTAAAAAACTAGAGAAGTCATAAGTAAACCGAATATAGTACGAGGACCAACCCCTCTGTCCTGATGGACCCTGGACAACATACAATACTCTGTATAAGTCCCTTGAGTCTGATTACTCATTCACTGTGTGTCGTAGGTTGAAAACTGTACTTATGGTTAAGAAGAATTACACCGCTGTTTAATGCTCCTTACCTAACCATCCACTGATATAGGTAAATGCCGTAGACATAATTTCAAAAAGGTATATCTCACTCTATGAAAATAGACGTACAGATATATCAATTTGAAATTGGTGCATGACAGAGGATATTCAAAACCAAATATTCGCCGTCCGGCAAACAACCCAGGTGACTTTCTCAAATATCACCAATTACAACGAATTCCGATATAATGAGGATGATCACCTAATTCCCAATAACTTACTCCCACTCATCATCTGTAAAACCATACAGATGTGAGAATCATACCTGGTAAATACATACCCTGGAGTAAGGACTAATTAGGAAATCATTTTTCTTTTAACAGTACACAGTGAAACTGAAACATTGAAATGTTTCGATGGAGTATCCTGGTATTCCTAGTAATGCCTCTTCCATTATCCAGATTCACAACTGTAACCGTATATCTCTTTGCCACCTCTCCAAATCCCTTTATTTTTCTTTAGTCATTACCTTCTGCACACCCCTTAGGCCAAATGGTTTTCTTCCTTCCCTACCGTTCGGCACCAGCCTATGGTTTGGAAGAAGACTATCCAATAAGCATAATGGGTGTACTGTCCCAATCCTAGGAACACTCTCAATGCGAGAGAAGGTGAAGATAAAAGATACCTGAATAAAACTTATTCCTATTTCTCCTGAACCAGAATCCATCCCCGAACCGGAACAAGTTCCTTTCGAGTTCGTATATAACCATACGATGGAGTATCCAAATATCTGTGGATCTTCATAGTGATACGGAGTGTCCTGGAGAAATACAAAGGTGAAGTGCGAGTGGCAATGAAATAGTTGGTTTGGTCATGAATATCAGTTGCAATTTACTTTGCCATCTTACTAATTCCTTGCTTTGTCTTAACTTAATACCTTCTGTACACCATCGTTAGGCTAATTGGTTTTCTTCATTCCCTACCGGTCGGCACCAGCCTATGGTTTGGAAGAAGACTATCCAATTTGCGTAATAGGTGTACTATCTCCTAAACCAAGGAGTACTCGCAACCTGAGAGAAGGTAAAAGGAAAAGACAACTGAATAGTCCTATCCGTTTTCTCCAGAACCTGAAACCAGCCTCGAATAAATTCTTTCGAGTTCGTATCTAACCATACGATGGTTTTTTCCAATGGAAGTGGACGTTCGTAGTAATACGGGGTGTCCTGGAGAAAAGGGTAAAAGTAGGAGTGGCAATGAGGTTTGCAACTCTGACAATCCAAAAGCCGGTGTTTAAGAAGGTTCGGTCAACTTGGTCACTGAGTCATAGTCTTAGGGTCGGGTAAATGGTTGCTGCCAGAGAGAGAGAAATGAAACACTCAGCGTGCACTCTAACCTAGATCAGAATGGTTACCAATTTATCTAATCTGGAAACCTCCCACTGTACCGTCAAATTCTCCTCCAAACCTGAAAGAAGAATTAGTCGGGGTCACCCGAGGAGTAAACTAACTCATCAGTGGGAATCGGGATCCAACTATCATCGCATGATAATGTGACGGAATCCGCTCACGCTATCACACTCCAGAAGGTATGCGCATATCTGGCAAGTTTCAGTTTCTTTAGAAACTCCCGATGTGATTTTTGCACCATGCTCTTATGACCTTGGCGTGAGGTCAAAATATCATAAGTCACATGTCAAGTTCTACCCATCATTGTCCAGGTTAATTTGAACCCACCCGTACATACCCTTGACGTAGGCCAAAATAGTAGTATGACTGTCCCAAACCAACGCATCTATTTATGCAACAGTTAAATACCCGGCAGCTACCAAACACTATGCCTTGGCGTGAGGTCAAAATACATAGCTTGAATACTACCGAATATTTAACTGAAATGATGGAGGGCTACGAATAGTTTCTGGAGAAAACCTTTAACGTAAAGAACTTGATATCGTTGAAGGAACTGATAGCTTTTATGAAAATATAGTGACGAAAACTTTTGCTAAAGAGGTCACTCCCGGTGAAGGGATCTCGGCTCTTTCCCCGTAGAATGAGGTGCAGGATATTCCAACTGATTACCACGGTGCAAAGCAAAAGTAATCGGCTATAGTGAAGTCATTACCCTGACGCAAACTTTTTGTCCAAGGGGTCACTCCCGGTGAAGGGATCTCGGCCCTTGCCTCGTCGACTGAGGAGCAGGATATTCCAACGGAATACCACGATGCAAAACAAAAGTGAACGTCCTTGCAATAACAGCTTTTTGAAAAGTGTTCCAACAACATCAGATTAGGTTTGTTTTTAACTTGCATTGATCCGAATCAACGCAGTCCCATCAATTGATCACACCACAAAGAACGAAAATATACTGATGTACGTATATGCCATTCGCATTCGCCACTGGGTCCCGTCATTACCCGTTAGGTTAGCTAACTAACGACAGAGCGGGGACTGGACTAGCGCGGATGCAAAACATATACAACATCTACTAATATATATACCAATATATTATATTCGCTCAAGGCGTGAAAAAATGCAACATCATAGAAATGTACAGCATCACAGAACAATACAGGTATCTGGGATCCCCGGGTTTTACAGAGCCACTACTGAAACCCGACGTTCCCCTGGTCGTGTGGATAGCCTATGCAATGATAACCTAGACCCCTACGGGCACGGCAAGTTACCCGCCAAAACCTGAAGCGAGGCAGCCCCCTTCAGCACCGTGAATGGACCACCCAGCACTTCACGGAATCCGGTAACTTGGGCGCCCCTCCTGGGTCAACCTGTACCCCCTACGAGTGCGGTGAATAGCCCGCCAATTCTAAAGTGAAGCCCCCTCCGTCCCAATGCCATGAGATGCGGGCTTGTTGCCTTCCAGAACCCGGCTATCCGTGCACCCCTCCGCGGGGCAATCCTAGTACAGAAAGTAAAATATGCATACAACGGGTACATCGACCGCAACCTGTTCGTGCCCCAAAATAATAATACAAACAGGCAGTGACGGCAGTCCACATGTCGGACGCTCGCCCCGCAATATCAAATGTACATAATACAACAAAAAATTTACTAGCATTGCATCCAGGCTATCCCCCACGACCAATCCGCAACATCCCAGCGATACACAGAACATCAACGTGAAAGTCACGTTCGCAAATCCGTCTAACCGGGCTATAGCTGCTAGACAGGATTTACCGATCAAGTGACATTCACGGTAGCAGATATAATATAAATACTGTGAAATAATGTGTTTAAAATATCCGATCGATCAAATTTTACCAAGTGGCCCCCCAAGTACTACTGTAGCACATCAAAAAATTCTGGGCCCAAAAATAACATTCCAGAAACCACATTTTCAACTCAGGAACATTCTGCAAAAGTTTGGGGGACTGAACAGTTAAAGTCGCGGCGGAACCGCAGCCGAAGCATGGGTTTGGCCGTGGTTCCGCGGTCTTTTAGACTGTTCACGAAACCAAATTTTCCCAAGACTCTTAGAATTTTCTACACATCATTCTGAAACAACCTGAAAATTTTTTCGAGCCAGAAAAAATTCGACAGAAAACTGATGTGAAGAAAACGCGGGTTTTTGGAATTTTGTATGATCGGAAATGTAAAACACATTAGAAAAAGCTAGACTATGTTAATGGTGAGGCTCTGATACCACTGTAAGTGCACGACGGCGCCTCGGCCTCCATCCCGAGGCCAAATGCGGAAGCGATGGTTAACTTTAATTTTCTTGAACTGGCACCACCGCGCACTAAAACCCGGATCGGGCCATTAACTAGTCCTAGCTAACTACAAGATGGGGAAGAGAGTTATACCGACTGATCCGTGTCCTCCGGTCTTCTCGTCGTCGTCCCGATCTCCCGCGGAGTGTCCAGTCTCCACCTTGTCGCCGGAAGGGCACCACGTCGCCGGCTTCTTTTATGGGCTCCCACCTCTATACCGAGGCAACTCGGGCATGAAGCTGGCTAGTCGACGTGCCCAAGATTTGCTGTAGAGTATAGTGTAGAACTATGTCTCATTTTGGGGTTGTAGGGGTTGCCATTTGGTGGAGGAATGATATAAACTTTTGGTGATGGAACTTGTGGGGATTTTTGTGAAGCCAAAAGACTAAAAATCCCACACCACAAAAATGGGCATCCCTCCTCCTCTATGGCCGGCCATGCATGAAAATTAGAGAGAGGAAAAAGAATGGGGAAGTGTAGGTATCAATAATGCAAGAAGAGAATCAAAAGATATCATGAAGGGAAATGATCACCAACACAAACCCACACTCCACCAACCACCAACAACCATGATGGCTTCAAAGGTCAAGCCATCATGAAAGAAGAAGAAGTCAAATGGTCAAGGGATGGTGCAACCATCATGACACAAGAATATGCAAAGACCCCCTTCCAAATTGCTTATTTGCACAAATGCAAATAAGCCCTCCTCCACCAATCTTCGGCCAATGAAAGATACAAACGAAAATGGCCGAAACGGAAAGCAAACTGGCAACTCCAGAAAACTGGTCCCGTAATAAATTACAGGAAAACCCCGATACTGTGTATACACACCCACATCTGTATTCCGACCGAAATACAAATGCAATGAGACAAAATCTACACTGTACTATACTAGGATCCGGCTTAAACCAAAGCCGGCTAGTATTATCTGTCCGATCCTGATCCGTGCAATACCGTACGTATCTGATCGGAGCCTGCCATATCTCCATACGGCCTCTACAGCGTTTCGCCCGAAAACTTGAGCAACTGAATGTGGGGGACTCTAAAGACTCGTCAACACCTTAGTTGTGGATCTAACCACTAGCACGTCAGAGGTATAAGCCAATACGTAACGGGCTACCAGGTATTGACCAATAGGGACGTCGATGAGCGAACTCATCCTGATACCCTACTGAGCCTGTCAGTGACAATATCCGTATAGTCCGGTCCGTTCGTCTATGAGCATCGCATGGCGGGCCTAGGGGGTTGGTAAAAGTCAGACCCCCAAAAGCGGTACAAGTCGTGTCGGAGTGTAGCCTAGAACACCCTGAGATGCTACTGGAATACCTACCAGTAAATCACCTGCCTCGGCCGAGGGCTTTGTGTAATGGCTCTCCTAGACACAGCGCGACCTCACCCCCAATACCGGGAGAGACGAACCGCTGAAGATCCGCTCACTGCCTCCATGTGGCTCGGGACTGTACCCAACTAAAACCTGTTTGCACGTCTCCTTTGAGCGTGGTAGGGTAGTAATCAAAGTACAATGGGAACTCACACGAGACAAATGACGATCCTCAGGTCGATGAACTAACCTGTACACATGTCACCAGGGAACTGTCATCTGACGTCAGGTATAAGACCAACTAGCATGTTCCCGGCGAGTCCTGTCCGGTGTACTCATAACACAATGAGCATCTTAGGTGATCCAACTGACACCAATGGCTTGTGAGACCGGCCACCGCCCCTCGTCGGGGTCTCGACTGTATACACTAGTCTACTCTGGAGTATCGATGCCCTGTCTCGAAACTCCCACGACTAGGGACCTTTTAAGGATGTGCTTATAGACCCCAGCTCCCACTTATATGATCGCCCTCATACTGCTGGTGGTCAAGCAAGAATCCTAGGGGCTCTATCAACGTGTAATAGTGACATGTCAGGTCACCTAAAGCAGTACACGATGATAAAGATAAACTAGATAGCATACTATCATTTCGAGTAAGACTGTCCTACTGGGACAGGTCCTCCCTCAATCATTGCAATCACGTGCCTGTGATCCAATAATTGACTCTGAGGGCACTATCTCCAACAATCACATTCCAGAAAGTATGCGCATGCTTGGCAAGTTTCCTGTATGTTTGAAACTCCCGATGTGAATTTTTATCCCATGCTCTTATGACCTGGACGTAGGCCAACAAATCATAAGTCACATGTCAAGTTCTACCAGTCGTTGTCCTGGTTAATTTGAACCCACCAGTACATACCCTTGATGAAGGCCAACAAAGTAGTACGACTGTCCCAAACCAACGCATCTATCTATGCAACGGAAAAGTAACAAATAGCTACCATACACTATGCCTTGACGTAGGCCAACAAACATAGCATGAATACTAAGTGCTACCCGTCTGAAATGACGGAGGGCTACGAATGGTTTTTGGCGAAAAACCTTAAACGTAATGAACTTGATATCGTTGAAGGAACCTGATAGCTTTTATAAATATATAGTTGCAAAAACCTTTGGTAAAAAGGTCACTCCCGGTGAAGGGATCTCGGCTCTTTCCTCGTCGAATGAGGTGCAGGATATTCCAAACTGAATAACATGATGCAAAGCAAAAATAATCGACTATAGTGAAGTTATTGCGTTGACGCAAACTTTTACTCAAGGGGTCACTCCCGATGAAGGGATCTTGGCCCTTGCCTCGTCGAATGAGGTGCTGGATATTTATAACCGAATACCACTGTGCAAAGCAAAAGCGTAAGTTTGTAATGTCAGTTTTTAAAATTGGTTCCAACAACATCAAATAGGTTTGTTTTCCTTGCATTGATCAGAATCAACGCAGTCCCATCAATTAACATATCACACCAGAAAAGAACGAAAATAAAATGTACGTATATGCCATCCGCATTCGCCACTGGGTCCCGTCATCATCCGTTAGGTTACTTAACTGACGACAGAGCGGGGACTGGACTAGCGCGGGTGCAAAACATATACAACATCTACTAATATATATAAGTATATATATATAACATTCGTCCCAGGCATGATATAAACAACATCACAGAAAAGTAATAAGCATCACAGAACAATACAGATAATCTGGGAGCCCGGGGTTTCCTTTGAGCCGCAAATGAAACCCGACGTTCCCCTGGTCGTGTGGATAGCTTATGCAATGAAAACCTAGACCCCTATGAGTACGGCAAGTTACCCACTAAAACCTGAAGCGAGGCAGCCCCCTTCAGCAAAGCGAATGGACCACCCAACACTTCACGGAATCCGGTAACTTGAGCACCCTACCGTGGGTTAACCTATACCCCCTACGAGTGTGGCGAATAGCCCACCAATTCTAGAGTAAGGTCCCCTCCGTCTCAACGCCATGAGATGCGGACCCGTTGCCCTCTAGAACTTGGCTATTCATGCACTCCACCGCGGGGTAATCCTAGTACAGAAAAGAAAATAATATACAAGGGTGTCATCGACCTCAACCCGGTCATACCCCAAACAAATAATATACAAACGGGCAGTGATGACAGTCCACATGTCGGACGCTCGCCCCGCAATATCAAATGTACAAATGAAACTAAACAGTACTAACATTGCACCAAAGCTATCCACCACGACAAATCCGCAACATCACAGCACAACACAGAACATCAACGCGAATGTCACGTTCGTAAACCCGTCTAAAAAGACTATAACAATTAGACAAGATTTACCGCTCGAATGACATTCACCGTTGCAGATATAGTGTAAGCATTGTGAACTAACGTAATTAAAATTTCGATTGACAAAACTTCCCGAAGTGGGCCCCAAGTACAAATCCAGTAGTCTAACAAATCTGGGCCCAAACAAAATATTCCAGAAACCACAATTCCACATGAAAGACATCCAGAAGAAAAATGAAGCTCTGAGCCTACATTTCCACCGCGGATCCGCGGCAAACATGCCAGTTCTGCCGCGGTTCAGCGGCGTAATGATGGGATCATGCTTTCAAATTTCTTCAGGAGTTTTAGAAAAGCCTGCACGATTTTCTGACATACTGAGAATAATTTTTCGACGACTTCTAAAATTCGGCAGAAACTTGGAAAATGGAATCGCGGTTTTGGAAATTTCGTTCGATCGATGTTTAAAACATATTAGAACAAGCTAGTATGGGTTAATGGCGTGGCTCTGATACCATGTAAGTCTACGGTAGCGCCCCGACCGTCAATCCGAGGCCAAACGCGGAAAAAAAACTTTTATAAACTGGCGCTAGCGCAGACTTTCACCCGGATTGTTCCATTAACCATAAACTAGCTAACTACAAAGAAGTTAGAATGGCTATACCTATCAATCCGTGTCCTTCGGTCTTTAGCCACCATCCTTAGGTCCTCGCAGCATCTCCGATCTCGCTCGATCTCTGGTCTCCTCGTCGAAAGGGCACCACGTCAAGAAGTCTTTTTACAGGCTCCCGCTTCAAACCGAAGCAACTCGGACATGATGTTTGCTAGCCGACATGTCCAAAATGAAGTAGAGAATGTGTGTGATAACTTTGTCTCTAAACATCCATTGATTCTCAACACATGAGATTGTATGGATGGAGGTTGAAGATGAAGCCATGGTGGAAGATGTGAGCGAGAGAAGAAGATTAAGATGAAGAGGTTGCTTGCTTATTGTGTTGTATGAAAAATGAGAGAGCACTGGAATAAAATCTCAAGAGCAAACCCAACCCTAGTGGCTGTCCTCTCTCTCCTCATATTATTTCAACACAATAATCAATCAAAAAAGGTGACATTGCACAAAAAATAAGACCATGAGTCATTACCCATGCACATGCCTCATTTAATGCCCTTCATCATGATTTCCACCACTAAACATTTAAACCAAAATGTTTAATCTAAAAAGAGAATGGCAACATCTAAAGTAAACTCGTGACGGAAGACAAGGATACCCCTCACCTGCATCCGCATTCCGACGGAATGCGAATGCAATGAGATGAAAGTAATCCAACAAATCTAATACTAGGATCCGGCTTAAACCAGAGCCCACTACTATGATCCGTCCGATCATGATCCGTGCACAAGTGCACGTATATGATCGAACCCTGCCATAAAACCATATGGCCTCTACAACGTTTCGCCCGAACTTGAGAAACTTTCTGTGGGGGACTCTAATGACTCATCAATACGCTGACAGTGGGTTTAACCATAAGCACGTCAGTGGTACTAGCTGTACGTAACGGCTGCCTATGTATTGAGCGAAAGGGAAGCTGACGAGCAAACTCATCCTGAAACCCTACTGAGCCTGACAGTGACAATATCCGTACAGTCCGGTCCGTTCGTCTATGAGTATCGCATATCGAGTCTAGGGGGTGGATAAAGTCAGACCCCTAACAACGTGATAATTCGTGTCGGTATGTAACCCATCACCACCTGAGAAACTATCGATCCTGGATCGGTAATTCTCACATACCCCGGCCGAGCATTTCTGGTGATGGCCACCCGTGCACTGCGCGACATCAACCCCCAATACCAGGAAAGACGAATCCCTGACGATCCGCTCACCGCTTCCATGTGGCTCGGGACTGTACCCAACTAAAACCTGTTTGCACGACTCCTTTGAGCCGTGGTAGGGTAGTAATCAAAGCACAGTGGGAACTCACACGAGACAAATGACGATCTCAGGTCGGCAGACTAACCTGTACACATGTCACCAGGGAACTGCTATCTGACAATAGGTATAATACCAACTAGCATGTTCCCGGCGAGTCCGTCCGGTATACTCATAACCCAATGAGCACCTGTATACTATCTTAGGTGAACAACTGACACCAATGGCTTGTGAGACCGGCCACCGTCCCTCGTCAGGGTCTAGATAAGTATACACTGTTGGGTTACCCTTGCACCTAGTCTAGGGTTTGGTAGCAACACTCATGCCATTTTAAAAATTAGAGAGGTGCAAAGCTAACTAACCATGAATCTTGCTAGAATTTCTAGGGTAACAAAAATTGTATCACAAACAAAGAAGTAAAGAGATAGGGATTACAACCTTTGTAGTCCGTTCCTTTGCTTCATAAGCTCCGTGTTGAGGTCCCTTCATTACAATCAACATGAACTCCGACTCTCGAGTGGCTCCATGAAGTAAATGAGACACCTTGCTTGTAGTCTTCATGATCCAAGATGATCTACCTTGAAGAATCACTAACCCAAGCTTACACTTCACTAAACAACTTATTAGAGAAGTGAACACCTTAATCTAAGTGGCTAGAATAGATGAGGATGATGAAGTAGGAATTTAGCTATCTTTAGTTTTCAATTTCTCATACTATATCATCACAAACACAAAAGCTAGTAAGCTTTTCAAGGAGGAAGAAGAAGATGAAACCTTTTGTGATAAATAAAGAATTATTGTTGTGGTTACAAATACAACCATGGGTTAAGTATAATAGCCTTAACCCTTGTAGAGAATAAACCATAAGTCAAGGGTTTGGATTGGGTTAACAAATATCTACACAAAAGAACAAAGAAAGAAGACTAAGTCAAATGTTCATGAAGCTTCATGGAAGCTCATGCAAAAAGCTAACCCTAATCTTTGTTTAAACTCAACAACAATATTGCATTTGTAACCCTAACATGTTACAATATTATATATCACATATATAATATATAATGTAAAAAAAGAAAATAATACAATTAACATATATCGCATATACATCAATGTATTATCCGAGTGAGAAAAAGAATCAATAAAGCGAGCTTATATTAGTTAATGTAACGTAATATATCACATATATAATTATACATTAAATTATCGAATCAACACTTGATCCGATAACCCAGCTATATTACATATAACCGACTAATATAACATGTACCATTTCATCGAATCAACACTTGATCCGATGACCCGGCTATATCACATATACCCGGCCGATATCTCATATCGCGAGAATAGAATACGGTATCTCATATCGTATTATTCTCGGTCCCGCACATATCACATATGTGCTCCTACTTTGCCTGAGCAAGGAAAGCTCTGTGTAGGACTCTAAAGAATCGTCAATACACCGGCAGTAGGTGATGATCATATCAAACACCCACAAGCTGCAAGCGGTCAGCTAAACGTAACAGCCACCCAGGTATTGAGCGATCAGAAGATCAACAAGCAAGCCTGTACATTCTCCTGTGAATCCAATCAGTAACACTACCGTACAGTCCGGTCTCTTCGTCTGATATGTCGCATATCAAGTCTAGGGGTGGTAAACGTCAGACCCCAGTAACCGATAAGTCGTGTCGATGTGAGGCTCATAATGGGTCGAGAAACTACTGATAACTCTTACCAGTAGCACTCCATATCAGCCCTGGCCAGGGACTTCCAGTTATAGCCAATCGAACACAGCACAACATCAACTCCCTATACCGGGAGAGACGAAACCCCTCCTATCGCTCATTGCCTCCATGTGATTCGGGACTGTACCCAAAAGCCACTGTTTTGCACGCCCTCTTGGACGTGGTAAGGTGGAAATCAAAGCACAGTGGGAATCACACAAGACTTTATGACGATCTCGGATCTACAGACTAACCTGTACCAGTGTCACCGGAGAACTGCTATCTGACGATAGGTATAATACCATCTAGGAGTTCTCGGCGTGTCCGTTCAGTGTACCCAGTCTCCACTGAGCACCCGTACACCATCTTTGATGTCAAACACTGATGGATATGTGATCATCCATCGCCCATCATATGGGTCAAGATGCGTATACGCTAGTCTACTCTGGAGTATCGATGCCCTGTCTCGATACTCTCTCGACTAGGAATAGTTATAGGATGTACTCGTTGACTACCTTGGCCCCACTAGTATGATCTCATCATAGTCCTAGTAGTCGATTAAATATCTTAAGGGCTTTATCAACATGTGAGAGCAAGACATTAAACTAATACAAGTCAACATGTTAAGGCAAAGTGAAACCAAATAGCATACTATCATGTCGAGCAAGAAAGTCCTCTCTATATATATCCAAGCATCCACTATAATATACATCAAACGTACAACAATGGCCTCTAGGGCATATATACAACTAACAATCTCCCACTTGCACTAAGGCCAGCTGTTGTAGTATCGCATACCCAACATCCCGAAGAGTCTCTCAAATTGTATCTGGGGAATGACCTTTGTGAGTGGATCCCCAGTGTTGTCCTTCGTGTCAACTCTCCTGACCTCGATCTCGCAGCGATCAACTATCTCTTGGATCAGGTGATACAGCCTCAGAATATGTCTAGATTTCTGATGGGACCTGGGTTCCTTGGCCAAAGCCACAGCTCCATTGTTATCACAATACAAAGGTATTGGATGCTCAATGGAAGGAACCACACCAAGTTCAGTGATGAACTTCTTCATCCAGACAGCCTCTTTGGCAGCATCGTTGGCAGCGATGTATTCAGTCTCCATCATCGAGTCTGCCACGGTTTCTTGCTTGGAACTCTTCCAACAAACCGCCCCTCCATTTAGGGTAAAGACAAATCCCGAGTGCGACTTAGAGTCGTCCTTATCACTTTGGAAGCTTGAATCGGTAAAGGACTCCACTTGGAGTTCTTCGTTACCATACACCAAGAACATCTCCTTAGTTCTTCTCAAGTACTTGAGAATGTTCTTCACAGCTGTCCAGTGACTCTCTCCAGGATCTGCTTGATACCTACTCACTACACTTAGTGAGTATGCTACATCGGGTCTGGTACATAGCATCGCGTACATGATAGAGCCTACTGCCGAAGCATAGGGTATCCCTTGCATGCGAGCTCTTTCGAAATCAGTCTTGGGAGACATCTCTTTGGAGAGAGTGAGTCCAGAGATTGTGGGTTGGTTCCCATGCTTGGATTCTTCCATACTAAACCTCTTTAGTATGGTGTCAATGTACCTGGATTGGGACAATCCTAGTATCCTTTTAGATCTATCTCTATAGATCTTGATTCCCAAAATGCAGGAGGCATCACCTAGATCTTTCATTGAGAATCGATATGATAAGAAGAGCTTGACCGAGTGCAGCATAGGAACATCATTTCCTATCAAGAGTATGTCATCCACGTACAATACGAGGAAGACGATCTTACTCTCTGCAACCTTCTTGTAAATACAAGGTTCATCTACGTTTTTGATGAAGTCAAACTCTTTGACTACTATATCAAAACAGATGTTCCAACTCCGCGATGCCTGCTTTTACCCGTAGATGGATTTAAGCAGCTTGCACACCTTTCCGCTGCTTCCACTATCTACGAAGCCCTCTGGCTGAGTCATGTACACGCACTCCTCTAAATCACCATTTAGAAAGGCAGTCTTAACATCCATCTGCTAGATTTCATAGTCGTGGTTTGCAGCAATAGCAAGTAAGATCCGGATGGACTTATGCATAGCCACTGGAGAAAAGGTTTCGTCATAATCCACACCTGGTCGTTGACGAAAACCCTTTGCAAAAAGTCTAGCTTTGAAAGTCTCCACTTTTCCATCTACACCAAGTTTCTTCTTGAAGATCCACTTGCTCCCAATGGGTTTTACCCCTTCAGGAGCAACTTCCAAAGTCCATACTTTGTTGGTGTACATGGATTCCATCTCAGATCGCATTGCATCCAGTCATTTTATAGAGTCCCCACTCATGATGGCCTGCTCAAAGCTAGTTGGGTCATCATCTTCCATGATGTAATCCTCGCTCCCACCATCTATGAGAAAACCGTAGTATCTCTCAGGTGGATGAGGAACCCTACTAGATCGGCGGAGAGGCTGAGGTTCGTTGGGAACTACTGAATCATCTGGTTCCACTAAATCTTCAGTTGTAGTTTATGGTGCTGGAACTTCTTCCAGCTCTACCGCCTCACCACTAATTTATTTTATAAGAAATTCCTTTTCTAAAAAGGTGGCATGTCGAGAAACAAACACCCTTCGTTCCTCGCTGTGGTAGAAAAGATATCCATGTGAATGTTTAGGATATCCCACAAACTTACAAAGAACTGACCGTGCCTCGAGTTTGTCCGGATTTTGCGTTTTGACATAGGCCGGACAACCCCATATCTTAAGTTTAAGACATGGTCTCTTCTCACTCCATATCTCATATGGGGTGGTAGGTACAGATTTAGATGGAACTTGATTCAATAGGTATGCTGCTGTCTTAAGCGCATGCCCCCAAAAGGAAATAGGTAACTCAGCAGTGCTCATCATAGAGCGCACCATATCTAATAGGGTGCGATTCCTCCGCTCCGATACACCGTTGTGTTGTGGTGTATGGGGAGGCGTAAGCTGAGAGAGAATCCCATTCTCTTTTAGATAATCTAAGAACTCATTGATCAAGTATTCTCCTCCTCGATCAGATCGTAGGATCTTAATACTTTTGCCCGTTTGGTTCTCTACTTCGTTCTTATATTCTCTGAATTTCTCCAAAGCTTCAGACTTGTGTTTCAATAGGAACACATGTCCATATCTTGAGAGATCGTCAGTGAATGTAATGAAGTAGGAAGAACCGTTCCTGGCATGTGTAGACATTGGACCACATACATCACTATGTATCGGCCCTATGAGTTCTGTAACTCTTTCTCCGTGTCCACTAAACGGAGTTTTGGTCATCTTGCCTTTGAGACATGACTGGCAAGTATCATAAGATGAAAATTCGAACGGATTCAAATATCCATCCTTATGTAACTTAGCTAGCCGTGTCGCATTGATATGACCTAGTCTACAATGCCACAAGAAGGATTCGTTCATTTCTAAACTCTTCCTCTTGTGTGTGTTTTGTATATTAAGTACTGGAGTTTGGTTGAGAACGTATATGCCATTATTTAACGATCCTGATCCAATCAACTTTTGATTCAGGAAGATATTCATAACATTATCATGTACTACAAAATTATATCCTTCTTTACTCAATAAAGAAACTGATATAAGATTGCATATCAGGGTCGGAATGTAATAGCATTCGTTCAGAACCAATGTATTGCCATTTGGTAACACAAGGTGATATTCGCCAACTGCTTTGGCTACAACATTTGCACCATTCCCTACTCTTACAGAATGATCACCCTCTCCCAGTTCCCTACCTTTACGTAGCCCATGTAACATATTACATATATGGGATCCCGATCCGATATCTAATACCCAGGACGTAGAGTGAACTGAGAAACAGTTCTCGATAACAAACACACCTGAAGAAGATGCATCAGCATGCTTAATCTTCCTTTGGGTGGCGTGAGAATCCAGATATTCTACTATTCCCTGCTCAGACTTATAACAATTATAAGTGGGAGCGGGACCAACGTTCCCCTGCTCAGTATAATAAGCGGGTTCAGTCAATACATCCATATTATTATCTTGATTAAGGCCTGACAAAGTTGCTACCTAGAGAGAGAGAGAAGAAAACACTTTAGCGTATGCTCTTGCAAGATTAGATTGCTTATTATCTTATCTAATCAGGATGGCTCCCACTGCTTTTTATCAAATCTTCCTTAAAACCCTAAAAGGTAAGATTAACCGGGATTAATTACACCTTACAAGTTCGCCAATCTTTCAGCCAGATCAGTGTTGGTACTTTGAGGGAGGTTTCCTGTGCTTTCGCATGGACCTAATTAAATAAACCTCGTTTTTCCAGAGGCATAACCTCATTAACACCTTTCTAGACACCTACTTGATCGGCTAATTGTCCTGTGTAAAATTCTCCCAGGAGTAACTCTTACTCGCAGTGGGTATCAGGATCCATCTATCTCATAGAAAGTATGCAATCTCATTGCAAATTTCAACATTTGAAATTCCCGATAATGCTTTTACCCCTAACTCCCTATGACTTTGACAAAGGCCAACAAACTATAGGAAGCTAGTCAAGTTCAACCCGTCATTTCTTGATTGAAATAAACCCACCCGCACGACCTTTGGCAAAGACCAACAAGGTCGTACGACTACCCTAGTCCAATCGCATCATATGCTTTAAACAGATAAGTACTAGTCAGCTACGGCACACTACGCCTTGACAAAGGCCAACAAATGTAGCACGAATACTAAATAGTCTTTATCTGAAATGACGGAGGGCTACGCAGGTTTTTCAGAAAACCACAAGCGTAATGAACTTGATATCATTGTAGAAACAAATGATTTTGAAAAAGAAGTGTTTTTGAGGCTTTTCTAGTTTCGCTAAAGAGGTCACTCCTGGTGAAGGGATCCCGGCTCTTTTCTTATCGAATAAGGTGCAGGGTATTTCACAAATACCGCTGTGCAAAGCAAGAACTATAGAAGCAATCAAAAACTAAACCGTGAGTTTGTAGCATTTGCCAGTTTTGCTAAAGAGGTCACTCCCGGTGAAGGGATCTCGGCTCTTTCCTCATCGAATAAGGTGTAGGGTATATCGCATATACCACTATGCAAAGCAAAAACTGTAGCTACCCTTTTTGAAAGTTTGATTCTACAACATCTTTTAGGTTTCTTTTCTTTTATTAATCTCATTAATAAATCCCATCATTTATGTTTCCTAAGCATCACAGAGGAAACGAAAATACAACGTACGCTTATACCATCCGCATTCGCCTCAATGTTCCGTTATGCACCGTTAGGTTACTTAACTAACGGCATACCGGGACGGGACTAGCGCAGGTGTAAAACATAAGCAATGTTTATTATATATCATATATACAATAATAAAGCATTCGTCTCATGCATATAATATGATCACATCACAGTATATCAGCAGCAGAAGAAACATATGAAATATTGGATATACTAGGAGGTCCGTGTTTTATATCGAGCCTGTATAAAACACGGATTCCACGGTCGCGATGAATAGCCAAACCCACATCCCTAGATCCCTACGAGAGTGGCAAGTAACACTACCAATTCTAAGGTTAGGAGACCCGGTCTCGACTCCTCGAGATGGCCTCCCACTGGACCCTAGAACCCGGTTACTTGTGCTCCCCTCTTTGGGTCTACCTAATGCGGAAAAGTAAATAATATACAATGGTGACATCATCCTCAACCCGGAAGTGCCCCAAGAAAAGAATATTACATACAAAGAATTTTACATGAATGAAAATAAAAACCCTCATCTCACATAAAACCCCCGGCTATTCAGAACACGACGATCCAATATAAAATATCACAGCAACACATAATATCTCATATCATCAACGTAAGCAAGTATGCGTATCCCAATTGTCGTTGATGTATAGCAACGAAGCCAGCAATACCCCATATACTATTCTTATGGTCACATAAAAGAAAAGTGAAAACTACAACATTTGGAATCCATCACCTTAGACATCGTAAACTCGAAATATCACATATTACGGATTTCATGCCTAACGATATGAATTCCACATATTGTATCACAATCACAGAATATCATGACGATATTTAACGTTTCGATCGAATCAATATACACTCACAAATTACCCCCGTGAGCTCAACACTTGAGCAAAGTCAAAACACTCAAAAACCGTGCCACAGTGTCTATCACATATACATCAATGTATTATCCGAGTGAGAAAAAGAATCAATAAAGCGAGCTTATATTAGTTAATATAATGTAATATATCACATATATAATTATACATTAAATTATCGAATCAACACTTGATCCGATAACCCGGCTATATTACATATAACCGACTAATATAACATGTACCATTTCATCGAATCAACACTTGATCTGATGACCCGGCAATATCACATATACCCGGCCGATATCTCATATCGCGAGAATAGAATACGGTATCTCATATCGTATTATTCTCGGTCCCGCACATATCACATATGTGCTCCTACTCCATTTTGCCTGAGCCAGGAAAGCTCTGTGTAGGACTCTAAAGAATCGTCAATACGCCGGCAGTAGGTGATGATCATATCAAACACCCACAAGCTGCAAGCGGTCAGCTAAACGTAACAGCCCCCAGGTATCGAGCGATCAGAAGATCAACAAGCAAGCCTGTACATTCTCCTGTGAATCCAATCAGTAACACTACCGTACAGTCCGGTCTCTTCGTCTGATATGTCGCATATCAAGTCTAGGGGTGGTAAACGTCAGACCCCAGTAACCGATAAGTCGTGTCGATGTGAGGCTCATAATGGGTCGAGAAACTACTGATAACTCTTACCAGCAGCACTCCATATCAGCCCTGGCCAGGGACTTCCAGTTATAGCCAATCGAACACAGCACAACATCAACTCCCTATACTGGGAGAGACGAAACCCCTCCTATCGCTTATTGCCTCCATGTGATTCGGGACTGTATCCAAAAGCCACTGTTTTACACGCCCTCTTGGACATGGTAAGGTGGAAATCAAAGCACAGTGGGAATCACACAAGACTCTATGACGATCTCGGGTCTACAGACTAACCTGTACCAGTGTCACCAGAGAACTGCTATCTGACGATAGGTATAATACCATCTAGGAGTTCTCGGCGAGTTCGTTCAGTGTACCCAGTCTCCACTGAGCACCCGTACACCATCTTTGATGTCAAACACCGATGGATATGGGATCATCCATCGCCCATCATATGGGTCAAGATGCGTATACGCTAGTCTACTCTGGAGTATCGATGCCCTGTCTCGATACTCCCTCGACTAGGAACAGTTATAGGATGTACTCGTTGATCTGGTCCCACTAGTATGATCTTATCATAGTCCTAATAGTTGATTAAATATCCTAAGGGCTTTATCAACATGTGAGAGTAAGACAGTAAACTAATACAAGTCAACATGTTAAGACAAAGTGAAACCAAATAGCATACTATCATGTCGAGCAAGAAAGTCCTCTCTATATATATACAAGCATCCACTATAATATACATCAAATGTACACCAATGGCCTCTAGGGCATATATACAACTAACATACACTAGTCTACTCTGGAGTATCGATGCCCAGTCTCGATACTCCCACGACTAGGGACATTTAAGGATGTGCTTATAGACCCCCATCTCCCACGTATATGATCGCCATCGTAATGCTGGTAGTCAAGCAAGAATCCTAAGGGCTCTATCAACACGTACATGATGATAAAAACAAACCAGATAGCATACTATCATCTCGAGTAAGACTGTTCTATCGGTATAGGTCCTCCCTCAATCATCATAATCACGTGCCTGCGACTACTATAATTGCCTTGAGGGCACTATAGCCAACATCCCCCACTAGTGTGATTGCCATCACAACGCTCGTAGTCAAGCAAAGATCTAAAGGGCTCTATCAATATGTATTAGCGATACGTCAAAAGAAATATATACACATATTTAGATAGATACAAACCAAGTAGTATACTAACATATTGAGCAAGACTGTTATAAATCCGTGTATATATCCCAAGCTTCCAAAATGTAATATAGAAACTAGTACTATACAATAATGGCCTCTAGAGCATATTACACTAACAACCTGTATGTACCAACATACGCCATCTACACCATATCGTCTGAACTATGAAAACACTCTGTATGGGACTCTAAAGACTCGTCAATACGCTGGCAGTAGGTTTAACCACAAGCACGTCAGCGGCACTAGCTATACGTAACGGCTACCCATGTATTGAGTGAAAAAAAGGCCAACGAGCAAACTCATCCAAACCCCTACTGAGCTTGACAGTGACAATCTCTATACAGTACGGTCCGTTCGTCTAAGAGTATCGCATATCGTATCTAGGGGAGGATAAAGTCAGACCCTTAATAATGCGATATTTCGTGTCGGTATGAAGCCCATCACCCACTGAGAAACTACTGATCCAAATCAGTAATTCTCGACTACCTTGGCCAAGGATTTCTGGTGATGGCCACCCGTGCACTGCGCGACATCAACCCCTAATACCGGAAGAGACGAATCCCCGACGATCCGCTCATCGCCTCCATGTGGCTCAGAACTGTTCCCAACTAAAACATGTTTGCATGACTCTTTTGAGCCATGGAAGGGTAGCAATCAAAGCACAGTGGGAACTCACACGAGACAAATGACGATCTCAGGTCGACAGACTAACCTGTACTCATGTCACCTAGGAACTGCTATCCGACAATAGGTATAATACCGACTAGCATGTTTCCGGCGGGTCCGTCCAGTGTACTCATAACCCATTGAGCACCTGTATACTTTCTTAGGTGACTAACTGACACCAATGGCTTGTGAGCCAGCCACCGCCCCTCATCGGGGTCTCGATAAGTATACACTAGTCTACTCTGGAGTATCGATGCCCAGTCTCGATACTCCTATGACTAGAGACATTTAAGGATGTACTTATAGACCACCCAGCTCCCATGTATATGATCGCCATCATAATGCTGGTAGTCAAGCAAGAATCCTATAGGTTCTATCAACATGTAATAGTGATCTGTAATGCCATCTAATGTTGTACATGATGATAAAGATAAACCAGATAGCATACTATCATCTCGAGTAAGACTGTTCTACCGGTATAGGCCCTCCCTCAATCATCACAATCGCGTGCCTGTGATTCAATAATTGACTTGAGGGCACTATAGCCAACAATCTCCCACTTGCACTTAAGGCTAATTATTGCGGTGTTCCATACTCACAGCCCATATGATACCGAACACCCAACTTCTCTACCAATCAGTCTCGCAAATCCCGTTTGCGAAACTATTGCGTTCGAGAAATAGCCTCAGTGAGTGGATCCGCTCCAAAGTTTCTATCTTTATCTCTCTATATCTTAACTTCGCGGAGAAATACTATCCACCGAAATGAGCGATACTTGTCTTAGAATTTGTTTGGATATCTGATGTGACCCAGTTCACAAATGAACTCCAAATCCAACAAACTTCATAGACTGTATCTTCCACTGAATTTAATCAGTAACCTGTGCCATGTCCTCCTCAGTATCCGCTTGGACCACCTGTCCAACATACTGCCCCTCAAAAGAGGGAAAACTATAACTCTGACAATCACTTTGTCATCCAGGTCACCTTGAAAGCCTAAAATGATAACCGCTTCCCGAAGGAGGCTGCCGTTACCATATACCAAGAACATCCACTTATGTTCATAACTGCTTCCTAACGTTTTTCCAGGATTGGATTAATATATGTTTATTGCAGCCAGTGCAAAACAATATCTGGTATGGTACTTGACATCTCATGATTGCCTCAATTGCCTAAGCAACTGATATGCCAGTCATGAAAATCCCTTTCCTCATCAGTCTAGAAGACATCTCTTTAGAGAGGGTGACTCCATCACCTGCGGGTACACCACCACGCCAGGAGTCGTCCATTCTAAAAATCTTTAGAATAGTGTCAAATACCCAAATTGGGACACTTCCCAAATCTAAATCTAAAACCATAAATCTAGTGACCAGAAACCCTGATATTTTATCCATATCCTATGTGGAGAAACACATTGTGACAACCATAGTATAACCGATCGTAGTATAGGAATATTTCTTCCTATAAAGAGCATGTTATCCAAATACCAGGACCTCGCTCCGTACTACCTTCTTACCAGGTCCATCTGTTGTTCTGATGAAGTCAAACTCTATGACTGTCACATCAAAACTAGACGATCTATCTCCGCTATACCTGCTCTAGTCTATAAATAGACATAACTACTTGCTCACTACGTTTCCGCTGCTCCCACTGGTTACAACAACCTTCTGGCAGAGTCATATACACGTGCACTTCTAAAGCCAATTTAGAACGACGTTATACTCATCCTCCTACCAGATCTCATAGTCTAAAACAACAGTAGTGTCAAGTTTGGGTAATCAAGAACCTCCATGTCACCGTCTTTGAAGAGAACGAAATACCTCTCAGGTGCCTGAGGTTGCCCACCCAATCTGTGGAGTGGCTAATGGATTGTCGAGTCCAATTGAATCTTTAGATTCTACTAAATTTTCAATAATCGTTTGTGGTTCTGGAATCAATTTCAGTTCTACCATACTCCCACTAATGTTTTCTAAAAAGAATTCATTTTTCTAAAACTATAGCGAGTCAAGAACAATATAACTATTGATCTTCCAGATGATAGAATGTTAACCCTCGTCAAAACTCGGGATAACCCACAAACTGCCCTTACTGAAATTGTTAGTTATATGTATGCCCTAGAGGCCATTACTATACATAGGATGTATATTGTAGTGGATGCTTGGACATATATAGGGAGGACTTTCTTGCTCGACATGATAGTATGCTATCTGGTTGCTCTTTACCTTAACGTGTACACTGATTGTCTCTCTGTTACATGTTGGTAAAGCCCTTAGGATGTGTACTTGACTACCTGGACTATGATGCGGATCATACTAGTGGGGACATGGTAGTCCATAAGTACATCCTTCTAGGTCCCTAGTCGTGGGTGTATCAAGACGGGGCATCG
The DNA here is from genome assembly GCA_030015575.1 of Agapanthus africanus. Lineage (NCBI taxonomy): Eukaryota > Viridiplantae > Streptophyta > Magnoliopsida > Asparagales > Amaryllidaceae > Agapanthus > Agapanthus africanus. The sequence continues at coordinate 57,783,998 of JASDDO010000018.1, read as the reverse complement.
ATATACCAGAGTAGACTAGCGTATACCTTCTCGACCCATACAGATGGGCGATGGATGATCCCATATCCATTGGTGTTTGACATCAGAGATGATATACAGGTGCTCAGTGGAGACTGGGTACACTGGACGGACTCGCCGAGAACTCCCAGATGGTATTATACCTTACGTCAGATGGCAGTTCTCTGGTGACACTGGTATAGAGTAGTCTGTTGACCCGAGATCGTCATAGAGTCTTGTGTGGTTCCCACTGTGCTTTGATTTCCATCTTACCACGTCCAAGAGGGCGTGCAAAACGGTGGTTTTTGGGTACAGTCCCGAGTCACATGGAGGCAATGAGCGATAGGAGGGGATTCGTCTCTCCCGGTATAGGGAGTCGATGTTGCGCTGTGTTCGATTGGCTATAACCAGAAATCCCTGGCCAGGGTTGCTGAGATTTACTGGTAAGTGTTACCAGTAGTTTCTCAAACTGTTATAGACCTCATATCGACACGACTTATCGAACTATTGGGGTCTGACGTTTACCACTCCTAGGCAAGATATGCGACATATCAGATGATCAGACCGGACTGTACGGTAAGTGTTACTGGTTGGATTCACTGGAGTGTGAGCGGGCTTGCTCGTCGATCTTCTGATCGCTCAATACCCGGGTGGCCGTTACGTTTAGCAGACCGCTTGCGGCTTGTGGGTGTTTGATATGATCAACACCTGCTGCCGGCGTATTGACGAGTCTTTAGAGTCCTACACAGAGGTTTCCTGGCTCAAGCGAAACGAAATAGGAGCGCATATGAGATATGTGCGGGACCGAGAATAATGCGTGTATGTGATACCGTATTTCATTCTCGCGATGAATGTATCGAATGGTTGTATACAATATAACCTAGTTATCGAATCAAGGATTGATTCGATAAGCCGATACATTGAATATTAGTCGGTTATATGCGATATGACCGGATCGTTAAATCGAGTGTTGATTTGATGATTTAATGCATAATTATATATTTGATATATTACTTTGCATTAACTAGTATTGGTTCACTTTAAATGGATTTTCTCACTCGCTTGTGCACATTGTATATTCGATATAGTTTTGTGCACTTGATTGTATCATGTTTGATGATACATGCAAAATTGGTTAAGTGTAAAGATTGAGCCATGATTATATGAATGGTTAGGGTTATGATTACTTATTCATTTATTTATTTATTAGTTTTGGAAAATAAAAGCTTAAAGAGAAAAAACAAAATGGTTTTCTTTTATTCTTTCTTTCATGAAGCTTGTTGAAGCTTCATGAAGCTTTTGACCAAGTGACCATTTTGTCTTCTTCTTTAACCCTAACCACTCACATAAACTCTAGTTAGCTCTCTACACTTAACTATGGTTTGATTATGATAAGAATGATTATTCTTTTCTATTCTTTAATTCTTATCATAATTATATTCATCTTCTTCTTCTTCTTCACTTGAAGAAAACTTTGCTTCATCAATGGTGATTGATGAAAATGAGTGAGAAATCCAATTCTAAAGTGAACCCACTTCCTATTTCTTTATCCTCTACCTCTTGACAAGTAGTATAGGGTGTTTCCTTCACAAGTTTTCATGGATTGGTGAAGGTGGAGCTTGATCTTGTGATGCCTCGACGTAGATCATCTTCGGCACGAAGCCGACGACCTTGCCCGCCCATTTCTCCGATGAAGCCGACGCTAGAGCCCGGGTTTCCATTTGGACAGCGAGGAGACTTCATTGCAGAGCTATGGAGGTGGAGGACTGGATCTACAAAGGTTGTATATCCGTACTCTTAGTTAAAAAAGTTAACTAGTTGCTTTGTCGCCTAGACATCTAGCCAACGATCCGTAGTCTAGGGTTTCTTGGCACCGTAAATTTTGAAATTGGCATGGTTGATGCCTTGTGAGACCTCTTGAGAGTGCCTAGGAACCCTACAGTGGTATCAGAGCCTAGCTAGAGCCTTAGGCGTTGCGTAGACGAAGTTTGAAACCCGAACAAACCCCGAAACCCTAATCCGACATGCTCTCTGGACTTTTTCTAAAAACTGGGTTTTTTCCAGATTAAAAATGCTTAAAAAATTCAGCAGGGAAATCTAAGAATTACGGTGCAAAATTCTTTCCATGAACTGTTCATAGTGCGGCGGAACCGCGGCAGAAGCCTGGCTTCTGCGGTGGTTCCGCGGAGAAATGATGACGTCATCCTCCCCTGTTTGCACAGTAACTCCTATTTTATTATGCTGTATTTTCTTGGAATTTTTAATATTTATTCAAGAGTTGAATTTTCTGGGGTTGTTTTGGGGATTCGGTGTTTCGATCGGAGTATCAGATTTTTTCTGTGTGGCTTTCCGGATATTTTAGAGTATGTTAAAAAGTTCGACCGGATATAAATACCCAACTTTTCCCCTGTCGGGAAATTTCCAAGTGTTGGATCTTTCCGTAGTTTAACGACGTTCTAAGTAGTGCAAGTAATGCAATGGACCCTCTAGAAGACAACAAACCTTAACTCGATTATGTGACCGTCTTGAACTGCCCTTTGAACCTTCGGGTTTGGGGCAGTACGGCGTGCCACATGTGAGGCGTTGGCTTGACCCTTCTACGGCTGAACCGTTGGTACTGAGGCACGAACTGAATGTTGTTAGACTTATTTCATGTGTTGAGCTGTATCGGGAAAACTTGGGTGTTTGAATGTTTGATCGAAAAGTTTAACATTTTCTGTTTATCTGGAATGTGATACAATAATTGGAATTCACAAGCAGTTATGAGATAACTGAATGAATGTTATAAACATAGCAGTTTAGTCTCACTTGATCGGTTGCCACGGAATTTTGATACGATCAAAAGTCCGTCGCAATCACGTAGCGTACGCGGATACTCGCCGGATATACTTATTAGACAGCTACATCCCTTAGCCCCGACCAAGTAACTGTAGGAGAACTCCGTCGCCGAAAGCATCCGTCCGGGTGCTCGCGGTAGCGGTGTTCCGCCTTGGTGCACTTCGTCGACGGTATCGGGGGTGCGGCCGTCTACTGAAGTTTGCGACGAGTATTCGATCAGGCTGTCGGGAATCCTGTTGAATTGCCCGACTTGATATTTGTAGGGTTCCTAGGCACTCTCAAGAGGTCTCACAAGGCATCAACCATGCCAATTTCAAATTTTATGGGTGCCGAGAAACCCTAATACGGATCGTTGGCTAGAATTCTAGGCGAAAAAGCAAACTAGTTAACACTTAACTACAAGAATACGGAAATACAACCTTTGTAGATCCGGTGCTCCACCTCCATAGCTCCGCAAAGATGTCCCTCCGCTGTCCAAATCGGATCCCGGACTCTTGCGTCGGCTTCGTCGGAGAAATGGACGGGCTAGGTCGTCGATGTCGATGCCGAAGATGATCTACGTCGAGGCATCACTAGATCAAGCTCCCACTTCAACAAGTCAAGAAACTTGTGAAGAGAACACCCTATACTACTTGGCAAGAGGTAGAGGATGAAGAAATAGGAGGTGGGTTCACTTTAGAATTGGAATTCTCACTTTATTTCATCACTTGCCATTAGAGTAGCAAGCTTTTCTTCATGGAAGAAGAAGATGAAGAAGATGATAATGATATGATAAGTTTATTAAAAATAGAAAAGAAATGAATACTTATCATATTACAACCATGGTTAGGTGTGGAGAATGAATCATAGTTAAGTGGAATGGTTAGGGTTAAACATGAGACAAAATGGTCACTTAGTCAAACCTTCATGAATCTTCATGAAAGAACAAAGAAAGCCACCATTTTTCTCTTTTGCTTTTATTTTCCAAAACAAATAAATAAATAAATGAATGAATAAATAATCATAACCCTAGCCATTCATATAACCATGGTTCAATCTTCACACAAACACAAGTAAACATGTATCATCAAACATGATACAATCAAGTGAGAAAATCCATTTAAAGTGAACCAATACTAGTTAATGTAACGTAATATATCAAATATATAATTATACATTAAATCATTAAATCAACACTTGATTCAATGATCCGGTCATGTCGAACAAAACCGACTAGTATTCAATGTATCGACTTATCGAATCAACGCTTGAATCGATAATTAGGTTATATCGCATACAACCATTCGATACATTCATCCCGAGAATAGAATACGGTATCACATACACGCATTATTCTCGGTCCCGCACATATCTCATATGCGCTCCTATTTCGTTTTGCTTGAACCAGGAAACCTCTATGTAGGACTCTAAAGACTCGTCAATACGCCGACAGCAGGTGATGATCATATCAAACACCCACAAGCCGCAAGCGGTCTGCTAAACGTAACGGCCACCCGGGTATTGAGTGATCTGAAGATCGACGAGCAAGCCCGCTCACACTCCAGTGAATCCAACCAGTAAAACTAACGTACAGTCTGGTCTGATCGTCTGATATGTCGCATATCTCGCCTAGGGGTGGTAAACGTCAGACCCCAATAGCTCGATAAGTCATGTCGATATGAGGTCTATAACAGTTCGAGAAACTACTGGTAACACTTACCAGTAAATCTCAGCAACCCTGGCCAGGGATTTCCGGTTATAGCCAATCGAACACAGCGCAACATCAACTCCCTATACCGGGAGAGACGAATCCCCTCCTATCGCTCATTGCCTCCATGTGACTCGGGACTGTACCCAAAAACCACCGTTTTTCACGCCCTCTTGGACGTGGTAAGATGGAAATCAAAGCACAGTGGGAACCACACAAGACTCTATGACGATCTCGGGTCAACAGACTACTCTGTACCAGTGTCACCAGAGAACTGCCATCTGACGTAAGGTATAATACCATCTGGGAGTTCTCGGCGAGTCCATCCAGTGTACCCAGTCTCTACTGAGAACCCGTATATCATCTCTGATGTCAAACACTGATGGATATGGGATCATCCATCGCCCATCTGTATAGGTCGAGAAGGTATACGCTAGTCTACTCTGGTATATCGATGCCCCGTCTCGATACACCCACGACTAGGGACTTTGAAGGATGTACTTATGGACTACCTTGTCCCCACTAGTATGATCCGCATCATAGTCCAGATAGTCAAGTACACATCCTAAGGGCTTTACCAACATGTAACAGAGAGACAATCAGTGTACACGTTAAGGTAAAGATCAACCAGATAGCATACTATCATGTCGAGCAAGAAAGTCCTCCCTAAATATGTCCCAGCATCCACTACAATATACATCCAATGTACAGTAATGGCCTCTAGGGCATACATATAACTAACAATCTCCCACTTGCACTAGGGCCATCTGATAGCAGTGGTTGTAGTATCTCATACTCAACCATCCCATAAAAATCTCTCTCTGGGAACAGGCCTTTGTGAGTGGATCCGCTGTGTGTCCTCTGAGTCTACTCTCCTGACCTCGATCCCCTGGAGATCAACCATCTCCATGATCAGGTGATACTGCCTTAGAATATGTCTGGATCACTGATGGGACCGGTGTTCCTTGGCATAAGCCACAACTCCATTGTCACACAATGGGAGGAACGTAGTTCATCTCATGAACCAATATACACCCAAACAGCCTCTTTGGTAGCATCTTAAGTAGCGATGTATCCTGCCTTTATCGTCTAGTATGTCACGGTATCTAGCTTGGAACTCTTCCAACATACCGTTCCTTTACTGAGGGTAAAGACAATGCCCGCGACTGACATTCAGTCGTCTTTATCATCCTGGAACCCTTCCAGTGATTCTCCCCAGGATCGGTTGATACCTTCTCACTACAACTAGTGAGAATCCTAACATCCATTTAGATCTATCTCATAGATCCAAAACCTAGGATTTAGTAGGTATCACTTTGATCCTACACGGAGAATCTTTGTGATAAACGGAGATTGATCGAGCGTAGCATAAGAAACTCCTTTCTTATCAAGAGCATGACATCCACGTACTCTACGAGGATCATCACCATACTCCCTACTACCTTTTTGTATATACAAGGTTCATCTACCATTTTGATGATGTCAAACTCTTTGACTATTTCATCAAAACAGATGTTCTAACTCCGCGATGCCTGCTTTATCCTATAAAGCATCTTGCACACGTTTCCGCTGCTCCCACTGTCTACGAGGCCCTCTGGCTGTGTACTTATGGACGCTCTCTTCTAAAACATCATTTAGAAAAGCTGTCATGACACCCAACCACCAGATATCGTAGTCATGGTATGTAGCCGTGGCAAGTAGGATCCGGATGGACTTAAGCATAGCCACTGGAAAAGGTTTCATCATTATCCACGCCTGGTCGATGACGAAAACCTTTAACAAGTCTAGCTTTGAAAGTCTTAACTTTTCCATGTACACAAAGTAATCTTCTCAAGATTTACTTGCTCCTGATGGGGATTTAACCCTTCAGATATAGCAACTAAAGTCCATACTTTGTCGGTGTATAAGGATTCCATCTCAGATCACTAAGCATCCAGCCATTCTTATAGAGTCTTACTCCTGATGGCCAGCTCGAAACTAGTTGGGTCATCATCTCATGATGCAATCCTTGCTCCCACTGTCATAGAGGAACCGAAGTATCTCTCAGGTGGGTGAGGAACCCTACTAGATCGGCGGAGAGGCTGAGGTTCATTGGAAACTATTGAATCTTTTGGTTCTACCAAATCAAATGCTGCAATTTATATAGCTGGAACCTTTCCAGTCGTACATAACAGACCTTGCCTCGAGCTTGTCCGGATTTTGCCTTTAGACATAGGCCAGACAACCCCAAATCTTAACCAACTTAAGATATGGGCTCTTCCCTTTCCATATCACATATGAAGCGGTAGGCAACTGATTTGATTGGAACCCTATTCAATAGGTATGCAGCTTCTCATGTGCATAACCCCCTTAAAAGGAAATATGTAACTCAGTAATACTCATCATAGAGCGCACCTTATCATATAGGGTGTAATTGCTCCATCCCGATATACCATCGTGCTATGGTGTATTCAGAGGAGTAATGCTGAGAGAGAATCTCATTCTCCTTTAGAATAATCCAGGATTTTCGTGCTCAAGTATTCTCCTCCTCGATCACATCAAAGGACATAATACTTATACCCGTATTTTGGTTCTCTACTTCTAACTTATATTCTGTGAATATCTCAAAAGGTTCGGACTTGTGTTTCAACAGGAACATATGTCTGAATCTTGAGAAATTATCAGAGAATGTAACGAAGTACAAAGAACCAGTCCTGGCATATGTAGATAGGGGACCTAACATACATCAACATGTATCATCCCAAGAGTTCACTAACTCTTTCTCTGTTTCCAGTAAACAGAGCTATGGTCATCTTATCTCTGTGACATGACTGGCGAGTTTCACAAGATGTAAATTCAAACTGATTTAAATATGCATCTATATGTAACTATAGCTAGTCGGGTCACATTGATCTAACTTAGTCTACAATGCCTCAAGAAGAATTCGTTCATTTCTGAACTCTTCCTCTTGTGTGTGATCCGTATACTAAGAACTGTAGTTTGATTTAGAACATCAATGCTTTTAGATAACGTGCCTGAACCGATCAACTTTTGATATAGGAAATGTTCAAAACATTATCCAACAATACAAAATTTTATCATTTCTTTACTAATAAAGAGATAGATACGATTATGTATATCAGGTTCGGTATCTAATAACATTCGTTCAGAATCAATGTACTTGTAATACAGGGTGACAGTGACCAACAGACTTGGCTGCAACACTTGCCCCGTTCTCTGCCTCATGAAACTTATCACCCGTTCTCAGTTCTCTACCTTTCTGTAGCCCTATGTAACATATTACATATCTGGGATCCTGATCTGGTATCACATACCCAGGACGTAGAGGATATAGAGAAACAGTTCTACATAATGAACACACCCGAAGATGATGCATCAGCATGCACTCTCTTCGTTTGGGCGGCACGGGAATTCTGGTAATCCCTATTTCCTGCTCTGTCTTATAACAATTATAAGTTGGAGCGGGACCAACCTTCCCCAGCTCAGTATAACAAGCGGGTTCGGTCAATAATCCGTATTATTATCTTGATTAAGGCGTGACATGGTCGCTACCTGAAGAGAGAGAGAAGAAAACACTCAGCGTGCGCTCTGGCAAGAATAGATTGGTTATTATTTTATCTAATCAGGATGGCTCCCACTGCTTTTTATCAAATCTTCCTTCAAACCCTAAAATGAAAGACTAGCCGGGATTAATTACACACTACAAGTTCGCCAATCTTTCAGCCAGGCCAGTGTCGGTACTTTGAGGGAGGTCCCCCGTGCTTTCGCACGAACCTAATTAATGTAAACCTCGTTTTCCCCAGAGGCGTAACCCCGTTGACACCTTTCTAGACACCTACTTGATCGGCTAATTGTAATGTATAAAACTCTCCCAGGAGTAACACTTACTCGCAGCGGGTATCGGGATCCAACTATCTCATAGAAGGTATGCAATCTCATTGCAAATTTCAACACTTGAAATTCCCGATATTATTTTGCCCCTAACGTGCTATGACCTTGACGAAAGCCAACAAACCATAACCCGCTAGTCAAGTTCAACCCGTACATTTCTTGATTGAATTAAACCCACCCGCACGACCCTTAACGAAAGCCAACAAAGCCGCACGACTACCCTAATCCAATCGCATCGTATGCTGGCAGATAAGCAGCATATAGCTACCGCACACTGCACCTTGACGAAAGCCAACAAATGCAGCACGAATACTATATACAACTTATCTGAAATGACGGAGGGCTATGACAGGTTTTTATGAAAACCTATTGCGTAATGAACTTGATATCGTTGTAGGATCGAATGATTTTAAAATGGAGTGCTTTTGAGGCTTTTCTAGTTTTGCTAAAGGAGTCACTCCCGGTGAAGGGATCGTCGGTCCTTTCCTCGTCGAATGAGGTGCGGGGTATATCATATATATCACTGTGCAAAACAAAAACTCTTAAAAGCAATCAAAAAGACAAACCGAGTGTGTAGCATCTGCCAGTTATTGCTGAAGGAGTCACTCCCGGTGAAGGGATCTCGGTCCTTTCCTCATCGAATAAGGTGCAGGATATATCACATATACCTCTGTGCAAAGCAAGAACTGTAGCTATCTGTTTCAATTTTGAAATTCGATTCTACAACATCTTAGGTTTCTTTTATTTCATTAATCTCATTAATGAAGTCCCATCATTTAAGTACCTAAACATCACAGATAAATACGACGTACACTTATGCCATCCGCATTCGCCTCGATGTCCCCTCGTGCACCGTTAGGTTAGGTAACTAACGGCAGAGCGGGGCAGGGCTAGCACGGGTGTAAAACATAAGTAACGTCTATATAATATATCATATATACTATATACTGTATCCATCACAGAACATATCATATGATCACATCACAGATATCGCAGCAGAAGAATCATATGAAATATTGGATATACTAGGACGTCCGTGTTTTCAATACGAGCCAGTATAAGACACGGATTCCACGGTCGTGATGAATAGCCAAACCCATACCCCTAGACCCCTACGAGAGCGGCAAGCAACCCTACCAATTCTAGAGTTAGGAGACCCGGACTCGACTCCTCGAGTTGGTCTCCCACTGGACTCCAGAACCCGGTTACTTGTGTTCCCCTCCTTGGGTCTATCCTAGTGCAGAAAAGTAAATAATATACAAACGGTGACATCTTCCACAACCTGGAAGTGCCCCAAATAAAAGAATATTACATACAAGTTTTTACATGAATGAAAATGAAAAACACTCATCTCATATAAAAAACCCCGGCTATTCAAACACGACGATCCAATATAACATATCCAGCAACACATAACATCACATGTCATCAACGTAAGTAAATATGTCCATCCCAATTGTCGTTGACATATAGCAACGAAACCGGCGATATCACATATTACACTTACGGTCACAGAAAAGAAAGTGTAAAACTACAACAGTTGGAATCCGCAAACTCTTTAGACATCGCATGCCTAGCCAAATGAATTCCTTAGACATCGCATGCCTAACAATTATAAACCCCGCATTTTAGTCTCATCATTGAAAACACTTTTCAATATCAAGTCGGGCAATTCAACAAGATTCCCGATATCCTGATCGAATGCTCGTCGCAAACTTTAGTAGGCGGCCGCACCCCCGACGCCGTCGACGAAGTGCACCAAGGAGAAACACCGCTGCCGCGAGCACCCGAACGGATGCTTTCGGCGACGGGGTTCTCCTACAGTCACTTGGTCGGGGCTAAGGGATGTAGCTGTCTATTAAGTTTACCCGGCGAGTATCCGCATACGCTATGTGATTGCGATGGACTTTTGATCACATCAAAATTCCGTGGCAACCGATCAAGTGAGACTAAACTGCTATGTTTATAACATTCATTCAGTTATCTCATAACTTCTTGTGAATTCCAATTATTGTATCACATTCCAGATAATTAGAAAATGTTAAACTTTCCGATCGAACATTCAAACACCCAAGTTTTCCCGATACTGATCAACACATGAAACAAGTCTAAAAACATTCAGTTCGTGCCTCAGTACCAACGGTCCAGTCGTAGAAGGGTCAAGCCAACGCCTCACATGTGGCACGCCGTACTGCCCCAAACCCGAAGGTTCAAAGGGCAGTTCAAGACGGTCACATAATCGAGTTAAGGTTTGTTGTCTTCTAGAGGGACCATCGCGTTACTTGCACTACTTAGAACGTCGTTAAACCACGGAAAAATCCAACACTTGGAAATTTTCCGGCAGGGGAAAAAGTGTGTATTTATATCCGGTCGAACTTTTTAACATATTCTAATATTTATCCGGAAAGCCACATAGACAAAATTTGATACTCCGATCGTAACACCGAATCCCCAAAACAACCCCAGAGAATCCAACTCTTGAATAAATATTAAAAAATTCCCAGAAAACTCAGCACTGAAAACAATGAATTACTGTGCAAATTTTAATGGCTGACGTCATACTTTAGCCGCGGAACCGCCGCATAAGCTAGGCTTATGCCGCGGTTCCGCCGCGCATTAGAGGGATCATTAGAAAAATTTTGCGCCGTAATTCTTAGAATTCCCTGCTGAATTTTTTAGCAATTTTTTATTTGGAAAAATCCACGTTTTCAGAAAAAGTCCAGAGAGCGTGGAAAAATGGGGTTTCGGGTTCGATCGGACTTCAAACTCCGTCTAGACTTCGCCTAAGGCTCTAGCTAGTCTCTGATACCACTGTAGGGTTCCTAGGCACTCTCAAGAGGTCTCATAAGGCATCAACCATGCTAATTTCAAATTTTATGGGTGCCGAGAAACCCTAATACGGATCGTTGGCTAGAATTCTAGGCGAAAAAGCAAACTAGTTAACACTTAACTACAAGAATACGGAAATACGACCTTTGTAGATCCGGTGCTCCACCTCTATAGCTCCGCAAAGATGTCCCTCCGCTGTCCAAATCGGATCCCGTACTCTTGCGTCAGCTTCGTCGGAGAAATGGACGGGCTAGGTCGTCGATGTCGATGCCGAAGATGATCTACGTCGATGCATCACTAGATCAAGCTCCCACTTCACCAAGTCAAGAAACTTGTGAAGAGAACACCCTATACTACTTGGCAAGAGGTAGAGGATAAAGAAATAGGAGGTGGGTTCACTTTAGAATTGGAATTCTCATTTTATTTCATCACTTGCCATTAGAGTAGCAAGCTTTTCTTCATGGAAGAAGAAGATGAAGAAGATGATAATGATATGATAAGTTTATTAAAAATAGAAAAGAAATGAATACTTATCATATTACAACCATGGTTAGGTGTAGAGAATGAATCATAGTTAAGTGGAATGGTTAGGGTTAAACATGAGACAAAATGGTCACTTAGTCAAACCTTCATGAATCTTCATGAAAGAACAAAGAAAGCCACCATTTTTCTCTTTTGCTTTTATTTTCCAAAACAAATAAATAAATAAATGAATGAATAAATAATCATAACCCTAGCCATTCATATAACCATGGTTCAATCTTCACACAAACACAAGCAAACATGTATCATCAAACATGATACAATCAAGTGAGAAAATCCATTTAAAGTGAACCAATACTAGTTAATGTAAAGTAATATATCAAATATATAATTATAAATTAAATCATTAAATCATTAAATCAACACTTGATTCAATGATCCGGTCATGTCGAACATAACCGACTAGTATTCAATGTATCGACTTATCGAATCAACGCTTGAATCGATAATTAGGTTATATCGCATACAACCATTCGATACATTCATCCCGAGAATAGAATACGGTATCACATACACGCATTATTCTCGGTCCCACACATATCTCATATGCGTTCCTATTTCGTTTCGCTTGAGCCAGGAAACCTCTGTGTAGGACTCTAAAGTCTCGTCAATACGCCGGCAGCAGGTGATGATCATATCAAACACCCACAAGCCGCAAGCGGTCTGCTAAACGTAACGGCCACCCGGGTATTGAGCGATCTGAAGATCGACGAGCAAGCCCACTCACACTCCAGTGAATCTAACCAGTAACACTAACGTACAGTCCGGTCTGATCGTCTGATATGTCGCATATCTCGCCTAGGGGTGGTAAACGTCAGACCCCAATAGCTCGATAAGTCGTGTCGATATGAGGTCTATAACAGTTCGAGAAACTACTGGTAACACTTACCAGTAAATCTCAGCAACCCTGGCCAGGGATTTCCGGTTATAGCCAATCGAACACAGCGCAACATCAACTCCCTATACCGGGAGAGACGAATCCCCTCCAATCGCTCATTGCCTCTATGTGACTCGGAAATGTACCCAAAAACCACCGTTTTGCACGCCCTCTTGGACGTGGTAAGATGTAAATCAAAGCACAGTGGGAACCACACAAGACTCTATGACGATCTCGGGTCAACAAACTACTCTGTACCAGTGTCACCAGAGAACTGCCATCTGACGTAAGGTATAATACCATCTGGGAGTTCTCGGCGAGTCCGTCCAGTGTACCCAGTCTCTACTGAGCACCCGTATATCATCTCTGATGTCAAACACCGATGGATATGGGATCATCCATCGCCCATCTGTATAGGTCGAGAAGGTATACGCTAGTCTACTCTGGTATATCGATGCCCCGTCTCGATACACCCATGACTAGGGACTTTGAAGGATGTACTTATGGACTACCATGTCCCCACTAGTATGATCCGCATCATAGTCCAGATAGTCAAGTACACATCCTAAGGGCTTTACCAACATGTAATAGAGAGACAATCAGTGTACACATTAAGGTAAAGATCAACCAGATAGCATACTATCATGTCGAGCAAGAAAGTCCTCCCTATATATGTTCCAGCATCCACTACAATATACATCCAATGTACAGTAATGGCCTCTAGGGCATACATATAACTAACAATATTGAAAAGAGTTTTCGATTTTGAGACTAAAATGCGGGGTTTATAATTGTTAGGCATGTGATGTCTAAGTAATTCATTTGGTCACGCATGCGATGTCTGAGGTGGTTGCGGATTCCAACTGTTGTAGTTTTACACTTTCTTTTCTGTGACCGTAAGTGTAATATGTGATATCGCCGGTTTCGTTGCTATATGTCAACGACAATTGGGATGGACATATTTACTTACGTTGATGACATGTGATGTTATGTGTTGCTGGATATGTTATATTGGATCGTCGTGTTTGAATAGCCGGGGGTTTTTATGTGATATGAGTGTTTTTCATTTTCATTCATGTAAAAACTTGTATGTAATATTCTTTTATTGGGGCACTTCCAGGTTGCGGAAGTTGTCACCCTTTGTATATTATTTACTTTTCCGCACTAGGATAGACCCAAGGAGGGGAGCACAAGTAACCGGGTTCTGGAGTCCAGTGGGAGACCAACTCGAGGAGTCGAGTCCGGGTCTCCTAACTCTAGAATTGGTAGGGTTGCTTGCCACTCTCGTAGGGGTCTAGCGGTGTGGGTTTGGCTATTCATCGCGACCGTGGAATCCGTGTTTTAAACTGGCTCGTATTGAAAACACGGACGTCCTAGTATATTCAATATTTCATATGATTCTTCTGCTGCGATATCTGTGATGTGATCATGTGATGTTCTATGATAGATACAGTATATAGTATATATGATATATTATATAGGCGTTATTTATGTTTTACACCCGCGTTAGCCCTGCCCCGCTCTGCCGTTAGTCACCGAACCTAACGGTGCACGAGGGGACATCGTGGCGAATGCGGATGGCATAAGTGTACGTCGTATTTATCTGTGATGTTTAGGTATTTAAATGATGGGACTTAATTAGTATGATTAATGAAATAAAAAAAACCTAAGATGTTGTAGAATCGAATTTCAAAATAAAACAGGTAGCTACAGTTCTTGCTTTGCATCGCGGTGTTCATTATAAGAACATCCTGCACCTTATTCGATGAGGAAAGGACCGAGATCCCTTCACCGGGAGTGACTCCTTTAGCAATAACTGGCAGATGCTACAACCCTCGGTTTGTTTTTTGATTTCTTTTAAGAGTTTTTGCTTTGCACAGTGATATATATGATATATCCCGCACCTCATTCGACGAGGAAAGGACCGACGATCCCTTCACCGGGAGTGACTCCTTTAGCAAAACTAGAAAAGCCTCAAAAGCACTCCATTTTAAAATCATTTGATTCTACAACGATATCAAGTTCATTACGCAATAGGTTTTCAGAAAAACCTGTCGTAGCCCTCCGTCATTTCAGATACGTACTAGTTAGTATTCGTGCTGCGGTTGTTTGGCCTCCGTCAAGGCGTAGTGTACGGTAGCTAACTAGTGCTTATCTGCTAGCATATGATGCGATTGGATTAGGGTATTCGTACGGCGTTGTTTGGCCTCCGTCAAGGGTCGTGTGGGTGGGTTTAATTCAATCAGGAAATGACGGGTTGAACTTGACTAGCGGACTATGGGTTGTTTGGCCTCCGTCAAGGTCATAGGACGCTAGGGGTAAAATATTATCGGGAATTTCAAGTGTTGAAATTTGCAATGAGATTGCATACCCTTTATGAGATAGTTGGATCCCGATACCCACTGCGAGTAAGAGTTACTCCTGGGAGAGTTTTATACATTACAATTAGCCGATCAAGTAGGTGTCTAGAAAGGTGTTAACGAGGTTACGCCTCTGGGAAAACGAGGTTTACATTAATTAGGTCCGTGCGAAAGCACGGGGCACTTCCCTCAAAGTACCGACACTGGCCTGGCTGAAAGATTGGCGAACTTGTAGTGTGTAATTAATCCCGGCTAGTCTTTCCTTTTAGGGTTTGAAGGAAGATTTGATAAAAACAGTGGGAGCCATCCTGATTAGATAAAATAATAACCAATCTATTCTTGCAAGAGCGCACGCTGAGTGTTTTCTTCTCTCTCTCTCTCCAGGTAGCGACCATGTCACGCCTTAATCAAGATAATAATACGGATTATTGACCGAACCCGCTTGTTATACTGAGCTGGGGAACGTTGGTCCCGCTCCAACTTATAAATGTTATAAGACAGAGCAGGAAATTGGGGAATACCAGATTTCCCGTGCC
Organism: Agapanthus africanus; assembly: GCA_030015575.1. NCBI lineage: Eukaryota > Viridiplantae > Streptophyta > Magnoliopsida > Asparagales > Amaryllidaceae > Agapanthus > Agapanthus africanus. The sequence continues at coordinate 57,768,440 of JASDDO010000018.1, read as the reverse complement.
GCCCAAACGAAGAGAGTGCATGCTGATGCATCATCTTCGGGTGTGTTCATTACAAAGAACTGTTTCTCAGTATCCTCTGCGTCCTCGGTATTTGATACCAGATCAGGATCCCAGATATGTAATCTGTTACATAGGGCTACAGAAAGGTAGAGAACTGAGAACGGGTGATAAGTTTCATGAGACAGAAAACGGGGCAAGTGTTGCAGCCAAGTCTGTTGGTCACTGTTACCCTGTATTACCAATACATTGATTCTGAACAAATACTATTAGATACCGAACCTGATATACAAAATCATATCAGTCTCTTTATTAGTAAAGAAAGGATATAATTTTGTATTGTTGGATAATGTTTTGAACATTTCCTATATCAAAAGTTGATCGGATCAGGCACATTATCTAAAAGCATTGATGTTCTAAATCAAACTACAGTTCATAGTATATGGATCACACACAAAAGAGGAAGAGTTCAGAAATGAACGAATCCTTCTTGAGGCATTGTAGACTAGGTCATATCACTGCGATCCGACTAGCTGAAGTTACATGTAGATGCATATTTAAATCAGTTTGAATTTACATCTTGTGAAACTTGCCAGTCATGTCACAAAGATAAGATGACACCAGCTCTGTTTATTGGAAACAGAGAAAGAGTTAGTAAACTCTTGGGACTGATACATGATGATGTATGTAAGGTCCCCTGTCTACACATGCCAGGACTGGTTCTTTATACTTCATTACATTCTCTGATGATCTTTCGAGATTCAGACCTATGTTCCTGTTGAAACACAAGTCCGAACCTTTTGAGATATTCACAGAATATAAGTTAGAAGTAGAGAACCAAAATACGGGTATAAGTATTATGTCCTTTGATGTGATCAAGGAGGAGAATACTTGAGCACGGAATTCCTGGATTATTCTAAAGGAGAATGAGATTCTCTCTCCGTATTACTCCTTCGTATACACCATAGCACGATGGTATATCGGGGCGGAGCAGATACACCCTATTTGATATGGTGTGCTCTATGATGAGTACTGCTGAGTTACCTATTTCCTTTTGGGAATTATGCGCTTGAGAAGCTGCATACCTATTGAATAGGGTTCCAATCAAATCAGTTGCCTGCCACTTCATATGTGATATGGAAAGGGAAGAGCCCGTATCTTAAGTTAGTTAAGATTTGGGGTTGTCCGGCCTATGTCTAAAAGCAAAATCCGGACAAGCTCGAGGCAAGGTCTGTTATGTACAACTGGAAAGGTTCCAGCTATACAAATTACAGCAGATGACTTGGTAGAACCAAAGGATTCAATAGAAACCAACGAACCTCAACCTCTCCGCCGATCTAGTAGGGTTCCTCACCCACCTGAGAGATACTTCGGTTTCTCTATGACAGTGGGAGCGAGGATTGCATCATGAGATGATGACCCAACTAGGTTCGAGCTGGCCATCAGGAGTGGGACTCTGTAAGAATGGCTGGATGCTTAGCGATCTGAGATGGAATCCTTATACACCAACAAAGTATGGACTTTGGTTGCGATATCTGAAGGGTTAAATCCCCATCAGGAGCAAGTATATCTTAAGAAGATTACTTGGTGTAAATGGAAAAGTAGAGACTTTCAAAGCTAGACTTGTTAAAGGTTTGCATTATTAACCAGCTATGGATTTTGTTGAAACCTTTTCTAAGTAGCTATGCTTAAGTCTATCCAGATCCTACTTGCCACGGCTACATACCATGACTACGATATCTGGTGGTTGGGTGTCTTGACTGCTTTTCTAAATAATGATTTAGAAGAGAGCGTCTATAAGTACACAGCCGGAGGGCTTCGTAGACAGTGGGAGCAGCGGAAACGTGTGCAAGATGTTTTATGAGATAAAGCAGGCATCGCGGAGTTGGAACATCTGTTTTGATGTGGAAGTCAAATAGTTTGACATCATCAAAATGGTAGATGAACCTTGTATATACAAAAAGGTATTAGGGAGTATAGTGACGATCCTCGTAGTGTACGTGGATGACATGCTCTTGATAGGGAAGGAGTTTCCTATGCTACGCTCGGTCAATCTCCGCTTATCACAATGATTCTCCATATAGGATCAAAATGATACCTCCTAAATCCTGAGTTTTGGATCTATGAGATAGATCTAATTCGATGTTAGGATTCTCACTAGTTGTAGTGAGATGGTATCAACAGATCCTGGGGAGAATCGCTGGAAGGGTTTCAGGGTGATAAGGACGACTGAAAGTCAGTCGCAGGCATTGTCTTTACCCTCAGTAAAGGGACGGTATGTTGGAAGAGTTCCAAGCTAGATACCGTGACATACTAGACGATATAGGCTGGATACATCGCTACTTAAGATGCTACCAAAGAGGCTGTTTGGGTATATACTGGTTCATGAGATGAACTACGTTCCTACCATTGTGAGACAATGGAGTATGCCAAGGAACGCCGGTCCCATCAGTGATCCAGACATATTCTAAGGCAGTGTCACCTGATCATGGAGATGGTTGATCTCCAGGGGATCAAGGATAGGAGAGTAGACTCAGAGGACAACACAGCGGATCCACTCACAAAGGCCTATTCCCAGAGAGAGATTTTTATGGGATGGTTGAGTATGAGATACTACAACCACTGCTACAGATGGCCCTAGTGCAAGTGGGAGATTGTTAGTTATATGTATGCCCTAGAGGCCATTACTATACATAGGATGTATATTGTAGTGGATGCTTGGACATATATAGGGAGGACTTTCTTGCTCGACATGATAGTATGCTATCTGGTTGCTCTTTACCTTAACGTGTACACTGATTGTCTCTCTGTTACATGTTGGTAAAGCCCTTAGGATGTGTACTTGACTACCTGGACTATGATGCGGATCATACTAGTGGGGACATGGTAGTCCATAAGTACATCCTTCTAGGTCCCTAGTCGTGGATGTATCGAGACGGGGCATCGATATACCAGAGTAGACTAGCGTATACCTTCTCGACCCATACAGATGGGCGATGGATGATCCATATCCATTGGTGTTTGACATCAGAGATGATATACAGGAGCTCAGTGGAGACTGGGTACACTGGACGGACTCGCCGAGAACTCTCAGATGGTATTATACCTTACGTCAGATGGCAGTTCTCTGGTGACACTGGTACAGAGTATTCTGTTGACCCGAGATCGTCATAGAGTCTTGTGTGGTTCCCACTGTGCTTTGATTTCCATCTTACCACGTCCAAGAGGGCGTGCAAAACGGTGGTTTTTGGGTACAGTCCGAGTCACATAGAGGCAATGAGCGATAGGAGGGTATTCGTCTCTCCCGGTATAGGGAGTCGATGTTGCGCTGTGTTCGATTGGCTATAACCAGAAATCCCTGGCCAGGGTTGCTGAGATTTACTGGTAAGTGTTACCAGTAGTTTCTCAAACTGTTATAGACTTCATATCGACACGACTTATCGAACTATTGGGGTCTGACGTTTACCACCCCTAGGCAAGATATGCGACATATCAGACGATCAGACCGGACTGTACGGTAAGTGTTACTGGTTGGATTCACTGGAGTGTGAGCGGGCTTGCTCGTCGATCTTCTGATCGCTCAATACCCGGGTGGCCGTTACGTTTAGCAGACCGCTTGCGGCTTGTGGGTGTTTGATATGATCAACACCTGCTGCCGGCGTATTGACGAGTCTTTAGAGTCCTACACAGAGGTTTCCTGGCTCAAGCGAAACGAAATAGGAGCGCATATGAGATATGTGCGGGACCGAGAATAATGCGTGTATGTGATACCGTATTTCATTCTCGCGATGAATGTATCGAATGGTTGTATGCGATATAACCTAGTTATCGAATCAAGGATTGATTCGATAAGCCGATACATTGAATATTAGTCGGTTATATGCGATATGACCGGATCGTTAAATCAAGTGTTGATTTGATGATTTAATGCATAATTATATATTTGATATATTACTTTGCATTAACTAGTATTGGTTCACTTTAAATGGATTTTCTCACTCGCTTGTGCACATTGTATATTTGACGACCTTGCCCGCCCATTTCTCCGATGAAGCCGACGCTAGAGCCCGGGTTTCCATTTGGACAGCGAGGAGACTTCATTGCGGAGCTATGGAGGTGGAGGACCGGATCTACAAAGGTTGTATATCCGTACTCTTAGTTAAAATAGTTAACTAGTTGCTTTGTCGCCTAGACATCTAGCCAACGATCCGTAGTCTAGGGTTTCTCGGCACCGTAAATTTTGAAAATTGGCATGGTTGATGCCTTGTGAGACCTCTTGAGAGTACCTAGGAACCCTACAGAAATGTGCCTAGAGTTTGTCTAGATTCTGGTTTTAAGCATCAGCTGGACTACTCGATATACCTTAACATCATTAAGATATGAATCCATTCTATATCCATATAGAAACAAAGGCACTAATTTAGTTGGAACCAGATTCAATATACATACAGCTATTTTCAGTGCATATCAACTAAATGGAAGGATGCCAAGCAGCATTACTCATCAAAGAGCATACCCACAGATGAGTAACCTGAATAAGAAGCAAGTTCTCTAAACTATTACTTACAATGGAATACCTAACACAAGTATCTACATCTTCGATCACCTTGAAGAATCCTGATACTTGCAACAAATGGTTCTCTACTTTATTCTTATACCTATAACTTCTTAAAATTCGGACGCTGTATTTCAACGAAATACTTGTCTAAAACTAGAGAAGTCATGAGTAAACAGAATATAGTACGAGTACCAATCCCTTTTGTCCTAACGGACACCGAACAACATACAACACTCTGTATAAGTCCTCTGAGTTTAATAACTCGAACCTTGTGTGTTGTAAGTTGAACACTGTGCTATGGTTAAGAAGAATTACACCGCTGTTGAATACTCCTTACCTAACCATCAACTAATATAGGTAAATATCATAGACATGATTTCAAAAAGTTATATCTCACTTTATAAAATAAATGTACAGATATATCAGTTTGAAATTGGTGAATAATGACGGATATTCAAAACCAAATATTTGCCGTCCGGCAAAATCCAGGTGATTTTCTCAAATATCATCAATTACAAAGAATTCCGATATTTTGAGGATATAATCACTTAATTCCTAATATCTTACTCCTACTCAGCATCTGTAATGCCATACAGATGTGAGAATCAAATCTGGTAAATACATACCCTTGGGTCAGAATCCAGTTGAGAAACAGTTTTCAATTAACATTACACAGTCAAACTGAAACATGAAAATGTTTCGAAGAGGTAGCCGGGTATTCCTATCAATACCTCTTCCACTATCCAGATTCATGACAATAACCGTATATTTCCTTGCCCACACTCCAATCCCTTTATATGTCTTTACTTTTTACCTTCTGTACACCACACTTAAGCTAATTGGTTTTCTTCCTTCCCTACCCTTCGGCACCAGGCTAATGTTTGGAAAAAGACTATCCAATAAGCGTAATAGGTGTACTCTCCTAATACCAGGAGCCCTCACAAGCTGAGAGAAGGTAAAGAGAAAAGACAACTGAATAATCCTATTCGATTTCTTCTGAACCGGAAACCATTCTCGAACTAGAACAAGTTCCTTCGAGTTAGTATGTAAATATACGATGGAAATATCCAAGTAATATATGGATCTTCGTAGTGATATGGAATGTTCTGGAGAAATGCAAAGGTGAAAGTAAGAGTGGCGATGGTATACGCCGTTTCACCGTGAATGATAGTAGTCGCAATTTTCTTTGCCCTTAATCTAATCTTTTTATATGTCTTTACTTATTACCTCCTGTACACCACACTTAAACTTAATTGGTTTTCTTCCTTCCCTACCCTTCGGCACCGGCCTATGGTTTGGAAGAAGACTATTCAATAAGCGCAATAGGTGTACTTTCCTAATACCAGGAGCTCTAGCAACCTGAGAGAAGGAAAAGAGAAAAGACAACCGAATAATCCTATTCAATTTCTCCTGAACCAGAATCCATCCTCGAACTGGAACAAGTTCCTTTGAGTTCGTATGTAACTATACGATGGAATATCCAAGAAATTGTTGGATATATGTATGCCCTAGAGGCCATTATATGTATAGTGGATGCTTGGACATGTATATATATATATAGATTACTTTCTTGCTCGACATGATAGTATGCTATCTGGTTTACTTTATCTGACATGTTGACTTGATCATGATTGTATTCATTTACACATGTTGATAAAGCCCTGAGGATATTTGCATGACTACTCCGACTATGATGCGGATCATACTAGTGGGACACGTGTAGTTTATAAGTATATCCTTGAACTGTTCCTGGTCGTGGGTGTATCAAGACAGGGCATCGATATTTCAGAGTAGAATAGTGTATACCATTCTTGTCCCATATGATGGGCGATGGATGATCCCATATCCATCTGGTGTGATGACACCAAAGATTGTATGCGGGTGCTCAGTGGAGACTGGGTACACTGAACGGACTCGCCGAGAACTCCTATGTGGTATTATATCTATCGCCGGATAGCAGTTCTCAGGTGACACTGGTACAGGTTAATCTGTAGACCCAAGATCGTTATAGAGTCTTGTGTGTCCTCCCGCTGTACTTTGATCTCCACCCTACCACGGCTCTACTGAGTCATGCAAACAGGTGGACTTTGGGTACAGTCCCGAGGCACATGGAGGCAATAAGCGATAGGAGGGGTTTCATCTCTCCCTGTATTGGGGGTTGATGTTGTACTATGCTTGATTGGCTATAACAGAAAGTCCCTGGTCTGGGCTACTGAGATTTACTGATAAGCGTTATCAGTAGTTTCTCGATATGGTACCGGCATGACTTATTGAGTTATTGGAGTCGACGATACCATCCCTAGACTCGATATGCAACATATCTAACGAGGAGACCGGACTGTACGGTAAGTGTTGTTAGATGGCTCGACGGGAGTTTTGACAGCTTTGCCGGTTTTCTTCTGATCGCTCAATACCCGGGTGGCCGTTACGTTTAGCTGACTGCTTGCGGCTTGTGGGTGTTTGATATGATCATCACCCACTGCCGGCGTATTGACGAGTCTTAGAGTCCCACACAGAAGTTTCCTAGTACAGGAGAAAAGATGTGGTGTGCATATGAGATATGCGCGGTGACCCGATTGAATACGACTATATGATACCGTATGTTAATCAGGCGTTTTTCTATTGGTCGCGTCGTTTGTGATATGACCGGATTGTTAAATCAATTGTTGATTTAACATTTGACTTTTAGTTTTATTCTTTATTCAAACCCTTTTTCTTAAAGAAGAAGTATGCATGTATGTATGCACATGTTGATGTGCATGTATGCACATGTTGATGTGCATGAACACATACATGTATAGTGTTATGGTTGATGATACATATTAGATGGCAATATGAGACTCACATGGAACTATTATATATATATATTTGATTTAAAACAAAACAAAAAGAAAAGTTAATCCATGGTTAATTTTTTCTACACACTTCCAGAGTAAACCTCACTTGACCTAACTTTTAACCTTGGTTTAGCTTTCCTTTTGGGTTTTAACTCACTTGCTAAATATCTAGATATTATTAGTTACTATGGTTTGTTGAGAGAAAGAAAATATATATCATTTTCTTTTCTCTTTCTTCATTATCTTTTGTTATTATCTCTTGAGCTCAAGTGTTGCCATCTTCTTCCTCCTCCAAGCTCTCTTGAGTTTTTCATAGACTGAGGGACTAAAAAAGAAAGGGTTTTGATAAAAGAAAACACACCACCTTATCATTCTACTCTAATCTAGCCAATTAGTTTAGATTGTTTAGCTTCATCTTCTTCTTGCATCAAGTGGAGCTAAAAGCTTGGACGAAGTGGACTTCGGGTGAATCATCGTGGACAAAGGAGCTTACTTTCAACCTTTCTTCAACTCTCAACGATCCTATGAGTCACTACAAAGAGGACTACAAAGGTTGTATTCCTTTCACTTGGTGATAATATGGTTTTTTTATGTGATACTTTAGTTGTTACCCTAGTATTCTAATTAAAGATCCTTGCTTTATTTTCTTAGCACCTCTATAATTTTTAAAAGTGGCATGTGCGATGCTTCCATATCTACAGTAGGTGCTAGGGAAACCCAACAATGGTATCAGAGCTACTAGGCATTGGATGTCGACCTATAAGGGGGTCTCACTGTGTGACAGTGTGGCGAAGCATAGGCTCTTACCCCCAGGGTGTCCCTCAGCAGCTACCCCCTCGCGAGAACTAAAACCTGTTTGCATGACTCCTTTTAGTCGTGGTAGAGTAGTAATCAAAGTACAGTGGGAACTCACACAAGACAAATGATAATCTCAGGTCAAAGGACTAATCTATACTCATGCCACCTGAGAACTTTCATCTGACGATAGATATAATACTATCTAGAAGTTCTCGGAGAGTCCATCCGGTGTACTCATCTTCAGTGAGCACCTATATACTATCATAGGTGACACAACACCAATGGCCACGGTGACCCCATTGGATGGGGTGGCTGCCTGACCAACAATGGTATCAGAGCCAAGCTAGAATTCTTGACACGGTATTAGAACTATTATGAAAACGAAATTGACTCTGAAAATACGGTATTATGAAACCCTAATCTAGCCCTCTGTAAATTTTTTAAAAAGTCGTCTAAAATTTTTTTTAAACAACTGCAGAAGACTATTTGGGACAATATAGGAACACATGAGACATACAGAGGGGAGTGCTCGGATTTTGGCCGAGCACGAGGTCCCCAGAACCGAGCAGGCCGGCCCCCTAGGCTCCAATCCCCCCCGTATTGCTCCAGTGCTCTATTGTCTTCATTTTGGGGTTTCTAGTATTGTTTGCTTAGCCTAAATTTTCATGTGATGATTATTTTGTTTACGAGCTAATTCGTAGTGTTTCGTAGTCGTAAATTCTAACACTGTATTGGTAACCTTGACAATGTTTAGCACTTCGAACGAACGTCAAAACCCCACATGTTGACCCCGCTGAAATTTCCAAGTGTTGTGATTTTCCTAAGTTAACTTTATATTCAATAGTCGCGCAAGTATCCTATGGGCCCTCTAAAAGAACATAATAACCTTAACTCGATTCTATACCCACGGAACCGCGATCGAACCTTCGGGTTTGCCGTAGTTCCGTAGTGTCATAGGTGAGGCGTTGGTTAACCCTTTCTACGGCTGGACCATAGACACTGTGGCGCGTTTTTGGGTATTTGTAATTTTGCTCAAGTGTTGAGCTCTTGGGGTAAATTGTGGGTGTATGTTGATTCGATCGAAACGTTAAACATCGTCTTGATATTTAAGATTATGATAATTGCAATTGTTGTTTTTCACTTTCTTTTCTGGAACCGTAAGTGTAGTATGTGGTGTATCGCCGGTTTCGTTGCTATACATCAACGATAATCGGGATACGCATACTTTCTTACGTTGATGATATGAGATATTATGTGTTGCTGAGATATGATTTGCAGGATTGTCGCGATTGAATAGCCGGGGTTTTATGTGAGATGAGAGTGTTTATTTTCATTCATGTAAAATTCAATTGTATGTAATATTCTTTTATTTGGGGCACTTCTGGGTTGAGGATGATGTCACCATTATTGTATATTATTTACTTTTCCGCATTAGGATAGACCCAAGGAGGGGAGCACAAGTGATCGGGTTCTAGGGTTCAGTGGGAGGCCATCTCGAGGAGTCAAGACCGGGTCTCCTAAACTCTAGAATTGGCAGGATCACTTGCCGCTCTCGTAGGGGTCTAGGGATGTGGGCTTGGCTATTCATCGCGGCCGTGGAATCCGTATTTTCTATTGCTGGCTGGATACAAAATACGGACCTCCTAGATATCCTTTTTTATTTTCATATGTGCTTCTGCTGCTGTTGATATTCTGTAATGTGATTACTTAGTATCTGAGACGAATGGATTATTATTATATATATGATACATAATAAACGTTGCTTATATTTTACACCCGCACTAGTCCCGCCCCGCTATGCCGTTAGTTAAGTAACCTAACGGTGCATAACGGGACACTGTGGCGAATGCGGATGGTATAAGTATACGTTCTATTTTCGTTTCTTTTATGTGATGGCTTAGGAACTTAAATGATGGGACTACATTAATAAGATTAATGTAAAGTAAAAGAAAGCTAAAAGATGTTGTAGAATCGGATTTGAAACCCACTCGGCCTTTTTATGAAAAATGCAAGTTTCAAAAGATGCGGAGCTTAAGCCACTCCTTTTCTAAATTGTTTTGATTCTACAACGAGATCAAGTTCAAAGCATTAAAGGTTTTCATAAAAACCATCCGCAACCCTCCGTCATTTTAGAAAGCAGAGTACTTAGTATTCGTGCTACGTATTTTTATCACAGTCAAGGCGTAGTGTACGGTAGCTAAGTGATGTCTTCCTACAAAGCATATGATGCGATCAGTTAGGACATTCATGTGGTTATGTTGATCATAGTCAAGGGTCATATGGGTGGGTCTAGTTAATCTCGAAATGACGGGTAGAACTTGACTAGTACTTATGATATGTTGACCATAGCCAAGGTCATAAGTAACTAGGGGTAAAAACCATATCGGGAGTTTCAAGAGTTGAAATTTGCAATGAGATTGCATACCATCTATATGATAGTTGGATTCCGATCCCACTGTGAGTAAGAGTTACTCCCAGGAGAGTTTTGCACTTTACAATTAGCTAATCCAGTAGGTGTCTAGAAAGATGTCAACGGGGTTTGACCTCTGGGAAAACGAGGTTTATTTTAATTAGGTCCGTGCGAAAGCACGGGGAACCTCCCTCAAAGTACCGACACTGGCCTGGCTGACCGGTTAGCGAAACTGTAGAATGTAATTAATCCTGGCTAGTTTTCTTTTCAGGTTTTGAAAGAAAATTTGATAAAAGCAGTGGGAGATATCGATTAAATAAGATAATAACCAATCTAATTCTTTGCAAGAGCATTTCGCTGAGTGTATTCTTTTCTCTCTCCTAATGGCAGATACCGATGACGGGACTTAAGCTTCTTTTAGAGAAAAACAAACTGACTGGACATAATTATAAAGAATGGCTGAGGAACTTGAACATTGCACTCACATATGATAAAGTATCATATGTCCTCACTACCAAAGCCCCATCCGTCCCAGGACCTGAATTATCTGTTTCGGATAGGGAGATCCGAAAAACATGGGATATTGATTGCAACACGGCCAAGTGCTTCGCTCTTGCTTCTATGGACAACATCCATAAAAAACAGCACGAGAAGATGGATGTGCAATCCATCTTTCTTCATACAAAGGAGTTGTATAAAGAGCAATCTCGTACTCTATGCTACGAGGCATCTCGAAAGTTGTTTCAGATGCGAATGGCCCCTGGCGCGTCAGTAGGAGAACATGTTTTGAAGATGATTGGTCTTATAGAAAAACTCGAGGAACTGGGATGCACAATGGATAATGATCAATATACAGATATTGTTCTGCAGTCTCCCCCCCCCCTCCCCCCCCCGCCTTTGCCCTGTTCATAGTGAATTTCAATATGAACAATTTAGAGAAATCATTGCCTGAACTTCTCAATATGTTAAGAAGTGCAGAGAGCACGCTTAAGCAAGCAAAGACTCCCGCTCTTCTTGCCGGGCCATCTTCCTCTTCTATCCCAAAAGCTAAGGCCAAGGGAAAGAAGAAGAAGTCCATCAAACCGAAAGGTGGAGTTAAAAAGGCGAAGGGAAAAGAAATATCAGGGGTCGCGGGAAGTGGAAAAGGAGAATGTTTTTACTGCCACAAGTCGGGACATTGGAAACGCAACTGTACTGTGTATCTTGCTGATCTCAAGAAGAAGAAGTATGGTGATGCTTCCGCTTCAGGTGTGTTTGTAACTGAGAACCGTTTTTTAATTAACTCTACATCTTGGGTATTAGATACCGGTTCTGGTTCTTACATCTGCAATTGTGTGCAGGGGTTGAGAAACAGAAGAGTTTTGAAGGCTGGAGACCATACTCTGCGGGTTGGAAATGGTTCCAATGTACATGCTGTATCCGTAAGAGAGTATTATCTGGGGTTGCCTTCGGGTTGTATTTTGGTTTTGAACCCGTGTTATTTTGTACCAAGTATGGTATGTAATATAATATCTGTTTCTTTGTTATACAATGAAGGATATCATTTTGTGTTGCAGAATAATGTTATGAACATTAACTTGAATCAACAGTTGTTTGGGTATGGTACATTGAATAACGGTATTTACGTCCTGAACCAACACACAGTTTTCAATATACAACATACTAATAAAAGAAATTTTTCAGATATAAATGAAGCTTTTCTTTGGAATTGTAGACTTGGTCATATCAATGAAACAAGACTAAGCAAGCTACATAAAGATGGATATTTAAATTCTTTTGAATATAAATCTTATGCAACTTGTCAGTCCTGTATCAAAGGTAAAATGACCAAAACTTCGTTTACTGGACATGGAGAAAGAGCTGTGGAACTCTTAAGCCTCATACATAGTGATGTATGCGGACCAATGTCTACACATGCTAGAGGCGGTTTTCCATACTTCATTACTTTTACTGATGACTTCTCAAGATTCGGACACGTGTTTTTATTAAAGCATAAATTCGAAGCTTTCGAGAAATTCAAGGCGTAATAGGTGTACTCTCCTAATACTAGGAGCCCTCACAATCTGAGAGAAGGTAAAGAAAAAAGACAACTGAATAATCCTATTCGATTTCTTCTGAACCGGAAACCATCCTCGAACTAGAATAAGTTCCTTCGAGTTCGTATGTAAATATACAATGGAAATATCCAAGTAATATATGGATCTTCGTAGTGATACGGAATGTTCTGGAGAAGTGCAAAGGTGAAAGTAAGAGTGGCGATGGTATACGCGGTTTCACCGTGAATGATAGTAGTCGCAATTTTCTTTGCCCTTAATATAATCCTTTTATATGTCTTTACTTATTACCTCCTGTACACCACACTTAAACTTAATTGGTTTTCTTCCTTCCCTACCCTTCGGCACCGGCCTATGGTTTGGAAGAAGACTATTCAATAAGCGCAATAGGTATACTTTCCTAATACCAGGAGCTCTAGCAACCTGAGAGAAGATAAAGAGAAAAGTCAACCGAATAATCCTATTCAATTTCTCCTGAACCAGAATCCATGCTCGAACTGGAACAAGTTTCTTCGAGTTCGTATGTAACTATACGATGGAATATCCAAGAAATTGTTGGATATATGTATGCCCTAGAGGCCATTATATGTATAGTGGATGCTTGGACATGTATATATATAGATTACTTTCTTGCTCGACATGATAGTATGCTATCTGGTTTACTTTATCTGACATGTTGACTTGATCATGCTTTTATTCATTTACACATGTTGATAAAGCCCTGAGGATATTTTCTTGACTACTCCGACTATGATGCGGATCATACTAGTGGGACACGTGTAGTTTATAAGCATATCCTTGAACTGTTCCTAGTCGTGGGTGTATCGAGATAGGGAATCGATATTCCAGGATAGACTAGTGTATACCATTCTTGTCCCATATGATGGGCGATAGATGATCCCATATCCATCTGGTGTAATGACACCAAAGATTGTATGCGGGTGCTCAGTGGAGACTGAGTACGCTGAACGGACTCGCCGAGAACTCCTATATGGTATTATATCTATCGTCGGATAGCAGTTCTCAGGTGACACTGGTACAGGTTAGTCTGTAGACCCAAGATCGTCATAGAGTTTTGTGTGTCCTCCCGCTGTACTTTGATCTCCATCCTACCACGACTCTACTGAGTCGTGCAAACAGGTGGACTTTGGGTACAGTCCCGAGGCACATGGAGGCAATGAGCGATAGGAGGGTTTCGTCTCTCCCGATATTGGGGTTGATGTTATGTTATGCTTGATTGGCTATAACAGGAAGTCCTTGACCTGGGCTACTAAGATTTACTGATAAGCGTTATCAGTAGTTTCTCGATATGTTATTAGCTATACACCGGCATGACTTATTGAGTTATTGGGGTCGACGATACCATCCCTAGACTCGATATGCAACATATCTGACGAGGAGACCGGACTGTACGGTAAGTGTTGCCAGATGGCTCGACGGAAGTTTTGACAGCTTTGTCGGTTTTCTTCTGATCGCTCAATACCCGGGTGGTCGTTACGTTTAGCTGACCGCTTGCGGCTTGTGGGTGTTTGATATGATCATCACCCACTGCCGGCGTATTGAAGAGTCTTAGAGTCCCACACAGAAGTTTCCTAGTCCAGACCAAAAGATGTGGTGTGCATATGAGATATGCGTGGGGACCCAATTGAATACGACTATATGATACCGTATGTTAATCGGGCGTTTTTCTATTTGTCGCGTCGTATGTGATATGACCGGATTGTTAAATCAATTATTGATTTAACATTTGAATTTTAGTTTTATTCTTTATTCAAACTCTTTTTCTTAAAGAAGAAGTATGCATGTATGTATGCACATGTTGATGTGCATGTATGCACATGTTGATGTGCATGAACACATACATGCATAGTGTCATGGTTGATGATACATATTAGATGGCAATATGAGACTCACATGGAACTATTATATATATATATATATATTTGTATTTGATTTAAAACAAAACAAAAAGAAAAGTTAATCCATGGTTAATTTTTTGTAACACCTTAGAATGTGATTAGGGGTAATTATGCTTTAATGTAGGGTTTTGGTAAAAAGTTTACCAAATCGGTTTTCAAATATTTTATTAGATTTAATGAACATTTTATTAGAATTTATTTGGGCTTGCACACACATGTGCATGTAAATTAGGGCTAAGTTTAGGGTTAAGCCATGTTTAGGTAGCCATGGTAAACTAAAACATTTCATTAGGATTATGAAATAATTAAGTGTATTAGTTTTTTTTTAAGTATAATTAATTTGTTTTGGGGGTTTATTTATGAATTGGAGAGAGAGAGGGAATGATGGCATGAGCATAGTTGGTAATGATGAGAGAGAGGGGGAGAGAGGGTTGACTCTCATCTCTCTTTTCTTTTTTCAAAATAATTATTTTCCCACACTCATTCTCACATCTCTCTCCTTCTCATTTTCACACACGCACACACACACACAGCAGCAGCAGCAGCAGCAGTAGCAGCACATCAGCAGCAGCAGCAGCAGAACCCCCTTCTCTTCTTCTTCTTCTTCTCTTGCATCCTAACACACTTTGGAGGTATAAAACTCACCTCAACTTCCTTTTTGCTAAACTTATAGTTATTTAGCTTAAGTTAGTGTTTAATGTGGATTTTTAGTGCTAGTTTGTGGTTTAAGGGGGGTTTAAGCTAAGTTGGGATTATTATGGCTTAATTAACTTAGGCAGGTATTATTAGTACTATTTTAACCTAGTAGTATCACTAGATTTTGCTAAATCACCTTAAAGTATCAAAATTTGAAATTTAAAATACGGTTTTGAAAACAAGTTATAGGGTATATGAGATCTGCTATATCTGTGGTTATTTTCTAGTTTAGCAAACATGTTCAGATTAGTGTGCAAGATTTTTAGAGTGGTCTGTAGGATTTCGTGCCCGTGCCCCTTCAAAAAATCCGGCGACCATCCCCTCATTTCCGGCGTCGCCCCCCCCGATGTTTTGGGTGTTGGTGCTGTGCTGAGGGGTGTCTGTGGGTGTTTTCCAGTGTTTGGTATTGTTTGGTGTTTGGGTTTTTGCAGTTGATGAAATCTGCGAGAGTTTGTTTTGTTTAAGTGTTTTGAAAAGTTTTTGAAACTAAACTTTAGGATACTAGAATCTGCTGTATCTGGGGTGATAAATTTTGTGAGCAAACATATACATTAGGCTATATTTTGTGTTAGGAATATAGTGTAGAAACCTGGACCTTTTTCACCTGTTTTTGGCTGATATCTTCCCTATGGTGGGTGGCCCAATTTTATGGGATCTTGTTGGATTTTTGCAGGTAGTTGTTTGTAGGTATTGTAAGGGCTTTGGTCTTGTTTGTTTTTCTTGTTTCTGCTCCAGATAAAATATGGGACCTTTTTCCTATAATTAGCGTAGCGGGACTTGCGCGACACGTACGATACAAGTTGAGTAGTGTGCTGTGTGTCATAGCGTATCGCGGTGGTTTTTGATGTATGCACACACGTTACGTATACACAAGCATTTAGCTTGCGACGCTAGTTGCTCGTATAACCTTGATATCGCGTTTTTGCAAGATTATGCCTTATGTGTGTTGCTTTGTGTAAATTCTAGGTTCGCAGGCGGGGACTTCGGACGCCGCGGAGAAAGGAAAGCAGGTGGTCGGATACACCTAGCACCAGATCACGGGTGAGTAGATGTACACATCTATAGGGGAAATCGTACGGATGGCGCGAGACGTGTTAGTTATATGTATGCCCTAGAGGCCATTACTGTACATAGGATGTATATTGTAGTGGATGCTGGGACGTATATAGGGAGGACTTTCTTGCTCGACATGATAGTATGCTATCTGGTTGAACTTTACCTTAACGTGTATACTGATTGTCTCTCTGTTATATGTTGGTAAAGCCCTTAGGATGTGTGCTTGACTACCTGGACTATGATGCGGATCATACTAGTGGGGACATGGTAGTCCATAAGTACATTCTTCAAAGTCCCTAGTCGTGGGTGTATCGAGACGGGGCATCGATATACCAGAGTAGACTAGCGTCTACCTTCTTGACCCATACAGATGGGCGATGGATGATCCCATATCCATTGGTGTTTGACATTAGAGATGATATACGGGTGCTCAGTAGAGACTGGGTACACTGGACGGACTCGCCGAGAACTCTCAGATGGTATTATACCTCACGTCAGATGGCAGTTCTCTGGTGACACTGGTACAGAGTAGTCTGTTGACCCGAGATCGTCATAGAGTCTTGTGTGGATCCCACTGTGCTTTGATTTCCATCTTACCACGTCCAAGAGGGCGTGCAAAATGGTGGTTTTTGGGTACAGTCCCGAGTCACTGTTAGTGTATATGCCCTAGAGGCCATTACTGTATCATACTAGTATGTATATTACTTAATGGAAGCTTGGGATATTCACCTTGTATTGACAATCTTGCTCAAAATAGTAGTATGCTACTTGGTTTGTTTCTACTTCAATGTGTACATGTGTTTATTTTTGTATATCGCCTATACACATTAGTAGAGCCCTTAGGATCTTTGCTTGATTACCAGCGATGTGATGGCCGTCACACTAGTGGGGCTGGGTAATCTATAAGCACATCCTTATGCAGGTCCCTGGTCGCAGGACTATCGAGACAGGGCATCGATACTCCGGAGTAGACCAGCGCATGCGCTTCTCATCCCAGTGTGGGAGACGGTCTGTCCCACAGCCGTCAGTACGTCGTACTTGAGATAGTATGCGGGTGCTCGTTAGGTTACGGGTACACTGGACAGGACTCGTCGGGAACTGACTAGTTGGTATTATACCTATCGTCAGTTATCAGTTCCCAGGTGACATGAGTACAGCTTAGTCCGCTGACTTGACACTGTCACTCCGCCTCGAGTGTGTTCCCACTGTACTTTGATCACTACCCTACCACGGCTCAAAGGAGTCGTGCAAACAGGTAGTGGTTGGGTGCAGTCCCGAAGCACTTGGAGGCAGTGACGGTTAGACAGGATTCGTCTCTCCCGGTATTGGGGGTTGACATCGCGCTGTGTCTAGGAGAGCCATTACACGAGTAGTCCCTGGCCAGGGCAAACGAGATATACTGGTAGGTTTCCAGTGTTATCTCAGGGTGTATTGGGCTTCACTCCGGCACGACTTGTACCGCTATTGGGGGACTGACGTTTACCGCCCCCTAGGCCCGCCATGCGATGTATCAGACGAACAGACCGGACTGTATGGAGAATGTCACACTCAGGCTCAGTAGGAGTTCAGATGGGTTTCGCCTCGTCGGTCTTCTTGTCGGCATTACCTGGGGACCGTTACGCACAGCTAGTGCCGCTTGCGGTCTGTGGTTAAACCCACTGCCAGCGTAGTGTCGAGTCTTTAGAGTCCCACACAGAAAGCTTTTCGCCTTTAGGCAAAAGAGTAGAGGTCGCATGGTATTGCGACAGGTCACATGGTTTTGCGACAGGGTTCGGTCACATCCGTGCACTTGTGCACGTACAGTGTCCGGGCAGTTTACACTAGCGGGCTTTGGTTTAAGCCAGATCCTAGTGTACCTTATGGGATTGGATTTATCCAGTTTGCATTCGTGTTCCTCGGAACGCGGATGCGGGTGTGTATGCACAAATGACAGGGAGGCAGAGGCAGCGGATTCTCATTAGGGTTGTTGACAGTTGACCGTTGACTTTTTGACTTTATGCTCAACCCTAATGAGAATATGATATGTGATTAACTATTATATTAATTAAGTATTATGGTGATATGGTTGTTGACTTGTTGACTTTTGTTGACTTGTTGACTTTGTTGACTTGTTGACCGGTTGACTAGGCTTGACTAGTTGACCATCATGATAACCATGGTTATCATTTCATGCCAAAGACTTTTTCTTGCTTGTTCATTTGAGTAAAATGAGTGCATGACATGATAAGGTTATGGTTACTTCAACCATCACATAAGACTTTTGTTGATATGATGAGTTATCATTGCTTTGGATTATGAGAGGGTGAAAGACAAAAGAGTTATTCATTCTTTCTTGCTCATTCTCTCTCTTGTTCTTGAGCTCTCCTCTTGCTCTCACCCTCAACCTCTTGCTCCCTCTCTTGATCTATGGTTCTCTTGTCTCATGAGTTGAGAATCAAGAACCATAGATAAAATCCCATTCTATTTCATCTCTACTCATTCTAGTTCACTAGGTTTGGCAAACCAAGTGAACTAGTTTTCTTCAAAGAACGAAGAAGGAGCTAAAGGTTGGAGCTTTCAAGTGGATCTATCTTCGGCGTACGGAGACAACGAGAAGGAGCCATCGAACCACCATCGGAGCTTGAAGAGAAGGAGTTCAAGTTTAGGTATAACCATCTTCATCCGAGTAGCTAAATATCTTTAGCTTAGTTTGCAAGTTTTAGTTTAGGTAAAGATCCCGACCTTGCTTAGTCCATGTTGCCTCTTGCGTTAAAATTTTGATTTTATACCGTTTCCGCCTCCCCGTAAGAACCGGGGGTCGCAACGTGGACTTACAGTGGTATCAGAGACTAACTAAACTTAAACTAGCTTGGTAGTGAAGTGTAACGAAGTTCGGAACCGGAAAAATCCAAAAACCAAACTTTACAAAAACCTGAGTTTCTGTTGAAATATTTTCTGGTCAAAATGAAAAAATTTATACTTGTAAATTCGGCTCAGGGTTTTGTGTGAACACCCAAGAAAAACGATACAGTGATTCGTCTAAACTGCCGCCCTTCCGCCGCGTGAGCCTTCTTAGCCGCCGCGGAACCGCCGCTAGTTGTTGTCTTCTCTGCATCGTTTTTCGTGCAGTGTGTGTCTGTGTTGGTTTTGGGATTTTTGGAATATATTATATGTGCCCAGATTTTCCAGAAAAGAAATTTCCTTTTGGGGTCCTATAATTCCGTATTTTTTCCGAACTTCACTGCACTTTGACTATGATGGTTATATCTGTAATGTTTGCATGTATTGAACGTCGGCTTATCGCTATAAGTCGATTGGTCGGGGTTATACATGATCTGTAATGTGCTGGAATGTGTATATAAATATGTTGGATTGTCGCGGGTGAATAGCCGGGGGTTGTGAGACGAGAGTTTTCTTTTCTTGCAATTCATGTAAATTTGTAAATTGATGTAATAATTATTTGTATGGCCGCACAACCGGGAAGGGGTTGTAGCCGTCATTGTATAATTTCTTTTTACTGTTTTTGCTCCTAGGATAGACCCATGGAGGGGTGCACAAACTACCGGGTATGCCGAAGTGTCGAGTGGCCTACTCATGGAGTTGAGGGAGGTTGCTACGCTTCGGGTACTTGGCGGGTAGTTTGCCGCACCCGTAGGGGTCTTGGGTGGGGTTTTGGCTATTCACCGCGACCGTGTTATCTGTTTTTGTTACAGGCTCGTACAAATTACAGATTGCTAGTATATCCAATGTATTTATCTGTGATCTGAAATGTTTATCATTGCAGTATATCTATATATGATATAATTTAGGCGTTGCTTATGTTTTACAGACGCGCTAGCCCAGCCCCCGCTCTGTCGTTAGTTAAGTAACCTAACGGGTAATGACGGGGCCCCGTGGCGAATGCGAATGGCATAAGCGTACGTCATATTTTGGTTGTTTTCTGCAATGGTAGGATTAAATGATGGGACGCATTAAAAGAACTAATGCAAGAATATCACGCATTAAAAGAACTAATGCAAGCAAAACATGCATTAAAAGAACTAATGCAAGAAAATAAACCAAGTATAAGTCGTTGGAACATTTTCGAAAAACCACTCGGTTCTTTTCAAAACAAACTTTTAAAATGCGGAGTTTGAGCCACTCCATTTAAAAGCTATCTCGTTCCATCGACTAAATCAAGTTCACTACGTTCACGGTTTCGCCAAAACCATTCGTAGCCCTCCGTCGTTTCATATGAATATTCAACAGTATTCAAGCTGTGTTTGTTGGCCTTAGTCAAGGCACAGTGTTTGGTAGCTGGTGGGTATTCATATGTTGCATAGATAGAATGCGTTGGTTTGGGACAGTCGTATTACCTTGTTGGCCTTAGTCAAGGGTATATACGGGTGGATTCAAATTAACCTGGACAACGACGGGTAGAACTTGACATGTGACTTATGATTTGTTGGCCTTAGTCAAGGTCATAAGAGCATGGGGCAAAAATATACATCGGGAGTTTCATAAGTACTGAAACTTGCTAGATTTGCATACCATTTGGAGTGTGATGATTCTGGTAGGATTCCTTCAGTTTCTTCACGCGATGATATTTGGATCCCGATCCTACTGTGAGTATATGCTACTCCTCGGAAAATTTCTCACTAAACGATCAATGCTATAAACCTAGTAGGTGCCTAGAAAGGTGTTAGCGGGGCTACGCCCCCAGGGAAAAGAGGTTCTTTAATTAAGGAACTTCGCGAAAGCGTTGGAAAACCTCCCTCGAAGTACCGACACCGGCCTGGCTGAACGGTTAAGCAAGTATTGTGCGGTGGGATTGATCCCGACTAATTCTTCCTTTATGGTTTGAGGAGGGATTCGAGAAACAGTGGGAGCCATCCTGTTTAGACAAACTAAAAACCACTCTAAACTTGCAAGAGCATCATGCTGAGTGTTTCTTCTTCTCTCTCTTAATTGCAGCGACCCTGTGACCGCACCTAGGTTACATCTAGATAAAAATATGACTGAACCTGACTGTTATGACTGGCAAAGGTCTGTCCAGATGTCCATTGCCCATGACAAGCTGGGACACCTCTTAACTAATCAAATCCCTGCTGTCTCAGGTCCAGTTTCCCCTGTCACGGATGTTCACATCCGCAGGACACCGGAAAAGGATTGTGCGAAAGCCAAGTGCCTCGTGTTAGCCTCAGTTAATGGTGCAAACCAGAGGCAGCACGAGAAGATGGACTCAGTTTCTATCTTCCTCCATAACAAAGTTTTATATGGAGAGCAATCTCGTATCACAAGATATGAGACCTCGAACGAATTGCTTCAAGCGAGGTTGGCTGTCGGGTCATCTGTAGGGGGCAACGTCCTTACAGAGACCAGCTATTTTAAGCTCACGGACCTGGAGACCACGTTGGAGAATGGGTCAAGTACTGACCTAATTCTACAGTCCCTGCCCTCTGCTTATACCCTGAAAGAAACCAGGGAAGAAAAAGGAAAAACAAGGGCAAAAGTTTCGGGACTGGATATGATTAAAGAGGGACGTTCCTATTGTAACGGGAATGAACTATGGCAGAGAGATTGCAGGGCTTGTAAAGCCAGTAGCCAGAATTCGAAGCATGTTGTGGCTTCGGCTTCGAGTGTGTTTGTAATTGAGAACTGTTTGTCAGTTAACCCTACTTCCTGGGTATTGGATACCGGATCAGGATCTCACATCTGTAATTCGTTACAGGGTCTGAGAAACCGTAGGGTTATCAGGAAAGGTGATATGACTCTCAGGGTTGCTAACGGAATGAGCATGGATGCTGTATCCGTAGGGGAATATCACCTAGGACTGACAACTGGGCAGATATTGATTCTGCGTGACTGTTTGTATGTACCAGGTGCGACTTGCAATATCATATCTGTATCCTTACTTTCTAAGGAAGGATATGATTTTGCTTTTGTAAGCGATGTAGTAAACATCCACCTAAATCAAGCACTGATTGGGTCAGGTACATTAAATAACGGTATATACGTATTGAATCAAGCTCAGATATTCAGTGTCCAGAACACACTTAAAAGAAAGTCTCCAGAATTAAATCAGGCTTTCTTATGGCATTGTAGACTGGGTCACATCAATGAGACACGGTTGACTAAGTTACATAAAGAAGGATACTTGGATCCGTTCGAGTACCAGTCTTATGCCACTTGTGAATCTTGTCTCATGGGAAAGATGACAAAGACTCCGTTCACTGGACACGGAGTAAGAGCGAGCGAGCTCTTGGGACTTATACACAGTGACGTGTGTGGTCCAATGTCTACACATGCGCGAAGCGGTTATTCATACTTCATTACTTTCACAGATGATTTCTCTAGGTTTGGACATGTCTTCTTAATGAAGCACAAATCCGAGGCCTTTGAGAAATTTCGAGAATATAAGAATGAAGTAGAAAAACAAACAGGCAAAAGTATCAAGATCCTAAGATCGGATCGAGGTGGTGAATACTTGAGTGCCGAGTTTCTGGACTACTTAAAAGAGAATGGAATTCTCTCTCAGCGTACTCCTCCATACACACCACAACACAATGGTGTATCGGAAAGAAGGAATCGAACCCTACTAGATATGGTTCGTTCCATGATGAGTAAGGCTGAGTTACCGCGATCTTTCTGGGGTTATGCACTGGAAACAGCTGCACATCTCTTGAACCAAGTTCCTACTAAGACAGTGCCTACCACACCATACCAGATGTGGAGTGGGAATAAACCCTGTCTTAAATCCTTTAAGACATGGGGATGTCCGGCTTTTGTAAAAAAGCAGCATGCGGACAAGCTCGAGGCACGCTCAGTACAGTGCAAGTTTGTGGGATACCCAAAGAACTCCAAGGGGTATCTTTTCTATTACGCAGAGGAGCAAAAAGTCCTTGTTTCTCGTCATGCCCGCTTCATGGAAACTGAGTTTTTAGAAAATCAGATAAGTGGGAGCGCAATAGAACTGGAAGAAATTCCAGAACCACAAGCTATTACTGAAACCTTAGTAGAACCAGAAGGTTCAGGGGAACCGGACATTCCTACGCCGCTCCGCAGGAGTAGTAGGCAGTCTCATCCGCCCGAGAGATACTACGGTTTTCTCATAGACGGGGATAGAGAGGATTGCATCATAAATTATGATGAGCCTACTAGCTTCCAGCAAGCCATTCAGAGCGGTGACTCGGTAAAATGGCTGGATGCAATGCGGACCGAGATGGAGTCCATGTACACCAACAAAGTTTGGACTTTGGACTTTGCTCCAGAAGGGGTAAAACCCGTAGGCTGCAAATGGATCTTCAGAAAGAAGATTGGTGTAGATGGGCAGGTTGAAACCTATAAGGCTAGGCTCGTTGCAAAGGGTTTTCGTCAAAGACCTGGTTTGGACTATGACGAGACTTTTTCTCCGGTAGCCATGCTTAAATCCATTCGGATCCTTCTTGCCATTGCTGCCTTCCACGATTATGAGATCTGGCAGATGGACGTTAAGACGGCTTTCCTAAATGGAAATTTAGAAGAGTGCGTCTATATGGATCAGCCAGAGGGATTCAATCAGAGTAGGAGCAGCGGTAAAGTGTGCAAGTTGCTCAAGTCCATCTATGGACTTAAGCAGGCATCGCGGAGTTGGAACATCTGCTTTGATGATACTGTCAAAGAATTCGACTTTGTCAAAAACCCAGATGAACCATGCATTTACAGTAAGATTGTAGGGAGAAATGTGGTATTCCTCGTCTTGTACGTCGATGACATTCTCCTAATAGGAAATGATATTCCTATGCTACAGTCAGTCAAAGGATTCTTGTCACAGAGGTTCTCCATGAAGGACCTGGGTGATGCCAACTACATTCTGGGGATCCAGATCTATCGTGATAGATCTAAAAGGATGTTGGGACTTTCACAGTCAAGGTACATCGACACCATACTGAAACGATTCAGTATGGAAGATTCCAAGCGCGGTAATCTACCGGCTTGTCACGGAATCACCCTCTCCAAAGAGATGTCTCCCAAGACTGATTTGGAAAGGGCTCGCATGTCATCAATACCCTACGCATCTGCGGTAGGCTCTATTATGTATGCGATGTTATGTACCAGACCAGATGTAGCATACGCATTGAGCGTTGTAAGCCGGTATCAGTCAGACCCAGGGGAGAAACACTGGATAGCAGTAAAGAACATTCTCAAGTACCTGAGAAGGACTAAGGAGATGTTCTTGGTGTATGGCGGAAAAGACCTCCAGATTGAGGCCTTTGCTGACTCCAGCTTCCAGAGTGACAAGGATGACTCCAAGTCCATGTCGGGTTATGTCTTTACCCTCAATGGAGGGGCGGTTTGCTGGAAGAGTTCCAAGCAGGAAACCGTTGCTGACTCAACCATGGAAGCGGAGTACATAGCTGCTTGCGATGCCGCAAAGGAAGCTGTCTGGATGAAGAAGTTCCTCACGGAACTTCAGGTGGTTCCTACCAGTGTTGATCCAATACCGCTGTATTGTGACAACAACGGCGCTATAGCTTTAGCGAAGGAACCAAGGTCCCATCAGAAGTCCAGGCACATTTTGAGGCGGTTCCACCTGATCAGGGAGATCATTGATCGCCAGGAGATCGAGGTAAAGAGAGTAAAATCAGAAGATAACACTGCAGATCCATTCACCAAGGCCTTGCCCCAGACTCAGTTCGAGCGGCTGATCGAGATGATAGGTCTTCGATACGCCAGTACATGGCCTTAGTGCAAGTGGGAGATTGTTAGTGTATATGCCCTAGAGGCCATTACTGTATCATACTAGTATGTATATTACTTAATGGAAGCTTGGGATATTCACCTTGTATTGACAATCTTGCTCAAAATAGTAGTATGCTACTTGGTTTGTTTCTACTTCAATGTGTACATGTGTTTATTTTTGTATATCGCCTATACACATTAGTAGAGCCCTTAGGATCTTTGCTTGATTACCAGCGATGTGATGGCCGTCACACTAGTGGGGCTGGGTAATCTATAAGCACATCCTTATGCAGGTCCCTGGTCGCAGGACTATCGAGACAGGGCATCGATACTCCGGAGTAGACCAGCGCATGCGCTTCTCATCCCAGTGTGGGAGACGGTCTGTCCCACAGCCGTCAGTACGTCGTACTTGAGATAGTATGCGGGTGCTCGTTAGGTTACGGGTACACTGGACAGGACTCGTCGGGAACTGACTAGTTGGTATTATACCTATCGTCAGTTATCAGTTCCCAGGTGACATGAGTACAGCTTAGTCCGCTGACTTGACACTGTCACTCCGCCTCGAGTGTGTTCCCACTGTACTTTGATCACTACCCTACCACGGCTCAAAGGAGTCGTGCAAACAGGTAGTGGTTGGGTGCAGTCCCGAAGCACTTGGAGGCAGTGACGGTTAGACAGGATTCGTCTCTCCCGGTATTGGGGGTTGACATCGCGCTGTGTCTAGGAGAGCCATTACACGAGTAGTCCCTGGCCAGGGCAAACGAGATATACTGGTAGGTTTCCAGTGTTATCTCAGGGTGTATTGGGCTTCACTCCGGCACGACTTGTACCGCTATTGGGGGACTGACGTTTACCGCCCCCTAGGCCCGCCATGCGATGTATCAGACGAACAGACCGGACTGTATGGAGAATGTCACACTCAGGCTCAGTAGGAGTTCAGATGGGTTTCGCCTCGTCGGTCTTCTTGTCGGCATTACCTGGGGACCGTTACGCACAGCTAGTGCCGCTTGCGGTCTGTGGTTAAACCCACTGCCAGCGTAGTGTCGAGTCTTTAGAGTCCCACACAGAAAGCTTTTCGCCTTTAGGCAAAAGAGTAGAGGTCGCATGGTATTGCGACAGGTCGCATGGTTTTGCGACAGGGTTCGGTCACATCCGTGCACTTGTGCACGTACAGTGTCCGGGCAGTTTACACTAGCGGGCTTTGGTTTAAGCCAGATCCTAGTGTACCTTATGGGATTGGATTTATCCAGTTTGCATTCGTGTTCCTCGGAACGCGGATGCGGGTGTGTATGCACAAATGACAGGGAGGCAGAGGCAGCGGATTCTCATTAGGGTTGTTGACAGTTGACCGTTGACTTTTTGACTTTATGCTCAACCCTAATGAGAATATGATATGTGATTAACTATTATATTAATTAAGTATTATGGTGATATGGTTGTTGACTTGTTGACTTTTGTTGACTTGTTGACTTTGTTGACTTGTTGACCGGTTGACTAGGCTTGACTAGTTGACCATCATGATAACCATGGTTATCATTTCATGCCAAAGACTTTTTCTTGCTTGTTCATTTGAGTAAAATGAGTGCATGACATGATAAGGTTATGGTTACTTCAACCATCACATAAGACTTTTGTTGATATGATGAGTTATTATTGCTTTGGATTATGAGAGGGTGAAAGACAAAAGAGTTATTCATTCTTTCTTGCTCATTCTCTCTCTTGTTCTTGAGCTCTCCTTTTGCTCTCACCCTCAACCTCTTGCTCCCTCTCTTGATCTATGGTTCTCTTGTCTCATGAGTTGAGAATCTAGAACCATAGATAAAATCCCATTCTATTTCATCTCTACTCATTCTAGTTCACTAGGTTTGGCAAACCAAGTGAACTAGTTTTCTTCAAAGAACGAAGAAGGAGCTAAAGGTTGGAGCTTTCAAGTGGATCTATCTTCGGCGTACGGAGACAACGAGAAGGAGCCATCGAACCACCATCGGAGCTTGAAGAGAAGGAGTTCAAGTTTAGGTATAACCATCTTCATCCGAGTAGCTAAATATCTTTAGCTTAGTTTGCTAGTTTTAGTTTAGGTAAAGATCCCGACCTTGCTTAGTCCATGTTGCCTCTTGCGTTAAAATTTTGATTTTATACCGTTTCCGCCTCCCCGTAAGAACCGGGGGTCGCAACGTGGACTTACAGTCACATGGAGGCAATGAGCGATAGGAGGGGATTCGTCTCTCCCGGTATAGGGGGTTGATGTTGCGCTGTGTTCGATTGACTATAATAGGAAATCCCTGGCCAGGGTTGCTGAGATTTACTGGTAAGTGTTACCAGTAGTTTCTCGAATGTTATAGACCTCATATCGACACGACTTATCGAGCTATTGGGGTCTGACGTTTACCACCCCTAGGCGAGATATGCGACATATCAGACGATCAGACCGGACTGTACGGTAGTGTTACTGGTTGGATTCACTGGAGTGTGAGCGGGCTTGCTCGTCGATCTTCTGATCGCTCAATACCCGGGTGGCCGTTACGTTTAGCAGACCGCTTGCGGCTTGTGGATGTTTGATATGATCATCATCTGCTGCCGGCGTATTGACGAGTCTTTAGAGTCCTACACAGAGGTTTCCTGGCTCAAGCGAAACGAAATAGGAGCGCATATGAGATATGTGCGGGACCGAGAATGATACCAGTATGTGATACTGTATTCGATTCTCGCGATATGTGACATTGATCGGTTATATGCGATATAGCCGGCATATCGGATCAAGTGTTGATTCGATAAGTTGTTACTGTTGATATTAGTCGGTCATGTTTGACATGGCCGGATCATTTAATCAAGTGTTGATTTAATGATTTAATGCATAATTATATATTTGATACATTACTTTGCATTAACTAGTATCGGTTCACTTAAGATGGATTTTCTCACTCGGATGTACACATTGTATATGTGATATACTTTTGTGCACTTGATTGTATCATGTTTGATGATGCATGTTAACTTGGTTAAGTGTAAAGTTTAAACCATAGTTAAGTTAATGATTAGGGTTTTCCTTATCTTATCTTATTTATTTATTTATTAAGGAAAAGATTAAAGAGAAGAATCGTGGCTTTCTTTGTTTCTAGTTGAAACTTCATGAAGGTTTGACCAAAGCTACCATTCTTGTCTTCTTCTCCTAACCCTAACCATTTAACTAACCTTGGTTAAATCTCTACACTTGACTATAGTTAATGATATGATAAGTATTATATTTCTTTTATATTTTCTAATAACTTATCATAACATAATTCTTCTTCTTCTTCCTTTCTTCACTTGAAGAAAGCAAGCTCCATCAATGGTGATTGATGGAAATGAGTGAGAAATCCAATTCTAAAGTCTACCCACTTCCTATTTCTTCATCCTCTACCTCTTGCCAAGTAGTAGAGTGTGTTTTCTTCACAAGTTTCTTGACTTGGTGAAGTCGGAGCTTGATTTAGTGATGCCTCGACGTAGATCATCTTCGGCATGGACATCGATGACCTAGCCCGTCCATTCTCCGATGAAGCCGACGCTAGAGCCCGGGACTTGTTGTGGACAGCGAGGAGACTTCATTGCGGAGCTATGGAGGTGGAGAACCGGATCTACAATGGTTGTATTTCCGTATCTCTTAGTTAAGTGTTAACTAGTTTCCTTTTTCGCCTAGAAATCTAGCCGACGATCCGTTCTAGGGTTTCTCGGCACCGTTTAAATTTGAAATTGGCATGTTCGATGCCTTGTGAGACCTCATTAGTGTGCCTAGGAACCCTACAGTGGTATCAGAGCCTAGCTAGAGCCTTAGGCGAAGTCTAGACGCAATTTGAAGGCCGATCGAACCAAAACCCGAACCCGGATCATGCTCTCTGGACAATTTCTAAAATCTGGTCTTTTTCAAAATTAAAAATATGCAGAGAACACATCACAAACATCTAAGAGTTACTGTGAAATTCGACAGTCAAATTCCACTAAAGAGCCGCGGATCCGCGGCATGAGCAAAGCTCATGCGGCGGTTCCGCGGCTGTACGGCCACATTATTTAAAGTTGTTTGCACAGTAATTCTTAGTTTCCTGTGGTGCTTTTCCTGGGAATTTTTAATATTTTTTCTACAGTTGAGTTTTCTGGGTTTGTTTTGGGAGTTCGTATATTTGATCGGATTATCAAACTGTGTCTATGTGTTTTCCGGGTAAATTTTAGAATATGTTAAAAAGTTCGACCGGATATAAATACCCAATTTTTCCCCTGTCAGGAAATTTCCAAGTGTTGGATTTTTCCGTGGTTTAACGACGTTCTAAGTAGTGCAAGTAACGCGATGGACCCTCTAGAAGACAACAAACCTTAACTCGATTATGTGACCGTCTTGAACTGCCCTTTGAACCTTCGGGTTTGGGGCAGTACGGCATGCCACATGTGAGGCGTTGGCTTGACCCTTCTACGGCTGGACCGTTGGTACTGAGGCACGAACTGAATGTTGTTAGACTTATTTCATGTGTTGGATTGTATCGGGAAAACTTGGGTGTTCGATTGTTCGATCGGAAAGTTTGACATTTTCTATTTATCCGGAATGGGATACAATAATTGGAATTCACAAATAGTTATGAGATAACGGAATGAATATTATAAACATAGCAGTTTAGCCTCACTTGATCGGTTGCCACGAAATTTTGATGTGATCAAAAGTCCGTCGCAATCACGTAGCGTACGCGGATACTCGCCGGGTAAACTTAATAGACAGCCTCACTCCATAGCCCCGACCAAGTGACTGTAGGAGAACCCCGTCGCCGAAAGCATCCGTTCGGGTGCTCGCGGTAGCGGTGTTCCGCCTTGGTGCACTTCGTCGACGGTATCGGGGGTGCAGCCATCTATTGAAGTTTGCGACGAGCATTCGATCAGAATGTCGGGAATCCTGTTGAATTGCCCGACTTGATATTGAAAAGAGTTTTCGATTTTGAGACTAAAATGCGGGGTTTATAATTGTTAGGCATGCGATGTCTAAGTAATTCATTTGGTCAGGCATGCGATATCTGAGGTGGTTGCGGATTCCAACTGTTGTAGTTTTACACTTTCTTTTTTGTGACCGTAAGTGTAATATGTGATATCGCCGGTTTCGTTGCTATATGTCAACGACAATTGGAATGGACATATTTACTTACGTTGATGACATGTGATGTTATGTGTTGCTGGATATGTTATATTGGATCGTCGTCTTTGAATAGCCGGAGGTTTTTCTGTGAGATGAGTGTTTTTCATTTTCATTCATGTAAAAACTTGTATGTAATATTCTTTTATTGGGGCACTTCCAGATTGCGGAAGATGTCACCGTTTGTATATTATTTACTTTTCCGCACTAGGATAGACCCAAGGAGGGGAGCACAAGTAACCGGGTTCTGGATTCCAGTGGGAGACCAACTCGAGGAGTCGAGTCCGGGTCTCCTAACTCCAGAATTGGTAGGGTTGCTTGCCGCTCTCGTAGGGGTCTAGGGGTGTGGGTTTGGCTATTCATCACGACCGTGGAATCCGTGTTTTATACTGGCTCGTATTGAAAACACGGACGTCCTAGTATATCCAATATTTCATATGATTCTTCTGCTGCGATATCTGTGATGTGATCATGTAATGTTCTGTGATAGATACAGTATATAGTATATATGATATATTATATAAACGTTACTTATGTTTTACACCCGCGCTAGCCCTGCCCCGCTCTGTCGTTAGTTACCTAACCTAACGATGCACGAGGGGACATCGAGGCGAATGCGGATGGCATAAGCGTACGACGTATTTATCTGTGATGTTTAGGTAATTAAATGATGGGACTTCATTAATGTGATTAATGAAATAAAAGAAACCTAAAGATGTTGTAGAATCGAATTTCAAAATAAAACAGGTAGCTACAGTTCTTGCTTTGCACAGCGGTATATGTGATATATCCTGCACCTTATTCGATGAGGAAAGGACCGAGATCCTTTCACCGGGAGTGACTCCTTTAGCAATAACTGGCAGATGCTACACACTCGGTTTGTCTTTTGATTGCTTTTAAGAGTTTTTGCTTTGCATAGTGATATATGTGATATATCCCGCACCTCATTCGACGAGGAAAGGACCGACGATCCCTTCACCGGGAGTGACTCCTTTAGCAAAACTAGAAAAGCCTCAAAAGCACTCCATTTCAAAATCATTTGATTCTACAACGATATCAAGTTCCTTACGAAATAGGTTTTCAGAAAAACCTGTCGTAGCCCTCCATCATTTCAGATAAGTACTAGTTAGTATTCGTGCTACGTTTGTTGACTATGTTAAGGCGTAGTGTGCGGTAGCTAATTAGTGCTTATCTGCATAAGCATATGATGTGATTGGATTAGGGTAGTCGTGCGACTTTGTTGACTATGTTAAGGGTCGTGCGGGTGGGTTTAATTCAATCGGGAAATGACGGATTGAACTTGACTAGCACTTATGATTTGTTGACTATGTTAAGGTCATATAGCTGCTAGGGGCAAAATATTATCGGGAATTTCAAGTGTTGAAATTTGCAATGAGATTGCATACCTTCTATGAGATAGTTGGATCCCGATACCCGCTGCGAGTAAGAGTTACTACTGGGAGAGTTTTATACATTACAATTAGCCGATCAAGTAGGTGTCTAGAAAGGTGTCAACGGGGTTACGCCTCTGGGAAAACGAGGTTTACTTTAATTAGGTTCATGCGAAAGCACGGGGGACCTCCCTCAAAGTACCGACACTGGCCTGGCTGAAAGATTGGCGAACTTGTAGTGTGTAATTAATCCCGGCTAGTCTTTCCTTTTAGGGTTTGAAGGAAGATTTGATAAAAAGCAGTGGGAGCCATCCTGATTAGATAAAATAATAACCAATCTATTCTTGAAAGAGCGCACGCTGAGTGTTTTCTTCTCTCTCTCTCCAGGTAGCGACCATATCACGCCTTAATCAAGATAATAATACGGAATATTGACCGAACCCGCTTGTTATACTGAGCTGGGGAACGTTGGTCCCGCTCCAACTTATAATTGTTATAAGACAGAGCAGGAAATTGGGGATTACCAGAATTCCCGTGCAGCCCAAACGAAGAGAGTGCATGATGATGCATCATCTTCGGGTGTGTTCATTACAGAGAACTGTTTCTTAGTATCCTTTACGTCCTGGGTATGTGATACCAGATCAGGATCCCAGATATGTAATCAGTTACATAGGGCTACAGAAAGGTAGAGAACTGAGAACGGGTGATAAGTTTCATGAGGCAGAAAATGGGGCAAGTGTTGCAGCCAAGTCTGTTGGTCACTGTCACCCTGTATTCCAAAATACATTGATTCTGAACGAATGTTATTAGATACCGAACCTGATGTACAAAATCATATCTGTCTCTTTATTAGTAAAGAAACGATAAAATTTTGTATTGTTGGATAATGTTTTGAACATTTCCTATATCAAAAGTTGATCGGATCAGGCACGTTATCTAAAAGTATTGATGTTCTAAATCAAACTACAGTTCTTAGTGTACAGAACACACACAAGAGGAAGAGTTCAGAAATGAACGGATCCTTCTTGAGGCATTGTAGACTAGGTCATATCAATGCGACCCGACTAGCTGAAGTTACATGTAGATGCATATTTAAATCAGTTTGAATTTACATCTTGTGAAACTCGCCAGTCATGTCACAAAGATAAGATGACCACAGCTCTGTTTATTGGTAACAGAGAAAGAGTTAGTGAACTCTTGGGATGATACATGTTGATGTATGTAGGTCCCCAGTCTACACATACCAAGGCCGGTTCTTTTACTTCATTACATTCTCTGATAATCTCTCAAGATTCAGACATACGTTCCTGTTGAAACATAAGTCCGAACCTTTTGAGATATTCACAGAATATATGTTAGAAGTAAAGAACCAATACGGGTAAAAGTGTTATGTCCTTTGATGAGATCAAGGAGGAGAATACTTGAGCACGGAATTCCTGGATTATTCTAAAGGAGAATGAGATTCTCTCTCAGCATTACTCCTCCGTATATACCATAAAACGATGGTATATCGGGGCGGAGCAATCACACCCTATATGATAAGGTGTGCTCTATGATGAGTACTACTGAGTTACGTATTTCCTTTTGGGAGTTATGCACTTGAGGAGTTGCATACCTATTGAATAGGGTTCGAATCAAATCAATGCCTACCACTTCATATGTGATATGGAAAGGGAAGAGCCCATGTTTTAAGTTAGTTAAGATTTGGGGTTGTCCGGCCTATGTCTAAAAGCAAAATACGGACAAACTCGAGGCAAGGTTAGTTATGTAGAACTGGAAAGGTTCCAGCTATACGAACTACAGCAGATGATTTGATAGAACCAAGGGATTCAGTAGATACCAACGAACCTCAGCCTCTCCGCCGATCTAGTAGGGTTCCTCACCCACCTGAAAGATACTTCGGTTTCTCTATGACAGTGGGAGCGAGGATTGCATCATGAGATGATGACCCAACTAGTTTCGAGCAGGCCATCGAGAGTAAGACTCTGTAAGAATGGCTGGATGTTTAGTGATCTGAGATGGAATCCTTATACACCAACAAAGTATGGACTTTGGTTGCTATATCTGAAGGGTTAAATCCCCATCAGGAGCAAGTATATCTTGAGAAGATTACTTGGTGTACATGGAAAGGTTGAGACTTTCAAAGCTAGACTTGTTAAAAGTGTGCATCATTGACCAGGTGTGGATAATGATGAAACCTTTTTCAAGTAGCTATGCTTAAGTCCATCCAGATCCTACTTGTCACGGCTACATACCATGACTATGATATCTGGTGGTTGGGTGTCATGACTGCTTTTCTAAATGATGTTTTAGAAGAGTGCGTCTATAAGTACACAGCCAGAGGGCTTCGTAAACAGTGGGAGCAGCGGAAACGTGTGCAAGATGCTTTATATAGGATAAAGCAGGCATCGCGGAGTTGGAACATCTGTTTTGATGGATTAGTCAAAGAAGTTGACATCATCAAAATGGTAGATGAACCTTGTATAAACAAAAAGGGTAGTAGGGAGTATGGTGACGATCCTCGTAGAGTACGTGGATGACATACTCGTGATAGGGAAGGAGTTTCCTATGCTACGCTCGAGCAATCTCCGCTTATCACTATGATTCTCCATATAGGATCAAAATGATACCTCCTAAATCCTGAGTTTTGGATCTATGAGATAGATTTAAATGGATGTTAGGATTCTCACTAGTTGTAGTGAGGTGGTATCAATCGATCCTGGGGAGAATCACTGGAAGGGTTCCAGGGTGATAAAGACGACTGAATGTCAATCGCAGGCATTGTCTTTACCCTCAGTAAAGGGACGGTATGTTGGAAGAGTTCCAAGCTAGATACCGTGACATACTAGACGATAAAGGCAGGATACATCGCTACTTAAGATGCTACCAAAGAGGATGTTTGGGTGTATATTAGTTCATGAGATGAACTACGTTCCTACCATTGTGAAACAATGGAGTTGTGGCTCATGCCGAGGAACGCCGGTCCCATCAGTGATCCAGACTTATTCTAAGGCAGCATCGCCTGATCATGGAGATAGTTGATCTCCAGGGTGATCAAGGTTAGGAGAGTAGACTCAGAGGACAACACAGCGGATCCACTCACAAAGGCCTGGGTGATCAAGGTTAGGAGAGTAGACTCAGAGGACAACACAGCGGATCCACTCACAAAGGCCTGTTCCCAGAGAGAGACTTTTATGGGATGGTTGAGTATGAGATACTACAACCACTGCTACAGATGGCCCTAGTGCAAGTGGGAGATTGTTAGTTATATATATGCCCTAGAGGCCATTACTTTACATAGGATGTATATTGTAGTGGATGCTGGGACGTATATAGGGAGGACTTTCTTGCTCGACATGATAGTATGCTATCTGGTTGAACTTTACCTTAACGTGGATACTGATTGTCTCTCTGTTACATGTTGGTAAAGCCCTTAGGATGTATGCTTGACTACCTGGACTATGATGCGGATCATACTAGTGGGGACATGGTAGTCCATAAGTACATCCTTCAAAGTCCCTAGTCGTGGGTGTATCGAGACGGGGCATCGATATACCAGAGTAGACTAGCGTGTACCTTCTCGACCCATACAGATGGGCGATGGATGATCCCATATCCATTGGTGCTTGACATCAGAGATGATATACGGGTGCTCAGTAGAGACTGGGTACAATGGACGGACTCGCCGAGAACTCCCAGATGGTATTATACCTCACGTCAGATGGCAGTTCTCTGGTGACACTGGTACAGAGTAGTCTGTTGACCCGAGATCGTCATAGAGTCTTGTGTGGATCCCACTGTGCTTTGATTTCCATCTTACCACATCCAAGAGGGCGTGCAAAACGGTGGTTTTTGGGTACAGTCCCGAGTCACATGGAGGCAATGAGCGATAGGAGGGGATTCTTCTCTCCCGGTGTAGGGGGTTGATGTTGCGCTGTGTTCGATTGGCTATAACAGGAAATCCCTCGCCAGGGTTGCTAAGATTTACTGGTAAGTGTTACCAGTAGTTTCTCGAATGTTATAGACCTCATATCGACACGACTTATCGAGCTATTGGGGTCTGACGTTTACCACCCCTAGGTGAGATATGCGATATATCAGACGATCAGACCGGACTGTACGGTAGTGTTACTGGTTGGATTCACTGGAGTGTGAGCGGGCTTGCTCGTCAATCTTCTGATCGCTCAATACCCGGGTGTCCGTTACGTTTAGCAGACCGCTTGCGGCTTGTGGATGTTTGATATGATCATCATCTGCTGCCGGCGTATTGACGAGTCTTTAGAGTCCTACACAGAGGTTTCCTGGCTCAAGCGAAACGAAATAGGAGCGCATATGAGATATGTGCGGGACCGAGAATGATACCAGTATGTGATACTGTATTCGATTCTCGCGATATGTGACATTGATCGGTTATATGCGATATAGCCGGCATATCGGATCAAGTGTTGATTCGATAAGTTGTTACTGTTGATATTAGTCGGTCATGTTTGACATGGCCGGATCATTGAATCAAGTGTTGATTTAATGATTTAATGCATAATTATATATTTGATATATTACTTTGCATTAACTAGTATCGGTTCACTTAATATGGATTTTCTCACTCGGATGTACACATTGTATATGTGATATACTTTTGTGCACTTGATTGTATCATGTTTGATGATGCATGTTAACTTGGTTAAGTGTAAAGTTTAAACCATAGTTAAGTTAATGATTAGGGTTTTCCTTATCTTATTTATTTATTTATTTATTAAGGAAAAGATTAAAGAGAAGAATGGTGGCTTTCTTTGTTTCTAGTTGAAACTTCATGAAGGTTTGACCAAAGCTACCATTCTTGTCTTCTTCTCCTAACCCTAACCATTTAACTAACCTTGGTTAAATCTATACACTTGACTATAGTTAATGATATGATAAGTATTATATTTCTTTTATATTTTCTAATAACTTATCATAACATAATTCTTCTTCTTCTTCCTTTCTTCACTTGAAGAAAGCAAGCTCCATCAATGGTGATTGATGGAAATGAGTGAGAAATCCAATTCTAAAGTCTACCCACTTCCTATTTCTTCATCCTCTACCTCTTGCCAAGTAGTAGAGTGTGTTTTCTTCACAAGTTTCTTGACTTGGTGAAGTCGGAGCTTGATTTAGCGATGCCTCGACGTAGATCATCTTCGGCATGGACATCGATGACCTAGCCCGTCCATTCTCCGATGAAGCCGACGCTAGAGCCCGGGACTTGTTGTGGACAGCGAGGAGACTTCATTGCGGAGCTATGGAGGTGGAGAACCGGATCTACAAAGGTTGTATTTCCGTATCTCTTAGTTAAGTGTTAACTAGTTTCCTTTTTCGCCTAGAAATCTAGCCGACGATCCGTTCTAGGGTTTCTCGGCACCGTTTAAATTTGAAATTGGCATGTTCGATGCCTTGTGAGACCTCATTAGTGTGTCTAGGAACCCTACAAGACGCCCGATAGTTTAGAATTTCTAGTAGTACCAGCTTTTGCGTATAGTTCTTAGTTATCTATTTTGCTGCATTGCATGACCTTTTATATCCATATATGCGATTGTTCATCATATAGAACCTATTGAACCATTAAATTGAGGATGTGAAACTATTACACCATTTCATGAATTATGTGACACAAGTATTATTTAACTTGCTAAATTGAGAATGTGAAACTATTACACCATTATCATGAATTATGCGACACAAGTATTATTTAACTTGCTAAATTGAGAATTTCAATCATTGCATCATTAAAATGAGTTATGCGACATAAGTGCTACTTAACTTGCAAAATTGAGAATGTGAAACTGTTGAACCATTAAAATGAGTTATGCGGCACAACTACCATTTGACTTGCTACATTGAAAATTTACAATCATTGCATCATTACCATGAGTATGCGGCACAAGTACTATCTAACTTGCTTAGATCAGAAATTGGAACAATTGCACCATATATGACTTATAAACTTGAGCGGGTATATTCCGTTTGTCAGGGTAAATACGAAGGTTTGCTGGTCGTTTCCATGTACCTCATTGCATCATCACTCATGCTCAGTTTTCTAGATACATATTGCAGTTCGTATTGTTGATACCATGGGTTCTTTCTAGCTGACATGCGTACTTATGATGATTTTCTTGAGGATTTCAGCCCTTGAGATTTATGAGATTTTGGGGAAAAGCCGCAAGGATTTAATAAACCTGATATTATTTTTAAACATTTGCGAGTTGCGGTTTTTCTCGCGA
The DNA here is from genome assembly GCA_030015575.1 of Agapanthus africanus. Classification (NCBI taxonomy): domain Eukaryota; kingdom Viridiplantae; phylum Streptophyta; class Magnoliopsida; order Asparagales; family Amaryllidaceae; genus Agapanthus; species Agapanthus africanus. Next base: position 57,730,645 of record JASDDO010000018.1, on the reverse strand, counting down.
TATGATACATGTGTCGTCCACCATGGGTTTTCTGTTAGTTTTCGAGACCCGTTTCGAGGAGTTGGATGAACCGTCTCGGGTACATGGTGGGCCCAGTAAAGTACCCCGGGGCAAGAAGATCGAGTTGTAGACGATGAGCCTGGCAGGGGCAGACTACCTACCGGTGATTTTTGGCGCGGCGGATATCTAGAGGATACCGACCGTGGTCGTGGGATATTAAGATATTGATACTTTGAGATGGGCCAGCCGGACAGCTGGGGCCCGAGATATCGTGATACCGATACTTGAAATTTTTGAAATAGTCGTTTGAGGTGTCGATGCTGGACACGGATTTCTGTTGATTTCATTGATATTTTGTTAATATTTCAAGAAAGTTTCCTAAGATGAAAATAATGATGTTCTCATATCAACATATTCAGATCACGGTTAAATTGATTCATGTTACACACATACCTGCTAGTACATCATGCCAGATTAGCATTGTGAAATGGATTCATGTTACACACATACCTGCTAGTACATCATGCCAGATTAGTATCATAAAATTGATTCATGTTACACACATACCTGCTAGTACATCATGCTAGATTAGTATTGTAAAATTGATTCATATTGCATACATATCTGCTAGTATATCATGTCACATCAGTATTGTTGAGTTATGACACTTTGCGTGCATGCTTACGATAGCCTTTGTAGATATTACTTATTACTCATGAGTTGGCAACTCACCCCTGTTGTGCCACAGCCATTCTGCAGGTCCGATCCGTCAGCACTGTACCGGCGGACGCACTTGCTCCTTTTGCTTGGATTGGAGACTTTTGCTCGTAGGTGGGTTGTGATATTATTTTGTTTCCACTTTATATATTCATTGTATTTAGTGTACTCCATCTACTATACCTGCTACTTGTATTGATGTATATTGACCTAGAGATGAGACAGTGAGATTTATGGACTTTTATGTTGTTTCTCTGGGTCGAGCTCACTTGAGCCGACATGATGCTTATTACTTGTGCCTTTTATGATCATTATTTTTTGCACATTGATGATTTACATTGCGTGGGATTTGAGTCTGCTTCGGCAAAGAGCTAGCTCCCGCTTGGGGATGCCTTATTTCATATTATATGTATATTCCTGTTTTGTACCCGTTTAGGGCCTGTTTTTACAAAGGAGACTCTGCCGAAATTTTTGGGAAATGTGATGTTGCTTTTAAAGGACTTGATGCGACTTAATTATTTGGAAATTTCTTTCTATGTTTTGGTTTTCCTTCACTCTACTGCTCTTTTGGTTTTGATTTCTGGGCTTTGGCTTACTTAGATTACGTACGCCTTTAGACGTTTCGCAATTTAAGTGTCAGTCACGTTCCGTACCTTTTTGGGTGGTGGCATTTTTTCTACACACTTCCAAAGTAAACCTTACTTGACCTAACTTTTAACCTTGGTTTATCTTTCCTTTTGGGTTTTAACTCACTTACTAAATATCTAGATATTATTAGTTACCATGGTTTGTTGAGAGAAAGAAAATATATATCATTTTCTTTTCTCTTTCTTCATTATCTTTTGTTATTATCTCTTGAGCTCAAGTGTTGTCATCTTCTTCTTCTTCCAAGCTCTCTTGAGTTTTTCATAGAGTGAGGGACTAAAAAAGAAAAGATTTTGATAAAAGAAAACACACCACCTCATCATTCTACTCTAATCTAGCTAATTAGTTTAGAGTGTTTAGTTTCATCTTCTTCTTGCATCAAGTGGAGCTAAAAGCTTGGACGAAGTGGACTTCGGGTGAATCGTCGTGGACAAAGGAGCTTACTTGCAACCTTTCTTCAACTCTCAACGATCTTAGGAGTCACTACAAAGAGGACTATAAAGGTTGTATTCCTTTCACTTAGTGATAATATGGCTTTTGTATGTGATACTTTAGTTGTTACCCTAGTATTCTAGTTAAAGATCCTTGCTTTGTTGGGATCAGAATGTCTCCCACCGTTTCCTCGAATTCTTCTCCAAACCCAAAAGGAGATTTAGTTGGGATCATCTAAAATCACCTGAGGAGTAACACCTACTCATCAGTAGGAATCGGGATCCAACTATCATCGCATGATAACTTGATGGAAGCCACCCAAGTCACCACACTCCAGAAGGTATGCGCTTGCTTGGCAAGTTTCCTGTATGTTTGAAACCCCCGATGTGGTTTTTACCCCAAGCGGTTTACGACCTTGACAAAGGCCAACAAATCATAAACCAATAGTCAAGTTCAACCCGTCATTATCCAAGATTAATCTAGACCCACCCGTACAAACCCTTGACAAAGGCCAATAAGGCTATACGATTGTCCTAGATAATCGCAACACTATGCAACAGACAAGTAATATCTAACTACCATACACTACGTCTTGACAAAGAACAACAAACGCAGCACGAATACTAGGTACTACTCATCTGAAATGACGGAGGGCTATGACTGGTTTTCGGAAAAAAACTTTTAACGTAATGAACTTGATATCTTTGAAGGAACTCAGTGGTTTTACAAATATATAGTACGCAAACTTTTGCTAAAGAGGTCACTCCCTGTGAAAGGATCTCGGTTCTTTCCTCGTCGAATGAGGTGCAGGATATTCCAAACTGAATACCACGATGCGAAGCAAAAGAATCGACTATAGGGAAGTTATTATAATGACGCAAAATTTCGCTCAAGAGCTCACTCCCAATGAAGGGATCTCGGCTCTTGCCTCGTCGAATAAGATGCTAGATATTCTGAACCGAATACCACTGTGCAAAGCAAAAGGAAACGTCTGTAATGTCAGTTTTTAAAAACTTGGTTCCAACAACATCATATAGGTTTGTTTTTCCTTGCATGGATCAGAATCAACGCAGTCCCATCAATTAAACATATCACACCACAGAAAGGAACGAAAATAAAATGTATGTATATGCCATCCGCATTCGCCATTGAGCCCCGTCATCACCCGTTAGGTTACTTAACTAACGACAAAGCGGGGGCTGGACTAGCGTGGGTGCAAAACATATACAACATCTACTAGTATATATAAATATATATATATAACATTCGTACCAGGCATGATATAAGTGTAGGGTTACGTAGCACGACAGCAAGGTTTCGAGAGGTATCGACTATGCCATTTTCAAAAAATTGCCATGCTAAAGAACCCTAACGAAGAATCTTAACTAAAGAATTAGACAATACATGCATGTAAACAACTTTATATCTAAGTGAACAAGGAATACAACCTTTGTAGACAGGTCCTTCACTTCAATAGCTCCGTGTAGAAGTCCCTTCGTTGCAAGTAGTGGTCTCCCGAACTCTAGTTGGACTCCACAAGGTGAAAGGAACAAGCTTGCTTGAAGTCTTCGAGACCGAATATAATCTATGTCAAGGAGACTCTAACTCAAGCTACCTCTTCACTAATTAGGGATTAATGAAGCAAACAACCTAAACTAAATGGCTAATCTAGTGTAGGTTGATGAAGTAGGAATTTTGCTCACTTTAGATTTATTTTTCTCACTAATTTTCTTCACCTCCCAAAAACCTAGTGAGCTCTTGGATATGAAGAAGATGATGAAATGGAGAATAGAATGAGTGAGTATAGCAACCATGGGTGAGAAAATATCATATACTAACTCTTGTAGAGATTTAACCATGGCTAATGACAATGATTGGGTTAATAAATATCTTAAGTAAAACAAAATTAGTAGACTAAGTCAATGGTTCCACAAGCTTCAACCATGTGCTAAGTTCCAACTAATTTTTGATTTACTTTAAATAAATAAACCCTACATTATCATGAGCATGGTGTGAGTCTCATACATCCATGTAGCATGTATCAAAAAGCATGACACAATAATCTATATCACATATATATTAAGTGTGCACAAGTGAGAAAAAGAAATGCATAAGTGAGCTAATATTAGTTAATGTAAATTAATATATCAAATATATAATTATACATTAAATTATTAAATCAACACTTGATTTAATAATCCGGCTATATCACATATAACCGACTAATATCATATGTATCAACTTATCGAATCAACACTTAATTCGATAACCCGGCTATATCACATATAACCGACCGATATCACATATCGCGAGAATAGAATATGGTATCTCATACACGTATTAATCTTGGTCCCGAACATATCACATATGTGCTCCTACTTCGTTTCGCATGAGCCAGGAAACCTCTGTGTAGGACTCTAAAGACTCGTCAATACGTCGGCAGTAGGTGATAATCATATCAGTCACCCACAAGCCGTCAGCGGTACTAGCTGCACGTAACGGCCACCCGAGGATTGAGCGATCAGAAAATCAACAATCAAGCCTGCTCATACTCCTGCGAATCCAACAAGTAACACTACCGTACATTCCGGTATCTTCATCTGATATGTCGCATATCTAGTCTAGGGGTGGTAAACGTCACCCCAATAAGTTGATAAGTCATGCCGATATGAGGCTCATAACGGGTCGCGAAACTACTGATAACACTTACCAGTAAATCTCCGTATCGGTCCTGGCCGGGGACTTCCTGTTATGGCCAATCTAGCACAACGCAACATCAACCCCCAATACCGGGAGAGAAGAATCCCCTCATATCGCTCATTGCCTTCATTTGACTCGGGACTGTACCCAAAAACCACCGCTTTGCACGTTCTCTTGAATGTGGTAAGGTGGAGATCAAAGCACAGTGGGAATCACACAAGACTCTATGACGATCTCGGGTCTACAGACTAACCTGTACCAGTGTCACCAGAGAACTGCTATCTGACGTTAGGTATAATACCATTTAGGAGTTCTCGGCGAGTCCTGTTCAGTGTACCCAGTCCCTATTGAGCACCCGTATACCATCTTTGATGTCAAACACCAATGGATGTGGGATCATCCATCGCCCATCATATGGGTCAAGAAGCGTATACGCTAGTCTACTCTGGAATATCGATGCCCTGTCTCGATACATCCACGACTAGGAACAATTAAAGGATGAACTTGTGGACTACCCTGACCCCACTAGTATGATCTCCATCATAGTCCTGGTAGTCAAGTACACATCTGTCACGACCCGAAAATTTTAGCTCGTGACCGGCACTTAAATCACGCCACGTCTACAAGCGTAACGTAATTCAAGTAAGCCGAAGCCCAGAAATTTAAACTTTTTTAAAGAAAATAAAGAGGTGAAGTTTTGAAATAAAGGTACAATGAAATCAAACGTTTTCTTAAATGCATAAATAGTGGAACATGAAAAATGCAAGTGGATTTTACTAGTTGAAAAACATGTTTTGTCTTTTAAAAATTTGGGCAGCACCTCCTTTGTATATTTTGATCCAAAACCACATATACATGATAATATAAAAGGCATCCCCAAGCGGGAGCTAGCTCTTCGCCAATCGGAGGAATTACAACCACGCAAGACAGAAATATATGTATACGATGCCCAACGGTGAAGATCAACACAAATGATGATGAGTAAAGCAAGACATCAACCCACTAAGCAAATATATAACCCATCGCTCTAAGTCTCACAACCACAAGTCTTTCTAAGTCTTACTACTTATACAAATACTAGTTTCTGATTGATGGAGTTAACTAGATACAACAGGAATAATAATACAAGAATGGCATGATCCATTATGTACCACCTACTAAAGCAAATCACCCGAATGCAAGCTAAGCTGTGTGCCAGCGATACCGTTACTGATCCATGCGGTCAACCTGTAAGAACTGTGGCACAACGGGGGTGAGTTGCCAACTCGTGAGTAGAAAATATCATCAGGTAGAAATCGAATAAAACAACGATTCTTAGGTCAACTATATCATAAAAGTAATACTATGATATCTAGGGTGACCGTATCTGCATATGTGCCAACAATATAATCAATGCCTGTAAGCATGTGGATAATATCTATGTGTCCATCAATAACACAACAACATCATGCATGTAAATATCATGAAAGCAAATGCATGTAAATATGAGGATATCAATCAACATGTGTCCATCAACGATACATCAAAATCATGAAATCTGAGTGTCCAACATCGACAATCGAAATATCATGAAACCCGTGTCCAACATCGACACGTAAATTCTCATATCTCGGGCTCCGTCAGTCCGGATCGGCCCGTATCATCTCACGACTCCGGTCGGTATCCTCCGGATAACCGTCGAGTCTAAATACTATCACTGGTAGGTAGTGGTCTCTCTGTCAGGCTCATCGTCTACTGCACAACATACCTTTCTTGCCCCGGGGTACCATACCGGGTCCACCATGTACCCGCAAACGGCCTCATCCAGCTCCTCGAATCGGGTATCACATAACTCATAACCGAGAAAACACATGGTGGACGTCTCGAAATATCATATCAAGAGAAACCGGGTTTTTTAAAATAATACATACTTTCTTTTGAAACATAACCACGGTTCTCAAATCCAGAATCTCATGAAAACAACATCTCAATGCATATAATCGTAAAGCATGATGTATGCAATATATAACAGAAATGTGAGCATATCCATATATTATGCAACATAGAACAGTGATGTGAGCATATCAGTATATCATGCAACATAGCATAACGATGTGGCAATTCTACCGTGTAAGTGAAATAGCAATTATCGATGATGAAAGTGTGTGAGCCGGCAAATCTGTATAAGTGTAACATACGCATTATCGATAATGGTGTAGGTATACTTGCACAGGTACATATATAATAAGATGAGAATATCATGAACGTAGCAGCAAGTAAATCGTAAGCTCAATGCTATATGGTATACGTATCTATAACGTATCCGAGTCGGTGGATCTATCAATCGGCATCCAGCCTCACACATCACGTACGGTATAATCCATCGTACGACATCCTCTAGTCAAGGGTATGGATCAATCATCAAGTAAAACTCATCACGTACGGTATCCATCGTACGGCGGCATTAAACCATTAGGGATCCTATCAACCTATATGACAATGAGGGTACGGACCTAACGTCTCATACGGTATATCACTCATGATTCACAATATTATATATATCTATATATACCTATCTCTCAGGTCACATTCGTATAAATCTCATATCGACTCACATCCATATAACGACATATCAAACCAAGTCATCATATCACATCGTATACTCTTTTCATCACATTACTATCTCACATCAAATCATCTTCTTAATCTCATATCATATTTATCAACCTCATAACATGCCACTATAATCTCATACTGATTCTCTTTCACTACATATATATATATCGTGATTCACATTTACGTTTCACATCCTTATATATCAATTCGAGACATCATTTCTATCATATCATGTCACACTAAACCATACACTATAACCTTAAGTCGTGGTATATCTTATCTCCTACTAATTCTTTAACCATATCCATAAGTTTCTAACCTGGTTTCCTTAACCATATTCTATATATATATATACATATATATATATATATATCGGTTTCCATTAGAATTTGCGGGGGTGCTATACGCCATCCACCCAACTTCCTCCGTAGATATAAATCTACTCACCTGCGGAACTCCTTATTCAGCCGTAGTCGATGTGCTTCATCGTCTCGGAATCCACGCGAAGGTACCTAAAATAAATACACGGCCGCAATGCTATTACAATCAAGTCCGGAAAACCAATACGGCACACGATGCGTTCATAAGTTAGAACCTATAACCTGCACATGCAAGAACAACCAAACAACCCTCGTCGTTAACGTACAAACATCCAACGACCAAATACAATATCAAATCCCAAACCACGAATTCAAATATCGGGAAAAACATGGCCAAAGCACTCACAACGGCTCCCAGATTTCATCTCAGCTTAATTGGGTCTAAACAAGTAAGTATAAGGGATAGGTTATATGGATTAGGAGCAACAGGCAAAAACTCAGCACCATTGCCCAACAAAAATCCGGCGACAATTCCCCATTTTCCGAGCTCGCCGGCGATATCAAGGTAAAACTGGCTTAAACTTGAGTGGTGGTCTTCTGGTCAATAATATAGGTCACTGGACTTGTTTTTTTAACTCAGAAACATCCCAGGTTGTCCCAGATTCCCTGTAGGCCAACAAAACTTCACAAAACCGACACGGGGAAGTTTCTAAGTTCGTATATCGGGTTGAAATCTCTATTTTTGGCCAGCAAAATCAACACTAAGGTCTTGTAAACAGCCAATACACATCCCAAGTCCACACAATCACCCAAACCCTCTCTTGGAATTTCCAAACATCACTAATCTAAATCAATTAAACTCTAAACTACTATAGGGTGCTAGGAAACTCAAAAACTAAACTAGAATTGTAGAAATTATCTTATTTGGCAACTCAAGAATTTTCTTGAGTTGCTCAAAGTCTTTAAAATCCAACTTTGAAAGGTCCAATGGATTTGTAGAGAGGTGGGGATCAACTTTAATGAAGGGAGTATTGTCATGACCCAAAATTTAGCACATGACGGCCCTTAAACTACGTAACGTCTCCAGGCGTAACGTAATTCAAGTAAGCCAAAACCCAGCAATCTAAACCATCAAAAGTAGTAAGTGATAAGAACATTGTTAAAACTTTTGAAATCTCAAGTACAAATTCTTTAAAGTCCAAGTTTACTTTCTTTAAAATTTTGGCGGCACCTCCTTTGTAAAACAAGCCCCCAAAAAGGGTACAACAAAAGATATAAGCAAAGCATCCCCAAATAGGAACAAATCCACGCCCAAAGGCGGAAAACAACTACCACAATAGATATACGACGTCGTAGCGAAGAAAAAGACGATATAAAGTAAAACATCATAAAAGACCTCCAAAGTGAAAAATAATATACAATATCGTCCTTACCACTCGTCTCTAAGTCAATACATGAAGTAGTAGATGGAGAGTACTGGATACAATGAATATACAATGAGCAACATCGGATAAATGCAAAACCCACCTAGAGCAAAACTGCACACAGTCAGCCGTAGCGGTATCCGCTGCAAAAGATGATACGATATATGAAAGCCCTGCCGCGACTGCCCTGAGGGACTACCTGCAAAACACTGTGGCACAACGGGGGTGAGTTGCCAACTCGTGAATAGTAAATAACATATGCAGGTAATCGCAAGTATGCACGTACTGCGCTAATCTAACACATGCAAGCTGATAGCAATAAATGGCAATATGTATATGCAACAGTCATGAAAGGTACTCTATCAGGTACTACTAATACATGAAGCAATGCATATCATATAAATGCGGAGTATGGGATAAAACATGCCATTCTCACGGAATCATCATCGTGGCGGGACTAGTGTCCATCAAGACAATCTAAATCCTAAATTCCTCAAATCAGCCCTTAGATCGGCCCTCATATCGGCCCTCATATCGACCATAATATCGGCCCTCATAACCTGTATGTCTCACGGAAACTGAGTGTCAAACATCGACACCCGAAAACATCATGAAAAACTAGTGCCCAGCATCGACACATAAAAACTGGTCTATCAGGCGTCGTCACCACGACTGGCCTTGATAGGTACGTATCATACGATATCGAAACCCGAATGCCCAGCTTCGACACTCGAAATTCTACGTATCCATACGTACATGACTCCGGTCGATATCTCCGCGATCACTGACGAGTCCAAAACTGTCACCGGTAGGTAGGATTCCCCCACTAACTCAACGCCATCACCTGCGATCTTCTTGCCCCGGGGTACCTCCGGGCCCTACCATATACCCGCACACGGCCCACTCCACTCCTCGCATGGGGTATATATCAGAACCGAGAAATCTCATGGTAGATGCTGAAATATCATATCAAGAGAAAACGGATTTTTCAAATAATGCATAATTTCATGAAACTACCACGGTCCTCAAATCCAGAAAACATCAAGAAATCAATAAATATAATTGCATAGATCATTATATATGTGTACATATATAACAGCGTCCCATACCACATACATATATACATACATACACACACACACACACACATATATATATATATATATATATATATATATATATATCAGTGTCCCATACCACTGATATATATATTTAGGAGTAAAACATCATATGAAATCCATATCTTAATACGAAAATCCATGAATATAATATATGCAACATAAAACAGTAATATGAGCATATAAAGGAAAAACCGCTATTTAACTGCAACAAGTTATTAATATATCATGCGGTTCCTAATTCTCCGAAACCAAATGCAACATCATATAAAGGTGAACATGTAACTATAGCAAGGTGTATGAGCATGTACCTATCAATAATGATGTAATTCCATACGGGTGTATGTGTAAGTATGTAAGCAAGATGTACATGTAGCTATGTCTCATATGTGTAAATACCTGTCACTAATGGTACAATATCATATAGGTATATAGGTAACTAGCATGTTGGCATGTCAATGCATATGTGTAAGCATGTAGGTATACAGGTATGCTATAAGTCATATGCACAATAAAAATAAGGATCATGTCTTAAGTTCCTTGCCAATTCTAGGCTATATAATTTATGTACTGACATTGCATTACTGCGTCCATACAGGAGTCCTTTTTGATCACCTGTATCAGGTGCTGCACCCACACTTCTCTTTCCAGTCAAAGATTAGTCCGCCTGCTGGTGTTGGTGAGTATCTCTTCTAAACGACGTCTTTTCCTTAACGGGCAGTCACATTATTGCTAATTCTTCTTTGTATTTGCTTGTAGCCTTGCAAATTAAAGGAGAGGACGAGGCATCGTTGCGCCACCAGTACTCCCAGCTCTGCCCCCTTTTGCAGCCGGTATAGTAGACTCTATTGTTCGTGTATTTTCTTCATTTCTTGAGCCGATATCTGACTATGATTTATTTTGCAGCAATCACATCGACTCTAGCTCCATTCAAGTCTCGCACTATAATGCCAGCCGGCCCTTTTTTCTCGACATGCATCCTCGAAAGGCGACGCGAATAGTCTGCGCATGTTGAGCGACTATATTGAGGAGCTTGACGTGGAGACTCCCACATCTGCTGTGGATTTTGCCGCGGAGGTTAACCCTATGCTAGCGACGCTCGTGAATTTCCATAGTGAGGGCATCGTTGACTCTTGGGTTAATCACTGTAGGGAAATTGAAGCTTGCCTGCATGAGCTCGAGGTTGGACGTCCTGCTCCAGAGGTCCTGGCTATGAACACCCAGCGGGCTGCGTGGGTTGAGCAGAGCACTCCCTACTTCCGTCATCTTGAACAAGAGGCGGCTTTAAAACGTAAAGAGTGCGGAGAGACTTCGAGCGAATCTGCCCGACTGCATGCTCAGGTTAATGCAAATGCTGCACAGTTGAAAGTTATCTTTGAAGGCCTTCTGCGATGCATCTCTGACGGGTTAACACTGAGGCAGCAGCTCGACGTCGTCGAGCGGGATGCACAAAATCGTGGGGCAGCTCAGCAGGCAGTTGAGGAGCAGCTTTCGTTCTATTTGCAGCAACGAGTTCAGGTTGAAGCAGAGTTGGCTGCGGCAGCTGATCATGACGAGAGGCTGAGGGGAGTGCGTGAGCAATTGATTGGCCTACTTAAGACGCTTCCCTCCCAATAGTTGCTTTTGCGCCATTTGTAAATTTTGAATAAAATGTATTCATTTTTCTTTATCTTCTCAGATTACGTAGCTTGTACTCAATTGAACTCATAAATAGAAGATACACTTCTTTCGCAATGTCTTGTGTTATTTCTTGCTTTCTTCTTTCTTTTGTTATCAGCATGTCACCTCAGCAAACATAGCCGGCAGATGATAGGGTGAGCATCTTGTCTTAGCTTCTTCGAGGGGTAGTGATGGCTTAGGAAGCAGGTTCAGATCTGCTACTTAAGACTTCTTAACTTTATGAGCCGTGAGGGTCTCATAAAGACTTTTCTCCCTATGAGTCGAGAGGATCTCGTAGGTGTATTTTCTCCTTAGGAGTCTTGAGGATTCCTAAGTGCGTTTTCCTTTATAAGTCGTAAGGATCTTATAAGGGGGTTTTCTTCCTTACGAATCGAGAGGACCCGTAAGTGTTTAGTGAGATTGACATGTAGATGACGGCTTTCCGCGACGGGGTCATGTAGATGACGTGTTTCCGCAACGGGGTCATATGGATGGCGTATTTCCGAGACAGGGTCATGTGGATGACGTGTTTCCGCAACGGGATCATGTGGATGACGTATTTCCGGGACGGGGTCATGTGGATGACGTATTTCTACGACGGGGTTATGTGGATGACGTATTTCCGAGACGAGGTCATGTGGATGACGTATTTCCGAAACGGGGTCATGTGGATGACGTATTTCCGAGACGGGGTCATGTGGATGACGTATTTCCGAGACGGGGTCATGTGGATGATGTGTTTCTACAACAGGGTCATTTGGATGACGTATTTCCGAGATGGGGTCATGTGGATGACGTATTTCCATGATGGGGTCGTGTGAGACGGGGTTATGTGGATGACGTATTTTCGAGACAGGGTCATATGGATGACGTATTTCCAAGACGGGGTCATGTGGATGACGTGTTTCCGCAACGGGGTCATTTGGATGACGTATTTTCGAGACGGGGTCATGTGGATGACGTATTTCCGCGACGGGGTCGTGTGGATGACGTATTTCCCAGACGGGGTCATGTGAATGACGTATTTTCGAAATGGGGTCATGTGGATGACGTATTTCCGAAATGGGGTCATGTGGATGACGTATTTCCGCGACGGGGTCATGTGGATGACGTATTTCCGAAACGGGGTCATGTGGATGACGTATTTCTATGACGGGGTCATGTGGATGACGTATTTCCGCGACGGGGTCATGTGGATGACGTATTTTCGAAACGGGGTCATATGGATGACGTATTTCCGAGACGGGGTCATGTGGATGACGTATTTCCGAGACGGGGTCATGTGGATGACGTATTTCCGCGACGGGGTCATGTGGATGACGTATTTCCGAGACGGGGTCATATGGATGACGTATTTCCGAGACGGGGTCATATGGATGACGTATTTCCGAGACGCGGTCATGTGGATGACGTATTTCCGAGACGGGGTCTGTGGATGACGTATTTCCGCGACGGGGTCATGTGGATGACGTGTTTCCGAGACGGGGTCATGTGGATGACGTGTTTCCGAGACGGGGTTATGTGGATGACGTATTTCCGATACGGGGTCATGTGGATGACGTATTTCCGAGACGGGGTCATGTGGATGACGTATTTCCGAGACGGGGTCATATGGATGACGTATTTCCGAGACGGGGTCATGTGGATGACGTATTTCCGAGACGGGATCATATGGATGACGTATTTCCGAGACGGGGTCATGTGGATAACGTTGCGTCTGTTGTAATGAAACAAATATAGAATTGGTCTCCAGGTTGTCTGGGAACCATCGAGATTTAGACTAGGGGCTTTGCCGTAGCTCCAGGGTTGATTGTAGCGTCTGAATCCTACTGGAATGGGGAAGAACGCTGTTGATGATCTCTAAGCTATCCTTGAACCGTTGAGATTTGGCTTCGTTTTCTGATGGAGCCTGGGGAGGGAAGGTGTGATTCCTTCTTTGTTTGCGCCCCTGGATTGTATACAGGAATTAATGTGATATCACCTGTAGGGCATAAATTTTATTTTTCTTTATTTCTTTCCGCGATACTCTATCATTTCAGCTTTTATATCGCGAAGGTCGCGAATTCCCAATCATTTCGGCTATTTTTTCGCGGTGCCCAATCATTTTGGCTATTTATTCTATTTTTACCGACCGCTTTTTATTGCGAGTTGCCCAATCATTTTGGCTATTTTGCATGCATACATTTTTACTTGCTGATTTTGTTGCAAGTTGCCCCATCATTTCGGCTATTTCGTATGCATGTGTGGCTCGCTAGCTTCTTACTGCAAGCTTGGAATTAGACACCGATTTCGGCATCAGCACCGCTACAATTGGAATATTGCCAGGAGCGGATCATCATTTGCCTCTGTCGATATCGAACAAAGGTGGCTTAGCGAACAAGGTTAGGATCCTGTCGACTAAGGCTTTTGACTTCATGATCCGTAAAGGTCTCATAAAGGTATTTCTCCCTGTGAGTCGTGAGGATCTCGTAGGTGTCTTTTCTCCTTAGGAGTTGTGAGGACTCCTAAGTATATCATCTCTTATAAGTCTTAAGGATCTTACAAGAGTGCTTTCTCCTTATAAGTCGAGAGGGCTTACAAGGGGGTTCACCGTGCGAACATATCCCTAGTCACGGATGGAACTTTGTTAGGGAAATGTTTATTCACGCCCGTAGATTGTATACAAGGGTCAGCATCGAGCCGCTAGTGGGGCAGCGTTAGAGGTTGTGGTGGCTGCTTAAGAACAGGTTCAGATTCCTGTAGCTTAAGACTTTTGAATCTTATGAGCCGTGAGGGTCCCATAAGAGGGTTCTCCTTATGAGTCGTGAGGACCTCGCAAGTGTAATTTCTCCTTAGGAATCGTGGAGATCCCTAAGTGTATTGCTCCCTTGTGAGTCATAAGGATCTCACACAGTTGGTTTCTCCTCATAAGGTCGAGAGGACCTTGCAAGTGTCTTTTAACTAGATTGCGCCCTTTCGGGTTTTCACAAAAGTCGCCGGTAGCCCTGCTGTTTTTACTCACGGAGCCCTTTCGGGTTTTCATCCGTGCCCTTTTTGCTTATGGACATACCGTTTTTTTCTTTCTTTTTATTCTTTTCTCTTTTTTTTGTGTCAGCCTTGGGATACTGCAGTCTATAGTAGTTTATCGACGTCTCGGTCAACAGCTAGTTTTAGAACATAGTGGTCCGTTGTTAGTTTAAGGACGTTTCAGTCCGTTGTTAGTTTAAGGACGTTTTGGTCTGTTATTAGTTTAAGGATGTTTCGGTCCGCTGTTAGTTTAAGGATGTTTCGGTCCGTTGGCCGATTACTACTTATAAAGTTTGGGCTTAGGAAGATAGCGAGCGGACATAGTCGTCGTCATCTATCATTGACCTAGGCCGTGACTCGTCAAGCATAGTACTTTTTCAGGAAGCGACCATTTATTGGCCTGAAGGGCCTTTTGCCATGCATGTCCATGAGTAAGTAAGCTCCACCCTGGTAGACTTTGTCTATGATATACGGGCCATCATAGTTCAGCTCGAATTTCCCCTGTTTGGCACGATTGGGGATCATAGGTCTTTTGACCACTAGTATGAGTTCGCCTTGGCGGAATGTTCTCGGCCTAGTCAATCTTTCGTATGAGCGCGTCATCTTTGCTTTATAAGCCTCCAGATTTTGTTGCGCTATGAGCCGAGTTTCATCAAGGGCATTGAGCTCCTCAAGCCGAAGGTGAGCATTCTCTTCGTCCGTTAGCTCATAATGAACTGCCACTCGTAGATAGGGTAATTCTATCTCGAGGGGGAGTACCGCTTCTGTACCGAATACCAATGCATAGCGCGTTGTGCTCGTGGCCATTTTGAACGTAGTTCGATACGCCCAGAGAGCTTCATGCAATCTCTCGTGCCGGTCCTTCTTATTTCGGGACACCGTCTTTTTCACGATCTTCGTCAAGGTCTTGTTAAAAGCCTCAGCTAGACCGTTAGCTCGGGGATTATAGACTGAGGAGTATCTCCAGTCTATGTTATGCTGTTGTGCGAAGCGGCTGATCTTGTGGTTTCTATAGGCTGGCCCGTTATCGGAAATGATCCGTCTCGGAGTTCCAACCCGATAAATGACGTGTGTCTTGAAGAAATGGAGGATATTCTCCATCTTCACTTCCCTCAGCGGTACTGCTTCTGCCCATTTGGAGAAGTAATCAGTCGTCGCCAAAATGAATCGATGTCCTTTGGATGATGCTGGTTCGATGGGGCCGATTAGGTCAGTCCCCCACATTTCGAACGGCCAGCTAGCCACTGTTGGATGTAGTGGATTTGGATGCTGATGGATACAGTCCCCGTGAATTTGGCACGAGTGGCACTGCTTCGCGTATTCGAGACAATCTTGAATCATCGTGGGCCAATAATAACCCATCTGTTTGATCTTCAGCTTCATCTTTGGCCCGGTTTGATGAGAACCGCAGATTCCGTCATGAGTTTCTTGGACGACTCTCTTTGCCTCTTCAGGTTCCAGGCATCTTAACCGCAGAGAATCAAATGATCTCTTATACAGAGTATCATTGACGAATGTGAAAGACAGAGCTTGTTTCATAAGCTGATGTCTTGAGGACGCATCTTCAGGTGTTCGACGGGATTTGAAGTAGTCTATAAAGACTTCTCTCCAATCCGTAACCTTTTCCTGGTCTTCTATTTGCAGAGTCATTTGCTCGGTCGCTCCCTTTTCTTTGGACGACTCCGGAGATATTTCTGCCGGTGCAAGAACCCGACGACTTTGCACGACAATCCTCACGTCATCGAGGTTCTCATCGGCCAGTTCTTTAGCGAGCTTGGCCAATGCATCCGCTTTGCTATTTTTCACCCGCGGTATGCTTTCCAGGGCATAGGCAGGGATTTGAGTCAGCAGTTGCTGCACTCTCTCGACGTATTTCACCAACTCTGGCTTGCATGTTTGATAGTCGCTGTTTACTTGGCTAACGACCAGCTGGGAGTCTCTGTATATGAGGAGGTTTTCGATTCCCATGTCGACAGCGATCTCAAGACCTGCTATCAAAGCTTCATATTTGGCTTCATTGTTCGTCCTCGGCTCTGTTAAGGAGAAGGCGAAGCGCATTATCCCTCCTTGTGGAGTCACAAAGATGAGGCCTACCCCAGATTTGATTATGGGGGTATTTTGTTTGCGCATCTTCATAGAAGATGCTCCATCGAAATAGAGTTCCCACCGGGTATCATCATCTCTTCTCTCACCGTCGATCGTGTCAAACGTGTGCTCGTCGGGCAATTCGCAGTTCAAAGGGGAATCGGCAGGTATCGGATGTTCAGCAAGGAAATCGGCGATGGCCTGGCCTTTCACTGCTTTGAGGGACCGATAAGTTATCGAGAACTCCATTAAGAGCAGGGCCCATTTAGCAAGCCGCCCTGTTAGTATGGCCTTCGACATCAAATATTTGAGAGGATCCACCTTTGATATGAGATGGACCTCATGTGCCAATGCATAGTGTCTGAGCTTCGTTATTGCGAAGATCAACGCCAGGCAGTGTTTTTCAATGTGAGAGTAATTTCTTTCTGCCCCCAGGAGAACTCGACTCAGATAATAAACGGCTCTCTCCTTCCGTTGGTCGTTTTCTTTGTAGGGTTCCTAGGCACGCTAATGAAGTCTCACAAGGCATCAACCATGCCAATTTCAAATTTTTAGGGTGCCGAGAAAACCTAATACGGATCGTTGACTAGAGTTTAGGCGAAAAACAAAAACTAGTTAACATCTTAACTAAAGGAGAAAGAAGCTACAACCTTTGTAGATCCGGTTATCCACTTCCTTAGCTCCACGTAGACGTCCTCTTGCTGTCCTAGTCGGATCTCGGACTCTCGCATCGGCTTCATCGAAGAAATGAGCGGAATAGTTCGTCGGCTTCGTGCCGAAGATGATCTACGTCGAGGCATCACAAGTTCAAGCTCCAACTTCACCAAGTTATGAAACTTGTGAAGAAAACACCCAAAACAACTTGGCAAGAGGTAGAGGATGAAGAAATAGGAGGTGGGTTCACTTTAGAATTGGATTTCTCACACTTTAGCTCAAGTTGCCATTAATGGACTTAAGCTTTTTCTTTTGAAGATGAAGAAGAAGATGAAGCTAGAATATGATAAAAGTTAATTCAAATTGAAAAATAAATGAATACTTATCATATACTAACTAAGGTAGAGTGTAGAGAATAGACCATGGTTACTTGGATGGGTTAGGGTTAAGCATGAAGACAAGAATGGTTAAGAAGTCAAAGCTTCATGAAGCTTCAACTAGAAACAAAGAAAGCCACCATTCTTATCATAATCTTTTCAAAATAAATAAACAAATAAATAAATGAAAAAGCAAAACCCTAATCATCTCTTAACCATGGTTTACTTCTTTACACTTTACCAAATGAGCAAGTATCATCAAACATGATACAAACATGTGCACAAAAGTATATCACATATACAACTTGCACATCAAGTGAGAAAATCCATTTAAAGTGAACCAATACTAGTTAATGCAAAGCAATATATCAAATATATAATTATACATTAAATCATTAAATCAACACTTGATTTAACGATCCGGTCATATCGCATATAACCGACTAGTATCCTATGTATCGGCTTATCGAATCAATCCTTGATTCGATATCTAGGTTATATCGTATATAACCAATCGATACATTCATCGCAAGAATTGAATACGGTATCTCATACACGCATTATTCTCGGTCCTGCACATATCTCATATGCGCTCCTATTTCGTTTCGCTTGAGCCAGGAAACCTCTGTGTAGGACTCTAAAGACTCGTCAATACGCCGGTAGCAGATGATGATCATATCAAGCACCCACAAGCCTCAAGCGGTCTGCTAAACGTAACGGCATCCGGGTATTGAGCGATCAGAAGATCGACGAGCTAGCCCGCTCACACTCTTGTGAATCCAACCAGTAACACTTGCCGTACAGTCCGGTCTGTTCGTCTGATATGTCGCATATCAAGTCTAGGGGTGGTAAACGTCAGACCCCAATAACCGATAGGTCGTGCCGATGTGAGGCTTATAACGGGTCGAGAAACTTTTGGTAACACTTACCAGCAAATCTCTGATCAGCCCTGGCCAGGGACTTCCCTGTTACGGCCAATCGAGCACTGTGCAACATCAACCCCCAATACCGGGAGAGACGAAACCCCTCCTATCGCTCATTGCCTCCATGTGACTCGGGACTGTACCCAAAGACCACCGTTTTGCACGTCCTCATGGACGTGGTAAGGTGGAGATCAAAGCACAGTGGGAATCATACAAGACTTTATGACGATCTCGGGTCTACAGACTAACCTGCATAAGTGTCACCTGAGAACTGCCATCTGACGTGAGGTATAATACCATCTGGGAGTTCTCGGCGAGTCCGTCCAGTGTACCCAGTCTCCACTGAGCACCCGTATACCATCTCTGATGTCAAACACCAATGGATATGGGATCATCCATCGGCCATCTCATGGGTCGAGAAGCGTATACGCTAGTCTACTCTGGTATATCGATGCCCCGTCTCGATACACCCACGACTAGGGACCTTGAAGGATGTACTTATGGACTACCATGTCCCCACTAGTATGATCTGCATTATAGTCCAGGTAGTCAAATACACATCCTAAAGGCTTTACCAACATGTAACCATAAGACAGTTTAAAGAGACTAGTATACATGTTAAGATAAAGAGTAACCAGATAGCATACTATCATATCGAGCAAGAAAGTCATCTCTATATATGTCCAAGCATCCAATATAATATACATCATCTGTACAATACTGGCCTCTAGGGCATACATACAACTAACATTCTTGTGTCCACAGCGCGCCTAAGGAACCTTCGAGGGCTGTCGTATATAGGACGAGAGGTTTTCTTTTAACGGGAGCGGCCAGTACTGGCGGATTCTGCAAGTGTTGCTTGATTTCATCCAGTGCGCTTTAGCATTTGTGATCCCAGATGAATGGAGTTCCCTTCTTCATTAAGTGGCTGTAGGGGCGGCACTTGCCGGAGAGATTGGCTATAAATCGCCGGATATACGCGAGTTTCCCTTGGAGATACCGCAATTGTTTGAGGGTCCTTGGCGGAGGCATTTCCATAATCGCCTTGATCTTCGACGGATCTATCTCGATGCCTCGGTGTCGGAAAATGAATCCCAGGAATTTTCCCGAGGAAACTCTGAACGCGCATTTAAGAGGGTTCATTTTCAAGTTGTATTGCCGAAGGCGCTGAAACACGATCTTCAGATGTTCTAAATGCTCCTCGTATGATTTGCTTTTTACTACGAGGTCGTCGATATAGCATTCGACGATTTCATGTATGAGGTCGTCGAAGATCTTCGTCATGGCCCTCTGATAGGAGGCACCAGCGTTCTTTAGACCGAAGGGCATCACCTTGTAGCAGAATATGCCCAAAGGGGTCCGGAAAGCGGTGTGCTTCTGGTCCTCGAGATGCATCTTTATCTGATTGTATCCTGACGAGCCGTCCATGAAGGAGAAAACTTCATGAGTTGACGTATTGTCTATCATCAGCTCGGTGACCGGTACTGGGAAGTCGTCCTTCGGGCAGGCTTTATTGAGATCCCGAAAGTCCACACATATGCGCACCGTCCCATTCTTCTTCATCACTGGGACGATGTTGGCGATCCAGTCAAGATATTGAACCTCTTGGATAAAGCCGGAGTCGATTAGCTTCTTGACCTCGGCGTTGATGCTCATCTCAAGATCGAGTCGCATTCTTCTCGGTGCCTGTTTGATCGGCTTGACGTCCGGAGATATCGCCAATTTATGTACAGCAATCTCTGGATCTAGTCCTGGCATCTCGGAAAAGTTCCATGCGAAGTAATCTTTATGCTGCATGAGCACGTCTTTTAACGTAGCTACCCTTTCTTCAGACAACAACTTACTGACGAATGTCGGTCGTGGGTCACTTGCCGTCCCCAAATCAATTTTCTTGAGGTTATCTGTAGTAGTATGTATTCCATCTTCCAGCTCTTTTGGCGCCGGTGGAAACTCTGAGATTACCTTGTCATCATCGTTTTCGAAGCACTGGGGGAGGTCATCCATATTCTCGGGCTCTTCTTCTGACAACATTATCATATGACAAGTACGAGATCGCTTCCAAGACCGATGTTGATCCGGCTCTACTCTCGTGGATTTTGGTTCATGATTCTGCGGCGGGGCTACCCTCCAGCTGCTGGATAGAGCGAACCTGCCTTGCTGATACTGGTCTTCTACCCAGTTTTTAAATATGAAGCAGTCTTCGAGAGGATGTCCTATTGCCCTATGATAGGAGCAATAGTCCGGGTGAGAGACTTCGCCTGCTTGCTCGGGGTGCTTGGACTCCGGGAGTGTCATCATCTGATGTTTTATGACAAGATCGAATATCTTCCTTGTCTTGTCTTGGGGAAAAGAATATGCTCGACCCATCTTTTTTATAAGAGACGAATCCGGGCTGCTCGATTCCTGATCGTGTGGCTTCTTGGACCCGCTTTGTCGTTGTCGAACGCCTTTCCCGTTCTTTGGTTTGTTTCTGCCTCTGCGTCGGGCCTTTTGTATGACGGGTTGACAAGGAGGAGCATTTTCATTTTTCAGAGCTTGTTGAAGGAGGCGTTGCGTCCTGGCTTTCTCGTAGATGGCCATTTCGCGATTATGCTCGTCTCGAACCTTTTGACCTGCTTCCCTTATAAGCTTGTCCATTTGTTCTTCGAACGACAGACTGAGCATTTTCACGGCGGGAGCTCTTTCTGGTTCAGGGTTAGCATCTTCCCACAGAGCATCTCCTTCTTCATCAAAGTCATGTATGACGTAGCAGTCGCGGAGTAGCTCCCATTTCTTGGATTGAACATACCCAAGCCCGGTCGTTTTCATTCTTCTGTTGGGCAACTTTCGTTGAGTTCCGGGAACGTTCCAGATCCTGTTATAGAACCGTGCTTGTCGAGCAGTCTGTTTAAAGGGTACGCCTTGGCGCTGCAACAGTCTTTTTAATCCGTCTGTGTAGTATATGGGCAAACGGATGGGCTGGAGCCTGTCAAGTTCAGAATCCGCACCATGCCAGATTTCTTTCTCCACTTTGGTTTCCCCGGATCGGTAGAATAGGATCGCCTTTTCACCTTTTCGCGTGGGAGGGACATAGAATGTCTGCAGTTCTTCCACACTGTAGGTATCAAGTGCATCGAGCTCTTTGTAAAGCTCTTGCGGAAGCATGGCAACTTGCAAGCTTTGGTCTTCATTAGCGAAAGCTTGTATCGATGGCCGAGCAGAAAATACGGCATTGACCTCATCTTCCGAGTCGCTGCCGAAGACCAGAATAGAGGTGGACGGTCCCGGCTTGTTGCGTTGGGGCGGCCCTGAATAAATTATTTCTTTTTCCTCCTCGGTATCACTCCCGAAGACCGGAATAGTGGTGATAACTTTGTTCTTCGGTTCGTGACATCTTTCCGTGTCTTCGAAATCTGGCAGGAAGTATTTTGCATCTTCGTACTTTCGGACTTCGTTTATGGAGAACGGGTTTAGTTCCCCTGTCACAATGTAATCGAGACCATCTTTGAAATACTTCATACACTGATGTTGTGTAGAAGGGATGATGTTGTACTCGTGTAACCAGGGCCGACCGAGCAAAGCATTGTAGCATGTCTTGGCGTTAATGACCTGAAACTTAATGTCTGTGACAAGTAGCCCAAAGCGTAGTGTCAATATTACAGACCCAAGCGTCCGTGATGACTGGGAGTCAAATCCGGAGATGGTGATTTTATCGCGAGCGAGGTATTGAACGCTCATGCAGATTTCCTTTGACACCCTTACGTTAAAGAGATTGACGGAGGACCTATTGTCGACCAGGATTTTCCCTATCTTGATATCATGACAGTATCCGGAGACATATAGGGGACGGTTGTGCTCGCATGTCCCAAGGAGGAGATTTTCATCGCTGAAGGTGATATCGGCTGTGTGTACTTCTTCCAGCTCGTCCTTCATCTTTTCTTCGGCGAGGAAAGTTTGGAACTGTTCGGGCTCTTGTAACGCTTTGATCAGGGAATCTCTCGCTTCTTTTGATAGCAGAAGGGCATCGAGGATGCTGAGTTGCGAGGGTATCTTCCTCAAGTGTGCCAGAACATTGTAGTCCACCTTGTTTTTCTTTGGCGGGTCTTTGGCTGTCAGCTCTTTGAAGGCTTGGTCATCAAGGATGATATCCTCAGGAACCTTTTCTTTTCCCTTATCTTTTCTATTTGACCCACTGTTCGAGTGCCCAAGATTCTTTTCAGGCAGCGTACGATTGCGCAGCTAAATATTTTCACAGGTCTTCGGTTCGTCCTCTTTTCCTAAGGTGGACTCTTTAAAGAGAGGGCCAAGAGTCATTTCTTCGTCAGAGTCGCTCCCGAAGGTGAGAACTCGCGATCCCCCGGCGTTGACCATGCGACAGTTGCCGGTAGTTCTTTTACGCTCCTCGGTCGTACTTCTTTGCTCCCGACGAGTTTTGCATTTCATCCGCTTGAAATGTTGCCGGTGAGCAACATATCCATGCCACCATCTTTTAAAAGCGTTGCACTCTTCGGTGGGGTGCGCAATCTTTCAATGATATAAGTAGTAGCTAGGATGTGTTTCTCCTTCACCAAGAATATTTCCTCCGGAGGGTGGCAGCTTCATTCCCATCGATATGGCTTTTGCAAACCTTTTCCTCGTCTTTAACCCGTTTTTATTTGCGACGGATGTACTTTGATCTGGTGGGAGTGTTTCAACTCTTTCGTCCAGTCGCCGGCGTTTGGCTTTTTCAAATATGACCATCTCACGCTCTCGATCAGCTTTCCTTTTAAGACGGGCTTCGTTCAGGAATGCATCAATCATTTCGTCTGATGGTCCTAAAAGTTCCGGCTCAGGCTTTGCCCCCAGTTTCTCTGCGTCAGGAGCTTCTTCACCGTTTATCGACAAGTGAGAGATCACATGGCAACTTGCCACGTAATCTTCAGATTCATCCGACGAGTCTTCCCCATCATCTCCGTCCTCAAGGACGTGACTGAGATTCTTGGAGTGTGATTGGAGTTCGCGTCTTCTGGTTATACTCTTCCAGCGCGTTAATCTGCTTTTGCAGGCCCGTACGCCTGTCACCAGGCTTCACGGGCTTCTTGGATTTTTTCTTCTTCTTCGAAGATTTCGACGGCTGGGTGTGAGTGCTTTGGCCATCACCATCGATCTTTGGAGTTGGACACGGTTTTAACATTCCTCCGATGATCTCGGGTTTGAATGGATTTTTCCACCTGATCGCCGGGCATGTTTGGAGATCCTTCAGCATTCTTTTTGTCTTGGCTGAAAGAGCGACCTCCCATGGAGCTTCTTCTACGAAAGAGCATGATGCCCCCGGTGTATCCGTCTACTTGGGAGTGTGTGGCCGAGGCGGGTTCACCTTCCAATTCTCAGATAATACGAATTTGCCCTGCTGGTACTGATCTTCTATCCAGCTTTTGAAGATGTAACAATCCTCGATCGGATGGCCCAACATTCGGTGATAAGGGCAATAGTTAGGATTGCTAATGTCGCCTGGTTGCACTGGGCGTCTTGGCTCTGGCAGAGTGATGAGCCCGTTGCGCAGTGCAAGCTCAAATAACCTCTTCGTCTTGTCTCGAGGGAACGAGTAAGGGCGCCTCATTTTATCTTCGAGAGATCGAGTTATATTGTTTTGGCGATCAACTGGTCTTAGACCACTGGGCTGCTGTTGAGCATTAGCGACGACGATCGCTTTCCCCTTTTCCTTCTCGTGCCGCGGCTCCGGCTTTGAAGGAGACGGTCTATGACTCATCTGGTCCATTTGGGCCAGCTTGTCAATTAAGGCTTGGAACGTGGTCGACTTGAAGAACATAATGAATTGGGAAATAGTTGCATGAGGGTCCAGAGTGCCCACGAACATGCCCACGAACATGCCCACCGCCAGCGCTTCTTCGATGCGCTGTTCGCATTTCGACCACAGATTCCGCCATCGTATTACATATTGAACCCACATTTCACCAGGCTTCACTCTAGCGTTAATCGGTGCTGTAATCGGGGTGCGTTCACTAGCACTCGCGAATCGCTGGGTGAATAATAGCTCCATTTCTGCGAAAGTATTGTCAGAGTCATTTGGGAGTTCGGAATACCACTCGAATGCCGTCTCCGACAAACTGCCAACAAACTAGCAGAGCAGTAGCTTATCGTCAACTCCAGTGTTGCCGCATAAGGCTCTAAATTGAGCGACGTGCTGATGCGGATTTCCCGTCCCCTTGTATACATGGAATTTAGGGATCGTGTATCCCGGTGGGTACTTTATTTGGTCATACCAACCTGGATAGGGTCGTCCCGTTTTAACAATTTGCCCAGCTGCTTCATTCGCCTGATGAACTCGTATCTGGAGTGATGTAATCATCCAGGGCAGCTTTGGAGATTGTTTCCTCCTTGGCTGTTGATAGAGCCGGCACAGGATTTGATGTTTCTCCTCTATCATCTTCAATTATTACTGGAGGATCTTCGGCTGGAGGGTCTGGTTGTAACATCATCCCGACCATGTCTTGGAAGAGAAGCGCCATTCGTTTTATATTAGCCGCTTGTTCTGCCGCTTCTTTATCCTTCTTTTCGAGGACTCTGCGGAGGAAGTCAGCATCGGTTTCTTGTTCATGATGCTGTTCTGATGACGACTCAGGGCTTTCTTTTGGCCCGGTGAGTGCGGCCATTTGTGTTAGCATTTCCTGGAGCTTTTGTTGCTGCTCCTGGGCTTTTGTCACGGATCGGGTGAGCGGTCGGTGACCCGTCGAAGCGCGGCTTTCCTCTTTTCCGGAAGCCATATAAACAGTATGCACCATTATGCCCCCAGACTTGGGGCGTTTGGGCTCAGCGTCTTTGTGGTCTGCGTAGTCACAGGGGCTTTCTCTATCCTCCTTCTCTTTTGAGCAGTTGACGTTGAGGGGGCCGTTGCAGCGGGCACCCAGGTAGTTGTCGTCCTTTGTGGCTTGACAGGACGGTTCTCTTCCTGTTGAACCTTCACTTTTTTCTGTTGGCGAGGGTAATCTTGATCAATCATGCCATACTTTATAGATTTTGGAGGATAGCCGCTGAGGGGCTGTTCCGGCTTCGCCTTCAGTGCATCCTCCACGGGTGGAGGAGATCATTTCAGTACGGCGGTAGGAGAGTTCCTGCGCACCTTGTTCAGCAATTCAAAGCTGTTCCCGATTGGAACAGCAGCATTGACTTCTACCGTTGGGGCTGGTGGAGTTAGCCCAGAGAGGGAGTTGCCCCCAGCTTTCCTTACTCGGTGCCAGTGGCGACGTCGAGCGTGTTGAGCTGCTGGGATTGTTTCAGCTGTAGGGATGGCTTTGTCATGGCCCTTATTCTGGTCAGACGCTGCTGGTACCAGCCTCTTGAAGACCGATGTCCGTTGAGTAATATCCAATCTGTTAAAGACAGACCTTTTTGCAGGAACGGGAGCAGGAGTGGCCAGCCTTGTAAAGACTGATCCTTTGACGGGAGACGCTTCTTTAGTGACCTCGAGAAGAGGAATGGCTATCCGTTTTAGGATGGCCGCTTCAGGTATCTTAGGCTTCTTGACGGGCCCGTTGGAGCTTTGGCCCAGTCTATCGAAGACTGATGCTGTTGGTTTGACATCGGCCGACCCGTTGAGAGGGGCCGTGGTAGTAGTGAGCCGATCAAACACCGACTTCTTTTGTGCTTCTTGCGACAGCGGGATGTTAATGCTCACTGGTGAGAGCATGGTCCCGAAGAACAAACCGGTGGTAGCCTGCGTCACCTGCTCTATCGGCATTGTGAACAAGGAGGCCGCCTGAGGTCCGTAAGCTATGCCTCCAGACGAGGCGGAACGCGAGTTGCAATTGCAGCTGGAACACTTCATGCAAGTAGACGCCATTGATCTTTCGTTTTCTGCACCAAGCAAGACACCAAATCTTAGTACCTCGAACCCAAGGGCAACCATATCAAACCGCGATTCGTTCGCGAACGCGACACACCAAGTGTGGAGTGGAAAGAGGAAAAGGTCCCACCGGGCGTGCCAAAATCTATTCCCCGCCGAAACACGGGAAGACAAACGCTTTGCCTGAATTCGGGGTAGATGCTAATTGGTGCTATCTGTCCACCTCTCCGAAGATGCCAAGTTGATTTATGGCACCGTGTATTGAAGGTTTAAACGGATGTGGCCGATGTAGCAGACTTCGTCAGATTCCCCCTCGTTGAGGGGTTTTTGATTGTGGGGACGCTCTTCCTTGCAGGAGCAAGCCCCTGCAGTTAATTACGCTACCGCGTCGCGGTAACCACTTTCTCCTTCTCCAGATGGTCACTTCATGTCGTGTGTGTTTGTTTTGTTTTTGGTTGCCCGTGGATTGTATACGGAGACTAATTTATGTTATCGCCCGTAGGACGTGGATTAGTCCAAATCCGTATCTTCTTAGATTTGGGTTTGGGTGTTGGGTTTAAGGATACGTTAGTCTCATTTGAGACTAAGATCAACTTAAACGTTAGTTAAGGATACGTTAGTCTAATATTTAGACTAAGATCAACTTAACGAGATCGTTTAGATCCCACAAAAGAGCGTTTGAACTCAATTGTTTAGTTTAAAGACATTGCGGTCGATTACCAGTTTAAGGACATGGTGGTCCAGTGCTAGTTTAAGGACATGGTGGTCCAAGGTTAAGGACATCGTAGTCCGTGGGTTTAAAGGGTCCCTACAGTCCGAGGTTAAGGACATCGTAGTCCGTGGGTTTAAAGGGACCCCACAGTCCGTAGTTTAAAGACGTCATAGTCTATAAAGTTTAAGGACATCATAGTCCATGAGTTTAAGGACCCCACAGTCCGTGAAATGTGTGATTGTCGGGACCCGTCACCTCTCTGAAGACGTTGAAGGATTACAACGACAGATGTCAGAGGAGTAAAGAGATGTACCCTCGAACCGATGTGAGTTGGTTGAAAGATCTGTAGTCCAATTTGGAACTAAGATCTGTTAAATATTCATGAGCAGATAGGCTCAACTAAATATAAGTTGAGGACTTACGGCCAATATTGGGCTAAGACAAATAAATGTTTAACATTTTTATTCTGGGCTGTTGAGCCTTTACTTGGGCTTGGCCCTTTTAACAATGCTAAACATTGATTTGAATTTTGACAGTATTTCTGTCTTGTAGTGCTGAGCACTCATAATAGCTTTGAGGCTTATTAAAGAACAATTTACTTTCTGTCAGCGCCCATGTGAAGGACATGTGGCGCGCTTGGCGCTTTGCGCCAGTTAAAGAGCGCAGTGCGCTTCTGCCAAGCAGCGCACACGAGAAGGACACGTGTCGCGCTTAGCGCTAAGCGCTAGATGATGGGCGCATTGCGCCAGTTTATGAGCGCTAAGCACTAGTCCATGAGCGCATTGCGCTATCAATTTAGAGGCGCACACGTGAGTGACACGTGGCGCGCTTGGCGCTGAGTGCCAACCCATGAGCGCAGTGTGCTATTTCAGAAGCGCAAAACGCAAGTTGCATACGTGATTGACACGTGGCGCATTTAGGCGCAGAGCACCGGTCCAGAGGGCGCAAAAGCGTAGTTCAAGAGTGCAAGGCACATTTCAATAGCGCAAAGCGCATTTGATCAAGTTTTATGATCTGTGAACAAATTTATGTTCTTTTAAAAGAGACTTTGTCTTAAAATTCAAGAACAACAGTTCTTATTTTTGAAAGGGCTTTGCCTTTATAGATCAATGATCTGTGTGAAGAATATGTTCTTCTTTTATTATGCGATGAGATCTTTTGATCTTTTTTATGAAAGACTTTGGTCTTTGTAGATCTATGATCTTTTAAGAAGATAATTCTTCTTTTTATGAGATGATTTCATCTCTGTGTTCATCGTTCATGATCTTTACCTTGAAGAAATAATCTTCTTTTGTTGAGAGCTTGCTCTTCTTTCTTTGGATTTCTCAAAATTTATAGGGGGGTTTCTCTATCTCAGACTTGAAGTCATGGGGCCTTTATATAGGGCAAGTTGATTTGTTAAATCAGTTAAAGAGATCTTTCTCTGATTTATTTGGGGATGTTTCCCACCGTTGGATCTATGATCCTAGGGCTTCTGTTTTATAGAAGGCAATCTTCTTGTTTTTAACAAGATTGAGAAAATCTTTTCATAACAGAATTTTAATTCTGATAAATTAATGATTTATCATTGTTATTAGATCTTTTGATCTAACGTTGGGGAATTTTATAATTTCAGCGCTAGCGCACCCGTGCTTTGCACGTGGTGCACTGCTCAAAGCGTAGCGCACTTTGCGCTAGCGCACCTACATTTGACACGTGGTGCGCTGCCCAGAGCGCAGCGCACTTTGCGCTAGCACACCTACGTTTGACATGTGGTGCGCTGCCCAGAGCGCAGCACAGCCTGCGCTAGCGCACCCGTGTTTGACACGTGGCGCCCAGCGCTAGCGCACACATGGTACACTGCCTAGGGCGCAGCGCACCTGGCGCTAGCGCATCCGTGTTTGACACGTGGCGCGCAGCGCGTCTAGCGTTGCTTCAATTTTTGAATTTTGAATTTCAAAATAGAGCTTTGCTCTGATTGGGGGAAACACCAATACAGTATCACGTATGTATAGGTGTTGTGCGTGTCATGGCAATTATTGACGGTGTGAGTGGCATACAATCAGTGCTCGTGCAACATGAACCGTCAATAATAGTGCAGTGTCCAAAGGTATAAGTCCAAGCACAACGAGTAGTAATATGCAATGAAGTTTTATGCCTATATGTGAAATATAACATGCGGCTAATATCATATCATATCTAGACCTGACGCATAACGCCATGCGGGCGATTCCCCTGTAGATGTTAAATCTACTCACCAACGATCCTGGCTAAGTAAAGCCAACCACTCACTTTCCCTTCTTCGCAGCGCCCGAAGTCCCCGCCTGCGATCCTAAAATCATAAAACAATATAACAAGTGTATATTAGCAATCGACCAATAACACATACAAACTACGTTTAACCGACGCACCAACTCCAAACATACTCTCAAGTGTTCTCTTAGTAGCTAACGTGCGTAGCGACACTACGAAACCAATTCAAGAGTAACAGCAACACAAAGACACGAACCGTATCGGATAACGTAACGCGCGTAATTGAAACACTAGAAACTAGCAAAGTGATCCCAGATTTTTCTACACAAACAATTTGTAAAAGTTGCGCATACCACAAGACCACACACAACCACAGAGACCCTCAGACCAAAACCCAAACCCAAACACCCTAGTCTGGCCGCAAATTGCGGCCAGAAGCAATTTATTTGCGGCCGACTGAACATGGAATTTTCTCGGGTTTTTATGGTGGGTTCTAGGTCACTACATAAGGTTACTGTGATGGGAACTTTTCCAACAAATACCTGCTTTGATAGCAGATCATCCGAGACCCAAAACTACACTAAAAATACGATATTTACCCGAAACTAAACTTTACGCGTTCTAAACTGAAACTTACAAGCTACACAACATTAAAAAGACTTACTTAATTGAAAGAGATCATTACCTAACAACAAAAGCTCAAAGATCCTAGCTTTCCAAGCTCCAAGGCATCCAAGAGGCAAAACAAGGCTTAAGAAGTGATTTGGGTGAGGTTTTATGAAGTTTAGTGAAGGTTTAGTGGTGAAATGATAAGTGTTCAGTTAAGAAATAAGAAGGAGATAGTGTGAGAGAGAATGAGAGAGAGTGAGATAAAAGAGAGGGAGAGGTGAGTGTAATGGTGAGTGCACCACTTCAATAAATGCAAGCATGCTCTCTTCAATAGTCACCATGCCACCTCCTCCCAAAACAAAAGCCAGATGAAATATCTCACACAAATATCTAGGGTTTTAGGGTTAAGGTTAAACAAGGATTGGTTTATGTTAAGTTGTCATGGTTACTAAACACGATTAACACAAACACACCCTCACATTACACATGTGTGTGCAAGCCATAACAAATAATAATAAATTATTAATTAAATGTTATAAAATGCGAGGAACCCAAATTGGTAAACTTTTTACCAAAAACCCACATTATCGCTTAATTAACACTAATCGCAAATCTAAGGTGTTGCAATCTCCCCCCTTAAAGAAAATTCGTCCCCGAATTAAAATTCTTACTATGCATACCTTCAAAGAGATGAGTGAAAAACTCCCAAATCTCGCTCGCAACCTCCCAATTGATCACCTCACTATACGGCTACGCCAAAGAAACCTCCATAGATGGCAAGACCCTTGACCGAAGTTTCTCCACCTGCCGACCCCCTAACACTATCGGCTGCCAGTGAACGAAAAGATCGCGTCCAAGCTAAATGGTCTGGTGCTAAATCTTGTGAGAAAGGTCATGAAGGTATTTGCAAAGTATCGACATAAGGAATACGGGGTGAATACTCAAAAATCTGGGCGGAAGTGCCAAATTATAGGCAACGGTACTAACTCGCTCGAAGATCTCAAAAGGACCTACAATCTGGGACTAAGCTTCCCAAAACTCAACAGGCCATTTATCGGAAAAATCCGTAGGAATACATGATCTCCCACTGCGAACTCAATTCTGCGACCACCACGGTCGGCATAAGACTTCTGTCTGCACTGGGCTGCTCTCATCCTGACCTGAATCAACTGGATCTTCTCCGAAGCCTCTCCACTAGTTGGGGTCCAAAAATCCTACTCTCGCGGAGTCAGTAAAACAGACTGGCGACCGACACAACCTACCACACAAGGCAAAAAGTTACCGTTTTAAATGCCTCCTGATAACCGTTATCGTGGGAGAACTCCATCAATGGCAAGTGACGAACCCAATAGCCAACAAACACTTAGTACGCACGCACAAGCATATCCTCCAGAGTCTGTATAGTCCGCTCTAACTGACAATCGTCCTATAGATGGGAAGCGGAGCTAAAGCTCAACCAGTACCCAAGGCTTCCTGAAGCTTCTGCCAACGACGGTTAGCGAACTGGGTGCCTCTATTGGATACAACACATGATAGAACTCCATGCAAACGCAAAAACCTAACAAAGAACAACTGAGCAAACTGAGTATAACCGGACCACAATCACCCGAATGGAGTCATACCCTCGACTAGGCCTGGGTAGACCCACAACGAATTTCATGGAGATCTGCTCTCATTCCCACTCCGGAATGGTAAAAAGGTTGCAACTCTCCAGCCGGTCTCCAAGTGCTCAACTTTAGCTCGCAACAATCCAGACACCTCGAAACGAAATCCGAAACTTCACTCTTCATCCCTGCCCACCCGTAACTATCTCACAAGTCACGCTACATAATGGTGGAACTTGGATGAACACAGAAAGCTGACTGATGTGCCTGCTCTAGGATCTCACGTCTCTACCCATCAGTATCAAGTACACACAAACGCTTCCCTAAACGTAGCACACCCTGGTCACAAATCAGAACTCTGAATCTTTACCCTACCGAACATGCTCAGAATCTCAGACAAACGAGTATCGGCGGGCTGTGCCTCACGAAAACGATTGAGTAAAAGTGGACGGGCGCGGACATGAGCAAGCTGTCCCCTCAGTAGAGGAGGCCTTAAGCTGTACTCAACGGTCGCACAAGAACTGTAAATCTGCATAAGACTGCCTCTGAACTGCGCACAACTGGAACAAGCTACCCCCGGGCCTACGACTCAAAGCATCAACTATCACAATCGCCTTGCCATGGGTAGTAAAGGATCTCACAATCACAATCCTTTACAAGCTCCATCCAACGGTGCTGTCTCAAATTCCGATCCCGCTGCAGGAAGATTAAGCTCTAGTGGTCCATGAAAATCTGACACAACTCTCCGTACAAGTAGTGTCTCCAAATCTTCAACGCACGACTACCGCGGCCATCTCCAGATCATGAGTGGGATAAATCCTGCTTGTACTTCCTCCAACTGTCGGGAAGCATGAGCGATAACTCTATAGTGCCACATCAGTACACAATCGAGCCCCACTCGCGAAACATCACAGTAAACAACAAAGTCGCCTGATCCAGAAACAAGGATAGAACTGGTGCAGTCGTCACTCGAGTCTTCAACTGCTGAAAGCACAGCACGCATACCTCAGTCTAAAGAAAAGGAACTCCCTTCCTTGTCAGTACGGTCAACAGTGCAGTGATACACAAAAATCCTGCACGAAATGGCGGTAAAAACCGACTAAGCCCAAAAATCTGCGGACCTCCGTCCCTGATACAAGTCTGGGCTAAAGCTGTACGGCCTCGATCTTTCTCGGGTCCAAACGAATACCGTCTTCCGTAACCACACGACCTAGGAAGTCAATACTATCAAGCCTGAAGGAACACTTCAAGAATTTAGCAAACAGCTGGTACTCTCCCAATGTCTGCAAAGAAATCCTCAAGTGCTGCTCATGTTCCTCACGACTCTTGGAAAAGACCAGAATGTCATCTATAACACAACAATACACTGGTCGAGGAATGGCCTGAAGAATCTGGTTCATCACATCCATGAATACTGCTAGGGCATTGGTGAGTCCAACGACACCACCAAAAACTCATAAAGCCCGTAGCGCGCACAAAAACAGTCTTCGAAATGTCATCACTCCGAATTGCAACCAATGATGACCTGATCCCAAACAAACTTAGAAAAAATGTCTCGCACCCTGGAGCTGATCAAAGAAATCATCAAGCGAGGTAAAGGATACCCAATCCGCACCGTAACTCGATTCAATTGACGATCAATCAATACACAACCTCAAACTGCCGTCCTTCTTTAGACGAACAAAATAGGAGCTCCCCAAAGCGAAACACTTGGTTGTAAAAGTCCCCCTACCTAGCAACTCTGCAGCAGATCCTTATGCTCCCTAAGCTCCGCCGGCTCATCTGGAACAACGTCGGAAAACTCTCGCACAAAAGGAACCCGGTCCAACAAACCCACTGTGGCTCCGGTATCACGAATGAAAGCCAAGAATCCTCGATATCCTTTCCTTAAAAGCCGACTAGCGAAAAAGGTTGAATTCAAGCTGTGGGGACGGCACCACCGTCCTCCTACACAACAAGAACTGACTCGCCGGGAAAACAAAACCTGACTATTTTCTCGCGGAAGTCCACAGACGCATAGCACGTACCTAACCAGTCCGTGCCCAGGAGAACGTCAAAGTCCAACGTCACTAGAAGGATCAAATCGACGGGCGAATCTCTATCTCCTAAGCAATTGGCACAAGGACGAAACACGTGTCGCGCAACCAAAGGATTGCTAACAGGAGTAACACAATAAACGGCTGATCTAGCAAACACGACTCTCGGCCCAACCATGGCACGAAGTGTGTAGAACAAACGAGTGCATAGATCCCGAATTAAACAAACAAGTGCAACAAAAGAACATACGAATAGAATACCTGAAAACTCTGCATTGGACACCCGCGAGTCCCGATAAGTAGAAGCAAACGCTCGTGCCTGCCCTCTACCCGCAACTGGCTGAACTCCTCCTTTGCCATCCTGTACACTCGGAACGAATCCTCCGCGACCACGACCTCTCTGCGATACAGCTGTTGTAGGGTTCCTAGGCACTCTAACAAGGTTCAACAAGGCATCAACCATGCCCGATTCAAAAAAAAATAACCGTGCCGAACAACCCTAACCAAGATAGTATACTAGAGATTATGCGAAAACTATCGAGTTAAACATTTTAACTACAAGTGAAAGGGATTACAACCTTTGTAGATCTGGTCCTTCACTTCTAAAGCTCCGTTTTGACATCCCTTCGCTGCGATCATCGGGATCCTGGACTCTAGCGATGGTTTCTTCGGAGAAATGAGCGGGCTAGATCGTTGACTTCGAGGCCGAAGATGATCTACGTCGAGGAAACTCAAGCTCAAGCTATTCCTTCACTTGGTCAGGAACTTTGTGAAGAGAACACCCTAAACTAAATGGCAAGTAGTAGAGGATGATGAAATAGGAAGTGGGTTTACTTTAGATTTGGATTTCTCACTCTAAATCTTCACTTGAAAATTTTCTAGAAAGCTTTCTTCTTCTTGAAGAAGAAGAAGAAGAAGAAAAGAATAATAATGAATTATCTAAAATGAATAATCAAGTGAAGTCTATCATAATTCAATCATGGGTGAGCTAACCTATGTAGAGACTAAACCATAGTTAATTATAATGGTTTGGTTAATGAATATCTTAAACAAGACAAAATGAGTGGACTTTGTCAAACTTGCTTCAAGCTTCATGAAGCTTCAAGCCATGACAAAAGAAGCCACCATTTTGAATAATTAAGATAAACAAAAACCTAAATTATAATTAACATGATGTATGTCACACACCCACCCATGTTTACATGTATCATCAATCATAATACAAACTAGTGCACAAACATATATCATATATACAACTTGTGCACATCAAGTGAGAAAATCAATCTTAAGTGAACCAATACTAGTTAATGTAAAGTAATATATCAAATATATAATTATACATTAAATCATTAAATCAACACTTGATTTAACGATCCGGTCATATCTCATATAACCGACTAATATCTAGTATATCAACGTATCGAATCAACACTTGATTCGGTAACCCGGTTATATCTCATATAACCGTCCGGTGATACAAATCGCGAGAATAAAATACAGTATCACATACTGGTATTATTCTCGGTCCCGCACATATCTCATTTGCTCTCCTATTTCGTTTCGCTTGAGCCAGGAAACCTCTGTGTAGGACTCTAAAGACTCGTCAATACGCTGGCAGTAGGCGGTGATCATATCAATCACCCACAAGCTGCAAGCGGTCTGCTAAACGTAACGGTCACCCGGGTGTTGAGTGATTAGAAGATCAACGAGCAAGCCTGCTCACACTCCTGTGAATCCAATCAGTAACACTTACCGCACAGTCCGGTCTGTTCGTCTGATATGTCGCATATCACGCCTAGGGGTGGTAAACGTCAGACCCCAGTAGCTTGATAAGTCATGCCGATATAAGGTCCACAACAAGCGTGAAACTACTGATAACACTTACCAGTAAATCACTGCAACCCTGGCCAGTGATTTCTAGTTATGGCCAGTCGAGCATAGCGCAACATCAACCTCCAATACCGGGAGAGACGAATCCCCTCCTATCGCTCATTGCCTCCATATGAATCGGGACTGTACCAAAAAACCACCTGTTTGCACAACTCAGTAGAGCCGTGGTAGGGTGGAAATCAAAGCACGGTGGGAGACACATAAGACTCTATGACGATCTCGGGTCAACAGAATAAGCTGTACCAGTGTCACCAGAGAACTACCATCTGACGTGAGGTATAATACTATCTGGGAGTTCTCGACGAGTCTGTTCAGTGTAACCAGTCTCCACTGAGCACCCGCATACCGTCTCTGATGTCAAACACTAATGGATATAGGATCATCCATCGCCCATTACATGGATCGAGAAGATATACGCTAGTCTACTCTGGAATATCGATGCCCCGTCTCGATATTCCCACGACTAGGAACATTGAAGGATGTACTCATTGACTACCCAGGCCCCACTTGTATGATCTGCATCATAGTCCTGGAAGTCGAGCACACATCTTAAGGGCTTTATCAACATGTAATAGAGAGACAGCAAGTATACATGTTAAGATAAAGATCAACCAGATAGCGTACTATCATGTCGAGCAAGAAAGTCCTACCTATATATGTCCCAGCATCCATTACAATATACATCTCATGTACAGTAATGGCCTCTAGGGCATACATATAACTAACAATCTCCCACTTACACTAGGGCCATCTGTAGCAGTGGTTGCAGTATCACATACTAAACCATCCCATATAAGTCTCTCTCTGGGAAAAGGCCTTTATGAGTGGATCCTCCGTATTGTCCTCTGAGTCTACTCTCCTAACCTCGATCACGCTGGAGATCAACTATCTCCATGATCAGATGATGCTGCCTCAGAATATGTCTGGGTCACTGATGGGACCGGGGTTCCTGGGTCAAAGATACACTTCCATTGTCACACATTGGTACGAACCTAGTTCATCTCATGAACTAATATACACCCAAACTGCCTCTTTGGTAGTATCTTTGATAGCAATGTCACCAGCCTTTATCGTCTAGTCTGCCACGGTATCTCAGCTTGGAACTCTTCCAACATACCGTCCCTCCACTGAGGGTAAAGACAATGCTTGCGACTGACATTCAGTCGTCCTTATCACCCTGGAACCTTTCCAGTGATTCTCCCTAGGATCTATTGATACCATCTTACTACACCTAGTGAGAATCCTAACATCCATTTAGATCTATCTTATAGATCCAAAACCCAGGATTTAGGAGGTATCACTTTGATCCTATATGGAGAATCCATGTGATAAGAGGAGATTGACCGAGCGTAGCATAGGAAACTCTTTTCCTATCAAGAGTATGTTGTCCACGTACAATACGAGGATGACCACCTTACTCTCTACTACCTTTTTGTATATACAAGATTCATCTACTATTTTGATGAAGTCAAACTCTTTGACTACCACATCAAAACAGGCGTTCCAACTCCGCGATGCCTGCTTTATCCTGTAAAGCAACTTGCACACGTTTTCGCTGCTCCAACTGTCAACGAAGCCCCGTGGCTGTGTACTTATAGACGTTCTCTTCTAAATCAATATTTAGAAAAGCAGTCATGACACCCAACCGCCAGATATCGTAGTCATGGTATCTAGCCGTGGCAAGTAGGATCCGGATGGACTTGAGCATAGCCACTGGAAAAGGTTTCATCATTATCCACGCCTGGTCGATGACGAAAAACTTTAACAAGTTTAGCTTTGAAAGTCTTAACTTTTCCATCTACACTAAGTAATCTTCTCAAGATATACTTGCTCCTGATGGGAATTTAACCCTTCAGATATAGCAACCAAAGTCCATACTTTGTTGGTGTACATGGATTCCATCTCAGATCGCTAAGCATCCAGCCATTCTTACAGAGTCCCCACTCTTGATGGCCTGCTCGAATCTAGTTGGGTCATCATCTCATGATGCAATCCTCGCTCCCACTGTCATCGAGAAACCGAAGTATCTCTCAGGCGGATGAAGAACCCTGCTAGATCGGCGGAGAGGCTGAGGTTCGTCGGAATCTATTGAATCCTTTGGTTCTACCAAATCATCTGCTATAGTTTGTATAGCTGGAACTCCTTCCAGTTCTACCTCATGACCACTAATTTCTTCATAAGAAATTCCCTTTCACAAAGGTGGTATGTTGAGAAACAAAACATATTTTGTTCCTCTGTTAGGTAGAAGATATTCCATTGCGAATGCTTGGGATATCCAACAAACTTCTACAGAACTAACTTTGCCTCGAGCTTGTCCGGATTTTGCTTTTAGACATAGGCCGGACAACCCCAATTCTTAACAACCTTAAGATATGGGCTTTTCCCATTCCATATCTCATATGAAGTGGTAGGAAATGGATTTGATTGGAACCCTATTCAATAGGTATGCAGCTTCTTAAGTGCATAACTCCCAAAAGGAAATAGGAAACTCAGTAGTACTCATCATAGAGCACACCATATCAAATAGGGTGTGATTGCTCCGCCCCGATATACCGACGTGCTGTGGTGTATGCGGAGGAATAATGCTGAGAGAGAATCTCATTCTCCTTTAGAATAATCCAGGTATTCCGTGCTCAAGTATTCTCCTCCTTGATCACATCATAGGACATAATACTTATACCCGTTTTTGGTTCTCTACTTCTAACTTATATTCGCTGATTATCTCAAAAGTTTCGGACTTGTGTTTCAACAGGAACATATGTCTGAATCTAGGGAGATCATCAGTGAATGTAATGAAGTACAAAGAACCGGTCCTGGCATATGTAGACTGGGGACCTTCATACATCACTATGTATCAGTCCCAAGAGTTCACTAACTCTTTCTCTGTTTCCAATAAACGGAGCTATGGTCATCTTATCTTTGTGACATGACTGGCAAATTTCATAAGATGTAAATTTAAACTGATTTAAATATGCATCTAAATGTAACTTAGCTAGTCGGGTCGCATTGATATGACCTAGTCTACAATGCCTCAAGAAGGATTCGTTCATTTCTGAACTCTTCCTCTTGTGTGTTCTATACGTTAAGAACTGTGGTCTGATTTAGAATGTATATGCTTTTAGATAACATGCCTGAACCGATCAACTCTTGATATAGGAAATGTGCAAAACATTATCCAACAATACAAAATTATATCCTTCTTTAGTAAATAAAGAGACTGATATGATGTTGTATATCAGGTCCGGTATCTAATAACATTCGTTCAGAATCAGTGTATTCTGGTAATACAGAGTGATAACTGCCAACACTTTGGCTGCAACAATTGTACTGTTTCCAATTCTTGAAATTTATCACCCGTTCTCAGTTCTCTACCTTTCTGTAGCCCATGTAACAGATTACATATGCGGGATCCTGATCTGGTATCTAATACCCAGGACGTAGAGGACACAGAGAAACTGTTCTTTGTAATGAACACACCCGAAGAAGATGCATCATCATGCACTTTCTTCGTTTGGGCGGCATGGGAATCCTGGTATTCCCCTAATTCCTGCTCGGTCTTATAACAATTATAAGTTGGAGCGGGACCATCGTTCCCCAGCTTAGTATAACAAGCGGGTTCGGTCAATGCATCCAATTTATTATCTTGATTAAGGCGTTACATGGTCGCTACTTGGAGAGAGAGAGAAGAAAACACTCTGCGTGCGCTCTTGCAAGATTAGATTGGTTATATATTTTATCTAATCAGGATGGCTCCCACTGTTTTTATCAAATCTTCCTTCAAACCTTAAAAGGAAAGACTAGCCGGGATTAATTTGTTGGAGATAGTGCCCTCAGAGTCAATTATTGGATCACAGGCACGTGATTGCAATGATTGAGGGAAGACCTATTCTGGTAGGACAGTCTTACTCAAGATGATAGTATGCTATCTGGTTTATCTTTATCATCGTGTACTGCTTTAAGTGACCTTACAGGTCACTATTGCGTGTTGATAGAGCCCCTAGGATTCTTGCTTGACTGCCAGCAGTATGAGGGTGATCATATACGTGGGAGCTGGGGTCTATAAGCACATCCTTAAAAGGTCCCTAGTCATGGGAGTTTCGAGACAGGGCATCGATACTCCAGAGTAGACTAGTGTATACAGTCGAGACCCCGACGAGGGGCGGTGGCCAGTCTCACAAGCCACTGGTGTCAGTTGGATCACCTAAGATGTATACAGGTGCTCAATAGGTTATGAGTACAACGGACAGGACTCGCTGGGAACATGCTAGTTGGTCTTATACCTGACGTCAGATAGCAGTTCCCTGGTGACATGTGTACAGGTTAGTTCATCGACCTGAGATCGTCATTTGTCTCGTGTGAGTTCCCACTGTACTTTGATTACTACCCTACCACGCTCAAAGGAGACGTGCAAACAGGTTTTAGTTGGGTACAGTCCCGAGCCACATGGAGGCAGTGAGCGGATCTGCAGGGGTTCGTCTCTCCCGGTATTGGGGGTGAGGTCGCGCTGTGTCTAGGAGAGTCATTACACGAAGTCCTTGGCCAAAGCAGGAGATTTACTGGTAGGTATT
Source organism: Agapanthus africanus (assembly GCA_030015575.1). Taxonomy (NCBI): domain Eukaryota; kingdom Viridiplantae; phylum Streptophyta; class Magnoliopsida; order Asparagales; family Amaryllidaceae; genus Agapanthus; species Agapanthus africanus. Next base: position 57,690,517 of record JASDDO010000018.1, on the reverse strand, counting down.
CCAGTAGTATCTCAGGGTGTTCTGGGCTACACTCTGACACGATTTGTACCGCTTTTGGGGGTCTGACTTTTACCAACCACCTAGGCCCGTCATGCGATGCTCATAGACGAACGGACCGGACTGTACGGATATTGTCACTGACAGGCTCAGTAGGGTATCAGGATGAGTTCGCTCATCGATGTCCCTTTTGGTCAATACTTGGTAGCCCATTACGTATGGCTAATACCTCTGACGTGCTAGTGGTTAAATCCACAACCAAAATATTGACGAGTCTTTAGAGTCCCCCACAGACCGTTTTCTCAAGTTTCGGGCAAAACGCTGTAGAGGCCGTATGGAGATATGGCAGGGTTCGATCAGATACGTGCGGTATTGCACGGATCATGATCGGACGGATAATACTAGCGGGCTTTGGTTTAAGCCGGATCCTAGTATTGTACAATGTAAATTTGTCTCATTGCTTTTGTTTTCGGTCGGAATACAAATGCGGGTATGTATATACAGTCGCGGGGTTTTCCTGTAATTTATTACGGGATCAGTTTTCTGAAGTTGCCAGTTTGCTTTCCGTTTCGGCCATTTTCCTTTGTATATTTCCTTGGCTGAAAATTGGTGGAGGAGGGCTAATTTGCAAATGTGCAAATTAGCAATTTGGAGGGTTGTTTTTGCAAGTTGTAGTGTCATGATGGTTACACCATCCCTTGACTTTCTTGAGTTCATGATGGCTTGACTTTTGATGATGGTTGATGGAGTGTTGGACTTTGTTTGTGATGATTTTGTTCTCATCATCACTAATCATTCTTTCTTGCATGACACTCACACACCCTCCTCTCTCTTGTGCTTACCCCCCTTGAGATTATCTCTCCCTCATGAGTTTTGGCTGGCCATTCTCTTCATGGGGCTGTCCAAAATTTGGGTGTAGGAATTTTGTTCTATTCTTGCTACAAAAATTCCCTAGTTCATTGCAAAAGGTTCATATCTCATTCCTCTACAAAAAGGCAACTTCCAGTAACCCCATGAGACCCCGATTTCTACACTTAGTCTACAGTTTCCTTGAGCACGTCGACTCGCCAACTTCGTGCCCGAGTTGCCTCGGTCCAGAGGTAGGAGCCCGTAAAAGAACCCGGCGATGTGGTGCCCTCCCGGTGAGGAGTTGGAGACCGGAGATTCCGCGGGGAGATCGGGACGACGACGAGAAGACCGAAGGACACAGATCACCCGGTATATCTCTCTACCCTTCTCTAGTTAGCTAGGATTATATTAATGGCCCGATCTGGGATTTTAGTGCGCGGTGGTGCCGGTTCAAAAGTTTAAAGAAAAGTATCATTTCCGCATTTTGGCCTCGGATTGCAGGCCGGGGCGCCGCCGTGCACTTACACTGGTATCAGAGCCACGCCATTAACCTAGTCTAGGTTGCTCTAGCATGTTTACAAGTTCGATCGATCGGATTTTCCAAAACTGCATTTTCAATGTATCAGTTTTCTGTCGAAATTTTTTTAGCTCAAATTTTTTTTCAGTTCATTGCAGAAATACGTGCAGGCAATTATAAGCATTCTGTGAAAATTTGTTCGCATGTTCTCACTATCCCACCGCGGAACCGCGGCCAAACCCATGCTTGGGCCGCGGTTCCGCCGCCACATTTATTGTTCAGTGCACCAAAATTTCACAGAGAGCTCCTGAGTTGAAAATGGGGTTTTTGGAATGTTCTGTTTGGGCCCAGATTTCTTTGAGTGCTACAGTTGTGCTTGGGGCCCACTTCGGAAAATTTTTAGTCGATCGAAAATTTTAAACATGTTAGTTCACAGTATTTACATTATATCTGCGACCGTGAATGTCATTTGATCGGTAAATCCTGTCTAATTGCTATAGCCCTTTTAGATGGATTTGCGAACGCGACATTCACGTTGATCTTCTGTGTTGTGCTGTGATGTTGCGGATTGGTCGTGGGGGATAGCCTGGATGCAATGGTAGTACTGTTTGGTTTATTATGTACATTTGATATTGCGGGACGAGCATCCGACATGTGGACTGCCGTCACTGCCTGTTTGTATATTATTCTTTTGGGGCACGACCGGGCTGAGGTCGATGTACCCGTTGTATGTATATTTTACTTTCTGTACTAGGATTACCCCGCGGAGGGGTGCACGGATAGCCGGATTCTAGAGGGCAACGGGCTCGCATCTCATGGCATTGAGACGGGGGGGCTTTACTCTAGAATTGGCGGGCTATTCGCCGCACTCGTAGAGGGTACAGGTTGACCCAGGAGGGGTGCCCAATTTACCGGATTCCATGAAGTGCTGGGTAGTCCATTCACATTGCTGAAAGGGGCTGCCTCGCTTCAGGTTTTGGCGAATGACTTGCCGCGCCCGTAGGGGTCTAGGATTTCATTGCACAAGCTATCCACATGACCAGGGGAACGTCGGGTTTCAGTAGTGGCTCTGTGAAACCCGGGGATCCCAGATATCTGTATTGTTCTGTGATGCTTATTACATTTCTGTGATGTTGCATTTTATCACGCCTTGAGCGAATATTATATATTGATATATATACTAGTAGATGTTGTATATGTTTTGCATCCGCGCTAGTCCAGTCCCCGCTCTGTCGTTAGTTAAGTAACCTAACGGGTAGTGACGGGACCCAGTGGCGAATGCGGATGGCATATACGTACATCATTATTTTCGTTCTTTATTGGTGTGATCAATTGATGGGACTGCATTGATTCGGATCAATGCAAGCTAAACAAACCTATTCTGATGTTGTTGGAACAATTTTTCAAAAAGCTGTTATTGCAAGGACGTTCACTTTTGTTTTGCACAGTGGTATTTGGTTATGAATATCCAGCACCTTAGTCGACGAGGCAAGGGCCGAGATCCCTTTACCGGGAGTGACCCCTTGGACAGAAGTTTGCGTCAGGGCAATAACTTCACCATAGTCGATTACTTTTGCTTTGCATCGTGGTATTCAGTTGAAATATCCTGCACCTCATTCTACGGGGAAAGAGCTGAGATCCCTTCACCGGGAGTGACCTCTTTAGCAAAGGTTTTCGTCACTATATTTTTATAAAGCTATCCGGTTCCTTCAACGATATCAAGTTCATTACGTTAAAGGTTTTCGCCAGAAACCATTCGTAGCCCTCCGTCGTTTCATATGGATAGTCAATAGTATTCAAGCTGTGTTTGTTGGCCAAAGTCAAGGCACAGTGTTTGGTAGCTACTGGGTATTCATATATAGCATAGATAGATGCGTTGGTTTGGGGCAGTCGTACTGCCTTGTTGGCCAAAGTCAAGGGTAGGTGCGGGTGGGTTCAAATCAACCTGGAGAATGTCGGGTAGAACTTGACATGTGACTTATGATTTGTTGGCCAAAGTCAAGGTCATAAGAGCATGGGGCAAAAATCACATCGGGAGTTTCTAAAGAAACTGAAACTTACCAGATATGCGCATACCTTCTGGAGTGTGATAACGTGAGCGGATTCCGTCACGTTATCATGCGATGATAGTTGGATCCCGATTCCCACTGATGAGTTGGTTTACTCCTCGGGTGATCCAGACTAATTCTTCTTTCAGGTTTGGAGGAGAATTTGACGGTACAGTGGGAGGTTTCCAGATTAGATAAAGTGATAACCATTCTGATCTAGATTAGAGTGCACGCTGAGTTTTTCTTTTCTCTCTCTCTTTGGCAGCGACCATGACCCAACCCTTGACTATGACTCAGTGACCAAAATTAACCGAACCTTCTTAAACACTGGCTTTTGGATTGTCAGAGTTGCATACCTCATTACCACTCCTACTTTTACCATTTTCTCCAGGACACCCCGTATTACTACGAACGTCCACTTCCATTGGACAAAACCATCGTATGGTTATATACGAACTCGAAGGAATTTATTCGAGGATGGTTTCCGGTTCTGGAGAAAACGAATAGGACTATTCAGTTGTCTTTTCCTTTTACTTTCTCTTAGGTTGCGAGTACTCCTTGGTTCAGGAGATAGTATACCTATTACGCAAATTGGATAGTCTTCTTCCAAACCTTAGGCTGGTGCCGAACTGTGGGGAATGAAGAAAACCAATTAGCATAACAATGGTGTACAGAAGGTATTAGGTAAAGACAAATAAAGGGATTAGTAAGAGGGCAAAGTAAATTGCGACTGCTATTCACGACCAAACCAAGTATTTCTTCGCCAATCCTAAATCACCTTTGTATTTCTCCAGAACACTCCGTATCACTACGAAGATCCACAGTTTATTAGATACTCCATCGTATGGTTATATATGAACTCGAAAGGAACTTGTTCCAGTTCGGGATGGATTCTGGTTCAGGAGAAATAGGAATAAGGTTTATTCGGTTATCTTTTATCTTCACCTTCTCTCGCATTGCGAGTGCTCCTAGGATTAGGACAGTACACCCATTATGCTTATTGGATAGTCTTCTTCCAAACCATAGGCTGCTGCCGAACGGTAGGGAAGGAAGAAAACCATTTGGCATAAAGGGGTGTACAGAAGGTAACGACTAAAGACATATAAAGGGATTTGGAGAGATGGCAAAGAGATATACGGTTATAGTTGTGAATCTGATAATGGAAGAGGCATTACTAGGAATACCCAGATACCCCTATGAAACATTTCAATGTTTTAGTTTCACTGTGTACTGTTAAAAGAAAACTGATTTCCCAATTAGTCCTTACTCCAGGGTATGTATTTACCAGGTAAGATTCTCACATCTGTATGGTTTTATAGATGATGAGTGGGAGTAAGTTATTGGAAATTAGGTGATTATCCTCATTATATCGGAATTCGTTGTAATTGGTGATATTTGAGGAAGTCACCTGGGTTGTTTGCCGGACGGCAAATATTTGGTTTTGAATATCCGCTGTTATGCACCAATTTAAAATTGATACATCTGTACGTCTATTTTTATAGAGTGAGATATAACTTTTTGAAATTATGTCTATGACATTTACCTATATCAGTGGATGGTTAGGTAAGGAGTATTAAACAGCGGTGTAATTCTTCTTAACCATAGATACAGTTTTCAACCTACGACACACAGGGTTTGAGTTATTAGACTCAAGGGACTTATATAGAGTATTTTATGTTGTCCAGTGTCCATTAGGACAGAGGGGTTGGTCCTCGTACTATATTCGGTTTACTTATGACTTCTCTAGTTCTTAGACAAGTGTTTTGTAGAAACACAAGGTCTGAGTTTTGAGAAGTTATAGGTATATGAATAAAGTAGAGAACCAGGTGTTGCAAGTATCGGGATTCTTCAAGGTGATTGAAGATGTAGATACTTGTGTAGGGTATTCAGTTGATACTAATGATTAAGAGAACTTGCTTCTTTATCAGATTACTCATAATTGGAAGCACTCCTAAGTTGAGTAACGCTGATCGGCCTCTTTCCATTTAGTTGACATGCACTGGAGACAGCTGCATGATTTGAATCTGGTTCAATTAAATCAGTGCCTCTGTTTCTATATTGGATATAGAACAGTTCATATCTTGACATTGTTAAGGTACAGGGAGTTGTCCAGCTTATGCTTAAAACCAGACTCTAGATAACTCAAGGCACGTTTCTGTAATGGCTGTTTGTGGGTTGACCCAGGCTATGACGAGGGTTGGTTTTCTACCATCTGGAAGATCAATAGTGATATTGTTCTTGACTCGCCACAGTTTAAAAAAAAATGGATTTTTTCAGAAAACAGAAGTGGGAGTATGGTAGAACTGGAAGTGATTCCAGAACCGCAAACGATTACTGAAAATTTGATAAGAACCTAAAGATTCAATCTGAATTGACATTCCATTGGCCACTCCGCAGATTTGGTGGGTAACCTTAGGCACCCGAGAGGTACTCCGGTAGTCTCAAGGACGGTGGCAGGGAGGTTCTTGTTTACCCAGACTTGCCATTGCTGTTGTTCCAGGCTGCGAGACCCGGCAGGAGGATGAGTATAGCGTCGTTCTAAACTAGCTTTAGAAGTGTACGCGTATATGACTCTGCCAGAGGGTTGTCGTGGTCAGTGGGAGCAGCGGAAGCATTGGTGGACAAGTGGCATATGTCTATTTATAGACTAAAGCAGATGTAGCGGAGATAGATCATCTATTTCTGATATGAAAGTCATAGGTTTGACTTCATCAGAATAGGGGATGAATCTGTTAAGAAGGTAGTAGGGTGTGATGTCCTGGTATTAGGATGACATACACAGAGTAGGAAGTGATGTTCCTATACTACGATCGGTTATACTTTGGTTGTCACACAGTGGTTTCTCCACATGGGACTTGGATATTATATCAGACATTCTGGTTACTGGATCTATGGTTTTAGATCTAGATTTGGGTGGTTTCCCAATCTGGGTACTTAAGCAGCATTCTAAAAGTATTTAGAATGGACGACTCCTGGCATGGTAGTGTACCTGCAGGTGATGGAGTCACCCTCTCTAAAGGTGTCTTACTGACTAAAGGGGAGAGGGATGTGCATGATTGGCAGATCACTTGCTTAGGCAATTGAGTCAATCATGAGATGTCAAGTACCACACCAGATGTTGTTTTTGCACAAGCTGCAATAAGTTGATATTGATCCTATCCTGGAGAAACGATCGGAAGCAGTTTTAGAACATAAGTGGATGTTATAGGGATATGATAACGACAGCTTCATTCGGGAGACGGTTATCATTCCAGGCTTCCAAGGTGACCTGGATGACAGAGTGACTGTCAGAGTTATAGTTTTCCCTCTGACGAGAGGCAGTACTATGGACAGGTGGCCAGGCGGATACTGAGGGAGGCATGGCGCAGGATACTGATTAAGTTCAGTTGATGATACAGTCTAAGATGTTTGGATTTGAAGTTCATTTATGAACTAGGTCCCATCAGATATCCAGACACATTCTAAGACAGGTATTGCTCATTTCGGGAGATGGCTTTCTCCGCGAACTTGAGATATAGGGAGACATAGAAAGAAACATCAGAGCGGATCCACTCACTGAGGCTATTCCTCGAACACATTGGTTTCGCAAACAGGTTTTGTGAGACTAATTAGTAGAGGAGTTGGGTGTTCGGTATCACACGGGCTGTGAGTATGCGACATCGCAATAATTAGCCTTGTGTGCAAGTAGGAGATTGTTGGAGATAGTGCCCTCAGAGTCAATTATTGGATCACAGGCATGTGATTGTAATGATTGAGGGATGACCTATTCCGGTAGGACAGTCTTACTCAAGATGATAGTATGCTATCTGGTTTATCTTTATTATCGTATATTGCTTTAGGTGACCTTACAGGTCACTATTGCGCGTCGATAGAGCCCCTAGGATTCTTGCTTGACTGCCAGCAGTATGAGGGCGATCATATACGTGGGAGCTGGGGTCTATAAGCACATCCTTAAAAGGTCCCTAGTCGTGGGAGTTTCGAGACAGGGCATCGATACTCCAGAGTAGACTAGTGTATACAGTCGAGACCCCGACGAGGGGCGGTGGCTGGTCTCACAAGCCACTGGTGTCAGTTGGATCACCTAAGATATATACAGGTGCTCATTGGGTTATGAGTACACCGGACAGGACTTGCCGGGAACATGCTAGTTGGTCTTATACCTGACGTCAGATAGCAGTTCCCTGGTGACAAGTGTACAGGTTAGTACGTCGACCTTAGATCGTCATTTGTCTCGTGTGAGTTCCCACTGTACTTTGATTACTACCCTACCATGCTCAAAGGAGACGTGCAAACAGGTTTTAGTTGGGTGCAGTCCCGAGCCACATGGAGGCAGTGAGCGGATCTGCAGGGGTTCGTCTCTCCCGGTATTGAGGGTGAGGTCGCGCTGTGTCTAGGAGAGCCATTACACGAAGTCCTTGGCCAAGGCAGGAGATTTACTGGTAAGTATTCCAGTAGTATCTCAGGGTGTTCTGGGCTACACTCCGACACGACTTGTACCGCTTTTGGGGGTCTGACTTTTACCAACCCCCTAGGCCCGCCATGCGATGCTCATAGACGAACGGACCGAACTGTATGGATATTGTCACTGACAGGCTCAGTAGGGTATCAGGATGAGTTCGCTCATCGACATCCCTTTTGGTCAATACTTGGTAGCCCGTTACGTATGGCTAATACCTCTGACGTGCTAGTGGTTAAATCCACAGCCAGAGTATTGACGAGTCTTTAGAGTCCCCCACAGACCGTTTTCTCAAGTTTCGGGCGAAACGCTGTAGAGGCCGTATGGAGATATGGCAGGGTTCGATCAGATACGTGCGGTATTGCACGGATCATGATCGGACGGATAATACTAGCGGGCTTTGGTTTAAGCCGGATCCTAGTATTGTACAGTGTAGATTTGTCTCATTGCATTTGTATTCGGTCGGAATACAAATGCGGGTATGTATATACAGTCGCGGGGTTTTCCTGTAATTTATTACGGGATCAGTTTTCTGAAGTTGCCAGTTTGCTTTCCGTTTCGGCCATTTTCCTTTGTATATTTCCTTGGCTGAAAATTGGTGGAGGAGGGCTAATTTGCAAATGTGCAAATTAGCAATTTGGAGGATTGTTTTTGCAAGTTGTAGTGTCATGATGGTTGCACCATCCCTTGACTTTCTTGAGTTCATGATGGCTTGACTTTTGATGATGGTTGATGGAGTGTTGGACTTTGTTTGTGTTGATTTTGTTCTCATTATCACTCATCATTCTTTCTTGCATGACACTCACACACCCTCCTCTCTCTTGTGCTTACCCCCTTGAGATTATCTCTCCCACATGAGTTTTGGCCGGCCATTCTCTTCATGGGGCTGTCCAAAATTTGGGTGTGGGAATTTTGTTCTATTCTTGCTACAAAAATTCCCTAGTTCATTGCAAAAGGTTCATATCTCATTCCTCCACAAAAAGGCAACTTCCAGTAACCCCATGAGACCCCGATTTCTACACTTAGTCTACAGTTTCCTTGGGCACGTCGACTTGCCAACTTCGTGCCCGAGTTGTCTCGGTCCAGAGGTGGGAGCCCGTAAAAGAACCCGGCGATGTGGTGCCCTCCCGGCGAGGAGATGAAGACCGGAGATTCCATGGGGAGATCGGGACGACGACGAGAAGACCGAAGGACACGGGTCGCTCGGTATATCTCTCTACCCCTTCTCTAGTTAGCTAGGATTAGATTAATGGCCCGATCCGGGATTTTAGTGCGCGGTGGTGCCGGTTCAAAAGTTTAAAGAAAAGTATCATTTCCGCATTTTGGCCTTGGATTGCAGGCCGGGGCGCCGCCGTGCACTTACATAATTACACTCTACAAGTTCGCCAATCTTTCAGCTAGGCCAGTGCCGGTACTTTGAGGGAGGTTCCCCGTGCTTTCGCATGGACCTAATTAAAATAAACCTCGTTTTCCCAGGGGCGTAACCCCGTTGACACCTTTCTAGACACCTACTTGATCGGCTAATTGTAAAGTGCAAAACTCTCCCAGGAGTAACAATTACTCGCAGTGGGTATCGGGATCCAACTATCATATAGAAGGTATGCAATCTCATTGCAAATTTCAACACTTGAAACTCCCGATAAAGGTTTTTACCTCTAGCACTTATGACCTTAACTATGGTCAACAAATCATAAGCACTAGTCAAGTTCTACCCGTCATTTCGTGATTAATTAGACCCACCCACATGACCCTTAACTAAGGTCAACAAAGTCACGCGACTGTCCTAACTAATCGCATCATATGCGGGAAGACATCACTTAGCTACCGTACACTGTGCCTTGACTATGGTCAACAAACACAGCACGAATACTAAGTACTTTACTTCCTAAAATGACGGAGGGTTGCGGATGGTTTTTAAGAAAATCTTTAACGCTTTGAACTTGATCTCGTTGCAGAATCAAATGGTTTTAAATGGAGTGTTTTTGAGGCTTTTTGCTATTTTCGCTAAAGAGGTCACTCCCGGTGAAGGGATCTCGGCTCTTTCCTCGTCGAATGAGGTGCAGGATATTCACAATACCACTATGCAAAGCAAGAACTAGAAAAGCAGTCAAAGGACAAACCGAAGGTTGTAGCATCTGCTAGTTATTGCTAAAGAGGTCACTCCCGGTGAAGAGATCTCGGCTCTTTCCTTATCGAATAAGGTGCTGGATGTTCTACAATGAACACCGCTATGCAAAGCAACAACTAGAGCTACCTAATTTTTTTGAAATTCGATTCCACAACATCATTTAGGTTTATTTTCTTTCATTAATCTCATTAATGAATGTCCCATCATTTAAGTCCACCTAAACATCACAGATAAATATAACGTACACTTATGCCATCCGCATTCGCCTCGATGTCCCGTCTGCACCGTTAGGTTAGGTAACTAACGGCAGAGTGGGACAGGGCTAGCGCGGGTGTAAAACATAAACAACGTCTATACAATATATCATATATACTATATACAGTATCTATCTGAACATATCACATGATCACATCACAGATAACGCAGCAGAAAACATCATATGAAATATTGGATATACTAGGACGTCCGTGTTTTATTTTGAGCCTGTATAAAATACGGATTCCACGGTCATGATCAATAGCCAATCCCACACCCGTGACCCCTACGAGAGCGGCAAGCAACCCTACCAATTCTAAAGTTAGGAGACCCGGACTCGACTCCTCGAGATGTCTCCCACTGGACCGTAGAACCCGGTTACTTGTGCTCCTCGCCTTGGGTCTATCCTAATGCGGAAAAGTAAATAATATATAATGGTGACATCATCCTCAGCCTAGAAGTGCCCCAATAAAAGAATATTACATACAAATTTTTACATGAATGAAAATGAAAAACACTCATCTCACATAAAAAACCCCGGCTATTCAAACACGATGATCCAATATAACATATCCAGCAACATATAACATCACATGTCATCAACGTATGTAAATATGCCCATCCCAATTGTCGTTGACATATAGCAACGAAACCGGCGATATCACATATTACACTTACGGTCGCAGAAAAGAAAGTGTAAAACTACAACAGTTGGAATCCGCAACCTCCTTAGACATCGCATGCCTAATCAAATGAATTCCTTAGACATCGCATGCCTAACAATTATAAACCCCGCATTTTAGTCTCATTATCGAAAACTCTTTTCAATATCAAGTCGGGCAATTCAACAAGATTCCCGACATCCTGATCGAATGCTCGTCGCAAACTTTAGTAGACGGCCGCACCCCCGGATGCCGTCGACGAATTGCACTAAGGCGGAACACCGCTGCCGCGAGCACCCGAACGGATGCTTTTGGCGACGGGGTTCTCCTACAGTCACTTGGTCGGGGCTATGGGGCGTGGCTGTCTATTAAGTTTACCCGCCGAGTATCCGCGTATGCTACGTGATTGCGACGGACTTTTGATCACATCAAAATTCCGTGGCAATCGATCAAATGAGACTAAAGCGCTAGATTTATTACATTTAAATTAGTTATCTCATAACTACTTGTGGATTCCAAATATTGTATCACATTCCAGATAAATAGACAATGTTAAACTTTCCGATCGAATAATCAAACACCCAAGTTTTCCCAATAGCTCAACACTTAAGGGGAGTTAAAAAAACATCCATTTCATGCCACAGTACCAACGGTCCAGCCGTAGAAGGGTCAAGCCAACGCCTCACATGTGGCACGCCGTACTGCCCCAAACCCTAAGGTTCAAAAGGCAGTTCAAGACGGTCACATAATCGAGTTAAGGTTTGTTGTCTTCTAGAGGGTCCATCGCGTTACTTGCACGATTTAGACGTTCTTAAACAACGGAAAAATCCAACACTTGGAAATTTTCCGGCAGGGGAAAAAGTGAGTTATTGATATCCGGTCGAACTTTTTAACACTTTCTAAAATTACCCGGAAAAACTTAAACGAAGTTAAATTATCCGATCGAATCAACGAGTCCCCAATACAACCCTAAGAAAACTCAACACTTGAGTGGAATTAAAAAATTTCCAGAAAAAATTGACAAGAAAGGACCTAAGAATAAATATATGAAGTATGAGGGACTAAGTCATAATTTGGGCCGCGGAACCGCCGCCAAACCCTTGGTTTGGCCGCGGTTCCGCTGTCATATAGACGAATCAGTGGGCCATACTTCACAGTAATTCTTAGTTTTTCCTGCTTAATTTTCTGAGAATTTTTAATTCATAAAAAATCACAGTTTTGAAAATTGTCCAGAGAAGGGTATTCGTCGGGGTTTACGGGTTCGATCGGACTTTAAACTTCGCCTAGACTTCGCGTAAAGCTCTAGCTTGGCTCTGATACCACTGTAGGGTTCCTAGGCACTTTAACAAGGTTCAACAAGGCATCAACCATGCCCAATTCAAAAAATAAAATAGCCATGCCGAACAACCCTAACCAAGATCGTATACTAGAGATTATGCGAAAACTATCAAGTTAAACATTTTAACTACAAGTGAAAGGGATTACAACCTTTGTAGATCCGGTCCTTCACTTCTAAAGCTTCGTGTTGACGTCCCTTCGCTGCGATCATCGGGATCCCGGACTCTAGCGATGGTTCTTCAGAGAAATGAGCGGGCTAGGTCGTTGACTTCAAGGCCGAAGATGATCTACGTCGAGGAGACTCAAGCTCAAGCTATTCCTTCACTTGGTCATGAACTTTGTGAAGAGAACACCCTAAACTAATGGCAAGTAGTAGAGGATGATGAAATAGGGAGTGAGTTTACTTTAGATTTGGATTTCTCACTCTAAATCTTCACTTGAAAATTTTCTAGAAAGCTTTCTTCTTCTTGAAGAAGGAGAAGAAGAAGAAGAAGAAGAAAAGAATAATAATGAATTATCTAAAATGAATAATCAAGTGAAGTCTATCATAATGCAATCATGGGTGAGCTAACCTATGTAGAGACTAAACCATAGTTAATTATAATGGTTTGGTTAATGAATATCTTAAACAAGACAAAATGAGTGGACTTTGTCAAACTTGCTTCAAGCTTCATGAAGCTTCAAGCCATGACAAAAGAAGCCACCATTTTGAATAATTAAGATAAACGAAAACCTAAATTATAATTAACATGGTGTATGTCACCCACCCACCCATGTTTGCATGTATCATCAATCATGATACAAACTAGTGCACAAACATATATCATATATACAACTTGTGCACATCAAGTGAGAAAATCAATCTTAAGTGAACCAATACTAGTTAATGTAAAGTAATATATCAAATATATAATTATACATTAAATCAATAAATCAACACTTGACTTAACGATCCGGTCATATCGCATATAACCGACTAATATCTAGTGTATCAACGTATCGAATCAATACTTGATTCGGTAACCCGGCTATATCTCATATAACCGTCCGATGATACAAATCGCGAGAATAAAATACAGTATCACATACTGGTATTATTCTCGGTCCCGCACATATCTCATATGCTCTCCTATTTCGTTTCGCTTGAGCCAGGAAACCTCTGTGTAGGACTTTAAAGACTCATCAATACGCCGGCAGTAGGCGGTGATCATATCAATTACCCACAAGCCGCAAGCGGTCTGCTAAACGTAACGGCTACCCGGGTATTGAGCGATCAGAAGATCAACGAGCAAGCCTGCTCACACTCCTGTGAATCCAATCAGTAACACTTACCGCACAGTCCGGTCTGTTCGTCTGATATGTCGCATATCACGCCTAGGGGTGGTAAACGTCAGACCCTAGTAGCTTGATAAGTCATACCGATATAAGGTCCACAACAAGCGTGAAACTACTGATAACACTTACCAGTAAATCACTGCAACCGTGGCCAGGGATTTCCAGTTATGACCAGTCGAGCATAGCGCAACATCAACCCCCAATATCGGGAGAGACGAATCCTCTCCTATCGCTCATTGCCTTCCTCTGTCCTAATGAGCGCGACAGTCCTTTATTGGCTGAGTCTAGATATTTTTTAATTAGTTCAATGGTTGATGCATATGCATTTTGTGATTTTTGGGGTCTTAGGAAGGGTAGTGAAATTCCCCACCCAATCTTAATTGGTGTTAGAGCCCCTTAAAATCCGTTTTAAATATGCAAAGCAATTAACACACAAAATCTAAAACACTTGCCAAAAATTTTTCTTTTTATTTGCGGCGCAAAGAATCCTGCACAAAATGATTTATTGGAGAAGGAGAGGAAGTTTTTGCTCAAAGAACCCTGCAGAAAAATATTTTTAGTGGAGAGCAGAGGGTAGGAGAGAAGAGAAAATACTTACAGAGAATTTTTTTTTGGGCGCTGACGTCAGCAATTTGACCGCGGTTCCGCGGTCAAACACCTCTTTTAGCTACGGTTCCGCGGTGGTTCAGTTGGATCATGCCGTCAAAATTTTTCTGTTATCTGTTGTGGTTCTTCTCTGTTTATTCAGATCCTTTGATTCTTGATTTGTTCACTGGGCTTTTTCCAGATCTGAATCTGTCTGTCTTCTTTTCCTGCACAATTCACACAAAACCCCTCAAAAAATAAAAAAGATGATTTTTTTTTTCAATTTTTATGTTTTTCAATTTCAATTAACCCGAAATTACAAAAAGAAAATAACTACCGTTTTCCCCGGCAACGGCGCCATTTGATTGATAGGGATTTTTCATATGCGTTTTACAATTAAAGATTACCGTAATCAAGACGGTGTCGTTATAGTATAGTGGTGAGTATTCCCGCCTGTCACACGGGTGACCCGGGTTCGATCTCCGGCAACGGCGCCATTTGATTAATAGGGATTTTGCGTATGCGTTTTACAATTAAAGAATACCGCAATCAAGACGATGTCGCTTGGTAGCTAGTCGGTTGAGTACGGGTCGGTCCACAGGGAAATCGTGTTCTTTCTTTAAGTTCTTACGAGTTAAGTCCAAAGAAATGGTGGTTTTGATTTACGATCTAAGAATGAGATTAAATTTGCTTAAAAGTCTTGCTAGGGTTAGGATTAGGTTAGTTTGGAAAAGGGATTCTACTCACTGCTTTTCTTGCCCTAGTTAAGAACATAGGTGTTAGGGTAATAGTTAACAAAGGGGATTGGCATGACTAGGAAGAAACTTAGTTTCTTCCTTTTGGTCATTGTTCGTCCTTTCTTAACTCTTAACCCTAACCTCTATTTAAATCAACCACAACCGGTCTAACTAGGGAATCACCGCTACCTTGTGGGATAGGGTGCCATAGTGAGCGATGTGTGGTTCATTTAAATAGAGTCCGTATTAATTAAAATTATAAGGGCAAGGAAAGGAGTGAGTGATTTCCTTCTCTCAAACATTCCCGATCCTAACCCTAACAAGTGAGGAATTAGTTACTCATTAGGGTATTAACAATGGAATTCATTTTTTTTATAAATTTTTATATTAGAAAACTAAATTTCAAATATTAAAAGAACAGATAAAAAATGCAAGAATTAAATTCAGAAAAGGAATGCGAGATAAAAATAAAAATACCTTACTTTATTGAAACCTCATCAACGATTACAATGAAATTAAAATTCTGAATTTAAGAATTAAAAAGAGGCATGCCTAATTAGGCTTTCGGATTTCCTATTTATAGATAGGAGAAACCCTAGGTTTTACATCTGATCCACACTTGAAATCACAAGACTACCCTAAGAAAGCCGGGTCAAAGCACCGACACCTACCGACACGTGCATTGCACGGCCGCGGAACCGCGGCAGAATGCCATGTTTGGCTACGGTTCCGCGGCCATATAGTGGGCTCTTGGACTCATTTCTTTAGGGATGCTTCATGTTGCTTTTTCCTTCTGTTTTCTTCACTTGGTTTCTCAGAATCTTTTCTACTTTCTTCCAGATTTCCAACAGTGCAGAATTAAGTGGACTTTTACCGTAAGCTTTGCGTTGAAGTCTTGAATCTTGTGCTGCCCTTGTGCTTTGTGCATTGACCTGTTTACTAATCTTCATTTATCCTTTGAACTGTTAGGCGGCATCATACGGATTCATCTTTTGTTGGTCGTGGTCTCACTTTTGTAACGTCTTTTCATGAATTTCATTGTATTGTTCTGAGAACCTGTAACCTGCAACTATTTAGCAGACATGGATCAAAAGCACCTATTTATCTGTAATGTGATTAAGATTGGGCGATATATTAGTGCAAAATTCTGATATGTACAATAGACATGTAGAAACCTACAAAGTTAGACTCGTTGCTAAAGGTTTTCGTCAAAGACCAGGATTGGACCGTGGCGAAAAAAATTCACCAGTAGCTCTGCTTAAATCCATTCGGATCCTACTTGTCATTCCTGCCTTACATGACCATGACATCCAGCAGATGGATGTTAAAAGAACTTTTCTAAATAGAAGTTTAGAAGAGTGTGTTTGCATGGATCAACCAGAGAATTTCATAGACAGCGGGAGCAGCGGAAAGGTGGGCATGTTGCTTAAATATATTTTTGGATTAAAAAAGGTGTCGCGGAGTTGGAACATCTGGTTTGATGAGACGGTCAAGGAATTTGACTTTATCAAAAATATAGATGAATTTTGTATTTATAAGAAGATTGTAGGGAGAACTGTGGTATTTCTCGTTTTATACGTATATGATATTCTCCTAATAGGAAATGATATTCCTATGCTACAATCGGCCAAGCTGTTATTATGACAGAAGTTCACTATGAAAGACCTGGGTGATGCCCCTTACATTCTGGGGATTAAGATCTATTGTGATAGATTAAAAAGAATGTTGGGACTTTCACAGTCAAGGTATATAGACACTGTACCGAAGAGGTTTAGTGTGGATGATTCCAAGCGCAGTAATTTACCCGCTTGTCATAGAATTACCCTCTCTAAAGAGATGTCTCCCAAGACTGATGAGGAGAGGGCTCGCATGAGTATTGTACCATATTCTTTGGCGGTGGGGTCTATAATGTATGCGATGTTATGTACCATACCAGATGTAGCTTACGCACATAGCATCGTAAGCAGGTATTTGTCCTACCCAAGTTAGAAGTATTGGATAGCAATAAAGAACATTCTTAAGTACCTTAGAAGGACTAAGGAGATGTTCTTGGTATACGGTAATGGGGACCTCCAGATCGAGACTTTTTCTGACTCTGGCTTCTAAAATGATAAGGACGACTCTAAATCCGTCTCTGGTTATATGTTTACCCTCAACGGATATAATACTCCAGGTGGAGTTGGGGCTGAATACCACCTACCCCGTGAGAAGTGTGATGTTATCCGGTATTGAGGTGGGGATATAACCGATACGGATGCACACGGGGACCCACCAGAACAATGAGGAGTATCGAATACCATTCCGAAAGAGGGCACGATCTGAACTATAAATGGAATGATACCACTCTCATAACACAGAGGCGCCTTTTAGATGAATCGGAACTCCGGAGTTTAAAGAACTCCGTAGTTAAGCATGCTTGAGCCAGAGAAATTCTGGGATGGGTGACTTACTGGGAAGTAGTCCCGGGTTCATTCAGAAGGACAAAACCGTGAGGTTTCGGCCAAAGCAGACAATACCATCTGTGTTTGGGGGTGGGTCGTGACAAGTATGGTATCAGAGCTGGTCCCTCAAAAAGTAGGTCTGTGGTTCGAGGATGAACCATTGTTCTAAGTGGGGGGGAATGTAATACCCTAGGTGGAGTTGGGGCTGAATACCACATACCCCGTGAGAAGTGTGATTCTATCCGGTATCGAGATATGGATGTAACCGATACAGATGCACATGGGGACCCACCAGAACAATGGGGAGTATCGAATTCCATTCCGAAAGAGGGCACGATCTGAACTATAAATAGAATTGTTAGTTATATGTATGCCCTAGAGGCCATTACTGTACATTGGATGTATATTGTAGTGGATGCTGGGACATATATAGGGAAAACTTTCTTGCTCGACATGATAGTATGCTATCTGGTTACTCTTTACCTTAACGTGTATACTGATTGTCTCTCTATTACATGTTGGTAAAGCCCTTAGGATGTGTACTTGACTACCTGGACTATGATGCGGATCATACTAGTGGGGACATGGTAGTCCATAAGTACATCCTTCAAAGTCCCTAGTCGTGGGTGTATCGAGACGGGGCATCGATATTCCAGAGTAGACTAGCGTATACCTTCTCGACCCATACAGATGGGCGATGGATGATCCCATATCCATTGGTGTTTGACATCAGAGATGATATACGGGTGCTCAGTGAAGACTGGGTACACTGGACGGACTCGCCGAGAACTCCCAGATGGTATTATACCTCACGTCAGATGGCAGTTCTCTGGTGACACTGGTACAGAGTAGTCTGTTGACCCGAGACCGTCATAGAGTCTTGTGTGGTTCCCACTGTGCTTTAATTTCCATCTTACCACGTCCAAGAGGGCGTGCAAAACGGTGGTTTTTGGGTACAGTCCCGAGTCACATGGAGGCAATGAGCGATAGGAGGGGATTCGTCTCTCCCGGTATAGGGGGTTGATGTTGCGCTGTGTTCGATTGGCTATAACAGGAAATCCCTGGCCAGGGTTGCTGAGATTTACTGGTAAGTATTACCAGTAGTTTCTCGAATTGTTATAGACCTCATATCGACACGACTTATCGAGCTATTGGGGTCTGACGTTTACCACCCCTAGGCGAGATATGCGACATATCAGACGATCAGACCGGACTGTACGGTAGTGTTACTGGTTGGATTCAAAGGAGTGTGAGCGGGCTTGCTCGTCGATCTTCTGATCGCTCAATACCCGGGTGGCCGTTACGTTTAGCAGACCGCTTGCGGCTTGTGGGTGCTTGATATGATCATCATCTGCTGCCGGCGTATTGACGAGTCTTTAGAGTCCTACACAGAGGTTTCCTGGCTCAAGCGAAACGAAATAGGAGCGCATATGAGATATATGCGGGACCGAGAATAATGCGTGTATGTGATACCGTATTCTATTCTCGCGATGAATATATCGAATGGTTGTATGCGATATAACCTAGTTATCGAATCAAGGATTGATTCGATAAGCCGATACATTGGATACTAGTCGGTTATATGCGATATGACCGGATCGTTAAATCAAGTGTTGATTTAATGACTTAATGTATAATTATATATTTGATATATTACTTTGCATTAACTAGTATTGGTTTACTTTAAATGGATTTTCTCACTTGGATTGTGCACATTGTATATGTGATATATTTTTGTGCACTTGTATGTATCATGTTTGATGATGCATGCTAACTTGTGTTTTGTGTAAAGTTTAAACCATGGTTATGTAATGGTTAGGGTTTTCATTTTCATATCTATTTATTTATTTCATTTATTCATTTTGAAATAAATAAGCATAAAGAGAAAAGAATGGTGGCTTTTTATGTTGTTTTGTTGAAGCTTCATGAAGATTTGACCAAAGTCCACCATTCTTATCTCATTCTTAACCCTAACCATTAAACTAACCTTGGTTAATTCTCTACACATTACCATGGTTAATATTATGATAAGAATGAATTTTATTATTCTTTTAAAATTAACTTATCATAACATTCTTCTTCTTCTTCCTTGAACTCAAGAAGAAAACCTTGACTTCATCAATGGTGGATTGATGAAATGAGTGAGAAATCCAATTCTAAAGTTTACCCACTTCCTATTTCTTCATCCTCTACCTCTTGCCAAGTAGTAGAGTGTGTTTCCTTCACAAGTTTTCATGGCTCGGTGAAGGTGGAGCTTGATCTAGTGATGCTTCGACGTAGATCATCTTCGGCACGTCGTCGATGACCTAGCCCGCTTCTTCTCCGATGAAGCCGACGCAAGAGCCCGGATTTCGATTTGGACAGTGAGGATACTTCGTTCCGGAGCTATGGAGGTGGAGAACCGGATCTACAAAGGTTGTATTTCCGTTCCCTGTAGTTAAGTGTTAACTAGTTTATTGTTTCGCCTAGATATCTAGCCAATGATCCGTTCTAGGGTTTCTCGGCACCGTTTAAATTTGAAATTGGCATGGTTGATGCCTTGGGAGACCTCATTAGGGTGCCTAGGAACCCTACAGTGGTATCAGAGCCTAGCTAGAGCCTTAGGCGAAGTCTAGACGGAATTTGAAACCCGAACGAACCCGAAACCCAACTCACAAATTGCTCTCTGTCCTTTTTTCAAAAACTGGGATTTTTCCAAATTAAAAATATGCAGAAAACCCAGCAGGGAAATCTAAGAATTACGGCGAAAAAAGCTTTGGATGAACAGTGTAAAAGGCGGCGGAACCGCGGCATAAGCCTAGCTTATGCGGCGGTTCCGCGGCAGAATCATGACGTCAGCCCTAACTGTTTGCACAGTAATTCATTGTTTCAGGTGCTGAGTTCTCTGGGTATTTTTAAAATTTATTCAAGAGTTGAATTTTCTGGAGTTGTTTTGGGGATTCGGTGTTTTGGTCGGAGTATCAAATTTTGTCTATGTGGCTTTCCGGATAATTTTTAGAATATGCTAAAAAGTTCGACCGGATATAAATACCCAATTTTTCCCCTGTCGGGAGATTTCCAAGTGTTGGATTTTTCCGTAGTTTAACGACGTTCTAAGTAGTGCAAGTAACGCGATGGACCCTCTAGAAGACAACAAACCTTAACTCGATTATGTGACCGTCTTGAACTGCCCTTTGAACCTTCGGGTTTGGGGCAGTACGGCGTGCCACATGTGAGGCGTTGGCTTGACCCTTCTACGGCTGGACCGTTGGTACTGAGGCACGAACTGAATGTTGTTAGACTTATTTCATGTGTTGATCTGTATCGGGAAAACTTGGGTGTTCGATTGTTCGATCGGAAAGTTTGACATTTTCTATTTATCCGGAATGGGATACAATAATTGGAATTCACAATGAGTTATGAGATAACTGAATGAATGTTATAAACATAGCACTTTAGTCTCACTTGATCGGTTGCCACGGAATTTTGATGTGATCAAAAATCCGTCGCAATCACGTAGCGTACGCGGATACTCGCCGGGTAAACTTAATAGACAGCCTCACTCCATAGCCCCGACCAAGTGACTGTAGGAGAACCCCGTCGCCGAAAGCATCCGTTCGGGTGCTCACGGTAGCGGTGTTCCGCCTTGGTGCACTTCGTCGACGGTATCAGGGGTGCGGCCGCCTATTAAAGTTTGCGACGAGCATTCGATCAGTTTTTCGGGAATCTTGTTGAATTGCCCGACTTGATATTGAAAAGTGTTTTCGATAATGAGACTAAAATGCGGGGTTTATAATTGTTAGGCATGCGATGTCTAAGTAATTCATTTGGTCAGGCATGCGATATCTGAGGTGGTTGCGGATTCCAGCTGTTGTAGTTTTACACTTTCTTTTCTGTGACCGTAAGTGTAATATGTGATATCGCCGGTTTCGTTGCTATATGTCAACGACAATTAGGATGCGCATATTTACTTACGTTGATGACATGTGATGTTATGTGTTGCTGGATATGTTATATTGGATCGTCGTGTTCGAATAGCCGGGGGTTTTTATGTGAGATGAGTGTTTTTCATTTTCATTCATGTAAAAACTTGTATGTAATATTCTTTTATTGGGGCGCTTCCAGGTTGCGGAAGTTGTCACCCTTTGTATATTATTTACTTTTCCGCACTAGGATAGACCCAAGGAGGGGAGCACAAGTAACCGGGTTCTGGAGTCCAGTGGGAGACCAACTCGAGGAGTCGAGTCCGGGTCTCCTAACTCTAGAATTGGTAGGGTTACTTGCCGCTCTCGTAGGGGTCTAGGGGTGTGGGTTTGGCTATTCATCGCGACCGTGGAATCCATGTTTTATACTGGCTCGTATTGAAAACACGGACGTCCTAGTATATCCAATATTTCATATGTTTCTTCTGCTGCGATATCTGTGATGTGATCATGTGATGTTCTCTGATAGATACTGTATATAGTATATATGATATATTATATAGACGTTACTTATGTTTTACACCCGCGCTAGCCTTTCCCCGCTCTGCCGTTAGTTACCTAACCTAACGGTGCACGAGGGGACATCGAGGCGAATGCGGATGGCATAAGTGTACGTCGTATTTATCTGTGATGTTTAGGTACTTAAATGATGGGACTTCATTAATGTGATTAATGAAATAAAAGAAACCTAATGATGTTGTAGAATCGAATTTCAAAATAAAACAGGTAGCTACAGTTCTTGCTTTGCACAGAGGTATATGTGATATATCCTGCACCTTATTCAATGAGGAAAGGACCGAGATCCCTTCACCGGGAGTGACTCCTTTAGCAGTAACTGGCAGATGCTACACACTCGGTTTGTCTTTTGATTGCTTTTAAGTGTTTTTGCTTTGCACAGTGATATATATGATATATCCCGCAACTCATTCGACGAGGAAAGGACCGACGATCCCTTCACCGGGAGTGACTCCTTTAGCAAAACTAGAAAAGCCTCAAAAGCAATCCATTTTAAAAATCATTTGATTCTACAACGATATCAAGTTCATTACGCAATAGGTTTTCAGAAAAACCTGTCGTAGCCCTCCGTCATTTCAGATAAGTCCTATTTAGTATTCGTGCTACGTTTGTTGACCTCCGTCAAGGCGTAGTGTGCGGTAGCTAACTAGTATTTATCTGTTTATGCATATGATGCAGATTGAGTTAGGGTAGTCGTGCGGCCTTGTTGACCTCCGTCAAGGGTCGTGCGGGTGGGTTTAATTCGATCAAGAAATGACGGGTTGAACTTGACTAGTAACCTATGGTTTGTTGACCTCCGTCAAGGTCATAGGGTGCTGGGGGCAAAATATTATCGGGAATTTCAAGTGTTGAAATTTGCAATGAGATTGCATACCTTCTATGAGATAGTTGGATCCCGATACCCGCTGCTAGTAAGAGTTACTCCTGGGAGAGTTTTATACATTACAATTAGCCGATCAAGTAGGTGTCTAGAAAGGTGTCAACGAGATTACGCCTCTGGGAAAACGAGGTTTACATTAATTAGGTTCGTGCGAAAGCACGGGGGACCTCCCTCAAAGTACCGACACTGGCCTGGCTGAAAGATTGGCGAACTTGTAGTGTGTAATTAATCCCGGCTAGTCTTTCCTTTTAGGGTTTGAAGGAAGATTTGATAAAAAGCAGTGGGAGCCATCCTGATTAGATAAAATAAAACCAATCTATTCTTGCAAGAGCGCACGCTGAGTGTTTTCTTCTCTCTCTCTCCTGGTAGCGACCATATCACGCCTTAATCAAGATAATAATACGGAATATTGACCGAACCCGCTTGTTATACTGAGCTGGGGAACGTTGGTCCCGCTCCACCTTATAATTGTTATAAGACAGAGCAGGAATTTGGGGAATACCAGATTTCCCGTGCCGCCCAAACGAAGAGAGTACATGCTGATGCATCATCTTCGGGTGTGTTCATTACAAAGAACTGTTTCTCTGTAAACTCTACGTCCTGGGTATGTGATACCAGATCAGGATCCCAGATATGTAATCTGTTACATAGGGCTACAGAAAGGTAGAGAACTGAGAACGGGTGATAAGTTTCATGAGGCAGAAAACGGGGCAAGAGTTGCAGCCAAGTCTGTTGGTCACTGTCACCCTGTATTACCAATACATTGATTCTGAATGAATGTTATTAGATACCGAACCTGATATACAAAATCATATTTATCTCTTTATTAGTAAAGAAATGATAAAATTTTGTATTGTTGGATAATGTTTTGAACATTTCCTATATCAAAAGTTGATCGGTTCAGGCACGTTATCTAAAAGCATTGATGTTCTAAATCAAACTACAGTTCTTAGTATACTGAACACACAAAAGAGGAAGAGTTCAGAAATGAACGAATCCTTCTTGTGGCATTGTAGACTAGGTCATATCAATGCGACCCGACTGGCTGAAGTTACATAGAGATGCATATTTAAATCAGTTTGAATTTACATCTTGTGAAACTTGCCAGTCATGTCACAAAGATAAGATGACCATAGCTCAGTTTACTGGAAACAGAGAAAGAGTTAGTAAACTCTTGGGATGATACATGTTGATGTATGTAAGGTCCCCTGTCTACATATGCCAGGACTGGTTCTTTGTACTTCGTTACATTCTCTGATAATCTCTCAAGATTCAGACATATGTTCCTGTTGAAACACAAGTCTGAACCTTTTGAGATATTCACAGAATATAAGTTAGAAGTAAAGAACCAATGAGGGTACAAGTATTATGTCCTTTGATGAGATCAAGGAGGAGAATACTTGAGCACGGAAATTCCTGGATTATTCTAAAGGAGAATGAGATTCTCTCTCGGCATTACTCCTCCGAATACACCATAGCACGATGGTATATCGGGGCGGAGCAATCACACCCTATATGATATGGTGTGCTCTATGATGAGTATTACTGAGTTACCTTTTTCCTTTTGGGAGTTATGCACTTGAGAAGCTGCATACCTATTGAATAGGGTTCCAATCAAATCAGTTGCCTACCACTTCATATGTGATATGGAAAGGGAAGAGCCCATGTCTTAAGCTAGTTAAGATTTGGGGTTGACCGACCTATGTCTAAAAGCAAAATCCGGACAAGCTCGAAGCAAGGTCAGTTATGTAGAATTGGAAATGTTCCAGCTATACAGACTGCAGCTGATGATTTGATAGAACCAAAGGATTCAGTAGATTCCAACGAACCTCAGCCTCTCCGCCGATCTAGTAGGGTTCCTCACCCACCTGAGAGATACTTCTGTTTCTCTATGACAGTGGGAGCGAGGATTGCATCATGAGATGATGACCCAACTAGCTTCGAGCAGGCCATCGAGAGTAAGACTCTGTAAGAATGGCTGGATGTTTATCGATCTGAGATGGAATCGTTATACACCAACAAAGTATGGACTTTGGTTGCTATATCTGAAGGGTTAAATCCCTATCAGGAGCAAGTATATCTTGAGAAGATTACTTGGTGTACATGGAAAAGTTGAGACTTTCAAAGTTAGACTTGTTAAAAGTTTGCATCATTGACTAGGTGTGGATAATGATGAAACCTTTTCAAGTAACTATGCTAAAGTCCATCCAGATTCTACTTGTCATGGCTACATACCATGACTGCGATATCTGGTGGTTGGGTGTCATGACTGCTTTTCTAAATAATATTTTGGAAGAGAGCGTCTATAAGTACACAGCCAGAGGGCTTCGTAGACAGTGGGAGCAGCGGAAACGTGTGCAAGATGCTTTATAGGATAAAGCAGGCATCGCGGAGTTGGAACATCTGTTTTGATGAATTAGTCAAAGAGTTTGACATCATCAAAATGGTACATGAACCTTGTATAAACAAAAAGGTAGTAGGGAGTATGGTGACGATCCTCGTAGAGTACGTGGATGACATACTCTTGATAAGAAAAGTGTTTCCTATGCTACGCTCGGTCAATCTCCGCTTATCACAATGATTCTCCATATAGGATCAAAGTGATACCTACTAAATCCTAGGTTTTGGATCTATGAGATAGATCTAAATGGATGTTAGGATTCTCACTAGTTGTAGTGAGAAGGTATCAAACGATTCTAGGGAAAATCACTGGAAAAGTTCCAGAGTGATAATGACGACTGAGTGTCAGTCACAGGTATTGTCTTTACCCTCAGTAAAGGGACGGTATGTTGGAAGAGTTCCAAGCTAGATACCGTGACATACTAGACGATAAAGGCAGGATACATCGCTACTTAAGATGCTACCAAAGAGGATGTTTGGGTGTATATTAGTTCATGAGATGAACTACGTTCCTACCATTGTGAGACAATGGAGTTGTGGCTTATGCCAAGGAACGCAGGTCCCATCAGTGATCCAGACATATTCTAAGGCAGTATCACCTGATCATGGAGATGGTTGATCTCCAGGGGATCGAGGTTAGGAGAGTAGACTCAGAGGACAACACAGCGGATCCACTCACAAAGGCCTGTTCCCAGAGAGAGACTTTTATGGGATGGTTGAGTATGAGATACTACAACCACTGCTACAGATGGCCCTAGTGCAAGTGGGAGATTGTTAGTTATATGTATGCCCTAGAGGCCATTACTGTACATTGGATGTATATTGTAGTGGATGCTGGGACATATATAGGGAAGACTTTCTTGCTCGACATGATAGTATGCTATCTGGTTACTCTTTACCTTAACGTGTATACTGATTGTCTCTCTATTACATGTTGGTAAAGCCCTTAGGATGTGTACTTGACTACCTGGACTATGATGCGGATCATACTAGTGGGGACATGGTAGTCCATAAGTACATCCTTCAAAGTCCCTAGTCGTGGGTGTATCGAGACGGGGCATCGATATACCAGAGTAGACTAGCGTATACCTTCTCGACCCATACAGATGGGCGATGGATGATCCCATATCCATTGGTGTTTGACATCAGAGATGATATACGGGTGCTCAGTGAAGACTGGGTACACTGGACGGACTCGCCGAGAACTCCCAGATGGTATTATACCTCACGTCAGATGGCAGTTCTCTGGTGACACTGGTACAGAGTAGTCTGTTGACCCGAGATCGTCATAGAGTCTTGTGTGGTTCCCACTGTGCTTTGATTTCCATCTTACCACGTCCAAGAGGGCGTGCAAAACGGTGGTTTTTGGGTACAGTCCCGAGTCACATGGAGGCAATGAGCGATAGGAGGGGATTCGTCTCTCCCGGTATAGGGGGTTGATGTTGCGCTGTGTTCGATTGGCTATAACAGGAAATCCCTGGCCAGGGTTGCTGAGATTTACTGGTAAGTGTTACCAGTAGTTTCTCGAATTGTTATAGACCTCATATCGACACGACTTATCGAGCTATTGGGGTCTGACGTTTACCACCCCTAGGCGAGATATGCGACATATCAGACGATCAGACCGGACTGTACGGTAGTGTTACTGGTTGGATTCACAGGAGTGTGAGCGGGCTTGCTCGTCGATCTTCTGATCGCTCAATACCCGGGTGGCCGTTACGTTTAGCAGATCGCTTGCGGCTTGTGGGTGCTTGATATGATCATCATCTGCTGCCGGCGTATTGACGAGTCTTTAGAGTCCTACACAAAGGTTTCCTGGCTCAAGCGAAACGAAATAGGAGCGCATATGAGATATGTGCGGGACCGAGAATAATGCGTGTATGTGATACCGTATTCTATTCTCGCGATGAATATATCGAATGGTTGTATGCGATATAACCTAGTTATCGAATCAAGGATTGATTCGATAAGCCGATACATTGGATACTAGTCGGTTATATGCGATATGACCGGATCGTTAAATCAAGTGTTGATTTAATGACTTAATGTATAATTATATATTTGATATATTACTTTGCATTAACTAGTATTGGTTTACATTAAATGGATTTTCTCACTTGGATTGTGCACATTGTATATGTGATATATTTTTGTGCACTTGTATGTATCATGTTTGATGATGCATGCTAACTTGTGTTTTGTGTAAAGTTTAAACCATGGTTATGTAATGGTTAGGGTTTTCATTTTCATATCTATTTATTTATTTCATTTATTCATTTTGAAATAAATAACTATAAAGAGAAAAGAATGGTGGCTTTTTTTGTTGTTTTGTTGAAGCTTCATGAAGATTTGACCAAAGTCCACCATTCTT
Source organism: Agapanthus africanus (assembly GCA_030015575.1). NCBI lineage: Eukaryota > Viridiplantae > Streptophyta > Magnoliopsida > Asparagales > Amaryllidaceae > Agapanthus > Agapanthus africanus. Next base: position 57,663,040 of record JASDDO010000018.1, on the reverse strand, counting down.
ATCTAATTCTTAACCCTAACCATTAAACTAACCTTGGTTAATTCTCTACACATTACCATGGTTAATATTATGATAAGAATGAATTTTATTATTCTTTTAAAATTAACTTATCATAACATTCTTCTTCTTCTTCCTTGAACTCAAGAAGAAAACCTTGACTTCATCAATGGTGGATTGATGAAATGAGTGAGAAATCCAATTCTAAAGTTTACCCACTTCCTATTTCTTCATCCTCTACCTCTTGCCAAGTAGTAGAGTGTGTTTCCTTCAAAAGTTTTCATGGCTTGGTGAAGGTGGAGCTTGATCTAGTGATGCTTCGACGTAGATCATCTTCGGCACGTCGTCGATGACCTAGCCCGCTTCTTCTCCGATGAAGCCGATGCAAGAGCCCAGATTTCGATTTGGACAGCGAGGATACTTCGTTGCGGAGCTATGAAGGTGGAGAACCGGATCTACAAAGGTTGTATTTCCGTTCCCTGTAGTTAAGTGTTAACTAGTTTATTGTTTCGCCTAGAAATCTTGCCAACGATCCGTTCTAGGGTTTCTCGGCACCGTTTAAATTTGAAATTGGCATGGTTGATGCCTTGGGAGACCTCATTAGGGTGCCTAGGAACCCTACAAGAATGATACCACTCTTATAACACAGAGGCGCCTTTTGGATGAATCGGAACTCCGGAGTTTGAAGAACTCCGTAGTTAAGCGTGCTTGAGCTAGAGAAATTCTGGGATGGGTGACCTACTGGGAAGTAGCCCCGGGTTCATTCAGAAGGACAAAACCGTGCGGTTTCGGCCAAAGCGGACAATACCATCTGTGTTTGGGGGTGGGTCGTGACAGATACAAAACGCAAATAACAAAACTTCATGTCATTAAAACCCACAAAACTTCCACAACTTGGCAGGCCACATCACCCTAAAAACCGGCCAGCTCGGCCTGGGGTGCTCCATTTGTGTTCGTCTTTACAGGGTGGTCACGTAATGTTTAATCTAGGTCAATAGGGTTGCTAGTTTTTCTAGTAAATGTCTCAGGTCACTCCAGATTCACTGTAGTCCACCGTTTGTACACAAACCGACATTTGAATATCAATACACGTATATTGCGTTTCCTATGTTAAGCGTTGGTCCAGAATGATACTAACAAGCTTGCGGTCACTAATTACACATTAACAAACCACAATTTCCCTAAAAGCCCATCTTGGAAATTTGCAAGATCACTAATTCTTAATTAACCAATTCTAAACTAACATAGGAACTAAAGAAACTCGATTACTAAACTAATGATGAAGAAAATACCTCATTTGGCAACTCAAGAATTTTCTTGAGTCGCCCATAGTGCTCAAAATCCAAACTTTCTTGGTTGCCCATGCTTGTAGTGAGCTTGTGCACATTTTTAATGAAGGGGATGAGGTGTTTTGAGGTGTTTTTGTGGGTGAAGTGAGGTGGTGTAGGTGGTGGAGGGAGGAAGGGAGCCATGGTGTGAAGAGTGAGAGGAAAATGATGAAGATAATGGAGGGAAAAGAAATGGCCATGGTTAATGAAGACCCCTCACCTCTCTCTCTTGCCCAAACCTATTTCTTTAATCTTTTTCCTTTTTCTTTTCTTTTCTTTTCTTTTAAAACCATATACATATAAAGGAAACACAAGATGCCATGCACAATTAAGGATTTAAGCCAAGTTTTTTAAAAATGTAACAAGTGTTAGCAATGTGACATGGTGCATGTCATATACATAATCGCGCTTAATGCATAATTAGTGATTATTAATCGAGTTTAGCATTTAACCCTTTTACAAATAAGTATTTAAAAAATATATATAAATGCTCATATCACATAAAACACCCTCAATTCAATAATTCTTATAAATTTCCAAATATTTCCCAATTTATCGGTATTTAATATACCATAACATTAAAACTAATCTCTACACATTAAAATATTCATAATATTTATTATTCAATTATATAAATTCCCAAAAATAATATTTAATTTTTCTGAAATGTTACATCACCAGAGAACTGCTATCTGATGTTAGGTATAATATCATCTAGGAGTTCTCGGCGAGTCATGTTCGGTGTACCTATTCTCCAATGAGCACCTGTGTACAATCTTTGATGTCAAACACCAATGGATGTAGGATCATCTATCGCTCCATACAGGGTCAAGAAACGTACACGCTAGTCTACTCTGGAATATCGATGTCCTGTCTCGATACTCCTACGACTAGGAACAATTAAAGGATGAACTTGTGAACTACCATGGCCCCACTAATATGATCTGCATAATAATCCTGGTAGTCAAGTACACATCCTAAAGGCTTTATCAACATGTGAGAGAAAGACAGTATAACAATACCAGTCTACATGTTAAGTTAAAGAGCAACCAGATAGCATACTATCATGTCGAGCAAGAAAGTCCTCTCTATATATGTCCAAGCATCCATTATAATATACAATCATGTATAATAATGGCCTTTAGGGCATACATATAACTAACAAACGGTCCTACATCTCATGGCATTGAGACCGGGAAGGCCTTACTGTAGAATTAGCGAGCTATTCTCCGCACTCGTAGGGGGCATAGCTTGACCCACGGAGGGGTGCTCAAGTTACAGGATTCCGTAAATTGCTGGATGGCCCATTCACTTGGTTTATTAGGGGTTGCCTCACTCCGGGATTGGCGGGTAACTTTCCGCACTCGTAGGGGTCTAGGTTCTTCATTGCACTGGCTATCCACATGACCGGGGAACGTCGTGTCTCATTTACGGCTCAAATGAGACGCAGGGCTCCTAGATTATCCGCTCTTCCATATTGTTATTAGCATGCTTATGATGATTTTTTTTCTGCCTATGATGACTATTATCTGCCTATGATGACTATTATCTGCCTGCAATGTTGATATGTGTGTGCGCGCGTGTGCGCGTATATATATATATAGTAGATGTTTTTATATGTTTTGCATCCACGCTAGACCTGCCCCTGATCTTCCGTTAGTTAAGTAACCTAACGGTGCATGACAGGGCCCTATAGCGAGTGCGGATGGCATATAAAAGCATTTTATTTTGGTTGTTTCTTTTGTGGTTTGGAAACTTAAAATGATAGGAATGCATTATCTGAATAATGTAAGGAAAAATAAACCTAAATGTTGTTGTCGGAACCAATTTTAAAACTACTCGGTTTTCTTCAAAACTCATAGTCGTATTCTTTTGCTTTACATAAAGGTATTCGGTTAGGAATATCCCGCACATCATTCTTTGAAGGAAGAGCCTTGATCCCTTCACTGAGTGTTCGCTCTTAAGAAAAAGTTTATGTTACTAGTTTTAAAAAGCAGAGCTTAAACCATTCCATTTCAAAACCACTCGAGTTCCTTCAACGATATCAAGTTCATTTCGTTAAAGGTTTTTCGCCAAAAACCAACCATAGCCCTCCATCATTTCAGATTAGTATTGCTTAGTATTCGTGTTGCGTATTTTGACTGTGTCGAGGCGTAGTGTATGGTAGCTCTGTAATACTTTTCTGTCGCATGGATATATGGATTGGTTAGGACAGCTGTGTAACCATTTTGACTGTGTCAAGGGTATTATGCGGATGGGTTTAATGCAATCAAGATAATGACAGGTTGAACTTGACTAGGACCCTTTGATATGTTGACTGTATTAAGGTCACTTGATTGATCTCAAAAATTATCTAGTAACCGCAATCAAGAACGGCGTCGCTTGGTAGCTAGCCGGTGAGTACGGGTCGATCCATAGGGATGTTGTGAATCTCCTAATCGCTCTAACGAGTTAATTCCGATTGTGGTCGGACAGATTATTAAATCTAAAAAATAAATCTATCTATACTAAGATTATCTTGATCTAAATCTTGCTAGGGTTAGGTTTAGGAATGGTTGGGAAACTTAAATAAATCTCAACGCTTTCTATACCCAAATTAAGATGTAAGAGGAGTTATAGTAATTATTAATAAAGGGGATTAGATCCATTCGGGAAGGTGTTCCTTCCTCTAGGTTCTTGTCCTTCCTTTATCAATCCTTACCCTAACCTCCATGGAAAACACGCGCAACCGGACCTTTATACTACGGTAACCTCGAGGGATAGGGTGCCATAGGGCGCGGTGTGTGCGTGTATGTATGGAGTCCTATTGATTATATGTGATGGGTAAGAAAGGGATGAGAGATCTCATCTTTCAAAAGCCTTCCCCAAAGCTAACTCTAACAATTATCTAGGGTAAGGAATTAAATCTAAACTAGAGCAGAGAATGAAAAATTACCTACTTTATAGATGGCTCTCTCCAAACATCAACACAGGGTTGTCAGATCTGAATTCATGAAATGAAAAGAGGCACCGATGCTCTCCAAAAGAATTCTAAAATTTATTAATGAAGGGAGGCATAACCTAATACAAGCTTTAGAGTTCCTATTTATAGAGGATAGGAAACCCTAGGTTACAATTGATTCGCACGTCTGCATTTACTAAAATACCCCTAGGTAGACCGGTAAAAGCCGCCACAAGTTTTAGGTAAAATTTCTCAACAACAAGGGCTTCATACGGCCGCGGAACTGCGGCCCGAGGCCTGGTTTGGCCGCGGTTCCATGGCCAAAAGATGTGATTGGGACTTGAGAATTCCTGTGGTGGCTATGATGGTTTTGGGCTTCCTGTATCTTTGGTTCTTTTCTCAGATTGGTTTCTCGTTCTTTTCCAGATCTTCAGTGAACAATCGCCGTAGACTTTTAACCGTTCGCTTTGTAATCTTGGATCTTGCGCTGCCTTTGTACTCTGTAAACTGATCTTTTGTGTAGGCTTGATCAAGATCCTTCTGTTTGTTGGTCAAAGTCCCACTTTTGTATCGTCTTTATATCTTTTTCACTGTTTTAGATCCAAGAACCTGTAACCTGTAATATGTAGCAGACATGCGTCAAAAGCACCTTTTTATTTATTAAACGAATAAGAATGGGGAATATAATAATGCAATATTATGGTATGAACAAATACCCCCAAACTTATCTTTTGCTCGTCCTCGAGCAAACTTAATTTTATTCTCGACAAAAAACCTAACCGCACTTTCGTAGGGAAACGCGATTCCACTGAGCTCGTGCAACAAGCCGTTAAACATCTAGGTGTCCCTAGTAGGAGGAGTGTTATCTCCTGAGGGTTTTCAGCGGATACTACCCACAAAATCCTATCAATTCGGCCCATTAACTTTTATTCTCCAATTCGGATTTCTAACAAGGAATTCTATTATCGTTGACTCGTAAATTATCCACCTATATTCTTCACACTTCCTCATCATTTAACTTAAGATTATATATGTTCTGCAGACCTACTTAGCTTTCGGCATTTCTTAAGTTTTCCTTCTAGGGTTCCATCTCCACTTAGGAATTTTTATCAACTCTACTAAAGATACAAGTTCTATTCTTCACTCCTTTCTCTCATCTAAACTCCAATCACATATCCCTACGTGTGTGTATGAATCACCCCTACACTTGGAAATTCAAATCAAGCAATCATACTCTTATCCGTTGTCCAAAGCACTTCTTCATAGGTGAATTTTTAATTGAATTTTGCTTACACATCCTTCATGCGACCGTTAATACTTCTTGAGGTACCAACGACCGATTACAAAATGCGTTTGCACTTTAAAGCGTATTTCCTAGTCTTGCAACACCCAAGGCTTTTTAGCAGTGACTCCCAAACCAGTTGGTCTAAGGCACTAGGTGATGAAGCACCCTCGCTAAATATTTTTCAATTTTTACAGCCTTAAGTAATCACAAAAACCAGTGTTCATTTTTTTATTCTTTATTCACACTTGAATATTTTTTTTTATTTTTCATCATACTAAAGACTTTAGACAAGAGCATTTCAAGGTCTCCTCTACTATTCCAAGTTTCAAGGTGCGTGATTGTGCAAATTTGTAGGGTATACATTTTCAGAATCTAGACTTGAGTTAGGAATTATTTTTCAAACTTATACTCTAATAAAGATATCAATACTTTTCCTTTGTTTCAACTTAGCCCAAGAAGTGAACTCAAAATTTGCCTATTTCTAAATAAACTACAAAGACATATACTTTCTACCGTTAAACTTTAAGGAAGGTTATTTTTAGGGTTTTTAATTTACTAAGTCTAAGATCTAGTTGTTCCTAGCTAGTTAACCTATTTGTCAAACTTAAGTCAAATACGGCCAAAATTGAATACAATAATTTTTATAATTTTTGAAAATTTTCAATTTTTTATGGGTTTTAAAATAAGTATGCAAATGCAAAAATATGTACAAATGAATGCGAAGGAAGAAGACGTACCGAGCATACCCCCAAACTTAAACTTGACAGTGTCCTCACTGTCATGCTACACCAAGAGGGTCAAAATGTCGGCACTCCCCTGTTTATTTATTTACAAATTTTTTTTTATTTTTTATTGTTAAAATAAAAACAGAATATATATACAACAAGGTTCCCCCCAAACTTAAACTTGGCCTTACACAGACCAAAGGTTAGCACCAACCATTCAAAAATCTTATCGTGGTAATGGTAGAGTTGGTGAAAGAATGGAGTGGAAAGAAAACAAATGAGAAGCACACAAGACCGTGTGGGAAGAAGAGTGGAATAAGGTCTCGGTGGAGGAGAAGAATGGCGGAAGGGGGAAAGAAGTATGGTATGAACTTGAGGTTGTAAATCGAGTGAATAAATTAGCGCAATTTGTGATGACCGATGTGTTAAAAGCGATTGTCCTAATCTATCAACCCGACGAGAAATGGGGTCAAATCCCTCAAGATTCGCGAGAAAACATGGGTACGTCGAACTTGGCAAACCCTCCATTGAAAATGGCAACACGACGGAGTCTTGCGTGGTCAAAACGATAGGAAGGACGAAAGGGAATGAATTAGGGATAGTCTTAATCTCACCTAAGTAATCTGTCTCGAACTTGAAGGATTCCATCAATGGTTCGAAACAACTGTAAGCAACCGAGTCTGATGGTTCAACTAACTCATTTGAAAATGTAAAGGATTCAAACTCGGGAGGTGTGTTTTCAACATCGTCCGAAAAAGTGAAACACTCGTAATCGTTATCGTCTATGAGAACTGTGTCGGATTCAAAAAGAAATTTTTCAAGCTTACAGTCCTCAAGCGTGGTCTTTTGCATGGTCGAAACGATGGAAAGAAGGGAGGGTGATTTAAGAAGTATAACAGTTAAAGGTTCAGGAGGATGAATTGGAAAATCCGACACATCAAACAAAAATGGTTCAACCTCAATATTATCCTCAATACTCTCCTCAATACTATCCTCATAATTCTCCTCAAAATTTAGCATATCCATGCCATTATCATCAAAATCAAGACGCATATGAGGTTCGGAAGAAACATTTAATGACTTGGGATGATGAATTTGAGATAAATTTTCAGTCAAATTTACGGGTTCATCATCCAAAATATTCCCGGCGTCTATATCCTCAATCAAGTGAAAATCAATTTTTTCTGACACCTCATCAAAAGCATGGATATTTATCAATTCAGGTTCTAGGGTGGAGGTGTAAAGATCGAAAGGATTAGGTGCGGTTTCACTCGAAATGGATTCTTCACAATCTGGCAAATCAAGCACTACAAAGTCACACAACTCGTTAGATGTTTTATTTTCAACTTGTGAATCATTTGGGACAATCGATGGAAAACCGGAGTTGTGAGCTTCAATTGGGTATGGGTAGGTTTGATTTGTAAATCCTCTCAAATTCGCACTCTGTCCAACCGCCTCCTCATACATTGAAAAATTTGAAGCTAGTTGGAAACCAGCTGCCGGTTCACTAGGTTGCAGAAGGGTGGTAATGGACGCATCCACATTCCTAATCATTTTGTTTGTTGCTGCAATGTACGCTTCCAACGACTGTTCCAAACTAGACATGGGTTGTGAAGGGGTTTCGGTAAAAGATTCGAAATTATTTGGATACGTGAAACTCCCAAATGGCTGTGTAGAAGCAATGTCTAGTGAAGGTGGGAAAGTCGGATAGGACTGATAGGAATTGGATGGTTGGAAAGGAGTAGGATCAACATTTGGATAAAAAGGTGCATGGACTTGTTGATCCCTATAACTAGATGTGTGGAGAGGAGTGAAAGATCAGCTACGAGATTGTGCAATGTTCTCAGCAATAGATATCAGCTTAGGAGTTACAACAGGACTCGAAAAAGTGGTATCAACGTACGAAGGTGGTGAAAGTTGACATGGTTGACACAAAGTGGGTTGCAACATTGAACTGTTTCTCCTAGACGCTTCTATTTGATCTTTCAAAGAAATTTTGGGCACGGAGGGATCTTCCTTAAATCGACCAAAACAATTGATGTATAAGGCAAAATTAGGTTCGGGATACCAAAGTTCGGCAAGAGATTTGTGATGTGGGGTACCCATGATGGAAGAATGAGAAGAGAAAGAAGGTAGGTGGTGCAAGGATTTCTTAGTGACAAAAGTTGCAAGTCATTTTAAAAAAAATTCCTTTGTCCTTTTTCTCTTTATTTAGAACTGTTTGCAAAAAGATTTTCGAGAAAAGAGCTAAGACACACTTTCGATCAACTAAAAATGCACAATCAGGCCTAGATCTAGGGTCATCTAGGTCAGCTAGACAGCTCCTAACTGTTCCAAAAGGCTAGAAATAGGACCTCAAACCGCTTCTTCACCGCCAATTGCGGCCAGGTAAGTGCCAGGTAAGTTGGAGGCTCCCCACTACAAAAGTAGTGGTCCAAATTAAGTAACCACTTCCCTTATACACACTTACCTAGACATCGCAAAGTCAGGTTAGGATAAACGGTCGATGCCTATAACTAGTCCTCTGTCCTATTGAGCGCGACGTCCTTAGGGCTGAGTCTAGTATTTTTTAATTAAATATGGTCAATGTAAATGAGTTATGTGATTTCTGGGGTCCTGGGAAGGGTGATGAAATCCCCAACCAATCTGAATTGGTCAAAAGCCCCTTAAAGTCCGATTAAAGATATGCAAAACAGTAAAAGACTTGCAATCAAATCTTTTTTATTTTATGCGCGGCGCAAAGAATCCTGCACAAGATTTGTTATTGAGAAGGGAGAAGATTTTTTTTAAGCTCAAAGAATCCTGCAGGTGATTTTTAAGAGGAGATATCAGAGATTTGCAGAGGAGGAGAGCAGAAGACTTACATAGATATTTTTTTTTTACTGAACGACAGAGGAAATCTGGAGATTTGAAACGATCAAACGGCCGCTGATCCGCCGCCTCAACCCTCTTCCGACCGCGGACCCGCCGCAAGGCGATGACGTCAGCACTCGATTTTTTTTTTGTCACCAGATCGCGCGGTTGACTTGTTGACTCGGTCCTCCAAATTTCTTCTGTTGTCTGTTGTGATATTCCTCTGTTCGTTCAGATTTGATATTTGCGGTTTTGATCTCTGGAGATTTCCAGATCCGAACTTGATTGTAAATCAAGGCAAAATTCAAACAAAGATACCCTTCACAAAATAACAAAATGATAAATTTTTATATTTTTTTGATTTTTCAGTTTTTATGATTTTTTTTAATTTAGATTAACCCGAAATTGCAAAAAGAAAATACTACGCCATCCCCGGCAACGGCGCCATTTGATTGTCTCAAAACTATCTAGTAACCGCAATCAAGAACGGCGCCGCTTTACAGCTAGCCGGTGAGTACGGGTTGGTCCACAGGGATGTTGTGAATCTCCTAATCGCTCTAACGAGTTAATTCCGATGGGAGCCGGATTGATTAAATCTAAAAAAACTAAATTAATCTTGATCTAAGATTATCTTGATCTAAATCTTGCTAGGGTTAGGTTTAGAAATGGTTTGGAAATGTAAATAAATCTCAACGCTTTCTATACCCAAATTAAGATGTAAGAGGAGTTATGGTAATTATTAATAAAGGGGATTAGATCCATTCGGGAAGGTGTTCCTTCCTCTAGGTTCTTGTCCTTCCTTTATCAATCCTTACCCTAACCTCCATGGAAAACATGCGCAACCGGGCCTTTATACTACGGTATCACCACTACCTCGAGGGATAGGGTGCCGTAGGGCGCGGTGTGTGCGTGTATGCATGGAGTCCTATTGATTATATGTGATGGGTAAGAAAGGGATGAGAGATCTCATCTCTCAAAAGCCTTCCCCAAAGCTAACTCTAACAATTATCTAGGGCAAGGAATTAAATCTAAACTAGAGCAGAGAATGAAAAATTACCTACTTTATAGATGGCTCTCTCCAAACATCAACACAGGGTTGTCAGATCTGAATTCATGAAATGAAAAGAGGCACCGATGCTCTCCAAAAGAATTCTAAAATTTATTAATGAAGGGAGGCATAACCTAATACAAGCTTTAGAGTTCCTATTTATAGAGGATAGGAAACCCTAGGTTACAATTGATTCGCACGTCTGCATTTACTAAAATACCCCTAGGTAGACCGGTAAAAGCCGCCATAAGTTTTAGGTAAAATTTCTCAACAACAAGGGCTTCATACGGCCGCGGAACTGCGGCCCGAGGCCTGGTTTGGCCGCGGTTCTGCGGCCAAAAGATGTGATTGGGCCTTGAGAATTCCTGTGGTGGCTATGATGGTTTTGGGCTTCCTGTATCTTTGGTTCTTTTCTCAGATTGGTTTCTCGTTCTCTTCCAGATCTTCAGTGAACAATCGCAGTAGACTTTTAACCGTTCGCTTTGTAATCTTGGATCTTGCGCTGCCTTTGTACTCTGTAAACTGATCTTTTGTGTAGGCTTGATCAAGGTCCTTCTGTTTGTTGGTCAAAGTCCCACTTTTGCATCGTCTTTATATCTTTTTCACTGTTTTAGATCCAAGAACCTGTAACCTGTAATATGTAGCAGACATGCGTCAAAAGCACCTTTTTATTTATTAAACGAATAAGAATGGGGAATATAATAATGCAATATTATGGTATGAACATCACTTGGGTCCTAGGGGCAAAAACCATATTGGGAGTTTCAAACATACGGGAAAGTTGCCAGGCATGCGCATACCTTCTGGAGTGTAGTGACTTGAGTGGATTCCGTCAAGTTATCACATGATGATTGTTGGGTCCTAATTCCCACTGATGAGTATGTATTACTCATCGAGAGATTTTTCACTTCACAATTATCTAACCTATTAGGTGTCTATAAAGTGTTAACGAGGATAATCCTCTGCGGAAACGGGGTTATTAATTAGGTCCGTGCGAAAGCACGAAGTTCCTCCCTCGGAGTACCAACACTGGCCTAGCTGAATGGATAGCGAACTTGTAAAGTGTAAATAATCATGACTAGTTCTTCTTTTAGGGTTTGAAGGAGAATTCGAGGAAACGGTGGGAGCCATCCTGATTAGATAAAATGATAACCAATCTAATCTTGATAGAGTGCACGTTGAGTGTTTCTTTTCTCTCTCTGGTATAACTACCCATTACTTATCTTAAAAACTCATAAACCTTGTTGACCGAACATTTTTATAGATTTTGGCTTAGGCTTGTCTTGATTCGCGACAAAATCGCATATGTCCCTACTACTCCTACTTTACCTTTTGCATTTCTTCAGAACACATCGTATCACTACGATGATCCATATTGCTTGGAATGGCCATCGTATAGTTATATACGAACCCGAAGAAGTTATTTTAGTCGAGAATTGCCACAGGTTCTGGAGAAATTGAATAGGATTATTCGGTTATCTCTTCCCTTTACTTTCTCTCAGGCTGTGAGAGCTCCTTGTATTAGGAGAGTACACCTATTACGTTTATTGGATAGTCTTCTTCCAAACCTTAGGCTGGTGCCGAAAGGTAGGGAAGAAAGAAAATCAATTAGCCTAAGTGCGGTGTGCAGAAGTTAAGATGTAGAGACATATATGATGGTAGGTCGAGATTTTCCCATTCCTTTAGTGAAGCTGCTCGGTGGCATCTGGATGGGGGCTTTGGATCCTTAGCATAGGTGGGTAGGAAGTTACCCGCTAAGCATCGACTGGGCAGGGAAGCTTCTCGGTGGCCTCTTGATGATGGCATCGACCCTTAGCGTAAATGGGTAGGGAATTACCCGCTAAGGATTGACCGAGCAGGGAAGCTGCCCGGTGTCCTCTTGAGGAGGGCTTTTGATCCTGGGCGTCGGTGGGTAGGCGACTACCAGCCAGGGATTGACCGAGTAGTGAATCTACTCGGTGGCCTCTTGATGAGGGCTTTTGATCCTTAGCATAGATGGGTAGGAAGTTACCCGCTAAGGATTGACTGAGCAGGGAAGATGCTCGGTGGCCTCTTGAGGAGGGCTTTGGATCCTTGGCGTCGGTAGGTAGGGGACTACCTGTTAGTTATATGTATACCCTAGAGGCCATTACTGTACATATGATGTATATTGTAGTGGATGCTGGGACATATATAGGTAGGACTTTCTTGCTCGACATGATAGTACGCTATCTGGATGCTCTTTATCTTAACATGTATACTTTCTATCTCTCTGTTACATGTTGATAAAGCCCTTAGGATGTATACTCGACTTGCAGGACTATGATGTAGATCATACTAGTGGGGCCTGGGTAGTCCATGAGTACATCCTTCAATGTTCCTAGTCGTGGGAATATCGAGACGGGGCATCGATATTCCAGAGTAGACTAGCGTATATTTTCTCGACCCATGTGATGGGCGATGGATGATCCCATATCCATTAGTGTTTGACATCAGAGATGGTATGCGGGTGCTCAGTGGTGACTGGGTACACTGAACGGACTCGCCGAGAACTCCCAGATGGTATTATACCTCATGTCAAATGGCAATTCTCTGGTGACACTGGTACAGCTTAGTCTGTTGACCCGAGATCGTCAAAGAGTCTTATGTGTCTCCCACTATGCTTTGATTTCCACCCTACCACGGCTCTACTGAGTCATGCAAACAGGTGGTTTTTGGGTACAGTCCCGATTCACATGGAGGCAATGAGCGATAGGAGGGGATTCGTCTCTCCCGGTATTGGGGGTTGATGTTGCGCTATGCTCGACTGGCCATAACTGGAAATCCCTGGCCAGGGTTGCACTGATTTACTGGTAAGTGTTATCAATAGTATCATGCTTGTTATGGACCTTACATCGGCATGACTTATCAAGCTACTGGAGTCTGACGTTTACCACCCCTAGGCGAGATATGCGACATATCAGACGAACAGACCGGACTGTGCGGTAAGTGTTACTGATTGGATTCACAGGAGTGTGAGCAGGCTTGCTCGTTGATCTTCTGATCGCTCAATACCCGGGTGGCCGTTACGTTTAGCAGACCGCTTGCGGCTTGTGGGTGTTTGATATGATCATCACCTACTGCCGGCGTATTGACGAGTCTTTAGAGTCCTACACAGAGGTTTCCTGGCTCAAGCGAAACGAAATAGGAGCGCATATGAGATATGTGCGGGACCGAGAATAATACCAGTATGTGATACTGTATTCTATTCTCACGATTTGTATCATCGGACGGTTATATGAGATATAGCCGGGTTACCGAATCAAGTATTGATTCGATATATTGATACACTTGATATTAGTCGGTTATATGCGATATGACCGGATCATTAAATCAAGTATCGATTTAATGATTTAATGTATAATTATATATTTGATATATTACTTTACATTAACTAGTATTTGTTCACTTAAGATTGAATTTCTCACTTGATGTGCACAAGTTGTATATGTGATATATGTTTGTGCACTAGTTTGTATCATGATTGATGATACATGCAACCTTGGGTGTGTGTATGACTTACACCATATTTAAGTTAATGATTTAGGTTTTTTAATTATTTTGGTAAAACAAAATGGTGGCCTTCTTTGTCATTGCTTGAAGCATCATGAAGCTTTCAAACATCTTTGACAAAGTCCAACCTTTTTGTTTTGCATGAGATTTTCATAACCTAACCATTAACTTAAACTAGGGTTTAGTCTCTACAAATGTTAACTCACCCATGGTTGCATTATGATATACTTCACTTGATTATTCATTTTAGTTAATTGATTATTCATTCTTCTTCTTCAAGAAGAAGAAAGCTTGCTAGAAAAATTTCAAGTGAAGAAAAAGAGTGAGGAATCCAAATCCAAAGTGAACCCACTTCCTATTTCTTCATCCTCTACCACTTGCCATGTAGTATAGGGTGTTCTCTTCACAAAGTTCATGACCAAGTGAAGATGGAGCTTGAGTTTGAGTCTCCTCGACGTAGATCATCTTCGGCCTCGAAGTCAACGACCTAGCCCGCTCATTTCTCCGAAGAAACCATCGCTAGAGTTCGGGATCCCGATGATCGCAGCGAAGGGACGTCAACAAGGAGCTTTAGAAATAAAGGACCGGATCTACAAAGGTTGTAACCCCTTTCACTTAGTCGTAAAGTAGTTTACTTGCTTGGTTTCGCCTTACCTCTAGTAAACGATCTATATTAGGGTCGTTCGGCACATATAAAAATTTGATTTTGGCATGGTTGATGCCTTGTAGAACCTTGTTAGTGTGCCTAGCAACCCTACAGTGGTATCAGAGCCTAGCTAGAGCTTTAGTCTAACTGTTGACGAAGTAAGAAACCCGATCGAACCCCGAAACCCTAAACTACACCCTTCTCTGTACATTTTTTTAAAATGTGGCTTTTTCCTAATTAAAAATGCTCAGAAAATAGAGCAGGGAAATAAAAGGATAACTGTACAAAACGAATCCCTAACTCTACTGTAGCGCCGCGGAACTGCGGCCTTAACCTGCTTTTGGCGGCGGTTCCGCGGCCGTATGTAATGGTTAGGGACCCTTTTTCATACAGTAATGCCCGTATCAGTTTCCTGTTTCTTCTGGGAATTTTTAATCTATACTCCACAGTTGAGTTTTCTGGGTTGTTTTGGGGACTCGATGATTCGATCGGATTATTTAACTTTGTTTATTTTGTCCGGGTAATTTTAGAACGTGTTAAAAAGTTCGACTGGATATCAATAACTCATTTTTTCCCGACCCGGAAAATTTCCAAGTGTTGGATTTTTTCGTAGTTTAAAAATGTTCTAAATCGTGCAAGTTACGCGATGGACCCTCTAGAAGACAACAAACCTTAACTCGATTATGTGACCGTCTTGAACTTCCTTTTGAACCTTAGGGTTTGGGGCAGTACAGCGTGCCACATGTGAGGCGTTGGCTTGACCCTTCTACGGCTGGACCGTTGGTACTGTGGTATGAAATGGATGTTTTTTTAACTCCCCTCAAGTGTTGAGCTATTGGGAAAACTTGGGTGTTTGATTATTCGATCGGAAAGTTTAACATTGTCTATTTATCTGGAATGTGATACAATATTTGGAATCCACAAGTAGTTATGAGATAACTAATTTGAATGTTATAAATCTAGCAGTTTAGTCTCACTTGATCGGTTGCCACAGAATTTTGATGTGATCAAAAGTCCGTCGCAATCACGTAGCATACGCGGATACTCGCCGGTAAACTTAATAGATAGCCACGCCCCATAGCCCCGACCAAGTGACTGTAGGAGAACCCTGTCGCCGAAAGCATCCGTTCGGGTGCTCGCTGCAGCGGTGTTCCACCTTAGTGCACTTCGTCGACGGTATCGGGGGTGCGGCCGTCTACTAAAGTTTGCAACGAGCATTCGTTCAGGATGTCGGGAATCTTGTTGAATTGCCCGACTTGATATTGAAAAGTGTTTTCGATAATGAGACTAAAATGCGGGGTTTATAATTGTTAGGCATGCGATGTCTAAGGAGGTTGCGGATTCCAACTGTTGTAGTTTTACACTTTCTTTTCTGTGACCGTAAGTGTAGTATGTAGTTGTATCGCCGGTTTTCGTTGCTATACATCGACGACAATCGGCGTATGCATACTTACTTACGTTGATGACATGTGATGTTATGTGTTGCTGGATATGTTATATTGGATCGTCGTGTTTGAATAGCCGGTTTTTTTTTATGTGAGATGAGCATTTTTCATTTTCATTCATGTAAAAAACTTGTATGTAATATTCTTTTATTGGGGCACTTCCAGGTTGAGGATGATGTCACCATTGTACATTATTTACTTTTCCGCATTAGGATAGACCCAAGGAGGGGAGCATAAGTAACCGAGTTCTAGGGTCCAGTGGAAGACCATCTCGAGGAGTCGAGTCCGGGTCTCCTAACTCTAGAATTGGTAGGGTTGCTTGCCGCTCTCGTAGGGGTCTAGGGGTATGGGATTGGCTATTCATCACGACCGTGGAATCCATGTTTTATACAGGCTCAAAATAAAATACGGACGTCCTAGTATATCCAATGTTTCATATGTTATTTTCTGCTGCGTTATCTGTGATGTGATCATGTGATATGTCCAGATAGATATTGTATATAGTATATATGATATATTATATAGACGTTGCTTATGTTTTACACCTGTGCTAGCCCTGCCCCGCTCTGCCGTTAGTTACCTAACCTAACGGTGCAGACGGGACATCGAGGCGAATGCGGATGGCATAAGCGTACGTTGTATTTATCTGTGATGTTTAGGTGGAATTAAATGATGGGACATTCATTAATGAGATTAATAAAAGAAAATAAACCTAAAAGATGTTGTGGAATCGAATTTCAAAAAAATTAGGTAGCTCTAGTTGTTACTTTGCATAGTGGTGTTTCTTGTAGAACATCCAGCACCTTATTCGATAAGGAAAGAGCCGAGATCCCTTCACCGGGAGTGACCTCTTTAGCAATAACTAGCAGATGCTACAACCTTCGGTTTGTCTTTTGATTGCTTTTCTAGTTCTTACTTTGCATAGTGGTATTGTGAATATCCTGCACCTCATTCGACGAGGAAAGAGCCGAGATCCCTTCACCGGGAGTGACCTCTTTAGCGAAGCTAGTAAAAGCCTCAAAAGCACTCCATTTTAAAAACCATTTGATTCCGCAACGAGATCAAGTTCAAAGCGTTAAATGTTTTCTTAAAAACCATCCGCAACCCTCCGTCATTTTAGGAAGTAGAGTACTTAGTATTCGTGCTGTGTTTGTTGACCATAGTCAAGGCACAGTGTACGGTAGCTAAGTGATGTCTTCCTACACAGCATATGATGCGATTAGTTAGGACAGTCATGTAACTTTGTTGACCTTAGCTAAGGGTCATGTGGGTGGGTCTAATTAATCACGAAATGATGGGTAGAACTTGACTAGTGCTTATGATTTGTTGACCATAGCCAAGGTCATAAGTGCTAGGGGTAAAAACCATTATCGGGAGTTTCAAGTGTTGAAATTTGCAATGAGATTGCATACCTTCTATATGATAGTTGGATCCTGATACCCACTGCGAGTAATTGTTACTCCTGGGAGAGTTTTGCACTTTACAATTAGCCGATCAAGTAGGTATCTAGAAAGGTGTCAACGGGGTTACGCCCCTGGGAAAACGAGGTTTATTTTAATTAGGTCCGTGCGAAAGCACGGGGAACCTCCTTCAAAGTACCGGCACTGGCCTGGCTGAAAGATTGGCGAACTTGTAGAGTGTAATTAATCTCGGCTAGTCTTTCCTTTTAAGGTTTGAAGGAAGTTTTGATAAAAACAGTGGGAGCCATCCTGATTAGATAAAATATATAACCAATCTAATCTTGCAAGAGCGCACGCAGAGTGTTTTCTTCTCTCTCTCTCTAGGTAGCGACCATATCACGCCTTAATCAAGATAATAATATGAATGTATTAACCGAACCCGCTTGTTATACTGAGCTGGGGATCGTTGGTCCCGCTCCAACTTATAATTGTTATAAGACAGAGCAGGAAATAGGGGAATACCAGGATTCCCATGCCGCTCAAACGAAGAAAGTGCATGAGATGCATCTCCTTTGGGTGCGTTCATTACTAAGAACTATTTCTCTGTATTCTCTACGTCCTGGGTATGTGATACCGGATCAGGATCCCGCATATGTAATCTGTTACATGGGCTACAGAAAGTTAGAGAACTGAGAACGGATGATAAGTTTCATGAGACAGAAAACAGTGCAAGTGTTGCAACCAAGTCTGTTGGTCACTATCACCCTGTATTACCAGAATACATTGATTCTGAACGAATGGTATTAGATACCGAACCTGATATTCAACATCATATCAGTCTCTTTATTAGAAAGAAAGGATATAATTTTGTATTGTTGGATAATGTTTTGAACATTTCCTATATCAAGAGTTGATCGGTTCAGGCACGTTATCTAAAAGAATTAACGTTCTAAATCAAACTACGGTTCTTAGTATACAGAACACACACGAGAAGAAGAGTTCAGAAATGAACGAATTCTTCTTGAGGCATTGTAGACTAGGTCATATCAATGCGACCCGACTAGCTGAAGTTACATTTAGATGCATATTTGAATCAGTTTAAGTTTACATCTTATGAAACTTGCCAGTCATGTCACAAAGATAAGATGACCATAGCTCCGTTTACTGGAAACAGAGAAAGAGTTAGTGAACTCTTGGGACCGATACATAGTGATGTATAAAGGTCCCCAGTCTACATATGCCAGGACTGGTTCTTTTTACTTCCTTACATTCACTGATGATCTCTCAAGATTCGGACACATGTTCCTGTTGAAACACATGTCTGAAGCTTTTGAGAAATTCAAAGAATATAAGTCAGAAGTAGAGAACCAATACAGGTATAAGTATTATGTCCTATGATGAGATCAGGGAGGAAAATACTTGTGCATGAAATTCTTGGACTAGTCTAAAGGAGAATGAGATTCTCTCTCAGCATTACTCCTCCGTATACACCACAACACGTAGGCGGATTGGGGCGGAGCAATCGCACCCTATGAGATATGGTGCGCTCTATGATGAGTACTACTGAGTTACCTATTTCCTTTTGGGGGTTGTGCACTTGAGAAGCTGCATACTTATTGAATTTGATTCCAATCAAATCAATGCCTACCACTCCATATGAGATATGGTATGGGAATGGCCTATCTTTTAAGTAAGTTAAGATTTGGGATTGTCCGGCCTATGTCAAAAGCAAAATCCGGACAAGATCGAGGCAAGGTCAGTTCTGTAGAACTGGAAGGAGTTCCAGCTATACAAACTACAGCTGATGATTTGACAGAACCAAAGGATTCAATAGTCCCCGACGAACCTCAGGCTCTCCGACGATCTGGTAGGGTTCCTCATCTGCCTGAGAGATACTTTGGTTTCTCGATGACAGTGGGAGCGAGGATTGCATCATGAGATGATGACCCAACTAGTTTCGAGCAGGCCATCAAGAGTGGGGACTCTGTAAGAATGGCTGGATGCTTAGCGATCTGAGATGGAATCCATATACACCAACAAAGTATGGACTTTGGATGCTATATCTGAAGGGTTAAATACCCATCAGAAGCAAGTATATCTTGAGAAGATTACTTGGTGTAGATGGAAAAGTTGAGACTTTCAAAGCTAGACTTGTTAACGGTTTTTGTCATCGACCAGGCATGGATAATGATGAAACCTTTTCCAGTGGCTATGCTTAAGTCCATCCGGATCCTACTTAACATTGCTACATACCATGAATACGATATCTGGTGGTTGGGTGTCGTGCCTATTTTTCTAAATACTGATTTAGAAGAGAATGTCTATAAGTACACAGCCAGAGGGCTTCGTAAACAGTGGGTGCAGCGGAAACGTGTGCAAGTTGCTTTACAGATTAAAGCAGGCATCGCAGAGTTGGAACGTTTGTTTTGATGTGGTAGTCAAAGTGTTTGACTTCATCAAAATAGTAGATGAACCTTGTACATACAAAAGGGTAGTAGATAGTAAGGTGGTCATCCTCGTATAGTACTTGGACAACTTACTCTTGATGGGAAAAGAGTTTCCTATGCTACGCACGGTCAATCTCCGCTTATCACAAGGATTCTCCAAATAGGATCAAAGTGATACCTCCTAAATCCTGGGTTATGGATCTATGCGATACATCTAAATGGATATTAGGATTCTTGTTAGGTGTAGTAAGATGGTATCAATTGATCCTAGGGAGAATCACTGGAAAAGTTCCAGGGTGATAAGAACGACTGAATGTCAGTCACAGGCATTGTCTTTACCCTCAATAGAGGGACGGTATATTAGAAGAGTTCCAAGCTAGATACCATGGCAGACTAGACGATAAAGGCTGGTGACATCGCTATCAAAGATACTACCAAAGCGGCAGTTTGGGTGTATATTGGTTCATGAGATGAACTAGGTTCCTACCATTGTGTGACAATGGAAGTGTGGCTTTGCCCAGGAACCCCGGTCCCATCAGTGACCCAGACATATTCTAAGGCAGCATCACCTGATCATGGAGATAGTTGATCTCCAGGGTGATCGAGGTTAGGAGAGTAGACTCAGAGGACAACACGGTAGATCCACTCACAAAGGCTTTTTTCCAGAGAGAGACTTTTATGGGATGGTTGAGTATGAGATACTACAACCACTGCTACAGATGGCCCTAGTGCAAGTGGGAGATTGTTAGTTATATGTATGCCCTAGAGGCCATTAATGTATATATGATGTATATTGTAGTGGATGCTGGGACATATATAGGTAGGACTTTCTTGCTCGACATGATAGTACGCTATCTTGTTGCTCTTTATCTTAACATGTATACTTTCTGTCTCTTTGTTACATGTTGATAAAGCCCTTAGGATATGTACTCGACTTGCAGGATTATGATGTAGATCATACTAGTGGGGCCTGAGTAGTCCATGAGTACATCCTTCAATGTTCCTAGTCATGGGAATATCGAGACGGGGCATCGATATTCCAGAGTAGACTAGCGTATATCTTCTCGACCCATGTGATGGGCGATGGATGATCCCATATCCATTGGTGTTTGATATCAGAGATGGTATGCGGGTGCTCAGTGGTGACTGGGTACACTGAACGGACTCACCGAGAACTCCCAGATGGTATTATACCTCACGTCAGATGGCAGTTCTCTGGTGACACTGGTACAGCTTAGTTTGTTGACCCGAGATCGTCATAGAGTCTTGTGTGTCTCCCACTGTGCTTTGATTTCCACCCTACCACGGCTCTACTGAGTCGTGAAAATAGGTGGTTTTTGGGTACAGTCCCGATTCACATGGAGGCAATGAGCGATAGGAGGGGATTCGTCTCTCCCGGTATTGGGGGTTGATGTTGCGCTATGCTCGACTGGCCATAACTGGAAATCCCTGGCCAAGGTTGCACTGATTTACTGGTAAGTGTTATCAGTAGTTTCATGCTTGTTATGGACCTTACATCGGCATGACTTATCAAGCTACTGGGGTCTGACGTTTACCACCCCTAGGCGAGATATGCGACATATCAGACGAACAGACCGGACTGTGTGGTAAGTGTTACTGATTGGATTCACAGGAGTGTGAGCAGGCTTGCTCGTTGATCTTCTGATCGCTCAATACCCGGGTGGCCGTTATGTTTAGCAGACCGCTTGCGGCTTGTGGGTGTTTGATATGATCATCACCTACTGCCGGCATATTGACGAGTCTTTAGAGTCCTACACAGAGGTTTCCTGGCTCAAGCGAAACGAAATAGGAGGGCATATGAGATATGTGCGGGACCAAGAATAATACCAGTATGTGATACTGTATTCTATTCTCGCGATTTGTATCATCGGACGGTTATATGAGATATAGCCGGGTTACCGAATCAAGTGTTGATTCGATATATTGATACACTTGATATTAGTCGGTTATATGCGATATGACCGGATCATTAAATCAAGTATCGATTTAATGATTTAATGTATAATTATATATTTGATATATTACTTTACATTAACTAGTATTTGTTCACTTAAGATTGATTTTCTCACTTGATGTGCACAAGTTGTATATGTGATATATGTTTGTGCACTAGTTTGTATCATGATTGATGATACATGCAAACTTGGGTGTGTGTATGACTTACACCATATTTAAGTTAACGATTTAGGTTTTTTAATTATTTTGGTAAAACAAAATGGTGGACTTCTTTGTCTTTGCTTGAAGCTTCATGAAGCTTTCAAGCATCTTTGACAAAGTCCAACCATTTTGTTTTGCATGAGATTTTCATAACCTAACCATTAACTTAAACTAGGGTTTAGTCTCTACAAAGGTTAACTCACCCATGGTTGCATTATGATATACTTCACTTGATTATTCATTTTAGTTAATTGATTATTCATTCATATTCCTTTTTTTCTTCTTCTTCTTCTTCAAGAAGAAGAAAGCTTGCTAGAAAAATTTCAAGTGAAGAAAAAGAGTGAGAAATCTAAATCCAAAGTGAACCCACTTCCTATTTCTTCATCCTCTACCACTTGCCATGTAGTATAGGGTGTTCTCTTCACAAAGTTCATGACCAAGTGAAGATGGAGCTTGAGTTTGAGTCTCCTCGACGTACATCATCTTCGGCCTCGAAGTCAATGACCTAGCCCGCTCATTTGTCCGAAGAAACGCTAGAGTCCGGGATCCCGATGATCGCAGCGAAGGGACATCAACACGGAGCTTTAGAAGTGAAGGACCGGATCTACAAAGGTTGTAACCCCTTTCACTTAGTAGTAAAGTAGTTTACTTGCTTGCTTTCGCCTTACCTCTAGTAAACGATCTAGATTAGGGTTGTTCGGCACATATAAAATTTTGATTTTGGCATGGTTGATGCCTTGTAGAACCTTGTTAGTGTGCCTAGCAACCCTACACTTCCATCCAGGGATTCACCGAGCAGGGAAGCTGCTCGGTGGCCTCTTGATGAGGGCTTTTGATCCTTAGCGTAGATGGGTAGGAAGTTACCCGCTAAGGATTGACTGAGCAGGGAAGATGCTCGGTGGCCTCTTGAGGAGGTCTTTTGATCCTTAGCGTCGGTAGGTAGAGGACTACCAGCCAGGGATTGACCGAGCAGGGAAGCTGCTCGGTGGCCTCTTGATGAGGGCTTTTGATCCTTAGCGTAGATGGGTAGGAAGTTATCCATTAGGGATTGACTGAGCAGGAAGATACTCGGTGGCCTCTTGAGGAGGGCTTTTGATCCTTGGCGTCAGTGGGTAGGGGACTACCAGCCTGGGATTGACCGAGAAGGGATGCTGCTCGGTGGCCTCTTGATGAGGGCTTTTGATCCTTAGCGTAGATGGGTAGGAAGTTACCCGCTAAGGATTGACCAAGCAGGAAAGCTGCTCGGTGGCCTCTTGATGAGGGCTTTTGATCTTTAGCGTCAGTGGTTAGGGAACTACCACCCAGGGATTGACCTAGCAGGGAAGCTACTCGATAGGCTTTTTATGAAGGCTTTTGATCCTTAGCGTAGATGGGTAGGGAGTTTACCCGCTAAGGATTGACCGAGAAGGGAAGCTGCTCGGTGGCCTCTTGATGAGGGCTTTTGATCCTTGGCGTCATTGGGTAGGGAACTACCAGCCAGGGATTGACCGAGCAGGGAAGATGCTCGGTGGCCTCTTGATGAGGGCTTAGACCCTAGCGTAAATGGGTAGGGAGTTACCCACTAAGGATTGACCGAGCAGGGAAGCTGCCCAGTGTCCTCTTGAGGATGTCTTTTGATCCTGGGCATCGGTGGGTAGGGGACTACCAGCCAGGGATTGACCGAGTAGTGAAGCTACTCGGTGGCCTCTTGATGAGGGCTTTTGATCCTTAGCATAGATGGGTATGATGTTACTCGCTACGGATTGACCGAGCAGGGAAGATGCTCGGTGGCCTCTTGAGGATGGCTTTAGATCCTTAGCGTCGGTGGGTAGGGGACTACCAGCCAGAGATTGACCAAGCAGGGAAGCTGCTCGGTGGCCTCTTGATGAGGGCTTTTGATCCTTAGTGTAGATGGGTAGGAAGTTACCCGCTAAGGATTGACCGAGCAGGGAAGATGCTCAGTGGCCTCTTGAGGAGGGCTTTGGATCCTTAGCATCGGTGGGTAGGGGATTACCAGCCATGGATTGACCTGGCAGGGAAGATGCTCGGTGGCCTCTTGATGAGGGCTTTTGATCCTTAGCGTAGATGGGTAGGAAGTTACCCACTAAGGATTGACCGAGCAGGGAAGGTACTCGGTGGCCTCTTAAGGAGGGCTTTTGATCCTTGACGTCGGTGGGTAGGGGACTACCAGCCTGGGATTGACCAAGAAGGAAAGCTGCTCGGTGGCCTCTTGATGAAGGCTTTTGATCCTTAGCATAGATGGGTAGGAAGTTACCCGCTAAGGATTGACCGAGAAGGGAAGCTGCTCGGTGGACTCTTGATGAAGGCTTTTGATCTTTGGCGTCGGTGGGTAGGAAACTACCAGCCAGGGATTGACCGAGCAGGGAAGCTGCTCGGTGGGCTCTTGATGAGGGATTTTGATCCTTATCTTAGATGGGTAGGGAGATACCCGCTAAGGAATGATCGAGCAGGGAAGCTGCTCGGTAGACTCATGATGAGGGCTTTTGATTCTTGGCGTCGGTGGGTAGGGAACAACCAGCCAGGGATTGACCGAGCAGGAAAGTTGCTCGGTGGCCTCTTGATGAGAGCTTTTGATCCTTAGCGTAGATGGGTAGGAAGTTACCCGCTAAGGATCGACCGAGCAGGGAAGCTGCTCGTTGGCCTCTTGATGAGGGCACTTTTTTTGTGTCGGTCCGTCTCCCTTGACCCGTAAATTCTGGGGAGAGAGACCGTCGAAGACAAAACGTGGCTGAGATGCGTGGGAAGGTGTGACTCTCCGTAGTGTGTTTCGTTCCAACTTCCATTTGGCCGTTTGGGGGCATTGTCGCCACGCGGCAGCCCTGGGTTGGAAAGTTTGAAAAGATCCCGTGAATTGTGCTGCCGCACGTGCAAACTTCGACCTTTTGGGATTTCGTTGGGGCTATAAATAGCGAAGGCATGTTGGTTATTTTTAGCTTTGCGTCCACGAAAAAATGGCAGGTTTCATTTACTCCATTCAAGAGATCATCTCTCGTGACGACGTCTACTTATACGATCAGGACAGCTCCGAGGAGACGTACCGGGCAGTGGTCCAGCGCATGGAGGAACAATTCGGCAATCTACTTCCCCGCCGATCATCCCTCCTTCAATTGCTCATGTATGCAATTTGGAGGATGTCGCCAGGGCTGCACAACGCCCTGTCCAAGGAACTTAAGGACGAGGCGGTTGACAAGATGCACTCGCTCCAGCACCATGGCCTAATCTCAAAAAGCAGGAGGGATCGTTCAGTGGCACTCGTTCAGGAGTGCTTTCAGCAAAGGCAGATCGCCGATGGCTGCCCGGCAGGTGCGATCTCTGGCCTTTCCATGGCATCGCGGGTCTGCGGGCAACATCAGATGGAGCGGGCTGAGGAAGCGAGGGCTCGACTGGCGGCAATCTACTCGGAGTACCACCTGCAGTGTTTTCTTCACCCTCTACCCCCTCTGTTGTAATACTTTTGTATATATTTTCATTTGTGTAAGGATGGGGAGCCCATAATACCTTTGATGAATAAAATTATTCTTTTGCGACGTGCTATTGTCTCCTCTTTATCCTCTTTGTGTGTTTGAGTATGTACATAAAACGAAACCAGGGACCTTTGAACCAAGGAAAAGGGAAACATATCGAAGAAGTTTCTCCTAATTCAGAAGACTTAAAAGAAAAATTACATCGCTTTGGTAAAGAAGAGACATATTCACTGATACAAATTTTGAAAATATATTTACTTGTACAATTTGAGCTTTTCGGTGTTGTAAGGTCGCAGAAGCTTGCTTCCTCCCGTGTCTTGCAAGTGATAGGCTCCTCCGGGCAATACTTCGGAGACGAGGAATGGGCCGTCCCACTTCGGGGAGAACTTGTGCAGCTTGCCTTGGTCTATGAATTCGTTCCGCCTTAGGACCAAATCTCCCATCTTGAAGGCGCGATGCTTGACTCTTGCATTGTAGTAGAGAGCAGTTTGCTGTTGATAAGCGGCGACTTTGATCTATGCCCGGTCCCGCTTCTCTAACAAGATGTCCAAATTAGTCGGAGCGCCGAGGTGTTTACTTCGTCGTCGAAGTGTTCGACTCTGTAACCGGGCAGTCCATTCTTTGTTGGGACCATCGCCTCGGTGCCGTAGCAGAGGCTAAAGGGGGTCTCTCCAGTAGGGGTCTTCTTCGATGTGCGTAAGGACCATAAAACCCAGGGTTGTTCCTGGACCCAGCTGCCCTGTCTTCCTTCTAGACGAGTTCGAAGACCTCGAATGGCGTTTCTGTTAGCGACCTCGGCCTGCCCGTTGCATTGAGGATGTGCGACCGCGGAAAACTTCATTAGTATGTGGTATTCGTTGCAGAATCCCTTGACTTTGTCGTTTTCAAAATTCGTCCCGTGGTCGGTAATAATACACCTCGGGATCCCGAATCAGAATATTATGTTGTTCTGCAGGAATTTGATGGTCGTGGTGGTGTCCAGTTTTCTGATTGGGACAGCCTCAATCTATTTCGTAAAATAGTCCACCGCGAAGAGGATGTATTTGTGCCCGCCCGTGCAAGTTAGGAGTTATCCTATCATATCCATCCCCCACTAGGAAAATGGTCAGGGGGAGGTGAGGGTCGTTAGCTCGGTAGCAGGAAGACGGGGTATACTGCCGTGGAGTTGGCAGCTTTTGCATCTTCTGACGAGTTTTTGAGCGTCTTGGTGAATCATCGGCCAATAGTACCCTTGAAGTAGTGTCTTCTGGACTAAGGTGCGGGCCTCATGATGCGCTCCACCGACCCCTTCGTGTATTTCATGCAGGACGTAGTCGGCTTCATGGGGGTCGACGCACTGAAGCAGAGGTTGCGTGTACGACTTCTTATAGAGGTTCCCATTGCTCCAGAAAAAATGGCGGGCTTTAGCTTGAAGGCAACGTGCTTCCCCTCGGTCCTCTGGGAGTGTACCCTCTTTCAGTAACTCTACAAGGGGCTTCCTCCAATCCTGGACTTCCACCTGAGTAGCGTATATTTGTAGTGTTGCCTCCATGTCTTCCACGCTGGGCCGTGGCAAGAGTTCGAAGGGGATATTTCTCTTATTATTAGCCGTATAGGAGGAGGCTAGCTTGCTTAGGGCATCGGCCTGGGCATTTAGGTGCTGAGGAATCTGCTCCACTTGAATTTCGTCAAATTTTTTTCGTAGTCTCTGTACCTCGGCTAAGTACTTTACCATTAGCGGCTCCTATGCCTCGAAGCGGCCGGTCACTTGGCCCACGAATAGGGCGAAGTCGCTGCGAATTCGGATCATCTTCAGCCCCACCCCAGAGGCTATTCGAAGTCCAGCTAGCAAGGCTTCGTACTCTGCGGCGTTGTTTGATGCTCTGAACCCGAGCTTCAAAGAGTACTCCATCTCTGCCTCGTTCGGGCCTCGAATGATAAGGCCGGCACCGCTCCCCTCCTTGGTAGAGGATCCATCGACATAGAGGTCCCAATCGGGGACGGAGTCAGGCCCTTCCTCGATCGAGGGTCGGGACACAGGGACGGGTGCTGACACTGCCTCCTTGTTGGGGATAGTACATTCGACAACGAAATCTGCCAGGACTTATGCTTTGATGCTTTCCTAGGGAGGTATTTGATGTCGAATTGAGATAATTCCCACCTCCATTTCTCAAGACGACCAGACGATTCGGGGGAGGCGAGAATAGCCCCAATAGGCCGCTCGGTGAGGACGAGGATGGTGTATGCCTGGAAGTAGTGTCGTAGCTTCCTTAAGGAGACGATAAGCGCCAAGACAATCTTCTCTATGGCCGGGTACCTTGTTTCCGCGTCCTTAAAGACGTAGCTCACGTAGTAGACCGGTTTCTATGCTCCTTCGACTTCTTAGCCGAGCACCGAGGCGGCAGCATGATCGAACACCGCAAGGTATAGCAGCAGCTCGTCTCCTTCGGCAGGCCGGGTGAGCAGTGGGGGAGTTGCCAGGTGCACCTTTAGTTGTTTGAAAGCATTCTGACAATCCTCCGACCAATCGAACTTTGGGATTTTCTTCAGGGCTTTAAAGAACGGGAGACACTTTTCCCCGAACCTTGACATGAGGCGACTAAGGGCAGCCACTCTCCCCGTGAGTCGCATGATCTCCACGTTGCTCTTTGGCGTAGCCATGTTGAGGATGGCACTGATCTTCTTTGGGTTAGCCTCAATTCCTCGGTGGGTGACCATAAACCCGAGGAATTTCCCACTGGTGACCCCGAACGTGCTTTTGGCGGGATTCAACTTTATTTTGTACTTGCAGAGGATGTCGAATGTCTCGCCAAGATCTTTGGCGTGCTCGTCCGACGAGGTCGATTTTACGAGCATGTCGTCAACGTAAACCTCCATGTTCCTCCCGATCTGCGTTTTGAACATTCTGTTGACCAGGCGCTGGTATGTAGCTCCGGCGTTTTTAAGGCCAAAGGGAATCACTTTGTAGCAGTATACCCCCGATCCGTTGTGAACGCGGTAAGATCCTCATCTGCAGGATTCATACGGATCTGGTTGTAGCCAAAGAAAGCATCCATGAAGCTGAGCAACTCGTGGCCTGCTGAGCTGTCAACAAGCTGATCTATCCGAGGGAGGGGATAGTTGTCTTTCGGGCAGGCCTTGTTGAGATTTGTGAAGTCGACGCACATGCGCCACTTTCCGCTTGCTTTTTTAACCATAACCACATTCGCTAGCCATTCCGTGTAGGCCACATTTCGAATGAAGTTGGCTGCAAGCAACCTATCGACTTCGTCCTCAATCGCCTTTTATTTGTGTTGTATATAGTACCCTCAAAGTCAATTATTGGATCCCAGGCACGTGATTGCAATGATTGAGGGAGGACCTATACCGGTAGGACAGTTTTACTCAAGATGATAGTATGCTATCTGGTTTGTATTTATCAACGTGTACATGCTTCAGGTAACATTACAGATCACTATTACATGTTGATAGAGCCCATAGGATTCTTTCTTGACTACCAGCAGTATGATGGCGATCATATACGTGAGAGTTGGGTAGTCTATAAGTACATCCTTAAAGTGTCCCTAGTCGTGGGAGTTTCGAGACTGGGCATCGATACTCCATGAGTAGACTAGTGTATACGGATCGAGACCCCGACGAGGGGCAATGGCCGGTCTCACAAGCCATTGGTGTTAGTTGGTTCACCTAAGACGTATATAGGTGCTTATTGGGTTATGAGTACACTGGACAGGACTCGCCGGGAACATGCTAGTTGGTATTATACCTGTCGTCAGATAGCAGTTCCCTGGTGACATGTCTACAGGTTAGTCTATCGATCTGAGATCGTCATTTGTCTCGTGTGAGTTCCGCTGTGCTTTGATTACTACCCTACCACGGCTCAAAGGAGTCGTGCAAACAGGTTTTAGTTGGGTACAGTCGCGAACCACATGGAGGCAGTGAGCGGATCGGCATGGGATTCGTCTCTCCCGGTAATGGGGGTGAGATCGTGCTGTGTCTGGAGAGCCATTACACAAAGTCCCTAGCCAAGGCAAGCGAGATTTACTGATAAGTATTCCATTAGTATCTCAGGGTGTTCTGGGCTACCCTCCGACACGACTTATACCGCTATTGAGGGTCTGACGTTTACCAGCCCCTTAGGCCCGATATACGATACTCATAGACGAACGGACCAGACTGTACGAATATTTTCACTGACAGGCTCAGTAGGGTTTCATGGTGAGTTCTCTCATCGGCCTCCCTTTTGCTCAATACCTTTGCAGCCATTACGTATAGCTAGTACCACTGACGTACTTGTGGTTAAACCCACTGCCAACGTATTGATGAGCCTTTAGAGTCCCCCACAGAAAGTTTCCTAAGTTCGGGAGAAACGTTGTAGAGGCCGTATGGTTTTATGGAAGGGTTCGATCATATACGTGCACTTGTGCACGGATCATGATCGGACGGATCATACTAGTGGGCTTTGGTTTAAGCCGGATCATAGTATTAGATTGTTGGATTATTTTCGTCTCATTGTATTCGTATTTAGTCGGAATGCGGATGCAGGTATGTATATACAGGTGAGGGGTATTCTTGTGATCCGTCACGAGTTTACTTTAGAAGATGTCATTCTATTTATTGTTTTAAACATTTGGATTAATATTTATTAAGTGGAAATTGTGAGTGCAAGTCATGATCAAGAGCATTAAATATGGCATGTGCTTGTTTGGTGACTCGTGGTGTTATTTTTTGTGCCATATCCAATCTCTTGATTGATTATTGTGTGGGATTGATATGTGGGGAGAGAGAGGGCAACCACTATGAGTTGGGGTTTGCTCTTGAGATTTCATGAGAGCTCTCACATTCTATTTCACACAATAAGCAAGCTCTTTTCTTCACTAGCTTTCTTCTTGGGCTCACAACTTCCATCAATGGCTTCTTCTTCTTCAACCTCCACTCTATCCCTCTCATGTGTTGAGAATCCTAGAGTGTCATGAGACAAAATAATCACACACTATCTCTACTTCATTTTGGACATGTCGGCTAGAAAACTTCATGTCCGAGTTGCTTCGGTTTGAAGCGGGAGCCCGTATAAAGAATCATTGACGTGGAGCCACTTCGACAAGCGAGATCGAACAGCGTACTTCATTGGAGCAGCGCGAGGAGCTTAGAAAGAGGTTGAAGACCAAAGGACACGGATTGATCTGTATAATCTTTCTAAACTCTTTTATAGTTTTCTAGTTTACGGTTAATGGAACGATCCGGGTTTTAAGTTTGCGTTAGCACCATTTTGAAAAAGTTTTGTTCCGCATTTTTCCTCGGATAGACGGCCGGGGTGCTACCGTAGACTTACAGTTTGATCGGAGCGAAACTTCGTTTCTTCTGCCTGACGGGTCGGGCCGTCGGGTCAACCCTAAGCTTGTGTGAGATTACCTTAGGGTTGATCCCGGGCATGTCGGCAGGCGCCCAGGCGAACACGTCCGAGTTTCCTCGGAGAAAGTGGATCAAGTCTTCCCGCCGGGTTCCTATTAAGAGGGATCCGATATGGACAGTTCGCTCATTGTTCCCCTCGAAGAGGGAGACCTCTGTTAGCGCCTCCAATAGGGCCCCTCGGATTTCTTTTTGACCCGTGGAAATCACCCACGCTTCCAAGCTCATCGCATCGCACCTCAAAGGTGGTTGTCATTGTGAAGAAAATCTTGGCAATTTGTTGGTTCCCGCAGGCCCGTCCTATTCCCCCTTGATCCAATAGAAACTTGATCGTAAGGTGGTAGGTCAAGATTTAGGCCCGAAGGGAGTTTAGCGTCGGGCACCCTAGGAGGATGCTGTAGGACGAGGGAATCCTAGCGACGATGAACTCCACTGGTACGGTTCTCGTACGGCCCGCCTCCCCAATGTTAAGGAAGAGGGTAACCACTCCTTCCTCCAGGATAAAGTAGTTAGTAAACCCCGACAGAATGTAGGTGGTTGGCCGCAGGTATGACGGGCCGAGCCCCATACGTAGGAAGCAGTCATAGAAAAGGATGTCCGCCGAGTTTCCTGAGTCGACCAGTATCCTTTAGACCTCATAGCAGTGAACCCATGCTGTAATCATGAGGGGGTCGTTGTGAGGCAAGGATATTCCGTGGAGGTCTTCGTCAGTGAAGGTGATGGGCTCAGCTGCTTTTTTTCTTCTTCCGGAGCTGGTCGCTGGTTTCATCGACTAGTAGGAGGTGGCGAATCTCGCCGGCTCCATATACCCCCCCCGAAGAGATGACCATGATTTGGCTAATCGTTAATTCGTTGGGAGGGGGTGGTTTTCTTGTTCCCGGTCTGCTTGTCGTTTTTCCCGCAGGTACTTTGAAGGGTTACCTATGACGGCAGCAAGGTTTCGGGAGGCATCGTCCATGCCAAAATAAAATTTTGTCGTTTTAGCTAACCCTAATCATAGATCGTTTACTAGAAGTAATACGGAATCGATATGCAAACACTTTGCAATAAGTAAAGAGAGCAAGGAATACAACCTTTATAGACCGGTCCTTCACTTCAATAGCTTCGTGTAGTAGTCCCCTTCGCTGCGATCGTAAACTCCGGACTCTAGAATGGCTCCATGAAGAAACGAACATGCTTGCTTCGATGACTTCGAGGCTGAAGATGATCTACGTTGAGGAGACACTAACCTAAGCAATTTCTTCACTAGGTCAAGAACATTATGAAGAGAACACCCAATACTAAATAGCAAGTAGTATAGGATGATGAAGTAGGAAGTGGGCTCACATTAGAATTGATTTTTTCACACTTTTTCTCATAACTCCATTAGAGCTAGAAAGCTTTTGAGGAGGAAGAAGAAGAAGATGATGAACTCAAGTGAATAATTCATCCAAATGAATTATTGCACCCATGGTTGAGTTAAGCCCTCATGCTTAACTCATGTAGAGAATAAATTCATGGCTATGGTTAAGGGTTGGATCAAGTAAAATATCCTAAGGAATGACAAAAGAGTGGACTTTGTTAAAGTTCTACAAGCTTCTCCAAGCTTGAAAACTTTGACCAAGTCTTTTGCTCTTTTGTAATAACTTAAGAAATAATCAAAACCATAATTTAACCCTAGCATGGTATAAGTCTCATACACCCATCTTGCATGTATCATCAAGTATGACACAATCCATGTACACAAATATACATATCACATATATACAATGTGCACATCAAATGAGAAAAGAAATCATTAGTGAGCTAAATATTAGTTAATGTAATATAATATGTCAAATATGTAATTATATATTAAATTATCAAATCAACTCTTGATTTAATAATCCGGCTATATCACATATAACCGACTAATATCAAATGCAACATCTTATCGAATCAACGCTTGATCCAATAACTCGGCTATATCGCATATAACCGACCAATGTCACAAATCGCGAGAATAGAATACGGTATCTCATATCGTATCAATCTCGGTCCCGCACATATCACATATGTGCTCCTACTCCGTTTCGCTTGAGCCAGGAAACCCCTGTGTAGGACTCTAAAAACTCTTCAATACGCCGGCAGTAGGTGATGATCATATCAAACACCCACAAGCAGCAAGCGGTCTGCTAAACGTAACGGCTACCCAGGTATTGGGCGATCAGAAGATCAACAAGCAAGCCTGCTCACACTCCTGCGAATACAATCAGTAACACTACCGTACAGTCCGGTCTCTTCGTCTGATATGTCGTATATCTCGTCTAGGGGTGGTAAACATCAGACCCCAGTAACTCGATAAGTCATGTCGATATGAGGCTCATAACGGGTCGAGAAACTACTGATAACACTTACCAGTATATCTCTGAAGCTGCCTTGGCCAAGGACTTCCTGTTATAGCCAATCGAGCACTGCTCAACATCAACTCCCTATACCGGGAGAGACAAAATCCCTCCTATCGCTCATTGCCTCCATGTGATTCGGGACTGTACCCAAAAGCCACCGTTTTGCACGTTCTCTTGAACGTGGTAAGGTGGAAATCAAAGCACAGTGGGAATCACACAAGACTCTATGACGATCTCGGGTCTACAGACTAACCTGTACTAGTGTCACCAGAGAACTGCCATCTAACGTAAGGTATAATACCATCTGGGAGTTCTCGGCGAGTCTGTCCAGTGTACCCAGTCTCCACTGAGCACCCGTATACTGTCTCTGATGTCAAACACCAATGAATATGGGATCATCCAACGCCCATCTACATGGTTCGAGAAGCTATATGCTAGTCTACTCTGGTATATCGATGCCCTGTCTCGATACACCTACGACTAGGAACATTTGAAGATTGTACTTAACGACTACTCTGTCCCCACTAGTATGATCTGCATCGTAATCCTGGTAGTCAAGTACTCATCCTAAGGGCTTTATCAACATGTAACATAGAAACAATCAGAGTACATGTTAAGATAAAGTGCAACCAGATAGCATATTATCGTGTCGAGCAAGAAAGTCCTCCCTATATATGTCCAAGCATCCACTACAATATACATCGTATGTACAGTAATGGCCTCTAGGGCATACATATCACTAACAATCTCCCACTTACACTAGGGCCATCTGTTGTAGTATCTAATACCCAACAATCAGCAGTGGTTGAAGTATCTCATACTCAACCATCCTATAAAAGTCTCTACTGGGAAATAGGCCTATGTGAGTGGATCCACACTGTTGTCCTCTGTGTCTACTCCCCTAACCTCGATCTCCCTGGAGATAATCCATCTCCATGATCAGGTGATACTGCCTAATAATATGTCCGGATCACTGATGGGATGGGGGTTCCTAGGCATAAGCCACAACTCCATTGTCACACAATGGTAGGAACGAAATTCATCTCATGAACTAATATACATCCAAACTACCTCTTTGGCCGCATCCTTGGTAGCAATGTATCCATCCTTTATCGTCTAGTATGTCACGGTATCTAGCTTAGAACTCTTCCAATATATCGTCCCTCCACTGAGGGTAAAGACAATGCCTGTGACTGACATTCAGTCGACCTTACCATCCTGGAAGCTATCCAGTGATTCTCCCCAGGATCGATTGATACCATCTAACTACACCAAGTGAGAATCCTAACATCCATTTAGATCTATCTCATAGATCCAAAATCCAGGATTTTAGGAGGTATCACCTTGATCCTATATGGAGAATCCTTGTGATAAGAGGAGATTGACCGAGCGTAGCATAGGAAACTCCTTCCCTATCAAGAGTATGCCATCCACGTACTATACGAGGATCACCACCATACTCCCTACTACCTTTTTGTATATACAAGGTTCATCTACCATTTTGATGAAGTCAAACTCTTTGACTACCATATCAAAACAGATATTCCAACTCCGCGATACCTGCTTTAACTCATAAAGCAACTTGCACACATTTCCGCTGCTCCCACTGTCTAAGAAGCCCTCTGGCTGTGTACTTATAAACACTCTGTTCTAAATCACTATTTAGAAAATCGGTCATAACACCCAACCGCCAGAAATCGTAGACATGGTATGTAGCAATGGCAAGTAGGATCCGGATGGACTTAAGCATAGGAACTAGAAAAGGTTTCATCATTATCCACACCTGGTCGATGACGAGAACCTTTTACAACTAGTCTTAGCTTTGAAAGTCTCAACTTTTCCATGTATACCTAGTAATCTTCTCAAGATATACTTGCTCCTGATGGGGATTTAACCCTTCAGATAAAGCAACCAAAGTCCATACTTTGTTAGTGTATATGGATTCCATCTCAGATTGCTTAACATCCAGCCATTCTCACAGAGTCCCCACTCTTGATGGCCTGCTCGAAACTAGTTGGGTCATCATCTCATGATGCAATCCTTGCTCCTACTGTCATAAAGAAACCGAAGTATCTCTCAAGTGGATGAGGAACCCTACTAGATCGGCGGAGGGGCTGAGGTTCATCAGGAAAACTATTGAATCCTCCGGGTTTACCAAATCATCAGCTGCAGTTTGTATAGCTGGAATTCCTTCCAGTTCTACCTCATGTCCACTAATTTCTTCACAAGAAATTCCCTTTCAAAAAGGTGGCATGCTGAGAAACAAAACACCTTTTGTTTCTCAATTTGGTAGAAGATATTCCCTTACGAATGCTTGGGATATCCAGCAAACATCCACAGAACTGACCTTGCCTCAAGGTTGTCCGGATTTTGCTTTTGACATAAGCCGGACAACCCCAAATCTTAACAACCTTAAGAGATGGACTCTTCCCATACCATATCATATATGGAGTGGTAGGCACCTGATTTGGTTGGAACCCTATTCAATAGGTATGCAGCTTCTCAAGTGCATAACCCCCAAAAGGAAATAGGTAACTCAGTAGTACTCATCATAGAGCACACCATATCACATAGGGTGTGATTGCTCCGCCCCGATATACCATCGTGATGTGGTGTATACGGAGGAGTAATGCTGAGAGAGAATCTCATTCTCTTTTAGAATAGTTCAGGAATTCCGTGCTCAAGTATTCTCCTCCTTGATCTTATCTAAGGACATAATACTTATACCCGTTTTGGTTCTCTATTTCTAACTTATATTCTTTGAATATCTCAAAAGGATCAAACTTGTATTTCAACAGGAACATATGTCTGAATCTTGAGAGATCATCAGTGAATGTAATGAATGTAAGTCTACGGTAGCGCCCCGGCAGTCTACAGACGCCAAATGCGGAACAAAAACTTTTTAACTGGTGCTATCGTATACTTTAACCCGATTCTGCCATTATTGCTAAACTAACAAACTGTAAAGAGTGTAGAAAGGTTATACCGAACGATCCGAGTCCTTCGTTCTTTAACCATCATCCCACGCTCCGTTGTGGCTGCTCCGATCTCGTCGATCTCCGATCTGCTCGTCCAGGGGGCACCACGTCGATTATTCTTTAAACGGGCTCCCGCCTCTGACTTGAGGCAACTCGGTCGTCAAGTTTGCTAAAAGAGACGACCAAGAATGATGTAGAGAATGAGTAGATGACTTTGTCTCGCTTCGTCCAAAACCATGGACGAACGGTTAATGAAGTTGCCGTGGGAATCGGGTGATGGAATGAAATGAGCTGTGAAATTCCATACACCCCAAAATCTATCATATCTTTTGTAACAAAATGAAAACATCAAGTGAGTGAGGAGGAGGAGAGGCGGCCGGCCACTTATATGGAGGAGGAGGGTGAGTGTAGGAGCAATCAAGGAGGTGACCATAATAAGAAGCTTATCCTCACAAAATATCAAGAACAAATATCTTAAGGAAAACAAGAATCATTGAAATCAAAGCATGAGTCATAATCCTTGTCACCACTTTCTAGAAACTTCTAGAACCTTCTAGAAGCATGACTCACTCTCATCCAAGAAAAGATAAATCCGTCTTTAACCGAATGTTAAAAGACGGCTGATAGAAAACTGGAAACTGGCAACTTCCAAAAGTGATCCTGAAACGACTTTCAGGATAACCCCGTAACTGTATAAATATACCCGTATTTGTATTACGACCGAATACAAATGCATCTGAGACAAAGATATTATACCTACTCAATATAATACTCGGATCCGGCTTAAACCAAAGCCGACCAGTATCATCTGCCCGAAAAATAACACGTGCGTAAACGCACGTGCATTTTTCGAACTCTGCCATAAAACCATACGGCCTCTACAACGTTTCGCCCGAACTTGGGAAACTGTCTGTGGGGGACTCTAATGACTCGTCAGTACCCTTGCAGTGGGTTTAACCACAAACCGTCAGCGGCACTAGCTATGCGTAACGGCTGCCCATGGACTGACCTCAAGGGAGGCTGATGAGCGAACTCATCCAGAAACCCTACAGAGCCTAACAGTGACAATGTATATACAGTCCGGTCCGTTCGTCTATGAGTATCGCATATCTGCCTAGGGGGCTAGTAACGTCAGACCCCCAATAGCAGTATAAGTCGTGTCGGAGTGTAGCCCAATAACACCCTGAGATACTACTGGAGTACCTACCAGTAAATCTCCTGCCATGGCCATGGACTTTGTGTAATGGCTTTCCTAGACACAGCACGATCTCGCCCCCAATACCGGGATAGACGAATCCCATGCCGATTCGCTCACGTGCCTCCATATGGCTCGGGACTGTACCCAAAAGCTACCTGTTTGCACGACTCCTTTGAGCCGTGGTAGGGTAGAAATCAAAGCACAGTAGGAACTCACACGAGACAAATGATGACCTCAGGTCGATGAACTAACCTGTACACATATCACCAGGGAACTGCTATCTGACGATAGATATAGTACTAACTAGCAGATTCCCGGCGAGTCCTGTCCGGTGTACTCATAACCCAATGAGCACCTGTATACATCTTAGGTGATCCAACTGACACCAGTGGCTTGTGAGACCGGCCACCGCCCCTCGTCGGGGTCTCAACTGTATACACTAGTCTACTCCGGAGTATCGATGCCCTGTCTCGAAACTCCCACGACTAGGGACCACAATTAAGGATATGCGTATAAACTACCCAACTCTCACGTATATGATCGCCATCATACAGTTGGTAGTAAAGCAAGATCCTAAGGGCTCTATCAAAGTGTAACATGTAATCGGTCACCTGAACATGTACACGACTGATAAAGGCAAACCAGATAGCATACTATCATCTCGAGTAAGACTGTTCTACCGGTATAGGTCCTCCGCAATCATTGCAATCACGTACCTACGATCCAATAATTGACTATGAGGGCACTATCTCCAACAATGAAGTACAAAGAACCAGTCCTGGCATGTGTAGAAAGGAGACCTACATACATCAACATGTATCAATCCCAAGAGTTCACCAACTTTTTCTCTGTTTCCAATAAACGGAGCTATGGTCATCTTATCTTTGTGACATGACTGGCAAGTTTCACAAGATGTAAATTCAAACAGATTTAAATATGTATCTAAATGTAACTTAGCTAGTCTGGTCGCATTGATATGACCTAGTCTATAATGTCTTAAGAAGGATTCGTTCATTTCTGAACTCTTCCTCTTGTGTGTGTTCTGTACGTTAAGAACTGTAGTTTGATTTAGAACGTATATGCTTTTAGATAATGTGCCTGAACCGATCAATTCTTGATATAGGAAAATGTTCACAACATTATCCAACAATACAAAATTATATCCTTCTTTACTAAATAAAGAGACTGATATGATGTTGTATATCAGGTTTGGTATCTAATAACATTCGTTCAGAATCAATGTATTTGGTAATACAGGGTGATAACTGCCAACAATCTTGGCTGCAACACTTGCACCATTTCTAACTCTTGAAACTTATCACCCATTCCCAGTTCTCTACCTTTCTGTAGCCCATGTAACAGATTACATATGTGGGATCCTGATACGGTATCTCATACCCAGGACGTAAAGGAAACTGAGAAATAGTTCTCTGTAATGAACACAACCAAAGAAGATGCATCAGCATGCACTTTCTTCATTTGGGTGGCACGGGAATTCTGGTAATCCCCTATTTCCTGCTTGGTCTTATCATAATTATAAGTTGGAGCGGGACCAACGTTCCTCAGTGCAGTATAACAAGCGGGTTCGGTCAATACATCCATATTATTATCTTGATTAAGGCGTGATATGGTCGCTACCTGGAGAGAGAGAGAGAGAAGAAAACACTCAGCGTATGCTCTTGCAAGATTAGATTGGTTATTAATATATCTAATCAGGATGGTTCCCACTGTTTTAGTCATATCTTCCTTCAAACCCTAAAAGAAAAGACTAGCCGGAATTAATTACACCCTACAAGTTCGCCAATCTTTCAGCCAGGCCAGTGCCGGTACTTTGAGGGAGGTTCCCCGTGCTTTTGTACGGACCTAATTAAAATAAACCTTGTTTTACCAGGGGGGTAACCCCGTTGACACCTTTCTAGACACCTACTTGATCGGCTAATTGTAATGTGTAAAATTCTCCCAGGAGTAACTCTTACTCGCAGTGGGTATCGGGATCCAACTATCTCATTGGAGGTATGCAATCTCATTGCAAATTTCTACACTTGAAATTCCCGATAATATTTTACCCCTAGCGTCCTATGACCTTGACGCAGGCCAACAAACCATAGTCCGCTAGTCAAGTTCAACCCGTACATTTCCCGATTGAATTAAACCCACCCGCACGACCCTTGACGCAGGCCAACAAAGTCGCACGACTACCCTAACTCAATCGCATCATATGCTTTAGGAGATAAGCATAAATAGCTACCGAACACTACGCCTTGACGCAGGCCAACAAACGTAGTACGAATACTATGAAGTACTTATCTGAAATGACGGAGGGCTACGACGGGTTTTTAAGAAAACCCTTTGCATAATGAACTTGATATCGTTGTAAATCAAATGATTTATAATGGAGTGTTTTTGAGGCCTTTGCTAGTTTCGCTAAAGAGGTCACTCCCGGTGAAAGGATCGTTGGCTCTTTACTTATCGAATAAGGTGCAGGATATTTCACAAATACCACTATGCAAAGCTAGAACTAGAAAAGCAATCAAAAGACAAAACCGAGGGTTGTATCATCTACTAGTTATTGCTGAAGAGGTCACTCCCGGTGAAGGGATCTCGGCTCTTTCCTCATCGAATAAGGTGCTGAATGTTCTACAAGGAACACCGCTATGCAAAGCAACAACTAGAGCTACCTGTTTTTGAAAATTCGATTCTACAACATCTTTATGTTTATTTTCTTTCATTAATCTCATTAATGAAGTCCCATCATTTTAAGTTACCTAAACATCACAGATAAATACAACGTACGCTTATGCCATCCGCATTCGCCTCGATGTCCCCTCATGCACCGTTAGGTTAGGTAACTAACGGCAGAGCGGGGCAGTGCTAGCGCAAGTGTAAAACATAAGAAACGTCTATATAATATATCACATATACTATATCCTGTATCCATCTCAACATATCAAATGATCACGTCATAGATATCTCAGCAGAAGAACAACATATGAAATATTGGATATACTAGGATTTCCGTGTTTTAAATTAAGCCTGTATGAAACAAGGATTCCACAGTCGTGATGAATATCCAATCCCACACCCCTAGACCCCTACGAGAGCGTCAAGAAACCCTACCAATTCTAGAGTTAGGAGACCCGGTCTCGACTCCTCGAGATGGTCTCCCACTGGAGCCTAGAACCCAGTTACTTGTGCTCCCCGCCTTGGGTCTATCCTAATGCGGAAAATTAAATAATATACAATGGTGACATCATCCTCAACCCGGAAGTGTCCCGATAAAAGAATATTACATACAATGAATTTTACATGAATGAAAATGAAAAACTCTCATCTCACATAAAACCCCCGGCTATTCAAAATACGACGATCCAATATAACATATCACAGCAACACATAACATCACATGTCATCAACGTAAGTAAATATGCGTATCCCAATTGTCGTTGACATATAGCACCGAAACCGGCGATACACCACATATTACACTTACGGTCTCAGAAAATAAAGTGAAAAACTACAACAGTTGGAATCCGCAACCACCTTAGACATCACAGGCCTAACCAAATGAATTCTTTAGACATCGCATGCCTAACAATTATAAACCCCGCATTTTAGTCTCGATCTCAAAAACACTTTTCAATATCTGGTCGGGCAATTCAACAAGATTCCCGACAACTTGATCAAATGCTCGTCGGAAACTTTAATAGACGGCCGCACCCCCGATGCCGTTGACGAAGTGCACTAAGGCGGAACACCGCTGCCGCGAGCACCCAAACGGATGCTTTTGGCGACGGGGTTCTCCTACAGTTACTTGGTCGGGGCTATGGGGCATGGCTATCTATTAAGTTTATCCGGTGAGTATCCGCGTACGCTACGTGATTGCGATGGACTTTTGATCACATCAAAATCTCGTGGCAACCGATCATCTGAGACTAAACTGCTAGATTTATAACATTCAAATTAGTTATCTCATAACTACATGTGGATTCCAAATATTGTATCCCATCACATAATATCCGGAAGATGATAAACTCTTCGATCAATTCATCAAAGTCCCACAATTTCCCGACGACTCAACACTTGAGCACAGTTTTAATAATACCCAGAAGATGCCACAGTACCTATGAACCAGCCGTAGAAAGGTCAAACCAACGCCTCACATGTGACAACGCTAAACTACCACAAACCCTGGGGTTCAAGTGGCGATTTTGACGGCCACATAATCGAGTTAAGGTTTACGTTCTTCTAGAGGGTCCAAAGAATCACTTGCATATTTTTCCGAATACGTTAAACTTGGAAAAATGGGATTTTGACATTCGATCGAACTTTTTAACTTCTCCTAGACAATATGTGAATAACCCGAAACAATATTAAAACTACGAATACGAAACACTCCGAGTTGCCTTTGCATTGAGTTAATCATCACATGAAAAAGTAGCAAAAATAAACAACACCTGAAATACCAAAACCTTAAGCACAGAGCATGAAAAAAATTTGGGACCCTGAATCCACCCCCAGGCCGGCCTCCTCGGTTCTGCACTTGTTTGAAAAAATTTTGGAGCTCATTTTAAAATCGACAGAAACATCGTTTTAGTATTTCAAGTTTCGGAGATCGTTTCATTTTCGTAATCTAACATTATCCGTATTATTTTCTAGCATGGCTCTGATACCACTGAATGGTTACCTACGACGGCAGCAAGGTTTCGGGAAGCATCGTCCATGCCAAATAAAAAAATTTCCACTTTAGCTAACCCTAAATATAGATCGTTTACTAGAAATAATACGGAATCGATATGCAAACACTTTCCAATAAGTAAAGAGAGCAGGGAATACACCTTTGTAGACCGGTCCTTCACTTCAAAAGCTCCGTGTAGTAGTCCCCTTCGCTGCGATCGTAAACTTCGGACTCTAGAGAGGCTCCATGAAGAAACGAACATGCTTGCTTCGATGACTTCGAGGCCGAAGATGATCTACGTCGAGGAGACACTAACCCAAGCTATTTCTTCACTAGGTCAAGAACTTTATAAAGAGAATACCCTATACTAAATGGAAAGTAGTAGAGGATGATGAAGTAGGAAGTAGGCTCACTTTAGAATTGATTTTCTCGCACTTTTTCTCATAACTCCTTTAGAGCTAGAAAGTTTTTGAGGAGGAAGAAGAAGAAGAAGATGAACTCAAGTGAATAATTCATCCAAATGAATTATTCATGGTTGAGTTAAGCCCTCAAGCTTAACTCATGTAGAGAATAAACGCATGGCTATGGTTAAGGGTTGGGTCAAGTAAAATATCCTAAGGAATGACAAAAGAGTGTACTTTGTAAAAGTTCTACAAGCATCTCCAAGCTTGAAAACTTTGACCAAGTCTTTTGCGCTTTTGTAATAACTTAAGAAATAATCAAAACCCTAATTTAACCCTACCATGGTATAAGTTTCATACACCCATCTTGCATGTATCATCAAGCATGACACAATCCATGTACACAAATATACATATCACATATATACAATGTGCACATCAAATGAGAAAAGAAATTATTAGTGAGCTAAATATTAGTTAATGTAATATAATATATCAAATATATAATTATACATTAAATTATCAAATCAACTCTTGATTTAATAATCCGGCTATATCACATATAACCGACTAATATCAAATGCAACATCTTATCGAATCAACGCTTGATCCGATAACTCAGCTATATCGCATATAACCGACCAATGTCACAAATTGCGAGAATAGAATACGGTATCTCATATTGTATCAATCTAGGTCCCACACATATCATATATATGCTCCTACTCCATTTCGTTTGAGCCAGGAAACCCCTGTGTAGGACTCTAAAGACTCGTCAATACGCCGGCAGTTGGTGATGATCATATCAAATACCCACAAGCAGCAAGCGGTCTGCTAAACGTAACGGTCACCCGGGTATTGAGCGATCAGAAGATCAACAAGCAAGCCTGCTCACACTCCTGCGAATCCAGTCAGTAACACTACCGTACAGTCCGGTCTCTTAGTCTGATATGTCGCATATCTCGTTTAGGGGTGGTAAACGTCAGACCCCAGTAACTAGATAATTCATGTCGATATGAGGCTCATAACGGGTCGAGAAACTACTGATAACACTTACCAGTATATCTCTGAAGCTGCCTTGGCTAAGGACTTCCTGTTATAGCCAATCGAGCACTGCGTAACATCAACTCCCTATACCGGGAGAGACGAAACCCCTCCTATCACTCATTGCCTCCATGTGATTCGGGACTGTACTCAAAAGCCACCGTTTTGTACGTTCTCTTGAACGTGGTAAGGTGGAAATCAAAGCACAATGGGAATCACACAAGACTCTATGACGATCTCGGGTCTACAGACTAACCTGTACCAGTGTCACCAGAGAACCGCCATCTGACGTGAGGTATAATACCATCTGGGAGTTCTCGGCGAGTCCGTCCAGTGTACCTAGTCTCCACTGAGCATCCGTATACTGTCTCTGATGTCGAACACCAATGGATATGGGATCATCCGTCGCCCATCTACATGGGTCGAGAAGCTATACGCTAGTCTACTCTGGTATATCGATGCCCTGTCTCGATACACCTACGACTAGGAACATTTGAAGAATGTACTTAACGACTACTCTGTCCTCACTAGTATGATTTGCATCATAATCCTGGTAGTCAAGTACTCATCTTAAGGGCTTTATCAACATGTAACATAGAGTCAATCAGAGTACATGTTAAGATAAAGTGCAACCAGATAACATACTATCATGTCGAGTGATTATCGTATTTTCCCGGATTGTGTGTAAAAGCAAGTATCGAATCAA
Organism: Agapanthus africanus; assembly: GCA_030015575.1. Classification (NCBI taxonomy): domain Eukaryota; kingdom Viridiplantae; phylum Streptophyta; class Magnoliopsida; order Asparagales; family Amaryllidaceae; genus Agapanthus; species Agapanthus africanus. Next base: position 57,618,999 of record JASDDO010000018.1, on the reverse strand, counting down.
TTGTTTCCCGATGTCGGTTTCATGTGATCGATAACAGTATGTTGTATCGGTATTTAGAAAATTGTATAAAGAAATCACAATCAAAAAATTATATTTGACCGCAATCAATAACGGTGTCGTGTAGATTTCGTTAGCAAGTGCGGATCGTCCACAGGGATTGTGCGATTCGTTTCTGTATTTAATTTGTTTGAATCGAAAAGTTAATCGAAAAGGAAAGAAAACATGATTCAAGAATTTATTGATTGATTCAGGTGTCACGATGTTTAATCAAGAATAAAAAACTGATAAAAAAATCAAGAATCGGTGTTTCGATGATATTTCCAACCAAAATGTCAAGAATTTAAATGAGGCTCGTAGGAATCGATTGGATCTATAGACGTGATGTAATTTCAAGATTTCGTGTTCTTGTCCTTCGAAGGATTGATACTAGATTGATGATGATCGACGAGAGTTAGTGCTTTCTTGATGAAACTAGGGTTTTATCTTTTAAACCCTTGTTCTTTCGTTGATATCATTTGCATTCTAGCCTCTAACAATTTCAAGAAACGATCGTAACTCCCCAATCTCGAGCGATATCAATCAAGAAAGCATCGCAACGAATTGGGTCGTCGATTCTTGAACTTGTTAGGGTTTACAAAACTCGTAGGACTCAAGAATCAATTTAAGATATATTACAACATCATTCTATTGATCGTCTCGACTCCTCGACGAGCGGAGTATTACTCAAACATCATCACACAGAAAGTATTCAAGAATTGAAAAGATACCATGATGCGAGAATTTAAAGAAAACAAGATAAAAGAATATCACCTTTTATTTATATCAACAATTTGATTACAGTCGCTCAAGAACTACAAGAGGAAGAACTAAATTGTTGAATTGGCGTCGCTCGGCTCCTTGAGTCACGGATCGGCTTGGACCACTTGCTCTGTTGAAGATCGGCTCGGCTCATAAAAGGTTGCAAGGCTTCTTGCTTGATGGGTACTCGGGATCTTGGCTTTAGTTTGTTGAAAGACTTCTAGAAAGAGTTTGTTAGGCTTAGCTTAGGGTTTAGGGAGAAGTTTCTAGAATGATAGGCTAGTTTAGTGTTGATCCCAAAGCTTGCTGTTCTGGCAAAAGTCTCTGGAGTCTTCTGGAATTTGAAGTACATTTCTGAACTGTAGCCACTGAGAGAAGAGTTTTGATGCAAAGATGAAGTGGTGACGTCATCAAGTAGCCGCGGAACCGCGGCGTAAGCAGGCTCCGGCCGCGGTTCCGCGGCCATGTAGGAAGCTTGAGCTATGGTCTTTTTGCAGTGGACTTGGGATAATATTTTAGGCTTCATCTGATATGTTGATTTGTATTTGTCCCTTTGGATTGATACCAGAACTGAAATCATTGAGTTGGTGTAACGTTTTAGCTGTACCCTGTAAATTTTTGCCTTTCTGCTGGATTTTCCTGCACAGATCTCAAAACAAGTGTTGCGCAAATGTAGGGATGATGCGATACCATGAAATGTAGTCAATTTCCTTTATAGTGTCGATTTAAGAGTCTAATACATGCAATCTGATATTTTGCTACAGTTTTGCAAATATGTAAAATATGAATGCCGAACACTTCTATATGAATGCAAATGATGAGGAAATTGCCGGCTAAAATATGCAATATTTTCGACTAATCAAATTCCCCCAAACATAATTTCGATCGTCTTGAGTGAACTGTTTTATTAAAAAGAGAAGGAGAAAATAAAGAAAGAGAAAAACTATCTAGCACACTTTTGTAGGCAACACGATTGCACTGAGCACGTGCAACAAGCCGTTAAACCTCTAGGTGTCCCTAGTAGGAGGAGTGTTGTCTCCTGAGGGTTTTCAGCGGATTGCACCCACAAAATCCAATAATAAAAGCAAGATCATGAATATTACATTTAAAGAAAAGAATCGTAAAAGAAAATCCTTGAAAATTAGGGTTTCCAACTAAGCTAGCTTTTCGGTTGTCATGAGCCCTATCCTAATGGTCATGAAAAGATGTTAGAAATCACGTCCTCCATCAATAAAACATCGTCTTATTCTTCATTCCCATCTTTCTTCCAAACATCGACCATATCACCCTGCGTGTGTGTAAAGGACATCCCTACACCCGGAGAATTCAATTCAAGCTATCATACTCTTGCCCATCAGCCTCAGTACTTTTTAATTAATGAATATTTAGATGTGCTCACACACTTTCATGCGACCGTTAATACTTCTTGAGGTACTAACCGACCGATTACTCCTGTGCTTACTTACTTGGTGTATTTTCCTCGTCTTGCACCACCTCAGGCATAGCAGTGACTCCCAGACCAGTTGGCCTTAGGGCACTAGGTGAAGAGGCACCCTTGCTATACATTTTTTTATTGCCCTTGGTGATAACAAAACCAGTGTTCATTTTTCTCACCACTTTATATTTTCTTCATTTTTTTTTTATTTTTTTATTTCCTTCATACTTTTGGCTTTAAGACAAGAGCATTTCAAGGTATCCTCTACTATCCCAGGTTTCAAGACGTGTGTAAGTGCGAATAGCAGGGTAGCAACGTTCAAAATGTTTGGCTTCCAGAATAGAAACTATTTTTCAGACTTATTTTTATTCTCAGATTCGTGACGTCCTTCATCTTACTAACCCTTGGGACAACGGCTCATAACTACTTATTACTAGTTCGTATAAGAAAACTTCTAATTTTCTTAGTTTTCTTAAATTTTTCTAATCTCATGGATGTAATTTTTCACTATCTAAACTTTTATTATCTTATTTATGTACAAAAAAGTGTAAATATTAAAATTATTTTTATACTTGAAAATTTTTAAATTTTTATGGATTTTTTAAAGAATTGTTTTGTGTTTATGCAGATGATATGCAAATGATGCAAAAATAAGCAAAAACCTCCCCCAAACTTGTTTTCAACAGTGTCCTCACTGTTGCCAATCGCTATACCTACAAAACTGTAAGCCTAGGGGGAATTATTAATGAGGGTAAAATATATAAGTGAAGAACTTCCCCCAAACTTACTCTTTTCACTCACCTTCAAAAAAAAATTGATGCAATGATATACTGGATATGAAGGTGAGACGGAGGAATTTTAATCAAAATAAACTGGCTCCTGTAAGAACAAAAGCTCCTCCGTGGGGTCAGTGGAAAAATACGGCTTTAGTCTATGTCCATTCACTTTGAAAAATGTGCCGTTTTTAACATTTTCTACTTCTACTGCCCCGTGCGGATATACAGACCGCACAACAAAAGGTCCCTTCCATCGAGATCGGAGCTTACCCGCGTGAAGGTGTAATCGTGAATCATAAAGAAGGACTTGTTGACCAGGTGAAAATGTTTTCCTCAAAATGTTTTTATCGTGAAAAACCTTAGTCCTATTCTTTGTGATTACAGCATTATCATAAGCTTCATCGCGGAGTTCGCTTAGCTCATTAAGTTGCAGCTTCCGAAAGTTGCTAGCAAGGTTTAGATCAAAATTTATTTCTTTTATAGCCCACAATGCTTTATGCTCTATCTCGACGGGTAAATGACATGCTTTCCCAAACACTATCCTATATGGAGACATTCCTAGGTCGGTCTTATATGCAGTCCTGAATGCCCAAAGAGCATCCGTCAATTTGGTCGACCAGTATTTTCTATTCTTAGCAATAGTTTTCTCCAGGATAAATTTGATTTGTCTGTTTGAGATTTCAGCATGCCCGCTTGTTTGGGGATGATAGGGTGTAGAAAGTCGGTGGTTGATTGAGTATTTTCGCATCAGAGTCTCAAAAGACCTGTTGCAGAAATGTGTCCCATTATCGCTAATGATAGCGCGTGGGTGTCCAAATCGCGAGAAGATATTCTCTTTCAAGAACTTAATGACAACTTTCTTGTCATTAGTGCGACATGGAATGGCTTCTACCCACTTTGAGACATAATCAACCGCCAGCAATATGTACAAATTCCCAAAGGAGTTGGGAAAGGGACCCATAAAATCAATGCCCCAAACATCAAATATTTCAACAACCAAAATGGGTTGCTGAGGCATTTCATTCCTCTGGGATATTCTACCCGTATACTGACATTGTGTACAGGTTTTGCAATAGTCAAATGCGTCATTGAATAAGGTCGGCCAATAAAATCCACATTGCAAAACCTTTTCCACTGTCTTTCTAGGACCAAAATGACCCCCACAGGCCTGATCATCACAAAATGAAAGAACACTCTTGAACTCTTCATTCGGGACACACCGGCGAATGATCTGATCAGGACAATATTTAAACAAATAGGGCTCGTTCCAGTAAAAGTGTTTTACTTGGGAAAGAAAACGATATTTGTCCTGTTTCGACCAATCGTTAGGTATCAGTCCCGTGGCATGATAGTTCACAATATCCCTGAACCATGGTTCAGCGGATATGCTCAAGAGTTGTTCGTCAGGGAATGAATCATTGATCGGCAGGGTCACAGGGGAAGAAATGATGCGTGAAAGATGGTCAGCTACTACGTTTTCACATCCTTTCTTATCTTTGATAACAAGATCGAATTCTTGTAACAGAAGGATCCAACGTATTAGTCGACCTTTTGCATCTTTCTTCGCCAAAAGATGTTTTAAAGCGGAATGGTCAGTGTACATAACTATAGGAGAGCCAATTAAGTAAGGCCTGAATTTTTCTAATGCAAATACAACCGCTAAAAGTTCTTTCTCCGTGGTTGTATAATTGATTTACGCATCATTCAGGGTCTTACTTGCATAGTATATCACGTGTGGCATCTTTTCAATGTGCTGTCCTAAGACTGCACCTACTGCAAAATCAGATGCGTCACACATCAGCTTAAAGGGATAGTCCCAGTTTGGTGATGATAAAACGGGGGCTGAAGTGAGTGAGTGTTTAAGTGATTCGAAAGCTGTCTCGCAGTCCGAGTCAAAATGGAAGGTCGTATCCTTGGCCAGAAGAAGAGTTAAAGGTCTAGCAATTTTGCTAAAGTCCTTAATGAATCTCCTATAAAAGCCCGCATGGCCAAGGAAAGATCGAATATCTTTGACGCTTTTGGGATGAGGTAGGTTTTTAATGACATCTATCTCAGCTCTGTCAACCTCAATGCCTTTCTGTGAAATGACATGTCCAAGTACTATTCCTTCTTGGACCATAAAATGGCATTTTTCCCAGTTCAAAGTCAAGTTCTTCTTTTTGCAACGAGTAAGAACAGCGTCAAGATTCGCAAGGCAATCAGAAAAAGAGTCTCCAAAAATCGAGAAATCGTCCATAAAGATCTCCAGAAAATTCTCTACCATATCAGAGAATATCCCCATCATACACCGCTGAAAGGTAACGGGAGCATTGCATAGCCCAAAGGGCATGCGACTGTAAGCAAAGGTACCAAAAGGACAAGTAAAAGTGGTTTTATCTTGATCCTTTTTGGCGATGGGGACCTGATTATAACCTGAGTATCCATCCATAAAACAATAATACTCTCGTCCCGCTAAGCGTTCCAGCATTTGATCAATGAATGGTAGAGGAAAATGGTCTTTCCTCGTGGCAGCATTGAGTTTTCTATAATCAATACATACACGCCACCCAGTTTGGGCGCGTGTCTGAATCAACTCATTTGCTTCATTGGTTATAACTGTGATGCCGGATTTCTTAGGAACGACATGTATAGGACTCACCTACTGGCTATCGGAGATGGGGTATATAATACCATTATCTAAGCATTTGACGATCTCTTTCATGACCGCTTCCTTCATGACGGGATTCAACCGTCTCTGTGGTTCTCGGGTCGGTCTGGCATCATCCATCATATGTATATGATGTTCAACAATCAAGGGACTAATCCCTTTGATGTCCGCCATACTCCAACCAAACGCCTCTTTGTTAGATCTCAATACCGATAAAAGTGCATTCTCTTGCTCTGATGCAAGAGAAGCGGATATGATAACCGGTAAAGACTCATTCTCACCTAGATATGCATATTTAAGGTGAGAAGGTAAAATTTTGAGATCTAACTCAGGGGGAGAAATGATAGAAGGAGGGATCATTGAATGATTTTTGGATTTACAAAGAAGCTCAGAGCCTGTGCAAGATACAGACTCGGGTGGAGAAAAGTCAGAAGTGCAGGACTCAAGTGTAGAGAAAGTGTCTTCACTAAGATCATGTGTGAAATCAAACAGAGATGTGGTAATGTCATCGAGATCAGTAAAGCAAAGTTCCTCAGCTCCACAACTATCGGGAGCGATCTCATGAACAGAGCACACATCTAAAATATGAGCAGAGAGTTCTGATGGCTGACTTCCAACTTTGTAGATATTTAGTTCAATGGTCATATTTCCAAATGATAAATTCATTGAACCATTTCTACAATTTATAACAGCGTTGGAAGTGGCAAGGAAAGGACGACCCAGAATCACCGGAATTTGGCCCTAGGGGTTTGCTACAGGATGTGTGTCGAGCACAATGAAGTCTACAGGGAAAACAAATTCCCCGACCTTTATCAATACATACTCTAATTCACCCCTTGGGTTGGTGATAGATCGGTCTGCCATCTGGAGAGTGCAATGAGCAGGTTTCAGCTCTCCAATCTCTAATTGCTCATAGACAGAATAAGGGAGCATGTTAACACTTGCGCTAAGGTCTAAAAGAGCACGATTTATGTTTTTACCCCCAATCGAAATCGATATTGTAGGACATCCTGGGTCCTTTATTTTCTTTGGAAGCTGGGGTATAAAAGCAGTGCTAATATTATTAGACATGAAGACCTTCTTCGGCACTTGAGTCTTCCTCTTCCTAGTGCACAAGTCCTTAAGAATTTTCGCATAAGCGGGGACTTGTTGAATCGCATCTAGGAGAGGGATATTGATGTTAACCTGTTTGAACATTTCCAAAATTTTCTCCATATGAGGACTCGTTCTATTAGCCCTTAACCGGTTCGGGTAAGGAGCTTTCGCAATAAGCGCAGGGTCCATCACAGGAGAAGGAAGAGGGGGTAGACGTGGTCCCAAAAGAGGTGTGGGGACCGTCTGTGGAGAACTGGAAGGGCTATACTGAGGTGTCGAGCCTAGTGGGAAATGGAGAATAGGCTCGCGAGAAGGTGGTATGGTAGAAGAAGAAGGATCAGAAGGAGAAGTGTGTGTGTGTGGAAAGGTCTCAGCCGGGGTGTTGATATGATTTTCAGTATCATCAATACCTTCCCCGACATGATTGTTCAGCACTCTTCCCGATCTCAACGTTGTGATGGCATTTACATTGTAATGCCCAGGATTCTGTAGGGGTTGAGAGGGAAGTTTCCCTTTTTCTCTCGCACTCATTTCGGCTTTTAGGCGTGCGATTTCAGCTTCTATCGATCTGATACTCTCAGCTTGGGATGCTGAGTTTTTCTTTATCTCACTGACGGAAGATCTAACCTCAGTCGAAACCTCTATGAAATTTGATAAAAGTGATTTCATGGTTTGAGTGAATTGAGAGAACTCGTCAGAATAGGACTGCATAGGATTAGACTGTGCAGGAGTGTTGCCCTGGTTTTGGAAATTTTGTGACTGATAGGGGTGCTGAGTGAGTTGAATGGGTTACTGTTGTGGTGGAGGAAGAGCCCTTTGAAAATTATTCATGTTTGGAACCGTGTTTTGAGATTGGTTTTGGTTCCAAGCAAAATTCGGGTGATTCCTCCAACCCTGATTGTACGTGAAAGAATATGGATCGTTTCGGGGTCTTTGAAATGCGGCATTAGAATGCTCGTGACCTTGAAATGCAGAGTTTAATGGACATTCTTCCGTTAAATGAGACGGATCAGAACAACACCCACAAACAGTTTTGGGGAGTGACACTGGGTTTAGGGAGGCTGCTGCAAATTTGTGTTCTATAGCGTCGAGCTTCTTTTGCATTGCTGCCATCTCAGCTCGAACACCTATGGACACATCTATTTGGTGTACGCCACCCCTATTCAATGGTTGGGTTCCACTCTCCCACTGTAGTGATTTTTCAGCGAACTCTTCTTAATACTTCCAAGCTTCCCCATCATCTTTGGTCATAAAAGTACCTTGACACATGTTTTCAAGGCTCTGTTTAGTGTTTGGGTTAATGCCCTCATAAATGATTCGACAAAGCTCCCATCTCGGGATGCCGTGATGAGGACACTGAACCAATAGATCCTTGAAACGTTCAAAGCATTTTGAAAATGGTTCAGCAGGGAGCTGGGCAAATTGATTCAGTTCGCTACGGATTCGAGCTGTCTTTTGTATTGGGTAAAATTTCTTAAGGAATGCAGCGACGAATTCTTCCCAATTCGTGATAGAATGTGCGGTAGTGTTATATAGCCACTTCTCGGCTATATCGCACAATGTAAATGGAAGAAGTCGTAGACGCATAGCATCCACTGAAAGTTGTGACGTACCCATCATTGCGCATACGTTTTCAAATTTGGTAATGAAAACGTAAGCGTCCTCAATCTCAAGTCCGTGAAATTTGGGTAAAAGATTGATATACTGGGGCTTAATCTCAAAGTTATCCCCATTGGCTGGTGGTGTGGATAAGCAGGTCGAAAGAGGACCTCGAATAGGGTAGCACCTCTCCTGGAGAGAGATGCGGGGTGGATTCTGCGCACCAACGGACGGCGGCAGATTAGGGTTAAAGAAGTTTGATGGATTCGGATCCATCAGTGTGGATGTGGTAGTGGGTAAAGAAAAGGTAAATGGAGAAATATCGACTTCGGAGTCGATAAAGGGTACGCGGACTAAACGGGTACTAGAATCCTGTGTCCAGCCTATCTTGCACTAAAAAGGGTTAGTACAAGTGGCAGCGTTGACTTATAATTAGTGGTAATGAATGAATGCGGTGTTTGCTTTTGAAAAAGGGACGGATTTTTTTTTTTGAAAAAATGATGCGACAAAACAAGTGCAGCACACAAACCCTAGAATCTATTGGTCACCTAGGTCCGGCTCTAGACCGCTCCTAACTGCCAAAAGACAAGTCGCAGGATAGAATCCTCCACTGCCTCTTTGTCCCCCTGTGGCCGGATAAGTGCCAGGTAAGTGGGAAGGTACTCCACTACGTAAGTAGTGGGCCTAATTAAAAACCACTAGCCTTAGACACACTCGCCTTAGGCACCACAAGAAAACGCGGATAAGCAATGAATTACCCACGGCCTTCTCTTGTCCTAATTGAGCGCGACAGTCCTTAGAGTCTTCTCTAGATTTCTTTTAGTTAATGTGGGTCAATACGGATGCAAGTTTTGCGATTTTCGGGGCCTAGGAAGGGTAATGAAATCCCCACCTAATTTGGATTTGGCCGTGCCCCTTAATATCCGTATTAGAATGCAAACAACCAAGAAATCAAAATCACGCACAAATTTAATTTTGCTTTTGCGGCGCTGCGATTATTTGCAAAGAATCCTGCAGAAATTTGTTAGTTGGAGCTAAAAGAGGAGAGAGGAGAAGGTAAGAAGTCACCAGAAACAAAAAATTTTCAGAGATCCCCCAAGCCTGCCGCGTTTCCGCCGCGATATCCCTCTAATGCCGCGTTTCCGCGGTCTCGTGATGAGATCACCCTACCAAAATTTTTCAGGGAGCTTCTGTAGACTCCCACTGCTCTCTGGTATTTTCCAAAAATTTTCTTCAATTGCCAAACAACTCCAGATTTCCTTGCAATGAACCACAACAAATCGTTTAGGGTTTGCACGAATTTTGATCTCAAAAATAACAATGGAATAATTCTTTCAATTCAAACTATAATATGAAACGAATTAGCGCGTAATCCCCGGCAAAGGCGCCATTTTGATTATCGTATTTTCCCGGATTGTGTGTAAAAGCAAGTATCGAATCAATTGTTTCCCGATGTCGGTTTCATGTGATCGATAACAGTATCTTGTATCGGTATTTAGAAAATTGTATAAAGAAATCACAATCAAAAAATTATATTTGACCGCAATCAATAACGGTGTCGTGTAGATTTCATTAGCAAGTGCGGATCATCCACAGGGATTGTGCGATTCGTTTCTGTATTTAATTTGTTTGAATCGAAAAGTTAATCGAAAAGGAAAGAAAACATGATTCAAGAATTTATTGATTGATTCAGGTGTCACGATGTTTAATCAAGAATCAAAAACTGATAAACAAATCAAGAATCGGTGTTTCGATGATATTTCCAACCAAAATGTCAAGAATCTAAATGAGGCTCGTAGGAATCGATTGGATCTATAGACGTGATGTAATTTCAAGATTTCGTGTTCTTGTCCTTCGAAGGATTGATACTAGATTGATGATGATCGACGAGAGTTAGGGCTTTCTTGATGAAACTAGGGTTTTATCTTTTAAACCCTTGTTCTTTCGTTGATATCATTTGCATTCTAGCCTCTAACAATTTCAAGAAACGATCGTAACTCCCCAATCTCGAGCGATATCAATCAAGAAAGCATCGCAACGAATTGGGTCGTCGATTCTTGAACTTGCTAGGGTTTACAAAACTCGTAGGACTCAAGAATCGATTTAAGATATATTACATCATCATTCTATTGATCGTCTCGACTCCTCGACGAGCGGAGTATTACTCAAACATCATCACACAGAAAGTATTCAAGAATTGAAAAGATATCATGATGCGAGAATTTAAAGAAAACAAGATAAAAGAATATCACCTTTTATTTATATCAACAATTTGATTACAGTCGCTCAAGAACTACAAGAGGAAGAACTAAATTGTTGAATTGGCGTCGCTCGGCTCCTTGAGTCGCGGATTGGCTTGGACCACTTGCTCTGTTGAAGATCGGCTCGGCTCATAAAAGGTTGCAAGGCTTCTTGCTTGATGGGTACTCGGGATCTTGGCTTTTGATTGGAATTTAGGGTTAGGGTTTCACACAAGTCCTCTCACTAGACTTGTGGAAGAAGAAGATGAAGAAAGAGATAGAATGGCTCTCAAATGAACTAATGGATTGATTTTTCCAAGCTTATGAATTCTCCTCTTTACAAGTGAGCCTAGGGTCTTATTTATAGAGCATCCAAACCCTAAGCCTTCTTGAGTTCCCTCCAAAAGTTTGTTGAAAGACTTCTAGAAAGAGTTTGTTAGGCTTAGCTTAGGGTTTAAGCTAGGGTTTAGGGAGAAGTTTCTAGAATGATAGGCTAGTTTAGTGTTGATCCCAAAGCTTGCTGTTCTGGCAGAAGTCTCTGGAGTCTTCTGGAATTTGAGGTACATTTCTGAACTGTAGCCACTGAGAGAAGAGTTTTGATGCAAAGATGAAGTGGTGACGTCATCAAGTAGCCGCGGAACCGCGGCGTAAGCAGGCTCCGGCCGCGGTTCCGCGGCCATGTAGGAAGCTTGAGCTATGGTCTTTTTGCAGTGGACTTGGGATAATATTTTGGGCTTCATCTGATATGTTGATTTGTATTTGTCCCTCTGGATTGATACCAGAACTGAAATCATTGAGTTGGCGTAACGTTTTAGCTGTACCCTGTAAATTTTGGCCTTTCTGCTGGATTTTCCTGCACAGATCTCAAAACAAGTGTTGCGCAAATGTAGGGATGATGCGATACCATGAAATGTAGTCAATTTCTTTTATAGTGTCGGTTTAAGAGTCTAATACATGCAATCTGATATTTTGGGATAGTTTTGCTAATATGTAAAATATGAATGCCGAACACTTCTATATGAATGCAAATGATGAGGAAATTGCCGGCTAAAATATGCAATATTTTCGACTAATCATCGAGCAAGAAAGTCCTCTCTATATATGTCCAAGCATCCACTACAATATACATCGTATGTACAGTAATGGCCTTTAGGGCATACATATCACTAACATACTTCGCCAGGTGGCCCGAGCGAATCAACTCCTCGTTGTAGTCGCAGAGTTGTTTACAGTTCTCTGTCGGGTGTCCCTGCGACCTATGGAAGGCTCAGTATGGGCATAGAGTCCATTTGGCCGCTCTATTGGTGACCGGGGGGAGCCTGAAGAATCGCTCGCCCTTCACCACCTCTAACAGCTCAGTCTGAGAGACGTTGAGCGGAGTATACTCCTGGAACTTTGGGGAGTATGGCTTTAGCCGGTCGACCTTCTTCTTCTCTTCTTTGCCCCTCTTCTTTTGTTCGGCCTGGTCGTCCCGGGGTATGTTTGCGTTTAATTTAGACTCGAGTTAGATTTCCCGCTCGGTCCAAGCTTTTACTTCGGCCATGGTCCTAGGTTGCGCCAATGCAAAGAAGAGGAGCCACTCCTTGTGCCTATGACCTGACTTTAGAGCTGTGATTACAGTCTCATCCCGGTGCTCGGGAAATTCAAGAAGAGCATTGTAGAAACGAGTGACGTATCCTTTAAAAGATTCCTTATCCCCGCTCTTTATAGTGAAGTGGTAATCGACGGTCCGCTTCTATCGTCTGTTCCCAACAATGTGACCGATGAACTGGGCGGCCAACTCATCAAAGGTAGAGATAGAGCGTGGCGTAAGTCCTCGGAACCAGTCTCGTCCAGCCCGGATGAGAGGGGCGGGGAACGCTCGGTATTGGGCAGCGTCGGAGTTGTCCTGGAAGCTCATGGCCGCCGTAAACGCGTCCAGATAGTCTTTTGGGATGGACTTCCCATCAAATAGGGCCACTTTTGGAGACTTGTTTCTGGATGAGACGCGGACAGATAGCAGCTCTTCAGTGAAGGGCTTCATAAGCGAGTCGGCGGCGTACCTGCCTGCCTCGTTTGAAGGATGACCCTCCCGATGTATACCCTCGATTTTCTTTTCGAAGGCGTCGAGACGGTCGTGGTGTTAGTTATATGTATGCCCTAGAGGCCATTACTGTACATGCGATGTATATTGTAATGGATGCTAAGACCTATATAGGGAGGACTTTCTTGCTCGACATGATAGTATGCTATCCGGTTCCACTTTATCTTAACATGTATACTTATTGTCTCTCTATTACATGTTGATAAAGCCCTTAGGATAAGTACTTGACTACCAGGATTATGATGCAGATCATACTAGTAGGGCAGAGGTAGTCGGTAAGTACATCCTTCAAATGTTCCTAGTCATGGGAGTATCGAGACAGGGCATCGATACTCCAGAGTAGACTAGCGTATCCGCTTCTCGACCAATATGATGGGCGATAGATGATCCCATATCCATTGGTGTTTGACATCAGAGAAGGTATACGGGTGCTCAGTGGAGACTGGGTACACTGAACGGACTCGCCGAGAACTCCTAGATGGTATTATACCTATCGTCAGATAGCAGTTCTCTGGTGACACTGGTACATGTTAGTCTGTCGACCCGAGATCGTCATAGAGTCTTGTGTGATTCCAACCGTGCTTTGTTTTCCACCATACCACGGTCAAGAGATTGTGCAAAAAGGTGGTTTTTGGGTACTGTCCCAAGTCACATGGAGGCAATGAGCGATGAGAGGGGATTCATCTCTCCCGGTATTGGGAGTTGATGTTGCGCTATGCTCGATTGGTCATAACATGAAATCCCTGGCCAGGGTTGCTGAGATTTACTGGTAAGAGTTGCCAGTAGTTTCTTGAACCTTTATGGACCTTGTATCGGCATGACTTATCAGACTATTGGGGTCTGACGATATACCACCCCCAGGCTGTGATATGCGACATATCTGTCGAAAAGACCGGACTGTACGGTAGTGTTACTGATTGGATTCGCAGGAGTATGAGAAGGCTTGCTTGTTGATCTTCTGATCGCTCAATACCCGGGTGGCCGTTATGTTTAGTAGACCGCTTGCGGCTTGTGGGTGTTTGATATAATCATCACCTACTGCCGGCGTATAGACGAGCCTTTAGAGTCCTACACAGAGGTTTCCTGGTTCATGAGAAATGAAGTAGGGGCACATATGTGATATGTGCAGGACCGAGATTAATGCGTGTATGTGATACCGCATTCTATTCTCACGATATGTGATATCGGTCGGTTATATGAGATATAGCCGGGTTATCAGATCAAGTGTTGATTCGATAAGTTGATTCATATGATATTAGTCGGTTGTATGTGATATAGCCGGATTATTAAATCAAGTGTTGATTTGATAATTTAATGTATAATTATATATTTGATATATTAATTTACATTAACTAATATTTGCTCACTAAATATTTCTTTTTCTCACTTGTGTGCATATTGTATATATGTGATATATATTAATGTACATTTTATTGTGTCATTCTTGATGCCACATGCTTCATGGGTGTATGAGACTTACACTATTGTTAGGATAATCCTAGGGTTTATATTTATCTAAGTAATTCAAAAATGGATGCATATTTGGCATGGCTACAAGCTTGTAGAAGCTTGTGGAAATCATTGACCAAGTCCACCATTTTTGTTTCACTTGAAGATATTTATTGACCTAACCATTATCCTTACCATGGTAAACCCTCTACGTGAGTTAGTGTATGACACTAACTCACCCATGGTTCATTTTCTCACCTCATGAGTTCATTCTTCATCTCATCACTTCATCTTCTTCTTCATTGAGAAAGCTTTCTAGCTTTTGAAATGGTGAGAAAATATTGTGAGAAAATTAAATCTAAAGTGAGCCCATTTCCTACTTCATCATCCTCTACTATTAGCCATTTAGTTTAGGGTGTTTGCTTTACTAAACCCTAATTTAGTGAAGAGGTAGCATGTGCTTAAGTCTCCTCGATGTAGATCATCTTTGACCTCGAAGACTTCGAGCAAGTTTGCATCTTTCACCTTGTGGATCCTCTCAAGAGTTCGGGAGATCATTACTCGCAGCGACAGGACTTCTACACGGAGCATTTAAAGTGAAGGACCGCTCTACAAAGGTTGTATTCCACATTCAATTAGTTGTAAAGTTGTTTATATATCATTTTGTTTAAATCTCATATTAAGATTCTAGGGTTAGGGTTGTTTAGAACGGAAAAAATTTGAAAACGGCATGGACGATGCCTCCCGAAACCTTGCTGCCGTGCTAACTAACCATACAGTGGTATCAGATCCAAACTAGAGATTTAAACGATGTTTGTTAGATTACGAAACCAAAACTACTCCGAAACTTTCAACGCCATAACATAGTTTCTGTCGAATTTGAAAAGTGCTGTAAAATTTTTTTAAACAACTGCAGAATGTTGTATGTGATATAACATGAACACTGTGAAAATTTGAAGCATTTTGGTGCAAAAGTGGCCGGTCACATAGGCACAAAAACCGGCGAGCTCGGCCCAATTTGGGAGTTTTGGCTTCAAATTTTCATGGTGTACCAGTATCTGGGTTTTGGTGTTCCAGGTGTTGTTTGTTTTTGCTAAATTTGCATGTGATGTTAACATTCTGCAAAGGAAATTCGGAGTGTTTCATAATCGTAATTCTAACATATATTCGGGTTTTTTAGACGATGTTAAAAAGTTTGAACCGATATCAATAACCTAATTTTTCCCCCCTGGAAATTTTCCAAGTGTTGGATTTTTCTGAGTTTAAAATCTTAAGAAAATCTTGCAAGCGATTCTGTGGACCCTCTAGAAGAACGATACCCAAACTCGGATTTTTGGATTGCGGAACCGCGTTCGTAACCAAGAGTTTTCCGCAGTTCTGTGACGACATGAGTGAGGCATGGGTCGGCCCTTCTACGGATGGTTCATAGGAGCTGTGGCAGTTTCTGGGTACTTTTTAAACTCCGCTCAAGTGTTGAGCTTGTTGGGAAATTTTGGGTGCTTGTTTATTCGATCGAAAAGTTTAACTTCGTCTAGCTATCTGTGATTGTGATACAATATTTGGAATCCACATAATTAGTTATGAGATAACTAGTTTGAATTTTATAAATCTAACAGTTTAGTCTCATTTGATCGGTTGCCACGGAATTTTGATATGGATCAAAAGTCCGTCGCAATTACGTAGTGTATGTGGATACTCGCCGGGTAACCTTACTAGATAGCCACGTCCTATAGCCCCGACCAAGTGACTGTAGGTGAACCCCATCGCCAAAAGCTTCCGTTCGGGTGCTCGCGGCCGTGGTGTTCCGCCTTAGTACACTTCGTCGACGACATCGGGGGTGCGGCCGTCTATTAAAGTTTCCGACGAGCATTCGATCAGCTTATCAGGAATCTTGTTGAATTACCCGACTGATTATTGAAAAGTGTTTTCAATATCGAGACTAAAATGCGGGGTTTATAATTGTTAGGCATGTAATGTCTAAGGAATTCATATGGATAGGCATGAAATCCAGAGTATGTGATACATTGGGTTTATGATGTCTAAGGTGGTTGCGGATTCCAATTGTTGTAGTTTTTTGCTTTCTTTTCTGCGACCGTAAGTGTAATATGTGGTATATTGCCGGTTTCGTTGCTATACGTCAACGACAATTGGGATACGCATATTTACTTGTGTTGATGACATGTGATGTTATGTGTTGCTGTGATATGTTATATTGGATCATCGTGTTATGAATAGCCGGGGTTTTTTTTTATGTGAGATGAGAGTTTTTCATTTTCATTCGTGTAAAAGCTTGTATGTATTCTTTTATTGGGGAACTTCCGGGTTGAGGATGATGTCACCATTGATGTATATTATTTACTTTTCCGCATTAGGATAGACCCAAGGTGGAGAGCACAAGTAACCAGGTTCTAGGGTCCAGTAGGAGACCATCTCGAGGAGTCGAGACCGGGTCTCCTAACTCTAGAATTGGTAGGGTTGCTTGCCGCTCTCGTAGGGGTCTAGGGATGTGGGTTTGGCTATTCATCGCGACCGTGGAATCCGTGTTTTGTACAGGCTTAATTTAAAACACGAAATTGCTAGTATATCCAATATTTCATATGTGTTCTTCTGCTGGTGATATTCTGTGATGTGATCACTTGATATGCTCTTAGACGAATGCCTATATTATATATATGATATATAATAACTATTGATGCTTTCATTTCTTCTATAATGCTTGTGAAGCATAATTGATGGGACTTCATTAATGAGATTAATGAAATAAAAGAAACCTAAAGATGTTGTAGAAACTTGTTTTAAAAACTGGTAGCTCTAGTTCTTGCTTTGTATAGTGGTATTCATTTTAGAATATCCAGCACCTTATTCGATAAGGAAAGAGCCGAGATCCTTTCACCGGGAGTGACATCTTTAGCGAAACTAGCAGATGCTACAACCCACTCGGTTTGTCTTTTGATTGCTTCTATACTTTTTGCTTTACATAGTGGTATTGTGAAATATCCTGCACCTCATTCGATGAGGAAAGAGCCGAGATCCCTTCACCGAGAGTGACCTCTTTAGCGGAACTAGTAAAAGCCTAAAAAACACTCCTTTTCAAAATCGCTCGATTCTACAACGAGATCAAGTTCAGTACGAAAAGGGTTTTCTTAAAAACCTGTTGTAGCCCTCCGTCATTTCAGATAAATACTACTTAGTATTCGTGCTACGTTTGTTGGCATGCATCAAGGCGTAGTGTGTGGTAGCTAACTAGTGCTTGTCTGCTGCATACGATGCGATTGGAATAGGGTAGTTGTGCGATTTTGTTGGCCTGCGTCAAGGATCGTGCGGGTGGGTTTAATTCAATCATGAAATGTACTGGTTGAACTTGACTAGCGGACTATAGTTTGTTGGCCTGCATCAAGGTCATAGGACGCTAGGGGAAGAATATTATCGGGAATTTCAAGTGTTGAAATTTGCAATTAGATTGCATACCTTCTATGAGATAGTTGGATCCCGATACCCACTGTGAGTAAAAGTTACTCCTGGGAGAGTTTTACACATTACAATTATCCGATCAAGTAGGTGTCGAGAAAGGTGTTAACGGGGTAAAGTGTAACACCTTAGGATGCGATTAGTGGTTAATTATGCATTAATACGGGTTTTTTAGTAAAAATTTTACCAAAACGGTTTTCAAATATTTTATAAAAATTAATGAATATTTTATTAGAAATTAATTTGGCTTGCACACACATGTGCATGTAAACTAGGGCAATTTTAGGGTTAAACCATGTTTATGTGGTCATGGGACATTAACCATCTTACTAATTATAAATGTTAATTAGCAAATTGATTAGTTTTAAAAAAAAGATTTAATTTTACAAATAATTGTTTAGGGGTTGACTTGAGGGAAATGATGAGAGAGGGAGACCATGATTTGGGTTAAGCATGGGGGGCACCATCATGTTTGGCATTTAATGAGGAGAGAGAGAGGTGCATGCTTTCTCCCATAACACACACACACACCCTCTCTCACTCTCTCTATTGTTTAAAACTCTATTTTCTTCTCTTATTTTCCTTCTCTCTCCTTCAAAACTGAACATCTTCAGCCCTCATCAAACCCTCACCCAAATTCTACAAGATCTCCACCTCACTTCATCAAAATTTAGCACTTCCTTCACATAAGTGATCCTACACCCCAAATCAACCCATGGAGCTAGGAAAGCTTGGACTTTGGAGCAAGTTGGTATAGGTATAATCCCCTAACTGTAAATTAGCTAGTTATTATGTTGTATTACTTGTTAGCTTTGGTTTGAAACATTAAAGTCGTAGTTTTGGCGCCGGTGTCGTATTTTAGTGTCTTTATAGTGCTACAGAAATCTGATGTGACCCCGAGACCTTTTGTTTTACCCAAACAATGTAGTAGTGTAGTGATAGATAACTTGTGTAGACACCCAAAGTTGGAGCCCCACCTGGGCGGTTTTGGCCGGCGACAAAGGATGGAAATCCGGTGAGGTCGGTTTTTCGGGTGAGTTGGGAGTTGAAACTTTTAGGGTAGGTGTCTTCTATGGTTTGGGATCCTTTTGTATCGTTTGGTTTTTGGGAAATGACAGTGGGCAAAATCTGGGTTTGTTTAGCTAAGTTTAGTGTTTTTGTGAGTTTTATTGCTAAGCTTGTGGTTTAAGTGAAGGTTTGGGTTTTTAGGGTTTGATTAACTTAGTTAAGTGCTATTAGTACTGTTAAACCAAGTCTTTTGTTTCAGTTTGCACTAAAATACCTTTTTGTACCAATTAGTGTTTTAAAACGTTTTTTAAAACTAAACTTTAGGATACGTAGAATCTGCTATATCTGGGATTATCTTATTGTTGAGCAAACATATACATTAGGCTATAAATTGTGCTAGGAGGGTAATGTAGAAACCTGGACCACTTTTACCTGAAATTGGCCGATCTCAAGCCTATGGTGGCAGGCCCATTTTTATTGGAACTTTTTGAATTTTTGCAGGAAGCTTTCTGTTGGTATTATAAGAGATTTGGTCTTGTTTATTTTTCTTGTTTTTGCTCCAGATAAAATCTGGGACCAGTTACCTATAATTTGTGTAGCGGAACTTGCGCTATACGTGCGTTACGAGTTGGGTTGGTGTTGTTGTGTGTCACAGCGTGTCGGGATGGTTTTTGACATTTACGCACACGCGTTGGTATGCACACACGTTACGTATACACATGTGTTTAGATCGCGACGCTAGTTCTCGTTTGGACTTGATATCGCGTTTTTGCAGGATTTTGCCTTACGTGTGTTATTGTGTAAACTCTAGGTTCACAGGCGGAGACTTCGGACGCCGCGAAGAAGGGGAAGCAGGTGCTCGGATACGCTTAGCCCCAGATCACCGGTAAGTAGATTTAACATCTACGGGGAAATCGCCCGTATGGCGTTATGCGTCAGGGCTTGATAGGATGTTGTAGCTGCATATTTGCATTCATATACATTGATCTCGCATGGCTACTATTTGTTGCATACTATATTCCCTGCTATATATATGGACCTAGAATTAATAGGATACCGCACTGTTTCTAACGGTTGATGTTGCACGAGCACTAAACTGCATGTTATACACACACCGTTAGTAATTGCCATGACACTCACACTATAGAATTGCCATGAATAATAGACTGTAGCTCATCTTGTTTACGATTCGACATGATTATGTTACTTGTGCACATACACATTTGTATATCTATATTGGTGCACCTACACATTGATACATTCATACTTACGCATATACACATTATACCTACCTGGATGAACTGATTTTGGGAAAACTGGGGGCCACAAGATATATTTTAAAACTGAATTTAATTAAAGAGCGGTTTTCCCCCTTTTTCTCATAGTACGACTTATGATGTATACATCACATCGCATAGATTTACGTATTGGGTTTGGATTTCATGTGATTTCTGGATTTGAGAACCGTGGTATTATTTCAAGAAAGTATGCATTGTTTTAGAAAACCCGGTTTCTCTTGATATGATATTTCGATGCGTCCACCATGTGTTTTTCTCGGTGCTGAGACGTGTGCTTGAAACCCGATTCGAGGAGTTGGATGATCCGTTTGCGGGTTCATGGTGGACCCGGTATGGTTCCCCGGGGCGAGAAATGTTTCTTGTGGAGCAGACGATGAGCCTGGCAGGGTAGCTAGTACCTACCGGTGATTGGTTGGACCTGGCGGTTATCCAGAGGATACTGACCACAGTCGAGAGATGGATACGGTCCGACCCGTACTGCAGGGGCCCGAGGGCCGATGCCGCAGACGGAGCCCGTGGGCCTATCCAGACTGACGGAGCCCGACATATGAGGATTTGCGTGTCGATGCTGGACATGAGTACTTCATGATGTTTTCGAGTGCCGATGTTGGGCACTCCATTTCTATGAGATTTACAGGACATGAGGGCCGATTTGATTGACAGCGCCTGAGTTTTGGGATTTAGGGTGTATTTGGTAGACACCGGGGTTTTTCTACGATGATGATTCGCGTTGGTGATTTATTTTCCCATGCTCAGCACTCATTTACATGCATTGCATCATGTACCTTTAGTACCTGATAGAGTACCTCGCATGATTATTGTATACCCAGATTACCAGTTTGATGTTATCTGTTGTACATGTTAGAGTATCGCAGTACGTGCATACCTGCGATTACCATTATATGTTATTTACTATTCACGAGTTGGCAACTCACCCTCGTTGTGCCACAGTTCTTGCTGGTAGACCCTCAGAGTAGTCGCGGCAGGGCTACATCCGTGCATCTTTTTGTTGCGGATACCGTTACAGTTGGCGTGCGAGCCATTTTTGCTATAGGTGGGTTGCGGTTATCTGTTTACATTTCATTGTACATTTCATTGTATCTAGTACTCTCCATCTACCAGTTATGTATTGGCTTACAGACTGGTTGTGAGGATGATGTTGTATATTATTTTATGACTCTGGTGTCGAGCTTATGTGAGCCGACTTTTATTTATGCAGTTTTATTTCTTTTTATTTCTTTTCAGACCGTTTACACCTATATTGTTCATTTCTTCGCTACGGCGTCGTATACTATTCTTGTGGTGGTTGTTTCCGCCGTTGGGCATGATTTCTCCCATTTGGGGATGTTTTATTTTTATTGTATGTCATTTTATTTATATCATGTCTTGTACCTGATTTCGTGGCTAGTTTTTACAAAGGAGGTGCTGCCGAAAATTTTAAGAAAATAACTCAAACTTTAATGATTTTTACTCGAGTTTTCTAAATGTTTTAAACAAATGTTTTCAACACTCTCTACTTTTAATGGTTTTGATTTCTGGGTTTCGTCTTACTTAGTCGCATTACGCTTGTAGACGTTACGTGGTTAAGTGTCGGTCACGGGCCGAACTTTGGGTCGTGACAAAAATGGTATCAAAGCGTAGGTTTTACCTTTCGGAGTGTAGGATGACCTTGGTATGATGGAGTAGGTAGCTGAAGCAGAGTGGCGTAGCGTGTGTATGTTCTGCGGCATACTCACGACACGGTACTTCGCCTGACCTTAGGACTTGTTGGTTGAAATTCTTACGAAATTATATACATTCTTGTCATTCGATTTTCGTATCCTTATCAAACCCTGTTTCCTTTCAGCCAATTATGTCGCCGAAGACTATGAGGGTGCAGAGAGTGGCTGCGAGAGCCGAGATTAGAGTTGACCCGTCTGAGACGAGGACTGAACCGAGTAGTACACCCGTTGTACCAGAGCAGACTGTTCCCCCTTCGACAGACCAGATCGCTATGCTATGGGCCGGTATGCAGGAGATGCGCCAGATGATGGGGTCGTTAGTTGAGGCACTTCGAGCGCAGCAACCAGAGGTTGACCTACCCGTTGCTGGGATCGCGATGGTGTCTACGGTTCAGGCAGTTGCACCTGCAGCCACGGAGGTTATCACAGTATCGCTATCTGAGTTTATAAGGCTGAAGCCTCCGGTCTTCACAGGCACCGATGCAGCCGAAGATCCACAGTCTTTTATTGATCGAATGTCCAGGATATGCCGTTCACTGAAATGAGCCGATGCGAGATGGGTAGAGTTCGCGAGCTTTCACTTGGAAGGTCTTGCGCAGAAGTGGTGCGAGTCGGTAGAGAAGGGCAGAGCAGCAGGTCTTCCTCCTATGACCTGGACCGAGTTCGTGACGGTGTTTCTCGCCCGTTTCCTTCCACAGAGTGTCAGAGATTCTCGAGCGTGCAGGTTCGAGTCATTACGCCAGACGCCGGATATGACAGTGGCGGAGTATGATGTGCAGTTCACCGAGCTATCTGTTTATGCCCTATATTTAGTAGCTACCGAGGAGATGCGAGTCAAGAGGTTTTTCCGAGGCCTGCTTACACCGTTGTTTCTTGCGATCAGCGCACAGCATTGCGAGACTTATGCAGCAGCTATGGATGCAGCCCTATTAGTTGAGGAGCGTCTTTCCAAGACTTCGGTAGTTCCGGAGCCGAAGAGAGTTCATACTGGTATATCAGCACGGAGACAGACATTTAGATGCCGCGACAGGTTTCGTTCAGGCACGAGGAGTAGCAGAGATTCAGGACGAGGCCAGATGTTTAGCTCGTATCCCTGGGAGAGTCGGCAGTCGTCTCAGGGTGCTTTAGGTACGGCAGTCTACTTCACCTTGTTAGAGATTGTCCTGAGATACACCGAAGGGAGGCAGCGGTTCCATAGGTTACCTTACCACCTTCTCCACCTCAGAGAGCGTTGCCTCTTGCACCTGTTGTTACTCCACGTCAGACTTATGCACAGAGAAGTCGTGATCGCAGAGGGTTCGTTTAGAGAGGTCCGGGCGATAGAGGCAGAGGACAGCCAGCTGCCGGTAGAGGACGTCCAGTCACAGGTGGAGGGCAGGCACGGGTGTTTGCTTTGACGCATCAAGACGCGCAGGCGTCCAATGCAGTGGTCTCAGGTACTCCCCCAATATGTTCTTTTGACGCACACATGTTGTTTGATCCGGGGTGTACACACTCGTATGTCTCTACACATTTCGCATCGAGTTTAGGCATAGAGTCGGGTTTGCTTGATCAGCCGCTTGTTGTGACCACTCCCATTGGAGAGTCATTTGTTGCGAGGCACGTGTTTCGATCATGTGTTGTCCGTATTGACGAGAGGGAGTTGCCTGTCGACTTGATCCTTCTTGAGATGTTGGACTTCGATGTTCTCCTGGGCATGGATTGGCTAGCTACGTGCTATTCGTCTGTGGACTGCCGCGAGAAGACAGTTAGGTTTTGTTTTCCCGGCGAGTCAGTTTTGTTGTGCAGGGGGACCATGGTGCCACCCCTCACAGTTTGATTTCTTCTCTTCGCGCTGGACAGCTTTTGAGGAAGGGATGTCAGGGATTTCTAGCTTATGTTTGCGATACTAGAGCTACAGAGGTTCCATTGGACCAGGTCCCGATTGTTAGTGAGTTCCCAGATGTTTTCCCTGACGAGTTTCCTGGATTACCGCCTGAGCGCGATATTGTTTTCTACATTGATTTTATTCCCGGCACGGGGCCTATTTCCATACCGCCTTATCGGATGGCCCCGGCGGAGCTTAGAGAGTTGAAGTGTCAGTTGCAAGATTTGCTGGATAAAGGGCTTATTCGACCTAGTGTGTCTCTTTGGGGTGCTCCAGTCCTGTTCGTCAAGAAGAAGGACGGTAGTTTGCGCTTGTGTATTGATTAGGGCCAGATGAACAGGGTTACTGTACGGAACATATATCCCTTGCCACGTATCGATGATTTGTTCGACCAGCTTCAGGATGTGGGATACTTTTCGAGGATTTACTTACGATCGGGTTACCATGAGTTGCGGGTGCGGCAGGAGGATATTCCGAGGAAGACTTTTCGCACACGTTACGGGCACTATGAGTTTTTGGTGATGTCGTTCGGACTCATCAATGCACAAGCCACGTTTATGGATTTGATGAACCGCATTTTCAAGCCGTATCTTGATCTGTTCATCATTGTGTTTATTGATGACATCTTAGTGTATTCCCGGAGCCGAGAGGAGCACGAGCACCATTTGCGGATCACGTTGCAGACGTTGAGAGAGCACCAGCTGTTCGCGAAGTTTTCCAAGTGCGCATTTTGGATTGACAACGTTGATTTCTTTGGTCGTGTGATTACGAGAGATGGCATATGTGTGGACCCGAAGAAGATCGAGGCCGTTCAGCATTGGCCCAAACCGACATCAGTTACGGAGATCCGCAGCTTCCTAGGCCTGGCTGGCTACTACCGACGATTTGTTCAGGACTTCTCCCGTATTGCTGCACCGTTGACCGGGTTGACCCGGAAGGGAGTTCCTTTTGATTGGACCGAGGCGTGCGAGCATAACTTCCAGCAGTTGAAGACTCGTCTGACTACTGCACCAGTGCTGTCATTGCCTTCGGGATCGGGCGGATTCGTGGTTTATTGCGATGCTTCGCGAATGGGACTAGATTGCTTGTTGATGCAGCATGACAGAGTTATGCGTATGCTTCTCGGCAGCTGAAGACACATGAACAGAATTATCCTACTCACGATTTAGAGATGGCTGCGGTGGTGTTTACACTCAAGATCTGGAGACATTACCTATAGAGCGAGTTGTGCCAGATATTCACGGACCACAAGAGCTTGAAGTACATATTTCAGTAGCAAGACCTGAATCTGAGACAGCGTCGTTGGATGGAGCCAGTGAAAGACTATGATTGCGAGATCCTTTATCATCCGGGAAAGGCAGATGCTTTGAGTCGGAGGCCCGGAGGTAGTTTATCTTGTTTGAGCGCCGTGCAGAGGCAGTCGTCAGCTGATTGGCAGATTCTATGCGACAGCCGAGTGCAGTTCAAGTTCACTCCGATCGGGGGACAGCTTGCACGTATTCGTGCACGTCCACAGTTGCTTGACCGTATCCGAGAGGCCCAGTCCGGTGATGAACGTCTTTCAGAGATCATGGAGCAGATTAGGCAAGGCAGAGAGTCCGAGTTCGTGATCGATGATCAGGGGGTACTACGCTTTGGGACTCAATTGTGCGTACTAGATTCTGAGGGACTGCGGCATGAGATTCCTGAGGAGGCGCATAGATCAGTATATAGCGTTCATCCAGGTTCCACCAAGATGTACCAGGATCTGAGAGATGTTTACTGGTGGGAAGGGATGAAGAGGGACGTCACAGACTTCGTGTCGAGATGCCTGACTTGTCAGCAAGTCAAGGCCGAGCACCAGAGGCCTGCGGGAGAGCTACAGCCATTGCCCATTCCGGAGTGGAAATGGGAGCAGATTTCTATGGACTTCATTGTGGGTCTATCCAGGACCAGTCGAGGGTACGACTCCATTTGGGTTATAGTGGATCGATTGACGAAAGCGGCTCACTTTCTACCGGTGAAGACCACTTTTGGATTTACTCAGTATGCCCAAATTTACATCGACGAGATCGTACGGTTGCATGGCGTCCCGACTTGTATCATGTCCGACCGAGGTACCCAGTTCACCAGCCAACTATGGCAGAGGCTTCAGGAGGCTTTGGGCACCCGCTTGAGTTTCAGCACAGCATTTCATCAGCAGACCGACGGACAGTCAGAGCGGACTATTCAGACTCTTGAGGACATGCTCCGAGCTTTCGTGTTAGATTTTGGTGGTAGCTGGGATCATCATTTACCCTTAGTGAGTTCTCCTACAACAATAGTTTCCAGGTTACTGTTCGGATGGCACCATTTGAGGCTCTGTATGGGAGGAGATGTCGATCGCCCGTCTGTTGGACATAGCTCAGCAAGAGCAGTGTTTTGGGTCCGCAGATCGTACAGGAGATGACTAAGATAATACAGTTGATTCGAGATAGGATGAAGACAACTCAGAGTAGGCAGAAATCGTATGCTGACAAGCGCCGTCGCAGACTAGAGTTTGCAGTTGGCGATCATGTTTTTCTGAGGATCTCTCCGATGAAGGGCGTGATGAGATTTGGGCGAAAAGGAAAGCTTAGTCCCAGATTTGTGGGTCCCTTTAAAATCCTCGAGCGTGTCGGCGCAGTTGCATATCGTTTGGCTCTTCCACCGAGCTTTCCAGACGTTCACCCCGTATTCCATGTGTCGATGCTCCGCAGATATGTTCATGACCCTTCTCACATGATTCAGCAGCAGACCGTTCAGCTTGAGCGCGATCTTTCGTTCACCGAGCAGCCAGTAGTGATATTGGATCGGCAGGTGCAGAAACATCGATCAAAGGTCTTGCCATTTGTGAAGGTTCTTTGGCGCAGCCCGAATGGTGAAGAGATCACTTGGGAGGCCGAGGGCGAGATGCGGAGGAAATTTCCTCATCTCTTTGAAGGTACGCGTAGCTATATTTTTAAATTCGGGGACGAATTTCTTTAAGGGGGAAGATTGTAACACCGTAGGATACGATTAGTGGTCAATTATGCGTTAATACGGGTTTTTTTAGTAAAAAGTTTACCAAAACGGTTTTCAACTATTTTTTAAAAATAATGAATATTTTATTAGAAATTAATTTGGCTTGCACACACATATGCATGTAAACTAGGGCAATTTTAGGGTTAAACCATGTTTACGTGGTCATGGGACATTAACCATCTTACTAATTATAAATGTTAATCAGCAAATTGATTAGTTTTAAAAAAAAGATTTAATTTTACAAATAATTGTTTAGGGGTTGACTTGAGGGAAATGATGAGAGAGGGAGACCATGATTTGGGTTAAGCATGGGGGGCACCATCATGTTTGGCATTTAATGAGGAGAGAGAGAGGTGCATGCTTGCTCGCATAACACCCCCCCCCCTCACTCTCTCTATTTTTTGAAACTCTATTTTCTTCTCTCTTATTTTCCTTCTCTCTCCTTCAAAACTGAACATCTTCAGCCCTCATCGAACCCTTACCCAAATTCTACAAGATCTCCACCCCACTTCATCAAAATTTAGCACTTCCTTCACAAAAGTGATCCTACACCCCAAATCAACCCATGGAGCTAGGAAAGCTTGGACTTTGGAGCAAGTTGGTATAGGTATAATCCCCTAATTGTAAATTAGCTAGTTATTATGTTGTATTACTTGTTAGCTTTGGTTTGAAACATTAAAGTCGTAGTTTTGGCGCCGGTGTCGTATTTTAGTGTCTTTATAGTGCTACTGAAATCTGCTGTGACCCCGAGACCTTTTGTTTTACCCAAACAATGTAGTAGTGTAGTGATAGATAACTTATGTAGACACCCAAAGTTGGAGCCCCACCTGGGCGGTTTTGGCCGTCGACGAGGGATGGAAATCCGGTGAGGTCGGTTTTTCGGCTGAGTTGGGAGTTGAAACTTTTAGGGTAGGTGTCTTCTGTGGTTTGAGATCCTTTTGTATCGTTTGGTTTCTGGGAAATGACAGTGGGCAAAATCTGGATTTGTTTAGCCAAGTTTAGTGTTTTTGTGAGTTTTATTGCTAAGCTTGTGGTTTAAGTGAAGGTTTGGGTTTTTAAGGTTTGATTAACTTTGTTAAGTTCTATTAATACTGTTAAACCAAGTCATTTGTTTCAGTTTGCACTAAAATACCTTTTTGTACCAATTAGTGTTTTAAAACGTTTTTTAAAACTAAACATTAGGATACGTAGAATCTGCTGCATCTGGGATTATCTTATTGTTGAGCAAACATATACATTAGGCTATAAATTGTGCTAGGAGGGTAATGTAGAAACCTGGACCACTTTTACCTGAAATTGGCCGATATCAGGCCTATGGTGGCCGGCCCATTTTTCTTGGAACTTGTTGAATTTTTCCAGGTAGCTTTCTGTAGGTATTATAAGAGGTTTGGTCTTTTTTATTTTTCTTTTTTTTGCTCCAGATAAAATCTGGGACCAATTACCTATAATTTGTGTAGCGGGACTTGCGCGATATGTGCGTTACGAGTTGGGTTGGTGTTGCTGTGTGTCACAGCGTGTCGGGGTGGTTTTTGACATATACGCACACGCGTTGGTATGCACACACGTTACGTATACACACGTGTTTAGATCGCGACGCTAGTTCTCCTTTGGACTTGATATCGCGTTTTTGCAGGGTTTTGCCTTACGTGTGTTATTTTGTGTAAACTCTAGGTTCGCAGGCGGAGACTTCGGACGCCGCAAAGAAGGGAAAGCAGGTTGTCGGATACGCTTAGTTCCAGATCACCGGTGAGTAGATTTAACATCTACAGGGAAATTGCCTGTATGGCGTTATGCGTCAGGGCTTGATAAGATGTTGTAGCTGCATATTTGCATTCATATACATTGACCACGCATGGCTACTATTTGTTGCATACTATATTCCCTGCTATATATATGGACCTAGAATTAATAGGACACCGCACTGTTACTAACGGTTCATGTTGCACGAGCACTAAACTGCATGTTACACACACACCGTTAGTAATTGGCATGACACTCACACTATAGAATTGCCATGAATAATAGACTGTAGCTCATCTTGTTTACGATTCGACATGATTATGTTACTTGTGCACATATACATTTGTATATCTTTATTGGTGCACCTACATATTGATACATCCATACTTACGCATATACACATTATACCTACCTGGATGAACTGGTTTTGGGAAAACTGGGGGCCGCAAGATATATTTTAAAACTGAATTTAATTAAAGAGCGGTTTTCCCCCTTTTTCTCATAGTACGACTTATGGTGTGTACATCACATCGCATGGATTTACGCATTGGGTTTGGATTTCATGTGATTTCTGGATTTGAGAACCGTGGTATTATTTCAAGAAAGTTTGCATTGTTTTAGAAACCCGGTTTCTCCTTATATGATATTTCGGTGCGTCCACCATGCGTTTTTCTCGGTGCTGAGACGTGTGCTTGAAACCCGATTCGAGGAGTTGGATGATCCGTTTACGTGTTCATGGTGGACCCGGTATGGTTCCCCGGGGCGAGAAATATTTCTCGTAGAGCAGACGATGAGCCTGGCAGGGTGGCTAGTACCTACCGGTGATTGGTTAGACTTGGCGGTTATCCGGAGGATACTGACCAGAGTCGAGAGATGGATACGGTCCGACCCATACTGCAGGGGCCCGAGGGCCGATGCCGCAGACGGAGCCCGTGTGCCGATCCGGACTGACGGAGCCCGACATATGAGGATTTGCGTGTCGATGCTGGACACGAGTACTTCATGATGTTTTCGAGTGCCGATGTTGGGCACTCCATTTCTATGGGATTTACAGGACATGAGGGCCGATTTGATTGACGGCGCCTGAGTTTTGGGATTTAGGGTATATTTGGTAGACATCAGGGTTTTTCCACGATGATGATTCGTGTTGGTGATTTATTTTCCCATGCTCAGCACTCATTTACATGCATTGCATCATGTACCTTTAGTACCTGATAGAGTACCTCGCAGGATTATTGTATACCCAAATTACCAGATTGATGTTATCTGTTGCACATGTTAGAGTATCGCAGTACGTGCATACCTGCGATTACCTTTTTATGTTATTTACTATTCATGAGTTGGAAACTCACCCCCGTTGTGCCACAGTTCTTGCAGGTAGACCCTCAGAGTAGTCGCGGCAGGACTACATCCTTGCATCTTTTTGTTGCGGATACTGCTACAGTTGGCATGAAAGCCATTTTTTCTATAGGTGGGTTGCGGTTATCTGTTTACATTTCATTGTACATTTCATTATACATTTCATTGTATCTAGTACTCTCCATCTACCAGTTATGTATTGGCTTAGAGACCGGTTGTGAGGACGATGTTGTATATTATTTTGTGACTCTGGTGTCGAGCTCATGTGAGACGACTTTTATTTATGCAGTTTTATTTCTCTTTATTTCTTTTCAGGCTGTTTACACTTATATTATTCATTTCTTCACTACGGCGTCGTATACTATTCTTGTGGTGGTTGTTTCCGCCGTTGGGCGTGATTTCTCCCGTTTGGGGATGTTTTATTCTTACTGTATGTCATTTTACTTATATCATGTCTTGTACCCAATTTCGGGGATAGTTTTTACAAAGGAGGTGCTGCCGAAATTTTTAAGAAAATAACTCAAACTTTAATGATTTTTACTCGAGTTTTCTAAATTTTTTAAACCAATGTTTTCAACACTCACTACTTTTAATGGTTTTGATTTCTGGATTTCGGCTTACTTAGTCGCGTTACGCCTGTAGACGTTACGTGGTTAAGTGCCGGTCACGAGCCGAACTTTTGGTCGTGACATTAAGCTCCTGGGAAAACGATGTTTATTTTAATTAGGTCCGTGCGAAAGCACGGGGAACCTGTTAGTTATGTATATTCCCTAGAGGCCATTGTTGTACATATGATGTATATTATAATGGATGCTTGGATATATATAGAGAGGACTTTCTTGCTCGTCATGATAGTATGCTATTTGGTTTCACTTTATCTTAACATGTTGATATGTATTGGTTTACTGTCTTACTCTCACATGTTGATAATGCCCTTAGGATCTGTACTCGACTACTGGGACTATGATGAGATCATACTAGTGGGGCCATGGTAGTCGATGAGTATATCCTATAACTGTTCCTAGTCGAGGGTGTGCCGAGACAGGGCATCGATACACCAGAGTAGACTAGCGTATACGCATCTTGACCCATATGATGGGCGATGGATGATCCCATATCCATCGGTGTTTTGACATCAGAGATGGTGTACGGGTGCTCAGTGGAGACTGGGTACACTGGACGGACTCGCCGAGAACTCCCAGATGGTGATATACCACACGTCAGATGGCAGTTCTCCAGTGACACTGGTACAGGGCAGTCTGTAGACCCGAGATCGTCATAGAGACTTGTGTGATTCCTATTGAGCTTTGATTTCCACCTTTCCACGTCTAAGAGGGCATGCAAAACGGTGGCTTTTGGTGCAGTCCCGAATCAAATGGAGGCAATGAGCGATAGGAGGGGATTCGTCTCTCCCGGTATAGGGAGTTGATGTTGTGCTGTGTTCAATTGGCTATAACTGGAAGTCCCTGGCCAGGGCTGATATAGAGATTTACTGGTAAGTGTTACCAGTAGTTTCTCGACCCGTTATGAGCCTCACATCGACACGACTTATCGGTTACTGGGGTCTGACGTATACCACCCCTAGACTAGATATGCAACATATCAGACGAAGAGACCGGACTGTACGGGAGTGTTACTGATTGGATTCACAGGAGAACGCACAGGCTAGCTTATTGATCTTCTGATCGCTCAATACCTGGGTGGCTGTTACGTTTAGCTGACCGCTTGCAGCTTGTGGGTGTTTGATATGATCATCACCTGCTACCGGCGTATTGACGATTCTTTAGAGTCCTACACAGAGGTTTCTTGACTCAGGAAAAACGGAGTAGAGGCACATATGTGATGTGTGCACGACCGAGGATAATGCGATATGAGATACCGTATTATATTCTCGCGATATTTAGATATGAGCCGGGCCATCGGATTAAGTGTTGATTCGATGAATCGGTACATGATATATTAGTCGGTTATATTCGATATAGCCGGATTGTCGGATAATGTGTTGATTCGATAATTTAATGTATAATAATATATATGATATATTGCATTACATCATCTAATATTGGCTCGCTTTATTATTTCATTTTCTCACCGGATAATACATTGATATATATGCGATATATATTAATTGTATTATTTTCTTTTGTTGCAAATATATAATATATATGTGATATATATTATTGTGACATGATATGATTACTAATGCAACTTGTTTTGTGGAGATTAAATAAGGTTTGGGTTTGATTAGGGTTAGTTCCTTCTTGATACTTCTAGAAGGATTTTCTTTTGTCATGGTTAAGATTTTATTGTTGATATTTTCCTATGACTCATTCTTTAACCCAACCAAACCCTAGCCCTAGTTAATTCTCTACAAGAGTTATCCTTATCATCCTTGACCATGGTTGCATTATTATTTGATATATTCATTTCATTATTCATCACAAAAGGATTATGCATTATTTCTTCTTCTTCTTCAACCTTGAGCTTTGAGAAAGCTCACTAGGTTTTCATTTTGTGATGTTTATGTGTGAGAATTTGATATAAAAAGAAAGCATAAATACTACTCCATCATCCTCATCTAATCTAGCCAATTAGATTAGGGTGTTCACCTCATTAGAGTGAGAGAGCTTGAGTTATAGCAACTTCGACGTAGATCATCGCAGAAAAGGAACACTACAAGCTAGCATGGATTGTTCGAGTCGTGGAGCCTCTGTTGAGTCTGGGAGATCGTGGATCACGGTGAAGGGACTCCTACTCGGAGCTTATGAAGCGAAGGAGCGGACTACAAAGGTTGTAATCCTTCACACTTAGTAGTAAAGATGTTTACTTGCATGTTAAACCCTAATAATCTAGCAAAGATCCCGGCTTTTGGTTGTTCGGCATGTCTATTTTTTTTTTTGGGGGCATGGTTGATGCCTTATGAACCTTTGTAAGAGTGCCTAGGAACCCTACAGTGGTATCAATGCCTAGCTAGAGCATTAGGCGACGTGTATACGAAGTTAAAACTCCAATCGAACCCCGTAACGACGTTTTGAACCCCTCTCTGGACAATTTTTAAAACTGTGATTTTTTCTGAATTAAAAATGCTTTAAAATACCAGCAGGGAAATATAAATATTACTGTTCAAAACGAGCCTGCAATCCGTATGGACCGTCGCGGAACCGCGGCCATACCTTGCTTGGGCCGCGGATCCGCGGTTGCACTGTTGAATTGGGCTTTGGGTTTGCAACAGTAATATCCGTATCTGTTAGTTATATTTTCTGGGTATTTTTAATCTGACTCTTGTGTTGAGTGTTCTGGGGTTTATTTTGTAATCGTAGATTCGATCGGAAAATTTAATTTTGTTATGTTTTCCGGATATTTAGAAACTGTTAAAATATTCGAACGGATATCATTAACTCATTTTTTCCCGGCACGAAAAACTTTCAAGTGTTGAATTTTTCTTGGGTTTAAATATTTCGGAAAAACATGCAAGTAACACGGTGGTCCCTCTAGAAGAACACAAACCTTAACTCGATTATGTGACCGTCTGAACCGCCTCTAAACCTTAGGGTTTGGGGCAGTACGGCGTGCCACATGTGAGGCGTTGGCTTGACCCTTCTACGGCTGGACCATCGGTACTGTGACATATTCTGGGATTATTTGAACTCCGCTCAAGTGTTAAGCTATTTAGGAAATCTTGGTTATTTGATTATCCGGTCGGAAAGTTTAATACTGTCTATTTATCTGGAATGTGATACAATATGTGGAATTCATATAGTTAGACATGAAATGCGAAGTATGTGATATTTCGGATTTACGATGTCTAAAGTGATTGTGGATTCCAAATGTTGTAGTTTTACAATTTCTTTTCTGTGACCGTAAGTGTAGTATGTAGTTGTATTGCCGGTTTTCGTTGCTATACATCAACGACGATCGGTGTATGCATACTTACTTACGTTGATGATATGTGATATTATGTGTTGCTGTGATATGTTATATTGGATCGTCGTGTTCTGAATAGCCGGGGGTTTTATGTGAGATGAGGGTTTTTATTTTCATTCATGTAAAATTCAATTTGTATGTAATATTCTTTTATTGGGGCACTTCCGAGATAAGGTTGATGTCACCAGTGTATATTATTTACTTTTCCGCATTAGGTAGACCCAAGGAGGGGAGCACAAGTAACCGGGTTCTAGGGTCCAGTGGGAGGCCATCTCGAGCAGTCGAGATCGGGTCTCCTAACCCTAGAACCGGCAGTGTTACTTGCCGCTCTCGTAGGGGTCTAGGGATGTGGGCTTGGCTATTCATCACGACCGTGGAATCCGTGTTTTATACCGGCTCGTATTTAAAACACGGACATCCTAGTATATCCAATATTTCATATATGTTCTTCTTCTGCAATGTTCTATGATGAGATCATATTATTGCCTGAGACGAATGCTTATACTATATATATATGCTGATATATAAATATTACTGCTTTCGTTTCTTCTGTGATGCTTAGGAAGCATAAGCTGATGGGATTTATTAATGAGATTAATAAAAAGAAAAGAAACCTAAAAGATGTTGTAGAATCAAAACTTTATAAAAAAGGGTAGCTACAGTTTTGCTTTGCATAGCGGTATATATGATATACCCTGCACCTTATTCGATGGGGAAGAGCCGAGATCCCTTCACCGGGAGTGACCTCTTTAGCGAAACTGGCAGATGCTACAAACTCGCGGTTTAGTTTTTGACAGCTTATATAGTTCTTGCTTTGCACAGCGGTATATACGATATATCCTGCACCTTATTCGATGGGAAAAGAGCCGAGATCTCTTCACCGGGAGTGACCTCTTTAGCGAAACTAGAAAAGCCTAAAAAACACTCCTTTTTCAAAATCACTTGATTCTACGACGATATCAAGTTCATTACGCTCAAGGTTTTCTGAAAAACCTGCGTAGCCCTCCGTCATTTCAGATAGAGACTAGTTAGTATTCGTGCTGCGTTTGTTGACCTTAGCCAAGGCGTGGTGTACGGTAGCTAATTGGTATTTATCTGCTAAAACATGAGATGTGATTGAGTTAGGGTAGTCGTACGACTTTGTTGACCTTAGCCAAGGGTCGTACGGGTGTGTTTAATTCAATCGGGAAATGACAGGTTGAACTTGGCTAGCACTTATGATTTGTTGACCTTAGCCAAGGTCATAAGTTGCTAGGGGTAAAAGCATTATCGGGAATTTCAAGTGTTGAAATTTGCAATGAGATTGCATACCTCCTATAAGATAGTTAGATCCCGATACCCACTGCGAGTAATAGTTACTCCTGGGAGAGTTTTACACAGGACAATTAGCCGATCAAGTAGGTGTTTAGAAAAGTGTTAATGGGGTTATGTCTCTGGGAAAACGAGGTTTACATGTGTAGAAAAGTGTTAACGGGGAACCTCCCTCAAGTACCGACACTGATCTGGCTGAAAGATTGACGAAATTGTAGGGTGTAATTAATCCCGGCTAATCTTACCTTTTAGGGTTTGAAGGAAGATTTAATAAAACCAGTGGGAGACATCCTGATTACATAAGATAATAACCAATCTAATCTTGCAAGAGCATACGCTAAAGTGTTTTCCTTCTCTCTCTCTCCAGGTAACGACCATGTCAGGACTTAATCAAGATAATAATATGGATGTATTGACTGAACCCGCTTATTATACTAAGCAGGGGATCGTTAGTCCCGTTCTTTCTTATAAGAGTTATAAAACTGAACAAGAAACAAGAGAATATCTGGATTCTCATGCCGCCGAAACGGAGAACATGCATGTTGATGCACCTTCTTCGGGTGTGTTAGTTATTGAGAACTGTTTCTCAATTCACCCTACGTCCTAGGTATTAGATACCGGATCGGGATCCCATATATGTAAAATGTTACATGGGCTACGTAAAGGTAAAGAACTGGGAAAAGGTGATCATTCCGTTCAAGTAGAAAATGGTGTAAGTATTGCAGCCAAAGCAGTTGGCGAATATCACCTTGTATTACCAAGCAGTAATACACTGATTCTGAATGAGTGCTATTATATACCGAACATGATGTGCAACATTATATTAGTTTCTTTATTAAGTAAAGAAGGATATAATTTTGTAGTAAAGGATAATGTTATGAACATATTCCTAGATTAAAAGTTGATTGGATCAGGCTCGTTACATAATGGCATATTCATTCTCAATCAAAATACAGTCCTTAATATACAAAACACACATAAGAGGAAAAGTTCATAAATGAACGAATCTTTCTTGTGGCGTTGTAGACTTGGTCATATCAATGCGACACGACTGGCTAAGTTACACAAGGATGGATATTTGAATCCGTTCGAATTATCATCTTATGATACTTGCCATTCATGTCTCAAAGGAAAAATGACCAAAACTCCGTTTATTGGACACGGAGAAAGAGTTGCGGAACTCTTAGGACTGGTACATAGTGATGTATGCGGTCCTATGTCTACGCATGCCAGGAACGGTTCTTCCTACTTCATTACATTCACTGACGATCTCTCTAGATACGGACATGTGTTCCTGATGAAACACAAGTCTGAAGCTTTTGAGAAATTCAGAGAATATAAGCACGAAGTAGAGAACCAAACGGGCAAAAGTATTAAGATCCTTCGATCTGATCGAGGAGGAGAATACTTGAGCAATGAGTTCCTAGATTATTTAAAAGAGAATGGGATTCTCTCTCAGCTTACTCCACCTTATACACCACAGCACAACGGTGTATCGGAACGGAGGAATCTCACCCTATTAGATATGGTACGCTCTATGATTAGTACAGCTGAGTTACCTATTTCCTTCTGGGGGTATGCGCTGGAGACAACCATATACCTATTGAATAGAGTTCCAACTAAATTTGTGCCTACCACTCCATATGAGATATGGAATGGGAAGAGACCATCTCTTAAAAGAGTTAAGATATGGGGTTGTCCGGCCTATGTTAAAAAGAAAAATCCGGACAAGCTCGAGACACGATCAGTTCTTTGTAAGTTTGTAGGATATCCAAGCAATTCGTATGGATATCTATTCTACCACAGTGAACAACAAAAAGTATTTGTTGCTCAACATGCCACCCTTTTAGAAAAGGAATTTCTTACAAAAGAAATTAGTGGCGAAGAGGTAGAGCTGGAAGATGTTCCAGCACCACAAACTGCAACTGAAGATTTAGTGGAACCAGAGGATTCAGTAGTACCCGACGAACCCCAGCCTCTCCGCCGATCTAGCAGGGTTTCTCACCCACCTGAGAGATACTACGGTTTTCTCATTGATGGTGGGAGCGAGGATTGCATCATGGAAGATGATGACCCAACTAGTTTCGAGCAGGCCATCACGAGTGGTGACTCTGTGAAATGGCTGGATGCAATGCGATCTGAGATGGAATCCATGTACACCAACAAAGTATGGACTTTGGAAAATGCTCCTGAAGGGGTAAAACCCATTGGGAGCAAGTGGATCTTTAAAAAGAAAATTGGTGTAGATGGAAAAGTTGAGACTTTCAAAGCTAGACTCGTTGCAAAGGGTTTTCGTCAACGACCAGGTGTGGATTATGACAAAACATTTTCTCCAGTGGCTATGCTTATGTCCATCCGGATCTTACTTGCCATTGCTGCATACCATGACTACGAAATCTGGCAAATGGATGTTAAGACCGCCTTTCTAAACGGTAATTTAGAAGAGAGCGTGTACATGACTCAGCCTGAGGCTTCGTAGATAGTGGGAGCAGCGGAAAGGTGTGCAAACTGCTTAAATCCATTTATGGGTTAAAGCAAGCATCGCGGAGTTGGAACATCTGTTTTGATGTTGTAGTCAAAGAGTTTGACTTCATCAAAAATATAGATGAACCTTGTATCTATAAGAAGGTAGCAGAGAGTAAGGTTGTCTTCCTCGTATTGTACGTGGATGACATACTCTTGATAGGAAATGATGTTCCTATGCTGCAATCAGTCAAGCTCTTCTTATCATAAAGATTCTCAATGAAAGATCTAGATGATGCCTCCTGCATATTGGGAATCATGATCTATAGAGATAGATCTAAACGGATACTAGGATTGTCCCAATCTAGGTACATTGACACCATACTAAAGAGGTTTAGTATGGAAGAATCCAAGAGTGGGAACCAACCCACGATCTCTGGACTCACTCACTCCAAAGAGATGTCTCCCAAGACTAATTTGGAGAGAGCTCGCATGCAAGGGATACCCTATGCTTCGGCAGTAAGCTCTATCATGTATGTGATGCTATGTACGAGACCCGATGTAGCATACTCACTAAGTATAGTGAGTCGGTATCAAGCAGAGAGAGAGTCACTGGACAGCTGTGAAGAACATTCTTAAGTACTTGCGAAGGACTAAGGAGATGTTCTTGGTGTATGGTAACGGAGAACTTCAGGTGGAGTCCTTTACCGATTCCAGCTTCTAAAGTGATAAGGACGACTCTAAGTCGCACTCGGGATTTGTCTTTACCCTCAATGGATGGGCGGTATGTTGGAAGAGTTCCAAACAGGATACCGTTGCAGACTCGACGATGGAGGCTGAATACATCGCTGCCAACGATGCTGCCAAAGAGGCTGTCTAGATAAAGAAGTTCATTAGTGAACTTGGTGTGGTTCCATCCATTGAGCATCCAATACCTCTGTATTGCGATAACAATGGAGCTGCGGCTTTGGCCAAGGAACCCAGGTCCCATCAAAAGTCCAGACATATTCTGAGGCGGTATCACCTGATCAGGGAGATAGTTGATCGTCGGGAGATCGAGGTCAGGAGAGTAGATACGAAGGACAACACTGCGGATCCATTCACGAAGGCCATTCCCCAGATACAGTTTGAGAGATTATTCGGGATGCTAGGTATGAGATACTAAAGCAGCTGGCCTTAGTGCAAGTGGGAGATTGTTAGTTATGTATATGCCCTAGAGGCCATTGTTGTATATATGATGTATATTATAATGGATGCTTGGATATATATAGAGAGGACTTTCTTGCTCATCATGATAGTGAGCTATTAGGTTTCACTTTATCTTAACATGTTGATATGTATTGGTTTACTGTCTTACTCTCACATGTTGATAAAGCCCTTAGCATCTGTACTCGACTACTGGGACTATGATGAGATCATATTAGTGGGGGCATGGTAGTCGATGAGTACATCCTATAACTGTTCCTAGTCGAGGGTGTGCCGAGACAGGGCATCGATACACCAGAGTAGACTAGCGTATACGCATCTTGACCCATATGATGGGCGATGGATGATCCCATATCCATCGGTGTTTTGACATTAGAGATGGTGTACGGGTGCTCAGTAGAGACTGGGTAACTGGACAGACTCGCCGAGAACTCCCAGATGGTGATATACCACACGTCAGATGGCAGTTCTCCAGTGACACTGGTACAGGGTAGTCTGTAGACCCGAGATCATCATAGAGTCTTGTGTGATTCCCACTGTGCTTTGATTTCCACCTTACCACGTCTAAGAGGGCGTGCAAAACGGTGGCTTTTAGGTGCAGTCCCGAATCACATAGAGGCAATGAGGGATATGAGGGGATTCATCTCTCGCGGTATAGGGAGTTGATGTTGTGCTGTGTTCGATTGGCTATAACTGGAAGTCTCTGGCCAGGGCTGATATAGAGATTTACTGGTAAGTGTTACCAGTAGTTTCTCGACCCGTTATGAGCCTCACATCGACACGACTTATCGGTTACTGGGGTCTGACGTATACCACCCCAGACTAGATATGCAACATATCAGACGAAGAGACCGGACTGTACGGGAATGTTACTGATTGGATTCACAGGAGAACGCACAGGCTAGCTTGTTGATCTTCTAATCGCTCAATACCTGGGTGGCTGTTACGTTTAGCTGACCGCTTGCAGCTTGTGGGTGTTTGATATGATCATCACCTGCTACCGGCGTATTGACGATTCTTTAGAGTCCTACACAGAGGTTTCTTGACTCAGGCAAAACGGAGTAGAGGCACATATGTGATATGTGCACGACCGAGGATAATGCGATATGAGATACCGATTTATATTCTCGCGATATTTAGATATGAGTCGGGCCATCGGATCAAGTGTTGATTCGATGAATCGGTACATGATATATTAGTCGGTTATATTCGATATAGCCGGATTGTCGAATCAAGTGTTGATTCGATAATTTAATGTATAACAATATATATGATATATTGCATTACATCATCTAATATTGGCTCGCTTTATTATTTCATTTTCTCACCGGATAATACATTGATATATATGCGATATATATTAATTGTATTATTTTCTTTTGTTGCAAATATATAATATTTATGTGATATATATTATTGTGACATGATATGATTACTATTGCAACTTGTTTTGTGGAGATTAAACAAGGTTAGGGTTTGATTAGGGTTAGTTCCTTCTTGATACTTTTAGAAGGATTTTCTTTTGTCATGGTTAAGATATTATTGTTGATATTTTCCTATGACTCATTCTTTAACCCAACCAAACCCTAGCCCTAGTTAATTCTCTACAAGAGTTATCCTTGTCATCCTTGACCATGGTTGCATTATTATTTCATATATTCATTTCATTATTCATCACAAAAGGATTATGCATTATTTCTTCTTCTTCTTCAACCTTGAGCTTTGAGAAAGCTCACTAGGTTTTCATTTTGTGATGTTTATGTGTGAGAATTTGATATAAAAAGAAAGCATAAATACTACTCCGTCATCGTCATCTAATCTAGCAAATTAGATTAGGGTGTTCACCTCATTAGAATGAGAGAGCTTGAGTTATAGCAACTTCGACGTAGATCATCGGAGAAAAGGAACACTACAAGCTAGCATGGATCGTTCGAGTCATGGAGCCTCTCTTGAGTCCGCGAGATCGTGGATCACGGTGAAGGGACTCCTACTCGGAGCTTATGAAGCGAAGGAGCGGACTACAAAGGTTGTAATCTCTCACACTTAGTAGTAAAGATGTTTACTTGCATGTTAAACCCTAATAATCTAGCAAAGATCCCGACTTTGGATTGTTCGGAACGTCTATTTTTATTTTATTTTTTGGCATGGTTGATACCTTATGAACCCTTGTAAGAGTGCCTAGGAACCCTACAGAACCTCCCTCAAAGTACCGACACTGGCATGGCCGAAAGATTGGCAAACTTGTACGGTGTAATTAATCCCGGCTAGTCTTACCTTTTAAGGTTTGAAAGAAGATTTGATAAAAACTGTGGGAGCCATCCTGATTAGATAAAATAATAACCAATCTAATCTTGCAAGAGCGCATGCAGAGTGTTTTCTTCTCTCTCTCCAGGTAGCAACCATGTCACGCCTTAATCAAGATAATAAAATGGATGCATTGACCGAACGTTCTTATTATACTGTGCTGGGGAACGTTGGTTCCGCTCTATCTTATAATTGTTATAAGTCCGAGCAGGAAATAGAAGAATATTCGGATTTCCACGTGACCCAATCGAAGAAAGTGCATGTTGATGCATCATCTTCGGGTGTGTTCATTACCGTTAACTGTTTTTCAGTATCCTCTTCGTCTTGGGTATGTGATACCGGATCAGGATCCCACATATGTAATATGTTACATGGGATATAGATAGGTAAAGAACTGGGAATGGGTGATATGTCTCTAAGTGTAGATAATGGTGCAAGTGTTGCAGCCAAATCAGTTGGCAAATATCACCCTTTATTAATACATTGATTCTGAACGAATGTTATTACATACCGAACCTGATATACAACATTACATCGTTTTCTTTAATAAGTTAAAGAAGGATATACTTCTGTATTAGAGGATAATGTTGTGAAAATTTTCCTGAATCAAGAGTTGATTCGATCAGGCACGTTATATAATAGCATATACGTTCTAAATCAAACCACAGTTCAAAATATATAGATCACACACAAGAGGAATAGTTCAGAAATGAACGAATCCTTCTTGTGGCATAGTAGACTAGGTCATATCAATGCAACACGACCAACTAATATACATAAGGATGAATATTTGAATCTGTTCGAATTTTCATCTTATGATACTTGCCAGTCTTGTCTCAAAGATAAAATGACCAATACTCCGTTTATTGGAAACAGAGAAAGAGTTACTGAACTCTTGGGACGGATATATGATGATGTATATAGTCCTATGTCTACAAATGCCAAGGTTGGTTCTTCGTACTTCATTATATTCACTGATCATCTCTTAGGATTCGGACATATGTTTCTGTTGAAACACAAGTCTGAAACTTTTGAGAAATTCAAGGAAAATAAGCTAGAAGTTGAAGAACCAGACGGGTAGTAGTATTAATTCCTTCGATGTGATCGAGGAGTAGAATACTTACGCATGGAGTTCCTGGAGTTTCTAAAAGGACAATGTGATTCTCTCTCAGCCTACTCCTTCGAGTGCACCACAGCACAACGGTATATCGGGACGGAGGTATCGCACCCTATGAGATATGGCGCGCTCTATGATGAGTACTGCTGAGTTACCTGTTTCCTTTTTGGTATTATGCACTTGAGAAGCTGCATACCTATTGAATGGGGTTCCATCCAAATCAGGGCTTACCACTATATATGAGATATGGAATGGGAAAAGACCGTGTCTTAAACGAGTAAAGATATTGGGTTGTCCGGCTTATGTTGAAAAGCAAAATCCAGACAAGCTCGATGCAAGGTCAGTTCTGTATAAGTTTGTTGGATATCCCGAAGATTCGTGAGGGAATATCTTCTACAGCACCGGGGAGCAAAAGGTGTTTTGTTTCTCAGCATGACACCTTTTTAGAAAAGTAATTTCTTATGAAGAAATTTGTGGTCATGAGGTAGAACTGGAAGTTGTTCCAGCTTGACAAACTAACAGCTGATAATTTGGTGAAACCAAAGGATTCAATAGTCTCTAACAAATCTCAGCCTCTTCAT
This sequence comes from Agapanthus africanus, assembly GCA_030015575.1. NCBI lineage: Eukaryota > Viridiplantae > Streptophyta > Magnoliopsida > Asparagales > Amaryllidaceae > Agapanthus > Agapanthus africanus. The sequence goes on along the minus strand of JASDDO010000018.1, from coordinate 57,576,489 downwards.
GAATCTGGTAGGGTTCCTTATCCACTTGGGAGATACTACGGTCTTCTCGGTGACAGTGGGAGCGAGGATTGCATCATGAGATAATGGCCCAACTAGGTTCAAGCAGGCCATCACGAGTGGGGACTCAGTGAAGTGGCTGGATGCTATGCGATCAAAGATGGACTCCATGTAAACCAACAAAGTATGACTTTACATGTTGCACCTGAAGGGGTAAAACCCATTGGGAGAAAATGGATATTGAGAAGATTCTTGGTGTAAATGGAAAAGTTGAGACTTTCAAAACTATGCTTAAGTCCATCAGGATCAGTGCGTGCATCGCGGAGTTGTAACATCCATTTTGATGTTGCAGTCAAAGAGTTTGACTTCATCAAAAAGATGGATGAACCTTGTATATAAAAGAAGGCTGTAGAGAGTAAGGTTATCTTACACGTATTGTACGTAGATGACATACTCTTGATAGGAAATGGTTTCCTATGCTACAATCGGTCAAGCTCCTCTTATCACGGGGATTCTCTATGGAAGATCTGGATGATACCTACTACATCTTATGGATAATTGATCTACGTTGATAGATCTAAATGGATATTGGGACTGTCCTAAATCCAGGTACATTAACACCATACTAAATGGGTTTAGTATGGAAGGTTCTAAGCGTGGTGGTTCGCCCATTTACTCATGGATTACTCTCTCTAAAAAGATGTCTCCAAAGACTGATTTGGAGAGAGCTCGCGTGCAAGGAATACCCTATGCTTCGGCAGTAGGCTCTATCATGTATGCAATGTTATGTACCAGACCAGATGTAGATGACTCACTAGCTGTAATGATAAGGAATCAATCGGATTTTGCGAGAATCACTGGATAGCTATGGAGAACATTCTTAAGTACTTGAGAAACACTAAATGAATGTTCTTGGTTCAAGCTTCCAGAGTGATAAGGTGAACTGAGTGTCAGTCACAGGCATTGTCTTTACCCTCAGTAGAGGGACGGTATGTTGGAAGAGTTCCAAGCTAGATACTGTGACATACTAGACGATAAAGGATGAATACATTGCTACCAAAAATGCTGCCAAAGTGGCTGTCTGGGCATTCCATGTTCATGAGATGAACATGGTTCCTACCATTGAGCGTCCAATAACTGTTATTGTGACAACAATGGAGTTGCGTCTTTGGCCTAGGAACTCCGTTCCCATCAGCGATCCAGACATATTCTGAGGCAAGTATCACCTGATTAGGGAGATGGGTGATCTCCAAGGGATCGAGGTTAGAAGAGTTGACACGAAGGATAACACGGCGGATCCACTCACAAAGGCCTTTCCCTAGAAAGACTTCTATAGGACGTTGAGTATGAGATACTGCAACAAATGGCCTTAGTGCAAGTGGGAGATTTGTAGTTATATGTATACCCTAGAGGCCATTACTGTACAAGCGATGTATATTGTAGTGGATGCTTGGACATATATAGGGAGGACTTTCTTGCTCGACATGATAATATGCTATCTAGTTGCACTTTATCTTAACATGTACACTTATTGTCTCTCTATTACATGTTGATAAAGCCTTTAGGATGAGTACTTGAATATAAGGATTATGACGCAGATCATACTAGTGGGGCAGAGGTAGTCGGTAAGTACATCCTTCAAATGTTCCTAGTCGTGGGAGTATAGAGACAGGGCATCGATACTCTAGAGTAGACTAGCGTATACGCTTCTCGACCCATATGATGGGCGATGGATGATCTCATATCCATTGGTGTTTGGCATCAGAGAAGGTATACTGGTGCTCAGTGGAGACTGGGTACACTGAACGGACTCGCCGAGAACTCCTAGATGGTATTATACCTATCGTTAGATAGCAGTTCTCTGGTGACACTGGTACAGGTTAGTCTGTCGACCCGAGATCGTCATAGAGTCTTGTGTGATTCCCACTGTGCATTGATTTCCATCATACCACGATCAAGAGATCGTGCAAAAAGATGGTTTTTGGGTACAGTCCTGAGTCACATGGAGGTAATGAGCAATAGGAGGGGATTCGTCTCTCCCGGTATTGGGAGTTGATGTTGCGCTATGCTCGATTGGCCATAACATGAAATCCCTGGGCAGGGTTGCTGAGATTTACTGGTAAGAGTTACCAGTGGTTTCTCGAACCGTTATGGACCTTGTATCGGCATGACTTATCAGGCTATTGGGGTCTGACGTTATACACCCCCAGGCTGTGATATGCGACATATCTGATGAAGAGACCGGACTGTACGGTAGTGTTACTGATTGGATTCGCAGGAGTATGAGAAAGCTTGCTTGTTGATCTTCTGATCGCTCAATACCCGGGTGACCGTTACGTTTAGCAGACCGCTTGCGGCTTGTGGGTGTTTGATATGATCATCACCTACTGCCGGCGTATTGACGAGTCTTTAGAGTCCTACACAGAGGTTTCCTGGTTCATCCGAAACGAAGTAGGAGCACATATGTGGTATGTGCGGGACCGAGATTAATGCGTGTATGTGATATCACATTCTATTCTCGCGATATGTGATATCGGTGGGTTATATGAGATATAGCCGGGTTATCAGATCAAGTGTTGATTCGATAAGTTGATTCATATGATATTAGTCGGTTGTATGTGATATAGCCGGATTATTAAATCAAGTGTTGATTTGATAATTTAATGTATAATTATATATTTGATATATTAATTTACATTAACTAATATTTTCTCACTAAACATTTCTTTTTCTCACTTGTGTGCATATTGAATATATGTGATATATATTAATGTACATTTTATCGTGTCATGCTTGATGCCACATGCTTCATGGGTGTATGAGACTTACACTATAGTTAGGATAATCCTAGGGTTTGTATTTATCTAAGTAATTCAAAAATGGATGCATATTTGGTATGGCTACAAGCTTGTAGAAGCCTGTGGAAATCATTGACCAAGTCCACCATTTTTGTTTGACTTGAAGATATTTATTGACCTAACCATTATCCTTACCATGGTAAACTCTCTACATGAGTTAGTGTATAACACTAACTCACCCATGGTTCATTTTCTCACCTCATGAGTTCATTCTTCATCTCATCACTTCATCTTCTTCTTCATTGAGAAAACTTTCTAGCTTTTGAAATGTTGAGAAAAGATTGTGAGAAAATTAAATCTAAAGTGAGCCCATTTCCTACTTCATCATCCTCTACTATTAGCCATTTAGTTTAGGGTGTTTGCTTCACTAAACCCTAATTTAGTGAAGAGGTAGCATGAGCTTGAGTCTCCTCGTCGTAGATCATCTTCGGCCTCGAAGACTTCGAGCAAGTTTACATCTTTCACCTTGTGGATCCTCTCAAGAGTTCGGGAGATCATTACTCGCAGCGAAGGGACTTCTACACAGAGCATTTGAAGTGAAGGACCGGTCTACATAGGTTGTATTCCGCATTCACTTAGTTGTAAAGTTGTTTACATATCGTTTTGTTTAAATCTCAAGTTAAGATTCTAGGGTTAGGGTTGTTTAGAATGGAAAAAATTTGAAAATGGCATGGACGATGCCTCCCGAAACTTTGCTTCCGCGCTAAGTAATCCTACAGGTGGTACCCCGAGGATTCGGCGTAGTCGGAGTTATGGCCCTTCCCGCTGGCGGCCTGCCCCTGGCTACAGCTCCGGATCCATAATATCAGGTTCCTCAGGTCTCCTGGCGAATTCATTATTAAGTCAGCGTGGCGAGTGCCGCCCGCGCGACCCCGTCGAAAGAGAGGGTGCCGGCCATGCCTGGGAGAAGGCGAGCTGACCGACACTCCTCGGGAGGGACGGGAGCGCGATGGGCTTCGGGGCACGGAGCTCTTTCACGAGACCTCATCGTGGAGCTATGTAGCGCCCAACGGGTAATTGAATCGGTTGATGCGAGGGACCTGTGGCCGCCGGAGATAGCAAGACGCTGTTCAGTTGTGCCAGCGTAGGCAGTGTCATCTCCCTCTCTGCGGAGGTCGTGATCCCGGGGAGGGGGAACGGTGACCTTGGGGGCTTGTCCCTCCGTTTGGACGAGGACAAGGGCATCCACTATGGATGCAAGCCTTTCGATCCGCGCAGAGAAGGCATGAACGACGTTGGGGGGAGGAGTGGATCCGTCCGCGCCACTGTTGTGGGGAGGGCGAAAGCTTGTGCTTGGATCGTCACGGTCTTCACTCGCCATGAGTTCGAGATTGGAAGATCAACTTTTGATGAGTGGAATTCGTGATTCCCACAGACGGCACCAACCGATGGAGGTCAGGATCTCCATCAGATGTTGTCCTCCGTCGATCTGAGCGTTGATGAACGGCTGATATTGGTGTTGAGGGTTGCCTCCTTGAGCGTGTAGATCTCAGTGGGCTTGATTCGAGGTGAAGCCAAGCTACCTGCAAAGGAAGTCCCAGGATGGTTGTACCACCGTGGACCCTCCGATGATCAAGTTAGCCGAGGTATTTTAGCAGAGTAGCGGCTTATTGGGTTAAAATTGCCATACCTGAGTCATCTGGGAACGGGGGTTTTATAGCGGTCACCATGAGCTAGCTGACGCGAGATCTTAGCCGGCCGTTACGCCCCTGGCGTTACACCTACGTGAATGAAGGGATCCCTCTATTAATGACGAGATACGCTCGTTAATGGGGGGATGCGGTGGCGTGGAATGCGGGATCGTGGGGCGGAGGGTATCTCGTGTCTAGCGAGATGCGCGGAGCCGTGGTGGAGGCGCCTGTGATCTGTTGGGTATAATGCCCTCAGAGTCAATTATTGGATCACAGGCACGTGATTGCAATGATTGAAGGAGGACCTATACCGTTAGAACAGTCTTACTCAAGATGATAGTATGCTATCTGGTTTATCTTTATCATCATGTACTGTTTCAGGTGACCTTACAGGTCACTATTGCACGATGATAGAGCCCTTAGGATTCTTGCTTGACGGCCAGCAGTATGATGGCGATCATATACATGGGAGCTGGGGTCTATAAGCACATCCTTAAAAGGTCCCTAGTCGTGGGAGTTTTCGAGACAGGGCATCGATACTCCAGAATAGACTAGTGTATACAGTCGAGACCCCGACGAGGGGCGGTGGCCGGTCTCACAAGCCACTGGTGTTAGTTGGTTCACCTAAGATGTATACAGGTGCTCATTGGGTTATGAGTACACCGGACAGGACTCGCCGGGAACATGCTAGTTGGTCTTATACCTGACGTCAGATAGCAGTTCCCTGGTGACATGTGTACAGGTTAGTTCATCGACCTGAGATCGTCATTTGTCTCATGTGAGTTCCCGCTGTACTTTGATTACTACCCTACCACGGCTCAAAGGAGTCGTGCAAACAGGTTTTAGTTGGGTACAGTCCCGAGCCACATGGAGGCAGTGAGCGGATCTTGGGTTCGTCTCTCCCGGTATTGGGGGTGAGGTCGCGCTGTGTTTAGGAGAGCCATTACACGAAGTCCTTGGCCAAGGCAGGAGATTTACTGGTAGGTATTCCAGTAATATCTCAGAGTTTTCTGGGCTACACTCCGACACGACTTGTACCGCTTTTGGGGGTCTGACTTTTACCAACCCCCTAGGCCCGCCATGCGATGCTCATAGACGAACGGACCGGACTGTACGGATATTGTCACTGACAGGCTCAGTAGGGTGTCAGGATGAGTTCGCTCATCGACGTCCCTTTTTGTCAATATCTGGTAGCCCGTTACGTATGGTTAATACCTCTGACGTGCTAGTGGTTAAATCCACAGCCAAAGTATTGACGAGTCTTTAGAGTCCCCCACAAACAGTTTCTCAAGTTTCGGGCGAAACACTGTAGAGGCCGTATGGATATATGGCAGGGTTCAATCATATACGTGCGGTATTGCACGGATCATGATCGGACGGATAATACTAGCGGGCTTTGGTTTAAGCCGGATCCTAGTATTGTACAGTGTAGATTTTGTTTCATTGCATTTGTATTCGGTCGGAATACAAATGCGGGTATGTATATACAGTCGCGGGATTTTCCTATAATTTATTACGGGATCGTTTTTCTGAAGTTGCCAGTTTGCTTTCCGGTTTCGGCCATTTTCCTTTGTTTCTTTTTTTGGCTGAATTTTGGTGGAGGGGGTTATTTGCAATTGTGCATTTTATGGAGAAGACTTTTTGTGATAGCTTCATGATGGTTTAACCATCATTTGACTTTTGGTTCATCATGGTTCTTGCCTCTCATGATTACCTTTTTGTTCATCATGGTTTACTTGGTTGTTGATGATGGGAGTTGATATGGATTTGGTAGTGATCATTCATTTCCTTTGCATGATTGATACACTTTCTCCTCTCTCTCATTTTTGGTAAGGGGGTCGGCCATTCAAAGGGGGAGGGCTGTCCCATTTTTGGGTGTGGGATTGTTCTCATTTTGTTTGCACAAAAATCGCTTTGTTCATCCAAAAACTTGCATCTCCTTCTCCACATCTAAATATGGCAACTTCTAGTAACCCCAAGAGACAAACTATTTTGCACTAGCCTACAGCATTCTTGGACACGTCGATTCGCCAACTGCGTGCCCGAGTTGCCTCGGTCCAGAGGTGGGAGCCTGTAAAAGAACCCGGCGATGTGGTGCCCTTCCGACGAGGAGATGAAGACCGGAGATTCCGCGGGGAGATCAGGATGACGACGAGATGACCGAAAGACACGGATCGCTCGGTATATCTCTCTACCCCTTCTCTAGTTAGCTAGGATTATGTTAATGGCCCGATCCGGGTTTCAAAGTCCACGGTAGCGCTGGTTATAGTTTATAGAAAAGTTTTTGATTCCGCATTTTGGCCTTGTTCAGACGGCCAGGTCGCTGCCGTGCACTTACACTGGTATCAGAGCCACGCCATTAACCTAGTCTAGCTTGCTCTAACGTGTTTACATTTTCGATCGAACAAAAATTCCAAAAACCGCGATTTCAAGAGCATTAGTTTCTGTCGATTTTATTTGTGCTCGAAAATTTTTTTTTGAGTGTTGCAGAAATTAGTGCAGGCAATTATAAGAATTCTGTAAAAAATGGGTAAGGTGATACTATAGAAAGACCGCGGAACCGCGGCCAAACCCCTGTTCCGGCCACGGTTCCGCCGCGACACAGTGTCTTCACTGTACCAATTTTGTACAGAGCTCTTTAAATTTGGAATTGGGGTTATTGGTATATTCTATTTGGGCCCAGAATTATTTTGAGTGCTACAGTTGTGCTTGGGGCCCACTCCGGAAAATTTATTCGATCGAAAATTTTAAACATGTTAGTTCACAGTATTTACATTATATCTACGACCGTGAATGTCACTTGATCGGTAAATCCTGTCTAACTGCTATAGCCCTTTTAGACGGATTTGCGAACGTGACATTCACGTTGATGTTCTGTGTTGTGCTGTGATGTTGCAGATTTGTCGTGGTGGATAGCCTGGTTGCAATGGTAGTACAGTTTGGTTGTATTTGTACAGTTGATATTGCGGGGCGAGCGTCCGACATGTGGACTGCCATCACTGCCTGTTTGTATATTATTCTTTTGGGGTACGACTGGGTTGAAGTCGATGCACCCGTTGTATGTATATATTTTACTTTCTGTACTAGGATTACCCCGCGGAGGGGTGCACGGATAGCCGGGTTCTAGAGGGCAACGGGCCCGCATCTCATGGCGTTGAGACTGAGGGGGCTTTACTCTAGAATTGGCGGGCTATTCGCCGCACTCGTGGGGGGTACAGGTTGACCCAAGGAGAGGTGCCCAAGTTACCGGATTTCGTGAAGTGCTGGGTGGTCCATTCACGTTGCTGAAGGGGGCTGCTTCGCTTCAGGTTTTGGCGGGTAACTTGCCGCGCCCGTAGGGCTCTAGGATTTCATTGCACAGGCTATCCACACGACCAGGGGAACGTCGGGTTTCAGTAGCGGCTCTATGAAACTCGGGGATCCCAGATATCTGTATTGTTCTGTGATGCTTATTACATTTCTGTAATGTTGCATTTTAATCACGCCTTGAGTGAATATTATATATTGATATATATACTAGTAGATGTTGTATATGTTTTGCACCCGCACTAGTCCAGTCCCCGCTCTGTCGTTAGTTAAGTAACCTAACGGGTGATGACGGGACCCAGTGGCGAATGCAGATGGCATATACGTAGATCATTATTTTCGTTCTTTACTGGTGTGATCAATTGATGGGACTGCATTGATTCGGATCAATGCAAGCAAAACAAACCTATTATGATGTTGTTGGAACAATTTTCAAAAAGCTGTTATTGCAAGGACGTTCTCTTTTGTTTTGTACAGTGGTATTCGGTTATGAATATCCAGCACCTCAGTCGACGAGGCAAGGGCCGAGATCCCTTCACCGGGAGTGACCCCTTGGACAGAAGTTTGCGTTAGGGCAATAACTTCACTATAATCGTTTACTTTTTCTTTGCATCGTGGTATTCAGTTGGAATATCCTGCACCTCATTCTACGGGGAAAGAGCCGAGATCCCTTCACCGGGAGTGATCTCTTTAGCAAAGGTTTTCGCCACTATATTTTTATAAAAGCTATCCGGTTCCTTCAACGATATCAAGTTCATTACGTTAAAGGTTTTTCGCCAAAAACCATTCGTAGCCCTCTGTCATTTCAGACGGGTAGCATTTAGTATTCATGCTATGTTTGTTGGCCAAAGTCAAGGCATAGTGTATGGTAGCTATTTGTTACTTTTCTGCAGCATAGATAGATGCGTTGGTTTGGGACAGTCGTACTGCATTGTTGGCCAAAGTCAAGGGTAGGTACGGGTGGGTTCAAATCAACCTGGAGAATGACTGGTAGAACTTGACATGTGACTTATGATTTGTTGGCCAAAGTCAAGGTCATAAGAGCATGGGGTAAAAATCACATCGGGAGTTTCTAAAGAAAATGAAATTTTCCAGATATACGCATACCTTCTAGAGTGTGATAACGTGAGTGGATTCCATCATGTTATCATGCGATGATAGTTGGATCCCGATTCCCACTGATGAGTTGGTTTACTCCTCGGGTGATCTTGACTAATTCTTCTTTCAGGTTTGGAGGAGAATTTGACGTTACAGTGGGAGGTTTCCTGATTAGATAAAGTGATAACCATTCTGATCTTGGTTAGAGTGTACGCTGAGTGTTTCTTTTCTCTCTCTCTTTGGCAGCGACCATGACCCGACCCTTGACTATGACTCAGTGACCAAGATTAACCGAACCTTCTTAAACACTGGCTTTTGGATTGTCAGAGTTGCATACCTCATTGCCACTCCTACTTTTACCCTTTTCTCCAGGACAACCCGTATTACTACGAACGTCCACTTTCATTGGATAAAAACATCATATGGTTATATACGAACTCGAAGGAACTTGTTCCAGATTCGAGGATGGTTTCCGGTGCTGGAGAAAATGAATAGGACTATTCAGTTGTCTTTTTTTCCTTTTACCTTCTCTCAGGTTGCGAGTGCCCCTTGGATTAGGGGATAGTACACCCGTTACGCTTATTGGATAGTCTTCTTCCAAACCTTAGGCTGGTGCCGAACGGTAGGGAATGAAGAGAGCCGATTAGCCTAAGTGTGGTGTACAGAAGGTATTAAGTTAAGACAAATAAAGGGATTAGAAGGAGGGCAAAGTAAATTGTGACTACTATTCACGACCAAACCAAGTATTTCATTACCACTCCCACTTCACCTTTGTATTTCTCCAGGACACTCCGTATCACTACGAAGATCCACAGTTATTTGGATACTCCATCATATGGTTATATACGAACTCGAAAGGAACTTGTCCAGTTCGGGGATGGATTTTGGTTCAGGAGAAATAGGAATAAGGTTTATTCAGGTGTCTTTTATCGTTACCTTCTCTCGCGTTGCGAGTGCTCCTAGGATTAGGACAGTACACCCATTATGCTTATTGGATAGTCTTCTTCCAAACCATAGGCTGGTGCCGAACGGTAGGGAAGGAAGAAAATAATTTAGCCTAAGAGGTTGTACAGAAGGCAATGACTAAAGACATATGAAGGGATTTGGAGAGATGGCAAAGAAATATACGGTTACAGTTGTGAATCTGATAATGGGAGAGGCATTACTAGGAATACCAGGATACCCCTACGAAACATTTCAATGTTTCAGTTTCACTGTATACAGTTAAAGGAAAACTGATTTCCCAATTAGTCCTTACTCCAGGGTATGTATTTACCAGGTATGATTCTCACATCTGTATGATTTTACAGATGATGAGTGGGAGTAAGTTATTGGGAATTAGGTGATCATCCTCATTATAATTGGTGATATTTGAGGAAATCGCCTGGGCTATTTGCCGGACGGCAAATATTTGGTTTTGAATATCCGTTGTTATGCACCAATTTCAAATTGATATATCTGTACGTCTATTTTTATAGAGTGAGATATAACCTTTTGAAATTGTGTCGGTGACATTTACCTATATCAGTTGATGGTTAGGTAAGGAGCATTAAACAGCGGTGTAACTCTTCATAACCATAGTACAGTTTTCAACCTACGACACACATGGATTGAGTTATTAGACTCAGAGGACTTATACAGAATATTGTATGTTGTCCAGCGTCCATTAGGACAGAGGGGATGGTGCTCGTACTATATTCGGTTTACTTATGACTTCTCTTGTTTTTAGACAGGTGTTTCGTAGAAACATAGGGTCCAAGTTTTGAGAAGTTATAGGTATAAGAATAAAGTAGAGAACCAGGTATTGCAAGTATCAGGATTCTTCAAGGTGATCGAAGATGTAGATACTTGTGTATGGTATTCAGTTGATAGTAATGATTAAGAGAACTTGCTTCTCTTTCAGGTTACTCATAATTGGAAGCACTCCTAAATTGAGTAATGCTGATCGGTCTCTCTCCATTTAGTTAACATGCACTGGAGACAGTTGCATGATTTGAATCTGGTTCCAATTAAATCAGTGCCTCTATTTCTATATTGGATATAGAACGGTTCATATCTTAACGTTGTTAAGATACGGGGAGTTGTCCGGCTTATGCTTAAAACCAGACTCCGGATAACTCAAGGCACATTTCCGTAATGGCTGTTTGTGGGTTGACCCAGGCTATGATGAGGGTTGACTTTCTACCATCTGGAAGATCAATAGTGATATTGTTCTTGACTCGCCACAGTTTTAACAAAAAATGGATTTTTTCAGAAAACAGTAGTGGGAATATGGTAGAACTGGAAGTGATTCCAGAACCACAAACGATTACTAAAAATTTGATAAGAATCTAAAGATTCGATCTGATTGACATTCCATTGGCCACTTCGCAGATATGGTGGGTAATCTCAGGCACCCGAGAGGTACTCCGGTAGCCTCAAGGACGGTGACAGGGAGGTTCTTGTTTACCCAGACTAACCATTGCTGTTGTTCCAGACTGTGAAACCCGGCAAGAGGATGAGTATAGCGTCGTTCTAAACTAGCTTTAGAAGTGCACGTGTATATGACTCTGCCAGAGGGTTGTCGTAGTCAGTAGGAGCAGCGGAAACATAGTGGACAAGTAGCTTATGTCTATTTATAAACTAAAGCAGATATAGCGGAGATAGATCATCTATTTCTGATGTGGCAGTCATAGGTTTGACTTCATCAGAATAGGGGATGGATCTGTTAAGAAGGTAGTAGGGTGTGATGTCCTGGTATTTGGATGACATACACAGAGTAGTGAAATTCCTATACTACAATCGGTTATACTTTGGTTGTCACACAGTGGTTTCTCCACATGGGAGTTGGATATTATATCAGACATTCTGGTTACTGGATCTATGATTTTAGATCAAGATTTGGGTAGTTTCCCAATCTGGGTACTTAGACAGCATTCTAAAGGTGTTTTAGAATGGACGACTCCTGGCACGGTAGTATACCTGCAGGTGATGGAGTCACCCTCTCTAAAGGAGTCTTACAGACTAAAGGGGAGAGGGATGTACAAGATTGGCAGATCACTTGCTTAGGCAATTGAGTCAATCATGAGATGTCAAGTACCACACCAGATGTTGTTTTTGCAGTAGATGCAATAAGTTGATATTAATCCAATCCTGGAGAAACGATCGGAAGCAGTTTTAGAACATAAGTGGATGTTCTATGGATATGGCGCTAGCGCGAAAGCCGTTGCTTGGTCCTTAACGACAGCCTCATTCGGGAGACAGTTATCATTCCAGGCTTCCAAGGTGACCTGAATGACAGAGTGACTGTCAGAGTTATAGTCTTCCCTCTGACGAGGGGCAGTATTTTGGATAGGTGGTCCAGGCGGATACTGAGGGAGGCATAGTGCAGGATACTGATTAAGTTCAGTTGACGATACAGTCTAAGAAGATTGGATTTGGAGTTCATTTATGAGCTAGGTCCCATCAGATATCCAGACATATTCTAAGACAGGTATTGCTCATTTCGGGAGATGGCTTTCTCCGCGAACTTGAGATAAAGAGAGACATAAAAAAAATCTGAGCGGATCCACTCACTGAGGCTATTCCTCGAACGCATTAGTTTTACAAACGGGTTTTGTGAGACTGATTAGTAGAGGAGTTGGGTGTTCGGTATCACACGGGCTGTGAGTATACGACATCACAATAATTAGCCTTGAGTGCAAGTGGGAGATTGTTGGGTATAATGCCCTCAGAGTCAATTATTGGATCACAGGCACGTGATTGCAATGATTGAGGGAGGACCTATACCGTTAGAACAGTCTTACTCAAGATGATATTATGCTATCTGGTTTATCTTTATCATCGTGTACTATTTCAGGTGACCTTACAGGTCACTATTGCACGTTGATAGAGCCCTTAGGATTCTTGCTTGACGGCCAGCAGTATGATGGCGATCATATACGTGGGAGCTGGGGTCTATAAGCACATCCTTAAAAGGTCCCTAGTCGTAGGAGTTTTCGAGAAAGGGCATCGATACTCCAGAGTAGACTAGTGTATACAGTCGAGACCCCGACGAGGGGCGGTGGTCGGTCTCACAAGCCACTGGTGTCAGTTGGTTCACCTAAGATGTATACAGGTGCTCATTGGGTTATGAGTACACCAGACAGGACTCGCCGGGAACATGCTAGTTGGTCTTATACCTGACGTCAGATAGCAGTTCCCTGGTGACATGTGTATAGGTTAGTTCATCGACCTGAGATCGTTATTTGTCTCATGTGAATTCCCACTGTACTTTGATTACTACCCTACCACGGCTCAAAGGAGTCGTGCAAACAGCTTTTAGTTAGGTACAGTCCCGAGCCACATGGAGGCAGTGAGCGGATATTCAGGGGTTCGTCTCTCCCAGTATTGGGGGTGAGGTCGCGCTGTGTCTAGGAGAGCCATTACACGAAGTCCTTGGCCAAGGCAGGAGATTTACGGGTAGGTATTCCAGTAATATCTCAGGGTGTTCTGGGCTACACTCCGACACGACTTGTACCGCTTTTGGGGGTCTGACTTTTACCAACCCCCTAGGCCCGCCATGCGATGCTTATAGACGAACGGACCGGACTGTACGGATATTGTCACTGACAGGCTCAGTAAGGTGTCAGGATGAGTTCGCTCATCGACGTCCCTTTTTGTCAATACCTGGTAGCCCGTTACGTATGGCTAATACCTCTGACGTGCTAGTGGTTAAATCCACAGCCAAAGTATTGACGAGTCTTTAGAGTCCCCCACAGACAGTTTCTCAAGTTTCGGGTGAAACGCTGTAGAGGTCGTATGGATATATGGCAGGGTTCAATCATATACGTGCGGTATTGCACGGATCTTGATCGGACGGATAATACTAGCGGGCTTTGGTTTAAGTCGGATCCTAGTATTGTACAGTGTAGATTTTGTCTCATTGCCTTTGTATTCAGTCGGAATACAAATGCGGGTATGTATATACAGTCGCGGGGTTTTCCTGTAATTTATTACGGGATCATTTTTCTGAAGTTGCCAGTTTGCTTTCCGGTTTCGGCCATTTTCCTTTGTTTCTTTCTTTGGCTGAATTTTGGTGGAGGGGGTTATTTGCAATTGTGCATTTTATGGAGAAGACTTTTTGTGATAGCTTCATGATGGTTTAACCATCATTTGACTTTTGGTTCATCATGGTTCTTGCCTCTCATGATTACCTTTTTGTTCATCATGGTTTACTTGGTTGTTGATGATGGGAGTTGATATGGATTTGGTAGTGATCATTCCTTTCCTTTGCATGATTGATACACTTTCTCCTCTCTCTCATTTTTGGTAAGGGGGCCGGCCATTAAAAGGGGGAGGGCTGTCCCATTTTTGGGTGTGGGATTGTTCTCATTTTGTTTGCATAAAAATCCCTTTGTTCATCCAAAAACTTGCATCTCCTTCTCCACATCTAAATATGGAAACTTCTAGTAACCCCAAGAGACAAACTATTCTGCACTAGCCTACAGCATTCTTGGACACGTCGACTCGCTAACTTCGTGCCCGAGTTGCCTCGGTCCAGAGGTGGGAGCCCGTAAAAGAACCCAGCGATGTGGTGCCCTTCCGACGAGGATATGAAGACCGGAGATTCCGCGGGGACCGAAGGACACGTATCGCTCGGTATATCTCTCTACCCTTTCTCTAGTTGCTAGGATTAGGTTAATGGCCTGATCCGGGTTTTTAGTACGCGGTAGCGCCGGTTTTAATGTTTAAAGAAAAGTTTCAATTCCGCATTTTGGCCTCGTTCAGACGGCCGGGGCACTGCCGTGCACTTACACGATCTGCGTTCTAGGTTTCTTGGTAGAACCGGGGAAGCCTAGCTCGGTGGGAGGCCCAAAAGGGGGAGGGAGGCCGAGCTAGTTCGGTTTTGTGATAGCTTGGAGACGAGCTGGGAGGGCTCAGGAAGCTCAGCACGTAGGGATGCTCAGAGACGAGCCCACGGTCATTTGTAAGTTGTGCGTAAGAGCGTTCAGGGGTCCATAGTAGGTCGGGAAACACCTCAGGACGATAACTCAGAGAGAGTGTCCAATGCATAGTGTTTGCCCTGTTTGCGTGAGCCCCGGGGCACGTCATCTGCCACGTGTCATGATCTGGGGAGTTCCCACTTATGAGCATCATCAAAACATAACTCTAAGATACTCATTGATTGTTCTATCCAAACTTTGCATCCAAGTCTTTCATATCAGGCCGGCGATAACTTACGTATAAGAAAAAAGAAATAGTAAATTTATCTATATATGTAGGCTTATTTCATAGAATTCACCCTATGGTTTATTGAGCTTTACAAAATTATCATGTAGTTTAAACTCATCATGAAAACCTCCTGAACTTTTAGTTCATTACACAGAAACCCTTTACGGTTATTTATTATAAAAATTGAATATATTGTTATCTTATTTTAGTAAGAATACGGATCCTTAGATGCATTGCAGGTAAACCATGCTCCCAGTGCCCGTTTAGTGGACAATTTGAACAAGACATCAGATTTCCGGATTTGAAGAAGAAAACTCAAATTGAAATTAAATCGAAATTTAAAGAAAACAGAACTGATATAATAAGATTTGGATGGATAATTTATTATAAAACTAAAAGAACTGGTCAAATGTGGAGTCACATGACACGTTAATTACCAAAAATCTTTACAAATCAAACCACAAGGGGGTTTTGTACAACACACTAAAAGTTCGGGTGTTCATGATGAGGTTAAACTACATGATGAATTTGAAAACTCAAGTGAACCACGGGGCGATTACTATGAAATAAGCCATCTTTATACTAATAGAAAGTGGTATCAAAAGTGAAAATTTTGATATTTCCACTTTTGCATCCACTCTTCACTTAACATTCTTATCTTAAAATTTGGATTTTGTGAGAAGATTTGAAGTTTTGATAAAGTTGTGAGTGCAATAATAAAAAATCAGTGGATGGAAGAATTTCAATTTATTACAGTTTTTCGATTAACTATAAATTCCCACTGATCACACTTTTACCATCTCTCAAAAATTACAGTATTGCCATCAACTCAAAATCTCACTTAGAATTTTACTAGAATACCTTAATTCTCAACCTTTTTTAGATAAAAGCTATGTATTTTTTATAAATAAATACCATGGACTTCGAATAGATACCGTGGAATTTTTTGAAATAAATTCCATGAACTTCCCAATGCTTTTTAAATAGATACCACGGACTTTTAAATTTCAAATGAATTCCATGAATTTTCGACATTTTTCACATAAATACCATGGGTTTTGCTTATTACAAATATATAGAAATAATTTATAATGTTTTTAACATAAGTATCATGGAATTGTTTTTACAAATTAAAAATCACAATATTTTAATATTTTTTAGATGGATACCATTGATTTTCTTTACTACACATAAATATCATGAATTTTGTTTATTACAAAAAAATACTTTGGGTTGTAGATAAATGCCAAGGACTTTGTATTTTTGTTAATAACTCAAAATCTCATTTAGATTTCCACTAAAATATCATGAATTCTCAATGTCTTTTAGATAGATGCTATGGGATTTTTTATTACAAATAAATATCATGGACTTCCCAACGTTTTTTAAATAGATACCATGCAATTTTTTTATTTCGAATAAGTGCCATGAGTTTCCGATTTTATTCATATAAATTCCGTGGGATTTTTAATACAAAAAAATAGAAAGAACTTTTAATGTTTTTCTGATAAGTACCATGGCTTTTTATGTTAGGCTTCCCAAGCGCTCGCGGTTAAAGCACAACGAAAGTGAAAAACGCGAACAAAAATTTTATGTGAGCGAGAGAAAACCGCAATCTCGAAATCATATTCAAACACTAAACTAGAAACAACATAAAAGGTTATAGAAATTACAACCTTTGTCGCGTGTCCACCTAATCATGGAAGACCCCTCAAGCTTTTCATAGGCTGTCGGAAATGTGCTTGAGAGGCAACCGCCGTTACCGAAGATGATCCACCTGAGGAAAACCGATCTAAGCTCCAGCTTCACCTAGTGAAGAAACCGACACTCCAAATTTTTTAGAAATGGAGTGTGGGGATGTAGGAATTTTATCACTTTCATTTCTCTCTAATACAAAACTCAAGAAAGTATCAAAGGAGGAGGAAAATGAGGATGAGAGAGTCTCCACAAAAAATGAGCAAGTGTTGTGTAAAAATGAGAGTGAGAGAGAATTGCTATTGTTTTTCCGACCATACAATAATATGTCATAACTTTTCAGCGATTTTAAAATGAGCCCATCCCTCTCAACATGCTCACCTTTACACATAACCCTCCTGTCACGACCCAAGTTTGGATGTGACCGGCACTTAGATTGTATCACATCTAAAGACATGCACAAGTCCAAGTAAGCCGAAAACCAAGATCAAATACCTTATTTCGGAATTATTTATGAAAATTAGTTTTTAAGTAAAAATTTCAATTTATGAAGTTAATTTATTAAACAAAGAATGACGGTTAAGTTTAGTTGCATTCCTAGTTGGAATCAACAATATTAACAATAAACATGAATATAACATAATGAACATCACTGAATCTCATAAAGAAAGAACTATAATACTGATCAACAGATCTCAACTGTACATATATATATATCCCATCTCTCATTTCTAAGTCAAAATACAGGTTTGATGGAGACTTCTAGATACAAAATACATAACCCAAAAGGAAGGTTACTACACATGTAACCTACCGATCAAAAGATGGAATACAACTGCAAAAGTGGTCCTGCCTCGCAGCTACCCGTCCACTCTATCCCTGCAAGGAACTGTGGCACAACGGGGATGAGTTGCCAACTCAGTGAATACGACTAACATATAACGGCGAATAAAGTAAATATGACAATCATGCTACTGAATATGAATCAATATGGTATATATGTGAAATTCAACAATAAATCTCATTATACTTTGAAAATCACAACTCAAGTAAATTCATTTCTCGGTGTCTATCAATGACACAAAACTTTCATTTCTTATAGGCACCATTCCCCGAATGATCCTATACCCATAATATCGGTCGTTATCCTCTAGATACACGCCGTATTTTTATTACCAACTCCGGTATCGAGTAACCTCGCTAGGCTCCCCCGTCTCAATACGGCTATCCTGCCCCTCGGTCTCGACCGGGTCCACCATGTATCCAACTGTATATCTCCCCCACTCAGTATGGATAACGTAAATCCGCGACCGTATATCTCCCCCACTCGGTCCGGAATAAAACCAAAACAGAATTCAGCTCATGGTGGACATGACACATCAATCATGAAAATACTGGATTTATGTAATAGTAAAAACTCAAAATCATAAATCCTCAATTCTACATTTACTTCATATATAACACCAAAATACGCATAAGGTAACAGGATGTCAATGATGCAATCTACCACTACATTAGATATGTGAAATACGATATCATCTATTTTAACAAGTATGATATTTAAGTGTATGTGACATGGCAATATCGACGAGGTGTGTGTAGCATATAAGATGTGCACGTGGCATGACTCGTCGATAATTGTGAAGTGTTCTAACAACTAAGCAATTTATAGTTATTTGTAGTGAATGCAATTTAACATTTAAGCATAACGATATAAACATCAAGTCTAGTAAAACCACGGGCGAAACACGCCATCTTTACAAAATTCCCCGATAGATGTTTAGTCTACTGACCGGAAAAGTCGGATCTACTCCGGAATCGCTAACCCTTTCCCTTTCCTCGCGGTTTCCGTACTTCTCGTATTAGAGTCTAATCATGCAAAATAACTTATATAAGCAAAACGGCTATTCCGATATAACGGAAATAGAAGCACGTTATCCTACTTACTAGTTATCTACTATTTGATTATATCAAGTTACTAAACACCTAATCTTGCTGGATTTCAACTTCAATTTGTACTGTTGCAAAATTTGAAACCGCGATGCGATTTAGTCGTGTCGTATTTAGTGTTTTACGATACCCTTTCCGATATATCATCCCAGATTTTAACTACAGTAAAACTAAGTTAAATAAACAGTACCAAAACATCCTAAATTGCATACTGTAGACTACCCAAAAACCCAAACCCACAAAGCTTCCAACATGGCCGGCGACGCCGGCCAATTCCTTGTTGTCGCCGGCCCAAAACCGGCCCCCTGGTGCCGTTCTCTTGTGGTGTGTTCTAATTGATTCCTACATCATTTTAGCTCTGTTTAATTTATTTAATTATGTTCCAGATTAAAGCAGATTCTAACAGACACTAATTTTACCTAGAATACGATATTATGTGACTTATCTAAACTATAATTAACTAAACTACTTAACTTAATCTCTACTGTGTTTAAGAAGTTTACCCTCCTAATTTGCTGTAGGAATAACCCCCCAAAGATTTACAAGCTCCTCCTAGCTTGATGATGATCCAAACTCAAGAACAAGCTCCTTCTTCTTCCTCTTCTTTCTCTTGTTTTCTTTTCTCTTTTATTTTTCCTTTCCTTTTGATTTTCTTTTCAGTTTTGATTCTGAGTTTAACTGAAAATGAACTATTTAAGTGAATGAATGAAGAGATAAGGGAAGGTGGAGGTGTCTTAAGCTAAGGTGTGCATGTTTCATGCAAGGAGGAGGTGGAAAGAAGGGGTTGCTTGTAAGCATGAGGTGGTTTTGCATTATCCTCTATTTTCTTTTGTTTTAATTTGAATTTCATTTCAGAACTGAAATGACTTCATTTAATTCACTTATACCCTCAACAATCTTGTATTTGCATAAAACCTAAACTTTACAATTTATCCCCTCACAACTTAACTTATTATAAAACATACATTTTATCAAAATGAAGCTAAATTTATCTTTATAACCCTTATAACTTATTTATATTACATTCAAAAATTCTAATTTAATTTGTATTACATATAACTTATGAAGATTGACATATTTGATTTTAACCATTTTATGATTTATCAGCTTATTCTTAATTTAATTAATTTTGTTTATTTCTAACTTTTCCTAAATGTTACACCTCCACCTCATTCTTTAATTTTCTTAAAAGGAAAATCAATAATGAGGTGTCTTCTTTCTAGAAGAATTCCGTATAAATACGGAATACAACCCTGATATATGCATCGAAATACAAATCCGCGTATCCGTATAAAATACGTATAGCCTAGAGAGAGAAAATGAATAATGAACGTAAAACTAGAATATATATATATATATATATATATATATATAAAATATATGTGTAAATTATTAAATCTAAACTGGATTTAATAATCCGGCTTAATCCTAAGCCGGCTAGTATTATCAACCGTCCAATTAAAGTCCGTGTAACCAGTATACATATTTAATCGGACACCTGAACGTATCAACATATGGCCTCTACATCATATCGCCTGAACCGGGAAAACCTCTGTGTGGGACTCTAAAACTCGACAACGCATTGGCAGTGAGTTACTGGATAAATTCATAACCATAAGCACGTCAGCGGCACTAGCTGTACGTAACGGCTACCCAGATATTTGCCAAAAGGGAGGTCGACAATCAAGTCCGTCTGTATCCCACTGAGCCTGAATGTGAAAATCTTCGTACAGTCCGGTCTCTTCGTCTAAGAGTATCGCATACTGGGTCTAGGGGTAGAGAACGTCATGCCTATAATAACCCGATAAGTCATGCCGGAGTCAAGCTAATCACCCACCAAGAAATTACTAAACTCCTAATAGTAAATCTCATCCATCCTGGCCAGGGATTTATGGTGATGGCCAACCTAACACAACGTGACATCAAATCTTAATACCAGGAGAGACGAATCCCTGACAATCGCTCGCTGCCTTCATATTGCTTGGGACTGTACCCAACTAAAATCTATTTGCACGACTCCTTTGAGCCGTGGTAGGTTAGTAATCTATGTATAGTGGAAACTCACATAAGACAAATGACGATCTCAGGTAAAAAAAACTAACATGTACTCATGTCTCTAGAGAACTGCTATTTGACGATAGGTATAATACCATCTAGAACCTCTTGGCGAGTCCGTCCAGTGTACTCACCTCCAATGAGCACATGTAGACTATCTTAAGTGATACAACACCAATGGCTTGTGAGACTGGCCACCACCCGTAGTCGGGGTCTCGAAACGTATACACCAGGCTACTCTGGAATATCTATGCCCAGTCTCGATACTCTCACGACCAGGGACATTTAAGGATATACTTATGGACTACCCAGCACCCACTTATATGATCACCATCATAATGCTGGTAGTCAAGAAAGAATCCTATGGGCTTTATCAATTACGTATTAATGACACGTAATAGCAAGTAAAACATATACACATAATGATAAAGACAAACCAGATAGCATACTATTATCTCAAGTAAGACTGTTCTACACGTATAGGTCCTCCCTCAATTACCATAATTGACTGCCTGCAATTACAACAATTGCTTTGAGGGTACTATATCCAACAATCTCCTACTTGCACTTAACATCAATTATTGCGATATCCCATACTCATAGCTCTGTGTACGGTCAAATACACAACTTCTCTACGAATCAGTTTCTCAAACCGTGTTTGAGAAACAACAGTGTTCAAGAAATAGCCTCAGTGAGTGGATCCGCTCTAATGTTTCTAACCGTATCTCTCTATATCTCAATTTCGTGGAGATCAACTATTCCCCAAATTGAGAAATACCCTACCATAGAATTTGTATGGATACCTGATGGGACCAAGTTCATAAATGAACACCTTTATCTAACAAACTTCTCAGACTGTATCCTCCACTGAATTTAATCGGTATCCTACGCCATGCCTATCTCAGTATCCTGCTGGGAATCCATTCCAACATACTGCCCCTCAGAAGAGAGTAAACTTATAACTCTGACGGCCACTCTGTCATCCAGTCACCTTGGAAGCCAGAAACGGTAACCGCCTCCTGTAGGAGGCTACCATTACCATACACCAAGAACATCCTCATATGTTCTTCATTGCTTCCGTTCATTTCTCCAGGTCTGGATTAATATCCGCTTACTATAGTTAGTACAAAATCAATATCTGGTCTGGTACATGACGTCGCAAGATTGACCGAATCGTCTAAGTAAGCGATATGTCATTCAAGAGAGTCCCTCTCCTTATCAGTCTAGAAGACATCTCTTTAGAGATGGTGACTCTATAACTTGCAGGTAGAGTCATCCATTCTAAACCACTTTAGAAAGGTGTCCAAGTACCCAAATTGGGACACTTCCTAAATCTAGACCTATCGACATAGATCTAGTCACCAAAATTCTTGATATATTATCCAGATCCTATGTGGAGAAATATCCGTGACAACCAAAATTTGACCGATTGTAGTATAGGAACATCACTTCCTATCAGGAGTATCACGCCCCGCTTCCCAAAATACGAAATACGATGGCTTGACAAGGCCAGCCATGCTCCTACGGTCAAGGAAATATCTTGCCGTAGTCACACTTCGGTTTCTAGCATTACATAGTAATCAGTAATCAATGCACAGGTAATGAGAAAAGCAGTCACTACACTATCAAAAGGATGTAAGATATACCAGATAAGGATCAATGGAAAGATAGCATTGGCTTCGCTGATCTAGATGTCCGCAATATTCTCGAGGTACGTCAGGTCCTGATCCAAGCTAAGTCCACTTCTCACTCTGAGCATGCATACTCAGGTCGTCAGAGCAACACAATAGCAATATATATATATACCAATGTAAACACGTGCAATGATGATGAACATGAAACAGTAAATATAGAGTAATGACATGAGCATGAAGTAACCAGTATAGGTAAACAATAAAAGCAGGTATATCGAATCAGTAATCAATGCATGACCATGTCACTAAACCTATCAGTCTCTAAGTCTCACTGTCCAGGTCCCTAAATCTATTGTCAGTCCAAGTATGAGCGTCAACCACGCAGGAGTATCCCCAACCTAAGGGTAGGGCCCCAAGGGCAAGGGAACACGGGCCCGAATCACGCTCACGAATAATCAGTAATATCACCCATATGACTCCCAGAATCGCTGTATATGCCGGCAATGGGACTCCCGAGATTCTGTACTCATACTCAAACTACCCCACACCCACGGTCCGCATCAAATACCGACCATAAATCTAAATACTTGTCGGTCCATGACAAGTCTACTCGAGAACTGGAGACAGAATCTCCATCAAGCATGTATCGACTGGTACCCAAGATAAATGGACAGTGTTTGACACCTTACCTATGACACTAATATAAGTGCTCCATAACCGTCTCATTCCAGTTAAAGTTACACTTATATATGTCCCATAGACGTCGACAATGCAATAAATTAACTGGGTCCGCTGATTGTGTACAAGTACATGTCACTTCACTTATTCATTCACGCTTTAATACTAACGTACTTGCCACAATCTAATCACTAATATCTATCACTGGGTAATATACACGATCACTAGGTTATCAATGCTTCATGACCACTTTTCAATAAGGATATAACCGCTATATAATATGATGAGAATGCAATTAATTATAATGCGAATATAACATAGCAGCCAGTGTCAAATCATTTGCAAAATTTACTATAAATCATACGTGCAGAATTAAGCAAAACAATATAGAAGGGGTAAGCAGTATGTTTAATTATCTGTCCATCAAAATTGGTTTCGCATCAATCGAGTTTCAGGTTTGCTGATTATGGTCATTTCATTTTAAGCGTTCACTGCTGCAAATCCAATTTCTGAACTGAAAGTCCGTTTCGTAACACGTTTTACTCCTAATTGGGAGCATAATTAGGCGACGCTACAGTTCAACTAATTGTAGATTTTTCTGTTATGTTTCCAACTCATCAAACTGATTATCAATAGCTGTTATGTATTAAAAGTTATGTCCTATCTAGTGTAGCTATGCAAGAGGAGTCACTGCAGAAACTGCAGAACACCTAGATACGTTAAAATGCAAATTAAATATCAAATGATGGTGAAACAGCATGGGACAGGATTCAGGGGTTAGCTAACTAAATTATCTACATGACCATATGGGGCTCTATGCATTTTCAGTTTAAAGAAGCGGTATACAGGTGTTCCAAATCCAGGTATCCAAACGAAACGTTGCCCCGGACTGCAGTTCAGGGCCGCGACTCGCCTCAGTATTCGTTGTTATAGCTTAATAAAATACAAGGATGAACTCTGGGGTGCTGTAGGTTTATCTATTGGCTTCGATACGAGCCATCGAACATTAAGTCGAAACTTGTATTCAATTTAATATGGATTGTATAACATGGACTGTGCGGTGAATTTCAGATTCAACGTTGCCTTTTGGAGGCGCCGTTTCTTATGCGAAACAACACTATTTTGCCTTCAAAATGTTACACGATAATTATAAACAGAAAAGGAATTTATTGATCATATGTTTCACTATTTTCATTTAGGTTTTGGTTTAGATTTCGCATCGAACATTTTTGCATTATATACATGTCAAGATTTGACAACTAATAATTATAGCATGTAAAGCAAGTGAGGGGTTCACTTTCCTTCGGTCACTTGATATAGAAGCGACGCCGTTGCAGAGTTTGTCTCGACACACGAGACGGCGCGATGCTGTACACAGGCGTGGCACGGGCGTGATGCGTGTAGATCCGGTACTGGGCGCGGTGGCGACGCGGGCATGATACGGTAGTGGGCGTGATCCTGACTCGGTGCGTGGCAAGGCGCGACACGGCACTGGGCACGGTCTTAACTCGGTGCGTGATCCGGGAGCGGCACGGCGCGTGCACTAGATCAAGCACGGTGTGGCACAGGGGCTGGCACGACGTGGCATGGGGAGTGGGTACGGGACACGACACGTAAGTGGGTCCGATGGTGGCGTGTGCCGGGTACGGAGTAGGTGTTGTCGTGGCACTCAGGTGGGCACGGCGCGACGCGGGAGTGGGTCCGATGGTGGCACGGTGGTTCTGGGAGTGGGCACGGGCCTGGCACAGCGGCAGCTCTGACACGAGCACGGCACGTTCCCACCTGCGACGGCGGTAACTTGGCTTGGCTACGGGCGTTGGACTTGGTCGTGGCTGGAGCGGCGGTGGTGCTCAGGCGATAGGCGTCGGTTGTGGGTTGTAGAGGAGGAGAAGGGGGTGAGGCAGAAGCGGTGACGGTGGTCCAGGGGAAATGGCGAGGTGATGTTGATGGTGGCTGGGCTCGGAGTTCCGTTGGTGAGGTGGAGCTGTGGGGTTGAGTTGGGGCTGCCGGCGGCTCGCGTTTGTCGGTGGAGGAGGCTATGGTGGCTCATTGGTGATGACGGATGCAGCGTCGAGGCTCCGATGAGGTGGCTGGCAGCGGCGCTCAGGCGGCGATGGGGTAGCTAGCGAAATGCTCGGAGGGTGCAGGTAAGGAGATGGTGGTGACGACAGCGAGCATAAGGCGTGGGTTCGAGACGAAGGCGAGAGATGAATGAAGATGAAGGAGAAGGAGAGGGTGAAAAGGGATCGTCGGGGGAGTTTGTTGGGGACGAGGGAGTGGTCGTGGGGAAGTGGGCACGGGAACGAGCGGGTCACGGTTCGTGGGAGCTGCGCTGGTCATGGGGGAGGAGAGGGGTGGCCACGTGGGTCGTGGGGCAGTTGCGGGGATCTCGAGGAAGCGCGTGGGGGAGGGAACGTCGTGGTGGAAGTGGCCATTGCGAAGGGGAAAAGAGATGGGAAAAGAAGAAGAAGGGGAAGAAGAGGGAAACGGGTGCGGGTAGGGTCGGGCATGGATCGGGTGTGGGTAGGGTTAGGGAATGGGCTGGGCTGGGTAGATTAGGAAATTAATTTGGAAAATAGAAAAGGTTTGGTTTGGGTTATGGGCCGAGTATAGAAGGTAATAATTTGGAAAATAAAAAAAGGGAATGGGGTTTAATATAGGGTTAGAAAATTTGAAATTTGAAATTAAATTTAGAAAATTTAGGAACTAATAATTGTAAAAATTAGAAATAAGAAAATTTTGGGGAAAGTATTTATTTAAAATACGGAAGGTATTTATAGTGGAACTGGATATTACAAGGAGTATGTCATCCAAATACCAGGACAGTACTCCATGCATCCTTCTTACCCGGTTCATCTATTGTTTTGATGAAGTCAAATACCTTGACTTTCACATCAAAATAGATGATCCGTCTCCGCTATGCTTTCTCCAGTCTATAAATAGAAATAAACTACTTCCACACCTTCTGCTGCTCCCACTGACTACGATTCCCTCTGGCAGAGTCATATACATTTACACTTTTAAATTCTCATTTAGAAAGTTGTTATAGTCATCCTCTTACCAAATATCATAGTCTTGAATAGCAACAGTAGCAAATCTTATCCATATGGACATCAGCAAGACACTGAAGTAAAAATTTCATCATAATCCTTGTCGGCTATTTGATGAAAACATTTACAACAAGTGGAGCCTTATTATGTTACCACCTTTCTGTAGGGTTCCTTAGCACCCTCACGGTGTTTACTAGGGAATCGAACATGCCATTTCATAATTTTCTAGAGAGCTAACAACCCGAACGAGGATCGAACTAGAGACTTAGGGTTTTCTAGATTGTAAACACTTTACAAACTAAAGAGAAGAAGGAATACAGCCTTTGTAAACCGGTCCTTCACTTCAAATGCTCTGTGTAGTAGTCCCTTCGCTCCAAGTAGTGAACTCCTCGGACTCTAGAAAGGCTGCATGAGATGTACGGAACAAGCTTACTCAATGTTTTTGAGGCCGAAGATGATCTACGTCGAGAAGACTCGAGCTCATGCTACCTCTTCACTAATTGTGAGATTAGTGAAGCAAACACCCTAAACTAAATGGCTAATAGTAGAGGATGATGAAGTAGGAAGTGGACTCACTTTAGATTTATTTTTCTTACAAGGTTTCATCACTTAGAAAAAACTGGCAAGCTTTTTCTTAAATGAGGAAGAAGATGAAGAAAGTGATCAAAGAAAATGAATGAGAGAGTGAGGTTAGAATTGCAACCATGGTGAGTTAGTGTCATGCCTAACACATGTAGAGAATAAACCATAGTCTAAACTTAAGGGTTGGGTTAACAAATATCTTAAGCAAGACAAAGGAGTGGACTAAGTCAATGAAGCCCACAAGCTTCTACAAGCTTTGAACCATGACAAATATCTCCACAATTTTGAATTTGCTTGAAATAAATATAAACCCTAACTTAACCCTAGCATGGTGTGAGTCTCATACATACATGTTGCAAGTGTAACCTAGCATGACACAACAATATATATCACATACATATTTTGTGTACAATAAGAAAATAATACAATTAACATATATCACATATATATCAATGTATCATCAAGTGAGAAAAAGTAATACTTAAGTGAGCTAATATTAGTTAATGTAATGTAATATATCAAATATATAATCATACATTAAATTATTAAATCAACACTTGATTTAATAATCCGGCTATATTACATATAACCGACTAATATCAAATGTAACAACTTATCGAATCAACACTTGATCCGATAACTTGGCTATATCACATATAACCGACGAATGTCACATATCGCGAGTATAGAATGCGGTATAACATACTCGCATTAATCTCGGTCCCGCACATATCACATATGTGCTCCTACTCTGTTTCGCATGAACCAGGAAACCTCTGTGTAGGACTCTAAAGACTCGTCAATACGCCGACAGTAGGTGATGATCATATCAAACACCACAAGTCGCAAGCGGTCTGCTAAACGTAACGGCCACCCGGGTATTGAGCGATCAGAAGATCAACAAGCAAGCCTGCTCATACTCCTGCGAATCCAATCAGTAACACTACCGTACAGTTCGGTCTCTTCGTCTGATATGTCGCATATCACAGCCTGGGGTGGTATAACGTCAGACCCCAATAGCCTGATAAGTCATGCCGATGCAAGGTCCATAACGGTTCGAGAAACTACTGATAACACTTACCAGTAAATCTCAGCAACCCTGGCCAGGGATTTCCTGTTATGGCCAATCGAGCATAGCGCAACATCAGCTCCTAATACCGGGAGAGACGAAACCCCTCCTATCGCTCATTGCCTCCATGTGACTTGGGACTGTACCCAAAAACCACCTTTTTGCACGATCTCTTAACCATGGTATGGTGGAAATCAAAGCACAGTGGGAATCACATAAGACTCTATGACGATCTCGGGTCTATAGACTAACCTGTACCAGTG
This sequence comes from Agapanthus africanus, assembly GCA_030015575.1. Taxonomy (NCBI): domain Eukaryota; kingdom Viridiplantae; phylum Streptophyta; class Magnoliopsida; order Asparagales; family Amaryllidaceae; genus Agapanthus; species Agapanthus africanus. The sequence continues at coordinate 57,548,431 of JASDDO010000018.1, read as the reverse complement.
TCACCAGAAAACTGCTATCCGACGATAGGTATAATACCATTTAGGAGTTCTCGGCGAGTTCGTTCAGTGTACCCAGTCTCCACTGAGCACCCGTATACATTCTCTGATGTCAAACACCAATGGATATGGGATCATCCATCGCCCATCTCTTGGGTCGAGAAGCGCATACGCTAGCCTACTCTTGAGTATTGATGCCCTGTATCGATACTCCCACGATTAGGAACAATTTAAGGATGTACTTCCCGACTACCTCTGCCCCACTAGTATGATCTACATCATAATCCTGGTAGTCAAGTTCTCATCCTAAGGGCTTTATCAACATGTAATAGAGATACAATAAGTGTACATGTTAAAATAAAGTGCAACCAGGTAGCATACTATCATGTCGAGCAAGAAAGTCCTCCCTATATATGTCTAAGCATCCACTACAATATACATCGCATGTACAGTAATGGCCTCTAGGGCATACACATAACTAACAATCTCCCACTTGCACTAAAGCCATCTGTTATAGTATCCAATACCCAACAATACAGCAGTGGTTGTAGTATCCCATACTCAACTATCCCCTAGAAGTCTCTCTAGGGGTAAGGCCTTTATGAGTGGATCCGCTGTGTTATCCTCCGTGTCTACTCTCCTATCCCCGATCCCTTGGAGATCAACCATCTACCTGATCAGGTGATACTTGCCTTAGAATTTGTCTGGAACGCTGATAGGACCTACGTTTTTAGGCCTAAGCCACAACTCCATTGTTGTCACAATAACAGTTATTGGACGCTCAATGTTAGGAATCTTGCTCATCTTATGAACATGAATTGTCCAAACAGCCACATTTGCAGCATCATTGGTAGCAATGTATTCAGCCTTTATATTCTACTATGCCTCGGTATCTAGCTTGAAACTCTTCCAACATACCGTCCCTCCACTGAGGGTAAAGACAATGCCTGTGACTGACTCTCAGTCAAACTTATCACTCTGGAAGATGGAACCAAGAACTTTCTTTTAGTGCTTCTCAAGTACTTAAGAATTTCCTCCACATCTATCCAGTGATTCTCCCAAGATCCGATTGATTCCTGATCATTACATCTAGTGAGTCATCTACATCTGGTCTGGTACATAACATCGCATACTCTGATAGAGGCTACTACCGAAGCATACGGTATCCCTTGCACGCGAGCTCTCTCCAAATCAGTCTCGAGAGACATCTTTTTGGAGAGAGTGATCCATGAGTAAGTAGGTGAACCGCCATGCTTAGAATCGTCCATACTAAACCCCTTTAGTATGGTGCTTATGTACCTGGATTTGGGAAACTCCCAACATCCACTTAGATCTATCTCATAGATCATAATCCTCAAGATGTAGTAGGTATCATCCAGATCTTCCTTTTAGAATCTTCGTGATAAAAGGATCTTGACCGAGTGTAGCATAGGAAACCATTTCCTATCAAGAGTATATCATCTACGTACAATACGTGTAAGACAACCTCACTCTCTACAACCTTCTTGTATATACAAGGTTCATCTACCATTTTGATGAAGTCAAACTCTTTGACTGTCACTTCAAAACAGATGTTCCATCTTCGCAATGCTTGCATTGATCTTGATGGACTTAAGCATAGCTTTGAAAGTCTCAACTTTTCCATCTACACCAAGAATCTTCTCAATATCCATTTTCTCCCAATGGGTTTTACCCCTTAAGGTGCAACATGCAATGTCATACTTTGTTGGTTTACATGGATTCCATCTTTGATCCCATATGTAATACCCAGCCCCCTTTTCATACCAATATCTGTATTTCTATTTCACTTATAAAATTTATTTATTTTTACTTATAATTATTTATTTATTTTTAAAACCCCTTTTAAACACCAAACCAAGTAAATCATCTCTTTTAAATAGCCCAAACCCAAACCATATTTTATTCCTTCAGCCCATTGCTTTAAAATTTAAATTTATTTTCTTTCCAGCCCATTTTCTTTCATTTAAAATTAAAACCCAAAACCTTATTTTTCCCTGCGGCCCAGCACCTCAGCCCACTTCCTTATAAAATTATTTTCTTTTCATTTTCCCTTAATACCCAAAACCCAGCCCGACCCACACCTTTCTCCCATTTTCTCCTTATTTCCTCAGCCCACTCCCTTGCAGCCCACATTCTCAACCCGACCCGGCCCTTACCCGACTCCCCCTTCTCCTTCTCCAACGGCTCTTTCCTCCATTCCAGCTCGCGACCCGCCTCCTCCGCCGTAGCTCGCGCCCACGCCCTTGCCCACGTTGCACGACGTTACCCCCTCGGGCTCCTCTCTCTAACCCCGTCGCCCTCATCTCTCCCTCGCTCTCCAACACCATCTCAAAAAACCCTCCTTCCTCACAAAATTTCTGCACGAACCCACTGCACCCTCGACGCCGGCGATCACCCCATCACTTCGCTCGACCTCCACGACGACGACAGTCCCTCGGCGACCCCTCATTCACCCTCCTTCTCCCTCTATGACTCCACCCTCCATCAACCCAACTCCCATGCACACCCAAACCGTTACACCCGAGCTTCGACCCCCACCCTGCACGCTCGACGCCGGCGAGCCTGAACCGCCTCAGTCGGCTCCCTTCATCCCCATCATCATCATCATCCCCCTATCACTCTCTCTCAATCTCCCCTCTCCCTTCCTCTGTCCTCTACTCTCACTCTACCCTCTCTCTCTGTTTCTCTCTCTTCATCTCAGATCTCTCTCTCTCTCCCTGCTTCCCCCTCTCTCTGTCTTCTCTCATCTCTCTCTCCTTCTGATCCCCTACTCTCTCTCTCACTCTCTCTGCATTCATTTTCTCTCCCTTTAACTTTCTCTCTCTCTCTCTCAATATCTCTCTCCCTCTGTAATCCCTCACCATCGGCCTCGACACACCAACGACCACCAGCTGCCAAGCCGTCAAGACCGTGCCAAGTTTGAGCCGAGAGTCGAGTTCGAGCCAAGTCAAGTTGCCGTGTCGCGCGTGTGTCGCGATCGTGCCGTTGCCGTTGCAGTACCGTCGTCGACACGTCTCCAGGCAAGTATTTTACTTGCTTACATGCTATATACTCAAGTTACAATATTAGTTTACTTAGATCATAAAGTTACAATTTTAGATCAATTAGCTGTCATACCTGTTCGATGTGTGATCCCAATGAAAATACTTGTCTATTTTGACGGAATTAGATTGTATCTCTTGGCCCGTGTAGTGATAAATACCTTGTACAAATTTTTCTGGAAAATACGACTATTAACGAGTAAAACGACTACCCCCAAGTTTACCTGTAAAACTAGAAATTTCTTGTACCTGAAAACCGTTAAAATTACCATAAATTATATACATACTGGAATTTTGCGTTCGAGGGTTCAAATCGAAGCCGACCCAACGAACTTTAACCCCATGCAAGTTTCTAATTGTTTCTATACTTAAACTGTGACAATATTTGGATCGGAGTGTGACTCTAGACTGCAGTCCAGAGCAACTCTGTTTACTGTGTGCTGTCCCGTAATGGGTACCACACTGTTTCCTTAACTCTTAGGTTGCGGAACTCCGCTGGTTATTATAGGTGAATCTGTTATCTAGACAAAACAAGTGGTTCCATCCTATTTCCTTATCGTTTGTTATTTAATCTGCAATTTAAAAGATGGGGACGTATAACAGCCCCAGCAGAATCAGAATTTGCATATTAGTGTTAAACAGTGTATAACTCCTGACGTACAGATGTGATTGGGGATCCATCTATTGCGTTGAAAACCTTACTAAAAACCCTAGATTTCATTCAACTGTAGCGTCGCTAAAATCTGATCCCAATTAGGATTAAAATGCGTTACGAAACGGACTTTCGATTCTATCCCAGATTTCCAGCCGCGAACGCTTAAAATGAAATGGCTATAATTAATGATCCTGGAACCCGATTGGCATGAAACCAAATTCGCTGGATAGATAACTGAACATACTATTTATCCCCGTTCATCGTTTCACTAAACTATAACCGTATGATTTATGATACATTATTCAAGTGGTAGATTTCTAATTCATGACATCCTAAACATGCTTTATATACTGTTTACGCATCATATCATACACATGTCACTGCTTTGATAACCTAGTGATAACGTGCATTTACCCAGTGTTAGGTATTAGTGATGATTGTGGAAAGTACGTTAGTCTTCATGTATCAGTGAATAAGTGAAAGTGATGCGTACTTGTACACAATCAGTGAACCTTATGATTCTATTGCATTGTCGACGTCTGTGGGACGCGTGTACGTGTGACTATAAGTGGTATGGGACACTTATGGAAGCTCTTGCACGGGTGTCACAGATAAGGCACCAGACACTGCCATTTATCTTAGGTATTAGTCGGGACGTGCTTGATGGAGGTCCTGCCTCCAGTTCTCGCGCAGACTTGTCACAGACCGATTGGTATTTAGGGTTATGGCTAGCGTTTGATGTAGACCACGGGGTGTGGGGTAGTTTGAGTGTGAGTTCAACAGAATCTCGGGAGTCCCTTGCCGGCTTATATATATGGAGATATATGGAGATTTACAGGGTACATGATTATTACCGTGATATACATGGTGGGCCCGTGGTCCCTTGTCCTTGGGTTCTACCCTTGGGTGGAGGACACTCGCGGGTGGTTGACTTTCACACATGGACTGACGATAGGTTTAGTGACCTGTACAGTGAGACTTAGAGACTGATAGGGATGATAGCATCGATATACATACTTATTGTGTTGACATACGTGGCTTATCATTCTACTGCTTTTACTGTTCCGCTGCATTGATTACTGCATGTTCATACCTATACCATCATTGATTTACTGTTATATATATCTATTATCACTGTTAGAATTGTCACATGAATTTATATATTATATTGCTATTGTGTCGCTCTGACGACCTGATTATGCATGCTCAGTGTGAGGAGAAGATTTAGCCTGGACCAGAACTAGACGTACATCACGGACATCTTGATTAGCTATCCAGAGTTATACTCTTTTGTTCCCATCAGGTCAGTTCTTTATATTGTTTCATTTCAGTTACTGCATTTCTCATTACCTGCGCACTATTTACTGTTTACCATGTAAAATTAGAAGCCGAAGTGTGACTACGGCAAGATATTTCCTTGACCGTAGGAGCATGGCTGGCCTTGTCAATCCCTCGTATTCCGTATTTTGGGAAGCGGGACGTGACATGGTTTAGTTGGTATCAGAGACCAGGTTTTGCTTCGATCGGGATTGCAGTTTTCCGTGTACAGCTTGGCAATCTAAGACATCCCTTGGTCTAGGTTGTAAACTTGTTATTCTTGATCCATATTCACATCGAGTATTCTGCTATCCATTCGCTAGGGTTTCTGGTGACTTGGCAAAGTTTCGGGGTTGTAATTGTGAACTACATCATAGTTACACTACCGTACTCTGTTTAAGTGACTTAGAGTCATACAGTTGATTTTCCACTTGTAATGAAATTCATCACATCTGATATTCTTGAATCTTTGTCCAATCCGTATTACATTTTGATTCTTATAGCGTGTGCCTTATATCATCCTCAAAATCATTGTTTCAGGATCATGTCTTCCAACGACTCTTCCTCTATCTCCATTCCTAAGAATCAGACTGTTGAGATCCTGAGTGTACTGCAAGGTTTAAAAGAAGCCCAGGAGCGAACAAACGACTTGTTAGCTGAAGGATTGAGAAGGCAGGTGAATCAGGCACCAGCGGGAGTCTCCAATTATAAAGGAATCCCCGTTAGACGAGGAAAAGAGAAGAAGATGAAGCGCCAATTTGTTTCACCGCGACAGAAGCAGCAGAAGACCCCATGTTGTGGATACTGCAGGAAGCCAGGACATCTTCAGAGGGATTGTCGCCGCGCCCAAGGGAAATGTCTGATTTGCGGATCCAGCGAACATCTTATCAACGGTTGCCCAAAAAGGAAAGAGCTACAGGGAGGAGATTTGTCCACACTCCCCACTTCTTCCGAGTGATGGTTATTGCGTAGTTCGAACTTCGAGGATAAGACGGACCCAGCGCAGGATTCAACTCACGTGACGAGAATGCAACGTTCTAGTAGTCAAAGAAGAATTTGTTAGTTATATGTATGCCCTAGAGGCCATTACTGTACATAGGATGTATATTGTAGTGGATGCTGGGACATATATAGGGAGGACTTTCTTGCTCGACATGATAGTATGCTATCTGGTTGCTCTTTATCTTAACGTGTACACTGACAGTCTCTCTGATACATGTTGGTAAAGCCCTTAGGATGTGTACTTGACTACCTGGACTATGATGCGGATCATACTAGTGGGGACATGGTAGTCCATAAGTACATCCTTCAAGGTCCCTAGTCGTGGGTGTATCGAGACGGGGCATCGATATACCAGAGTAGACTAGCGTATACCTTCTCGACCCATACAGATGGGCGATGGATGACCCCATATCCATTGGTGTTTGACATCAGAGATGATATACGGGTGCTCAGTGGAGACTGGGTACACTGGACGGACTCGCCGAGAACTCCCAGATGGTTTTATACCTTATGTCAGATGGCAGTTCTCTGGTGACACTGGTACAGGTTAGTCTGTAGACCCGAGATCGTCATAGAGTCTTGTATGATTCCCACTGTACTTTGATTTTCACCTTACCACGTCTAAGAGGGCGTGCAAAACGGTGGTTTTTGGGTACAGTCCCGAATCACATGGAGGCAATGAGCGATAGGAGGGGATTCGTCTCTCCCGGTATAGGGAGTTGATGTTGCATCGTGTTCGATTGGCTATAACCAGAAATCCCTGGCCAGGGTTGCTGAGATTTACTGGTAAGTGTTACCAGTAGTTTCTCGAACTGTTATAGACCTCATATCGACACGACTTATCGAGCTACTGGGGTCTGACGTTTACCACCCCTAGGCAAGATATGCAACATATCAGACGAACAGACCGGATTGTACGGTAAGTGTTACTGGTTGGATTCACAGGAGTGTGAGCGGGCTTGCTCGTCGATCTTCTGATCGCTCAATACCTGGGTAGCCGTTACGTTTAGCAGACCGCTTGCGGCTTGTGGGTGTTTGATATGATCATCACCTGCTGCCGGCGTATTGACGAGTCTTTAGAGTCCTACACAGAGGTTTCCTGGCTCAAGCGAAACGAAATAGGAGCGCATATAAGATATGTGCGGGACCGAGAATAATACCAGTATGTGATACTGTATTCGATTCTCGCGATTTGTGACAGTGATCGGTTATATGCGATATAGCCGGGCTATCGGATCAAGTGTTGATTCGATAAGTTGTTACTATTGATATTAGTCGGTTATATGAGATATGACCGGATCGTTAAATCAAGTGTTGATTTAATGATTTAATGTATAATTATATATTTGATATATTACTTTACATTAACTAGTATTTGTTCACTTAAGATGGATTTTCTCACTTGATGTGCACATTGTATATATGATATAATTTTGTGCACTAGTTTGTATCATGTTTGATAATACATGCAAACTTGGATGTATGTTTGTAACGTTTTGAAAATCGTTTCGGTGAAATTTCGAAAAATCGGTAAAATAAGGGGGTTTCTGTAAAAAGTGAAAATACAAATATCTTATTATAAAAATTAAATATACATATTCTAGCTATGTAATTGCTATTATTTGGTGTTTATTGAGCCGCTGGTGAAATTTCAAATTTTCTGAAAAAATATTATTTTATTATTATTTTAAGCCGTCACTAATACATTTAATTAGGGAAAATTACAAATTGGAATGAGTTGAAAAAAATTTTGTGCATCATAAAACATTAAATAAAATTTTATCATGTGGTTTTTGGAACGAAATCATTTGCCAAAACGGTTTAGAAATTATTGAAGAAAAAAGGCTTTCTTTTAGCGTAAATGGATGTTTGGGGTATTGTATTTATCATTTTTCATCACCCCACACCCGTACCCACACCCACACACCCCCATTCACTTCTCCCCTTGGCTGAATTCAGCAGCCCCCTCTCTTGTCCCCACTTGGTTTGCAAAAGAAAAGAAAGAAAACAAAGGAAATGAAAGGAAATTGTAAAATGAGTTGGACCTTTGACTTTATGCCTTGACTTGGACTATTTTCCTCACCTCCCTCTCTCTCCTCTCCCCTCCATTTTCAGCAGAGCCCCCCTTTGTGCAGCCCCAATTTTCCCCCTCTCTTTTCCTCATCAAAAAGTCTTCAAAATCCATCAAATTTCCATCAAAAATTAAACCAAAACTCAAATCTAACTCCTACCCATTTTTCATTAGCTATTCTTGCATGGATCTAGGGAGCAAGTTGGCATTTTAGAGGCTTTGAATTTCATGTTTGATCTCTTGATCATGAGGTATAAATTCTAACCTTTTCTTAAATTGTGTTAATTGTTTCATGTTAGCTTAATTCGGTTTTTTTTAATTAGTTCTAGGTGCTTGAATTAAAATTCAAGAGAAGGGTTTTGAATTAATGATTAGGGTTTGTGATCAAGTGAGGTTTTTATCAATTGGTTATGGGTGTAATGAGGAGATTAACATGTGGTTGTATGCAAAATCTAAGTTAGTTGCTATTTACTAATTTGTTAATTTAAAATTGTGATAACTTTGCTAATTGCTAACTACGTTTTTATAATTAGTCTAATAATTAGGTTTAAAAATCTAATTATGGTTTCATAGCATTATTAACATTATAATGAGTGGTTTAATACCTTAGGTTATGCAAATCTAAGCTTAATTCTTGAATCGGGAATTTTTTTGCTTGAAAATTGTTAAAATTGGATAATTTGTAAACTAGGTTTTTGGGGTTTATGGAATTTAATGAGATTAAATTATGGGAATTATTTTTATGACTTATTTAAGATATTTAGTGAATATTGTGGCCTCTAGATTCGTCTATACATCGAGTTTTGTACAAAAACGGTGATTTGTGCTTGTTAGATTTTCGGAAAAATGACTTTTTAAGTGAAATTGGGGTTTTCGTGAATTTTAAGCTATTTTATATTATAATTAGTGCTTGTAATTGTACAAATTAGTGTGTTGGGAGCTTTCTCAATGGTTTGGCGTTTGTACGCCGACATCGAGGGTTTTTGGGTCAATTTGTGAAGCAACCATAGGTTTTGACCTATGTGAGATCCGTGCGTCGTTTTGGTCATGAGGCGGATTTTAATGCGATATGGTGCGTTATGATATGTAGGTACCCCATGTGGACTTCGAGACGACAAGCAAGCGCGTGGCGACGTCGGCACCGGCTAGTAAGGACCAGGTGAGTAGATTTATATCTACGGGGAGAAGTCGGGTGGATGGCGTATAGCACCCCCGCAGTCCGTGGTGATGTATACGGATGCGTATACACACCAACAATTTATGATATGTTGTTAGGATTTATTATTGATGATTTTAGATGGATATTGGTGTTGGATTGGTGCATGGTTACGAAACCTTAGGTAGTGGGTGCACTACACTTACACATACACACATATACATACTTGCATACATTCCTTATTTCATATGGGCGTGTATGGGAATATATATTTATGTGTTCACATGGGTATGGGACTATGTGTTCATATACTGGATTTGAGGATAGTATTTGGAATTTGAGATGAGTCGATGAGATTGGGCTTGAGGCCAGGAGATCGGTGACGTGATTTGGTTCGTATTGAGATACAACATGATGTTTTAGCGGGTCTTCTGACGTAGTAATTCTTACACCCGCATGCATACATAGATGGCATCAATATTGTACTAGACGTAGGACATTATTCCGGATCATGATATTTGATAAAGAAGATACCAAATGAATAGGGTGATTGATGTGACTTTGACCCGTACCCAGATTTGGGGATGCCGTACAACGGATTTACGTACGAGCTATATATTGATGATTGATCCGCACTCTTGACTTGGGATGCCTGATTATAGATATGGTATCGGATATGATATTATTGAGGCGGGATCACCGACTAATATATATGCAGGTATGTATATACATCGACTCAGATGTTAGGCGGTTTCCTTACCTGTAGTCCAGCTGGTTAGCTTAGCCCTTTAGTTTAGTTTAGTTGTTAGATTAGATTCGATTCTTACTTATTTCAAAAACTAACGAATCGTGGGTACTTTAAAAGACAGCCCAAGGGATCCTACGGAGATTTCAAAAGACGTATCTTTTCATAAAAACACCGTAGCCCCTATTTTCAAAACCCCATGATTCGTATTATTTCAAAAGGCACCATTTGTAGGACTTATATTAGATTAATGCAGATTAGTTATAGTTGCGTCTAGTTTTCAGCTTCCGCTCATTATTGCTGTTCGCTCTGCCTCGCATACTTATTTTGCTGCATATTCCATTATTGATATCATGCTGTTAGGACACCAGCACCATTACCGATGATGCGTATGTACCACGTACACCTACTTGCCGGCTCACACACATCTTCATCGGTAATTGCCATGTCACGTACACTTTAGATGATATATTTGCTTGACTTAGCTTGTTAGCTAGTAGTTTTGACATGATATTAGTGTACTTCCCTTATATGCCATATTAGACATTGTAGTTATTACTTGTCGCTTCATGCATACTGTTATTCATTGTTATGCCGTATTCATGGATTCTCATGCTTATATTCATGGTTTTACATCTTATTGATGATTCGGATTTCCATGATATTTTCTGGATTTGGAGGAAAACCGCAAAACATATATAAACTGTTTTCTCTCTTTTAAAATAAAAAGTGCGGTTTTCCCATGATGTATGAGTCGTCCACCATGAGTTTGCTGATGGATTTCGAGACCCGATTCGAGGAGGCGGATGAACCGTTTCGGGTACATGGTGGACCCGGTAAGGTACCCCGGGGCAAGAAGCGCGTGATGATGACGATGTGAGCCTGGCAGGGGAGCACTACCTACCGGTGATTTTACCCGACGCGTCGGATATCCGGAGGATACCGTCGTGGTTTTGAGATGGATGGTAGGGGCCGGTCTGGACTGACGGCGCCCTAGATATTGTGATTGAGACATTGAGATTTTGAGATATTGAGGTACAGAGACTGTGATACAGAGATATCGAGATATTGGGATTACGTTTTGTGCCGATGCTAGGCACTGTTTTATGCTGATTTCATTATGATACCTCATTTTAAAAATACAAAGGAAATCTCACTAAATTATGGAAACAGTTCTTCATTTACATGTATTCTGTTTTCATGCATTCATACCTCATTCATATGATATATTGCTACCCTTGGGCACTGACACGGGTACACGAGATTACACTCGGGTTAGATATTTACCCTAGCCTTGTTATAGGCTGCTGGTTATATATATTTGAGGATGTATATTGCTCGTATAACCTAGGATTGCGTCATACATGTGATTTCTATTCGTAGATATTTTTCTATTCACGAGTTGGCAACTCACCCCCGTTGTGCCCCAGTTTCTTGCAGGTTTGCCGTACAGGTTTCATTACGGCTTGCGGGCATAGTTTCCTTCGGGTGATTTGCTAGTAGGTGGGTTTACTTGTATCGTACCCCCATTATATCTTGTATATTATTATTCTAATGTATCTAGAAGTTCCATCAACCAAACATGTAATTATTTCAGAGATAGAGACCAGTGTTGTTTATTCTATCGACCTTAGAGTCGCGCGTTGTATTTATGCGAATTTCATGCTGTTTTGAGTTTCCTTTTCTGTTGTGATCCTCGCCTTTCGGCGTTGTATATTATATTGCTTGTGTGGTTGTGACCGTCGATTGACGAAGAGCTAGCTCCCGCTTGGGGATGCCATTTTATTGATTTCGTATACTATTCATGTTGTATCCCGTTTGGGGGCCAGTATTTACAAAGGAGACTCTGCCGAAATTTTCAGTAAAATTTTGATGTTTTTAAAAAACCGTATAATTCGGCTTATGCTATTGAAACTACTTGCTTTAAGTTGGTTTTTCCTGCACTCTACTATTTTCTTGGTTTGGATCTCTCGGTTTTCGGTTTACTTAGATTACGTACGCCTCGAGACGTTCGTAGTTTAAGTGCCGGTCATGTTCCGTACTTTCGGGTCGTGACAATATTTGATTTAAACCTTGGTTAAGTAAATGGTTAGGGTTTTTATTTATTCATTTATTTATTTATTTTGGCAAAAAGAGAAATGGTGGCTTGCTTTGTTTTATAGTTGAAGCTTCATGAAGCTTTGAAAAAGTCTACCATTTTTATTTCATGCTAAACCTAACCATTCACCTAACCTTAGTTTATTCTCTACACTTAACCATGGTTGCTAATATGATAAGAATGATTTATTTTCTATTTTCCAATAATTCTTATCATATTCTTTATCTTCTTCTTCTTCTTCTTCAAGAAGAAAGAAGCTTGCTAGCTTCAATGGTGAAATGAGAAAAAGAGTGAGAAATCCAATTCTAAAGCGAACCCACTTCCTATTTCTTCATCCTCTACCACTTGCCAAGTAGTATAGGGTGTTTTCTTCACAAGTTTCATGACTTGGTGAAGTTGGAGCTTGATCTTGTGTTGCCTCGACGTAGATCATCTTCGGCATCGAAGTCGACGACCTAGCCCGCCCATTTCTCCGATGAAGCCGATGCTAGAGTCCGGGATCCGATGATCGCAGCGAGGGAACGTCAACGCGGAGCTATGTAGGTAGAGGACTGGATCTACAAAGGTTGTAGTCACTTTCCTTTTAAGAGTAAAGTTGTTTATTCGCATTTGTTTTCGCCTAAACTCTAGTTAACGATCGCATTAGGGTTTCTCGGCACCGGAAAAATTTGATTTTGGCATGGTTGATGCCTTGTGGAACCTCTTGAGTGTGCCTAGGATCCCTACAGTGGTATCAGAGCCTAGCTAGAGCTTTAGGCGAAGTGTAGACGAAGTTAGAAGTCCGATCGAACCCGTAAACCCCGACAAAACCCTTCTCTGTATATTTTTCAAAACAGTGGATTTTTGTGAATTAAAAATTCTCAGAAAAACAAGCAGGAAAAAATAAGAATTACTGGGAAGTACAGTCCACTAAGTCAATAATTTGACCGTGGAACCGCGGCAAAACCAAGTGTTTGGCGGCGGTTCCGCGGCCAAAATTTGACTTAGTCCCTGAAATTTCATATATTTTTTCTTAGGTCCTTTCTTGGCAATTTTTTATCGGAATTTTTTTTAATTCCACTCAAGTGTTGAGTTTTCTAGGGTTTTATTGGGGACTCGTTAATTTGATCGGATAATTTAACTTCGTTTATGTTTTTCCGGATATTTTAGAAACTGTTAAAAAGTTCGACCGGATATAAATACCCGATTTTTCCCTGTCGGGAAATTTCCAAGTGTTGGATTTTTCCGTGGTTTAAAGACGTTCTAAAGTAGTGCAAGTAACGCGATGGACCCTCTAGAACACAACAAACCTTAACTCGATTATGTGACCGTCTTGAACTGCCCGTTGAACCTTAGGCTTTGGGGCAGTACGGCGTGCCACATGTGAGGTGTTGGCTTGACCCTTCTACGGCTGGATCGTTGGTATTGAGGAATGAAGTGAATGTTTTTTAAACTTATTTCATGTGTTGAGTTGTTTCGGGAAAACTTGGGTGTTTGATTGTTCGATCGGAAAGTTTAACATTTTCTATTTATCCGGAATGTGATACAATATTTGGAATTCACAAGTAGTTATGAGATAACTAATATGGATGTTATAAATATAGCACTTTAGTCTCACTTGATCGGTTGCCACGGAATTTTGATGTGATCAAAAGTCCGTCGCAATCACGTAGCGTACGCGGATACTCGCCGGATAAACTTAATAGACAACTACACCCCTTAGCCTCGACCAAGTGACTGTAGGAGAACCCCGTCGCCAAAAAGCATCCGTCCGGGTGCTCGCGGCAGCGGTGTTCCGCCTTAGTGCACTTCGTCGATGGCATCCGGGGGTGCGGCCGTCTACTAATGTTTGCGACGAGCATTCGATCAGTTTGTCGGGAATCTTGTTGAATTGCCCGACTAGATATTGAAATGTGTTTTCGATAATGAGACTAAAATGCGGGGTTTATAAATGTTAGGCATGTGATGTCTAAGTGATTCAGATGGTTAGGCATGTGATGTCTAAAAAGGTTGCGAATTCCAACTGTTGTAGTTTTACACTTTCTTTTCTGCGACCGTAAGTGTAATATGTGATATCGCCGGTTTCGTTGCTATATGTCAATGACAATTGGGATGCGCATATTTACTTACGTTGATGACATGTGATGTTATGTGTTGCTGGATATGTTATATTGGATCGTCGTGTTTGAATAGCCGGGGGGTTTTTATGTGAGATGAGTGTTTTTCATTTTTATTCATGTAAAAACTTGTATGTAATATTCTTTTATTGGGGCACTTCCAGGTTGCGGAATGTAAGTGCACGGCGGCGCCCCGGCCGTCAATCCGACGGCCAAATGCGGAAGCGGTGATAAACTTTAATTTTGCGAACTTAGCAAACCGGCACCACCGCGCACTAAACCCCGGATCGGGCCATTAAACTAGATCTAGCTAACAACAAGATGGGGAAGAGAGATATACCGACGATCCAAGTCCTCCGGTCTTCTCGTCATTGTCCCGATCTCTTGCGGAATGTCCCGTCTCCTCCTTGTCGCCGGAAGTGCACCACATCGCCTACTTCTTTTATGGGCTCCCACCTCAATGCCGAGGCAACTCGGGCACGAAGCTGGCTAGTCGACGTGCCCAAGGTTTGCTGTAGAATGTATAGTAGAACTAGTGTCTCATTTGGGGTTTGTGGAATTGCCTTTTGATGGCGGGATGATACAAGAACAATGTGGAGGAACTTTGGGGATTTTGGGAACATGAAATGAACAAAACCCCACTCCACAAAAATTGGGACAGCCCCTTCCCATGCTTGGCCGGCCACTATGGTGGGAGAGGAGAGAATGAGAGTGAAGTGTGTTAGACAATGAGAGAGCTATCCCATAATAAAAAAGGGAGAGAGAGAGAAGGCTATCATGCAAAAGGAAATGATCACCAAATCAAAACCCACACTCAACCACCTTCCACCAACCTCATCATCAACAACCATGATGATATACAAAGTCAAGCCATGATGGAAAAGAAAGAGTCAAAGGATGGGCTCATCATGAAACCATCATGATACAAATATATGCAAAGAACACCTCCACAAATACTTATTTGCAACAATGAAAATAAGCCCTCCTCCACCAATCTTCGGCCAATGAACGATACAAAGGAAATTGGCCAAAACGAAAAGCAAACTGGCAACTCCAGAAAACTGGTCCCGTAATAAATTACAGGAAAACCCCGATACTGTGCATACACACCCGCATTTGTATTCCGACCGAAATACAAATGTAATGAGACAAAATCTACACTGTACTATACTAGGATCCGGCTTAAACCAAAGCCGGCTAGTAATATCCGTTCGATCCTGATCCGTGCAATACCGCACGTATCTGATCGAACCCTGCCATATATCCATACGGCCTATAGTACAAACTGTCCGATCCTGATCCGTGCAATACCGCACGTATCTGATCGGACCTTGCCATATCTCCATACGGCCTCTACAACAAACTGTCCGATCCTGATCCGTGCAATACCGCACGTATCTGATCGGACCTTGCCATATCTCCATACGGCCTCTACAGCCTTTCGCCCGAAAGCTGAGTAACTGAATGTGGGGGACTCTAAAGACTCGTCAACACCTTGGTTGTGGATTTAACCACTAGCACGTCAGAGGTATAAGCCAATACGTAACGGGCTACCAGGTATTGACTAAAAGGGACGTCTGTGAGCGAACCCAGCCTGACAACCCTACTGAGCCTGTCAGTGACAATATCCGTACAGTCCGGTCCGTTCGTCTACGAGCCTCGCATGGCGGGCCTAGGGGGTTGGTAAAAGTCAGACCCCCAAAAGCGGTACAAGTCGTGTCGGAGTGTAGCCCAGAACACCCTGAGATACTACTGGAATACCTACCAGTAAATCTCCTGCCTTAGCCAAGGACTTCGTGTAATGGCTCTCCTAGACACAGCGCGACCTCTCCCCCAATACCGGGAGAGACGAACCCCTGAAGATACGCTCACTGCCTCCATGTGGCTCGGGACTGTACCCAACTAAAACCTGTTTGCACGACTACTTTGAGCCGTGGTAGGGTAGTAATCAAAGTACAGTGGGAACTCACACGAGACTGTAAGTCCACGTTGCGACCCCCGGTTCTTACGGGGAGGCGGAAACGGTATAAAAATCAAATTTTTTAGCGCAAGGGGCAACATGGACTAAGCAAAGTCGGGATCTTTAACTAAACTAAAACTAGCATACAAGCTAAAGAAATTAGCTACTCGGATGAGGATGGTTATACCTAAACTTGAACTCCTTCTTCTTCAAACTTTTATAGAGGTTGATGGTTCTCTTCTTGTCGCCTTCTTCCGTCGAAGATAGATCCACCTCGAAGGTTCGACCTTTGGGCTCTTCCTCGATCTTTGAGTGAACTAGGGTTTCCGGCTTGCTAAACCTTGAACCTAGAATGAGTAGAGAGAGTCTAAGGGGTGCTTTTCTTTTTAAAGAGAAGGATTCTCAACACATGAGAAGGTTTCTCTTTAGCTAGAGGAAGAAGAAGATGAAGTGAAGAGAGAGAATGAATATGATAGAATGAGCTATCCTTTTTCTTTCTTGCAACCATAATGCAAAAGAAAAAGAATTATCAATAATAATAATGAAAATGAAAAGGTTGATGGAAAGTTTTAGAATGACCATTATCATTTCAAACATTAAATGAATTTGCTAGAATCAAAGAGCATCTTTCTTTTGTAATGATGATGGTCAAAACTTCAACCATGGTCAACAAGTCAACCATGGTCAACAAGTCAACAAAAACCAACCATGACACAATTTCATTTTATTATATATTATTAATTGATATAATACAAATCCATTAGGGTTTGGAAAAAGACGACTGTCAACTGTGCATACGCACCCGTTCCGAAACCCTAATGAAAGTCATCTTCCTCTTCCTCAAATAACCGTGCATACACACCTGCATCCTTGTTCCGAGGAACATGAATACTGAGATAAAAGCAACCCCAAAACATATACCGGTATCTGACTCAAACCAGAGCCAGCCAGTAATATCCGTCCGGACTCCAAACGTGCACAAGTGCGCGGATGAGAACGAACTCTGTCGCAAAACCATGCGACCTCTACTCTGTTTTGCCCATAGGCGAATACCCTCTGTGTGGGACTCTAAAGACTCGACACTACGCAGGCAGTGGGTTTAACCACAGACCGCAAGCGGCACTAGCTGTGCGTAACGGTCCCCAGGTAGATGCCGACAAGAAGGCTGACGAGGTGAAACCACATCTGAACTCCTACTGAGTCTGAATGTGACAGTCTCCGTACAGTCCGGTTTGTTCGTCTGATACATCGCATGTCGGGCCTAGGGGGCGGTAAAACGTCAGTCCCCCAATAGCGGTACAAGTCGTGTCGGAGTGAAGCCCAAAACACCCTGAGATAACACTGGAAACCTACCAGTATATCTCGCTTGCCCTGGCCAGGGACTACTCGTGTAATGGCTCTCCTAGACACAGCGCGATGTCAACCCCCAATACCGGGAGAGACGAATCCTGTCTAACCGTCACTGCCTCCAAGTGCTTCGGGACTGTACCCAACCACCACCTGTTTGCACGACTCCTTTGAGCCGTGGTAGGGTAGTGATCAAAGTACAGTGGGAACACACTCGAGGCGAAGTGCCAGTGTCAAGTCAGCGGACTAAGCTGTACTCATGTCACCTGGGAACTGATAACTGACGATAGGTATAATACCAACCTGTCAGTTCCCGACGAGTCCTGTCCAGTGTACTCGTAACCCAACGAGCACCCGTATACTATCTCCAGTACGACGTATTGATGGCTGTGGGACAGACCATCTCCCACACTGGGATGAGAAGCGCATACGCTAGTCTACTCCGGAGTATCGATGCCCTGTCTCGATAGTCCTGCGACTAGGGACCTGTATAAGGATATGCTTATAGATTACCCAGCCCCCACTAGTGTGACTGCCATCACAACGCTGGTAATCAAGCAAAGATCCTAAGGGCTCCACTAATGCGTATAAGTGATATACTGAAATAAACACAAGTACACATTGAAGTAGAAACAAACCAAGTAGCATACTACTATATTGAGCAAGATTGTTTATACAAGGTGAATATCCCAAGCTTCCATCAAGTAATATACAAACTAGTATGATACAGTAATGGCCTCTAGGGCATATACACTAACAATCTCCCACTTGCACTAAGGCCATGTACTGGCGTATCGAAGACCTATCATCTCGATCAGCCGCTCGAACTGAGTCTGGGGTAAGGCCTTGGTGAATGGATCTGCAGTGTTCTCTTCTGAAGCAACCCTCCGAACCTCGATCTCCTTGCGATCCACGATCTCCCTGATCAGGTGATACCGCCTCAAGATGTGCCTGGATCTCTGATGGGACCTGGGTTCCTTTTTCTTTTGCGGCATCAGATGCAGCGATGTATTCCGCTTCCATAGTCGAGTCTGCAACGGTTTCCTGTTTGGAGCTCTTCCAACACACCGCCCCTCCATTGAGGGTAAAGACAAAATCCGACATGGACTTGGAATCATCCTTGTCACTCTGGAAGCTGGAGTCAGCAAAGGCCTCGATCTGGAGGTCTTTTCCGCCATACACCAAGAACATCTCCTTAGTCCTTCTCAGGTACTTGAGAATGTTCTTTACCGCTATCCAGTGTTTCTCCCCAGGGTTTGACTGATACCGGCTTACCACACTCAGTGTATAAGCTACATCCGGTCTGGTACATAACATCGCATACATTATAGAGCCTACCGCAGAAGCGTAGGGTATAATAGACATGCGATCCCTCTCTAAATCAGTCTTGGGAGACATCTCTTTAGAGAGGGTGATCCCGTGACAAGCCGGTAGGTTACCGCGCTTGGAATCTTCCATACTGAATCTTTTCAGTACGGTGTCGATGTACCTGGACTGTGAAAGTCCTAATATCCTCTTGGATCTATCACGATGGATCCGGATCCCCAGGATGTATGAGGCATCACCCAGGTCTTTCATGGAGAACCTGTGTGACAAGAACCCCTTGACAGATTGTAGCATAGGAATGTCATTTCCTATTAAGAGAATGTCATCCACGTATAAAACGAGGAATACTACAGTTCTTGCTACAAATCTACTATAGATGCATGGTTCATCCGGATTTTTGATAAAGCCAAATTCCTTGACCGTCTCATCAAAACAGATGTTCCAACTCCGCGATGCCTGCTTTAGTCCATAAATGGACTTAAGCAACTTGCACACCTTTCCGCTGCTCCCACTCTGAATGAAACCCTCTGGCTGATCCATATAGACACACTCCTCTAAATTTCCATTCAGAAAAGCGGTCTTTACGTCCATCTGCCAAATCTCATAATCGTGGAAGGCAGCAATGGCAAGAAGGATCCGAATGGATTTCAGCATAGCCACTGGAGAAAAGGTTTCGTCATAGTCCAAGCCAGGTCTTTGACGGAAACCCTTTGCTACAAGTCTAGCTTTATAGGTCTCAACCTGTCCATCTACACCAATCTTCCTTTTGAAGATCCACTTGCATCCTACGGGTTTTACCCCGTCTGGAGCAATGTCCAACGTCCATACTTTGTTGGTGTACATGGACTCCATTTCGGTCCGCATTGCATCCAGCCATTTTACCGAGTCAACGCTCTGAACGGCCTGCTGGAAGCTAGTAGGCTCATCATAATCTATGATGCAATCCTCTCGATCCCCGTCTATGAGAAAACCGTAGTATCTCTCGGGCGGATGAGACTGCCTACTACTCCTGCGGAGCGGCGTAGGAATGTCCTGTTCTTTTGAACCCTCTGGTTCCTCTAAGCTTTCAGTAATAGCTCGTGGTTCTGGAATTTCTTCCAGTTCTACTGTGCTCCCACTTATCTGGTTTTCCAAAAACTCAGTTTCCAAGAAGTAGGCATGACGAGAAACAAGAACTTTTTGTTCCTCTTCACAGTAGAAGAAATATCCCTTGGAGTTCTTTGGATATCCCACGAACTTACACTGTACTGAGCGTGCCTCGAGCTTGTCCGCATGCTGCTTTTTAACAAAAGCTGGACATCCCCATGTCTTAATGTGCTTAAGATAGGGTCTCTTCCCACTCCACATCTCATATGGTGTAGTAGGCACAGTCTTAGTAGGAACTCGGTTCAAAAGGTACGCAGCTGATTCTAGCGCATACCCCCAGAATGATCGCGGTAACTCAGCGTTACTCATCATGGACCGTACCATATCCAATAGGGTTCGGTTCCGTCTCTCCGATACACCGTTGTGCTGCGGAGTGTATGGAGGAGTAAGCTGAGAGAGAATCCCATTCTCTTTTAAGTAATTTAGAAACTCGGCACTTAAGTATTCTCCACCTCGATCCGATCTTAGAATCTTGATACTTTTGCCGGTCTGTTTCTCTACTTCATTCTTATATTCCTGGAACTTTTCAAAAGCCTCGGACTTATGTTTCATTAAGAAGACATAACCGTACCTTGAAAAATCATCCGTAAAAGTAATGAAGTAAGAGTAACCGCTTCGCGCATGTGTAGACATTGGACCGCACACGTCGCTGTGTACGAGTCCCAAGAGCTCGCTCGCTCTTTCTCCGTGTCCAGTGAACGGAGTCTTTGTCATCTTTCCCATGAGACAAGATTCACAAGTGGCATAAGACTGATACTCGAACAGATCCAAGTATCCTTCTTTATGTAACTTAGTCAACCGTGTCTCATTGATGTGACCCAGTCTACAATGCCATAAGAAAGCCTGATTAATATCTGGTGACTTTCTTTTGTGTGTATTCTGGACATTGAAAATCTGTGGTTGGTTCAATACGTATATACCATTGCTCAGTGTACCTGACCCAATCAGAACTTGATTAAGGTGAATGTTTACAACATTACTTACAAACGCAAATTCATAACCTTCTTTAGAAACCAAAGATACAGAAATGATATTACAAGTTGCGTTGGGTACAAAAAAGCAATTACGCAAAACCAAAACATGCCCATCTGACATTCCCAGGTGATAGTCCCCCACGGCTTTAGCGTCCATGCTAGCTCCGTTTGCAACTCTGAGGGTCATGTCACCTGCCTTCAAAACACTACGGTTTCTCAACGCCTGCAAAGAATTACAGATATGAGATCCTGATCCGGTATCCAATACCCAGGAAGTAGAGTTTATAGAAAGACAGTTTTCAATAACATACACACCTGAAGCTGAAGCTGCAACCTGCTTCAGTTCCTGTGTCCTGGCTTTCCAAGCCCTGCAATCTTTCTTCCAGTGTCCACTCTTATGACAATAGAAGCACTCTTCCTTTCCAACAAGCTTCCCCGCAATCTTAGTTGCCTTTTCCTTTCCCTTCGCACCCACTTTACTAACACCGCCTCTTGGTTTGGCGGGGGCTTTCTTCCTCTTTCCCTTGGCTTTCGCCTTGGACCTAGAGGAAGAAGATCCTCCTACAAACAAAGCGGGTGTTTCCCTACCCTTCTGTAGGGTGCCCTCTGCGCTCCTCAGCAGGTTGAGGAGTTCTGAAAGTTCAACTTCCTTTTCTTGCAAGTTGAAGTTCAGTATGAACTGGGCGTAAGTGGATGGAAGGGACTGGTGAATTATATCCGTATAGAGTTCACTGTCCAACGTGGTCCCAAGTTCCGCGAGCTCCTCAGTGTAGCCAATCATCTTAAGCACGTGGTCCGCTACCGATGATCCGACGGCCAACTTTGTCGAAAATAACTTCTTCGACACTTCGTATCTTGCGATACGAGACTGCTCTCCATACAGTTCTTTTGTATGAAGAAATATGGATTCCAAATCCATATTCTCGTGCCTCCTCTGATGGTCGTTGTCCATCGAGGCAAGTACGAGGCATCTGGCCTTCGCGCTGTCAATCTCCCAAGTCTTACGGATTTCCTTATCTGCGACGCTGGAGGTGGGACCTGGGACGGGGGGAGCTTTGGTGGTAAGAAGATACCCCAGCTTGTCGTAAGAGATTGCCAATTTGACATTCCTGAGCCAATCTTTGTAGTTTGGCCCTGTCAATATGTTTTTATCTAGAAGTAACTTAAGTCCAGTCATTTCGAATTTGGTCGCTGCAGGGGGGAGAGAAGAAACACTTTAGCACGATGCTCTTGCAAGTTTAGAATGGTTTTAAATTTGTCTAAACAGGATGGCTCCCACTGTCTCTCGAATCCCTCCTCAAACCACAAAGGAAGAATTAGCCGGGATCAATCCCACCGCACAATACTTGCTTAACCGTTTAGCCAGGCCAGTGTCGGTACTTCGAGGGAGGTTTTCCAACGCTTTCGCGAAGTTCCTTAATTAAATAACCTCTTTTCCCTGGGGGCGTAGCCCCGCTAACACCTTTCTAGGCACCTACTAGGTTTATAGCATTGATCGTTTAGTGAGAAATTTCCCGAGAAGTAGCATATACTCACAGTAGGATCGGGATCCAAATATCATCGCGTGACGAAACTGAAGGAATCCTACCAGAATCACCACACTCCAAATGGTATGCAAATCTAGCAAGTTTCAGTACTTATGAAACTCCCGATGTGGATTTTTGCCCCATGCTCTTATGACCTTGACTTTGGCCAACAAATCATAAGTCACATGTCAAGTTCTACCCGTCGTTCTCCAGGTTAATTTGAATCCACCCGTACCTACCCTTGACTTTGGCCAACAAGGCAGTATGACTGTTCCAAACCAACGCATCTATCTATGCTGCACATGAATACCCAATAGCTACCAATCACTATGCCTTGACTTTGGCCAACAAACACAGCTTGAATACTATTGACTATTCATGTGAAACGACGGAGGGCTACGAATGGTTTTGGTAAAACCGTGAACGTAGTGAACTTGATATAATCGATGGAACGAGATAGCTTTTAGAAGGAGTGGCTCAATCTCCGCGTTTAAAAGTTAGTTTTGAAAAGAACCGAGTGGTTTTTCGAAAGTGTTCCAACGATTTTAGCTTGGTTTATTATCTTGCATTAGTTCTTTTAATGCGTGATATTCTTGCATTAGTACTTTTAATGCGTCCCATCATTTAATTCCTACCATTGCAGAAAACAACCAAAATATGACGTACGCTTATGCCATTCGCATTCGCCACGGGGTCCCGTCATCACTCGTTAGGTTACTTAACTAACGACAGAGCGGGGGCTGGGCTAGCGCGGCTGTAAAACATAAGCAACGCCTAAATAGAAAGCAATGATAGACATTACAGATCACAGATGAATACATTGGATATACTAGCAATCCGCAATCCTTTCGAGCCTGGAACGAAAAGCGGATAACACGGTCGCGGTGAATAGCCAAATACCCCACCCAAGACCCCTACGGGTGCGGCAAACTACCCGCCAAGTACCCGGCAGTTTGTGCACCCCTCCATGGGTCTATCCTAGGAG
Source organism: Agapanthus africanus (assembly GCA_030015575.1). Classification (NCBI taxonomy): domain Eukaryota; kingdom Viridiplantae; phylum Streptophyta; class Magnoliopsida; order Asparagales; family Amaryllidaceae; genus Agapanthus; species Agapanthus africanus. The sequence continues at coordinate 57,524,968 of JASDDO010000018.1, read as the reverse complement.
CAAAAACAGTAAAAAGAATTATACAATGACGGCTACAACCCCGACCCGGTTGTGCGGCCAAACAAATAATAATTACATCAATTTACATTTACAATGAATGAAAGAAAAAACAAAAGCTCATCTCACATCCACCCCGGCTATTCACCCGCGACAGTCCAATACATTCATATACACATTCCAATATCAAACACAGATCATGTATAACCCCGACTAATCGTCTTATAGCGATTTGCCGACGTTCAATACATGCAAGCATCACAGATATAACCATCATAGTCAAAGTGCAGTGAAGTTCGGAAAAAAATACGGAATTATAGGACCCCAAAAGTGAATTTCAGTTCTGGAAAATCTGGGCACATATAATATATTTTAAAAATCCCAAAACCAACACAGACACACACTGCACGAAAAACGATGCACAGAAGACGACAAACCGCGGCGCTTCCGCGGCACATGCCTACCTTGTGCGGCGGAAGCGCGGCGGTTTGAACGAATCACTGCATCGTTTTTCTTAGGTGTTCACACAAAACCCTGAGCCGAATTTACAAGTATAAAGTTTTTCATTTAGAGCAGAAAAAATTTCAACAGAAACTTAGGGTTTTGTTTTTCCGGTTTTGTGATTTTTTTCGGTTCCGAACTTCGTTACACTTCACTACTAAGCTAGTTTAAGTTTAGTTAGGCTCTGATACCACTGTAAGTCCACGTTGCGACCCCCGGTTCTTACGGGGAGGCGGAAACGGTATAAAAATCAAATTTTTTAGCGCAAGGGGCAACATGGACTAAGCAAAGTCGGGATCTTTAACTAAACTAAAACTAGCATACAAGCTAAAGAAAGTTAGCTACTCGGATGAGGATGGTTATACCTAAACTTGAACTCCTTCTTCTTCAAACTTTTGTAGAGGTTGATGGTTCTCTTCTTGTCGCCTTCTTCCGTCGAAGATGGATCCACCTCGAAGGTTCGACCTTTGGGCTCTTCCTCGATCTTTGAGTGAACTAGGGTTTCCGGCTTGCTAAACCTTGAACCTAGAATGAGTAGAGAGAGTCTAAGGGGTGCTTTTCTTTTTAAAGAGAAGGATTCTCAACACATGAGAAGGTTTCTCTTTAGCTAGAGGAAGAAGAAGATGAAGTGAAGAGAGAGAATGAATATGATAGAATGAGCTATCCTTTTTCTTTCTTGCAACCATAATGCAAAAGAAAAAGAATTATCAATAATAATAATGAAAATGAAAAGGTTGATGGAAAGTTTTAGAATGACCATTATCATTTCAAACATTAAATGAATTTGCTAGAATCAAAGAGCATCTTTCTTTTGTAATGATGATGGTCAAAACTTCAACCATGGTCAACAAGTCAACCATGGTCAACAAGTCAACAAAAACCAACCATGACACAATTTCATTTTATTATATATTATTAATTGATATAATACAAATCCATTAGGGTTTGGAAAAAGACGACTGTCAACTGTGCATACGCACCCGTTCCGAAACCCTAATGAAAGTCATCTTCCTCTTCCTCAAATAACCGTGCATACACACCTGCATCCTTGTTCCGAGGAACATGAATACTGAGATAAAAGCAACCCCAAAACATATACCGGTATCTGACTCAAACCAGAGCCAGCCAGTAATATCCGTCCGGACTCCAAACGTGCACAAGTGCGCGGATGAGAACGAACTCTGTCGCAAAACCATGCGACCTCTACTCTGTTTTGCCCATAGGCGAATACCCTCTGTGTGGGACTCTAAAGACTCGACACTACGCTGGCAGTGGGTTTAACCACAGACCGCAAGCGGCACTAGCTGTGCGTAACGGTCCCCAGGTAGATGCCGACAAGAAGGCTGACGAGGTGAAACCCCATCTGAACTCCTACTGAGTCTGAATGTGACAGTCTCCGTACAGTCCGGTCTGTTCGTCTGATACATCGCATGTCGGGCCTAGGGGGCGGTAAAACGTCAGTCCCCCAATAGCGGTACAAATCGTGTCGGAGTGAAGCCCAAAACACCCTGAGATAACACTGGAAACCTACCAGTATATCTCGCTTGCCCTGGCCAGGGACTACTCGTGTAATGGCTCTCCTAGACACAGCGCGATGTCAACCCCCAATACCGGGAGAGACGAATCCTGTCTAACCGTCACTGCCGCCAAGTGCTTCGGGACTGTACCCAACCACCACCTGTTTGCACGACTCCTTTGAGCCGTGGTAGGGTAGTGATCAAAGTGCAGTGGGAACACACTCGAGGCGAAGTGCCAGTGTCAAGTCAGCGGACTAAGCTGTACTCATGTCACCTGGGAACTGATAACTGACGATAGGTATAATACCAACCTGTCAGTTCCCGACGAGTCCTGTCCAGTGTACTCGTAACCCAATGAGCACCCGTATACTATCTCCAGTACGACGTACTGATGGCTGTGGGACAGACCATCTCCCACACTGGGATGAGAAGCGCATACGCTAGTCTACTCCGGAGTATCGATGCCCTGTCTCGATAGTCCTGCGACTAGGGACCTGTATAAGGATGTGCTTATAGATTACCCAGCCCCCACTAGTGTGACTGCCATCACAACGCTGGTAATCAAGCAAAGATCCTAAGGGCTCCACTAATGCGTATAAGTGATATACTGAAATAAACACAAGTACACATTGAAGTAGAAACAAACCAAGTAGCATACTACTATATTGAGCAAGATTGTTTATACAAGCTGAATATCCCAAGCTTCCATCAAGTAATATACAAACTAGTATGATACAGTAATGGCCTCTAGGGCATATACACTAACAGAGACAAATGACGATCCCCAGGTCGATGAACTAACCTGCACACATGTCACCAGGGAACTGCCATCTGACGTCTGGTATATGACCAACTAGCATGTTCCCGGCGAGTCCTGTCCGGTGTACTCATACCCAATGAGCACCTGTATACATCTTAGGTGATCTAACTGACACCAGTGGCTTGTGAGACCGGCCACCGCCCCTCGTCGGGGTCTCGACTGTATACACTAGTCTACTCTGGAGTATCGATGCCCTGTCTCGAAACTCACACGACTAGGGACCATTTAAGGATATGCTTATAGACCCCAGCTCCCACTTATATGATCGCCCTCATACTGCTGGTGGTCAAGCAAGAATCCTAGGGGCTCTATCAACGTGTAATAGCAACTTGTCAGGTCACCTAAAACAGTACACGATGATAAAGGTAAACCAGATAGCATACTATCATCTCGAGTAAGACTGTCCTACTGGGACAGGTCCTCCCTCAATCATTGCAATCACGTGCCTGTGATCCAATAATTGACTCTGAGGGCACTATCTCCAACAATCTCCCACTTGCACTCAAGGCTAATTATTGCGATGTCGCATACTCACAGCCCGTGTGATACCGAACACCCAACTCCTTTACTAGTCAGTCTCACAAAACTCGTTTGCGAAACTATTGCGTTCGAGGAATAGCCTCAGTGAGTGGATCCGCTTAGTTGTTTCTTTCTATGTCTCTCTATATCTCAAGTTCGCGGAGAAAACCCATCTCCCGAAATGAGCAATACCTGTCTTAGAATGTGTCTGGATGTCTGATGGGACATAGCTCATAAATGAACTCCAAATCCAAACTTCTTAGACTGTATCGTCAACTAAACTTAATCAGTATCCTGCGCCATGCCACCCTCAGCATTGCCTTGGACCACCTGTCCAAAATACTGCCCCTCATCAGAAGGAAAACTATAGCTCTGACAACCTCCTTGTCGTCCATGTCACCTTGGAAGCCTGGAATGATAACTGTTTCCCGAATGAGGCTGTCGTTATCATATCCCTAGAACATCCACTTATGTTCTAAAACTGCTTCCGACCGTTTCTCCAGGATTGGATTAATGTCAGCTTATTGCATCTAGTGCAAGAACAATGTCTGGTGTGGTACTTGACATTTCATGATTGACTCAATTGCCTGAGCAAGTGATCTGCCAATCATGCACATCCCTCTCCCCTTTAGTCTGTAAGACACCTTTAGAGAGGGTGACCCCATTACCTGCAGGCACACTACCGTGCCAGGAGTCATCCATTCTAAATACCCTTAGAATGCTGTCTAAGTACCCAAATTGGGAGACCACCCAAATCTAGATCTAAAACCATAGATCTAGTAACCAGTATGTCTGATATAAAATCCATTTCCTTTGTGGAGAAACCACTGTGTGACGACCAAAGTATAACCGATTGTAGTATAGGAGTTTCTTTTCCTACTCTGAGTATGTCATCCAAATACTAGGATATCACACGCTACTACCTTCTCAACAGATCCATCCCCTATTCTGATGAAGTCAAACCCATGACTGTCACGTCAGAAATAGATGATCTATCTCCGTTACTGGTGCTTTAGTCTATAAATAGACATAAGCTACCTATCCACCAATGCTTCCGCTGCTCCCACTGATTACGACAACCCTCTGGCAGAGTCATATAGACGTACACTTCTAAAACTAGTTTAGAACGACGCTATACTCATCCTCCCGCCGGGTCTCGCAGCCTGGAACAACAGCAATGGTAATTGTGGGTAAACAAGAACTTCCCTGTCACCGTCCTTGAGGCTACCGTAGTACCTCTCGGGTGCCTGAAGTTACCCACCTTATCTGCGGAGTGGCCAATGGAATGTCAAACCAGATTGAATCTTTAGGTTCCTTATCAAATCTTCAGTAATCGTTTGTGGTTCTGGAATCACTTCCAGTTCTACCATACTCCCACTACTGTTTTCTGAAAAAATCCATTTTTAATAAAACTGTGGCGAGTCTGGAACAATATTGCTATTGTTCATCCAGATGGTAGAAAGTCAACCCTCGTCATAGCCTCGGTCAACCCACAAACAGCCATTACAGAAACGTGCCTTGAGTTGTCCAGTGTCTGGTTTTAATCATAAGCCGGACAACTCCCCGTACCTTAACATCGTTAAGATACGAACTGTTCTATATCCCATATAGGACCAGAGGCACTGATTTAACTGAACCAGATCCAAATCATGCAACTGTCTCCAGTGCATGTCAACTAAATGGAAGGAGGCCTGATCAGCGTTACTCAACTTAGGAATGCTTCCAATTATGAGTAACCTGAAAGAGAAGCAAGTTCTCTTTATCATTACTATCAACTGAATACCATACACAAGTATCTACATCTTCGATCACTTTGAAGAATCCCGATACTTGCTATACCTGGTTCTCTACTCTATTCAAATACCTATAACTTCTCAAAATTCGGACCCTGTGTTTCCACGAAAACACCTGTCTAAAAACTAGAGAAGTCATAAGTAAACCGAATATAGTACGAGGACCAACCCCTCTGTCCTGATGGACCCTGGACAACATACAATACTCTGTATAAGTCCCTTGAGTCTGATAACTCATTCACAGTGTATCGTAGGTTGAAAACTGTACTTATGGTTAAGAAGAATTACACCGCTGCTTAATGCTCCTTACCTAACCATCCACTGATATAGGTAAATGTCGTAGACATAATTTCATAAAGGTATATCTCACTCTATGAAAATAGACGTACAGATATATCAATTTGAAATTGGTGCATAACAGCGGATATTCAAAACCAAATATTTGCCGACCGGCAAACTACCCAGGTGACTTCCTCAAATATCACCGATTACAACGAATCCCGATATAATGAGGATGATCACCCAATTCCCAATAACTTACTCCCACTCATCATCTGTAAAACCATACAGATATGAGAATCAAACCTGGTAAATACATACCCTGGAGTAAGTATCTAATCGGGAAATCAGTTTTCTTTTAACATTACACAGTGAAACTGAAACATTGAAATGTTTCGATGGGGTATCCTGGTATTCCTAGTAATGCCTCTTCCAGATTCACGACTGTAACCGTATAGTTCTTTGCCACCTCTCCAAATCCCTTCATTTGTCTTTAGTCTTTACCTTCTGCACACCCCTTTAGGCCAAATGGTTTTCTTCCTTCCCTACCATTCGGCACCAGCCTATGGTTTGGAAGAAGACTATCTAGTAAGCATAATGGGTGTACTGTCCTAATCCTAGGAACACTCGCAATGCGAGAGAAGGTGAAGATAAAAGATACCTGAATAAATCTTATTCCTATTTCTCCTGAACCAGAATCCATCCCCGAACTGGAACAAGTTCCTTTCGAGTTCGTATATAACCATACGATGGAGTATCCAATAAACTGTGGATCTTCGTAGTGATACGGAGTGTCCTGGAGAAATACAAAGGTGATTTAGGATTGGCGAAGGAATACTTGGTTTGGTCGTGAATAGCAGTCGCAATTTACTTTGCCCTCTTACTAATCCCTTGCTTTGTCTTAACTTAATACCTTCTGTACACCATCGTTAGGCTAATTGGTTTTCTTCATTCCCTACCGGTCGGCACCAGCCTAAGGTTTGGAAGAAGACTATCCAATTTGCATAATAGGTGTACTATCTCCTAAACCAAGGAGTACTCGCAACCTGAGAGAAGGTAAAAGGAAAAGACAACTGAATAATCCTATCCGTTTTCTCCAGAACCTGAAACCATCCTCGAATAAATTCCTTCGAGTTCGTATCTAACCATACGATGGTTTTGTCCAATGGAAGTGGACGTTCGTAGTAATACGGGGTGTCCTGGAGAAAAGGGTAAAAGTAGGGGTGGCAATGAGGTTTGCAACTCTGACAATCCAAAAGCCAGTGTTAAAGAAGGTTCGGTCAACTTGGTCACTGAGTTATAGTCGTAGGGTCGGGTCAATGGTCGTTGCCAAAGAGAGAGAGAAAAGAAACACTCAGCGTGCACTCTAACTTAGATCAGAATGGTTACCAATTTATCTAATCTGGAAACCTCCCACTGTACCTCAAATTCTCCTCCAAACCTAAAAGAAGAATTCGTCGGGAACACCCGAGGAGTAAACTAACTCATCAGTGGGAATCGGGATCCAACTCTCATCGCATGACAATGTGACGGAATCCGCTCACGGTGTCACACTCCAGAAGGTATGCGCATATCTGGCAAGTTTCAGTTCTTTTGAAACTCCCGATGTGATTTCTGCCCCATGCTCTTATGACCTTGACTTTGGCCAACATATCATAAGTCACATGTCAAGTTCTACCCGTCATTCTCCAGGTTAATTGAATCCACCCGTACCTACCCTTGACTTTGGCCAAAATGGCAGTACGACTGTCCCAAACCAACGCATCTATCTATGCTGCATATGAATAACCAACAGCTACCAAACACTGTGCCTTGACTTTGGCCAACATACACAGCTTGAATACTATTGACTACCCATATGAAACGACGGAGGGCTACGAATGGTTTCTGGCGAAAACCTTTAACGTAAAGAACTTGATATCGTTGAAGGAACTGATAGCTTTTAAAAATATAGTGACGAAAACCTTCGCTAAAGAGGTCACTCCCGGTGAAAGGATCTCGGCTCTTTCCCCGTAGAATGGGGTGCAGGATATTCCAAATGAATACCATGATGCAAAGCAAAAGTAATCGGCTATAGTGAAGTTAATGCCCTGACGCAAACTTCTGTCCAAGGGGTCACTCCCGGTGAAGGGATCTCGGCCCTTGCCTCGTCGACTGAGGAGCAGGATATTCCAACTGAATACCACGATGCAAAACAAAAGTGAACGTCCTTGCAATAACAGCTTTTTGAAAAGTGTTCCAACAACATCAGATTAGGTTTGTTTTAACTTGCATTGATCCGAATCAACGCAGTCCCATCAATTGATCATACCAAAAAGAACGAAAATATACTGATGTACGTATATGCCATCCGCATTCGCCACTGGGTCCCGTCATTACCCGTTAGGTTAGCTAACTAACGACAGAGCGGGGACTGGACTAGCGTGGATGTAAAACATATACAACATCTACTAATATATATACCAATATATTATATTCGCTCAAGGCGTGATAAAAAGCAACATCACAGAAATGTACAGCATCACAGAAATAATACAGATATCTGGGATCCCCGGGTTTCACAGAGCCGCTGAAACCCGAGGTTCCCCTGGTCGTGTGGATAGCCTGTGCAATGAAATCCTAGACCCCTACGGGCGCGGCAAGTTACCCGCCAAAACCTGAAGCGAGGCAGCCCCCTTCAGCGCCGTGAATGGACCACCCAGCACTTCACGGAATCCGGTAACTTAGGCACCCCTCCTGGGTCAACCTGTACCCCCTACGAGTGCGGCGAATAGCCCGCCGATTCTAGAGCGAAGCCCCCTCCGTCCCAATGCCATGAGATGCGGGCTTGTTGCCCTCCAGAACCCGGCTATCCGTGCACCCCACCGCGGGGCAATCCTAGTACAGAAAGTAAAATATACATACACCGGGTACATCGACCGCAACCTGGTCGTGCCCCAAAATAATAATACAAACAGGCAGTGACGGCAGTCCACATGTCGGACGCTCGCCCCGCAATATCAAATGTACATAATACAACAGAAACTGTACTAGCATTGCATCCAGGCTATCCCCCACGACCGATCCGCAACATCACAGCAAAATCACAAAACATCAACGTGAAAGTCACGTTCGCAAATCCGTCTAACCGGGCTATAGCAGTTCGACCGGATTTACCGATCGAGTGACATTCACGGTCGCAGATATAATGTAAATACTGTGAAATAATGTGTTTAAAATATCCGATCGATCAAAAATTAACAAGTGGGCCCTAAAGCAATGCTGTAGCACTCACAGAAATTCTGGGCCCAATTATAATATTCCAAAACCCCTAATATAAGCCCAGAAGCCCACTGGAAAAATATGATACAGTGACGACACCAATGTGCGGCGGAACCGTGGCCCAAGGGGGGTTTGGCCGCGGTTCCGCGCTTCGGTGATCGAGTCACTGCGTCGAATTTTTACAGCAGTCTTAGAACTCCCTGCACATCATTCTGAGACAACCTGAAAAAATTTTCGAGACCAAAAAATTTCAACAGAAAACTGATGTGAACAAAAAAAGTAGATTTTGGAATTTTGGTCGATCGGAAATGCAAAACACATCAAACGAAACTAGACGAAGTTAATAGCGAGGCTCTGATACCACTGTAAGTGCACGGCGGCGCCCCGGCCGTCAATCCGACGGCCAAATGCGGAAGCGGTGATAAACTTTAATTTTGCGAACTTAGCAAACCGGCACCACCGCGCACTAAACCCCGGATCGGGCCATTAAACTAGATCTAGCTAACAACAAGATGGGGAAGAGAGATATACCGACGATCCAAGTCCTCCGGTCTTCTCGTCATTGTCCCGATCTCTTGCGGAATGTCCCGTCTCCTCCTTGTCGCCGGAAGTGCACCACATCGCCTACTTCTTTTACGGGCTCCCACCTCAATGCCGAGGCAACTCGGGCACGAAGCTGGCTAGTCGACGTGCCCAAGGTTTGCTGTAGAATGTATAGTAGAACTAGTGTCTCATTTGGGGTTTGTGGAATTGCCTTTTGATGGAGGGATGATACAAGAACAATGTGGAGGAACTTTGGGGATTTTGGGAACATGAAATGAACAAAACCCCACTCCACAAAAATTGGGACAGCCCCTTCCCATGCTTGGCCGGCCACTATGGTGGGAAAGGAGAGAATGAGAGTGAAGTGTGTTAGACAATGAGAGAGCTATCCCATAATACAAAAGGGAGAGAGAGAGAAGGCTATCATGCAAAAGGAAATGATCACCAAATCAAAACCCACACTCAACCACCTTCCACCAACCTCATCATCAACAACCATGATGATATACAAAGTCAAGCCATGATGGAAAAGAAAGAGTCAAAGGATGGGCTCATCATGAAACCATCATGATACAAATATATGCAAAGAACACCTCCACAAATACTTATTTGCAACAATGCAAATAAGCCCTCCTCCATCAATCTTCGGCCAATGAACGATACAAAGGAAATTGGCCGAAACGAAAAGCAAACTGGCAACTCCAGAAAACTGGTCCCGTAATAAATTACAGGAAAACCCCGATACTGTGCATACACACCCGCATTTGTATTCCGACCGAAATACAAATGCAATGAGACAAAATCTACACTGTACTATACTAGGATCCGGCTTAAACCAAAGCCGGCTAGTAATATCCGTTCGATCCTGATCCGTGCAATACCGCACGTATCTGATCGAACCCTGCCATATATCCATACGGCCTATAGTACAAACTGTCCGATCCTGATCCGTGCAATACCGCACGTATCTGATCGGACCTTGCCATATCTCCATACGGCCTCTACAACAAACTGTCCGATCCTGATCCGTGCAATACCGCACGTATCTGATCGGACCTTGCCATATCTCCATACGGCCTCTACAGCCTTTCGCCCGAAAGCTGAGTAACTGAATGTGGGGGACTCTAAAGACTCGTCAACACCTTGGTTGTGGATTTAACCACTAGCACGTCAGAGGTATAAGCCAATACGTAACGGGCTACCAGGTATCGACTAAAAGGGACGTCTGTGAGCGAACCCAGCCTGACAACCCTACTGAGCCTGTCAGTGACAATATCCGTACAGTCCGGTCCGTTCGTCTACGAGCATCGCATGGCGGGCCTAGGGGGTTGGTAAAAGTCAGACCCCTAAAAGTGGTACAATTCGTGTCGGAGTGTAGCCCAGAACACCCTGAGATACTACTGGAATACCTACCAGTAAATCTCCAGCCTTGGCCAAGGACTTCGTGTAATGGCTCTCCTAGACACAGCGCGACCTCTCCCCCAATACCGGGAGAGACGAACCCCTGAAGATACGCTCACTGCCTCCAAGTGGCTCGGGACTGTACCCAACTAAAACCTGTTTGCACAACTCCTTTGAGCCGTGGTAGGGTAGTAATCAAAGTACAGTGGGAACTCACACGAGACAAATGACGATCCCCAGGTCGATGAACTAACCTGCACACATGTCACCAGGGAACTGCCATCTGACGTCTGGTATATGACCAACTAGCATGTTCCCGGCGAGTCCTGTCCGGTGTACTCATAACCTAATGAGCACCTGTATACATCTTAGGTGATCCAACTGACACCAGTGGCTTGTGAGACCAGCCACCGCCCCTCGTCGGGGTCTCGACTGTATACACTAGTCTACTCTGGAGTATCGATGCCCTGTCTCGAAACTCACACGACTAGGGACCATTTAAGGATATGCTTATAGACCCCAGCTCCCACTTATATGATCGCCCTCATACTGCTGGTGGTCAAGCAAGAATCCTAGGGGCTCTATCAACGTGTAATAGCAACTTGTCAGGTCACCTAAAACAGTACACGATGATAAAGGTAAACCAGATAGCATACTATCATCTCGAGTAAGACTGTCCTACTGGGACAGGTCCTCCCTCAATCATTGCAATCACGTGCCTGTGATCCAATAATTGACTCTGAGGGCACTATCTCCAACAATCTCCCACTTGCACTCAAGGCTAATTATTGCGATGTCGCATACTCACAGCCCGTGTGATACCGAACACCCAACTCCTCTACTAGTCAGTCTCACAAAACTCATTTGCGAAACTATTGCGTTCGAGGAATAGCCTCAGTGAGTGGATCCGCTTAGTTGTTTCTTTCTATGTCTCTCTATATCTCAAGTTCGCGGAGAAAACCCATCTCCCGAAATGAGCAATACCTGTCTTAGAATGTGTCTGGATGTCTGATGGGACATAGCTCATAAATGAACTCCAAATCCAAACTTCTTAGACTGTATCGTCAACTGAACTTAATCAGTATCCTGCGCCATGCCACCCTCAGCATTGCCTTGGACCACCTGTCCAAAATACTGCCCCTCATCAGAAGGAAAACTATAGCTCTGACAACCTCCTTGTCGTCCATGTCACCCTGGAAGCCTGGAATGATAACTGTTTCCCGAATGAGGCTGTCGTTATCATATCCCTAGAACATCCACTTATGTTCTAAAACTGCTTCCGACCGTTTCTCCAGGATTGGATTAATGTCAGCTTATTGCATCTAGTGCAAGAACAATGTCTGGTGTGGTACTTGACATCTCATGATTGACTCAATTGCCTGAGCAAGTGATCTGCCAATCATGCACATCCCTCTCCCCTTTAGTCTGTAAGACACCTTTAGAGAGGGTGACCCCATTACCTACAGGCACACTACCGTGCCAGGAGTCATCCATTCTAAATACCCTTAGAATGCTGTCTAAGTACCCAGATTGGGAGACCACCCAAATCTAGATCTAAAACCATAGATCTAGTAACCAGTATGTCTGATATAAAATCCATTTCCTTTGTGGAGAAACCACTGTGTGACGACCAAAGTATAACCGATTGTAGTATAGGAGTTTCTTTTCCTACTCTGAGTATGTCATCCAAATACCAGGATATCATACGCTACTACCTTCTCAACATATCCATCCCCTATTCTGATGAAGTCAAACCCATGACTGTCACGTCAGAAATAGATGATCTATCTCCGTTACTGGTGCTTTAGTCTATAAATAGACATAAGCTACCTGTCCACCAATGCTTCCGCTGCTCCCACTGATTACGACAACCCTCTGGCAGAGTCATATAGACGTACACTTCTAAAACTAGTTTAGAACGACGCTATACTCATCCTCCCGCCGGGTCTCGCAGCCTGGAACAACAGCAATGGTAATTGTGGGTAAACAAGAACTTCCCTGTCACCGTCCTTGAGGCTACCGTAGTACCTCTCGGGTGCCTGAAATTACCCACCTTATCTGCGGAGTGGCCAATGGAATGTCAAACCAGATTGAATCTTTAGGTTCCTTATCAAATCTTCAGTAATCGTTTGTAGTTCTGGAATCACTTCCAGTTCTACCATACTCCCACTACTGTTTTCTGAAAAAATCCATTTTTAATAAAACTGTGGCGAGTCTGGAACAATATTGCTATTGTTCATCCAGATGGTAGAAAGTCAACCCTCGTCATAGCCTCGGTCAACCCACAAACAGCCATTACAGAAACGTGCCTTGAGTTGTCCAGTGTCTGGTTTTAATCATAAGCCGGACAACTCCCCGTACCTTAACATCGTTAAGATACGAACTGTTCTATATCCCATATAGGACCAGAGGCACTGATTTAACTGAACCAGATCCAAATCATGCAACTGTCTCCAGTGCATGTCAACTAAATGGAAGGAGGCCTGATCAGCGTTACTCAACTTAGGAATGCTTCCAATTATGAGTAACCTGAAAGAGAAGCAAGTTCTCTTTATCATTACTATCAACTGAATACCATACACAAGTATCTACATCTTCGATCACTTTGAAGAATCCCGATACTTGCTATACCTGGTTCTCTACTCTATTCAAATACCTATAACTTCTCAAAATTCGGACCCTGTGTTTCCACGAAAACACCTGTCTAAAAACTAGAGAAGTCATAAGTAAACCGAATATAGTACGAGGACCAACCCCTCTGTCCTGATGGACCCTGGACAACATACAATACTCTGTATAAGTCCCTTGAGTCTGATATGGTGTGCTCTATGATGAGTACTACTGAGTTTCCTATTTCCTTTTGGGAGTTATGCACTTATGAAGCTGCATGCCTATTGAATTAGGTTCGAATCAAATCAGTTGCCTACCACTTCATATATGATATGGAAAGGAAAGAGCCCATATCTTAAGTTAGTTAAGATTTGGGGTTGTCCGGCTTATGTCTAAAAGCAAAATCCGGACAAGCTCGAGGCAAGATCTGTTATGTAGAACTGGAAATGTTTCAGCTATACAAACTACAGCTGATAATTTGGTAGAACCAAAGGATTCAATAGTTACCAACGAGCCTCAGCCTCTTCGCCGATCTAGTAGGGTTCCTCATCCACCTGAGAGATACTTCGGTTTTTTTATGATAGTGGGAGCGAGGATTGCATCATGAGATGATGACCCAACTAGTTTCGTGCTGGCCATCAGGAGTGAGACTCTGTAAGAATGGCTGGATGCTTAGTGATCTGAGATGGAATCCTTATACACCAACAAAGTACGGACTTTGGTTGCTAAATCTGAAGGGTTAAATCCCCATCAGGAGCAAGTATATCTTGAGAAGATTACTTGGTGCACATGGAAAATTTGAGACTTTCAAAGCTAGACTTGTTAAAGGTTTGCATCGTAGACCAGTTGTGGCTAATAATGAAACCTTTTCTGGGGCCTATGCTTAAGTCCATCCAGATCCTACTTGCCACGGCTACATACCATGATTACGATATCTGGCGGTTGGGTGTCATGACTGCTTTTCTAAAATGATGTTTTATAAGAGAGCGTCTGTAAGTACACAGCCAGAGGGCTTCGTAGACAGTGGGAGCAGCGGAAACGTGTGCAAGATGTTTTATGTGATAAAGCAGGCATCGCGGTGTTGGAACATCTATTTTGATGTATTAGTCAAAGAGTTTGACATCATCAAAATGGTAGATGAACCTTGTATAAACAAAAGGGTAGTAGGGAGTATGGTGACGATCCTCGTAGAATACGTGGATGTCATACTCCTGATAGGGAAGGAGTTTCCTATGCTACGTTCGATCAATCTCCGCTTATCACAAGGATTCTCCATAAAGGATCAAAGTGATACCTCCTAAATCCTGAGTTTTGAATCTATGAGATAGAAGTAATTGGATGTTAGGATTCTCACTAGTTGTAGTGAGATGGTATCAATCGATCCTGGGGAGAATCACTGGAAAAGTTCCAGAGTAATAAAGACGACTGAAAGTCAGTCACAGGCATTGTCTTTACCTTCAGTGAAGGGACGGTATGTTGGAAGAGTTCCAAGCTAGATACCGTGGCATACTAGACGATAAAGGCAGGATACATCGCTACTTAAGATGCTACCAAAGAGGCTGTTTGGGTGTATATTGGTTCATGAGATGAAATAGGTTCCTACCATTGTGAGACAATGGAAGTGTGGCCTTTGCCCGGGAACCACGGTCCCATCAGTGACCCAGACGTATTCTAAGGCAGTATCACCTGATCATGGAGATGGTTGATCTCCAAGGAAATCAAGGTTAGGAGAGTAGACTCAGAGGACAACACGGCGGATCCACTCACAAAGGCCTTTTCCCAGAGAGAGACTTTTATGGGATGGTTGAGTATGAGATACTGCAACCACTGCTACAGATGGCCCTAGTGCAAGTGGGAGATTGTTAGTTATATGTATGCCCTAGAGGCCATTACTGTACATAGGATGTATATTGTAGTGGATGCTGGGACATATATAGGGAGGACTTTCTTGCTCGACATGATAGTATGCTATCTGGTTGCTCTTTATCTTAACGTGTACACTGACTGTCTCTCTGTTACATGTTGGTAAAGCCCTTAGGATGTGTACTTGACTACCTGGACTATGATGCAGATCATACTAGTGGGGACATGGTAGTCCATAAGTACATCTTTCAAGGTCCCTAGTCGTGGGTGTATCGAGACGGGGCATCGATATACCAGAGTAGACTAGCGTATACCTTCTCGACCCATACAGATGGGCGATGGATGATCCCATATCCATTGGTGTTTGACATCAGAGATGATATACGGGTGCTCAGTGGAGACTGGGTACACTGGACGGACTCGCCGAGAACTCCCAGATGGTTTTATACCTTACGTAAGATGGCAGTTCTCTGGTGACACTGGTACAGGTTAGTCTGTAGACCCGAGATCGTCATAGAGTCTTGTGTGATTCCCACTGTGCTTTGATTTCCACCTTACCACGTCCAAGAGGGCATGCAAAACGGTGGTTTTTGGGTACAGTCCCGAATCACATGGAGGCAATGAGCGATAGGAGGGGATTCGTCTCTCCCGTTATAGGGAGTTGATGTTGCACCGTGTTAGATTGGCTATAACCGGAAATCCCTGGCCAGGGTTGCTGAGATTTACTGGTAAGTGTTACCAGTAGTTTCTCGAACTGTTATAGACCTCATATCGACACGACTTATCGAGCTACTGGGGTCTGACATTTACCACCCCTAGGCAAGATATGCGACATATCAGACGAACAGACCGGACTGTACGGTAAGTGTTACTGGTTGGATTCACAGGAGTGTGAGCGGGCTTGCTCGTCGATCTTCTGATCTCTCAATACCTGGGTGGCCGTTACGTTTAGCAGACCGCTTGCGGCTTGTGGGTGTTTGATATGATCATCACCTGCTGCCGGTGTATTGACGAGTCTTTAGAGTCCTACACAGAGGTTTCCTGGCTCAAGCGAAACGAAATAGGAGCGCATATGAGATATGTGCGGAACCGAGAATAATACCAGTATGTGATACTGTATTCGATTCTCGCGATTTGTGACAGTGATCGGTTATATGTGATATAGCCGGGCTATCGGATCAAGTGTTGATTCGATAAGTTGTTACTATTGATATTAGTCGGTTATATGAGATATGACCGGATCGTTAAATCAAGTGTTGATTTAATGATTTAATGTATAATTATATATTTGATATATTACTTTACATTAACTAGTATTTGTTCACTTAAGATGGATTTTCTCACTTGATGTGCACATTGTATATATGATATAATTTTGTGCACTAGTTTGTATCATGTTTGATGATACATGCAAACTTGGGTGTATGTTTGATTTAAACCTTGGTTAAGTAAATGGTTAGGGTTTTTATTTATTCATTTATTTATTTATTTTGGCAAAAAGAGAAATGGTGGCTTGCTTTGTTTTATAGTTGAAGCTTCATGAAGCTTTGAAAAAGTCTACCATTTTTGTTTCATGCTAAACCTAACCATTCACCTAACCTTAGTTTATTCTCTACACTTAACCATGGTTGCTAATATGATAAGAATGACTTATTTTCTATTTTCCAATAATTCTTATCATATTCTTTATCTTCTTCTTCTTCTTCTTCTTCAAGAAGAAAGAAGCTTGCTAGCTTCAATGGTGAAATAAGAAAAAGAGTGAGAAATCCAATTCTAAAGTGAACCCACTTCCTATTTCTTCATCCTCTACCACTTGCCAAGTAGTATAGGGTGTTTTCTTCACAAGTTTCATGACTTGGTGAAGTTGGAGCTTGATCTTGTGTTGCCTCGACGTAGATCATCTTCGGCAACGAAGTCGATGACCTAGCCCGCCCATTTCTCCGATGAAGCCGACGCTAGTGTCCGGGATCTGATGATCACAGCGAGGGAACGTCAATGCGGAGCTATGGAGGTGGAGGACTGGATCTACAAAGGTTGTAGTCACTTTCCTTTTAAGAGTAAAGTTGTTTATTCGCATTTGTTTTCGCCTAAACTCTAGTTAACGATCGCATTAGGGTTTCTCGGCACCGGAAAAATTTGATTTTGGCATGGTTGATGCCTTGTGGAACCTCTTGAGTGTGCCTAGGATACCTACAGAATTCTCATGTTTTCTACTTTCAGTAATAATGTTATCTTCCTCTTATAAATATTTCTTTCCATTTGAAATCTTGTATCCGTCGAACTTTTAGTTGAATGCAATAAAACTTTGAATCGTAATGTATGTATCATTCTCTTGTCTTTCTCCTTTTCATACTATTCATTATCACAGCACTTGTATCCTGATTTTTCAGTTCCTGCCACCATATATCTCTCTATACTTCGTACCCTGAGCTATTTTCTTAATGTACTCCACTGTCTAATCATGACTCTTTCCTTTTCAGGCCATGGCCCACCCTGGAGCAATGCCGCAATTGGATGAGGATGCACAGTCATGCGTTTCCTTAGACCACACGCTGATGAGTTCTGACGATGAGATCAACGGTCCCCAGGTTATTTCCGGAAACAGCGATTCCGAAGACGAAGGAGAAGCCGCCCCATAGTTCGACGTGTTAGACGATTCCGACGAAGAGGAAGGAGACCCTGGAGAGAACCCGATGGAGGAAGATCCGATAGAAGAAAATCCAGGGGAGGAAAACCCCATGGAAGGGAATCCAGAAGAAGAGAATCACATGGAATCAGAGCTCGATGAAGAAGTTCCAGCCGAGGAAGAAGGACCAGAAGATCAAGACCCTGCTGTGGAAGAACTCCCAATGGCGATCCCCGCGAGGCGCTATGGAAATGGACGTCCCTAACTAAGTGCGCGAGCCTACAGCAACCTGCTGAATCTCACAACCGCGACTGACGGGATTTCTTTTAGATGTTGTCTTACCTGGCCAGATAAGACTATGTATAGTTTAGGGCCACCTTTCATCTTTGATAATGCTTTGTTTAAAATCCTCTGGAATGAAATAAATTGCTGAGTTCGCAAATCTTTCGATCTTCTTAGTTCACTTGGTACTTGATTATTTCTTTTGTACAATTATTTCCTCTACTGAGATCTGTCCACCCCTACTCCTTACCTTGTTTTAACCCTCACTGAGATTAACAAGTACCACACCCGATTTTTTTAGAGGTCCACCCTTCATCCTTCATCTATGCCTCGTTTGAGATCCTTCCGAGAGGGGAAATTGATAATTTCCAAGTTGACCGACCCTTCGAAATTTTTTGATTCATATGATGTACCGACCAGTATCCTACCCATACATCTTTCCCTTGTAGTCCTTTGCTGCTCACTCTTATTTCCTGTGCTGACCAAATCCGAATCTCCTTGATCTTCAGCCTAAAGCCGCCACACTCCGACCTTCTTAATGAGCCACACTTCCTTGTAATCATTACCCTAGCTAGCCCTATACCTCTTTGTGTTTTTCCTATTGCCCTAAATATATATAGGGACATTATTATTCGAAAATTTGGTTTTCATTATTTTATATTTATCGAAGAGTGTGTTTTATCGACTATTCCCGTTTTACGCATTTCAAGTACTCCACTACTAGCTTTCCCATTATTTTTTTCGGTAGCGCAACCTTACATCGCGCATATTTCTGTTCCATGTTTCTTATTTTCACTATATGAGTTTTCTAAGTTATTTTTAAACTATTTGATCGATACATTATCCCAAAATGTTTTAACCTACCGACAAATCTTTCACTACTTTATTATCGTTACCTTATTTCGAGTATTATGCCTATGCTTACTATTATAAATGGTTGAGCCTTATACTTATTATTTCTGCTTGCTATTTTGATATACTAAGATGTGCACATATTTGGGTTTCGACTTTTATCGAACACGCCTTGATTATTATTGTTCGTTATTGTTACCTATATTCTCGTATACTTGTAGTTACCCTTATAGTGTTCCTGCATTATACTTATTAGACCTATCTTTTGTATGTGGTTCTTACATATATATATGTACCTTCAAAGTTTTGTCTACCCGTTTTAAGTAAATCAACATGTATTAGTGTTCGATATGATAACTCTTCGCTTATTATTTTATAGCTTTTTGTTTCTTTTAAATTTCGAGGACGAAATTTTTTGTAAGGGTGGAATGATGTAATACCCAGCCCCCTTTTCATACCAATATCTGTATTTCTATTTCACTTATAAAATTTATTTATTTTTACTTATAATTATTTATTTATTTTTAAAACCCCTTTTAAACACCAAACCAAGTAAATCATCTCTTTTAAATAGCCCAAACCCAAACCATATTTTATTCCTTCAGCCCATTGCTTTAAAATTTAAATTTATTTTCTTTCCAGCCCATTTTCTTTCATTTAAAATTAAAACCCAAAACCTTATTTTTCCCTGCGGCCCAGCGCCTCAGCCCACTTCCTTATAAAATTATTTTCTTTTCATTTTCCCTTAATACCAAAAACCCAGCCCGACCCACACCTTTCTCCCATTTTCTCCTTATTTCCTCAGCCCACTCCCTTGCAGCCCACATTCTCAACCCGACCCGGCCCTCACCCGACTCCCCCTTCTCCCTCTCCAATGGCTCTTTCCTCCATTCCCGCTCGCGACCCGCCTCCTCCGCCGAAGCTCGCGCCCATGCCCTTGCCCATGTTGCGCGACGTTACCCCTTCGCGCTCCTCTCTCTAACCCCGTCGCCCTCATCTCTCCCTCGCTCTCCAACACCATCTCAAAAAACCCTCCTTCCTCGCAAAATTTCTGCACGGACCCACTGCACCCTCGACGCCGGCGATCACCCCATCACTTCGCTCGACCCCCACGACGACGACAGCCCCTCGGCGACCCCTCATTCACCCTCCTTCTCCCTCTACGACTCCACCCTCCATCAACCCAACTCCCCTGCACACCCAAACCGTTACACCCGAGCTTCGACCCCCACCCTGCACGCTCGACGCCGGCGAGCCTGAACCGCCTCAGTCGGCTCCCTTCATCCCCATCATCATCATCATCCCCCTATCACTCTCTCTCAATCTCCCCTCTCCCTTCCTCTGTCCTCTACTCTCACTCTACCCTCTCTCTCTGTTTCTCTCTCTTCATCTCAGATCTCTCTCTCTCCCCTGCTTCCCTCTCTCTCTGTCTTCTCTCATCTCTCTCTCCTTCTGATCCCCTACTCTCTCTCTCACTCTCTCTGTATTCACTTTCTCTCTCTCTAACTTTCTCTCTCTCTAACTCTTTCTCTCTCTCAATATCTCTCTCCCTCTGTAATCCCTCACCATCGGCCTCGACACACCAACGACCACCAGCTGCCAAGCCGTCAAGACCGTGCCAAGTTTGAGCCGAGACTCGAGTTCGAGCCAAGTTAAGTTGCCGTGTCGCGTGTGTGTCGCGATCGTGCCGTTGCTGTTGCAGTACCTTCGTCGACATGTCCCCAGGCAAGTATTTTACTTGCTTACATGCTATATACTCAAGTTACAATCTTAGTTTACTTAGATCATAAAGTTACAATTTTAGATCAATTAGGTGTCATACCTGTTCGATATGTGATCCCAATGAAAATACTTGTCTATTTTGACGGAATTAGATTGTATGTCTTGGCCCGTGTAGTGATAAATACCTTGTACAAATTTTGCTGGAAAATACGACTATTAAGGACTAAAACGACTACCCCCAAGTTTATCTGTAAAACTGGAAATTTCTTGTTCCTGAAAACCGTTAAAATTACCATAAATTGTATACATACTGGAATGATGCGTTCGAGGGCTCAAATCGAAGCCGACCCGACGAAATTTAACCCCATGCAAGTTTCTAATTGTTTCTATACATAAACTGTGACAATATTTGGATCGGAGTGCGACTCTGGACTGCAGTCCAGAGAGACTCTGTTTACTGTGTGCTGTCCCGTAATGGGTACCACACTGTTTCCTTAATTCGTAGGTTGCGGAACTCCTCTGGTTATTATAGGTGAATCTGTTAGCTAGACAACACAAGTGGTTCCATCCTATTTCGTTATCGTTTGTTATTTAATCTGCAATTTAAAAGATGGGGACGTATAACAGCCCCAGCAGAATCAGAATTTACATATTAGTGTTAAACAGTGTATAACTCCTGATGTCTAGATGTGATTGGGGATCCGTCTATTGCGTTGAAAACCTTACTGAAACCCCTAGATTTCATTCAACTGTAGCGTCGCTAAAATCTGATCCTAATTGGGATTAAAATGCGTTGCGAAACGGACTTCCGATTCTGAAACCGGATTTCCAGCCGCGAACGCTTAAAATGAAATGGCTATAATTAATGATCCTGGAACCCGATTGGAATGAAACCAAATTCGCTGGATAGATAACTGAACATACTATTTATCCCCATTCATCGTTTCACTAAACTGTAACCGTATGATTTATGATATATTATTCAAGTGGTAGATTACTAATTCATGACATCCTAAACATGCTTTATATACTGTTTACGCATCATATCATACACATGTCACTGCATTGATAACCTAGTGATAACGTGCATTTACCCAATGTTAGGTATTAGTGATGATTGTGGCAAGTACGTTAGTGTTCGTGTATCAGTGAATAAGTGAAAATGATACGTACTTGTACACAATCAGTGAACCTTATGATTCTATTGCATTGTCGACGTCTGTGGGACGCGTGTACGTGTGACTATAAGTGGTATGGGATACTTAAGGAAGCTCTTGCACGGGTGTCACAGATAAGTCACCAGACACTGCCATTTATCTTATGTATTAGTCGGGACGTGCTTGATAGAGGTCCTGCCTCCAGTTCTCACGCAGACTTGTCACAGACCGATTGGTATTTAGGGTTATGGTTAGCGTTTGATGTAGACCACGGGGTGTGGGTAGTTTGAGTGTGAGTTCAACAGAATCTTGGGAGTCCCTTGCCGGCTTATATATATGGAGATATATGGAGATATACAGGGTACATGATTATTACCGTGATATACATGTTGGGCCCGTGGTCCCTTACCCTTGGGTTCTACCCTTGGGTGGAGGACACTCGCGAGTGGTTGACTCTCACACTTGGACTGATGATAGGTTTAGTGACCTGTACAGTGAGACTTAGAGACTGATAGGGATGATAGCATCGATATGCATACTTATTGTGTTGACATACGTGGCTTATCATTCTACTGCTTTTACTATTCCGCTGCATTGATTACTGCATGTTCATACCTATACCATCATTGATTTACTGTTATATATATCTATTATCACTGTTAGAATTGTCACATGAATTTATATATTATATTGCTATTGTGTCGCTCTGATGACCTGAGTATGCATGCTCAGTGTGAGGAGAAGATTTAGCCTGGACCAGGACTAGACGTACATCACGGACATCTTGATTAGCTATCCAGAGTTATACTCTTTTGTTTCCATCAGGTCAGTTCTTTATATTGTTTCGTTTCAGTTACTGCATTTCTCATTACCTGCGCACTATTTACTGTTTACCATGTAAAACTAGAAGCCGAAGTGTGACTACGGTAAGATATTTCCTTGACCGTAGGAGCATGGCTGGCCTTGTCAATCCCTCGTATTCTGTATTTTGGGAAGCGGGGCGTGACACCATAGCATCCAGCCACTTCACTTAGTCCCCACTCGTGATGGCCTGCTTGAACCTAGTTGGGCCATCATCTCATGATGCAATCCTCGCTCCCACTGTCACCGAGAAGACCGTAGTATCTCTTAAGTGGATGAGGAACCCTACCAGATTTGCGGAGAGGCTGAGATTCTTTGGAAACTATTGAATCCTTTGGTTTCACCAAATCATCAGCTGTTAGTTTGTCTAGCTAGAACTCCTTCCAGTTCTATCTCATAACCACTAATTTCTTCACAAGAAATTCATTTTCTAAAAAGGTGGCATGCTGAGAAACAAAACACCTTTTGCTCCTCAGAGTGGTAGAAGATATTCCCTCACGAATGTTCGGTATATCCTAACAAACTTGTACAGAACTGACCTTGCCTCGAGTTTGTCCGGATTCTGCCTTTCAACATAGGCCGGACAACCCCATATCTTAACTCGTTTAAGACATGGTCTCTTCCCACACCATATCTCATATGTAGTGGTAGGCCCTGATTTGGATGGAGCCCCATTCAATAGGTATGCAGCTTCTCAAGTGCATAACACCAAAAGGAAACAGGTAACTCAGTAGTACTCATCATAGAGCGCGCCATATTTCATAGGGTGCGATACCTCCGCCCCGATACACCATTGTGCTGTGGTGTACTCGAAGGAGTAAACTGAGAGAGAATCACATTCTCCTTTTAGAAACTCCAGGAACTCCATGCGCAAATATTCGCCTCCTCGATCACATCGAAGGACTTTAATACTTCTACCCATCTGGTTCTTTACTTCAAGCTTATATTCCTTGAATTTCTCAAAAGTTTCAGACTTGTGTTTCAACAGGAACATATGTCCGAAGCTTGAGAGATCGTCGATAAATGTAATGAAGTACCAAGAACAAACCTTGGCATTTGTAGACATAGGACCGTATACATCATCATGTATCTGTCCCAAGAGTTCACTAACTCTTTCTTTGTTTCCAGTAAACGGAGTATTGGTCATTTTACCTTTGTGACAAGACTGGAAAGTAGCATAAGATGAAAATTCAAACAGATTCTTATATTCATCCTTATGTAACTTAGCTGGTCGTGTCGCATTGATATGACCTGGTCTACAATGCCATAAGAAGGATTCGTTCATTTCTGAACTACTCCTCTTGTGTGTGTTCTAGATACTTTGAACTGTGGTTTGATTTAGAACGTGTATGCTATTTCATAACATGCCAGATCGAATCTGTAAGTGCACGGCGGCGCCCCGGCCGTCAATCCGACGCCGGAAATGCGGAAACGAAAAACTTTGCGAAACTTGCAAACTGGCACCACCGCGTACTAAAACCCCGGATCGGGCCATTAACCTAACTACTAGCAAACTAAAAGACGGGTAAAGAAGCAATACCAAGCGATCCGTGTCCTTCAGTCTTCGCCTCCACTCCGATCTCCTCGCGGAACCTCCGGTCTTGATCTCCTCGACGGAACGGGCACCACATCGCCGGGTTCTTTTACGGGCTCCCACCTCTGGACCGAGGCAACTCGGGCGCGAAGTTGGCTAGCCGACGCGTCCAAGGAATGCTGTAGACTAGTGTAGAAACCATTGTCTCTTTGGGGTGATGAAGTTGCCTTTGATGATGGAGGAATGAAGATAAAGAACTTTTAAGAAAAATGGTGCTTTCATTTTTTCTAGCAAGAAAATGAGATGAGGAAAAATGCCACACACCAAAAATGAACCTCTCACTTTCTTTCCTCAAGTGTGGCTGGCCCCTAATGAGAAATGGTGGAGGGAAAAAATACCACAACCAAGAAGGGAGGTGAGTGTAGGAAAAGTAGAATGGTGACCACACCCCCAAGCCTCACATCCATAAACAAATCAATCTCAAATCTCATTAATGCAAGAAAAGAAAAGATGCTTTGAATTATCATGATAAACCATTTCACAAATAACCCCTCCACAAATGCTAATTTGCGAACTTGCAAATTAGCCCCTCCATCAGAAAAATCCGGCCGTGAAGGAACAAAGGAAAACTAGCCGGAACGGAATGCAAACTGGCAACTTCAGAAAACCGATCCCGTAATAAATTACAGGAAAACCCCGCGACTGTATATACATACCCGCATTTGTATTCCCACTGAATACAAATGCAAAGAGACAAAATCTACACTGACTAATACTAAGATCCGGCTTAAACCAAAGCCCGCTAGTAAAATCCGTCCGATCACGATTCGTGCAATACCGCACGTATCTGATCGAACCCTGCCATATCTCCATACGGCCTCTACAGCGTTTCGCCCGAAACTTGAGAAACTGGTCTGTGGGGGACTCTAAAGACTCGTCAATACTTTGGTTATGGATTTAACCACTAGCATGTCAGAGGTATTCGCCAATACATAACGGGCTACCAGGTACTGACAAAAAGGGACGTCGATGAGTGAACTCATCCTGACACCCTAATGAGCCTGTCAGTGACAATATCCGTACAGTCCGGTCCGTTCGTCTATGAGCATCGCATGGCGGGCCTAGGGGGTTGGTAAAAGTCAGACCCCCAAAAGCGGTACAAGTCGTGTCGGAGAGTAGCCCAGAACACCCTGAGATACTACTGGAATACCTACCAGTAAATCTCCTGCCTTGGCCAAGGACTTTCATGTACTGGCTCTCCTAGACACAGCGCGACCTCACCCCCAATACCGGGAGAGACGAACCCCTGCAGATCCGCTCACTGCCTCCATGTGGCTCGGGACTGTACCCAACTAAAACCTGTTTGCACGTCTCCTTTGAGCATGGTAGGGTAGTAATCTAAGTACAGTGGGAACTCACACGAGACAAATGACGATCTCAGGTCGATGAACTAACCCGTACACATGTCACCAGGGAACTGCTATCTGACGTCAGATATAATACCAACTAGCAGGTTCCCGGCGAGTCCTGTCCGGTGTACTCATAACCCAATGAGCACCTGTATACATCTTAGGTGAACCAACTAACACCAGTGGCTTATAAGACCGGCCACCGCCCCTCGTCGGGGTCTCGAGTGTATACACTAGTCTACTCTGGAGAATCGATGCCCTGTCTCGAAACTCCCACGACTAGGGACCTTTTAAGGATTTGCTTATAGACCCCAGCTCCCACGTATATGATCGATCTTACTGCTAGTAGTCAAGCAAGAATCCTAGGGGCTCTATCAACGTGCAATAGTGACATGTAAGGTCACCTAAAACAGTACATGATGATAAAGATAAACCAGATAGCATACTATCATCTTGAGTAAGACTGTCCTACCGGGATAGGTCCTCCCTCAATCATTGCAATCACGTGCCTGTGATCCAATAATTGACTCTGAGGGCACCATCTCCAACAATCTCCCACTTGCACTCAAGAATAATTATTGCGATGTCGCATACTCACAGCCCGTGTGATACCGAACACCCAACTCCTCTACTAGTCAGTCTCACAAAGCTCTTTTGCGAAACTATTGCGTTCGAGGAATAGCCTCAGTGAGTGGATCCGCTCTAATGTTTCTTTCTATGTCTCTCTATATCTCAAGTTCGCGGAGAAAGCCATCTCCCGAAATGAGCAATACCTATCTTAGAATGTGTCTGGATGTCTGATGGGACCTAGTTCATAAATGAACTCCAAATCCAAACTTCTTAGACTGTATCGTCAACTGAACTTAATCAGTATCCTGCGCCGTCCTTCCCTCAGTATCCTCCTGGACCACCTGTCCAATATACTACCCCTCGTCAGAGGGAAAACTATAACTCTGACAGTCACTCTGTCATCCAAGTCACCTTGGAAGCCTGGAATGATAACTGTTTCCCAAATGAGGCTGATGTTATCATATCCCTAGAACATCCACTTATGTTCTAAAACTGCTTCCGACTGTTTCTCCAGGATTGGATCAATATCAACTTATTGCATCTACTGCAAGAATAACATCTGGTGTGGTACTTGACATCTCATGATTAACTCAATTGCCTAAGCAAGTGATCTGCCAATCATGCACATCCCTCTTTACTTTAGTCTATAAGGCACCTTTAGGGAGGGTGACTCCATCACCTGCAGGTACACTACCGTGCCAGGAGTCGTCCATTCTAAATACTCATAGAATGCTGTCTAAGTACCCAGATTGGGAAACCACCCAAATCTAGATCTAAAACCATAGATCCAGTAACCAGAATGTCTGATATAATATCTAAGTCCCATGTGGAGAAACCACCGTATGACGACCAAAGAATAACCGATCGTAGTATAGGAATATCACTTCCTACTCTGTGTATGTCATCCATATACCAGGACATCACACCCTACTACCTTCTTAACAGATCCATCCCCTATTCTGATGAAGTCAAACTTATGACTGTCACATCAAAAATAGACGATCTATCTCCGCTATATCTGCTTTAGTCTATAAATAGACATAAGCCACTTGTCCACCAATGCTTCCGCTGCTCCCACTGACTACGACAACCCTCTGGCAGAGTCATATACACGTGCACTTCTAAAGCTAGTTTAGAACGACGCTATACTCATCCTCCTACCGGGTCTCACAGTCTGGAACAACAGCAATGGCAAGTCAGGGTAAACAAGAACCTCCCTGCCACCGTCCTTGAGTATACCGAAGTACCTCTCGAGTGCCTGAGGTTACCCACCATATCTGCGGAGTGGCTAATGGAATGTCAAACCAGATTGAATCTTTAGGTTCTTATCAAATCTTCAGTAATCGTTTGCGGTTCAGGAATCACTTCCGGTTCTACCATACTCCCACTACTGTTTTCTGAAAAAATCCATTTTTATTAAAACTGTGGCGAGTCAAGAACAATATCACTATTGATCTTCCAGATGGTAGAAAATCAATCCTCGTCATAGCCCGGGTCAACCCACAAACAGTCATTACAGAAACGTGCCTTGAGTCATCCAGAGTCTGGTTTTAAGCATAAGCTGGACGACTCCCCGTATCTTAACAATGTCAAGATATGAACTGTTTTATATCCAATATAGAAACAGAGGCACTAATTTAATTGAACCAGATTCAAATCATGCAGCTGTCTCCAGTGCATGTCAACTAAATGGAAAGAGGTCGATCATCGTTACTCAACTTAGGAATGCTTCCAATTATGAGTAACCTGAAAGAGAAGCAAGTTCTCTTAATCATTACTATCAACTGAATACCAAACACAAGTATCTACATCTTCGATCACCTTGAAGAATCTCGATACTTGCAACTCCTGGTTCTCTACTTTATTCATATACCTATAACTTCTCAAAACTTAGACCTTGTGTTTTTATGAAACACATGTCTAAGACCCAGAGAAGTCACAAGTAAACAGAATCTAGTACGAGTACCAACCCCTCTGTCCTAATGGACACTGGAAAATATACAATACTCTGTATAAGTCCCCTGAGTCTAATAACTCATTCCCTGTGTGTTGTAGGTTGAAAACTGTACTTATGGTTAAGAAGAGTTACACCGCTGTTCAATGCTCCTTACCTAACCATCCACTGATATAGGTAAATGTCACGGACATAATTTCAAAAAGTTATATCTCACTCTATGAAAATAGACGTACAGATATATCAATTTGAAATTGGTGCATAACAACGGATATTCAAAACCAAATATTTGCCGTCCGGCAAACAACCCAGGTGACTTCCTCAAATATCACCAATTACAACGAATTCCGATATAATGAGGATGATCACCTAATTCCCAATAACTTACTCCCACTCATCATTTGTAAAACCATACCGATGTGAGAATTATACCTGGTAAATACATACCCTGAAGCAAGTGCTAATTAGGAAATCAGTTTTCATTTAACAGTATACAGTGAAACTGAAACATTAAAATGTTTCGATGGGGTATCCTGGTATTCCTAGTAATGCCTCTTCCATTATCCAGATTCACAACTGTAACCGTATAATTCTTTGTCATCTCTCCAAATCCCTTTATATGTCTTTAGTCATTACCTTCTGTACACCCTCTTAGGCCAAATGGTTTTCTTCCTTCCCTACCGCTCGGCACTAGCCTATGGTTTGGAAGAAGACTATCCAATAAGCATAATGGGTGTACTGTCCCAATCCTAGGAACACTCGCAATGCGAGAGAAGGTGAAGATAAAAGACACCTGAATAAACCTTATTCCTATTTCTCCTGAACCAGAATCCATCCCCGAACTGGAACAAGTTCCTTTCGAGTTCGTATATAACCATACGATGGAATATCCAATAAACTGTGGATCTTCGTAGTGATACGGAGTGTCCTGGAGAAATACAAAGGTGAAGTGGGAGTGGTAACGAAATACTTGGTTTGGTCGTGAATATCAGTCGCAATTTACTTTGCCCTCCTTCTAATCCCTTTCTTTGTTTTAACTTAATACCTTCTGTACACCGTTTAGGCTAATTGGTTTTCTTCATTCCCTACCGGTCAGCTCCAGCCTAAGGTTCGGAATAAGACTATCCAATTTGCGTAATAGGTGTACTATCTCCTAAACCAAGGAGTACTCGCAACCTGAGAAAAGGTAAAAGGAAAAGACAACTGAATAGTCCTATTCGTTTTCTCCAGAACCAGAAACCATCCTAGAATAAATTCCTTCGAGTTCGTATATAACCATACGATGATTTTGTCAAATGGAAGTGGACGTTCGTAGTAATACGGGGTGTTCTGGAGAAAAGGTTAAAAGTAGGAGTGGCAATGAGGTTTGCAACTCTGACAATCCAAAAGCCAGTGTTTAAGAAGGTTCGGTTAATTTTGGTCACCGAGTCATAGTCTAGGGTCGGGTCAATGGTCGCTGCCAAAGAGAGAGAGAAAAGAAACACTCAGCGTGCACTCTAACCTAGATCAGAATGGTTATTACTTTATCTAATCAGGAAACCTCCCACTGTACCATCAAATTCTTCCCCAAACCTGAAAGAAGAATTAGTCGGGATCACCCGAGGAGTAAACCAACTCATCAGTGGGAATCGGGATCGAACTATCATCGCATGATAACGTGACGGAATCCGCGCACGTTATCACACTCCAGAAGGTATGCGCATATTTGGCAAGTTTCAGTTTCTTTAGAAACTCCCGATGTGATTTTTACCCCATGCTCTTATGACCTTGGCGTGAGGTCAAAATGTCATAAGTCACATGTCAAGTTCTACCCATCATTATTCAGGTTAATTTGAACCCACCCGTACATACCCTTGACGTAGGCCAAAATAGTAGTATGACTGTCCCAAACCAACGTATCTATCTATGCAACAGATAAATATCCGGCAGCTACCAATCACTATGCCTTGGCGTGAGGTCAAAATACATAGCTTGAATAATACCGAATATTTAACTGAAATGATGGAGGGCTACGAATGGTTTCTGGCGAAAACCTTTAACGTAATGAACTTGATATCGTTGAAGGAGCCAGATAGCTTTCTAAAAATATAGTGGCGAAAACCTTTGCTAAAGAGGTCACTCCCGGTGAAGGGATCTCGGCTCTTTCCCCGTAGAATGAGGTACAGGATATTCCAACTGAATACCACGATGCAAAGCAAAAGTAATCGGCTATAGTGAAGTTATTTCCCTGACGCAAACTTCTGTCCAAGGGGTCACTCCCGGTGAAGGGATCTCGGCCCTTGCCTCGTCGACTGAGGAGCTGGATATTCATAACCGAATACCACTGTGCAAAACAAAAGTGAACGCCTTTGCAATAACAGCTTTTTGAAAAATGTTCCAACAACATCAGAATAGGTTTGTTTAACTTGCATTGATCCGAATCAATGCAGTCCCATCAATTGATCACACCAATAAAGAACGAAAATAATGACGTATGTATATGCCATCCGCATTCGCCACTGGGTCCCGTCATCATCCGTTAGGTTAGTTAACTAATGACAGAGCGAGGACTGGACTAGCGCGGATGCAAAACATATACAACATCTACTAGTATATATATATATCAATATATAATATTCATTCAAGGGGTGATAAAATGCAACATCACAGAAATGTAATAAGCATCACAGAACAATACAGATATCTGGGATCCCCGGGTTTCATAGAGCCGCTACTGAAACCCGACGTTCCCCTGGTCGTGTAGATAGCCTGTGCAATGAAAATCCTAGACCCCTACGGGCGCGGCAAGTTACCCGCCAAAACCTGAAGCGAGGCAGCCCCCTTCAGCAACGTGAATGGACCACCCAGCACTTCACGGAATCCGGTAACTTGGGCACCCCTCCTGGGTCAACCTGTACCCCCTACGAGTGCGGCGAATAGCCCGCCAATTCTAGAGTAAAGCCCCCTCCGTCTCAATGCCATGAGATGCGGGCTCATTTCCCTCTAGAACCCGGCTACCCGTGCACCCCTCCGCGGGGCAATCCTAGTACAGAAAGTAAAATATACATACAACGGGTACATCGACCTCGACCCGGTCGTGCCCCAAAAGAATAATACAAACAGGCAGTGACGGCAGTCCACATGTCGGACGCTCGCCCCGCAATATCAAATGTACATATAAAACAAAATTATACTACCACTGCAACCAGGCTATCCCCCACGACCAATCCGCAACATCACAGCACAACACAGAACATCAACGTGAATGTCACGTTCGCAAATCCGTCTAAAAGGGCTATAGCAGATAGACTGGTTTTACCGATCAAATGACATTCACGGTCGCAGATATAATGTAAATATTGTGAACCAACATGTTTAAAATTCTCGATCGATCAAATTTAACCTAGTGGGCCTCCAAGCACTACTGTAGCACTCACAGAAAATCTGGGCCCAAAAAGAATGTCCCAAAAACCCCATTTTCAAGTCCAAGAGCCTCTGGAAAAATTTGGTGCCACGTGGAGTTATTATGGCCGCGGAACCGCGGCCAAAGCATGGGTTTGGCCGCGGTTCCGCGGTGTAAAAGTGAGTTTAGGCCACCAAATTTTTGCAGAACCCTTATAATTACCAGCATGTATTTCTGCAACAACCTGAAAAAATTTTGGAGCTAAAAAAATTTCGACAGAGAACAGATGCACTAAAAATACGGTTTTTGGGATTTTGTTCGATCAAAATTCTAAACATACTAGAGCAAGCTAGACTAGGTTAATGGCGTGGCTCTGATACCAATGTAAGTGCACGACGGCGCCCCGGCCGTCAATCCGACGCCGGAAATGCGGAAACGAAAAACTTTGCGAAACTTGCAAACTGGCACCACCGCACACTAAAACACCGGATCGGGCCATTAACCTAACTACTAGCAAACTAAAAGATGGGTAGAGAAGCTATACCAAGCGATCCATGTCCTTCGGTCTTCGCCTCCACTCCGATCTCCTCGCGGAACCTCCGGTCTTCATCTCCTCGTCAGAACGGGAACCACATCGCCGAGTTCTTTTACGGGCTCCCACCTCTGGACCGAGGCAACTCGGGCGCGAAGTTGGCTAGCCGACGCGTCCAAGGAATGCTGTAGACTAGTGTAGAAACCATTGTCTCTTTGGGGTAATGAAGTTGCCTTTGATGATGGAGGAATGAAGATAAAGAACTTTTAAGAAAAATGGTGCTTTCATTTTTCCTAGCAAGAAAATGAGATGAGGAAAAATGCCACACACCAAAAATGAACTTCTCTCTTTCTTTCCTCAAGTGTGGCCGGCCCCTAATGAGAAATGGTGGAGGGAAAAAATACCACAACCAAGAAGGGAGGTGAGTGTAGGAAAAGTAGAATGGTGCCACACCCCCAAGCCTCACATCCATAAACAAATCAATCTCAAATCTCATTAATGCAAGAAAAGCAAAGATGCTTTGAATTATCATGATAAACCATTTCACAAATAACCCTCCACAAATGCTAATTTGCGAACTTGCAAATTAGCCCCTCCATCAGAAAAATCCGGCCGTGAAGGAACAAAGGAAAACTGGCCGGAACGGAATGCAAACTGGCAACTTCAGAAAACCGATCCCGTAATAAATTACAGGAAAACCCCGCGACTGTATATACATACCCGCATTTGTATTCCCACTGAATACAAATGCAAAGAGACAAAATCTACACTGACTAATACTAGGATCCGGCTTAAACCAAAGCCCGCTAGTAAAATCCGTCCGATCACGATTCGTGCAATACCGCACGTATCTGATCGAACCCTGTCATATCTCCATACGGCCTCTACAGCGTTTCGCCCGAAACTTGAGAAACTGGTCTGTGGGGGACTCTAAAGTCTCGTCAATATTTTGGTTGTGGATTTAACCACTAGCATGTCAGAGGTATTTGCCAATACATAACGGGCTACCAGGTACTGACAAAAAGGGACGTCGATGAGTGAACTCATCCTGACACCCTAATGAGCCTGTCAGTGACAATATCCGTACAGTCCGGTCCGTTCGTCTATGAGCATCGCATGGCGGGCCTAGGGGGTTGGTAAAAGTCAGACCCCCAAAAGCGGTACAAGTCGTGTCGGAGAGTAGCCCAGAACACCCTGAAATACTACTGGAATACCTACCAGTAAATCTCCTGCCTTGGCCAAGGACTTTCATGTACTGGCTCTCCTAGACACAGCGCGACCTCACCCCCAATACCGAGAGAGACAAACCCCTGCAGATCTGCTCACTGCCTCCATGTTGCTCGGGACTATACCCAACTAAAACCTGTTTGCACGTCTCCTTTGAGCGTGGTAGGGTAGTAATCTAAGTACAGTGGGAACTCACACGAGACAAATGACGATCTCAGGTCGATGAACTAACCCGTACACATGTCACCAGGGAACTGCTATCTGACGTCAGGTATAATACCAACTAGCAGGTTCCCGGCGAGTCCTGTCTGGTGTACTCATAACCCAATGAGCACCTGTATACATCTTAGGTGAACCAACTAACACCAGTGGCTTGTGAGACCGGCCACCGCCCCTCGTCGGGGTCTCGACTGTATACACTAGTCTACTCTGGAGAATCGATGCCCTGTCTCGAAACTCCCACGACTAGGGACCTTTTAAGGATTTGCTTATAGACCCCAGCTTCCACGTATATGATCGCCCTCATACTGCTGGTAGTCAAGCAAGAATCCTAGGGGCTCTATCAACCTGCAATAATGACCTGTAAGGTCACCTAAAGCAGTACACGATGATAAAGATAAACCAGATAGCATACTATCATCTTGAGTAAGACTGTCCTACCGGAATAGGTCCTCCCTCAATCATTGCAATCACGTGCATGTGATCCAATAATTGACTCTGAGGGCCCCATCTCCAACAGAATCAACTCTTGATTCAGGAAAATAATTACAATATTATCCTCTAATACAGAATTACATCCTTCTTTAACTTAATAAAGAAACCGATATAATGTTGTATATCAGGTTCAATATGAAATAACATTTGTTCAGAATCAATGTATTAATACAAGGTGATATCTGCCAACACACTTGGCTACAATAATTGCACCATTCTCTAGCACTTAGAGACATATCACCCATTCTCAATTCTCTACCTTTCTGTAGCCCATGTAATATATTACATATGCGGGATCCCGATCCGGTATCTCATACCTAGGACGTAGAGGATACTGAGAAACAGTTCTCGGTAATAAGGACACCCGAAGAATATGCATCAACATGAACTTTCTTCGATTGGGTGGCATGGGAATCCGGATATTCCCCTATTTCCTGCTCAGTCTTATAACAATTATAAGAAAGAACGGAACCAACGTTCCCCTGCTCAGTATAACAAGCGGGTTCAGTCAATACATCCATATTATTATCTTGATTAAGGCCTGACTTGGTCGCTACCTGGAGAGAGAGAGAAGAAAACACTTTAGCGTATGCTCTTGCAACATTAGATTGGTTATTATCTTATCTAATCAGGATGGCTCCCACTGCTTTTCATCAAATCTTCCGTCAAACCCTAAAAGGTAAGACTAGCCGGGATTAATTACACCTTACAAGTTCGTCAATCTTTCAGCCAGGTCAGTGTTGGTACTTTGAGGGAGGTTCCCCATGCCTGTGCACGGACCTAATTAAAATAAACCTCAATTTCCCAGAGGCATAACCCCGTTAACACCTTTCTAAACACCTACTTGATCGGCTAATTGTGATGTGTAAAACTCTCCCAGGAGTAACTCTTACTCGCAGTGGGTATCGGGATCCAACTATCTCATAGAAGGTATGCAATCTCATTGCAAATTTCAACACTTGAAATTCCCGATAATATTTTACCCCTAGCCTCCTATGACCTTGACGGAGGCCAACAAATCATAGGTTGCTAGTCAAGTTCAACCCGTACATTTCATTATTGAATTAAACCCACCCGCACGACCCTTGAAGGAGGCCAACAAAGTCGCACGACTACCCTAATCCAATCTCATCTAATGCTGCTGATAAGTACTAGTTAGCTACCGCACACTACGCCTTGACGAAGGCCAACAAACGCAACACGAATACTAAGTACTACTTATCTGAAATGACAGAGAGCTACGACAGGATTTTAAGAAAACCTTCTGTGTAATGAACTTGGTATCGTTGTAGAATCGAGTGATTTTGAAAAGGAGTGTTTTTGAGGCTTTTACTAGTTCCACTAAAGAGGTCACTCCCGGTGAAGGGATCTCGGCTATTTCCTTATCGAATAAGGTGCAAGGTATTTCACAAATACCACTATGCAAAGCAAAAACTATAGAAGCAATCAAAAGACAAACCGAGTGGGTTGTAGCATCTGCTAGTTTCGCTAAATTGGTCACTCCCGGTGAAGGGATCTCGGCTCTTTCCTTATCGAATATGGTGCTAGATATTCCACAAGGAATACCGCTATGCAAAGCAAGAACTAGAGCTACCAGTTTTTAAACAAGTTTCTATAACATCTTTAGGTTTCTTTTATTTCTTTCATTAATCTCATTAATGAAGTCCCATCAATTTTATGCTTCCCAAGCATCACATAAGAAATGAAAGCATCAATAGTTATTATATATCATATATATAATATAATATAGGCATTCATCTCAGAACATATCAAGTGATCACATCACAGAATATCAGCAGCAGAAGAATCACATATGAAATATTGGATATACTAGGAATTCCATGTTTTATTTAAGCCAGTTAAAAAACGCGGATTCCACGGTCGTGATGAATAGCCAAACCCACATCTCTAGATCTCTACGAGAGCGGCAAGCAACCCTTCCAATTCTAGAGTTAGGAGACCCGGTCTTGACTCCTCGAGATGGTCTCCCACTAGACCCTAGAACCCGGTTACTTGTGCTCCCCACCTTGGGTCTATCCTAATGCGGAAAAGTAAATAATATACATCAATGGTGACATCATCCTCAACCCGGAAGTGCCCCAATAAAAGAATATTACATACAATTCTTTAAATGAATGAAAATGAAAAACTCTCATCTTACATAAAAAAAAACCCGGCTATTCAAAACACGACGATCTAATATAACATATCACAGCAGCACATAACATCACATGTCATCAACATATGTAAATATGCGTATCCCAATTGTCGTTGACATATAGTACCGAAACTGAAGATAGACCACATATTACACTTACGGCCGTAGAAAAGAAAGTGAAAAACTACAACAGTTGGAATCCGCAACCACCTTAGACATCATAAACCCAATGTATCATATACTTTGGATTTCATGCCCAACCAAATAAATTCCTTAGACATCACATGCCTAACAATTATAAACCCTGCATTTTAGTCTCGATATTGAAAACACTTTCCAATAGCCTGTCGGGTAATTTAACAAGATTCCCGATAACCTGGTCGAATGCTCGTCGGAAACTTTATTAGACGGCCGCAACCCTGATGCTGTCGACGAAGTGCACTAAGGTGGGACACCGCAGCCGCGAGCACCCGAACGGATGCTTTTTGGCGACGGGGTTCTCCTACAGTCCCTTGGTCGGGGTTATGCGGTGTGGCTATCTAGTAAGGTTACCCGGCGAGTATCCGCGTACGTTATGTAATTGCAACGGACTTTTGATCAACATCAAAATTCCGTGGCAACCGATCAAATGAGACTAAACCGCTAGATTTACAAAATTCAAACTAGTTATCACATAACTTAATTATAGTGGATTCCAAATATTGTAACACAGTCACAGAAATCTAGGCGACGTAAAATATTTTGATCGAATCAACGAATTCCCAAATTTCTCAGAAAGCACAACACTTGGGCACTGTTAAAGTTAACCAGAGACATACCACAGTACCTACGGACCTACAGCTGAGGGTCCCGACCCAAGCCTCTTAAGTGGCACCGTGGATCCGCCGCCAAAACCATGTTTTAGCCGCGGATCCGCGGTCACTTAGATGGGTTAGGGTTTCGTTCTTCAGGTGTGTCCATATAATTCCCTGCATGTTTTTCTGAATATTTTTAACAAGGAAAAATCCAACTTTTGGAAAAATTTCTAGAAAGTGGGAAAATTAGGGTTTTCGGAGTTCGGTCAGACTTTTAATTTCGCCTACGCAACGCCTAATGCTCTATCTAGGCTCTAATACCACTGTAGGGTTCCTTAGTGTTAGTTATATGTATGCCCTAGAGGCCATTACTATACATAGGATGTATATTGTAGTGGATGCTGGGACATATATAGGGAGGACTTTCTTGCTCGACATGATAGTATGCTATCTGGTTAATCTTTACCTTAACGTGTACAATGGATGTCTCCCTGTTACATGTTGGTAAAGCCCTTAGGATCTGTACTTGACTACCTGGACTATGATGCGGATCATACTAGTGGGGACATGGTAGTCCATAAGTACATCCTTCAAAGTCCCTAGTCGTGGGTGTATCGAGACGGGGCATCGATATACCAGAGTAGACTAGCGTGTACCTTCTCGACCCATACAGATGGGCGATGGATGATCCCATATCCCTTGGTGTTTGACATCAGAGGAGATATACGGGTGCTTAGTAGAGACTGGGTACACTGGACGGACTCGCCGAGAACTCCCAGATGGTATTATACCTCACGTCAGATGGCAGTTCTCTGGTGACACTGGTACAGAGTAGTCTGTTGACCCGAGATCGTCATAGAGTCTTGTGTGGTTCCCACTGTGCTTTGATTTCCATCTTACCACGTCTAAGAGGGCGTGCAAAACGGTGGTTTTTGGGTACAGTCCCGAGTCACATGGAGGCAATGAGCGATAGGAGGGGATTCGTCTCTCCCGGTATAGGGGGTTGATGTTGCGCTGTGTTCGATTGGCTATAAAAGGAAATCCCTGGCCAGGGTTGCTGAGATTTACTGGTAAGTGTTACCAGTAGTTTCTCGAATTGTTATAGACCTCATATCGACACGACTTATCGAGCTATTGGGGTCTGACGTTTACCACCCCTAGGCGAGATATGCGACATATCAGACGATCAGACCGGACTGTACGGTAGTGTTACTGGTTGGATTCACTGGAGTGTGAGCGGGCTTGCTCGTCGATCTTCAGATCGCTCAATACCCGGGTGGCCGTTACGCTTAGCAGACCGCTTGCGGCTTGTGGGTGTTTGATATGATCATCACCTGCTGCCGGCGTATTGACGAGTCTTTAGAGTCCTACACAGAGGTTTCCTGGCTCAAGCGAAACGAAATAGGAGCGCATATGAGATATGTGCGGGACCGAGAATAATGCGTGTATGTGATAACGTATTCCATTCTCGCGATGAATGTATCGATTAGGTTATATGCGATATACCCTAGTTATCGAATCAAGGATTGATTCGATAAACCGATACATTGGATACTAGTCGGTTATATGCGATATGACCGGGTCGTTAAATCAAGTGTTGATTTAATGATTTAATGTATAATTATATATATGATATATTACTTTACATTAACTAGTATTGGTTCACTTTAAAAGGATTTTCTCACTTGATATGCACATTGTATATGTGATATATTTTTGTGCATTTGTTTGTATCATGTTTGATGATACATGCTTGATTAGGTGTATGTTTAGTTTAAACCTTGGTTAAGTAAATGGTTAGGGTTGTGTTTAAATTTCTTATTTATTTATTTGATTATTTATTCATTATGGAAATTAAAAGGAATGGTGGCTTATTTTGTCATTTTGTGGAAACTTCTTGAAGTGTTGAAAGCATAACCATTCTTGTTCTTTTCCTAAACCTAACCATTAACTCTAACCATGGTCTATTCTCTACACCTAACTTTGGTTAAAATTATGATAAGTATCATATTCTTTTCTATTCTAATTAACTTATCATAATATATCATCTTCTTCTTCTTCATCTTCTTCAATGAAGAAAGCTTCACTTCATCAATGGTGATTGATGAAAACAAGTGAGAAATCCAATTCTAAAGTCTACCCACTTCCTATTTCTTCATCCTCTACCTCTTGCCAAGTAGTAGAGTGTGTTTCCTTCACAAGTTTTCTTGACTTGGTGAAGTTGGAGCTTGATCTAGCGATGCCTCGACGTAGATCATCTTCGGCATGGACATCGACGACCTAGCTTGCCCATTCTCCGATGAAGCCGACGCTAGAGCCCGGGAACTCATTTGGACAGCGAGGGGACTTCGTTGCGGAGCTATGGAGGTGGAGCACCGGATCTACAAAGGTTGTATTTCTGTATTCTTTATAGTTAAGTTGTTAACTAGTTTCTAGTTTCGCCTAAAGTTTAGCCAACGATCCGTATTAGGGTTTCTCAGCACCGTTTAAATTTGAAATTGGCATGGTTGATGCCTTATGAGACCTCATTAGGGTGCCTAGGAACCCTACAGTGGTATCAGAGCCTAGCTAGAGCCTTAGGCGAAGTCTAGACAACGTTTGAATCCCGATCGAACCCGAAACCTCATTTTTCCCATGCTCTCTGTCCTTTTTTCAAAACTGTGCATTTTTCCACATTAAAAATATGCAAAAAACTAAGCAGGGTTTTATATGAATTACTGTGAAATACGGGGGCCTAATTCAATTAAACCACCACGGAACCGCGGCACGAGCTTGGCATGTGCGGCGGTTCCGCGGCCTAATGGTCTCCTCTTGCGTTGACTTTTGCACAGTAATTCCTATTTAACAGTGATGAGTTCTCTGGGTATTTTTAATATTTATTCAAGAGTTGAATAATCTGGGATGTTTTGGAGCTTCGATGATTCGATCGGGTTTATCAGATTTTGTCTATTTGGCTTTCCGGATAAATTTTAGAATATGTTAAAAAGTTTGACCGGATATAAATACCCACTTTTTCCCCTGCCGGGAAATTTCCAAGTGTTGGATTTTTCCGTAGTTTGACGACGTTCTAAGTAGTGCAAGTAACGCGATGGACCCTCTAGAAGACAACAAACCTTAACTCGATTATGTGACCGTCTTGAACTTCCCTTTGAACCTTAGGGTTTGGGGCAGTACGGCGTGCCACATGTGAGGCGTTGGCTTAACCCTTCTACGGCTGGACCGTTGGTACTGAGGCACGAACGGAATGTTGTTAGACTTATTTCATGTGTTGAGCTGTATCGGGAAAACTTGGGTGTTCGATTGTTCGATCGAAAAGTTTAACATTTTCTGTTTATCTGGAATGGGATACAATAATTGGAATTCACAAAAGTTATGTGATAATTGAATGAATGTTATAAACATAGCAGTTTAGTCTCACTTGATCGGTTGCCACGGAATTTTGATGTGATCAAAAGTCCGTCGCAATCACGTAGCGTACGCGGATACTCGCCGGGTAAACTTAATAGACAGCCTCACTCCATAGCCCCGACCAAGTGACTGTAGGAGAACCCCGTCGCCGAAAGCATCCGTTCGGGTGCTCGCGGTGGCGGTGTTCCGCCTTGGTGCACTTCGTCGACGGCGTCGGGGGTGCGGCTGCCTACTGAAGTTTGCGACGAGCATTCGATCAGAATGTCGGGAATCTTGTTGAATTGCCCGACTTGATATTGAAAAGAGTTTTCGATTTTGAGACTAAAATGCGGGGTTTATAATTGTTAGGCATGCGATGTCTAAGTAATTCATTTGGTCAGGAATGCGATGTCTGAGGTGGTTGCGGATTCCAACTGTTGTAGTTTTACACTTTCTTTTCTGTGACCGTAAGTGTAATATGTGATATCGCCGGTTTCGTTGCTATATGCCAACGACAATTGGGATGCACATATTTACTTACGTTGATGACATGTGATGTTATGTGTTGCTGGATATGTTATATTGGATCGTCGTGTTTGAATAGCCGGGGGGGTTTTTATGTGAGATGAGTGTTTTTCATTTTCATTCATGTAAAAACTTGTATGTAATATTCTTTTATTGGGGCACTTTCAGGTTGCGGAAGTTGTCACCCTTTGTATATTATTTACTTTTCCGCACTAGGATAGACCCAAGGAGGAGGGCACAAGTAACCGGGTTCTGGAGTCCAGTGGGAGACCAACTCGAGGAGTCGAGTCCGGCTCTCCTAACTCTAGAATTGGTAGGGTTGCTTGCCGCTCTCGTAGGGGTCTTGGGGTGTGGGTTTGGCTATTCATCACGACCGTGGAATCCGTGTTTTATACTGGCTCGTATTGAAAACACGGACGTCCTAGTATATCCAATATTTCATATGATTCTTCTGCTGCGATATCTGTGATGTGATCATATGATGTTCTGTGATAGATACAGTATATAGTATATATGATATATTATATAGACGTTACTTATGTTTTACACCCGCGCTAGCCCTGCCCCGCTCTGCCATTAGTTACCTAACCTAACGGTGCACGAGGGGACATCGAGGCGAATGCGGATGGCATAAGTGTACGTCGTATTTATCTGTGATGTTTAGGTACTTAAATGATGGGACTTCATTAATGTGATTAATGAAAGTAAAAGAAACCTAAGATGTTGTAGAATCGAATTTCAAAATAAAAAGGGTAGCTACAGTTCTTGCTTTGCACAGCGGTATATATGATATATCCTGCACCTTATTCGATGAGGAAAGGACCGAGATCCCTTCACCGGGAGTGACTCTTTTAGCAATAACTGGCAGATGCTACACATTCGGTTTGTCTTTTGAATGCTTCTAAGAGTTTTTGCTTTGCACAGTGATATATGTGATATATCCCGCACCTCATTCGATAAGGAAAGGACCGACGATCCCTTCACCGGGAGTGACTCCTTTAGCAAACCTAGAAAAGCCTCAAAAACACTCCATTTCAAAATTCATTCGATCCTACAACGATATCAAGTTCATTACGCAATAGGTTTTCAGAAAAACCTGTCGTAGCCCTCCGTCATTTCAGATAAGTTGTATATAGTATTCGTGCTGCATTTGTTGGCTTTCGTCAAGGTGCAGTGTGCGGTAGCTATATGCTGCTTATCTGCCAGCATACGATGCGATTGGATTAGGGTAGTCGTGCGGCTTTGTTGGCTTTCGTCAAGGGTCGTGCGGGTGGGTTTAATTCAATCAAGAAATGTACGGGTTGAACTTGACTAGCGGGCTATGGTTTGTTGGCTTTCGTCAAGGTCATAGCACGTTAGGGGCAAAATATTATCGGGAATTTCAAGTGTTGAAATTTGCAATGAGATTGCATACCTTCTATGAGATAGTTGGATCCCGATACCCACTGCGAGTAAGAGTTACTCCTGGGAGAGTTTTACACATTGCAATTAGCCGATCAAGTAGGTGTCTAGAAAGGTGTCAACGGGGTTACGCCTCTGGGAAAACGAGGTTTACATTAATTAGGTTCGTGCGAAAGCACGTGGGACCTCCCTCAAAGTACCGACACTGGCCTGGCTGAAAGATTGGCGAACTTGTAGTGTGTAATTAATCCCGGCTAGTCTTTCCTTTTAGGGTTTGAAGGAAGATTTGATAAAAAGCAGTGGGAACCATCCTGATTAGATAAAATAATAACCAATCTATTCTTGCAAAAGCGCACGCTGAGTGTTTTCTTCTCTCTCTCTCCAGGTAGAGACCATATCACGCCTTAATCAAGATAATAATACGGATTATTGACCGAACCCGCTTGTTATACTGAGCTGGGGAACGTTGGTCCCTCTCCAACTTATAATTGTTATAAGACAGAGCAGGAAATTGGGGAATACCAGATTTCCCGTGCCGCCCAAACGAAGAGAGTGCATGCTGATGCATCATCTTCGAGTGTGTTCATTATACAGAACTGTTTCTCAGTATCCTCCGCATCCTGGTATATGATACCGGATCAGGATCCCAGATATGTAATCTGTTACATAGGGCTACAAAAGGGTAGAAAAACTGAGAACGGGTGATAAGTTTCATGAGACAGAAAACGGGGCAAGAGTTGCAGCCAAGTCTGTCGGTCACTGTCACCCTGTATTACCAATACATTGATTCTGAATGAATGTTATTAGATACCGAACCTGATATACCAAATCATATCACTCTCTTTGGTAGAAAAGAAAAGATATAATTTTGTATTGATGGATAATGTTTTGAACATTTCCTATATCAAAAGTTGATCGGTTCAGGCACGTTATCTAAAAGCATTGATGTTCTAAATCAAACTACAGTT
The DNA here is from genome assembly GCA_030015575.1 of Agapanthus africanus. NCBI lineage: Eukaryota > Viridiplantae > Streptophyta > Magnoliopsida > Asparagales > Amaryllidaceae > Agapanthus > Agapanthus africanus. The sequence goes on along the minus strand of JASDDO010000018.1, from coordinate 57,481,809 downwards.
CTTAGTATATGGAACACACACAAGAGGAAGAGTTCAGAAATGAACGGATTCTTCTTGAGGTATTGTAGACTAGGTCAGATCAATGCGACCCGACTGGCTGAAGTTACATTTAGATGTATATTTAAATCAGTTTGAATTTACATCTTGTGAAACTCGCCAGTCATGTCACAAAGATAAGATGACCATAACTCCGTTTATTGGAAACAGAGAAAGAGTTAGTGAACTCTTGGGATGATACATGTTGATGTATGTAGATCCCCAGTCTACATATGCCAAGACCGGTTCTTTGTACTTCATTACATTCTCTGATAATCTCTCGAGATTCAGACATATGTTCCTGTTGAAACACAAGTCCGAACCTTTTGAGATATTCACAGAATATAAGTTAGAAGTAGAGAACCAATACGGGTATAAGTATTATGTCCTATGATGAGATCAAGGAGGAGAATACTTGTGCACGGAAATCCTGGATTATTCTAAAGGAGAATGAGATTCGCTCTCAGCATTACTCCTCCGAATACACCATAGCACGATGGTATATCAGGGCGGAGCAGATACACCCTATTTGATATGGTGTGCTCTATGATGAGTACTACTGAGTTACCTATTTCCTTTTGGGAGTTATGCGCTTGAGAAGCTGCATACCTATTGAATAGGGTTCCAATCAAATCAGTTGCCTACCATTTCATATGTGATATGGAAAGGGAAGAGCCCATGTCTTAAGCTAGTTAAGATTTGGGGTTGTCCGGCCTATGTCTAAAAGCAAAATCCGGACAAGCTCGAGGCAAGGTCTGTTATGTAGAACTGGAAATGTTCCATCCATACAAACTGCAGCAGGTGATTTGATAGAGCCAAAGGATTCAGTAGATTCCAACGAACTTCAGCCTCTCCGCCGATCTAGTAGGGTTCCTAACCCACCTGAGAGATACTTCGGTTTCTCTATGACAGTGGGAGCGAGGATTGCATCATGAGATGATGATCCAACTAGCTTCGAGCTGGCCATCAGGAGTGAGACTCTGTAAGAATGGCTGGATGTTTAGTGATCTGAGATGGAATCCTTATACACCAGCAAAGTATGGACTTTGGTTGCTATATCTGAAGGGTTAAATCCCCATCAGGAGCAAGTATATCTTGAGAAGATTACTTGGTGTAAATGGAAAAGTTGAGACTTTCAAAACTAGACTTGTTAAAGATTTTCGTCATCGACCAGGCGTGGATAATGATGAAACCTTTTCAAGTAGCTATACTTAAGTCCATCCAGATCCTACTTGCCACGGCTGCATACCATGACTACGATATCTGGTGGTTGGGTGTCATGACAGCTTTTCTAAATGATGTTTTAGAAGAGTGCGTCTATAAGTACACAGCCAGAGGGCCTCGTAGACAGTGGGAGCAGCGGAAACGTGTGCAAGATGTTTTATAGGATAAAGCAGGCATCGCGGAGTTGGAACATCTGTTTTGATGAAGTAGTCAAAGAGTTTGACATCATCAAAATGGTAGATGAACCTTGTATATACAAAAAGGTAGTAGGGAGTATGGTGACGATCCTCGTAGAGTACGTGGATGACATACTCTTGATAGGGAAAGAGTTTCCTATGCTACGCTCGATCAATCTTCGCTTATCACAATGATTCTCCACTTAAGATCAAAGTGATACCTCCTAAATCCTGAGTTTTGGATCTATGAGATAGGTTTAATTGGATATTAGGATTCTCACTAGTTGTAGTGAGATAGTATCAATTGATCCTGGGGAGAATCACTGGAAGTGTTCCAGGGTGATAAAGACGACTGAATGTCAGTCACAGGCATTGTCTTTACCCTCAGTAGAGGGACGGTATGTTGGAAGAGTTCCAAGCTAGATACCATGATATACTAGACGATAAAGGCAGGATACATCACTACTTAAGATGCTACCAAAGAGGCTGTTTGGGTGTATATTGGTTCATGAGATGAACTATGTTCCTCCCATTGTGTGACAATGGAGTTGTGGCTCATGCCGAGGAACGCTGGTCCCATCAGTGATCCAGACATATTCTAAGGCAGTGTCACCTGATCATGGAGATGCTTGATCTCCAGGGTGATCGAGGTTTGGAGAGTAGACTCAGAGGACAACACAGCGGATCCACTCACAAAGGCCTGTTCCCAGAGAGAGACTTTTATGGGATGGTTGAGTATGAGATACTGCAACCACTGCTATCAGATGGCCCTAGTGCAAGTGGGAGATTGTTAGTTATATGTATGCCCTAGAGGCCATTAATATACATAGGATGTATATTGTAGTGGATGCTGGGACATATATAGGGAGGACTTTCTTGCTCGACATGATAGTATGCTATCTGGTTAATCTTTACCTTAACGTGTACAATGGATGTCTCCCTGTTACATGTTGGTAAAGCCCTTAGGATCTGTACTTGACTACCTGGACTATGATGCGTATCATACTAGTGGGGACATGGTAGTCCATAAGTACATCCTTCAAAGTCCCTAGTAGTGGATGTATCGAGACGGGGCATCGATATACCAGAGTAGACTAGCGTGTACCTTATCGACCCATACAGATGGGCGATGGATGATCCCATATCCATTGGTGTTTGACATCAGAAGAGATATACGGGTGCTTAGTAGAGACTGGGTACACTGGACGGACTCGCCGAGAACTCCCAGATGGTATTATACCTCACGTCAGATGGCAGTTCTCTGGTGACACTGGTACAGAGTAGTCTGTTGACCCGAGATCGTCATAGAGTCTTGTGTGGTTCCTACTGTGCTTTGATTTCCATCTTACCACGTCCAAGAGGGCGTGCAAAACGGTGGTTTTTGGGTACAGTCCCGAGTCACATGGAGGCAATGAGCGATAGGAGGGGATTCGTCTCTCCCGGTATAGGGGGTTGATGTTGCGCTGTGTTCGATTGGCTATAACAGGAAATCCCTGGCCAGGGTTGCTGAGATTTACTGGTAAGTGTTACCAGTAGTTTCTCGAATTGTTATAGACCTCATATCGACACGACTTATCGAGCTATTGGGGTCTGACGTTTACCACCCCTAGGCGAAATATGCGACATATCAGACGATCAGACCGGACTGTACGGTAGTGTTACTGGTTGGATTCACTGGAGTGTGAGCGGGCTTGCTCGTCGATCTTCAGATCGCTCAATACCCGGGTGGCCGTTACGTTTAGCAGACCGCTTGCGGCTTGTGGGTGTTTGATATGATCATCACCTGCTGCCGGCGTATTGACGAGTCTTTAGAGTCCTACACAGAGGTTTCCTGGCTCAAGCGAAACGAAATAGGAGCGCATATGAGATATGTGCGGGACCGAGAATAATGCGTGTATGTGATACCTTATTCCATTCTCGCGATGAATGTATCGATTAGGTTATATGTGATATACCCTAGTTATCGAATCAAGGATTGATTCGATAAACCGATACATTGGATACTAGTTGGTTATATGCGATATGACCGGGTCGTTAAATCAAGTGTTGATTTAATGATTTAATGTATAATTATATATATGATATATTACTTTACATTAACTAGTATTGGTTCACTTTAAAAGGATTTTCTCACTTGATATGCACATTGTATATGTGATATATTTTTGTGCATTTGTTTGTATCATGTTTGATGATACATGCTTGATTAGGTGTATGTTTAGTTTAAACCTTGGTTAAGTAAATGGTTAGGGTTGTGTTTAAATTTCTTATTTATTTATTTGATTATTTATTCATTATGGAAATTAAAAGGAATGGTGGCTTATTTTGTCATTTTGTGGAAACTTCTTGAAGTGTTGAAAGCATAACCATTCTTGTTCTTTTCCTAAACCTAACCATTAACTCTAACTATGGTCTATTCTCTACACCTAACTTTGGTTAAAATTATGATAAGTATCATATTCTTTTCTATTCTAATTAACTTATCATAATATATCATCTTCTTCTTCTTCATCTTCTTCAATGAAGAAAGCTTCACTTCATCAATGGTGATTGATGAAAACAAGTGAGAAATCCAATTCTAAAGTCTACCCACTTCCTATTTCTTCATCCTCTACCTCTCGCCAAGTAGTAGAGTGTGTTTCCTTCACAAGTTTTCTTGACTTGGTGAAGTTGGAGCTTGATCTAGCGATGCCTCGACGTAGATCATCTTCGGCATGGACATCGACGACCTAGCTTGCCCATTCTCCGACGAAGCCGACGCTAGAGCCCGGGAACTCATTTGGACAGCGAGGGGACTTCGTTGCGGAGCTATGGAGGTGGAGCACCGGATCTACAAAGGTTGTATTTCCGTATTCTTTATAGTTAAGTTGTTAACTAGTTTCTAGTTTCGCCTAAACTTTAGCCAACGATCCGTATTAGGGTTTATCGGCACCGTTTAAATTTGAAATTGGCATGGTTGATGCCTTGTGAGACCTCATTAGGGTGCCTAGGAACCCTACACTTAGCACCCTCACGGTGTTTACTAGGGCATCGAACATTCTATTTCATAATTTTCTAGAGAGTTAAAGAACTCGAACGAGGATCGAACTAGAGACTTAGGGTTTTCTAGATTGTAAACACTTTACAAACTAAAGAGAAAAAAGAATACAACCTTTGTAGACTTGTCCTTCACTTCAAATGCTCCGTGTAGTAGTCCCTTCGCTCCAAGTAGTGAACTCCTCAGACTCTAGAAAGGCTCTACGAGATGTACGGAACAAGTTTGCTCAATGTCTTCGAGGCCGAAGATGATCTACGTCGAGGATACTCGAGCTCAGCTACCTCTTCATTAATTGTGAGATTAGTGAAGCAAACACCCTAAACTAAATGGCTAATAGTAGAGAATGATGAAGTAGGAAGTGGGCTCACTTTAGATTTATTTTTCTCACAAGGTTTCATCACTTATAAAAAACTAGCAAGCTTTTTCTTAAGTGAGGAAGAAGATGAAGCAAGTGATCAAAGAAAATGAATGAGAGAGTGAGATTAGAATTGCAACCAAGGTGAGTTAGTGTCATGCCTAACTCATGTAGAGAATAAACCATAGTATAAACTTAAGGGTTGGGTTAACAAATATCTTAAGCAAGACAAAAGAGTGGACTAAGTCAATGAAGACCACAAGCTTCTACAAGCTTTGAACCATGACAAATATCTCCACAATTTTGAATTTGCTTGAAATAAATATAAACCCTAACTTAACCCTAGCATGGTGTGAGTCTCATACATACATGTTGCAAGTGTAACCTAGCATGACACAACAATATATATCACATACATATTTTGTGTACAATAAGAAAATATTACAATTAACATATATCACATATATATCAATGTATCATCAAGTGAGAAAAAGTAATACTTAAGTGAGCTAATATTAGTTAATGTAATGTAATATATCAAATATATAATCATACATTAAATTATTAAATCAACACTTGATTTAATAATTCGGCTATATTACATATAACCGACTAATATCAAATGTAACAACTTATCGAATCAACACTTGATCCGATAACTTGGCTATATCACATATAACCGACGAATGTCGCATATCGCGAGTATAGAATGCGGTATCACATACTTGCATTAATCTCGGTCCCGCACATATCATATATGTGCTCTTACTCCATTTCGCATGAACCAGGAAACCTCTGTGTAGGACTCTAAAGACTCGTCAATACACCGGCAGTAGGTGATGATCATATTAAACACCTACAAACCGCAAGCGTTATGCTAAACGTAACGGCCACCCGGGTATTGAGCGATCAAAAGATCAACAAGCAAGCCTGCTCATACTCCTGCGAATCCAATCAGTAACACTACCGTATAGTCCGGTCTCTTCATCTGATATGTCGCATATCACAGCCTGGGGGTGGTATAACGTCAGACCCCAATAGCCTGATAAGTCATGCCGATGCAAGGTCCATAACAGTTTGAGAAACAACTAATAACACTTACTAGTAAATCTCAGCAACCCTGGCCAGGGATTTCCTGTTATGGCTAATCGAGCATAGCGCAACATCAACTCCCAATACCGGGAGAGACGAAACCGTTCCTATTGCTCATTGCATCCATGTGACTCAGGACTGTACCCAAAAACCATCTTTTTGCACGATCTCTTGACCGTGATATGGTTGAAATCAAAGAACAGTGGGAATCACACAAGACTCTATGACGATCTCGGGTCTACAGACTAACCTGTACCAGTGTCACCAGAGAACTGCTATCTGACGATAGGTATAATACCATCTAGGAGTTCTCAGCGAGTCCGTCCAGTGTACCCAGTCTCCACTGAGCACCCGTATACCTTTTCTGATGTCAAACACCAATGGATATGGGATCATCCATCGCCCATATCATGGGTCGAGAAGCGCATACGCTAGCGTACTCTGGATTATCGATGCCCTGTCTCGATACTCCCCGACTAAGAACAATCTAAGGATGTACTTCCCGACTACCTCTGCCCCACTAGTATGATCTGCATCATAATCCTGATAGTCAAGTACTCATCCTAAGGGCTTTATCAACATGTAATAGAGAGACAATAAGTGTACATGTTAAGATAAAGTGCAACCAGACAACATACTATCATGTCGAGCAAGAACGTCCTCCCTATATATGTCTAAGCATGCACTACAATATACATCGCATGTACAGTAATGGCCTCTAGGGCATACATATGACTAACACTTTCTACATGCACTGACCTCGAAAGATCTAATTTCTCCTAATGGGTTTTACCTCTTCAGGAGCACCCAGTAAATTCCTTAACTTGCTGAAGTGCATGAGGTATAACTTGGATATAATGCATCTGGTCATCTGGAAGTTACCACTTTTTATGACATGCCGATAACTGGTAAGGCCACCATAATCATGATGTTGACCTCCATGTCACCGCTACGAGAAAACATAAGTATCTCTCGAGTGGTTGCAGTCACCTACTAATATCTACGGAGTGGCTAAGATTTCTCGAGTCCAATTGAATTCTTAGGTTATGATGGGGATTTTATTATCTCCAAATTTAACCGCAAGTATACAGCTTATCGCAGTCGTACTTGACGATCGTACCCACAGGGAGGTGTGTTAACTAGTTTTAAACTAAGTTAAAGGGTTGGATTTTTTTTAAATGCAAATAAAAGTGGGTTTTTTATGAAAGAGAAAGTTTTAGGGTTTTTGTATTGCTTATCTTTCTATGGTTGGTTTAAAAGATACCACTTCTTTTCTTTATCTATTTCTAATATGTTTTCTATTACTTAATATAAAAGTATAGGTTATATTAAATTAATTAAAAATAGCCTATCAATTATAAAAGATAATTTAGAAACTATATTAAAAACTTAGTTCTATATAATTAAGAATGACCTAGGTTGAATCTTTGATTAATAGTAATAGGTAGCTATTCTAAAATATCATGTTGATTAACCTAGAACTCTTTAACTATCTTGGTTGAATTTATTTTAATAAAAACCATATCTTTTATCGCCCCTAATTAGGGTTCTTGTCACGCCCTACTTCACAGTGTACGGGGAAGTAAGCGTGGCGGGTACGTGACGTATTTACTCAGAAGTAAACACGTTAAGTTTAAATAAGCAATATAAAAAAATACAAAAGAATAACAAGAGATGTAATAATTAAACAACAACTTTTATTAACATTTTTTCTTTACATTACAACTGATTTGAAAAGGAAATGTACAATGATAAAAGAAATGCCTAAACAGTGGCATACAAATGAAAAGGTACGTGCAAGTAAAAGCTAAAAGTCTGGCTCCTCTGTGAACTGATCTAAGTCCTCCTAGCTAGTCTTGGTCTCCTGAGAGTCGGGTCCTCCTGATGAACATTCCAAAGAAAGAAAGAAACAGGAATGTCGTCAGCGAACTAGCACTCGGTAAGTCCTAAAAGAGATATAGGAATAATTCAAATAAAGGGAATAGAACTGGTAATTGGTACAAGTGTATTTTTGTTATGCTAACGTAGTTGTTTGTAATTTGGTACAGAATGCATCAGTATAAACGAGAGGAGTCCAACTTGCTCCGTGGACTATGGTAATCGGTAGTACAAGGCCCCGTCAAAACCCACGAGACAACGACATGAATGTTCAGGTAGATGTCTTTTAGTGACCATCTTGTTCCACTTCTAATATATTCCGTACCATTCTACCCCGTTAAACCTCGTAATGTATATTGTATAAATTGTAGTTATAAGACTTACCGAGACCATAGATATAAGTTGTTCATGTAAACAGTTTCAGGATATATCAAGTAGTCATGTAGTCAAGTCAAGTCATAGCCATGGTTCGGTCAAGTCAAGTCATATTTACATGTTGATATTGTTCTAGTATTCAGGTTCAGGTTCAAGTATACATGTTGGATTCATGTTAGATTTGGATTCATATTAGACTTAGACTCAGGCTTGAGTCAGACACTTTAAACAGAATTTTGATCTTGAATTAGGTTTGGGTGTTATCGGTAACTGCTCCACATGGACGGCAAGATTTGTGTCTATTTCCAAGACAATTACCATTAATAACTCCGTTAAGTTTTTCTACCTTAAATAGGCAAGTACTCACTTTCTCCGACTCCCTGAGGCTTAAGAGAATTGATCCCGCTTAAACCTATATTTAAGTCCTTAAATGTAATTTATATAACTCGAGGGGGTTTTATGAAAAATATTTTATATACTTTCAAATAAACCTCGAGTATTTACTTATCGTGTTTAGGGTTTCATGGATGTAACTTTTAATATTTGAGGTATTTTAGTGAATATTAACTTAGCTTTAATAGTTCATGGTATTTAAGTGTAAAACTTGTCTTTTGGATAACTTGAGAGTATTTTGGTGAAACTTGTCATTCTTTTATCTTTTTAGAAAACATAGAATTTTATTATATCTTGAAAATATGTATTTTGATAATATTTATATATTTATAAAAATTAATTTTATTATTAAATAGAAAATCTCGTTTTTCTTAAAAAAATCGTATTAAAAATCTTTCGAGACCGAATTCTCCGTGAGGAGGTCAGCATCTCGCTTTACTAGCCTAAGGATGTGCGATAATCTGCACCATCCAATAGCGAGTCCCCTAAAAAGGGTTGTAGAGGCATAATCGCAAAGAATTTTGATAATACAATTCAAAGAAAACCGGTTTTTTTGTAGTTTATGGTATTTTGATGAAATGTTGGAATCGCCATAAAAATAGGCTTCCAAGAGTATCGTGCTATGTCAATATGTGTGTATATGAGGGGTAAGTCATTACCCTATGAAGTTTTCTAGAGGTAATAGTTATCAAAAGAACTAAAAGATAAATATATGAAGTGCAGGGTTCCTTAGCACTCTCACTATCTTTTCTAAGGTATCAAGCACGGAATTTTAAAAAATCTAGAGAGCAAAGCAACTCAAAACAAGGATCTAACTAGAGGATTAGGGTTAAGCTTAACATGTAAACAACTTTACACTAAGTGAAATGGGAATACAACCTTTGTAAACCGGTCCTCCACTTCTAAAGCTCCGTGCAGTAGTCCCTTTTGCTCCAAGTAGTGATGTCCCGGACTCTCCTTTGGCTCCACTAGATGAAAAGAACGAGCTTGCTCAACGATCTTCGAGGCCGAAGATGATCTACATCAAAGAATCTTTAACTCAAGATACCTCTTCACTAATTGATGAACTTGTGAAGAAACAATCTATACTAAATGGCTAGTAAGGTATAGATTGGTGAAGTAGGAATTTTGCTCACTTTAGAATAATTTTTCTCTCTTTCTTTTCTTTTCTCACTCAAAGCTAGAAAGCAAAAAAAATGGAGATGAAGAAAAAGATCAAGTGATCCACTCATCAACCATGGGTGAGAAAATATCATATATAACTCATGTAGAGACTAAATCATGGCTAAAGATAATGGTTAGATTAATAAATATCTAAAATAAAACTAAATTAGTGGACTAAGTCAATGGTTTCCACAAGCTTCAAGCCATGACTAATTTCCACCTAATTTTGATTTTCCCTTAATAATTAAAACCCCACATTATCTTAAGTATGGTATGAGTCTCATACACCCAAGTCCAATGTATCATCTAGCATGACACAAAATAAATACATTAACATATATCACATATATATTAAATGTATAAAGAGAAAACATTTTCTTAAGTGAGCTAATATTAGTTAATGTATATTAATATATCAAATATATAATTACACATTAAATTATTAAATCAACACTTGATTTAATAACCCGGTTGTATCGCATACAACCGACTAATATCATTTATATGCATATCACATATACATATAACATATCATTGAATCAACACCTGATTCAACAATCCGGTTATATCACATATAACCTATATCGCGAGATTAGAATACTGTATCACAAACACGTATTAATCTCGGTCCCGCACATATCACATATGTTCCCTACTTCATTTCGCATGAGCTAGGAAACCTCTGTGTAGGACTCTAATAACTCGTCAGTACGCCGGTAGTAGGTGATGATCATATCAATCACCCATAAGCCGTCTGCGGTACTAGCTGGATGTAACTGTTAGTGTATATGCCCTAGAGGCCATTACTGTATCATACTAGTATGTATATTACTTAATGGAAGCTTGGGATATTCACCTTGTATTGACAATATTGCTCAAAATGGTAGTATGCTACTTGGTTTGTTTCTACTTCAATGTGTACATGTGTTTATTTTAGTATATCACCTATACACATTAGTGGAGCCCTTAGGATCTTTGCTTGATTACCAGCGTTGTGATGGCAGTCACACTAGTGGGGGCTGGGTAATCTATAAGCACATCCTTATGCAGGTCCCTAGTCACAGGACTATCGAGACAGGGCATCGATACTCCGGAGTAGACTAGCGCATGAGCTTCTTATCCCAGTGTGGGAGACGGTCTGTCCCACAGCCGTCAGTACGTCGTACTGGAGATAGTATGCGGGTGCTCGTTGGGTTACGAGTACACTGGACAGGACTCGTCGGGAACTGACCGGTTGGTATTATACCTATCGTCAGTTATCAGTTCCCAGGTGACATGAGTGCAACTTAGTCCGCTGACTTGACACTGTCACTTCGCCTCGAGTGTGTTCCCACTGTACTTTGATTACTACCCTACCACGGCTCAAAGGAGTCGTGCAAACAGGTAGTAGTTGGGTGCAGTCCCGAAGCACTTGGAGGCAGTGACGGTTAGACAGGATTCGTCTCTCCCGGTATTGGGGGTTGACATCACGCTGTGTCTAGGAGAGCCATTACACGAGTAGTCCCTGGCCAGGGCAAGCGGGATATACTGGTAGGCTTCCAGTGTTATCTCAGGGTGTATTGGGCTTCACTCCGACACGACTTGTACCGCTATTAGGGGACTGACGTTTACCGTCCCCTAGGCCCGCCATGCGATGTATCAGACGAACAGACCGGACTGTACGGAGATTGTCACATTCAGGCTCAGTAGGAGTTCAGATGGGTTTCACCTCGTCAGTCTTCTTGTCGGCATCTACCTGGGGACCGTTACGCACAGCTAGTGCCGCTTGCGGTCTGTGGTTAAACCCACTGCCAGCGTAGTGTCGAGTCTTTAGAGTCCCACACAGAAAGCTATTCGCCTTTAGGCAAAAGAGTAGAGGTCGCATGGTTTTGCGACAGGTCGCATGGTTTTGCGACAGGGTTCAGTCACATCCGTGCACTTGTGCACGTTTAGTGTCCGGACAGTTAACACTAGCGTGCTTTGGTTTAATCCAGATCCTAGTGTACGTTTTGGGATTGGATTTATCCTGTGTGCATCCGTGTTCCTCAGAACGCGGATGCGGGTGTGTATGCACAGTTGACGGAGAGACAGAGGCAGAGGATTCTCATTAGGGTTGTTGACCGTTGACCGTTGACTATTGACTTTTTGCTCAACCCTAATGAGAATATGATATATGATTAACAATTATAGTAATTACGTATTATGGTGACATGGTTGTTGAGGGGTTGACTTTGTTGACTTGTTGACTTTGTTGACCGGTTGACTAGGCTTGACTAGTTGACCATCATGATAACAATAGCTATCATTTCATGGCAAAGACTTTTGCTTGCTTGCTCTCTTGTGCAAAATGAGTGCATGAAATGATATGGCTATTGTTGCTTAAACCATCACATAATACTTGATTGCTATGATGTGTTATGATGGTTATGGATTATGAGAGCCAAATGAGAAAAGTCTTCTCTCATTCTATCATTCTCATTCTCTCTCTTGTTCTTGAGCTCTCATCTTCCTCCTCTTGCTCTCCCTCTCTTGAGTCTATGGTTCACTTGTCTCATGAGTTGAGAACCAAGAACCATAGATAAAATCCCGAACAAACTCTTCTCTACTCACTCTAGTTCACAAGGTTTAGCAAACCGAGTGAACTAGTTTCTTCAAAGTTCGAAGAAGGAGCCAAAGGTAGAAGCTTTCAGGTGGATCTATCTTCGGCGCAAGGAGACGACGGGGAAAAGCCGATTCGGACAACCATCGAGGCTTGAAGACGAAGGAGTTCGAGATAAGAAAGGTATAAACCCCCTAACCGAGTAGTTAACAACTCCTAGTTAGGTTGTTAGTTAGATGTTTAACAAAGATCCGGGTTTTGAGTCCATGTTACCGCCTCTAGAAAATCGTTTTTCATCAAATTCCGCAAGCCCGTAAGTACCGGGAAAGGTAGCATGGACTTACAGTGGTATCAGAGCCAGGTTAAACTCTATCTAACATGTTAGCAAAGTAGCTAGAAGATCGATCAAAGAAAAAGTCGCGAAATGAACCCCGTTTTCAAACTTTCTGTCGATTTTCAAAGTGCTGCAAAAATTATTTGATATACACCAAAAATTGACTCAGGGTTTTTAGTTTATACTGTAGAAAAATGGTCCCTTGATCTCATCAAAGCGCCGCGGAAATGCGGCAATAGCTTGCTATTGCCGCGGTTCCGCGGCCATCTTGGCTCCTCTCTGGGTCTTCTTTGCTACAGTATGTTCATAGGGGTATTTTGGGATTTTTGGAATATGTATTTTCTGCCCAGATTTTCCAGAACGAAAATTTTGTATTTGGGGCCTATAAATCCGTATTTTTGATCGAACTTCTAAAAGACTTAAGCTGACGGGTTTTTCTGTGATGTGATATTTGCATTGAACGTCTGCTAATCGCTATATGCCGATTAGTCGGGGTTATACAAATCTGTGATCTGTAATGTCATTGGAATGTGTATATGAATTCATTGGATTGTCGCGGGTGAATAGCCGGGGGTTGTGAGACGAGAGTTTTCTTTTCTTTCAATTCATGTAAATTTGTAAATTGATGTAATAATTATTTGTATGGCCGCACAACCGGGTCGGGGTTGTAGCCGTCATTGTATAATTTCTTTTTACTGTTTTTGCTCCTAGGATAGACCCATGGAGGGGGTGCACAAACTACTGGGTATGCCGAAGTGCCGAGTGGCCTACTCACGGAGTTGAGGGAGGTTGCTTCGCTTCGGGTACTTGGCGGGTAGTTTGCCGCACCCGTAGGGGTCTTGGGTGGGGTATTGGCTATTCACCGCGACCGTGTAATCTGCTTTTCGTTACAGGCTCGTACGAATTGCGGATTCCTAGTATATCCAATGTGTTCATCTGTGATCTGAAATGGCTATCATTGCAGTATATCTATATATGATATTATTTAGGCGTTGCTTATGTTTTACAGCCGTGCTAGCCCAGCCCCTGCTCTGTCGTTAGTTAAGTAACCTAACGGGTAATGACGGGGCCCCGTGGCGAATGCGAATGGCATAAGCGTACGTCATATTTTGGTTGTTTTCTGCAATGGTAGGATTAAATGATGGGACGCATTAAAAGAACTAATGCAAGAATATCACGCATTAAAAGAACTAATGCAAGAAAATAAACCAAGTAAAAATCATTGGAACACTTTCGAAAAACCACTCGGTTCTTTTCAAAACTAACTTTTAAATGCGGAGTTTGAGCCACTCCTTCTAAAAGCTATCTCGTTCTACGTTCAAGGTTTCGCCAAAACCATTCGTAGCCCTCCGTCGTTTCGTATGAATATTCAATAGTATTCAAGCTATGTTTGTTGACCTTCGTCAAGGCATAGTGATTGGTAGCTGTTGGGTGTTCATATGTAGCATAGATAGATGCGTTGGTTTGGGACAGTCGTATTACCTTGTTGACCTTCGTCAAGGGTATATACGGGTGGGTTCAAATTAACCTGGATAATGACGGGTAGAACTTGACATGTGACTTATGATTTGTTGACCTTCGTCAAGGTCATAAGAGCATGGGGTAAAAATCCACATCGGGAGTTTCAAAAGAACTGAAACTTGCTAGCGTTGCATACCATTTGGAGTGTGATGATTCTGGTAGGATTCCTTCAGTTTTGTCACACGATGATATTTGGATCCCTATCCTACTGTGAGTATATGCTACTCCTCGGGAAATTTCTCACTTAACGATCAATGCTATAAACCAAGTAGGTGTCTAGAAAGGTGTTAGCGGGGCTACGCCCACAGGGAAAAGAGGTTATTTAATTAAGGAACTTCGCGAAAGCGTTGGAAAACCTCCCTCGAAGTACCGACACTAGCCTGGCTGAACGGTTAAGCAAGTATTGTACGGTGAGATTGATCCCGACTAATTCTTCCTTTACGGTTTGAGGAGGGATTCGAGAGACAGTGGGAGCCATCCTGTTTAGATAAATTAAAAACCAATCTAAACTTGCAAGAGCATCATGCTGAGTGTTTTCTTCTCTCTCTCTTAATTGCAGCGACCCAGTGACCACACCTAGGTTACATCTAGATAATAAAATGACTGAACCTGACTGTTATGACTGGAAAAGGTCTGTCCAGATGTCCATTGCCCATAACAAGCTGGGACACCTCTTAACTGATCATACCCCTACCGTCTCAGGTCCAGTTTCCCCTGTCACGGATATTTACATCCGTAGGACATCGGAAAAGGATTGTGCGAAAGCCAAGTGCCTCGTGTTAGCCTCAGTTAATGGTGCAAACCAGAGGCAGCACGAGAAGATGGACTCAGTTTCTATCTTCCTCCATAACAAAGATTTATATGGAGAGCAATCTCGTATCGCAAGATATGAGACCTCGAACGAATTGCTTCAAGCGAGGTTGGCTGTCGGGTCATCTGTAGGGGACAACGTCCTTACAGAGGCCAGCTATTTTGAGCTCACGGACCTGGAGACCACGTTGGAGAATGGGTCAAGTACTGACTTAATTCTACAGTCCCTGCCCTCTGCTTATACCCTGAAGGAAACCAGGGAAGAAGAAGGAAAAGAAAGGGCAAAAGTTTCAGGACTGGATGTAGTAAAAGAGGGACGTTCCTATTGTAACGGGAATGAACATTGGCAGAAGGATTGTAAGGCTTGCAAAGCCAGTAGCCAGAATTCGAAGCATGTTGTGGCTTCGGCTTCGAGTGTGTTTGTAATTGAGAACTGTATGTCAGTTAGCCCTACTTCCTGGGTATTGGATACCGGATCAGGATCTCATATCTGTAATTCGTTACAGGCTCTGAGAAACCGTAGGGTTATCAGGAAAGGTGATATGACCCTCAGGGTTGTTAACGGAATGAGCATGGATGCTGAATCCGTAGGGGAATATCATCTTGGACTGACAACTGGGCAGATATTGATTTTGCGTAACTGTTTATATGTACCAGGTGTGACTTGTAATATCATATCTGTATCCTTACTTTCTAAGGAAGGATATGAATTTACTTTTGTAAGCGATGTAGTACACATCCACCTAAATCAAGTTCTGATTGGGTCAGGTACATTACAGAACGGAATATACGTGTTAAATCAAGCTCAGATTTTCAGTGTCCAGAACACACTTAATAGAAAGTCTCCGGAAACAAATCAGGCTTTCTTATGGCATTGTATACTGGGTCACATTAATGAGTCACGATTGACTAAGTTACATAAAGAAGGGTACTTGAATCCGTTCGAGTATCAGTCTTATGCCACTTGTGAATCTTGTCTCATGGGAAAGATGACAAAGACTCCGTTCACTGGACGCGGAGAAAGAGCGAGCAAGCTCTTGGGACTCATACACAGTGATTTGTGTGGTCCAATGTCTACACATGCGCGAAGTGGTTATTCATACTTCATTACTTTCACAGATGATTTCTCTAGGTATGGACATGTCTTCTTAATGAAGCACAAATCCGAGGCCTTTGGGAAATTTCGAGAATACAAGAATGAAGTTGAAAAACAAACCGGCAAAAGTATCAAGATTCTAAGATCGGATCGAGGTGGAGAATACTTGAGTGCCGAGTTTCTGGACTACTTAAAAGAGAATGGAATTCTCTCTCAACTTACTCCTCCATACACACCACAACACAACGGTGTATCGGAAAGGCGGAATCGGACCCTATTGGATATGGTTCGTTCCATGATGAGTAAGGCTGAGTTACCGCGATCTTTCTGGGGTTATGCACTAGAAGCAGCTGCATATCTCTTGAACAAGGCTCCAACCAAGACTGTTCCTACCACCCCATATCAGATGTGGAGTGGGAAGAAACCCTGTCTTAAGTATCTTAAGGTATGGGGATGTCCAGCTTTTGTAAAAAGCAGCATGCGGACAAGCTCGAGGCACGCTCAGTACTGTGTAAGTTTGTGGGATACCCAAAGAACTCCAGGGGGTATCTTTTCTATTCCGCAGAAGAACAAAAAGTTTTTGTTTCTCCACATGCCCACTTCATGGAAACTGAATTTTTAGAAAATCAGATAAGTGGGGGCGCAATAGAACTGGAAGAAATTCCAGAACCACAAGCTGTTACTGAAAGCTTGGATGAACCAGACGTTTCAGGAGAACCGGACATTCCTACGCCGCTCCGCAGAAGTAGTAGGCGGTCTCATCCGCCCGAGAGATACTTCGGTTTTCTCATAGACGGGGATAGAGAGGATTGTACAGTTAATTATGATGAGCCTACTAGCTTCCAGCAAGCCATTCAGAGCGGTGACTCGGTAAAATGGCTGGATGCAATGCGGACCGAGATGGAGTCCATGTACACCAACAAAGTTTGGACTTTGGACTTTGCTCCAGAAGGGGTAAAACCCGTAGGATGCAAATGGATCTTCAGAAAGAAGATTGGTGTAGATGGGCAGGTTGAAACCTATAAAGCTAGGCTCGTTGCAAAGGGTTTTCGTCAAAGACCTGGTTTGGACTATGACGAGACCTTTTCTCCGGTAGCCATGCTTAAATCCATTCGGATCCTTCTTGCCATTGCTGCCTTCCACGATTATGAGATCTGGCAGATGGACGTGAAGACGGCTTTCCTAAATGGAAATTTGGAAGAGTGCGTCTATATGGATCAGCCAGAGGGATTCATTCAGAGTGGGAGCAGCGGTAAAGTGTGCAAGTTGCTCAAGTCCATCTATGGACTTAAGCAGGCATCGCGGAGTTGGAACATCTGCTTTGATAATACTGTCAAAGAATTCGACTTTGTCAAAAACCCAGATGAACCATGCATTTACAGTAAGATTGTAGGGAGAAATGTGGTATTCCTCGTCTTGTACGTCGATGACATTCTCCTAATAGGAAATGATATTCCTATGCTACAGTCAGTCAAAGGATTCTTATCACAGAGGTTCTCCATGAAGGACCTGGGCGATGCCAACTACATTCTGGGGATCCAGATCTATCGTGATAGATCTAAAAGGATGTTGGGACTTTCACAGTCAAGGTACATCGACACCATACTGAAACGATTCAGTATGGAAGATTCCAAGCGCGGTAATCTACCGGCTTGTCATGGAATCACCCTCTCCAAAGAGATGTCTCCCAAGACTGATTTGGATAGGGCTCGCATGTCATCAATACCCTACGCATCTGCGGTAGGCTCTATTATGTATGCGATGTTGTGTACCAGACCAGATGTAGCATACGCATTGAGCGTTGTAAGCCGGTATCAGTCGAACCCAGGGGAGAAACACTGGATAGCAGTAAAGAACATTCTCAAGTACCTGAGAAGGACTAAGGAGATGTTCTTGGTGTATGGCGGAAAAGACCTCCAGATTGAGGCCTTTGCTGACTCCAGCTTCCAGAGTGATAAGGATGACTCCAAGTCCATGTCGGGTTATATCTTTACCCTCAATGGAGGGGCGGTTTGCTGGAAGAGTTCCAAGCAGGAAACCGTTGCTGACTCAACTATGGAAGCGGAGTACATAGCTGCTTGCGATGCCGCAAAGGAAGCTGCCTGGATGAAGAAGTTCCTCACGGAACTTCAGGTGGTTCCTACCAGTGTTGATCCAATACCGCTGTATTGTGACAACAACGGCGCTATAGCTTTAGCGAAGGAACCCAGGTCCCATCAGAAGTCCAGGCATATTTTGAGGCGGTACCACCTGATCAGGGAGATCGTTGATCGCCGGGAGATCGAGGTGAAGAGAGTAAATACGGAAGATAACACTGCTGATCCACTCACGAAGGCCTTACCCCAGACTCAGTTCGAGCGGCTGATCGAGATGATAGGTCTTCGATACGCCAGTACATGGCCTTAGTGCAAGTGGGAGATTGTTAGTGTATATGCCCTAGAGGCCATTACTGTATCATACTAGTATGTATATTACTTAAAGGAAGCTTGGGATATTCACCTTGTATTGATAATCTTGCTCAAAATGGTAGTATGCTACTTGGTTTGTTTCTACTTCAATGTGTACATGTGTTTATTTTAGTATATCACCTATACACATTAGTGGAGCCCTTAGGATCTTTGCTTGATTACCAGCGTTGTGATGGCAGTCACACTAGTGGGGGCTGGGTAATCTATAAGCACATCCTTATACAGGTCCCTAGTCGCAGGACTATCGAGACAGGGCATCGATACTCCGGAGTAGACTAGCGCATGCGCTTCTCATCCCAGTGTGGGAGACGGTCTGTCCCACAGCCGTCAGTACGTCGTACTGGAGATAGTATGCGGGTGCTCGTTGGGTTACGAGTACACTGGACAGGACTCGTCGGAAACTGACCGGTTGGTATTATACCTATCGTCAGTTATCAGTTCCCAGGTGACATGAGTGCAGCTTAGTCCGCTGACTTGACACTGTCACTTCGCCTCGAGTGTGTTCCCACTGTACTTTGATTACTACCCTACCACGGCTCAAAGGAGTCGTGCAAACAGGTAGTAGTTGGGTGCAGTCCCGAAGCACTTGGAGGCAGTGACGGTTAGACAGGATTCGTCTCTCCCGGTATTGGGGGTTGATATCTCGCTGTGTCTAGGAGAGCCATTACACGAGTAGTCCCTGGCCAGGGCAAGCGGGATATACTGGTAGGCTTCCAGTGTTATCTCAGGGTGTATTGGGCTTCACTCCGACACGACTTGTACCGCTATTAGGGGATTGACGTTTACCGCCCCCTTAGGCCCGCCATGCGATGTATCAGACGAACAGACCGGACTGTACGGAGATTGTCATATTCAGGCTCAGTAGGAGTTCAGATGGGTTTCACCTCGTCAGTCTTCTTGTCGGCATCTACCTGGGGACCGTTACGCACAGCTAGTGCCGCTTGCGGTCTGTGGTTAAACCCACTGCCAGCGTAGTGTCGAGTCTTTAGAGTCCCACACAGAAAGCTATTCGCCTTTAGGCAAAAGAGTAGAGGTCGCATGGTTTTGCGACAGGTCGCATGGTTTTGCGATAGGGTTCAGTCACATCCGTGCACTTGTGCACGTTTAGTGTCCGGACAGTTAACACTAGCGGGCTTTGGTTTAAGCCAGATCCTAGTGTACGTTTTGGGATTGGATTTATCCAGTGTGCATCCGTGTTCCTCGGAACGCGGATGCGGGTGTCTATGCACAGTTGACGGAGAGACAGAGGCAGAGGATTCTCATTAGGGTTGTTGACCGTTGACCGTTGACTATTGACTTTTTTCTCAACCCTAATGAGAATATGATATATGATTACCAATTATAGTAATTAAGTATTATGGTGACATGGTTGTTGAGGGGTTGACTTTGTTGACTTGTTGACTTTGTTGACCGGTTGACTAGGCTTGACTAGTTGACCATCATGATAACAATAGCTATCATTTCATGGCAAAGACTTTTGCTTGCTTGCTCTCTTATGCAAAATGAGTGCATGAAATGATATGGCTATTGTTGCTTAAACCATCACATAATACTTGATTGCTATGATGTGTTATGATGGTTATGGATTATGAGAGCCAAATGAGAAAAGTCTTCTCTCATTCTATCATTCTCATTCTCTCTCTTGTTCTTGAGCTCTCATCTTCCTCCTCTTGCTCTCCCTCTCTTGATTCTATGGTTCACTTGTCTCATGAGTTGAGAACCAAGAACCATAGATAAAATCCCGAACAAACTCTTCTCTACTCACTCTAGTTCACAAGGTTTAGCAAACCGAGTGAACTAGTTTCTTCAAAGTTCGAAGAAGGAGCCAAAGGTAGAAGCTTTCAGGTGGATCTATCTTCGGCGCAAGGAGACGACGGAGAAAAGCCGATTCGGATAACCATCGAGGCTTGAAGACGAAAGAGTTCGAGATAAGAAAGGTATAAACCCCCTAACCGAGTAGTTAACAACTCCTAGTTAGGTTGTTAGTTAGATGTTTAACAAAGATCCGGGTTTTGAGTCCATGTTACCGCCTCTAGAAAATCGTTTTTCATCAAATTCCGCAAGCCCGTAAGTACCGGGAGAGGTAGCATGGACTTACAGTAACGGCTACCCAGGTATTGAGCGATCAGAAGATCAACAAGCAAGCTTGTCCATACTCCTGTGAATCCAACACCAACACTACTGTACAGTCTGGTCTCCTCATCTGATATGTCGCATATCTAGTCTAGGGGTGGTAAACGTCAGACCCTAGTAACTTGATAAGTCATGCCGATATGAGGCTCATAACGGGTCGAGAAACTACTAATAACACTTACCAGTAAATCTCGGTATCAGCCCTGACCAGGGACTTCCTGTTATATCCAATCGAGCACAGCGCAACATCAACCCCTAATACCGGGAGAGACGAATCCCCTCCTATCGCTCATTGCCTCCATGTGACTCGGGACTGTAGCCAAAAATCACCGTTTTGGATGCTCTCTTGAACGTGGTAAGGTGGAAATTAAAGCACAGTGGGAATCACACAAGACTCTATGACGATCTCGGGTCTACAGACTAACTTGTACCAGTGTCACCAGAGAACTGCTATCTGACGTTAGGTATAATACAATCTAAGAGTTCTCGGCGAGTCCTATTTAGTATACCCAGTCTCCACTGAGCACCCGTATACCATCTTTGAGTAGGATTTCTTGGCACGACAGCAAGGGTTTGGGAGGCATCATCCATGCCATTTTCAAAATTTTGCCATGCTAAACAATCTTAACCCTAGAATCTTAAGTAGAGATTTAGACACTACAACATGTAAACTACTTTACATCTAAGTGAATATGGAATACAACCTTTGTAGACCGGTCCTTCACTTCAATAGCTCTGAGTGATAGTCCCTTCGCTCCAAGTAGAGATCTTGCGGACTCTAGAATGGCTCCACAAGGTAAAATGAATGAGCTTGCATGAAGTCTTCGAGGCCGAAGATGATCTACGTCGAGGAGAAACTAACTCAAACTACTTCCTCACTAATGATGGATTAGTGAAGCTAACACCCTAAATTAAATGGCTAATCTAGTAGAGGATGATGAAATATGATTTAGAATTAATTTTCTCACTATTTTTATTTTCCTCACAAAAACCTAGAGAGCTCTCTCATAAGCAAGATGAAGATGAAGCAAATAATGGATGAAAGAGTGAATGGCAACCATGGGTGAGAAATATCTCATATAACTCATGTAAAGACTTAACCATGAGTTTAGATAATGGTTGGGTTAATAAATATCTTAAGTAAAACAAAATTAGTGGACTAAGTCAATGCATCCACAAGCTTCCACAAGCTTCATGCCATGTGACCAATTTCCATCTAATTTAGATTTACTTTAAGTAAATAAACCTCACATTATCATGAGTATGGTGTAAGTCTCATACACCCATGTAGTGTGTATCATCAAGCATGACAAATAAAAGAAAACATAATTAATATATATCACATATATACTAAGTGTGCACATGTGAGAAAAAGAAATGCTTAAGTGAGCAAATATTAGTTAATATAAATTAATATATCAAATATATAATTGTACGTTAAATCATTAAATCAACACTTGATCTAACAATCCGGCTATATCATATACAACCGACTAATATTATTTGTATCAACTTATCGAATCAACACTTGATTCGATAACCCGGCTATATCATATATAACCGATCGATATGAATAAATCGCGAGAATAGAATACGGTATCACATACCCGTATTAATCTCGGTCCCGCACATATCACATATGTGCTCCTACTTCGTTTTGCTTGAGCCAGTAAAACCTCTGTGTAGGACTCTAAAGACTCGTCAATATGCCGGCAGTAGGTGATGATCATATTAGGCACCCACAAGACGTCAGCGGTACTAGCTGGACATAACGGCTACCCGGGTATTGAGCGATCAGAAGATCAACGAGCAAGTCCGTTCTAACTCCTGTAAAGCATGTCAGTAACACTACCAAACAGTCCGGTCTCTTCGTCTGATATGTCGCGTATCTAGTCTAGGAGTGGTAAACGTCAGACCCCAGTAACCGATAAGTCGTGTCGATGTGAGGCTAATAAAGGGTCGAGAAACTACTAATAACACTTACCGGTAAATCTCCGTATCAGCCCTGGCAAGGGACTTCCTGTTATGGTCAATCGAGCACAGCGCAACATCAACCCCCAATACCGGGAAAGACGAATCCCCTCCTATCGCTCAATGCCTCCATGTGATTCGGGACTGTACCCAAAAGCCACCGTTTTGCACGTTCTTTTGAACGTGGTAAGGTGGAAATCAAAGCACAGTGGGAATCACACAAGACTCTATGACGATCTCGGGTCTGCAGACTATCCTGTACTAGTGTCACCAGAGAACTGCTATCTGACGATACGTATAATACCATCTAGGATTTCTCGGCGAGTCCGTTCAGTGTACCCAGTCTCCACTGAGCACCTGTATACCATCTTTGATGTCAAACACCAATGGATGTGGGATCATCCATCGCCCATCATATGGGTCAAGATGCATATACGCTAGTCTACTCTGGAATATCGATACCCTGTCTCGATACACCCTCGATTAGGAACAATTATAGGATATACTTATGGACTACCCTTGGCCCTACTAGTATGATCTTCATCATAGTCCTGGTAGTCAAGTATACATCCTAAGGGCTTTATCAACATGTGAGAGAAAAACAGTATCACAATACAAGTCAACATGTTAAGACAAAGAGCAACCAGATAGCATACTATCATATCGAGAAAAAAAGTCCTCTCTATATTTATCCAAGCATCCACTATAATATACATCACATGTACAGAAATGGCCTCTAGGGCATACATATAACTAACAATCTCCCACTTTTACTAAGGCCAGTTGTTGTAGTATCTCATACATCCCGATGAGTTTCTCAAATTGTATCTGGGGTATGGCCTTTGTGAATGGATCCGTCGTGTTGTTCTTCGTGCCAACTCTCCTGACCTCGATCTCCCGGCGATCAACTATCTCCCGGATCAGGTGATACCTTCTTAGAATATGCCTGGATCGCTGATGGGACATGGGTTCCTTGGCCAATGCCACTGCTCCATTGTTATCGCAATAAAAAGGTATTGGATTCTCAATGGACGAAACCACTCCAAGTTCAGTTATGAACTTCTTCATCCAGACAGCCTCTTTGGCAGCATCGTTGGCAGCGATGTATTTAGCCTCCATCGTCGAGTCTGCCGCAGTTTCTTTCTTGGAACTCTTCCAACAAACCGTCCCTCTATTGAGGGTAAAGACAAATCCCGAGACCGACTTAGTGTCGTCCTTATCACTCTGGAAGCTCGAATCGGTAAAGCTCTCCACTTGGAGTTCACCGTCACCATACACCAAGAACATCTCTTTAGTCCTTCTTAAGTACTTGAGAATGTTTTTCACAGATGTCCAGTGACTCCCTCCTGGATCTGCTTGATACCTACTCACTACACTTAGTGAGTATGCTACATCGGGTCTGGTACATAACATCGCATACATGATAGAGCCTACTGCCGAAGCATAGGGTATCCCTTGCATGCAAGCTCTCTCCAAATCAGTCTTGGGAGACATCTCTTTAGAGAGAGTGAGTCATGTGATCGTGGGTAAATTCCCACGCTTGGATTCTTCCATACTAAACCTCTTTAGTATGGTGTCAATGTACCTGGATTGGGACAATTCCAGTATCCGTTTAGATCTATCTCTATAGATCATAATCCCCAAGATGTAGGAAGCATCATCTAGATCTTTCATTGAGAATCTTTGTGATAAAAAGAGCTTGACCGAGTGCAGCATAGGAACATCATTTCCTATCAAGAGTATGGCATCTACGTACAATACGAGGAAGACAACCTTACTCTCTGCCACCTTCTTGTATATATAAGGTTCATCTACGTTTTTGATGAAATCAAACTCTTTGACTACCACATCAAAACAGATGTTCCAACTTTGCAATGCCTGCTTTAACCCGTTGATGGATTTAAGCAGCCTGCACACCTTCCGGCTGCTCCCATTGTCCACGAAGCCCTCTGGCTGAGTCATGTACACGCACTCTTCTAAATCACCATTTAGAAAAGCGGTTTTAATATCCATTTGCCAGATTTAGTAGTCATGGTATGCAGTGACGGCAAGTAGGATCCGTATGGACTAAAGCAAAACCTCAGGAGAAAAGGTTTCATCATAATCCACACCTGGTCGTTGACGAAAACCTTTTGCAACAAGTCTAGCTTTCAAAGTCTCAACTTTTCCATCTACACCAAGTTTCTTCTTAAAGATCCATTTGCTCCCGATGGGTTTTACCCCTTCAGGAGCAACTTCCAAAGTCCATACTTTGTTGGTGTACAAGGATTCCATCTCAGATCGCATTGCATCCAGCCATTTCACAGAGTCCCCACTCGTGATGGCCTACTCGAAGCTAGTTGGGTCATCATCTTTCATGATGCAATCCTCGCTCCTACCATCAATGAGAAAATAGTAGTATCTCTCATGTGGACGAGGAACCCTACTAGATTGGCAGAGAGGCTGAGGTTCATTGGGGACTATCGAATCCTCTGGTTCTACTAAATCTTCAGTTGTAGTTTGTGCTGGAACTTCTTCCAGCTCTACCTCTTCTCCGCTAATTTCTTTTGCAAGAAATTCCTTTTCTAAAAAGGTGGCATGTCGAAAAACAAACACCTTTTGTTCCTCGCTGTGGTAGAAAAGATATCCATGTGAATGTTTAGGATATCCCACAAACTTACAAAGAACTGACCGTGCCTCGAGTTTGTCCGGATTTTGCCTTTTGACATAGGCCGGGCAACCCTATATCTTAACTCGTTTAAGACATGGTCTCTTCCCACTCCATATCTCATATGGCGTGGTAGGTAAATATTTAGATGGAACTTGATTCAATAGGTATGCAGCTGTCTCAAGCGCATAACTCCAAAAGGAAATAGGTAACTCGGTGGTGCTCATCATAGAGCGCACCATATCCAATAGGGTGTGATTCTTCCGCTCCGATACACCGTTGTGCTGTGATGTATACGGAGGAGTAAGCTGAGAGAGAATCCCATTCTCTTTTAGATAGTCCAGGAAATCATTGCTCAAATATTCTCCTCCTCGAATAGATCGAAGGATTTTAATACTTTTACCCATTTGGTTTGAGAAATGAAGAAGGAGAGATCCCTATCCATATTCTTTGAATCTCTCAACTTCATGCTTATATTCTTTGAATTTCTCAAAAGCTTCAGACTTGTGTTTCAACAGGAACAAATGTCCGTATCTTGAGAGATCGTCAGTGAATGTAATGAAGTATGAGGAACCATTCCTGGCATGTGTAGACATGGGACCGCATACATCACTATGTATCAGTCCCAAGAGTTCCGTAACTCTTTCTCTGTGTCCAGTAAACGGAGTTTTGGTCATCTTTCTTTTGAGACATGAATGGCAAGTTTCATAAGATGATAATTCGAATGGATTCAAATAACCATCCTTATGTAACTTAGCTAGTCATGTCGCATTGATATGATCTAGTCTACAATGCCACAAGAAGGATTCGTTCATTTCTGAACTTTTCCTCTTGTGGGTGTTTTGTACGTTAAGAACTTTGGTTTGATTTAGAATGTATATGCCATTATTTAACGAGCCTGATCCAATCAACTTTTGATTCAGGAAGATGTTTGATTGGTAAGGTTTTGCATGTTCAAGTTTAGTTAATTACCGCAATCAAAACGGTTTCGCTTGTAGCTAGCCGGTTGAGTACGGGTCGTCCGTAGGGAGATGGGAATCTTTTTCTATGTGCTTTAACGAGTTAAGTCCAAAAGTCCAGATTTGTTTGTGATTAACTAAGTGTTAAAATGATATGTAAAGAGAGCTTGTTAGGGTTAGGATTAGGTTAGATTGAGTTAGTAGTCGCTCACTTCTTTCGTTGCCACTCTTAATATCGGTGTTACGGTAATCGGCAACAACGGGGATTAGCACGACTAGGAAGGAACTTGCGAGTATAAGCTAGGCTTTCCAACGCATAAGTTCTTCCTTTTGGTGCTGTAAGTGCACGGCGGCGCCCCGGCCGTCAATCCGACGCCGGAATGCGGAAGCGGTGAATAACTTAAATTTTGCGGACTTAGCAAACCGGCACCACCGCGCACTAAACACCCGGATCGTTACCATTAACAAGTCTAAGCTAACTAGAAGATGGAAAAGAGATATACCGACGATCCAAGTCCTCCGGTCTTCATCTCCACTCCGATCTCCTCGCGGGATCTCCGTCCGTCTCCTCCTCGTCGCCGGAAGTGCACCACGTTGCCTACATCGTTTACGGGCTCCCACCTCAATGCCGAGGCAACTCGGGCACGAAGCCGGCTACTCGACGTGCCCAAGATTCGCTGTAGAATGTGTAGTGAGCTATTGTCTCTTTTGGGGTTCATGGAGGTGCCATATGGTGGAGGGATGAAACAAGAACAATGTGTAGGAGCTAGTGGGTATTTTGGAGCATGATATGAACCAAAAATACCCACACCCAATTTTGGACAGCCCCTATAGGACTTGGCCGGCCACCACTAGAGAGGAATGGAGAGAATGAAATGGGAGAGGCCAATGAAAAAAAATGAAAGACCATCTCCATAATACAAGGGAGAGAGAGAGAAGGCTATCATGCAAAAGGAAATCATGAGAACCAATGATGACAAGGCAAAACCAATACTCAACTCAACCATCATCAACATGCATGATGGCTTCCAAAGTCATGCCATCATGACAAGAAGAAGTCAAGGTCAATGATGGTGCACATCATGAAAGCCATCATGATGCATCAAGATGCAAAAACCCCCTCCACAAATGCCTATTTGCAACAATGCAAATAAGCCCTCCTCCACCAATCTTCGGCCAATGAACGGAACAATGGAAATTGGCCGAAACGAAAAGCAAACTGGAAACTCCAGAAAACTGGTCCCGTAATAAATCACAGGAAAACCCCGATACTGTGCATACACACCCGCATCTGTATTTCGACCGAAATACAAATGCAATGAGACAAAATCTACACTGTACTATACTAGGATCCGGCTTATACCAAAGCCGGCTAGTAAAATCTGTTCGATCCTGATCCGTGCAATACTGCACGTATCTGATCGAACCCTGCCATATTACCATACGGCCTATAGTACAAACTGTCCGATCCTGATCCGTGCAATACCGCACGTATCTGATCCGACCTTGCCATATCTCCATACGGCCTCTACAACCTTTCGCCCGAAAGCTGAGTAACTGAATGTGGGGGACTCTAAAGACTCGTCAATACCTTGGTTGTGGATTTAACCACTAGCACGTCAGAGGTATAAGCCAATACGTGACGGGCTACCAGGTACTGACCAAATGGGACGTCGATGAGGAAGCTCACCCCGACACCCAACTGAGCCTGTCAGTGACAATATCCGTGCAGTCCGGTCCGTTCGTCTATGAGCATCGCATGGCGGGCCTAGGGGGTTGGTAAAAGTCAGACCCCCAAAAGCGGTACAAGTCGTGTCGGAGTGTAGCCCAGAACACCCTGAGATACTACTGGAATACCTACCAGTAAATCTCCTTGCCTTGGCCAAGGACTTTGTGTAATGGCTCTCCTAGACACAGCACGACCTCACCCCCAATACCGGGAGAGACGAACCCCTGAAGATACGCTCACTGCCTCTATGTGGCTCGGGACTGTACCCAACTAAAACCTGTTTGCACGACTCCTTTGAGCCGTGGTAGGGTAGTAATCAAAGTACAGTGGGAACTCACACGAGACAAATGACGATCCCCAGGTCGATGAACTAACCTGCACACATGTCACCAGGGAACTGCCATCTGACGTCTGGTATATGACCAACTAGCATGTTCCCGGCGAGTCCTGTCCGGTGTACTCATAACCCAATGAGCACCTGTATACATCTTAGGTGATCCAACTGACACCAGTGGCTTGTGAGACCGGCCACCGCCCCTCGTCGGGGTCTCGACTGTATACACTAGTCTACTAATGGAGTATCGATGCCCGGTCTCGAAACTCCCACGACTAGGGACCTTTTAAGGATATGCTTGTAGACCCCCAGCTCCCACTTATATGATCGCCCTCATACTGCTGGTGGTCAAGCAAGAATCCTAGGGGCTCTATCAACGTGTAATAGCGACTGGTCAGGTCACCTAAAACAGTACACGATGATAAAGGTAAACCAGATAGCATACTATCATCTCGAGTAAGACTGTCCTACCGGATAGGTCCTCCCTCAATCATTACAATCACGTACCTGTGACCTAATAATTGACTCTGAGGGCACTATCTCCAACAGGTGCTTGTCCGTCCGTTCTTGGCTCTTAGCCTTAACCTCCGGTTAATTCAACCACAACCGGTCTCACTACGGAATCACCGCTATCATGTAGGATAGGGTGCCGTAGGGAGCGGATTGTGGTTCAATTAACGGGAGTTCGATTTAAGATGTTAGGCAAGGAAAGAGTGAGAGAGATTTCCTTCTCTCAAACTTCCCTTATCCTACCCTAACAAGTATGGAAACTACTCACCCATTACAAGAAGAACGAAAAATAAAACAAAGGAGGAAGATAGAAAGAAAGAGATTAGAAGATAACAACTAGCTATTTGCGACCTCACCTTGGCAAGGATCAAACGTAAGCATCATGGTTGTTTAAGGATAAAGGAAAAGAGAATGAGAAAGAAACAACAATAAATAACAACAACTAAATTATCAATTGAAGATTACAAGCAATTAACATAACAAGAGCAAGACAAGTATAATAACAAAAAGAACTTCTTTATTCATCATTCTTCACTCACAAAAGCTCACTACAAGTTTTTAATGGAGAAGAGATGAGAAGAGGAAGAAGAACAACAAGTATTCTAAAACCTAAAATACAAGATTAAGCACCCTTGGCTTCACAAGGTTCTGGGCTATTTATAGGCTGGAAAATGAAAACCTAGGGCAACATTCAGAACTAAAATGGAATGACCAATCTGCCCCCAAAAACACTCCCTCTGAGGAGCCAGTACGGCCGCGTTTCCGCGGCCTAAGCATGCTAATGCCGTGGAAACGCGGCCGTTTAGAGGAGTTGGCTCCTTGGATTTTGTGTGCTGCCCTGGTCTTTTATGTCCTTCTGTCTGGTATATGTTGTTTCTGATAATCTCTTCACATTGCTTCCAGAATTTTGGTTGATCAAAAGGTGATTGGATGTGGATCTTTTTGTCATGATTTTCTCGAGCTCCGCATAGATTTCTTGGACTTGGTGTTGCCATTGTGCTTTGTGCATGAAGATGACAATCGATTTGCCATTTTGTCTCTTAACTGGTGTGTGGCAACATACGGATAGAGAGCGGAGACCCGTGTTTTATCTTTGGTTGGCAGGAATCCGGATTTTGTTGTGCTTTTCCATGAATTTCATCGTTTAGAGTCGAGAATCTGTATCCTGCAATTGACTGGCAAACATGGCTCAAGAGTACCTACCGATAAGCAATATGATAAAAATTGGGCGGTATAAAAATGCAAAAATCTGATATGAACAATGTTCATAATATTATCCTATACTACAAAATTATATCCTTCTTTACTTAATAAAGAAACTGATATAAGATTTCATATCAGGGTCGGTATGTAATAGCATTCGTTCAGAATCAATGTATTACCATTTGGTAATACAAGGTGATATTCGCCAACTGCTTTGGCTGCAACATTTGCACCATTCCCTACTAGTACAAAATGATCACCTATTCCCAGTTCTCTGCCTTTCCTTAGCCCATGTAACATATTACATATGTGGGATCCCGATCCAGTATCTAATACCCAGGACGTAGAGTGTACTGAGAAACAGTTCTGGGTGACTAACACACCCGAAGAAGATGCATCAACATGCTCATTCTTCGTTTGGGTGGCGTGGAAATCCGGATATTTTCCTATTTCCTGCTCGGAATTATAACAATTATAAGTTGGAGAGGAACCAACGTTTCCCTGCTCAGTATAACAAGCGGGTTCGGTCAATACACCCATATTATTATCTTGATTAAGGCCTGACATGGTCCCTACCTGGAGAGAGAGAGAATAAAATACTTAGCGTATGCTCTTGCAAGATTAGATTGATTTATTATCTTATCTAATCAGGATAGCTCCCACTGTTTTTATCAAATCTTCCTTCAAACCCTAAAAGGTAAGACTAGCCAGGATTAATTACACCTTATAAGTTTGCCAATCTTTCAGCCATGCCAGTGTTGGTACTTTGAGGGAGGTTCCCCGAGCTTTTGCACAGACCTAATTAAAATAAACCTCGTTTTCCCAAGGGCATAACCCCATTAACACCTTTCTAGACACCTACTTGATCGGCTAATTGTCAAGTGTAAAACTCTCCCAGGAGTAACTCTTACTCGCAGTGGGTATCGGGATCCAACTATCCCATAGAAGGTATGCAATCTCATTGCAAATTTCAACACTTGAAATTCTCGATAATACTTTTTCCCCTAACTTCCTATGACTTTGACAAAGGCCAACAAACTATAATATGCTAGTCAAGTTCAACCCGTCATTTCCTGATTGAATTAAACCCACCCGTACGACCCTTGACAAAGGCCAACAAGGTCGTACGACTACCCTAATTCAATCGCATCACATGCATAAACAGATAAGTACTAGTCAGCTACCGCACACTACGCCTTGACAAAGGCCAACAAACGCAGCACGAATACTAAATAGTCTTTATCTGAAATGACGGAGGGCTATGCAGGTTTTCAAGAAAACCATGAGCGTAATGAACTTGATATCATTGTAGAATCAAGTGATTTTTGAAAAGGAGTGAATTTTAGGCTTTTTACTAGTTTTTCTAAAGAGGTCACTCCCGGTGAAGGGATCTCGGCTCTTTCCTTATCGAATAAGGTGCATGATATTTCATAAATACCACTATGCAAAGAAAGAACTAAAAGAAGCAATCAAAAGACAAAACCGAGTGGGTTGTAGCATCTGCTAGTTTCGCTAAAGTGGTCACTCCCGGTGAAGGGATCTCGGCTCTTTCCACATCAAATGAGGTGTTGGATATTCTACAAGGAATACCGCTATGCAAAGCAAAAACTAGAGCTACCCTTTTTGAAAATATGATTCTATAACATCTTTTAGGTTTCTTTTCTTTCATTAATCTCATTAATGAAGTCCCATCAATTATGCTTCCTAAGCATCACAGAAGAAACAAAAATACAACATACGCTTATGCTATCCGCATTCGCCACAATGTCCCGTTATGCACCGTTGGGTTGCTTAACTAACGACATAGCGGGGCGGGACTAGCGCGGGTGCAAAACATAAGCAATGTTTATTATATATCATACATACAATAATAAAGCATTCGTCTCAAGCAAATAAAATGATCACATCACAGAATATCAGCAGCAGAAGATAACATATGAAATATTGGATATACTAGGAATTCAGTGTTTTAAATTAAGCCAGTATAAAACATGGATTCCACGGTCATGATGAATAGCCAAACCCACATCCCTAGACCCCTACGAGAGCAGCAAGCAACCCTACCAATTCTAGAGTTAGGAGACCCGGTCTTGACTCCTCGAGATGGTCTCCTACTGGACACTAGAACCCGGTTACTTGTGCTCCCCACCTTGGGTCTATCCTAATGCAGAAAAGTAAATATTATACAACAATGGTGACATCATCCTCAACCCGGAAGTGCCCCAATAAAAAAATATTACATACAATGAATTTTACATGAATGAAAATAAAAACTCCCATCTCACATAAAACCCCCGGCTATTCAAAACATGACGATCCAATATAACATATCATAGCAACACATAACATCACATGTCATCAACGTAAGTAAATATGTGTATCCCAATTGTCATTGACATATAGCAAAGAAAATGGCGATACACCATATATTACACTTACGGTCGCAGAAAAGAAAATGTCAAACTACAACATTTGGAATCCACAATCACTTTAGACATCATAAACCCGAAATATCACATACTTCGGATTTCATGCCTAACAGTATGAATTCCAAATATTGAATCACATTCCACAAATATCTAGACGACGTTAAACATTTCGATCGAATCAACAAACACCCAAAATTTCCCGAAAAGCTCAAAACTTGAGCGCAGTTTAAAAATACTCAGAACATGCCACAGTACCTATGAACCAACCGTAGAAGGGTCAACCCTTGCCTCACCAATGGCGCCGCGCAACTACCGCAAACCATAGGGTTTGGCGGCGTTTCTTACGGTCATAGAATCGAGTTAGGGTTTTGTTCTTCTAGAGGGTCCATCGAATCACTTGCATGATATTTGAATGTTCTTTAACTTGAAAAAATCCAACTCATGGAAAATTTCCAGTGAGGGTTAAAGTGGGTATTTGATATCCGTTCAAACTTTTTAACGCCGTCTAAAAAAACCCAAAATAAAGTTAGAATTACGACTACGAAACACTCCGAATTGCCTTCAAAGAAAGTTAACATCTCATGCAATTTCAGCAAAAACAAGCAACACCTGAAACACCAAAACCCAGAGACCAGAACACCAGACAAATACGAACCAGAATGGAGCAGAGGGGGCCGGCCAGGACGGAATTTATGGCCATGTCATCGGGTTAAAACCGGTGGAATTGGTTCGAATTTGTTCAGTGTTCATGTTACATCTCATATAACATTCTGCAGTTGCTTAAAAAAAATTTCGACGACTTAAAAATATTGACAGAAACTGGGTTTTAGCTTCGAGTGTTCCGGAGTTGTTTCGGTTTCGTAATTCTACAAACATCGTCTAAAACTCTAGCTTGGCTCTGATACCACTGTAGGATTGCTTGGCACGACAGTAAGGGTTCGGGAGGCATCGTCCATGCCATTTTCAAAATTTTGCCATGCTAAACAATCATAACCCTAGAATCATAACTAGAAATTTAGACAATACAACATTTAAACTACTTTACATCAAAGTGAATATGGAATACAACTTTGTAGACCGGTCCTTCACTTTAATAGCTCCGAGTGGTAGTCCCTTCGCTTCAAGTAGTGATCTTGCGGACTCTAGAATGGCTCCACAAGGTGAAAGGAACGAGCTTGCACGAATTTTTCGAGGACGAAGATGATCTACATCGAGGAGACACTAACCCAAGCTACTTCTTCTCTAATGTGGGATTAGTGAAGCTAACACCCTAAACTAAATGGCTAATCTAGTAGAGGATGATGAAGTAGGATTTTTCCTCACTTTAGAATTAATTTTCTCATTATTTTTATTCTCTTCTCAAAAACCTAGAGAGCTCTCTCATAAGCAAGATGAAGATGAAACAAATAATGGATGAGAGAGTGAATGACAACCATGGGTGAGAAATATCTCATATAACTCATGTAAAGACTTAACCATGAGTTTAGATAATGGTTAAGTTAATAAATATCTTAAGTAAAATAAAATTAGTGGACTAAGTCAATGCATCTACAAGCTTCCACAAGCTTCATGCCATGTGACCAATTTCCATCTAATTTGGATTTACTTTAAATAAATAAACCTCACATTATCATGAGTATGGTGTGAGTCTCATACACCCATGTAGTGTGTATCATCAAGCATGACATATAAAAGAAAACACAATTAATATATATCACATATATATTAAGTGTGCACATGTGAGAAAAAGAAATGCTTAAGTGAGCAAATATTAGTTAATATAAATTAATATATCAAATATATAATTGTACATTAAATCATTAAATCAACACTTGATCTAACAATCCGGCTATATCACATACAACCGACTAATATTATTTTATCAACTTATCGAATCAACACTTGATTCGATAACCCGGCTATATCATATATAACCGACCGATACGAATAAATCGCGAGAATAGAATACGGTATCATATACTCGTATTAATCTCGGTCCCGCACATATCACATATGTGCTCGTACGTCGTTTTTCCTGAGCCAGTAAAACCTCTGTGTAGGACTTTAAAGACTCGTCAATATGCCGGCAGTAGGTGATGATCATATCAAGCACCCACAAGCCGTCAGCGGTACTAGCTGGACGTAACGGCTACCCGGGTATTGAACGATCAGAAGATCAACGAGCAAGTCCTGTTCTAACTCCTGTAAAGCCTGTCAGTAACACTACCGTACAGTCCGGTCTCTTCTTCTGATATGTCGCATTTTTAGTTTAGGGGTGGTAAACGTCAGACCCCTGTAACCGATAAGTCATGTCGATGTGAGGCTCATAACGGGTCGAGAAACTACTGATAACACTTACCAGTAAATCTCCGTATCAGCCCTGGCCAGGGACTTCATGTTATGGCCAATCGAGTACAGCACAACATCAACCCCAAATACCGGGAGAGACGAATCCCCTCCTATCCCTCATTGCCTCCATGTGATTCGGGACTGTACCCAAAAGCCACTGTTTTGCACGTTTTTTTGAACGTGGTAAGGTGGAAATCAAAGCACAGTGGGAATCACACAAGACTCTATGACGATCCCGGGTCTACAGACTAACCTGTACTAGTGTCACTAGAGAACTGCTATCTGACGATAGGTATAATACCATCTAGGAGTTCTCGGCGAGTCTGTTTAGTGTACCCAGTCTCTACTGAGCACCCGTATACCATCTTTGATGTCAAACACCAATGGATGTGGGATCATACATCGCCCATCATATGGGTTAGGATGCGTATACGCTAGTCTACTCTGGAATATCGATGCCCTATCTCGATACACCCTCGATTAGGAACAATTATAGGATGTACTACCCTTGGCCCCATTAGTAGATCTTCATCATAGTCCTGGTAGTCAAGTACACATCCTAAGGGCTTTATGAACATGTGAGAGCAAGACAGTATCACAATACAAGTCAACATATTAAGTCAAAGAGCAACCAGATAGCATACTATCATGTCGAGCAAGAAAGTCCTCTCTATATATATCCAAGCATCCACTATAATATACATCACATGTACAATAATGGCCTCTAGAGCATACATATAACTAACACTTTGATGTCAAATACCAATGGATATAGGATCATACATCACCCATCATATGGGTCAAAAAGCGTATACGCTAGTCTACTCTGGAATATCGATGTCCGGTCTCGATACACTCTCGACTAGGAACAATTAAAAGATGTACTTGTGGATTACCCTGGCTTACTAGTATGATCTGCATCATAATCCTAATAGTCAAGTATACATCCTAAGGGCTTTACCAACATGTGAGAGCAAGACAACATCCTGATACTAGTCTACATGTTAAGATAAAGAGTAACCAGATAGCATACTATCATGTCGAGCAAGAAAGTACTCCCTATATATGTCCAAGCCTCCATTGTAATATACAGTCATGTACAATAATGGCCTCTAGGGCATACATACAACTAACAATCTCCCACTTGCACTAAGGCCAGTTGTTGTAGTATCTCATACCCAACGTCCCAAAAACTCTCAAACTGTATCTGGGGTTTTGGCCTCTGTGAGTGGATCCGCCGTATCATTCTTCCTATCAACTCTCCTTTCCACGATCGCCTGGAAATCAACCATCTCCCTGATCAGGTGAAACTGCCTAAGAATATGTCTGGATCACTGATGGGGCCGGGGTTCCTCGGACAAAGCCACAGCTCCATTGTCACCACAATGGTAGGAACCAAGTTCATTTCATGAACATCTATACCCAGACAACATCTTTGGTAGCATCTTTGGCAGCGATGTATTCATACTTTATTGTTGAGTCTGCCACGGTATCTAGCTTAGAACTCTTCCAACATACCGTCCCTCCACTGAGGGTAAAGACAAAACCCAAGACTGTCTTACAGTCGACCTTATCACTATAGAAGCTCGAATCGATAAAGAACTCCACTTGGAGTTCACCGTTACCATACACCAAGAACGTTTCTTTAGTCCTTCTTAAATACTTAAGAATGTTCTTCACTGCTGTCCAGTGATTCTCCCCAGGATCCGATTGATACCTTCTTACAATACTAAGTGCGTACGCTACATCCGGTCGGATACTTAATATCGCATACATGATAGAACCGACTGTCGAAGCATAGGGTATCCCTTGCATGCAAGCCCTCTCCAAATCAGTCTTGGGGACATCTCTTTGGAGAGAGTGATTCCTGAGATCGTGGGTAAATTCCCACGCTTGGAATCTTCCATACTAAACCTCTTTAGTATGGTGTCAATGTACCTGGATTGGGACAATCCCAACATCCGCTTAGATCTATCTCTATAGATCTTAATCCCCGGGATGTAGGAGGCATCACCTAGATCCTTCATGGAGAAACATTGTGATAAGAGAAACTTGATCGAGTGGAGCATAGGAACACCATTTCCTATCAAGAGTATGTCATCCATGTACAATATGAGGAGGACAACCATACTCTCTACAACCTTCTTGTATATACAAGGTTCATCTACCATTTTGATGAAGTCAAACTCTTTGACTACAACATCAAAACAGATGTTCCATCTCTGCGATGCCTGCTTTAATCCATATTTTGATTTAAGCAACTTGCACACCTTTCCGCTGCTCTCACTGTTTACGAAGCCCTCTGGCAGTGTCATGTACACACTCCCTTCTAAATCACCATTTAGAAAAGCGGTCTTGACGTCGATCTGCCAGATTTCGTAGTCATGGTATGCAGCAATGGCAAGTAGGATCCAGATGGACTTAAGCATAGCCACTGGATAAAAGGTTTCATCAAAATCCATACCTGGTTATTGAAAACAACCTTTTGCAACAAGTCTAGCTTTGAAAGTCTCAACTTTTCCATCTACACCAAAAATCTTCTCAAGATCCACTTGCTCCCGATGGGTTTTACCCCTTCAGGTGCAACAACCAAAGTCCCTACATTGTTGGTGTATATGGATTCTATCTCAGATCGCATAGCATCCAGCCATTTCACAGAGTCCCCACTTGTGATGGCCTGCTCGATACTAGTTGGGTCATCATCTTCCATGATCCAATCCTCGCTCCCACTGTCATTAAGAAAACCGTAGTATCTCTCAGGCGGATGAGAAACCCTACAAGATCTGCGGAGAGGCTAAGGTTCGTCGGCGACTATTGAATCCTCCGGTTCTACAAAATCATCAGCCGTCAGTTTGTCTAGCTGGAACTTCTTCCAGTTCTACCTCATGACCACTAATTTCTTCCATAAGAAATTCATTTTCTAAAAAGGTGACATGCTGAGAAACAAAACACCTTTTTCTCCACAGTGTGGTAAAAGATATACCCTCACGAATGTTTGGGATATCCAACAAACTTATACAGTACTGACCTTGCCTCGAGCTTGTTCGGATTTTTCTTTTCAACATAGGCCGGATAACCCCATATATTAACTCGTTTAAGAGATGGTCTCTTCCCATTCCATATCTTATATGGAGTGGTTGGCACTGATTTGGATGGAACTCTATTCAATAGGTATGCAGCTTCTCAAGCGTATAACCCCAAAAGGAAGTAGGTAACTCAGCGTTACTCATCATAGAGCGCACCATATCTAATAGGGTGCGATTCCTCCACCCCGATACACCGTTGTGTTGTGGTGTATACGGAGGAATAAGCTGAGAGAGAATACCATTCTCTTTTAAATAGTCCAGGAACTCTGTGCTTAAGTATTCTCCTCCCCGATCAGATCGAAGGATTTTAATACTTTTACCCGTTTGGTTTTCTACTTTGCACTTATATTCCTTGAATTTCTCAAAAGTTTCAGACTTGTATTTCAACAGGAACACATGTCTGAATCTTGAAAGATCATCGGTGAATGTAAGGAAGTACAAAGAACCATTCCTGGCATGTGTAGACATGGGACCGCATACATCACTATGTATCAGTCCCAAGAGTTCAGTAGCTCTTTCTCCGTGTCTAGTAAACGGAGTTTTGGTCATTTTACCTTTGAGACATGACTGGCAAGTTTCATATGTTGTAAATTCAAAATGATTCAAATATCTATCTTTATGCAACTTAGCTTAGTCGTGTCGCATTGATATGACCTTGTCTACAATACCACAAGAAGGAATCGTTCATTTCTAAACTTTTTCTTATGTGTGTGTTCTGTACGTTAAGAATTGTTTGATTTAGAACGTGTATGCCATTATATAACGTGCCTGATCCAATCAACTTTTGATTTAGGAAAATGTTCATAACATTATCCTGCAATACAAATTTATATCCTTCTTTACTTAATAAAGAAACTGATATAATATTGCATATCAGGTTCGGTATGTAATAACATTCGTTCAGAATTAATGTATTACCAGTTGGTAATACAAGGTGATATTCGCCAACTGCTTTGGCTGCAATATTTTCACCATTCCCTACTATTATAGAATGATCACCTATTTCCAGTTCTCTACCTTTCTTTAGCCCATGTAACATATTACATATATGGGATCTCGATCCGGTATCTAATACCCAGGACGTAGAGTGTACTGAAAAACAGTTCTCGATAACAAACACACCCGAAGAAGATGCTTCAACATGCACATTCCTCGTTTTGGTCGCGTGGGAATCCGGATATTCCTCTATTTCCTGCTCAGACTTATAACAATTATAAGATAGAGTGGAACCAACGTTCCTCAGCTCAGTATATCAAACGGGTTCGGTTAATACATCCATATCATTATCTTGATTAAGGCGTGATATGGTCGCTACCTGGAGAGAGAGAGAAGAAAACACTTTGCATATGCACTTGCAAGATTAGATTAGTTATTATTTTATCTAATCAGGATGGTTCCCACTGTTTTTATCAAATCTTCCTTCAAATCTTAAAAGGTAAGACTAGCCGGGATTAATTACACCCTACAAGTTTGTTGACCGTTCAGCCAGGCCAGTGTCGGTAATTTAAGGGAGGTTCCCCGTGCTTTCGCACGGACCTAATTAAAGTAAACCTCGTTTTCCTAGAGGTTTAACCCCGTTAACACCTTTCTAGACACCTAATTGGTTAGCTAATTGTAAAGTGCAAAACTCTCCCAGGAGCAACACTTACTCACAGTGGGTATCGGGATCCAACAATCTCATAGAAGGTATGCAATCTCATTGCAAATTTCAACACTTGAAATTCCCAATAATATTTTGCCCCTAACGTCCTATGACCTTGACAAAGGCGAACAAACCATAGGCCGCTAATACTCACACTATGTTTTCTAAGGCATCAAGCATGCAATTTTAAAAAATCTAGAGAGCAAAGCAACCCAAACCAAGGATCTAACTAGAGGATTAGGGTTAAGCTTACCATGTAAACAACTTTACACTAAGTGAAATGGGAATACAACCTTTGTAGACCGGTCCTTCGCTTCTAAAACTCCATGTAGTAGTCCCTTTTGCTCCATGTAGTGATGTCTCGGACTCTCCTTTGGCTCCACTAGCTGAAAGGAACGAGCTTACTCAAGGATCTTTGAGGCCGAAGGTGATCTACGTCGAAAAATCTCCAACTCAAGCTACCTCTTCACTAATTGATGAAATAGTGAAGAAACAACCTATACTAAATGGCTAGTTTGGTATAAATTGGTGAAGTAGGAATTTTGCTCACTTTAGAATAATTTTTTTCTCTTTCTTTTCTTTTCTCTCTCAAAGCTAGAAAGCAAAAAAATGGAGATGAAGAAAATGATCAAGTGATCCACTCATCAACCATAGGTGAGAAAATATCATATATAACTCATGTAGAGACTAAACCATGGCAAAATATAATGGTTAGGTTAATAAATATCTAAAGTAAAACTAAATTAGTGGACTAAGTCAATGGTTTCCACAAGCTTCAAGCCATGACTAATTTTCACCTAATTTTGATTTTCCCTTAATAATTAAAACCCCACATTATCTTAAGTATGGTATGAGTCTCATACACCCAAGTCCAATGTATCATCTAGCATGACACAAAATAAATACATTAATATATATCACATATATATTAAATGTATAAAGAGAAAACATTTTCTTAAGTGAGCTAATATTAGTTAATGTATATTAATATATCAAATATATAATTACACATTAAATTATTAAATCAACACTTGATTTAATAACCCGGTTGTATCGCATACAACCGACTAATATCATTTATATGCATATCACATATACATATAACATATCATTGAATCAACACTTAATTCAACAATCCGGTTATATCACATATAACCTATATCGCGAGATTAGAATACTGTATCACATACACGTATTAATCTCGGTCCCGCATATATCACATATGTGCCCTACTTCGTTTCGCATGAGCTAGGAAACCTCTGTGTAAGACTCTAATGACTCGTCAATACGCCGGCAGTAGGTGATGATCATATCAGTCACCCACAAGCCGTCAGCGGTACTAGCTGGACGTAACGGCTAACCGGGTATTGAGCGATCAGAAGATCAACAAGAAAGCTTGTCCATACTCCTGTGAATCCAACAACAACACTACCATACAGTCCGGTCTCCTTGTCTGATATGTCGCATATCTAGTCTAGGGGTGGTAAACGTCAGACCCTAGTAACTTGATAAGCCATGCCGATATGAGGCTCATAACGGGTCGAGAAACTACTGATAATACTTACCAGTAAATCTCAGTATCAACCCTGGCCAGGGACTTCCTGTTATATCCAATCAAGCACAGCGCAACATCAACCCCTAATACCGGGAGAGACGAATCCCCTCCTATCGCTCATTGCCTCCATGTGACTCAGGACTGTACCCAAAACCCACCTTTTTGCACGCTCTCTTCAATGTGGTAAGGTGGAAATCAAAGCACGGTAAGAATCACACAAGACTCTATGACGATCTCGGGTCTACAGACTAACCTGTACCAGTGTCACCAGAGAACTGCTATCTGACTTTAGGTATAATACCATCTAGGAGTTCTCTGCGATTCCTGTTCAGTGTACCCAGTCTCCACTGAGCACCCGTATACCATCTTTGAAGTCAAACACCAATGGATATGGGATCATCTATCGCCCATCATATGGGTCAAGAAGTGTATACGCTAGTCTTCTCTAGAATATCGATGCCCCGTCTCAATACACCCTTGACTCGGAACAATTAAAGGATGTACTTGTGGACTACCCTGGCTACACTAGTATGATCTGCATCATAATCCTGGTAGTCAAGTATACATTCTAAGGGCTTTACCAACATGTGAGAGCAAGACAACATCACGATACTAGTCTACATGTTAAGATAAAGATTAACCAGATAGCATACTAAAATGTCGAGCAAGAAAGTCCTCCCTATTTATGTCCAAACATCCATTGTAATATACAATCATGTACAGCAATGGCCTCTAGGGCATACATAAAACTAACATGAAGTTCATGGTATTATCATGTAGAAGTTAGGTTAAAGTTATATAACATGACGTTTAAGGTGAAAATTGTTTTTAATTATTAGTTTTCATGAATAATAAGTATGGTGTAGGAATATACATGAAGAAAATGTATGAAAGGTGGAATTTATAAGGTTTTTAAAGAAGATGTCGGTGTTAACTCCACTTCTGACATGTTTTATAAAAAGAGACGTTCTATGTAGAAATAGAAGAAGAGGGTGGGACTTACAAGCTAGAAAGAGTGAGAGAGGTAGAGGAAAAGGTGGTAGCCTTCGTGACGTCGTGGGGTCGCCGGAACTTGCATAGATTCTCGCCGGAAGTTGACCTTGGGCTAACTCCACTTCTACTCCACTTGTACTTAGAAAAAATTTGATAATTTCGGCTAGGGATTTCAGAATGAGGGGGGGCTAGGGTATGGGGTTGTATTTATAGTGTGGAATTAGAGTTTTGGAATTGAAAGAATGGATAAAAATGCATTTAAAATTGGATTAATTGGGAAATTGAATTCTCTGTTAAATTGCAGAGAAAACAAACAGTGCAGGGGTAATGAGGGTAGGGGAAAGGTCATGTGTACAAAGAACGAGCACCATTGCCCACGATTGGATCGTCGGCGCCGGCTCCAAGCCCCATCTTGCCGGCTAATTTGTTGAGGTGAACCGTTGGATCTTTCCCACGTGTCCATCTCAGTATAAATATTATTTTACACATGTTTATTTTCACATACTTTTTATTTTTACGTGTAGTGCACGTGTAAACTTTTGGGCTTCCAAAAAGTTTAAAAGAAAAAATCAGGAAAAATAATATGTGGCCGATGGGATTTGAACACGGGGGCTATATCACAGCAGTGCAAGGCTTTACCAATGAGCTACAAGTTATTTCTTACTATTCTTAAACAAGAATAACTTTTAAATTGTGCTCAGGCTAAGGAACTCCTTTCTGTACTTTAAGAACAAATTTTGTATTGAAAATTCAGGGTCGTTACATTCTACTCACCTTATAAAAATTTCGTCCTCGAAATTTATAAAAGGAAGTTGTAACAGATCCAAGAAAAATTTGATGACAGCGGTGGTGAAAGAACTACTGAAAGTGCATGAAAATGTTTGAAAGAACGAAAAGATGCAAGGGTTTTGAAACAAGAAGGATTACCAGTGTTACCTTGACCTATAGTTTCGGCTTCTACGGCCGCTAAAGTAATAGCTGACGCCGGGGTACATTCCTCCTAGATGGAGGCACATTCCTCGGTCCTTGGGGCATGTTTCTCATTGCTTGATGGAACTGACGAGGAGGCTATGCAGGAGGTCCACGAGGAGGTGGAGCTTGTAGGGATAAGCGAGGTGCAAGAGCCTGAATAGCTGGCCGCTGCGGAAAGGTGATAGCTGGTCTGGGAGCTAGATTTGGATTGAGTCTATGAGGACATGCTAAAATGTCGTGAGTGGATATGCCACAAACTAAGCACAGGCCGTTTGCATGCCTGCAGTCATACACCAGGTGTCCATTCCTCTTGCAGTAGAAGCAAAAGTCTGGACTTGGCCGATTAAATGTTACTACCGGTCTCCTGGGTGCAAAGGTTGGCATGGAAGAGGCTCATCCCGCCATCTGAGTGGCAGGGCGTTTCACACCGGCAGTCTGAGGTC
Source organism: Agapanthus africanus (assembly GCA_030015575.1). Classification (NCBI taxonomy): domain Eukaryota; kingdom Viridiplantae; phylum Streptophyta; class Magnoliopsida; order Asparagales; family Amaryllidaceae; genus Agapanthus; species Agapanthus africanus. The sequence goes on along the minus strand of JASDDO010000018.1, from coordinate 57,438,317 downwards.
TGCCTTTCTTCTTCACTACTGTCTTATAGCGTCGGGCAGCCTTCAGTGCAAGATCATAGGTTAAGAAATCCCCTGTATCTAGTGTAGCTTGGATCTCCGGGTCCAACCCTTGCTAAAATCTGCTTGCCCTGATCTCAGCAGTCGGGATAAGGTGTGTCGCGAACCTTCTAAGCATAGTAAACTCAGCATCGTATTCATCCATAGATTTGTTCCATATCGAACCTAGCTGCAAATGGATGAACTGTTGTTCCATGTCGAAACGGGCAGTCTCGGGGAAATCTTTCGCGTTGAACATATCGCGAAATGTCTTCCATTCGATCGGTTGGGCTAGTCGGCTTTCTTCAGTCTTCCACCAGACTCTGGCGTTGTCAGTTAGTTGCAGCTTTGCAACTCTCAACCAAGCAATCTTTGGCACTTGTGCTGCTGCAAGGTCATCTTCAATGGACTGATCACATTCCTTTGCCTCTAGTGGACTCTCTTTCCCAGAAAAGTGCTTAGGGTGCAATGTCCGGAATTTCTTGACTCCAGGTGCCTCGGTCTCTGGGCGGTGCAAGAGGATAGCAGTCTGCTGCTGCTGACCCTCCAAGAGGCTCTTTATCGTCTCAAGCAATACCGTTTGCTCATTGATGAGAGCTGCAACTGTAGGTGGTTGTGGTAGAGTAGGAGGTGGAGTGTTTCCATTAACGTTCATGTTTGTGTTGTTGGGAGAATCCATAACCTTGATAGAAAAGAAAGGGCTAGGATAGATTCAAGGAATTTGAAATGTAAAGGACGTATAGTTGCTGATTCTTATAATTCTTGTGATATATTACTTAGGATTCCATGCAGAACTGACCTGCATTGGGCCGCCAACAAAACCCATCACGCCCCACTTCCCAGTGTAAGGGGACGTAGGCGTGGCGGGCACACAACGTATTTACTTAGAAGTAAATACGTTAAATGTAAATAAGCAATATAAATGAATACACAAGAATAACAAGAGATGCAATAATAAAAAAGCAACTTTTATTAACAGGATTCCAAACCCTAAGCCCGATATGCGGTACTCTTAGACAAAGAGACCAGACTGTACGGTAATTTCACTGATAGAATTTGCAGGATTCAGATGAGCTTGCTCGTTGACCTTCTTTCGTTCATTACCTGGGTAGCCGTTACATGCAGCTAGTACCACCGACATGCTTGTGGGTAATGGATATGATCCTAACTTACTACCAGCGTATTGTCGAGTCTTTAAAGTCCCACATAGAGCTTTCCTAGCATATGCGAAATGATGTAGGGCACGTATAAGGATACGTGCAGGAGTTCGATTAAACACATGTATTTGATACACATATTTTGTTTGGGTGTTTATTGATATTAGCCGGTATATATATGATGTAGCCGGATTATTAAATCAAGTGTTGATTTAATAATTAAATGTATATTTATATATTTATATATTTATATATTAACTAATATCATGCTCACTTGATTAATTTCTTCTCTTTAATTAATATTTATATTTGATATAAAATGAGACATGTATGTTGATACATGTATAATGGGTGTATAAGAATTATATGAAAGAAATGAGAATAAGTCATGGCTGTAGAATTCATGAGATAATTCTTTTTAATGACTCATTTGTGTGAGTCGTTATTTGTTTTATGAGTCATTCTTGTTTCTAGTTAAAAAGGTTTTTCATGCTTATCTTCTACACACTCTCATCTCCTCCATACTTCTTCTTCCTCCTCTTGATTTTTCTTCAAGTGAGGAACGGAAAAGAAAAGAGAAAAATTAAATGAGCTAATTATTCTACATCTCCTACTAATCATTCTTAGCAAGTTTAATTAGTGGGTTGCTTCATTTTGATGAGATCAATTTGAAGCTAAAGCTTGTGTTGGAGTTATCTCAAGATAGATCATCTTCGGCGAGAAGAACATCGAGCAAGCTTGTTCCGGGCTTCGTGGAGACTAGCTAGAGTCCAAGAGAGGTGGCTAACACGCTACAAAGGTTGTAGCCCTCTAAACTTTAGTTTCTGGCTTACTAGTTTAGATGCAAGTTTAGCTTTTTGGTTTGATTCTTGGTTTGGGTTTGCTATAGCTCTCTAGATTTTTTAAATTACCACTTCTGCCGTGCTTTAAACCCTACTAGAGGTGCCTAAAAACCCAACAGGTTGAAATGAGCTTTCCCGTTGACCTTCTTTCGTTCAATACCTGGGTAGCCGTTACGTGCAGCTAGTACCGCTGACGTGCTTATAGGCTATTGATATGATCCTAACCTACTGCCAGCGTATTGTCGAGTCTTTAAAGTCCCACATAGAGCTTTCTCAGCACATGCGAAATGATGTAGGGCACGTATAAGGATACATGCAGGAGTTCGATTAAACACGTGTATTTGATACACGTATTTTATTCGGGTGTTTATTTATATTAGCCGGTATATATATGATGTAACCGGATTATTAAATCAAGTGTTGATTTAATAATTAAATGTATATTTATATATAGATATATTTATATATTAACTAATATCATGCTCATTTAATTATTTTCTTCTCTTTAATTAATATTTAAATTTGATATAAATAATGAGACATGTATGTTGATACATTGTTCACCACAGAAAACTGCATTTTCATACCTCTCATTCGTTATCTGTTTTGCTATATATCGGTGCTATTAATCCGTGTCTGCTCAGTAATTACAGTTTACAGGTATTCGTGATACAACACTGAAAACATACTCAGATCATGGATATAACATTTGGGAGCCGACACTGCAAGCAAACCAGAAAACTGACCGATATCCCGAGAGCACTTTTTGAAATAATGCATGTATACACATTTTTGTATACAAATGGTCCAACACACAAGTGTGCACATGCCATGGACCATGGTGGGCTGCCTTGGCATCATGAGTTGAGCAAGTGGGCATGTATGGTGTGATGGGCATTGATTGGTGCAATAAATGCAAAAAAACTTTGATGTGAGTTAAAGCAACCTTGTTTCCCTCCAAGCCCTGAGCGCACCCAAAGCCTTTACTGACCAAGAAAACAACATCAGAGTGATGTGGGGGACAAAACAAGCCAACACAAAGAACGAGCCTAGGAGCTCGGATTTGGGCCGAGATCAAGACCTATGTGGCCGGCCCCATCTGCCCCAAATGCCCCCAGTTTCTCACAGCCCCTTCTCTGATGCCACCTCATCATGTTTTTATTGTTTGTTTAATTTTCTTTTGAGCCTATAAATAGCATATCTATGGCAAGGGCAAGCCTCTCTCACATATTCTCTCATTCTACATGTATATTTCTTAGTTTCTTTCTTTTTGGTTTTGCTTGAGGGTGAGTGATCTTCATTTGGTTACTTCTTCTTCTTCCCTCTTGAAGCTCTCTTTGGAGAGCTTCATTAAGGAGGTTGAACAAGCTACCATAATCTTGTATCTCAATTCTTCAAGTGATTAATAAATTGGTGCTTTCTTTTTATACTTGCTTTCTTTACTTGCTTTTTATTCATGCTTAACTAGTTCTTTATTTGGTTGCGGTGTGGGTGAGGAAGTGAGATGAAAGGCTTTGCCTCCTCCACCTCTTGTTTATGTTTCGTGTGCTTAACTTTTGATTCTAACTTGAATATTGTTTATGCATTGATATGATACGGTATTTTGACATATGGTTACTTGTAACCTCCTCATATACCGTATTCATTCCCTTTCCCCATTTTCAATGTTTAAGTTAAAATCTATTTAGTGTTAAGTTTGCTAAGCTTGGATATCGTATCTTGTGATTGAGGACGTGACAAATCTCTTAATTTCATATACGATATACCATCACAACTTCTTAGCAAACTCAACAATAATATCATTTTCTAAACCACTTTGTGTTTTTGTTGCTGCGGTATGCTTGCTAACCCTTGTGCTTAGTGTTGATACCCCAAGCGCGGACATACAAACGGTAAGTGACCAAAAGGACTCGTTTTGTGCTTTGCGGCGAACATCGGACTTTGACGGTTTGTGCTCCACAACCACGTTGACAAGTCTTGCTTCAAGCCAGGATCAAGGTAAGGCTGGACAACTCGTAATCAAGGGAGGGGAGAGGTAAACGTCGCGATTCGAGCTCTCAAGCCAAGCCACAACCATTCTTCTCTTACTTATTTATCTTGCTTTTCTTTATTTCCGTATTCTTTTATATTATTTTGTGACAACCCCCAATTCATTAATTTGTTAACCTAAAACAACAATACCCAATACACAATTCCCTACGGATCAACCCGTACTTGCCGGCTCGCTACAACGCGTCGTGTGCTTGCAGTTTATAAATAGTAAAACGAGAACTATCTCGCGTGCGCATTCCGTTTCCTTCAATTTCATATCCGTTTCCATAACATACGCGTTTGCGCGCGCGGGTGAATTCCCAACAAGTTTTTGGTGCCGTTGCCGGGGAGTTGTAGTCATTAGGTATTGTTATTTCTGGTTCTACTAACAAAACTAATTTCTAACTCAAATATTTTTCAAAACTAACTCTAACTAGATTCTTTCATTTTTGTTCTCTGTTGTTTATACCTGCTATCACCTTGAGCCTCAATTAAAAAATCAAGTAAGACCATAAGAATACTTAGCTAGCCTAGAGATCACTCCAAAAATTTCAGCACTTAACCACTATAAAAACCGGCGACATCCAAGGTAATTCCGAGCTCGCCGACCTTCTTGTAGAGGTTTTATTTTTTATTTTTTGATGACTTCCAGTGATGTGTTGGTACTCCTTTAATCTTGTTTGATTTTTCTAATTTTGAGTGTGCAGGAATTGGGGCACACGTATCGCTTTTTGACACTAAATATCGTATTTTCCGACATTTTAGGTTTTTCACGGAATTACGACCAGCGATCGTGCGGAGCGAAGTTCAAATTCAATTTCAAGACGTTAGCAAGGTACAGTGCCAAAGATCCGGGTAGTTTGACCCGCGCAAGCGAACATTCAACGACTCAGATCAATTCAAGGGGATTTTCTTAAACCAAATCATATCGGTACGTATTTTCTAACACCTTTGCTCGAATCCGACTCAATCCAATTTTCTATCTTTTGCAGGATTCTTCGCACAATTTTGCAGCCAAATTGAACAAGAGAACTAACCGTATTTTTTGCAGCGCTTAACAAAAATTGAAAAAGAATTGCTTTAATTGATTGATTTTCTTAAATTCTGTTATTGATTGCTCATTGCATTTTAATACGGAATTGAGGGCACAAAGACCCAAACAAGATATGGTAAAGGATTTCATCACCTTTTCTCCGTAGCCTGCAAATCACAAAACAACATTTTTTGCATATCCCAAATAATTTAAAATCAACTAGAACTTTGACTCTAAGGACTTCGCGCTTATTAGGAGGAGTTAACTGTATTTAGAACTTTGCTTAACGGTATATCGTTCACGAGGTGTCTAGGCAAGTGTTCACGGCGCAACCGCCAAAAGAGAAAGGGTTATTTAATTAAGGACCTTCGCAAAAGCGTTGGAAAACCTCCCCTTCTCTCTTGCACTTACCTGGCCTCGTGATCAGTATATCTTGAGCCTATTTCTCGAAACCGTTTTACTTCGTCAATCAGGATCTTGAGCAGGTCTAGTTGACTAGCATAACATAAACTGCTACGGGTATTCTTTATTTTTATGATATTTGTGCATCTTGTTAATATGGGTGATACACAATACAATTCTATTTTTCACGATTCGTATTCTTTTGTTTATACTCAATCCCAATTGATTTGTATAAATTGCCAAAATCCTTCCCACATTCATGATATTTGTCCTTTTCTAGAGGGTGACCAACCGTTCCAATTTGTTGATAACGGTCACCCACTTAACACTCCTGAACCCAGCCCCACTTCAACCATAGACCAAATGATTGAAGGTTTAGAGAAAGAGGTCGACAGAATGACTGCTCTAGCATCACCACCATCACAACCCCTCCAATCTGAAATAACTGAACCATCATTAGGGAGTGACGGTAAGATAGATGCTAGGTTGACCACTTTTGAAAAGGGTATTGAAGTAATGACTGCGGTCGAGAACCAATCAGCTGTGACGCTCGCCCTGTTTTTACAGCAATCTGAGCAATTATTTGTTGCTCAAGCTCAATCTTTGGCTAGAATCGATGAACAAACGAAACATTTAGCTGAGAGGATTCTAGGGAGTGAGTACAGTCAATCGGAACCCCATAGTGTCAATGTCTGTCATTTAGGAAGTCATCCGAGTGAGATAAATGATCAAACGAATTTTGATGATTTCATAGATGATGATACAAATGAATTGACTGAGTGTTCGCAGGACACACAAGCAAAGCCCTTAAGTCAGTCCACCATTAGCCTTCAAGTATCCACTGAACCTCTTATCACTTGTGATCTAGAGATTAATTTAACTGAAATAATACCTGATGAGGAAATTCTTGAACCGACTGATTTTTGCTTTCCAATTTTAGATGAGGGAGCTTGTGAATTTAACGGGTATGGTTGGGATAGATTAGAAGAAATCAATGATCAGGAACCCACAATTTTTGTATCACCTGTTGATATGGTTTTGGAAGAACGTTAGTGTGGGAACCTACTTTTTTAAATGATATGAACCTACCCATTTTTGAATGTGATGAGGAGGAAATCTTTTTGGGAGAGAGTGTAAATAATGAGAGTAGGATTGTGAAAAATAATAGGGAGGAAGACGGTGTTGAAAATTATTCTTTTATACAGAGTTTTGAGGAAATTTTTGCTGATGAACTTGATATTCTTGGTGAGTTTGGGTCAAGATCATTTTGGGATCATCCTTTGAACCTTTCTTTTTCAGAACTTTTTGCGGATGAATTCCAGTTCTTACACGAACCTGACTTCGAAACTCAACACATACTTATTGAAAATTCAATTCATTCAGAAAACAATGCTTTGACCGCTTCAAAACTTCATTTTCACCTTCGACATTTTTTGCTCCCTACTTTTACACACCCATACCCTTTACTAACATTTAACCATGTTTTGTATATTCTCTTCTTCTTTTTATTATACCTATTCTTTTGCCAGCCATGGCACTATATTGACAAAAATTTTGAATGGCTAGTATTAATTTCTGTACTAACCCAATCGTTTAACATGTAAATGTTGTAATTAGTCTTAGGTTTTTCTTTTACTGTGAATAAAAGTCTTACACCGATGTCTAAGTCTAGCTACCGGAGACTGGGGCAACGATGACGACATCGTAAAACTCAAGTTTGGGGGTGAGCACTCCGTTTATTTTGCTGCATCATATGTATATTCTGCATTGCATACATATTAAAAAACCATAAAAATTGAAAAAAAAATTCCGAAAAATATAAAAACTTTGTCGTCAAGTTAGCTAATAGGGTAACGTAGTTTTTATTCCGAAAATTTAGTTGATACGTTAGAAATAACTAAATCATAGGCTTAGGAATTGAAAACCCTAAAAATATCCCTCTTTTTATTTTAACTTGGTAAATATACGTCCTTACAGTTTTTTTTAGAAATAGGTAATCTTGAGTTCAGTTCTTTAGTAAAGTCAAGATGAAGGGAAAGTATTGAAGTTTTACTGAAAGATAAGTCTGAAAAATAGTTTCTATTCTTATGTCCAAATTTAGAAAATATATACCCTACAAAATGCACATACACGCACCTTGAAACTTGGGACAGTAGAGGATACCTAGAAATACTCTGAAAACCTAGTATGAAAAAAAAATGGTATTTAAAGCTAAACACCATAAGAGTATCATTGAAAAATATATCCGGTCTTGAAAAGAAAAAGAAAAATAAAAGAAAAAAATAAATGAAGTCAAGACCTGGAAACTGCTATTTACGCTTTAAGCTCATACATTTAGTAATCGGCTGTTAGTGCCTCAAGAAGCATTAATGATCGCATGAAATGTGTGTAAGAAAAACCGTCCATCCATTAATGAAAATAAGTAGTATTAGGTATTAAGGCAATGGTACTATAGCTTGAATTGAATTCTCGAGTGTAGGGGTGCAAAATTTGTTGGAGATAGTGCCCTCAGAGTCAATTATTGGATCACAGGCACGTGATTGCAATGATTGAGGGGAGGACCTGTCCCAGTAGGACAGTCTTACTCGAGATGATAGTATGCTATCTGTTTTATCTTTATCATCGTGTACTGCTTTAGGTGACCTTACGAGTCGCTATTACACGTTGATAGAGCCCCTAGGATTCTTGCTTGACTACCAGCAGTATGAGGGCGATCATATACGTGAGAGCTGGAGTCTATAAGCACATCCTTAAAAGGTCCCTAGACGTGGGAGTTTTGAGACAGGGCATCGATACTCCGGAGTAGACTAGTGTATACAGTCGAGACCCCGACGAGGGGCGGTGGCTGGTGTCACAAGCCACTGGTGTCAGTTGGTTCACCTAAGATGTATACAGGTGCTCATTAGGTTATGAGTACACCGGACAGGACTCGCCGGGAACCTGCTAGTTGGGATTATACCTCATGTCAGATAGCAGTTCCCTGGTGACATGTGTACAGGTTAGTTCATCGACCTGAGATCGTCATTTGTCTCTTGTGAGTTCCCACTGTACTTTGATTACTACCCTACCATGGCTCAAAGGAGTCGTGCAAACAGGTTTTAGTTGGGTACAGTCCCGAGCCACATGGAGGCAGTAACCGGATCTGCAGGGGTTCGTCTCTCCCGGTATTGGGGGTGAGGTCGTGCTGTGTCTAGGAGAGCCAGAACATGAAAAGTCCTTGGCCAAGGCAGGAGATTTGCTGGTAGGTATTCCAGTAGTATCTTAGGGTGTTCTGGGCTACACTCCGACACGACTTGTACCGCTTTTGGGGGTCTGACTTTTACCAACCCCCTAGGCCCACCATGCGATACTCATAGACGAACGGACCGGACTGTACGGATATTGTCACTGACAGGCTCAGTAGGGTGTCAGGATGAGTGCGCTCATCGACGTCCCTTTTGGTCAATACCTGGTAGCCCGTCACGTATTGGCTTATACCTCTGACGTGCTAGTGGTTAAATCCACAGCCATAGTATTGACGAGTCTTTAGAGTCCACCACACTCAGTTACTCAGGTTTCGGACGAAACGCTGTAGAGGCCGTATGGAGATATGGCAGGGTTCGATCAGATACGTGCGGTATTGCACGGATCGTGATCGGACGGTTTTTACTAGCCGGCTTTGGCTTAAGCCGGATCCTAGTATAAGATAGTGTAGTTTTGTCTCTTTGCATTTGTGTTCAGTGGGAATACAAATGCGGGTGTGTATATGCAGTCGCGGGGTTTTCCTGTAATTTATTACGGGATCGGTTTTCTGAAGTTGCCAGTTTGCATTCCATTCCGGCCGGTTTTCCGTTGTTCCTTCACGGCCGAACTTTTTGATGGAGGGGGTTAATTGCAAGTTTGCAATTAACTTATTTGATGAGGGGTTTCATGCATATTGAGGGCTTCTTGATGGTTCTTTCATCATTAGATGCTTTTTGCATCACTTGACTTGTTTGAATGAGATGAGAGTTAAAAAGACTTTGAGGTGACTATATTCTTATGCTTATCTCTCATTTCCTTTTTGATTAATTGGATTCTCCACCCATTTAGAGAGGGGCCGGCCATTCCTTAAGTGAGCATGGGAGAGTTTTCATTTTAGATGGGTAGCATTATTCTTCATCTCATTCCTCTTGCTAGAAAATTGAAAGCACCAATTTTCTTTAATCTCTTCCTCCACCCTCCATGGCAATTTCACATACCCCAAAAGAGACAAAGATTCTACACTATTCTATAGCACATCTTGGACGCGTCGGCTAGCCAACTTCGCGCCCGAGTTGCCTCGGTCCAGAGATGGGAGCCCGTAAAAGATTCCGGCTACATGGTGCCCTTTCCGACGAGGAGGTGATGGACGGAGTTTCCGCGGGAGATCGGAGTGGAGGCGAAGACCGAAGGACACAGATCGCTTGGTATACTTCTCTACCCGTATTTTACTTTGCTAGTTGCTAGGTTAATGGCCCGATCCGGGTGAAAAGTGCGCGGTGGTGCCGGTTGCAAGTTTTGCAAAGTTTTTGTTTCCGCGTTTCCGGCGTCGGATAGACGGCCGGGGTGCCGCCGCGGACTTACATTGGTATCAGAGACACGCCATTAACCTTGCCTAGCTTGCTCTAGTATGTTTAGAACTCGATCGAATAAAAATCCCCAAAAACCGTATTTTCCAATGCTTCATGTTTCTGTCGAAATTTTTTCTGCTCCAAAAATTTTTCAGGTCATTGCAGAAACACAAGCAGGAAATTCTAAGAATTCTGGTAAAATTTGATGCAGTGATCGTTTAGTACGGCCGCGGAAACGCGGCCAAACCCCTGGCTTGGCCGCGGTTCCGCGGTGGGAAAGTGTCTTCATTGCACAAAATTTTTCCAGTGGGCTTTTGAATAGAAAATAGGGGTTTTGGGATATTATTTTTGGGCCCAGATTTTCTGTAAGTGCTACAGTACTGCTTGGGGCCCACTTGATAAAATTTGTTCGATCGGATATTTTAAACATGCTAGTTCACAGTATTTACATTATATCTGCGACCGTGAATGTCACTCGATCGGTAAATCCAGTCTATCTGCTATAGCCCTTTTAGACGGATTTACGACCGTGACATTCACGTTGATGTTCTGTGTTGTGCTGTGTTGTTGCGGATTGGTCGTGGGGGATAGCCTGGATGCAATGGTAGTACAATTTTTGTTTTATATGTACATTTGACATTGCGGGGCGAGCGTCCGACATGTGGATTGCCGTCACTGCCTGTTTGTATTATTCTTTTGGGGCACGACCAGGTTGCGGTCGATGTACCCGTTGTATGTATATTTTACTTTCTGTACTAGGATTACCCCGCGGAGGGGTGCACGGATAGCCGGGTTCTAGAGGGCAACGAGCCCGCATCTCATGGCATTGAGACGGAGGGGGCTTTACTCTAGAATTGGCAGGCTATTCGCCGCACTCGTATGGGGTACAGGTTGACCCAGGAGGGGTGCCCAAGTTACCAGATTCCGTGAAGTGCTGGGTGGTCCATTCACGTTGCTGAAGGGGGCTGCCTCGCTTCAGGTTTTGGCGGGTAACTTGCCGCGCCCGTAGGGGTCTAGGATTTCATTGCACAGGCTATCCACACGACCAGAGGAACGTCGGGTTTCAGCGGCTCTGTGAAACCCGGGGATCCCAGATATCTGTATTGTTCTGTAATGCTGTACATTTCTGTGCTGTTGCATTTTATCACGCCTTGAGCGAAAAATATATATATTATATATATACTAGTAGATGTTGTATATGTTTTGCATCCGCGCTAGTCTTGTCCCCGCTCTGTCGTTAGTTAGCTAACCTAACGGGTAATGACGGGACCCAGTGGCGAATGCGGATGGCATATACGTACGTCAGTGTATTTTCGTTCTTTGTGGTGTGATCAATTGATGGGACTGCGTTGATTCGGATCAATGCAAGATAAACAAACCTATTCTGATGTTGTTGGAACACTTTTTCAAAAAGCTGTTATTGCAAGGGCGTTCTCTTTTGTTTTGCATCGTGGTATTCAGTTGGAATATCCTGCTCCTCAGTCGACGAGGCAAGGGCCGAGATCCCTTCACCGGGAGTGACCCCTTGGACAGAAGTTTGCGTCAGGACAATAACTTCACTATAGCCGATTGCTTTTGCTATGCATCGTGGTATTCAGTTGGAATATCCTGCACCTCATTCTACGGGGAAAGAGCCGAGATCCCTTCACCGGGAGTGACCTCTTTAGCAAAGGTTTTCGTCACTATATTTTTATAAAGCTATCAGTTCCTTCAACGATATCAAGTTCATTACGTTAAAGGTTTTCGCCAGAAACCATTCGTAGCCCTCCGTCGTTTCATATGGATAGTCAATAGTATTCAAGCTGTGTATGTTGGCCAAAGTCAAGGCACAGTGTTTGGTAGCTGTTGGGTATTCATATGCAGCATAAATAGATGCGTTGGTTTGGGACAGTCGTATAGCCTTGTTGGCCAAAGTCAAGGGCTTGTACGGGTGGGTTCAAATTAACCTAGATAATGACGGGTAGAACTTGACATGTGACTTATGATATGTTGGCCAAAGTCAAGGTCATAAGAGCATGGGGAAAAAATCCACATCGGGAGTTTCAAAAGAACTGAAACTTGCCAGATATGCGCATACCTTCTGGAGTGTGATAGCGTGAGCGGATTCCGTCATGTTATCATGCGATGATAGTTGGATCCCGATTTCTACTGTTGAGTTGGTTTACTTCTCGGGTGATCCCGGCTAATTCTTCTTTCAGGTTTGGGGAAGAATTTGACATTACAGTGGGAGGTTTCCAGATTAGATAAAGTGATAACCATTCTGATCTAGGTTAGAGTGCACGCTGAGTGTTTCTTTTCTCTCTCTCTTTGGCAGCGACCATTGACCCGACCCTAGACTATGACTCAGTGACCAAGTTGACCGAACCTTCTTAACACTGGCTTTTGGATTGTCAGAGTTGCAGACCTCTTTGCCACTCCTACTTTTACCCTTTTCTCCGGGATACCCCGTATTACTACGAACGTCCACTTCCATTGGACAAAACCATCATATGGTTATATACGAACTCGAAGGACTTCGAGGATAGTTTCAGGTTCTGAAGAAAACGGATAGGACTATTCAGTTGTCTTTTCCTTTTACCTTCTCTCAGGTTGCGAGTACTCCTTGGTTTAGGAGATAGTACACCTATTACGCAAATTGGATAGTCTTCTTCCAGACCTTAGGCTGGTGCCGACCGGTAGAGAATGAAGAAAGCCAATTAGCCTAAACGGTGTACAGAAGGTATTAAGTTCAGACAAAGCAAGGGATTAGTAAGAGGGCAAAGTAAATTGCGACTGATATTCACGACCAAACCAAGTATTTCTTCGCCAATCCTAAATCACCTTTGTATTTCTCCAGGACACTCCGTATCACTACGAAGATCCCAAGTTTATTGGATAATCCATCGTATGGTTATATACGAACTCGAAAGGAACTTGTTCCAGTTCGGAGATGGATCCTGGTTCAGGAGAAATAGGAATTAAGTTCATTCGGTTGTCTTTTATCCTCACCTTCTCTCGCATTGCGAGTGCTCCTAGGATTAGGACAGTACACCCATTATGCTTATTGGATAGTCTTCTTCCAAACCATAGGCTGGTGCCGAACGGTAGGGAAGGAAGAAAACCATTTGGCCTAAAGGGGTGTACAGAAGGTAATGACTAAAGACATATAAAGGGATTTGGAGAGGTGGCAAAGAATTATACGGTTACAGTCGTGAATCTGCATAATGGAAGAGGCATTACTATGAATACCAGGATACCCCAACGAAACATTTTAATGTTTCAGTTTCACTGTGTACTGTTAAAAGAAAACTGATTTCCCAATTAGACACTTGCTTCAGGGTATGTATTTACCAGGTTGGATTCTCACATCTGTATGGTTTTACAGATGATGAGTGGGAGTAAGTTATTGGGAATTAGGTGGCCCTCCTCATTATATCGGGATTCGTTGTAATTGGTGATATTTGAGGAAGTCGCCCGGGTTGTTTGCCTGTCGGCAAATATTTGGTTTTGAATATCCGTTGTTGTGCACCAATTTCAAATTGATATATCTGTACGTCTATTTTTATAGAATGAGATATACTTTTTTGAAATTATGTCTATGACATTTACCTATATCAGTGGATGGTTAGGTAAGGAGCATTGAACAGCGGTGTAATTCTTCTTAACCATAAGTACAGTTTTCAACCTACGACACACAGTGAATGAGTTGTAAGACTCAGGGGACTTATACAGAGTATTGTATATTGTCCAGTGTCCATTAGGACAGAGGGGTTGGTCCTCATACTATATTCTGTTTACTTTTAACTTCTCTAGTTCTTAGACATGTGTTTCGTAGAAACACAGGGTCTAAGTTTTGAGGAGTTATAGGTATAAGAATAAAGTAGAGAACCAGGTATTGCAAGTATCGGGATTCTTCAAGGTAATCGAAGATGTAGATACTTGTGTATGGTATTCAGTTGATAGTAATGTTTAAGAGATCTAGCTTCTCTTTCAGGTTACTCATAATTGGAAGTATTCCTAAGTTGAGTAATGCTGATCGGCCTCTCTCCATTTACTTGACATGCACTGGAGACAGCTGCATGATTTGAATATGGTTCAATTAAATCAGTGCCTCTGTTTCTATATTGGATATAGAACAGTTCATATCTTGATATTGTTAAGATACGGGGAGTTGTCCGGCTTATGCTTAAAACCAGACTCCGGATAACTCAAGGCACGTTTCTATAATGGCTGTTTGTGGGTTGACCCGGGCTATGACGAGGGTTGACATTCTACCATCTGGAAGATCAATAGTGATATTGTTCTTGACTCGCCACAGTTTTAATAAAAATGGACTTTTTCAGAAAACAGTAGTGGGAGTATGGTAGAACTGGAAGTAATTCCAGAACCGCAAACGATTACTGAAGATTTGATAAAGAACCTAAAGATTCTATCTGGTTTGACATTCCATTGGCCACTCCGCAGACATGGTGGGTAACCTCAGGCACCCGAGAGGTACTTCGGTAGCCTCAAGGACGGTGACAGGGAAGTTCTTGTTTACCCAGACTTGCCATTGCTGTTGTTCCAGACTGTGAGACCCGGCAGGAGGATGAGTATAGCGTCGTTCTAAACTAGCTTTAGAAGTGTACGCCTATATGACTCTGCCAGAGGGTTGTCGTAGTCAGTGGGAGCAGCGGAAGCATTGGTGGATATCAGGCTTATGTCTATTTATAGACTAAATCAGATATAGCGGAGATAGATCATCTATTTCTGATGTGACAGTCATAGGTTTGACTTCATCAGAATAGGGGATGGATCTGTTGAGAAGGTAGCAGGGTGTGATGTCCTGGTTTTTGGATGACATACACAGAATAGGAAGTGATATTCCTATACTACGATCGGTTATACTATGGTCGTCACACAGTAGTTTCTCCACATTGGATTTGGATATTATATCAGACATTCTGGTTACTAGATCTATGGTTTTAGATCTAGATTTGGGTAGTTTCCCAATCTGGGTACTTAGACAGCATTCTATGAGTATTTAGAATGGACGACTCCTAGCATGGTAGTGTACCTGCAGGTAATGGAGTCACCCTCTCTAAAGGTGTCTTACAGACTAAAGGGGAGAGGGATACGTGCGATTGACAGATCACTTGCTTAGGTAATTGAGTCAATCATGAGATGTCAAGTACCACACCAGATGTTGTTCTTGCAGTAGATGCAATAAGTTGATATTAATCCAATCCTGGAGAAACAGTCGGAAGCAGTTTTAGAACATAAGTGGATGTTCTAGGGATATGATAACGGCAGTCTTCTTCGGGAGACGGTTATCATTCCAGGCTTCCAAGGTGACCTGGATGGAAGAGTGGCTGTCAGAGTTATAGTTTTCCCTCTGATGAGAGGCAGTAGTTTGGACAGTTGGTCCAAGCAGATACTGAGGGAAGGCATGGCGTAGGATACTGATTAAGTTCAGTTGACGATACAGTCTAAGAAGTTTGGATTTGGAGTTCATTTATGAGCTAGGTCACATCAGACATCCAGACACATTCTAAGATAGGTATTTCTCTTTTCGAGAGATGGCTTTCTTCGCGAACTTAAGATAAAGAGAGACATAGAAAGAAACACAAGAGCGGATCCACTCACTGAGGCTATTCCTCGAACGCAATAGTTTCGCAAACGAGCTTTGTGAGACTGACTAGTAGAGGAGTTGGGTGTTCGGTATCACACGGGCTGTGAGTATGCGGCATCGCAATAATTAGCCTTGAGTGCAAGTGGGAGATTGTTGGAGATAGTGCCCTCAGAGTCAATTATTGGATCACAGGCACGTAATTGCAATGATTGAGGGGAGGACCTGTCCCAGTAGGACAGTCTTACTCGAGATGATAGTATGCTATCTAGTTTATCTTTATCATCGTGTACTGCTTTAGGTGACCTTACGAGTCGCTATTACACGTTGATAGAGCCCCTAGGATTCTTGCTTGACTACCAGCAGTATGAGGGCGATCATATACGTGAGAGCTGGAGTCTATAAGCACATCCTTAAAAGGTCCCTAGTCGTGGGAGTTTCGAGACAGGGCATCGATACTCCGGAGTAGACTAGTGTATACAGTCGAGACCCTGACGAGGGGCGGTGGCCGGTCTCACAAGCCACTGGTGTCAGTTGGTTCACCTAAGATATATACAGGTGCTCATTGGGTTATGAGTACACCGGACAGGACTCGCCGGGAACCTGCTAGTTGGGATTATACCTCATGTCAGATAGCAGTTCCCTGGTGACATGTGTACAGGTTAGTTCATCGACCTGAGATCGTCATTTGTCTCGTGTGAGTTCCCACTGTGCTTTGATTACTACCCTACCATGGCTCAAAGGAGTCGTGCAAACAGGTTTTAGTTGGGTACAGTCCCGAGCCACATGGAGGCAGTGAGCGGATCTGCAGGGGTTCGTCTCTCCCGGTATTGGGGGTGAGGTCGTGCTGTGTCTAGGAGAGCCAGAACAAGAAAAGTCCTTGGCCAAGGCAGGAGATTTGCTGGTAGGTATTCCAGTAGTATCTCAGGGTGTTCTAGGCTACACTCCGACACGACTTGTACCGCTTTTGGGGGTCTGACTTTTACCAACCCCCTAGGCCCGCCATGCGATACTCATAGACGAACGGACCGGACTGTACGGATATTGTCACTGACAGGCTCAGTAGGGTGTCAGGATGAGTGCGCTCATCGACATCCCTTTTGGTCAATACCTGGTAGCCCGTCACGTATTGGCTTATACCTCTGACGTGCTAGTGGTTAAATCCACAGCCATAGTATTGACGAGTCTTTAGAGTCCACCACACTCAGTTACTCAGGTTTCGGACGAAACGTTGTAGAGGCCGTATGGAGATATGGCAGGGTTCGATCAGATATGTGCGGTATTGCACGGATCGTGATCGGACGGTTTTTACTAGCCGGCTTTGGCTTAAGCCGGATCCTAGTATAAGATAGTGTAGTTTTGTCTCTTTGCATTTGTGTTCAGTGGGAATACAAATGCGGGCGTGTATATGCAGTAGCGGGGTTTTCCTGTAATTTATTACGGGATCGGTTTTCTGAAGTTTCCAATTTGCATTCCGTTCCGGCCGGTTTTCCGTTGTTCCTTCACGGCCGAACTTTTTGATGGAGGGGGTTAATTGCAAGTTTGCAATTAACTTATTTGATGAAGGGTTCCATGCATATTGAGGGCTTCTTGATGGTTCTTTCATCATTAGATGCTTTTTGCATCACTTGACTTGTTTGAATGAGATGAGAGTTAAAAAGACTTTGAGGTGACTATATTCTTATGCTTATCACTCATTTCCTTTTTGATTAATTGATTCTCCACCCATTTAGAGAGGGGCCGGCCATTCCTTGAGTGAGCATGGGAGAGTTTTCATTTTAGATGGGTGGCATTATTCTTCATCTCATTCCTCTTGCTAGAAAATTGAAAGCACCAATTTTCTTTAATCTCTTCCTCTACCCTCCATGGCAATTTCACATACCCCAAAAGAGACAAAGATTCTACACTATTCTACAGCACATCTTGGACGCGTCGGCTAGCTAACTTCGCGCCCGAGTTGCCTCGGTCCAGAGGTGGGAGCCCGTAAAAGATTCCGGCTACGTGGTGCCTTTTCCGACGAGGAGGTGATGGACGGTATTTCCGCGGGAGATCGGAGTGGAGACGAAGACCGTAGGACACAAATCGCTTGGTATACTTCTCTACCCATATTTTACTTTGCTAGTTGCTAGGTTAATGGCCCGATCCGGGTGAAAAGTGCGCGGTGGTGCCGGTTGCAAGTTTTGCAAAGTTTTTGTTTCCGCGTTTCCGGCGTCGGATAGACGGCCGGGGTGCCGTCGCGGACTTACATAATTTACACAGACTTAGGGGTATACGATCGATTTTTAGAGGAAAGATAAAAATGAAGAATAAGACTTATGTTTTCTGTAAAATTGATAAAAAATCCTGATTGGAGACCACACTTTAGAAGGAAAACTCAGAAATACCAATATCTTTCTAAACTGTAAATACGCATATGATCTAAGATTAAATAGATAGGAGGTGTGAAACATACGGGATGAATATTTCTAATTTAGGATGATAGAATTTCTAATTTAGATACTAAACTGTAGGAGTAGAATCGACGTTAACTTATGAAACTTTCTTGACGGGATTTTGTGGGTGTAATCCACTGAAAACCCTCAAGAGACAACACTCCTCCTACTAGGGACACCTAAAGGTTTAACGGCTTGTTGCACATGCTCAGTGTAATCGCGTTCCCTGTGAAAGTGAGGTTAGGATTTTTTGTTTTGCTCGGGACGAGCAAAAGATAAGTTTGAGGGTATTTGTTCACCACAGAAAACTGCATTTTAATACCTCTTATTCGTTATCTGTTTTGCTATATATCGGTGATATTAATCAGTGTCTGCTCAGTAATTACAGTTTACAGGTATTCGCGATACAACACTGAAAACATACTCAAATCACGGATATAACATTTGGGAGCCGACACTGCAAGCAAACCAGAAAACCGACCGATATCCCGAGAGCACTTTTTGAAATAATGCATGTGTACACATTTTTGTATACAAATGGTCCAACACACAAGTGTGCACATGCTATGGACCATGGTAGGCTGCCTTGGCATCATGAGTTGAGCAAGTGGGCATGTGTGGTTTGATGGGCATTGATTGGTGCAATAAATGCAAAAAAGCTTTGATGTGAGTTAAAGCAACCTTGTTTCCCTCCAAGCCCTGAGTGCATCCAAAGCCTTTACTGACCAAGCAAACAACATTAGAGTGATGTGGGGGACAAAACAAGCCAACACACAAAGAACGAGCCTAGGAGCTCGGATTTGGGCCGAGATCAAGACCTATATGGCCGACCCCATCTGCCCTAAATGCCCCCAGTTTCTCACAGCCCCTTCTCTGATGCCACCTCATCATGTTTTTATTGTTTGTTTAATTTTCTTTCGAGCCTATAAATAGCAGATCAGTGGCAAGGGGAGGCCTCTCTCACATATTCTCTCATTCTACATGTATATTTCTTAGTTTCTTTCTTTTTGGTTTAGCTTGAGGGTGAGTGATCTTCATTTGGTTTCTTCTTCTCCTTCCCTCTTGAAGCTCTCTTTAGAGAGCTTCATTAAGGAGGTTGAACAAGCTACCATAATCTTGTATCTCAATTCTTCAAGTGATTAATAAATTGTTGCTTTCTTTTTATACTTGCTTTCTTTACTTGCTTTTTAATCATGCTTAACTAATTCTTTATTTGGTTGCGGTGTGGGTGAGAAAGTGAGATGAAAGGCTTTGCCTCCTTCACCTCTTTTTTATGTTTCGTGTGCTTAACTTTTGATTCTAACTTGAATGTTGTTTATGCATTGATATGATACGGTATTTTGACATATGGTTACTTGTAACCTCCTTATATACCGTATTCATTCCCTTTCCCCATTTTCAATATTTAAGTTAAAATCTATTTAGTGTTAAGTTTGCTAAGCTTGGATATCGTATCTTGTGATTAAGGACGTGACAAATCTCTTAATTTCATATAAGATATACCATCACAACTTCTTAGCAAACTCAACACTAATATCATTTTCTCTCACTAACCACTTTGTGTTTTTGTTGTTGCGGTATGCTTGCTAACCCTTGTGCTTAGTGTTGATACCCCAAGCACAGACATACAAACGGTAAGTGACTAAAAGGACTCATTTTGTGCTTTGCGGAGAACATCGGACTTTGATGGTTTGTGCTCCGCAACCGCGTTGACAAGTCGTGCTTCAAGCCGGGATCAAGGTCAGGCCGGAAAACTCATAATCAAGGGAGCGGAGAGGTAAACGTCGCGATTCGAGCTCCCGAGCCAAGCCACAACCATTCTTCTCTTACTTGTTTTTCTTTCTTTTCTTTATTTCTGTATTCTTTTATATTATTTTTTGAAAATCCCCAATTCATTAATTTGTTAACCTTAAACAACAATACCCAATACACAATTCCCTGCGGATCGACCCATACTTGTCGGCTCGCTACAACGCTCCGTGCACTTGCAGTTTATAAATAGTAAAACGAGAATGATCTCGCGTGCGCATTCCGTTTTCTTCAATTTCATATCCGTTTCCATAACATACGCGTTTGCATGCCCGGGTGAATTCCCGACATACATGTATGATGGGAGTATAAGAATTACATGAAAAAAATGAGAATGAGTCATGGTTGTAGAATTCATGAGATGATTCTTTTTAATGACTCATTTGTTAGTGTATATGCCTTAGGGGCCATTATTGTATCATACTAGCTTGTATATTACTTAATGGAAGCTTGGGATATTCACAGTTATATTAACAGTCTTGCTAAACATGGTAGTATGCTACTTGGTTTATATCTATCTTAATATGTGTGTATGTATTGATAGAGCCCTTAGGATCTTGCTTGACTACCAGTGTTGTGATGGCAGTCACACTAGTGGGGGCTGGGTAGTCTACAAGCACATCCTTTTTCAGGTCCCTAGTCGTAGGATTATCGAGGCAGGGCATCAATACTCCGGAGTAGACTAATGTGTATGCTTCTCATCCCAGTTGGGGAGATGGTCTGTCCCACAGCCATCAGTACGTCATACTGGAGATAGTATACAGGTGCTCGTTGGGTTGCGGGTACATCGGACAGGACTCGCAGGGAACTGTTGGTTGGTATTATACCCGTCGTCAGTTAACAATTCCCAGGTGACATGAATACAGCATAGTCCACAGACTTGACACTGCTGCTTCGCCTCGAGTGTGTTCCCACTGTTCTTAGATTGCTACCCTACCACGGCTCAAAGGAGTCGTGCAAACAGGTAGCAGTTGGGTGCAGTCCCGAAGCACTTGGAGGCAGTGGCGGTTAGACAGGATTCGTCTCTCTCGGTATTGGGAGTTGATATCGCGTTGTGTCTGAGAGCCATTACGCAAAGTCCCTGGCCAGGGCAAGCGAGATTTACTGGTAGGTTTTCCAGTAGTTTCTCAAGGTATAATGGGCTTCGCTCCGACACGACTTATACTGCTTTTAGGGGACTGACGCTTGCCGCCCCCTTAAGCCCGATATGCGATAGTCCTAGATGAACAGACCGGAATGTACGGAGATTGTCACATCAGGCTCAGTAGGAGTTCGGATGGGTTTCCTCATCGGCCTTCTTATCAACATCTACCTGGGGACCATTACGTACAGCTAGTGCTGCTTGCGGTCTCTGGTTAAACCCACTGCCAGCGTAGTAGTCGAGTCTTTAGAGTCCCACACAGAGAGTTTCCCTGCTTCGGGCGAAACGATATAGAGGTCGTATGGTTTTACGACAAGGGTTCGGACGCATACGTGTTTTTACGCACGTACGATATTCGGACAGTTTTTACTAGCCGACTTTGGTTTAAGCCAGATTCTAGTATCGGATTATTGGATTTATACAGTCTAAAGTTTTTCCGTGTTTTCATGGATAGGAGGGGCGTTCTTATAATTTGGCGAGAAGTTTCTAGAAGGATGATGACTTGGGGGCTAAGGTGGCATTTGCATTTATTGATTTAGTGACTCCTTTGTGTGATTCATTCATGTAGTTAATAGTGCATTTAATGACTAATGATATTAAGTTAAAATCTATTTACTCCTAGAGGAGGTGATTAACGAGAAGAAGAAGGTCTTGGTTCATTAGGTATAATCTTCTTTCATAGTAGCTAATTACTCCTATGATAATGTTAGTTAGTGTTTAGCAAAGATCCTTTCGGTTAGTCGATGTTGTTTTAAACAAAATGATTGTTTTACCTATTCCGCCTCCCCGCAACTCGTGGGGGTGTACAACGTCAACTTACATCATTTGTGTGAGCCATTATTTGTTCTATAACTCATTCTTGTTTCTAGTTAAAAAGGTTTTTCATGCTTATATTCTACACACTCTTATCTCCTCCATGCTTCTTCTTCCTCCTCTTGATTTTTCTTCAAGTGAGGAATGGAAAAGAAAAGAGAAAAATTAAGTTAGCTAATTATTCTATATCTCCTACTAATCATTCTTAGCAAGTTTAATTAGTGGGTTGCTTCATTTTGATAAGATCAATTTGAAGCTAAAGCTTATTTTGGAGTTATCTCAACGTGGATCATTTCCGGCGAGAAGATCATCGAGCAAGCTTGTTCCGGGCTTCATGGAGACTAGCCGGAGTCCAAAGAGAGGGGGATAACGTGCTACAAAGGTTGTGCCCCTCTAAACTTTAGTTTCTAGCTTACTAGTTTAGATGCAAGTTTAGCTTTTTGGTATGATTCTTGGTTTGGGTTTGCTATAGCTCTCTAGATTTTTAAAATTACTGGTTCCACCGCACTTTAAACCCTACTAGAGGTGCTTAGCAACCCAATAGTGGTATCAAAACCATACCAAACGATTACACCTTGTTTTGATGACATTAGAATACATGTAACCCAATTTTTTTTAAAACTAGTTTTAAATATTCACATGAAAAGCTCACATTTTTGCTTGTGCCGGAGCTACCGGATTCTTGGTTCGGGCCAAGAGTTTAGAGAGGCTCACAATAACTCGAACCCACCTAATTTGAGCTCGAACCGAGGCCGATTCAGCCCCACATCGGGGGCCGAATCACCCACTGGATCAGCCCGATTTAAGGCTGTTCCAAGGCTGATTCAGCCCTGATGTGTGGTTTGATCCCGTTCCTAATTCGGCCCCGTTTCGGGACCAAATCAAGGCTCATATAATGTAGGGTTTTATGGGGTTATCGGGGTTCGATTTCGCGCAAAAATGAGGGGATTTTCGTTGCCGGGATGAACTTGAAATTCAGTTTTTTGGAATTTCAAGTTAGCGATCTCGCGGTTTATGAATTCTAATGTCATGGTTTGAATCGACTAAATCAAAGTGTTTGATTTAGTTGGATCGAACACGCATACAATAAGGATATGCGTTGGTGAACGTCGCCTAATTGCTATGTGAACAATTAGACGAGATTGCGCATTTGTTATTGTGATTGTTGTTGATATATGTTGATATGTAGAATTGTTGGAATGTGTTGGATTGTCGCGAATAGACCCCATGCGGAAGTGTGATGTTGTGATCAGTGTTATTACTATTCATACTTGTAACCATCTTGTATATTCATTTGTTCGGGACGAGCTCCAACTTGTGGCCACCGTTTCCGCTATATGTATATTCTTTGTTTCGGGATTTAGCGGTTCATATGTGGTCGTAGTCACCGATTGATGTATTATTATTTGTCAGGACATGATCAGATTGCGATTGATGTCGCCGTTGTATAATACAGGTTTAGGATTACCCCGTGGTGAAGCGCACGAGCAACCGAATTCAAGATTGCAGTAGGTAGCCATCTCAAAGAGTTGAGATCAGGTCACACGAGTCTAGGATTAGCGGGTTGCTTGCCGCGCTTGTAGGGGGTATAGGATAGACCCGTGGAGGAGTGCTCAAGTCACCGGATTCAAGAAAGTGTCGGGTGGCCCCCTCATGATGTTGATGATGTTGGGTTGCCTCGTTTCTTGGGTTGTCTGGTAGCTTGCCACACTCGTAGAGGTCTGCTTTTGGCTGCGCACGGGCTGTTCACGCGACCAGGGAATGTCGCATTTTGTTTGTGGCTCGAACGAAAAACGGGATTCTTAGGTGATCCGACCATTCCTATTCTGTGATGTTCATTACTTGCTTGTGATGTGATTACGTGCCTGTGATGATATTTATCGCTTGCCTGTAATGTTAATTATCTGCTGGAGATGATATATATAGTGATATATATATATATATATATGTATATATATATGTGATATATAAATAAATGCTGTATACGTTTTGCACCAGCGCTAGTGTAACATTTTAGAAAATAGAAAATATTATTTTTGGAATTCAAATAATAAAATAATAAATTGCACAAATATTATACGAATATAGATTTGAGTTTTAGTAAAATGGTATAATTATATACCTATATTTTTGGAATATAATTGGAATTTAAAAATGAATTATTATTTATGAAAGAATTTAATTGATTTAGACATTTTATAAATAAATTTATAATTATTTCCATACAAGTTTAATTTAAACTTGATTAGTAATTCACTAATTATGCATTAGATCAAGCCTAATTTGTTAAACCATGTTTAACTTGTCATGGCATGTTAATGTCTCATTTTATCATGGTTTTATGTTTTTTTTAAAAAAAGAAAGGAAAAGAAAAGAAAAATAGAATGAGAGGAGACAAGGGGAGACAAAGAGGTATGTGTAGGAGAGTGAGACAGAGAGAGATGGTTGCATTAACCATTCCTTTTTTGCATTTTTCATCATTTTTCTCATCCTCATTTCTTCCTCTTCATCCTTCTCCACTTCCTCCACCTCCTCTACCACCCCAAACAACACCCCAAATTAACTAAAAACCCCATGTCACCTTCACAAAAATCATTCAAAACCTTATCCTACACATCATAAGGGGATCAAGTTCTAGTTTTGAGCTATTTTGGCCATCTTGGAAAGTTCTTAAGGCCCGAGCCCACAACTCCAAACCCTGGCCGCAGATTTAATGGTTTGGACAGCAAATTGCGGCCACTTTGGTGAGTTAGGGTTCTAGGTTGGTTCTGTAGCTCACACACTGGATAACTAAGACTACCCTATACGCTAAAAAGTCTCAAATCACCTTAAGAAAAATCTGGAGTTACTTTACTTGTTTTCTGTCAATGTTTTGCGATATTTGAAAACTTGATTTTGGTATTTGTGTTTTGACTCGGTCGTTTGATGTTCATACGTCGACGTCGGGGATTTTTTTATTGTTTTAGCACGCGTTGACCATAGGTTCTAATCTATATGCCTTTCGCTTGTTGTATCGGTTTTTGGTTATGGATTTCTTAAAAATTCGATTCAGGTTTTCATTAGATTGTGGTTATGGATTTCGATTGTAGGTACATTCGCGTGGAATTCCGAGACGACGAAGGAGGACAAGGCAACCATCGGAATCAGCTAGAGCGAGACGTAATTAGGTGAGTAGATGTATATCTATGGGGGATTCAGGTAGATGGCGTATAGCACCCCCGCAACCGTAGGATTAGGATATACGTATATTAGATATGTATACCTAGCTATAGGGTTATTAGAATACTATATGCGATAGTAGTAGATTTAGTAGAAAGATATACCCTAGTATTATTTCTTAGCCTATGAGCTATATCTAATTATGAATGTATATAAACACACACACACATGATGATATGATGAGATGAGAATATGATCTGATATGATGACACGAGTCGATATGATTGGATATGATGATATGTGTAACGACCCTAGTATTACTATATCTTCGTGTTTTCTTTCTTTAGTAAAATATTGTATTTATTTATTCGTAGTATTTTTTCGTAAATTTTGTTTTCTATTAAATATATTATTTTATTATTCTATCTATTTTTCCTAAACCCATTTCTTTAAACTAAATCTTAACCTATTTCAAATTAAACGCAATACCTAACCCAACCCATAACCCAAATCCAATCTCATTTTCATTTTCTTTTATAAAACTATGAGCCTAAAAGCCTACATTCTTTTCAAGCAACAGCATATATTTAATTCTAATTAAATATGTGCATGAACAACCTTGTAGCACATTGGTTAAGTCCTTGCATTGTTATTCTATAAGTCACATGTTCAAATCTACATTCTTGTAATTGTTTTTTTTATCAATTTTTCTCATAACCTACAAATGAGACCTTTCATTTCATCTTTTTATTAACTCCCAAAATAATTAGAATGGTTATGAGGTATAATTTATTAGAATTATGGTGGCCATAAAATTTTTTATATCCCACTCCACTCTCTTTTCATCATCACACATTTCTATCATTTCACATATCTCTCTTCATCTAGATTACCCGAAGAAGAACATGAAGAAATTCTCAAGAAATTCTCGCTAGTAACGCGAGACTATCGGCGGATAGACAAGCCCGGTGAAAATATCGGCTTGTATATGTAAGTCCCTTCTCTCTTTCCCTCCCTCCATCTCTTTCTCTTTATCCTTCACTTTTTCATATTGCCATGAAAAACTTCTCTTTAGTCCCTAAATAATTAATTAAATGGATACATATATAAATAATGAACACACACAAACATACACACATATATAGTTTGTAAAGTCTTTTTCATTACTCTCAATCCTTATATTAAGATTTCATACTGACCAATTAGAATTGCATCGTTTTTTTTTGTATTTTAAATTACTTTATTTAAATTTTGTAAAAAATAAAATGAAGTTACGAATAAATACCATGATTTTCTCATTCACACATATGACATATCAATACCTTTACCATTAAAATAATTTTTAGAAATTAATTTTTACTTCTGAAAATTTAAAGAAATTTATCTTGGATAGAATATATATTTTTTTACACGCTGTAAAAATTTTAGATCGAACCGCATAACGGTTTAGGAATTATATCGTTTTTATTCACTGTTCGTAAAACAGAAAACTGCAGTTACTGGCCAATTTCTAGGACACATAACTTGGTATAGCGATATCCACATTGAGTAAACATAGATGTTTTGGATATCTACATCGAATAATATAGATTTTCTTAGTTTTACGTTTTTACTGACAACTGACGTAAAATATAGAAAACTGCGTTACAATATTAAGCGATGAATCTGGACAAAATCTGTCCTGATTCTCACACTGTTTTTAAATTGGACATAACTCAAACACCCAATGTCCGTTCGTGAAAAAATTTAGATGTGTAGATGCATAATTGATAGATATATTATTTTATGTATATTATATTACTTATAAATGCATGAAATAACTCGATATAGGCTTTGCAATATAACATATAGTTGCTGTCCAGAAATCTAAATTTCTGTTTTAAACGCTGATGTTAAAAGGATCATAACTAGAGCTTCAGAAATCCAAATCATGTGAATCTTGGTGTTTTAGATAAATAAATCGAAATACCTACAATTTTATAATAATTTTCTTAACCTGAAACCTGATGGAAATTGACCGAAACTATGTTTTATAAATATGTGACGGTGCCGAATATATTCTGATCTGTTTTGTGCGACGATACGGAAAAAGATATACCTCCCAAACCGGTAATCATATTTGGGTGAAACTGGAACTCATGCATGAAAAAACACTTAGAGCCATATTTCTGTTTATATTCTGCATTCGTTCGACTTGATTAATTAGTCGTACATAATATTTCTTTACAGCATTGTTTATGGTAGTTACTCGAATAATATACTTGCCTCATTTCATGCAATTCGAACATGTATACCATGTTTTTCCCGATCTCTTAATTATCGCGTGTACATGAATACATAATTAGGTATTATATGTTTGACATAAACCTATTGCATACTTGACTCGACTTGACCCGAACCATGAATACGTAATGACTTGACATGAACACTTGACATGAATAAATTAACCATTGACTTGAATACTTGAACTCAACTCGATATTTGAATTTCACTCACTTATGTATTTATGGATTTGGGCAAGACTTGTAACTTTAATCACAGACTTATATACACGGGGTGTTGGGGTAGTTTGAGTATGAATCTAACGGAATCTCCGGAGTCCCATTACTAAAATAACGTTGCTGTGGTACCGGGCTGAAACGGTACAAATAACGTTGCTGTAGTACCGGTCTGAAATGGTACAAATAACGTTGCTATGGTACCGGGCTGAAATGGTACATCATGAATTCATGAATGAGTGCCCGTGTTTCCAAGCCCCTGGATGATAGCCTGTTGGGTTTGGAATACTTCAATAACAATTGAAGTCCCGCTATTTTAGGCCCGTGATTCCTTGCCCCTGGACGATAGCCTTGGGTTGGAGAATACTCTTGAGATTGGTTGATATTCACACTTGAACACACGTTAGTTAAATTTACCATTGTAGAAACCTTTTAGGACATTTACATTCACATCATGTTCACTATACCTACACTTCACGGCCATGCTATACTTGTTTGCTATGCTCATGTTACATTTCCATGCTGATATAGTTGACATACACATTACCATGTACGCTACTATACTTGTTTACATGTTTATGATTTATATCCATGCTATGCCATATATCATATCACACCCTGCATTTCATTTATATACATCACGCTATCCTTTTGAGGACTTACCGAGCGTTAGTTCACTGACGGGCATTCTACCCAACTTTCTTTCTTTCTTGGAATGTTCATCATGTGGTATTGAGACAGAGGAGATAAAAGCGGTCGAAGAGGAGTACAACCGGACTTCTAGTTTCGTTCAGCTTTTCATTTCATTTTAGCTTATTTATGTATGCTTCCTTGTTAAAACTTATCATATTATCGTATCTTGTATTCAGATATTTTGTCAATTGTGAATCTTGAATGTAATAAATCAGAGTTGGATTTCATTCTTTTGTTTGTTCTTATTACTTTATGTTGCTTATAGAAGCTTACCGTATTTATTTCGAGAAATAGCCTTCTCATAATAAATACGTTGCGGGCTTGCTACGTCACCGTTTCCATCTACTAGGAAGCCGGGCGTGCCAATATGAGGCGATATTATATGATATGGTATATGAGGACATGAGATGATATATGATGATATGAGATGAGATGATGTACGTGACTATAGATCCGTACTATTGATTTGATGATATTATACGATGGATATTCCGTACGTGATATGGTGACGATGGATCGCCGACTTATATATCGACTCGAGAAAAGCTTATTTAAATTCAAATAGTAGATATTATGATATGTTTAGAGCCATACCTATTTTCAAAACTAACGAATCGTTACGCACTTTTAAAAGATAATTTCAAGGGGACGCTATGCCTTTTTGAATGGTATCTTTTTCAAAAACATCGTAGCCTCCTATTTTCTAAAAACAACGGTTCGTACTATTTTAAACTACAACTGTATGGCTCATACGTAATTGTGTATTTTTATACTGTTCACGTTTGCGATTTCTCTATTCTGTTTATGTTTGCGTTACGATTTCTTATTTCTGCATACGCTCACATTATTTTCATTTACGATATATATACTATACTTCATACCCTTACTTTTAGGTGACGTCGTTTAGTAGGACACATACACCATTACCGATGCTGAACATGTACACATTCTTGCCGGTTCACGCACACATCATCGGTAATTGTCATGCCACGTACACATTAGAACTCACTATGTTAGCGTATCACCTTATAACCTGTTAGTATTTTAGTTACTGTTTAGTACCCAGTACCACATTCTGGTTCAGTTATTGCACTTTTGTTGCCTTACTACACAACACGCTGATATGAACACACTTGATATGCATTACCGTATTATTCTGTGCCTATACATATTATTTCATTACTACCATGCTTTATGAGATTCTGTTTTCATGAGATTTTTAGATTTGAGAAACCGCAGATATTATTTAAAAACTTATGATTATTTTAAAAACGCGGTTTCTCTTGATATGATATTTCGGCATCCACCATGAGATTTCTCGGTGCTGAGCTATGATGATTATCTGAATCGAGGCAGGAGGAGAAACCGATTGCGGATACATGGTAGACCCGGTACGGTACTCCGGGGAAAGAAGATCGTATAGAAAGGCGTTGAGTCTGGCAGGGGAACAATACCTACCGGTGACAGTATTAGACTCAGCGGATATCCGGAGGATATCGATCGGAGTGATCTGAGACAGATAGATATGAGGACTGATCTGATGAGACGGTGCCTGAAATATGAGGATTTATGTGTCGATACTGGACACGGGTTTTATGTTGATTTTGAGTGTCGATGTTGGACACTCAGGATTTTATATTGGTTTTGATGTGTTGTTGATGGACACGCGTTGGATGATACATATATACATGATATGGATGACCTGGTATCATCTATTGACACAGGCACAAGTTTATATATTTATATACATATGTATACACGATCACTTTGATACCACACGGTACGATATTATTATATTACTGTATGACCTAGGAGATCGTCATACATTTGATTTCTACCTGATGATGTTTTCTACTCATGAGTTGGCAACTCACCCACGTTGTGCCATAGTTTTCTTGCAGGATCGATCACTCGGATCAGTAACGGTTTGCTAGCACATTGCTTCTTTCGGGTGATTTGCATCGGTAGGTAAGTTACAGTACAGAGCATAACCACAATTGTATACTTTATATTCCTTGTATATTTGGTAGACCTAGAGACCAGTTTGTATATTCTTTCAGAGTTAGTGTCGAGACTTGTATTATTTTTTTTATATTGAGTTCGATAATATTTTAGATTTCTTTACTTTCTTTTCCGTGATTGATTTTCGCCTTGGACGTCGTATATTCTTATTGTGTGGTTATGTTTCCACCGGTTGGTGAAGAGCTAGCTCTCGTTTGGGAATGCCTATATTATTCTTTTTATGTGCTGGTTTTGGATCAAAATTTACAAAAGAGGTGCTGCCCAAATTTTAAATCACGAAAATGTTTATAAACTTTAGAATACAATCAACTTGTATTTTCAACTAACTTTACTTATACTTGAAAACCAGAACCCGATTTCATTTATACCCTTCTTTTAAAACATCACCTCCACTATTTTCCTAAAAAGTTTTAGATTCCTGGTTTTCGGCTTACATGGGTTATGATGGGGCTCTATAGACTTCACGTAATTCAAGTGCCGGTCATGTGTCATTGCCGAGTCATGACAGCTAGCCTTGCCCCCGCCCTGTCGTAATTTAAGCAACCTTACGGTGAAGGCCCGGGGCCCCATGGCGAATGCGGATAGCGTACATGTGCATTTTATTTCTTTTCATACTTTTCTGTAATTGTATGAGAAGATGATAGGTAATGTGATTATCTTTTTTATGGGATTGTATTGATTCGGATTAATGCAAAGATAATAAACCTAAAATATATTGTAGAAACCAAATATCAGATATTGTGGTGTTATAGTCGAATCTTTTGCTTTGCATAGAGGTATTCAATTAGGAATATCCTGCACCTCATTCGATGAGGGAAGAGCCTTGATCCCTTCACCGGGAGTTCCCACTTAAGCTAAAGTTTATGTTACTATAAATTTGCAAATTGTATAGCCGTAGTCTTTTGCTTTGCATCAAGATATTCGGTTAGGAATATCCTGCACCTCATTCAATGAGGTAAGAGACTTGATCCCTTCACGGGGAATCCGCACCTAAGCAATAGTCTATGTAACTATAAATATGTAAAACCGCTTGGTTTCTATGATGAGATCAAGTTAATTATGTTAAAGGTTTTTTTCAAAACCAGTCATAGCCCTCTGTCATTTCAGGAAGTAGGGTACTTAGTATTCGTACTATGTTTGTCAACTTCGTTGAGGCGTAGTGTACGGTAGCTAAATGATGTCTTCCTGCTTGCATGTGATGCGATTAGTAAGAACGGTCGTACGACTTTGTTTTCTTCGTTAAGGGTCGTGCGGGTAGGTCTAAATTAATCAAAAAATGACAGGTTGAACTTGACTAGCAACTTATGATTTGTTGACTTCGTTAAGGTCATAAGCCGTTAGGGGTAAAAACCTATATCGGGAGTTTCAAGTGTTGAAACTTGCAATGAGATTGCATACCTTCTATAGTGTGGGGTGACTTCTTGACCCCGTCTAGGTTATCACTCCATGATAGTTTAGATCCTGATTCCCACTGTAAGTAATAGTTACTCTCGGGATATTTTCCCGGCTAATTCTCTTTTTAGGGTTTGAAAGAGGATTTGACGGAACAATAGGAACCATCCTGATTAGATAAATATACCAATCAAATTTTGGTTAGAGTGTTGGAGATAGTGCCCTCAAAGTCAATTATTGGATCGCAGGTACGTGATTGCAAAGATTGAGGCAGGACCTATACCGATATGACAGTCTTGCTCGTGATGATAGTATGCTATCTGGTTTGTCTTTATCATCGTATACATACTTTAGTTCGCTATTGCATGTTGATAGAGCCCATAGGATTCTTTCTTGACTGCTAGCAGTATGATGGCGATCATATACGTAGGACCTGGAGTCTATAAGCACATCCTTAAAAGTGTCCCTAGTCGTGGGTGTTTCGAGACAGGGCATCGATACTCCAGAGTAGACTAGTGTATACAGTCGAGACCCCGACGATGGGCGGAGGCTGGTCTCACAAGCCACTGGTGTCAGTTAGATCACCTAAGATGTATACAGGTGCTCATTAGAATATGAGTACACCGGATATGACTCGCCGGGAACATGCTAGTTGGTATTATACATATCGTCAGATAGCGGTTTCCTGATGACATGTGTACAGGTTAGTTTGTCGACCTGAGATCGTCATTTGTCTCGTGTGAGTTCCCACTGTGCTTTGATTCCTACCCAACCACGCTCAAAGGAGACGTGCAAACAGGTATTTTTTGGGTACAGTCCCGAGCCACATGGAGGCAGTGAGCGGATCGTCGGGGATTCGTCTCTCCCGGTATTGGGGGTTGATGTCGCACAGTGCACGGGTGGCCATCACTAGAAATCCTCGGCCGAGGTAGTGGAGAATTACTGATTTGGATCAGTAGTTTCTCAGGAGGTGATGGGCTTCATGCCTACACGATTTATCGCGTTGTTAGGGGTCTGACTTTATCCACACCCCTAGACTCGATATGCGATACTCTTTAGACGAACGGACCGGACTGTATGGATAGTGTCACTGTCAGGCTCAGTAGGGTTTATGGATGAGTTCGCTCATCAGCTTCCCTTCCAATCAATACATAGGCAAACCGTTACGTACAGCTTGTACCTCTGACGTGCTAGAGGTTATACCTAGTGCCAGTGTGTTGATGAGTCATTAGAGTCCCCCACAGACACTTTCCCAAGTTCGGGCGAAACGTTGTAGAGGCCGTATGGTTTTATGGCAGGGTTCGGAAAATGCACGTGCGTTTTCGCACGTGTCATTTTTCGGGCAGATAATACTGGTCGGCTTTGGTTTAAGCCGGATCCGAGTATTATGCTGTGTAGATATAATATCTTTGTCTCAGTTGCATTTGTATTCGGTCTTAATACAAATGCGGGTATGTTTATACTATTACGGGGTTATCCTGAAATTCGTTTCGGGATCGCTTTTGGAAGTTGCCAGTTTCCAGTTTTCTATCAGCCGTATTTAACATTTGGTTGAATGCGGATTTATCTTTTCTTGGGATGAGTGTGGAAGCTTCTAGAAGAGGTGACTAGCTTTGTGACTCATCACTTGCATTAATGTGTTGATGAGGTGTTTTAATGAGTCACCATTTTTGCTTTAATGTGTTTTGTTCTTGCTAGGATATTTGCTTAAGATCTTTCATGATGCATTATTGCTTAGGGTTACCTCCCTTGCTCCTACACTCACCCCCTCCTCTTTAAATATTGGCCGGCCCCCCTCTTGCTAGATAGGGGGATAGTTCATTTGGAAAAAGATTATGTATTTGGTTCATGGAAATTTGTATACTCATTTTCTCATTTCATATCGATCCAAAAGGCAACTTCATTAACCGTTCGTCCATAGCCTTGGACGTAACGAGACAAAGTGTTCTACTCATTCTCTACATCATCTTGGTCATCTCTTTTAGCAAACTTGATGATCGAGTTGCCTCGGTTCAGAGGCGGGAGCCCGTTTAAAGATCCGTCGACGTGGTGCCACCTGGACGAGAAGATTGGAGATTCAGAAGATCGGAGCAGCCGCAACGAAGCGTGGGATGATGGTTGAAGACCGAAAGACTCGGATCGTTCGCTATAACATTTCTTCCAACTTTGTAGTTTGTTAGTTTAACTTTAATGGCAGATCCGGATTATAGTACGCGATAGCGCCAGTTGTAAAAGTTTTTGTTCCGCATTTGGCGTCTGTTAGACGGCCGGGACGCTACCATGGACTTACAGTGGTATCAGAGCCTCACCATTAAGCTATACTAACTTGTGCTAACGCGTTTAAAACATTGATCGAACGGATTTTCAAAAACCGCAAATTCCATATTCTGAGTTTCTGTCGATTTTAAACGGTGTCTAAAAATAATTTTACATATTACAGAAATTCAAGCAGGCTTTTTTAAGGAACCAGAAGAAAAATGACCCACTAAGTCGACCAAACCGCCGCGGAAACACGGTCAAAGCCTTACTTTGACCACGGAAACGCGGCCGTATTGGTGACTTAGTGGACCATGTTTCTTCTGTTATTTCTACATGATAAATTGTGGTTTCTGGTAATGTTCTTTTGGGCCCAGTTTTTGTCACTGTACATTAGATGTACGTGGGGCCCACTTCGGGAAATTTTATCGATCGAAATTTTAAACTTGTTAGTATACAGTACTTACTTTATATCTCCGACCGGGAATGTCATTCGAGCGGTAAACCGCGTCTAATTGCTATAATTCTTTTAGACGGGTTTGTGAACGTGACATTCGCGTTGATGTTCTGTGTTGTGCTGTAATGTTGCGGATTTGTCGTGGTGGATAGCAGGGTGCAATGATAGTGCAGTTTGGATTTATTTGTACATTTCATATTGCGGGACGAGCGTCCAACATGTGGACTGTCGTCACTGCCTATTGTATAATATTCTTTTGGGGCACGACCGGGTTGAGGTCGATGTACCCATTGTACATATTTTATTTCTGTACTAGGTTTACCCCGCGACGGAGTGCACGGATAGCCGGGTTCTGGAGGGCAATGGGTCCGTATCTCATGGCTTTGAGAAGCAGAGGGACCTCACTCCAGAATTGGCAGACTATTTGCCGCACTCGTAGGGGGTACAGGTTGACCCAAGGAGGGGTGCTCAAGTTACCGGATTCCGTAAAGTGCCGTGTGGTCCATTCACTATGCTGTAGGGGGCTGCCTCGCTTCAGGTTTTGGCGGGTAACTTGCCGCACCCGTAGGGGTCTAGGTTTCATTGCACAGGCTATCCACACGACCAGGGGAACGTCGGGTTTCAGAAGCGGCTCTGTGAAACCCGGGGATCCCAGATTATCTGTATTGTTCTATGATGCTTATTACTTTTCTCTAATGTTGCATATTATCACGCCTGGAGCGATTATTGTATATTGGTATATATACTATTAGATGTTGTATATGTTTTACACCCACGCTAGTCCAGTCCCCGCTCTGTCGTTAGTTAATTAACCTAACGGGTGATGACGGGACCCAGTGGCGAATGCGGATGGCATATACGTTTATTTTATTTTCGTTCTTTTCTGGTGTGATTGATTGATGGGACTGCGTTGATTCTTATCAATGCAAGATAAAATAAACCTATATTTGATGTTGTTGGAACAAATTTTAAAAGTGTTATTACAAAGACGTTTCTTTTTGTTATGCATAGTGATATTCAGTTGGAATATCCCGCACCTCATTCTACGAGGCAAGGGCCGAGATCCCTTCACCGGGAGTGACCCCTTGGGCAGAAGTTTACGTCAGGGTAGTAACTTTAATATAGTCGATTACAAGTTGCTTTGCATCGCGGTTTTCAGTTGGAATATCCTGCACCTCATTCCACGAGAAAAGAGCCGAGATCCCTTCACCGGGAGTGACCTCTTTAGCAAAAGGTTTTTCATCACTATATTTTTATAAAAAGCTATCAGGTTCCTTCAACGAGATCAAGTTCATTACGTTAAACGTTTTTCGCCAAAAACCAGCCATAGCCCTCCATCATTTCTTATGGATAGTCAGTAGTATTCAAGCTATGTTTGTTGGCCCTTAGTCAAGGCATAGTGTTTGGTAGCTGCTGGGTATTCATTTGTAGCATAGATAAATGTGTTGGTTTGGGACAGTCGTATTACTTTGTTGGCCCTTAGTCAAGAGTATGTACGGGTGGATTCAAATCAACCAGGACAATGACGGGAAGAACTTGACATGTGACTTATGATTTGTTGGCCCTTAGTCACGGTCATAAGAGCATGGGGTAAAAATCACATCGGGAGTTTCAAACATAAAGCAAACTTGCCAGGCATGCGCATACCTTCTGGAGTGTGATAACTTGAGTGGCTTCCATCAAGTTATCATGCAATGATAGTTGGATCCCCATTCTCACTGATGAGTTGGTTTACTCTTTGGGTGATCCCGACTAATTCTTCTTTAGCTTTGGAGGAGAATTTGAGATAAAAGTGGGAGGTTTCCTGATTAGATAAAGTCATAACCATTCTGATCTAGGTTAGAGTGCACGCAGAGTGTTTCTTTTCTCTCTCTCTCTTTGGCAACGACCTTTGACCGACCCTAGACTATGACTCAGTGACCAAGTTGACCGAACCTTCTTAAAATACTGGCTTTTGGATTGTCTAAAGTTGCATAAGTCATTGCCGCTCCTTCTTTTACCCTTTGCATTTCTCAGAACACCCTGTATTACTACGGACATCCACTTCCATTGGATAGATCCATCGTATGGTTATATACGAACTCGAAGAGACTTCTTCGAGGATGGATCCAGGTTCAGGAGAAATAGAATTGGTTTATTCAGTTTTCTTTTATTATCACCTTCTCTCAGGATACGAGGGCTCCTTAGTTTAGGAGAGCACACCTATTACGCTTATTGGATAGTCTTATTCCAAACCATAGGCAGGTGCCGAAAGGTAGGGAATGAAGAAAACCAATTAGCCTAAGTAGGGTGTGCAGAAGGTAATATGTAAAGACAAAATAAAGGGATTAAAAAGAGGGCAAAGTAAATTGCGACTGCTATCATTCACGACCAAACCGCGTAGTTCATCGCCACTCCTATTTCACCTTTGTTTTTTCCCCAGTTCGGGAGAAATAGAATAAAGGTATTATT
Source organism: Agapanthus africanus (assembly GCA_030015575.1). NCBI lineage: Eukaryota > Viridiplantae > Streptophyta > Magnoliopsida > Asparagales > Amaryllidaceae > Agapanthus > Agapanthus africanus. Next base: position 57,401,535 of record JASDDO010000018.1, on the reverse strand, counting down.
CAGTTTTCTTTTATCATCACCTTCTCTCAGGTTGCGAGGATTGGGAGAGTACACCTATTATGCTTACTGGATAGTCTTCTTCCAAACCATAGGCTGGTGCCGAACGGTAGGGAAGGAAGAAAACCATTTAGCCTAACGATGGTGTACAGAAGGTAATGAATATAGACAAATAAAAGGATTTGGAGAGATGGCAAAGAGATATACGGTTAAAGTCATGAATTGGATTATGGAAGAGGCATTACTATAAATACCAGAGTACCCCTACGAAACATTTTCATGTTTCAGTTTCACTGTACATTGCTAAAGGAAAACTGATTTCCCGATAAGATACTTACTCCAGGGTATGTATTTACCAGGTTCCATTCTCATATCTGTATGGTTTTACAGATGATGAGAGGGAGTAAGTTACTGGGAATTAGGTGATCATCCTCATTATATCAGAATTCGTTGTAATTGGTGATATTTGAGGAAATCGCCTGGGTACAGTTTTCAACCTACGACGCACAAGGTTTAGAGTTATTCAACTCAGCGGACTTATACAGAGTATTGTATGTTGTCCAGTGTCCGTAAGGACAAAGGGGTATGTCCTCGTACTATGTTCTGTTTACTTGTGACTTCTCTAGTTATTAGACAAGTGTTTCGTAGAAATACAATGTTTAAGTTTTGAGAAGTTATGGGTAAAGGAATAAAGTAGAGAACCAGGTGTCGTAAGTATCAGGATTCTTCAAAGAAATCGAAGATGTAGATTCTTGTGATTGGTATTTAGTTGATAGTAACGGTTTTGAGAAACTTGTTTCTCTTTCAGGTTACTCATAATTGGATGGATTCCTAAGTTGAGTAATGCTGATAAGCCTCTTTCCATTAAGTTGATATGCACTGGAGACAGCTGCATGATTTGAATCTGGTTCCAATTAAATTAGTGCCTCTATTTCTATATTTTATATAGAATGGTTCATATCTTAACAATATTAAGGTAAGGGGAGTTGTCCAGTTTATGCTTAAAACCAGACACTGGATAACTCAAGGCACGTTTCTGTAATGGCTGTTTGTGGGTTGACCCTGGCTTTAACGAGGGTTGACATTTCTACCATCTGGAAGATCAATAGTGATATTGTTCTTAACTAGCCACAGTTTTAGTAAAATGGATTTTTTCAGAAAACAGTAGTGGGAGTATAGTAGAACTGGAACTGATTCCTGTAGGGTTCCTAGGCACTCTAGTTAAGTCTCACAAGTGATCAAACATGCACAAATTAAAATTTTACGGGTGCCTACAAACCCGACTACGGATCGTTTACTAGATATTTAGGCGAAACATGCTAACTAGTTAACATTTTAACTAAGGGAACGGACATACAACCTTTGTAGATCCGGTCCACCACCTCCACGGCTCCGCAACGAGGTCCCCTCCGCTGTCCAAAATAAATCCGGAACTCAAGTGTCGGCTTCGTCGAAGAAATGGGCGGGCTTGATCGTCGGTTCGATGCCGAAGATGATCTACGTCGAGGCATCGCTAGAACAAGCTCCAACTTCACCAAGTCGGAAAAACTTATGAAGGAAACACCCTATACTATTTGGCAATAGGTAGAGGATGAAGAAATAGGAAGTGGGTAAACTTTAGTTTTGGATTTCTCACTCATATGCATCAATCACCATTGATGGAGGTGAACTTTCTTCACTTGAAGGAAGAAGAAGAAGAAGCTCAAATATTATGATAAGAATAATAGAAATAGAAAAGAAAAAATCAATCCTTATCATATTTGAACCATAGTAAAGTGTAGAGAGTTAACCAAGGTTAGTGAGTGGTTAGGGTTTGAGATAAAAACAAAATGGTCACCTTTGGTCAAAGCTTCATGAAGCTTCATTAAGCTTCATGAAAGAATGAAAGCTAACCATTTTGTTTCTTTCTCATTATGCTTATTATAAATACCAAAATGAATAAAACAAATAAATAAAGGAATAAGCAAATAGTAAACCCTAATGATTTCATTAACCAAGGTTTAACTCTTCACACTTAACAAAAAAGATATGTATCATCAAACATGATACAAGCTAGTGCACAATATCATATCGCATATGCAATGCGCACATCCAAGTGAGAAAATCCATTTAAAGTGAACCATTACTAGTTAATGCAAAGTAATATATCAAATATATAATTATACATTAAATCATTAAATCAACACTTGATTCAATGATCCGGTCATGTCGCATATAACCGGCCAGTATCCTATGTATCGGCTTATCGAATCAATCCTTGATTCGATAACTAGGTTATATCGCATATAACCAATCGATACACAGATCACGAGAATGGAATACGGTATCACATACACGCATTATTCTCGGTCCCGCACATATCTCATATGCGCTCCTATTTCGTTTCGCTTGAGCCAGGAAACCTCTGTGTAGGACTCTAAAGACTCGTCAATACGCCGGCAGCAGATGATGATCATATCAAACACCCACAAGCCGCAAGCGGTCTGCCAAACGTAACGGCCACCCGGGTATTGAGCGATCAGAAGATCGACGAGCAAGCCCGCTCACACTCCTGCGAATCCGACCAGTAACACTACCGTATAGTCCGGTCTGTTCGTCTGATATGTCGCATATCTCTCCTAGGGGTGGTAAACGTCAGACCCCAATAGCTCGATAAGTCATGCCGACGTAGGGTCCATAACATTCGTGAAACTACTGATAACACTTACCAGTATATCACTGCAACCCTGGCCAGGGATTTCCTGTTATGGCCAGTCGAGCATTGCACAACATCAACCCCCAATACCGGGAGAGACGAATCCCCTCCTATCGCTCATTGCCTCCATGTGAATCGGGACTGTACCCAAAAACCACCTATTTGCACAACTCAGTAGAGCCGTGGTAGGGTGGAAATCAAAGCACAGTGGGAGACACACAAGACTCTATGACGATCTCGGGTCAACAGACTAAGCTGTACCAGTGTCACCAGAGAACTGCCATCTGACGTGAGGTATAATTCCATCTGGGAGTTCTCGGCGAGTCCGTTCAGTGTACCCAGTCTCCACTGAGCACCCGCATACCATCTTCGATGTCAAACACCAATGGATATGGGATCATCCATCGCCCATCGCATGGGTCGAGAAGATATGCGCTAGTCTACTCTGGAATATCGATGCCCCGTCTCGATATTCCCTCGACTAGGAACATTTCAAGGATGCACTCATGGACTACCCAGGCCCCACTAGTATGATCTACATCATAGTCCTGGAAGTCGAGTACATATCCTATGGGCTTTATCAACATGTAATCAGAGAGACAGAAAGTATACATGTTAAGATAAAGTGCAACCAGATAGCGTACTATCATGTCGAGCAAGAAAGTCCTTCCTATATATGTCCCAGCATCCACTACAATATACATCCAATGTACAGTAATGGCCTCTAGGGCATACATATAACTAACAATATCCTACTTGCACTAGGGCCATCTGTAGCAGTGGTTGCAGTATCACATACTCAACCATCCCCTAAAAATCTCTCTTTGGGAAAAGGGCCTTCGTGAGTGGATCCGCCGTGTTGTCCTCTGAGTCTACTCTCCTAACCTCGATCACCCTGGAGATCAACTATCTCCATGATCAGGTGATGCTGCCTTAGATTATGTCTGGGTCACTGATGGGACCAGGGTTCCAGGGCCAAAGCCACAGTTCCATTGTCACACAATGGTAGGAACCTAGTTCATCCTATGAACCAATATACACCCAAACTGCCTCTTTGGTAGTATCTTTAATAGCGATGTTACCAGCCTTTATCGTCTAGTTTGCCACGGTATCTAGCTTGGAAATCTTCCAACATACCGTCCCTTTACTGAGGGTAAAGACAATGCCTGTGACTGACATTCAGTCGTCTTTATCACCCTGGAACACTTCCAGTGATTCTCCCCAGGATCGATTGATACAATCTCACTATACCTAGTGAGAACCCTAATATCCCTTTAGATCTATCTCATAGGTCCAAATCTCAGGATTTAGGAGGTATCATCTTTATCCTATTTGGAGAATCCTTGTGATAAAAGGAGATTGACCGATCGTAGTATAGGAAACTCTTTTCCTATCAAGAGTATGTTGTCTTCGTACAATACGAGGATGACCACCTTACTCTCTACTACCCTTTTGTATATACAAGGTTCGTCTACCATTTTGATGAAGTCAAACACTTTGACTATCATATCAAAACAGACGTTCCAACTCCGCGATGCCTGCTTCATTATGTAAAGCAACTTGCACACGTTTCCGCTGCTCCCACTGTTTACGAAGACCTCTGGCTGTGTTCTTACAGACGTTCTCTTCTAAATCAGTATTTAGAAAAGCAGTCAGGGCACCCAACCACCAGATATCGCAGTCATGGTATGTAGCCGTGGCAAGTAGAATCTGGATAGACTTAAGCATAGCTACTGGAAAAAGGTTTCATCATTATCCACGCCTGGTCGATGACGAAAACCTTTAACAAGTCTAGCTTTGAAAGTCTCAACTTTTCCATCTACACCAAGTAATCTTCTCAAGATATACTTGCTCCTGATGGGGATTTAACCCTTCAGATTTAGCAACCAAAGTCCATACTTTGTTGGTGTATAAGGATCCCATCTCAGATCGCTAAGCATCCAGCCATTCTTACAGAGTCCCTACTCTCGATGGCCTGCTCGAAACTAGTTGGGTCATCATCTCATGATGCAATCCTTGCTCCCACTGTCATCGAGAAACCGAGGTATCTCTCAGGTGGGTGAGGAACCCTACTAGATCGGCGGAGAGGCTGAGGTTCATTGGTAACTATCGAATCCTTTGGTCCTTTCAAATCATCAGCTGCAGTTTGTATAGCTGGAACTTTTCCAGTTCTACATTACAGACCTTGCCTCGAGCTTGTCCGAATTTTGCTTTCAGACATAGGCCGGACAACCCCAAATCTTAACTTACTTAAGAGATAGGTTCTTCCCATACCATATCTTATATGGAGTGGTAGGCAGTGGTTTGATTCAAACCTAATTCAATAGGTATGCAGCTTCTCAAGTGCATAACTCCTAAAAGGAAAAAGGTAACTCAGTAGTACTCATCATAGAGCACACCTTATCATATAGGGTGTGATAGCCCCGCCCTGATACACCGTTGTGCTGTGGTGTAATCAGAGGAGTAGTACGGAGAGAGAATCTCATTCTCCTTTAGAATGGTCCAGGAATGCCATGCACAAGTATTCTCCTCCCTGATCTCATCATAGGACATAATACTTATACCCTGTTATTGGTTCTCTACTTCTAACTTATATTCTGTGAATACCTCAAAAAGTTCGGACTTATGTTTCAGCAGGAACATACGACTGAATCTTGAGAGATTATCAGAGAATATAATGAAGTATAAAGAACCAGTCCTGGCATGTGTAGACAGGAGACCTTACATACATCATCATGTATCGGTCCCAAGAGTTTACTAACTCTTTCTTTGTTTCCAATAAACAGAGCTATGGTCATCTTATCTTTGTGACATGATTGGCGAGTTGCACAAGATGTAAATTCAAAACGATTTAAATATACATCTAAATGTAACTTCAGCCAGTCGGGTCGCATTGATCTGACCTAGTCTACAATGCCTCAAGAAGAATTCGTTCATTTCTGAACTCTTCTTCTTGTGTGTGTTCTGTATACTAGGAACTGTAGTTTGATTTAGAACGTCAATGCTTTTAGATAGCGTGCCTGAACCGATCAACTTTTGATATAGGAAATGTTCAAAACATTATCCATCAATACAAAATTATATCCTTCTTTACTAATAAAGAGACTGATATGATTTTGTATATCAGGTTCGGTATCTAATAGCATTTGTTCAGAATCAATGTACTGGTAATACAGGGTGACAGTGACCAACAGACTTGGCTGCAACACTTGCCCCGGTTTCTGTCTCATGAAACTTATCACCCGTTCTCAGTTTTCTACCTTTCTGTAGCCCTATGTAACATATTACATATCTGGGATCCTGATCTAGTATCACATACCCAGGACGTAGAGAATACAGAGAAACAGTTCTACATAATGAACACACCCGAAGATGATGCATCAGCATGCACTCTCTTCGTTTGGGCGGCACGGGAATTCTGGTATTCCCGTATTTCCTGCTCTGTCTTATAACAATTATAAGTTGGAGCGGGACCAACGTTCCCCAGCTCAGTATAACAAGCGGGTTCGGTCAAAATTCCGTATTATTATTTTGATTAAGGCGTGATATGGTCGCTACCAGGAGAGAGAGAGAAGGAAACACTCTGCGTGCGCTCTAGCAAGATCAGATTGGTTATATATTTTATCTAATCAGGATGGCTCCCACTGTTTTTATCAAATCTTCCTTCAAACCCTAAAAGGAAAGACTAGCCGGGATTAATTACACTCTACAAGTTCGCCAATCTTTCAGCCAGGCCAATGTCGGTACTTTGAGGGAGGTTCCCCGTGCTTTCGCACGGACCTAATTACAGTAAACCTCGCTTTCCCAGAGGCGTAACCCCGTTGACACCTTTCTAGACACCTACTTGATCGGCTAATTGCAAAGTGCAAAACTCTCCCAGGAGTAACAATTACTCGCAGTGGGTATCGGGATCCAACTATCACATAGAAGGTATGCAATCTCATTGCAAATTCCAACACTTGAAACTCCCGATAAAGGTTTTTACCCCTAGCACCTATGACCTTAACTATGGTTAACAAATCATAAGTACTAGTCAAGTTCTACCCGTCATTTCGTGATTAATTAGACCCACCCACATGACCCTTAACTAAGGTCAACAAAGTCATGCGACTGTCCTAACTAATCGCATCATATGCGGTGTAGGAAGATATCACTTAGCTACCGTACACTGTGCCTTGACTATGGTCAACAAACACAGCACGAATACTAAGTACTCTACTTCCTAAAATGACGGAGGGTTGCGGCTGGTTTTTGTGAAAACCTTTAACGCTTTGAACTTGATCTCGTTGCGGAATCAAATGATTTTTAAATGGAATGTTTTTGAGGCTTTTCTAGTTTTGCTAAAGGGGTCATTCCCGATGAAGGGATCGTCGGCCCTTTCCTCGTCGAATGAGGTGCGGGATATATCATATATATCACTGTGCAAAGCAGAAACTATAGAAGCGATCAAATACAAACCGAGTGTGTAGCATCTGCCAGTTATTGCTAAAGGAGTCACTCCCGGTGAAGGGATCTCGGTCCTTTCCTCATCGAATAAGGTGCAGGATGTTCTATAATGAACACCGCTATGCAAAACAAGAACTGTAGCTACCTGTTTTATTTTTGAAATTCGATTCCACAACATCAATTAGGTTTATTTTCTTTCATTAATCTCATTAATGAATATCCCATCATTTTAAGTTACCTAAACATCACAGATAGATATGACGTACACTTATGCCATCCGCATTCGCCTCGATGTCCCGTCTGCACCGTTAGGTTAGGTAACTAACGCCAGAGCGAGGCAGGGCTAGCGCGGGTGTAAAACATAAGCAACGTCTATATAATATATCATATATACTATATATAATACCTGTCACAGAACATCACATGATCACAGATAAATCACAGCAGAAGAAACATATGAAATATTGGATATACTAGGACGTCCGTGTTTTCAATACGAGCCAGTATAAAACACGGATTCCACGGTCGTGATGAATAGCCAATCCCACACCCCAAGACCCCTACGAGAGCGGCAAGCAACCCTACCAATTCTAGGGTTAGGAGACCCGGACTCGACTCCTCGAGTTGGTCTCCCACTGGACCCTAGAACCCGGTTACTAGTGCTCCCCTCCTTGGGTCTATCCTAGTGAAGAAAAGTAAATAATATACAAACGGTGACAACTTCCGCAACCTGGAAGTGCCCCAATAAAAGAATATTACATACAAGTTTTTACATGAATGAAAATGAAAAACACTCATCTCACATAAAAAAAAACCCCCGGCTATTCAAACACGACAATCCAATATAACATATCCAGCAACACATAACATCACATGTCATCAACGTAAGTAAATATGCGCATCCCAATTGTCGTTGACATATAGCAACGAAACCGACGATATCACATATTACACTTACGGTCACAGAAAAGAAAGTGTAAAACTACAACAGTTGGAATCCGCAATCACCTCAGACATCGCATGCCTGACCAAATGAATTACTTAGACATCGCATGCCTAACAATTATAAACCCCGCATTTTAGTCTCATTATCGAAAACACTTTTCAATATCAAGTCGGGCAATTCAACAGGATTCTCGACATTTTGATCGAATGCTCGTCGCAAACTTCAGTAGACGGCCGCACCCCTGATACCGTCGACGAAGTGCACCAAGGCGGAACACCGCTACCGCGAGCACCCGAACGGATGCTTTCGGCGACGGGGTTCTCCTACAGTCACTTGGTCGGGGCTATGGAGTGAGGCTGTCTATTAAGTTTACCCGGCGAGTATCCGCGTACGCTACGTGATTGCGACGGACTTTTGATCACATCAAAATTCCGTGGCAACCGATCAAGTGAGACTAAACTGCTATGTTTATAACATTCATTCAGTTATCTCATAACTTCTTGTGAATTCCAATTATTGTATCACATTCCGGATAAATAGAAAATGCTAAACTTTTCGATCGAACAATCGAACACCCAAGTTTTCCCGATACAGATCAACACATGAAACAAGTCTAAAAACATTCATTTCGTGCCTCAGTACCAACGGTCCAGCCGTAGAAGGGTCAAGCCAACGCCTCACATGTGGCACGCCGTACTGCCCCAAACCCGAAGGTTCAAAGGGTAGTTCAAGACGGTCACATAATCGAGTTAAGGTTTGTTGTCTTCTAGAGGGACCATCGTGTTACTTGCACTACTTAGAACGTGATTAAACTACAGAAATATCCAACACTTGGAAATTTCCCGACAGGGGAAAAATTGGGTATTTATATCCGGTCGAACTTTTTAACATATTCAAAAATTATCCGGAAAAACACATAGACAAAATTTGACAATCCGATCGAATGTACGAACCCCCTATACAACCCAAAATACTCAACTCTTTATTTCAGAAAAAAATATTCCAGGAAAACCAACACTGAAAAATAGAAGTTACTGTGCAAAATTGAGTGCCTAATAAGACAAAACGGCGGCGGAAGGGCCGCATTAGCACGCTAATGCCGCGGTTCCGCCGCACTTTTGATGGATCATTAGGTAATTTTTGCACCGTAATTCTTAGATTTCCCTGCTTATTTTTCTGCATATTTTTAATTTTCAAAAATCCAAAAATTTGAAAAAAGTACAGAGAGCAAGTTGGATGTAGGTTTTCGGTTCGATCGGACTTCAAATTCCGTCTACGCATCGCCTAAGGCTCTAGCTAGGCTCTGATACCACTGTAGGGTTCCTAGGCACTCTAGTTAAGTCTCACAAGTGATCAAACATGCACAAATTAAAATTTTACGGGTGCCTACAAACCCGACTACGGATCGTTTACTAGATATTTAGGCGAAACATGCTAACTAGTTAACATTTTAACTAAGGGAACGGACATACAACCTTTGTAGATCCGGTCCACCACCTCCACGGCTCCGCAACGAGGTCCCCTCCGCTGTCCAAAATAAATCCGGAACTCAAGTGTCGGCTTCGTCGAAGAAATGGGCGGGCTTGATCGTCGGTTCGATGCCGAAGATGATCTACGTCGAGGCATCGCTAGAACAAGCTCCAACTTCACCAAGTCGGAAAAACTTGTGAAGGAAACACCCTATACTATTTGGCAATAGGTAGAGGATGAAGAAATAGAAAGTGGGTAAACTTTAGTTTTGGATTTCTCACTCATATGCATCAATCACCATTGATGGAGGTGAACTTTCTTCACTTGAAGGAAGAAGAAGAAGAAGCTCAAATATTATGATAAGAATAATAGAAATAGAAAAGAAAAAATCAATCCTTATCATATTTGAACCATAGTAAAGTGTAGAGAGTTAACCAAGGTTAGTGAGTGGTTAGGGTTTGAGATAAAAACAAAATGGTCACCTTTGGTCAAAGCTTCATGAAGCTTCATTAAGCTTCATGAAAGAATGAAAGCTAACCATTTTGTTTCTTTCTCATTATGCTTATTATAAATACCAAAATGAATAAAACAAATAAATAAAGGAATAAGCAAATAGTAAACCCTAATGATTTCATTAACCAAGGTTTAACTCTTCACACTTAACAAAAAAGATATGTATCATCAAACATGATACAAGCTAGTGCACAATATCATATCGCATATGCAATGCGCACATCCAAGTGAGAAAATCCATTTAAAGTGAACCATTACTAGTTAATGCAAAGTAATATATCAAATATATAATTATACATTAAATCATTAAATCAACACTTGATTCAATGATCCGGTCATGTCGCATATAACCGGCCAGTATCCTATGTATCGGCTTATCGAATCAATCCTTGATTCGATAACTAGGTTATATCGCATATAACCAATCGATACACAGATCACGAGAATGGAATACGGTATCACATACACGCATTATTCTCGGTCCCGCACATATCTCATATGCGCTCCTATTTCGTTTCGCTTGAGCCAGGAAACCTCTGTGTAGGACTCTAAAGACTCGTCAATACGCCGGCAGCAGATGATGATCATATCAAACACCCACAAGCCGCAAGCGGTCTGCCAAACGTAACGGCCACCCGGGTATTGAGCGATCAGAAGATCGACGAGCAAGCCCGCTCACACTCCTGCGAATCCGACCAGTAACACTACCGTATAGTCCGGTCTGTTCGTCTGATATGTCGCATATCTCGCCTAGGGGTGGTAAACGTCAGACCCCAATAGCTCGATAAGTCATGCCGACGTAGGGTCCATAACATTCGTGAAACTACTGATAACACTTACCAGTATATCACTGCAACCCTGGCCAGGGATTTCCTGTTATGGCCAGTCGAGCATTGCACAACATCAACCCCCAATACCGGGAGAGACGAATCCCCTCCTATCGCTCATTGCCTCCATGTGAATCGGGACTGTACCCAAAAACCACCTATTTGCACAACTCAGTAGAGCCGTGGTAGGGTGGAAATCAAAGCACAGTGGGAGACACACAAGACTCTATGACGATCTCCGGTCAACAGACTAAGCTGTACCAGTGTCACCAGAGAACTGCCATCTGACGTGAGGTATAATTCCATCTGGGAGTTCTCGGCGAGTCCGTTCAGTGTACCCAGTCTCCACTGAGCACCCGCATACCATCTTCGATGTCAAACACCAATGGATATGGGATCATCCATCGCCCATCGCATGGGTCGAGAAGATATGCGCTAGTCTACTCTGGAATATCGATGCCCCGTCTCGATATTCCCTCGACTAGGAACATTTCAAGGATGCACTCATGGACTACCCAGGCCCCACTAGTATGATCTACATCATAGTCCTGGAAGTCGAGTACATATCCTATGGGCTTTATCAACATGTAATCAGAGAGACAGAAAGTATACATGTTAAGATAAAGTGCAACCAGATAGCGTACTATCATGTCGAGCAAGAAAGTCCTTCCTATATATGTCCCAGCATCCACTACAATATACATCCAATGTACAGTAATGGCCTCTAGGGCATACATATAACTAACAATTCCAAAACCGCAAACGATTACAGAAAATTTAATAGGACCTATATATTCAATCAGGTTTTGACATTCCAATAGCCACTCCACAGATATGGTGGGTAACCTCAGACACCCGAGAGGTACTCCGGTACCCTCAAGGACGGTGACAGGGAGGTTCTTGTTTACCCAGACTTGACACTACTGTTGTTCCAGACTATGAGACCCGGCAGAAGGATAAGTATAGCGTCGTTCTAAATTAGTTTTAGAAGTACACGTATATATTATTCTGCCAGAGGGTTGTCGTAGTCAGTGGGAGCAGCGGAAGCATAGTGGACAAGTAGCTTATGTCTATTTATAGACTTCAGCGGTTATAGCGGAGATAGATCATCTAATTTTGATGAGACAGTAATGGCTTTGACTTCATCAGAATAGGGGATGGATCTGTTGAAAATGTAGTAGGGTGTGATGTCCTGGTATTTGGATGACATACACAGAGTAGGAAGTGAAATTCCTATACTACGATCGGTTGCACTTTGGTAGTCACACAGTTGTTTCTCCACAAAGGATATGGATATAATATCAGACATTCTGGTTACTAGATCTATGGTTTTAGATCTAGATTTGGGTAGTTTCCCAATTTGGGTACTTTGACAGTATTCTAATGGTATTTAGAATATATAACTCCTGGCATGGTGGTGTACCTGCAGATGATGGAGTCACCCTCTGTAAAGGTGTCTTATAGACTAAAGGGGAGAGGGATGTACATGATTGGCAGATCACTTGCTTAGGCAATTGAGTCAATCATGAGATGTCAAGTACCACACCAGATGTTGTTTTTTGCACTAGATGTGATAAGTTTATATTAATCCAATCCTGAAGAAACATAAGGAAGCGGTTTTAGAACATAAGTGCATGTTCTACGGATTTGATGACGGCAGCCTCCTTCGGGAGACGGTTATCATTCCGGACTTCAAAGGTGACATGGATGACAGAGTGATTGTCAGAGTTATAGTTTTCCCTCCGACGAGGGACAGTATTATGGACAGGTGGTCCAAGAGGATACTGTGGGAGGCATGGTGCTGGATACTGATTAGGTTCAGTAATCAATACAGTCTAAGAAGTTTGGATTTGGAGTTCATTTATGAATTAGGTCCCATCAGATGTTCAGACATATTCTAAGACAGGTATTACTCGATTCGGGAGATGACTATCTCCGCGAACTTGAGATTTAGAGAGACATAGAAAGAAACATCAGGGCGGATCCACTCACTGAGGCTATTTCTCGAACACAAGAGTTTTACAAACTAGCTTTGTGAAACTGATTAGTAGGGGAGTTGGATGTTCGGTATCACACGGGCTGTGAGTATGCGACATCGCAATAATTAGCCTTGAGTGCAAGTGGGAGATTGTTGGAGATAGTGCCCTCAAAGTCAATTATTGGATCGCAGGTACGTGATTGCAATGATTGAGGCAGGACCTATACCGATATGACAGTCTTGCTCGTGATGATAGTATGCTATCTGGTTTGTCTTTATCATCGTATACATGCTTTAGTTCGCTATTGAATGTTGATAGAGCCCATAGGATTCTTGCTTGACTGCCAGCAGTATGATGGCGATCATATACGTGGGAGCTGGAGTCTATAAGCACATCCTTAAAAGTGTCCCTAGTCATGGGAGTTTCGAGACAGGGCATCGATACTCCAGAGTAGACTAGTGTATACAGTCGAGACCCCGACGAGGGGCGGTGGCCGGTCTTACAAGCCACTGGTGTCAGTTAGATCACCTAAGATGTATACAGGTGCTCATCAGGATATGAGTACACCGGACATGACTCGCCGGGAACATGCTAGTTGGTATTATACATATCGTCAGATAACAGTTCCCTGGTGACATGTGTACAGATTAGTTTGTCGACCTGAGATCGTCATTTGTCTCGTGTGAGTTCCCACTGTGCTTTGATTCCTACCCTACCACGCTCAAAGGAGGCGTGCAAACAGGTATTTTTTGGGTACATTCCCGAGCCACATGGAGGTGTTAGTTATATGTATGCCCTAGAGGCCATTACTGTACATTGGATGTATATTGTAGTGGATGCTGGGACATATATAGGTAGGACTTTCTTGCTCGACATGATAGTACGCTATCTGGTTGCTCTTTATCGTAACATGCATACTTTCTGTCTCTCTGATTACATGTTGGTAAAGCCCTTAGGATGTGTACTCGACTTCCAGGACTATGATGCAGATCATACTAGTGGGGCCTGGATAGTCCATGAGTACATCCTTCAATGTTCCTAGTCGAGGGAATATCGAGACGGGGCATCGATATTCCAGAGTAGACTAGCGTATATCTTCTCGACCCATGCGATGGGCGATGGATGATCCTATATCCATTGGTGTTTGACATCAGAGATGGTATACGGGTGCTCAGTGGAGACTGGGTACACTGAACGGACTCGCCGAGAACTCCCAGATGGTATTATACCTCACGTCAGATGGCAGTTCTCTGGTGACACTGGTACAGCTTAGTCTGTTGACCCGAGATCGTCATAGAGTCTTGTGTGTCTCCCACTGTGCTTTGATTTCCACCCTACCACGGCTCTACTGAGTCATGCAAACAGGTGGTTTTTGGGTACAGTCCCGATTCATATGGAGGCAATGAGCGATAGGAGGGGATTCGTCTCTCCCGGTATTGGGGGTTGATGTTGCGCTATGCACGACTGGCCATAACAGGAAATCCCTGGCCAGGGTTGCTGTGATATACTGGTAAGAGTTATCAGTAGTTTCACAAAAGTTATGGACCCTACGTCGGCATGACTTATCAAGCTATTGGGGTCTGACGTTTACCACCCCTAGGCGAGATATGCGACATATCAGACGAACAGACCGGACTGTACGGTAAGTGTTACTGGTTGGATTCACAGGAGTGTGAGCGGGCTTGCTCATCGATCTTCTGATCGCTCAATACCCGGGTGGCCGTTACGTTTAGCAGACCGCTTGCGGCTTGTGGGTGTTTGATATGATCATCATCTGCTACCGGTGTATTGACGAGTCTTTAGAGTCCTACACAGAGGTTTCCTTGCTCAAGCGAAACGAAATAGGAGCGCATATGAGATATGTGCGGGACCGAGAATAATGCGTGTATGTGATACCGTATTTCATTCTCGAGATGAATGTATTGATTGGTTATATGCGATATAACTTAGTTATCGAATCAAGGATCGATTCGATAAGCCGATACATTGGATACTAGCCGGTTATATGCGACATGAACGGATCATTGAATCAAGTGTTGATTTAATGATTTAATGTATAATTATATATTTGATATATTACTTTGCATTAACTAGTATTGGTTCACTTTAAATGGATTTTCTCACTTGAATTGCACATTGTATATGTGATATATTTTTTGTGCACATGATTGTATCATGTTTGATGATACATGTTTACTTGGTTAAGTGTAAAGAATTAAACCATGGTTAAGTTTATGATTAGGGTTTTCTTTTTTCTCACTTATTTATTTATTTATTTTTGGAAAAGATAAGAAATGAATGGTGGCTATGTTTGTTTTTAGTTGAAGTTTCATGAAGCATTGACTAAGTCACCATTCTTGTCTCATCCTTTACCCTAACCATTCAAGTTAACCATGGTCCATTCTCTACAATTAACCAAGGGTTGACATTATGATAAGTATGATTTATTTTCTATTTTCTAATTAACTTATCATATCTTCTTCTTCTTCTTCATCTTCTTCTTCCATGAAAAGAAGCTTGCTACATCAATGGTGATTGATGAAAAAGTGTGAGAAATCCAAATCTAAAGTCTACCCACTTCCTATTTCTTCATCCTCTACCTCTTGCCAAGTAGTATAGGGTGTTTCCTTCACAAGTTTTCTTGACTTGGTGAAGTTGGAGCTTGATCTATCGATACCTCGACGTAGATCATCTTCGGCATCGTCGTCGATGACCTAGCCCGCTTTTTCTCCGATGAAGCCGACGCTAGAGCCCAAGATCCGATTTGTATAGCGAGGAGACTTCATCGCGGAGCCATGGAGGTGGAGGACCGGATCTACAAAGGTTGTAGCCACTTTCCTTTAGCATTTAATTCGTTTACATGCTTGCATCGCCTCATTATCTAGTTAACGATCCGTATTAGGGTTTGTAGGCACTTGTAAAATTTTAATTGGCCATGTTTGATGCCTTGTGAGACTCCATTAGAGTGCCTAGGAACCCTACAGTGGTATCAGAGCCTAGCTAGAGCCTTAGGCGATGCGTAGCCGGAGTTAGAAATCCGATCGGACCGAAACCCTTACCCTAAACATGCTCTCTGGACATTTTTGTAAAATGTGGATTTTTGTAAATTAAAAATATGCAGAAAAATCAGCAGGGGATTTTAATGGTTACTGTAAAATTCGATGGCTTGATTCCATAAAGGCGCCGCGGATCCGCGGCATGAGCGTGCTCATGCGGCGGTTCCGCGGCTATTTTGTCGTTTTGTGCATATAATTTCACACAGTAATTCTTAATTTTATGTGCTGGTTTTCCTGGGAATTTTTAATATTTTTTTCAGAGTTGCATTTTCTGGGTTGTATTGGGGACTCGGTGTATCGATCGGATTGTCTAATTCTGTCTGTGTGCTTTTCCGGATAATCTTAGAATATGTTAAAAAGTTCGACCGGATATAAATACTCACTTTTTTCCCTGCCGGGAAATTTCCAATTGTTGGATTTTTCCGTAGTTTAACGACGTTCTAAGTAGTGCAATTAACGCGATGGTCCCTCTAGAAGACAACAAACCTTAACTCGATTATGTGACCGTCTTGAACTGCCCTTTGAACCTTCGGGTTTGGGGCAATACGGCGTGCCACATGTGAGGCGTTGGCTTGACCCTTCTACGGCTGGACCGTTGGTACTGAGGCACGAACTGAATGCTGTTAGACTTATTTCATGTGTTGAGCTGTATCGGGAAAACTTGGGTGTTCGATTGTTCGATCGAAAAGTTTAGCATTTTCTATTTATACGGAATGTGATACAATAATTGGAATTCACAAGTAGTTATGTGATAACTGAATGAATGTTATAAACATAGCACTTTAGTCTCACTTGATCGGTTGCCACGGAATTTTGATATGATCAAAAGTCCGTCGCAATCACGTACCGTACGCGGATACTCGCCGGGTAAACTTAATAGACAGCCTCACTCCATAGCCCCGACCAAGTGACTGTAGGAGAACCCCGTCGCCGAAAGCATCCGTTCGGGTGCTCGCGGTAGCGGTGTTCCGCCTTGGTGCACTTCGTCGATGGTATCGGGGGTGCGGCCGTCTACTGAAGTTTGCGACGAGTATTCGATCAGGATGTCGGGAATCTTGTTGAATTACCCGACTTGGTATTGAAAAGTGTTTTCGATAATGAGACTAAAATGCGGGGTTTATAATTGTTAGGCATGCGATGTCTAAGTATTTCATTTGATTAGGCATGTGATGTCTAAAGAGGTTGCGGATTCCAATTGTTGTAGTTTTACACTTTCTTTTCTGTGACCGTAAGTGTAATATGTGATATCGCCGTTTTCGTTGCTATATGTCAACGACAATTGGGATGCGCATATTTACTTACGTTGATGACATGTGATGTTATGTGTTGCTGGATATGTTATATTGGATTGTCGTGTTTGAATAGCCGGGGGGTTTTTTTATGTGAGATGAGTGTTTTTCATTTTCATTCGTGTAAAAACTTGTATGTAATATTCTTTTATTGGGGCACTTCTATGTTGCGGAAGTTGTCACCGTTGATGTATATTATTTATTTTTCCGCATTAGGATAGACCCAAAGAGGGGAGCACAGGCAACCGGGTTCTGGGGTCCAGTGGGAGACCAACTCGAGGAGTCGAGTCCGGGTCTCCTAACCCTAGAATTGGTAGGGTTGCTTGCCGCTCTCGTAGGGGTCTAGGGGTGTGGGACAGGCTATTCATCACGACCGTGGAATCCGTGTTTTATACTGGCTCGTATTGAAAACACGGACGTCCTAGTATATCCAATATTTCATATGTTTCTTCTGCTGTGATTTATCTGTGATGTGATCATGTGATGTTCTGTGACAGATATTATATATAGTATATATGATATATTATATAGACGTTGCTTATGTTTTATACCCGCGCTAGCCCTGCCTCGCTCTGGCATTAGTTACCTAACCTAACGGTGCAGACGGGACATCGAGGCGAATGCGGATGGCATAAGCGTACGTTATATTTATCGGTGATGTTTAGGTGGACTTATATGATGGGATTTTCATTAATGAGATTAATGAAAGAAAATAAACCTAATTGATGTTGTGGAATCAAATTTCAAAATAAAAACAGGTAGCTACAGTTCTTGCTTTGCATCGCGGTGTTCATTATAGAACATCCTGCACCTTATTCGATGAGGAAAGGACCGAGATCCCTTCACCAGGAGTGACTCCTTTAGCAATAACTGGCAGATGCTACAACCCTCGGTTTGTCTTTGATCGCTTCTATAGTTTCCGCTTTGCACAGTGATATATATGATATATCCCACACCTCATTCGACGAGGAAAGGGCCGACGATCCCTTCACCGGGAGTGACCCCTTTAGCAAAACTAGAAAAGCCTCAAAAACATTCCATTTAAAAACCATTTGATTCCGCAACGAGATCAAGTTCAAAGCGTTAAAGGTTTTCACAAAAACCATTCGCAACCCTCCGTCATTTTAGGAAGTAGAGTACTTAGTATTCGTGCTGTGTTTGTTGACCATAGTCAAGGCACAGTGTACGGTAGCTAAGTGATGTCTTCCTACACCGCATATGATGCGATTAGTTAGGACAGTCGCGTGACTTTGTTGACCTTAGTTAAGGGTCATGTGGGTGGGTCTAATTAATCACGAAATGACGGGTTGAACTTGACTAGTACTTATGATTTGTTGACCTTAGTTAAGGTCATAAGTGCTAGGGGTAAAAACCATTATCGGGAGTTTCAAGTGTTGAAACTTGCAATGAGATTGCATACCTTCTATATGATAGTTGGATCCCGATACCCACTGCGAGTAATTGTTACTCCTGGGAGAGTTTTGCACTTTACAATTAGCCGATCAAGTAGGTGTCTAGAAATGTGTCAACGGGGTTACGCCTCTGGGAAAACGAGGTTTACAGTAATTAGGTCCGTGCGAAAGCACGGGGAACCTCCCTCAAAGTACCGACACTGGCCTGGCTGAAAGATTGGCGAACTTATAGAGTGTAATTAATCCCGGCTAGTCTTTCCTTTTAAGGTTTGAAGGAAGATTTGATAAAAACAGTGGGAGCCATCCTGATTAGATAAAATGATAACCAATCTGATCTTGCCAGAGCGCACGCTGAGTGTTTTCTTCTCTCTCTCTCTCCAGGTAGCGACCATATCACGCCTTAATCAAGATAATAATATGAATATATTGACGGAACCCGCTTGTTATACTGAGCTGGGGAACGTTGGTCCCGCTCCAACTTATAATTGCTATAAGACAGAGCAGGAAATTGGGGAATACCAGAATTCCTATGCCGCCCAAACGAAGAAAGTGCATATGATGCATCTCCTTCGGGTGTGTTCATTACAAAGAACTGTTTCTCAGTATCCTCTGCATCCTGGGTTTATGATACCGGATCAGGATCCCAGATATGTAATCTGTTACATAGGGCTACAAAAAGGTAGAAAAACTGAGAACGGGTGATAAGTTTCATGAGACAGAAAACGGGGCAAGTGTTGCAGCCAAGTCTGTTGGTCACTGTCACCCTGTATTACCAATACATTGATTCTGAACAAATACTATTAGATACCGAACCTGATATACAAAATCATATCAGTCTCTTTATTAGTAAAGAAATGATATAATTTTGTATTGTTGGATAATGTTTTGAACATTTCCTATATCAAAAGTTGATCGGTTCAGGCACGTTATCTAAAAGCATTGACGTTCTAAATCAAACTACAGTTCCTTGTAAACTGAACACACACAAGAGGAAGAGTTCAGAAATGAACAAATTCTTCTTGAGGTATTGTAGACTAGGTCATATCAATGCGAACCGACTAGCTGAAGTTACATTTAGATGCATATTTAAATCAGTTTGAATTTACATCTTGTGAAACTTGCCAGTCATGTCACAAAGATATAATGACACCAGCTCTGTTTACTGGAAGCAGAGAAAGAGTTAATGAACTCTTGGGACTGATACATGATGATGTTTGTAAGGTCTCCTGTCTACACATGCCAGGACTGGTTCTTTATACTTCATTATATTCTCTGATAATCTCTCAAGATTCAGTCGTATGTTCCTGCTGAAACATAAGTCCGAAGCTTTTGAGGTATTCACAGAATATAAGTTAGAAGTAAAGAACCAAAATATGGGTATAAGTATTATGTCCTATGATAAGATCAGGGAGGAGAATACTTGTGCATGGCATTCCTGGACTATTCTAAAAGAAAATGAGATTCTCTCTCAGCATTACTCCTCCGTATAAACTATAGCACGATGGTATATCGGGGCGGAGCAATCACACCCTATATGATAAGGTGTGCTCTATGATGAGTACTACTGAGTTACCTATTTCCTTTTTGGGAGTTATGTGCTTGAGAAGCTGCATACCTATTGAATAGGGTTCCAATCAAATCAGTTGCCTACCGCTTCATATGTGATATGGAAAGGGAAGAGCCCATGTCTTAAGCTAGTTAAGATTTGGGGTTGACCGGCCTATGTCTAAAAGCAAAATCCGGACAAGCTCGAGGCAAGGTCTGTAATGTAGAACTGGAAAGGTTCCAGCTATACAAACTACAGCAGATAATTTGGTAGAACCAAAGGATTCAGTAGATTCCAACGAACCTCAGCCTCTCCGCCGATCTAGTAGGGTTCCTCACCCATCTAAGAGATACTTCGGTTTCTCGATGACAGTGGGAGCGAGGATTGCATCATGAGATGATGACCCAACTAGTTTCGAGCTGGCCATCGGGGGTAGAACTCTGTAAGAATGGCTGGATGCTTAGTGATCTGAGATGGAATCCTTATACACCAACAAAGTATGGACTTTGGTTGCTATATCTGAAGGGTTAAATCCCCATCAGGAGCAAGTATATCTTGAGAAGATTACTTGGTGTACATGGAAAAGTTGAGACTTTCAAAGCTAGACTTGTTAAAGGTTTTCGTCATCAACCAGGCACGGATAATGATGAAACCTTTTCCAGGGACTATGTTTAAATCCATCCAGATCCTACTTGCCACGGCTACATACCATGACTACGATATCTGGTGGTTGGGTGCCATGACTACTTTTCTAAATATTGATTTAGAAGAGAACGTCTATAAGAACACAGCCAGAGGGCCTCGTAGACAGTGGGAGCAGCGGAAACGTGTGCAAGATGCTTTATAGGATAAAGCAGGCATCGCGGAGTTGGAACATCTGTTTTGATGGATTAGTCAAAGAAGTTGACATCATCAAAATGGTAGATGAACCTTGTGTAAACAAAAAGGTAGTAGGGAGTATGGTGACGATCCTCGTAGAGTACGTGGATGACATACTTTTGTTAGGGAAGGAGTTTCCTATGCTACGCTCGATCAATCTCCGCTTATCACAATGATTTTCCATATAGGATCAAAGTGATACCTACTAAATCCTAAGCTTTGGATCTATGAGATAGATCTAATTGGATGTTAGGATACTCACTAGTTGTAGTGAGATGGTATCAATCGATCCTGGGGAGAATCACTGGAAGTGTTCCAGAGTGATAAAGAAGACTGAATGTCAGTCACAAGCATTGTCTTTACCCTCAGTAAAGGGACGGTATGTTGGAAGAGTTCCAAGCTAGATACCGTGGCAAACTAGACGATAAAGGCTGGTAACATCGCTATTAAAGATACTACCAAAGAGGCAGTTTGGGTGTATATTGGTTCATAAGATGAACTAGGTTCCTGCCATTGTATGACAATGGAAGTGTGGCTTCGGCCCTGGAACCCTGGTCCCATCAGTGACCCAGACATATTCTGAGACAGCATCACCTGATCATGGAGATAGTGCAAGTAGGAGATTGTTAGTTATATGTATGCCCCAGGGTGATCGAGGTTAGGAGAGTAGACTCAGAGGAGAACACGGAGGATCCACTCACGAAGGCCTTTTCCCAAAGAGAGACTTTTAGGGGATGGTTGAGTATTAGAAACTACAACTACTGCTACAGATGGCCCTAGTGCAAGTAGGAGATTGTTAGTTATATGTATGCCCTAGAGGCCATTACTGTACATTGGATGTATATTGTAGTGGATGCTGGGACATATATAGGTAGGACTTTCTTGCTCGACATGATAGTACGCTATCTGGTTGCTCTTTATCTTAACATGTATACTTTCTGTCTCTCTGATTACATGTTGATAAAGCCCTTAGGATGTGTGTACTCGACTTCCAGGACTATGATGCAGATCATACTAGTGGGGCCTGGATAGTCCATGAGTACATCCTTCAATGTTCCTAGTCGAGGGAATATCGAGACGGGGAATCGATATTCCAGAGTAGACTAGCGTATATCTTCTCGACCCATACGATGGGCAATGGATGATCCCATATCCATTGGTGTTTGACATCAGAGATGGTATACGGGTGCTCAGTGGAGACTGGGTACACTGAACGGACTCACCGAGAACTCCCAGATGGTATTATACCTCACGTCAGATGGCAGTTCTCTGGTGACACTGGTACAGCTTAGTCTGTTGACCCGAGATCGTCATAGAGTCTTGTGTGTCTCCCACTGTGCTTTGATTTCCACCCTACCACGGCTCTACTGAGTCGTGCAAACAGGTGGTTTTTGGGTACAGTCCCGATTCACATGGAGGCAATGAGCGATAGGAGGGGATTCGTCTCTCCCGGTATTGGGGGTTGATGTTGCGCTATGCACGACTGGCCATAACAGGAAATCCCTGGCCAGGGTTGCTGTGATATACTGGTAAGAGTTATCAGTAGTTTCATGAAAGTTATGGACCCTACGTCGGCATGACTTATCAAGCTATTGGGGTCTGACGTTTACCACCCCTAGACGAGATATGCGACATATCAGACGAACAGACCGGACTGTATGGTAAGTGTTACTGGTTGGATTCACAGGAGTGTGAGCGGGCTTGCTTGTCGATCTTCTGATCGCTCAATACCCGGGTGGCCGTTACGTTTAGCAGACCGCTTGCGGCTTGTGGGTGTTTGATATGATCATCATCTGCTACCGGCGTATTGACGAGTCTTTAGAGTCCTACACAGAGGTTTCCTTGCTCAAGCGAAACGAAATAGGAGCGCATATGAGATATGTGCGGGACCGAGAATAATGCGTGTATGTGATACCATATTTCATTCTCGAGATGAATGTATTGATTGGTTATATGCGATATAACCTAGTTATCGAATCAAGGATCGATTCGATAAGCCGATACATTGGATACTAGCCGGTTATATGCGACATGACCGGATCATTGAATCAAGTGTTGATTTAATGATTTAATGTATAATTATATATTTGATATATTACTTTGCATTAACTAGTATTGGTTCACTTTAAATGGATTTTCTCACTTGAATTGCACATTGTATATGTGATATATTTTTTGTGCACATGATTGTATCATGTTTGATGATACATGTTTACTTGGTTAAGTGTAAAGAATTAAATCATGGTTAAGTTTATGATTAGGGTTTTCTTTTTTCTCACTTATTTATTTATTTATTTATTTTTGGAAAAGATAAGAAATGAATGGTGGCTATGTTTGTTTTTAGTTGAAGTTTCATGAAGCATTGACTAAGTCACCATTCTTGTCTCATCCTTAACCCTAACCATTCAAGTTAACCATGGTCCATTCTCTACAATTAACCAAGGGTTGACATTATGATAAGTATGATTTATTTTCTATTTTCTAATTAACTTATCATATCTTCTTCTTCTTCTTCATCTTCTTCTTCCATGAAAAGAAGCTTGCTACATCAATGGTGATTGATGAAAAAGTGTGAGAAATCCAAATCTAAAGTCTACCCACTTCCTATTTCTTCATCCTCTACCTCTTGCCAAGTAGTATAGGGTGTTTCCTTCACAAGTTTTCTTGACTTGGTGAAGTTGGAGCTTGATCTAGCGATGCCTCGACGTAGATCATCTTCGGCATCGTCGTCGATGACCTAGCCCGCTTTTTCTCCGATGAAGCCGACGCTAGAGCCCAAGATCCGATTTGTACAGCGAGGAGACTTCATCGCGGAGCCATGGAGGTGGAGGACCGGATCTACAAAGGTTGTAGCCACTTTCCTTTAGCATTTAATTCGTTTACATGCTTGCATCGCCTCATTATCTAGTTAACGATCCGTATTAGGGTCTGTAGGCACTTGTAAAATTTTAATTGGCCATGTTTGATGCCTTGTGAGACTCCATTAGAGTGCCTAGGAACCCTACAGGAGGCAGTGAGCGGATCGTCGGGGATTCGTCTCTCCCGGTATTGGGGGTTGATGTCGCACAGTGCACGGGTGGCCATTACTAGAAATCCTCGGCCGAGGTAGTGGAGAATTACTGATTTGGATCAGTAGTTTCTCAGGAGGTGATGGGCTTCATGCCGACAGGATTTATCGCGTTATTAGGGGTCTGACTTTATTCACCCCCCTAGACTCGATATGCGATACTCTTTAGACGAACGGACCGGACTGTACGGATATTGTCACTGTCAGGCTCAGTAGGGTTTATGGATGAGTTCGCTCGTCAGCTTCCCTTCCAATCAATACATAGGCAAACCGTTACGTACAGCTTGTACCTCTGACGTGCTAGAGGTTATACCCAGTACCAGTGTGTTGATGAGTCATTAGAGTCCCCCACAGACACTTTCCCAAGTTCGGGCGAAACGTTGTGGAGGCCGTATGGTTTTATGGCAGGGTTCGGAAAATGCACGTGCATTTTAGCACGTGTCATTTTTCGGGCAGATAATACTGGTCGGCTTTGGTTTAAGCCGGATCCGAGTATTATGCTGTGTAGATATAATATCTTTTTCTCAGTTGCATTTGTATTCGGTCGTAATACAAATGCGGGTATATTTATACTGTTACGGGGTTATCCTGAAATTCTTTTCGGGATCGCTTTTGGAAGTTGCCAGTTTCCAGTTTTCTATCAGCCGTATTTAACATTTGGTTAAATGCGGATTTATCTTTTCTTGGGATGAGTGTGGAAGCTTCTAGAAGAGGTGACTAGCTTTGTGACTCATCACTTGCATTAATGTGTTGATGAGGTGTTTTAATGAGTCACCATTTTTGCTTTAATGTGTTTTGTTCTTGCTAGGATATTTGCTTAAGATCTTTCATGATGCATTATTGCTTAGGGTTACCTCCCTTGCTCCTACACTCACCCCCTCCTCCTTAAATATTGGCCAGCCCCCCTCTTGCTAGATAGGGGGATGGTTCATTTAGAAAAAGATTATGTATTTGGTTCATGGAAATTTGTATACTCATTTTGTCATTTCATATCGATCCAAAAGGCAACTTCATTAACCGTTCGTCCATAGCCTTGGACGTAACGAGACAAAGTGTTCTACTCATTCTCTACATCATCTTGGTTGTCTCTTTTAGCAAACTTGACGATCGAGTTGCCTCGGTTCAGAGACGGGAGCCCGTTTAAAGATCCGTCGACGTGGTGCCATCTGGACGAGAAGATTGGAGATTCAGGAGATCGGAGCAGCCGCAACGAAGCGTAGGATGATGGTTGAAGACCGAAGGACTCGGATCGTTCGGTATAACATTTCTTCCCACTTTGTAGTTTGCTAGTTTAGTTTTAATGGCAGATCCGGGTTATAGTACGCGATAGCGCCAGTTGTAAAAGTTTTTGTTCCGCATTTGGCGTCTGTTAGACGGCCGGGGCGCAACCGTGGACTTACATAGAGTACACGACGAGTGTTTCTTTTCTCTCTCTCTGGCAGAGACGTAAGACTAACCCTAAACTAAAAACTCGTAAGCCTAGTTAACCAAACCTTTTAACAATGAATGGTTTTGGAATGTCATGATTGCCCTATTTCACGACATAGTTGCATATGTCCTTACTCCTCCCACTTCACATTTTGCTTCCTCCAGAACACTCTGTAATACAGAGATCCATAATGTTTGGAAGGCAATCATATAGTTAGATATGAACTCGAAGAAATTGTTTCTGTCGAGGATGGTCGCAGGTTCTGGAGAAAGTGAATTGTATATGATGCAATTCATGTGTCTCTCCTCTCTACCTTATTAGAAGTTTGAGGGCTTCTTAAATAAGGAGAATATACCAGTTACGCTTGTTGGATTGTCTTCTTCCAATCCCGCTACTGGAGCTGAAAGGAAGGGTAAGAAGAAAACCAACTAGTATAGTTTCGGTATACGAAAGGTAAGAAAGAGAGACAACAATAAGGGACAAAGTGAACAGAAAGGAAAATACACCTACTGTTATGACCCGGGGAAATGAAAGAGGTATTACTTGGAATACCCGGCCACCGCTTGAAATATTTTGATATTTTATGTATTCTATGTGATTGTAATCGAAAACTGTTTTCCAATTAATTTTGAATCCTGGGTATATAGATACCGGATTAAAATCCCACCTCTATAAGTTGTTACAGATGCTGAGAATGATTAGATTATTGAAAAATGTGATTTGATCCTCAATGTCGGATATCGGAGCAATTGTTGCTATTGGGGAAATCACCTGGTTTTGTCTTTCGGCAAACTGTTGGTTTTGAATATCAGTAATTATGCACCAACTTTTAAAAACTGATATATCTGTCTCTTTATTTGATAAAGTGGGATATAAATTTTCAAAAAAATATGTTATGAACATTTGCCTTTATCATTTGATGATTGGATGAGATGCATTGAATAACGGGATATACATTCTTAACCAAAATACAGTTTTCAAATTACAACATACAGAGTATGAGTTAGTGAACTCATAGGACTTATACATAATAATGTATGTTGTCCGGTGTCCGCACGGATAAGGGATTGGTGCTCATACTTCGTTCCATTTTATTATGAGTTCTCTGATTTTAGACACGCATTCTTGTTGAAATGCAAAATCCAAAGATTTTGAGAAGTTCATAAGATATAGGAATAAAGTATAGAACCAAACATTATAAGTATCAAGATTCTTCGAAGTGTTCGAAGATATGGATACGTATTCAAGGTATTCCGTAGTTATATTACCAAGAATTTAATTCTCTCTTAAATTACTCATCCGTAGGTGCGCTCCTTGATGAGTAATATTGTAAAGCCTTTTTCGATTAAAGGATACACTAGAAATAAATGTATATCAATTGATACCGGTTCCAACTAAATCAGTGTCTCAAATTCTATATGTGATATAGAATGGGTTATCATCTTAACATTGTTAAGATGTTGAGTTGTCCGGCTTATGCTTAAAACCAGAATCCGGATAAACTCAAGGCACGTTTCAGTAATGATAGTTTGTGGGTTATCCCGGCCATTGACGAGGGTTTAACTTTCTACCATTTTCGGGATCAAAAGTTGTTTTGTTCTCGATATGCAACCTTTTTAGAAAAGGGATTTTTTGCAAAAGAAATTAGCGGTAGTATGGTAGAACTGGAAGTAATTCCAGAACCACAAACGGTTATGGAGGATTTAGTAAAACCTGGTGATTCAATTGACCCTGACAAGCTTTAGCCTACTCTGCACATTTAGTAGGTGACCTCAGCCACCTGAGAGGTACTATGTTTTCCTCATTGAAGGTGACAAGGAGGTTTGCGTCATGTCATGATGACCGTACTATATCATCAGGCCATGGGAAGTGGTGACTTCCAACTGATGGTTGGGTGCCAAGTTATCCTAGTTGGACTTCATGCACTGCAACAAAGTGAGGACTTTGATGGGTGCTCCTGAAGGGCTAAAACCTATTAAGAGCAAGTAGATCTTGCGAGATCAAAGCAAATGGAAAGGTAATGATCTAATAAGGCTAGACTTGTAGTAAAAGGTTTTCATCAAATACCCATTATGGATTGTGATGAAACTATTATTTCAGTGTCTGTGCTTAAGTCCATACGGATAAAACTTGGCATTGTTGTCTTTCATAACTATTATATCTGGCATGTGGATGACTATAACGTTTTTCTATATTGGATTTATAAGTGTACGTGTATATGACTCTACCAGAGGATTATCTTAGTCAGTGGCAGCAGCGGTAAGAGTGCAAGTTGCTTAAGTTTATTTTTAGACTAAAGCAGTCATAGCAGAGAAGGATCATATGTTATGATGATATGGTCAAAGCGTTTGACTTCATCAAAATGAGAGATGAACCTGGTATTTGTAAGAAGATAGTAGGGAGTGTTGTCAAATTCCTTATATAGTATGTGGATGACATACTCTTGATAGAAAGTGATGTTCCTATGATACAAATTGGTAAAACAATGGTGATCACATGAGTTTCTTCATATAGGATATGGATATCAGTCCAATTCTGGAGAAACATAAGGTAGCAGGGAAGAGAATTTGATGTTCTTAGTGTATGATAATGGCAGCCTCCTGAAAGAGATGGTTACCGATTCTAGCATCTCATAGAAGTTAAAAGTTTACCCTCTTTTGAGGAGCAGGATATTAGAAAGAGTTCCAAGTAGGATACTGAGGTAGTCATAGCGATGGATGCTGATTGTGAATCAGCAAAAGGGTACCGCCTGAGAATTCACTGGATATAATTGTTCATTTATGAACATGATCCCATCGTCAGTCCAGGAAAATACTAAGGCAGGTATCGCTCAGTTCGGGAGATATTTGACCTCCGCGAAATTCAGATTCTAGGAGAAGCATAAGATGCACTATGTCGTGTCCACTCATTGAGGCTGGTTCTCGAATACAGTTTGCGAAACTGTTAGTACGGAAGTTGGGTATGAGATACCATAATAATTGGCTTTAAGTGGAAGTGGGAGATTGTTGGATAGAGGTGCCCTAAAAGAAATTATTGTAATTTAAGGAGGACCTATATGAGAGAACAATCTTATTCGAGATGATAGTATACTATCCGGTTCACCTTTATTTTCATGTGGTGCATTTTATTTACTATCACATATCGTTTAGACATGAGATAAAGCCCAAGGATTTTGCTTGACTACCAGGACGATAATGGAGATCATATTAATAGGGCCTGAGTAGTCAATAAGCACATCCTTAAATGTCCCTAGTCGTAGGAGTATCGAGACTAGGCATCAGTACTCCAGTTTAGACTAGTGTGTACATTTCCTGACTCGGTTGGAGGGCGATAGCTGATCCTACAGCTATTGGTGCTTGACATTAAGGATTGTATATAGGTGCTCATTGGATGGGTTACACTGGACGGACTCACTAAGAACTCCTAGTTGGTAATATACTAATGTCAGGTAGCAGTTCTCTTGTGACATATGTACAGGGTAGTCCCTAGGACCTGAGATCGCTGCAGTGTTTATGTGTGTTCTCACTATACTTTGACTTCCTACCCTACCACGGCTTAAAGGAGTCGTTGCAAACAGGTTTTTGTTGGGTATAGTCCCAAAGCACGTGGAGGCAGTAAGCGTTCGAAGGGATTCGTCTCTCCGGTATAGAGAGTTGATGTCACGTTGTGCAGGACATGACTACACCACAATTCGATGGTCATCGCAGTGGAGATAAACTGATAGGTGTTATCAGTTATATCTCCGGTTGGTTATGAGTTCTCTGTCGCACGACTTATCGAGTTATTGGGGTCTGACAGATTCCAAACCGTAGACCCGATATGCGATACTCTTAGATGAAGAGACCAGATTGTACGATAATGTCACTGATAGACATTGCAGGGTTTAGATGAGGTTTCCCGTTGAGCTTCTTTCGTTCAATACCTGGGTAGCCGTTACGTGCAGCTAGTACCGCTGACGTGCTTATAGGCTATTGATATGATCCTAACCTACTGCTAGCGTATTATCGAGTCTTTAAAGTCCCACAGAGAGCTTTCCCAGCACAAGTGAAATGATGTAGGGCATGTATAAGGATACGTGCACGAGTTCGATTAAACACGTATATTTGATACACGTATTTTATTCGGTTGTTTATTGATATTAGCCGGTATATATATGATGTAACCGGATTATTAAATCAAGTGTTGATTTAATAATTAAATGTATATTTATATATAGATATATTTATATATTAACTAATATCATGCCCACTTAATTATTTTCTTCTCTTTAATTAATATTTAAATTTGATATAAATAATGAGACATGTATGTTGATACATGTATGATGGGAGTATAAGAATTACATGAAAAAAATGAGAATGAGTCATGGTTGTAGAATTCATGAAAAGATTCTTTTTAATGACTCATTTTTGTGAGTCATTATTTGTTCTATAACTCATTCTTGTTTCTAGTTAAAAAGGTTTTTCTTGCTTATCTTCTACACACTCTTATCTCCTCCTTGCTTCTTCTTCTTCCTCTTGATTTTCTTCAAGTGGGGAATGGAAAAGAAAAGAGAAAAATTAAGTGAGCTAATTATTCTACATCTCCTAGCTAATCATTCTTAGCAAGTTTAATTAGTGGGTTGCTTCATTTTGATGAGATCAATTTGAAGCTAAAGCTTATGTTGGAGTTATCTCAAGACAGATCATCTTTGGCGAGGAGAACATCGAGCAAGCTTGTTCTGGATTTCGTGGAGAATAGCCGGAGTCCAAGAGAGGTAGCTAACATGCTACAAAGGTTGTAGCCCTCTAAACTTAGTTTCTGGCTTACTAGTTTAGATGCATGTTTAGCTTTTTAGTTTGATTCTTGGTTTGGGTTGCTATAGCTCTCTAGAATTTTTAAATTACCGCTTCTGCCGTGCTTTAAACCCTACTAGAGGTGCCTAAAAACCCAACAGGTTGAATCTTTGATTAATAGTAATAGGTAGCTAATCTAAACTATCATGTTGATTAACCTAGAACTCTTTAACTATCTTAGGTTGAATTTAGTTTAATAAAAACTATCTTTTATCGTCCTTAATTAGGGTATTAGTTTGTTAAACCTTCATTATCCTAATTAATTTTTAGGTGTATCATCATTCCCTAGATCTAATTCAAAGCGACAATTATCTCTATAAGATCTAGTTTATATGATGAAAACTACAAGAATGGAATTATATCAAAAGCAATTCATGATGAAGTCAAAGTAAAGAAGATCAAAAAACACATCCAACTATAAAATGAAAGATAATACAAAACCCTAGAAAAATAATTAGTTACTTATAGAAAGGAAATTATAAACATTATTCATTATGGAATAAAACTTACAATTACTCTTTGATCACTCCTACTTTTGCGAACCCTAATTTTTGAAGCCTATGAAAGAGATATGCAACCCTAGAGCTATACAGGTGCTTATATAGGGCTAAGAAAGTTTGGAGAACAAGTAATAGAAGATACAAGAGAATCAACTTGCTAACAACTATGAAAATCTAATCAATGAAAATCTTATTGCTCTATTGGATATTATTGCGTGCCTTCAGAATCTTTGAAAAGTAAAACCCTATATCTCATATTAATCTATATGGATAGACGATCGTGCTCATAAAAAATCTCATCAAACGGCTACCAGATGGCCGCTGATCCGCCGCCGCCGCGTATCTGCAGCCGAATTTCGGTTTTGTGGCTCCAGATTTTTTCTGTGGTTTATTCGCTGCTTTTGTCATGCCCCGCTTCCCAGTATACGGGCAGAGAGCGTGACTAGGCCACTACGTATTTACTCTGAAGTAAACACGCTAAGCGTATCTAAGTAATATAAAATGTAATGTACACAAGAGATAAGATATAAATGAACAACTTTATTTATTAAACATTCTTTTTACAATACAACTGAAAGGTAAATACATGGAATGAAAGCAAACCCTAAACAGTGGCATAACAGAAATGAAATGTACAAGTAACTAGAGCTCCGGGTCGAAGGCTAGCTGATCCGAATCCTCGCTGGTGGGCTCGATCTCCTGAAGGTCCAAATCACCTGACAACATTCCAAAGAAATGAAAGAGAATGACGTCAGCGAACAAATCACTCAATAAGTCCCGTAAATAGACAAGAATGGAATAGACAGAATAGAGAGTATATCGTTATAACGTTGTATTTAGTATTAACGCTGTTGTTTGTAGCTTGGTATAGAAGAATGCCAGTGTATACGAGAGGAGTCCCACTATTCCGGAGACTAAGGTATACGGAGCACAAGGAACCGTTCAGCCACGGTACAACGGCAATGGATATTCAGGTTAGGTGTATTATGGTTACAGTCTCGTGCCACTTCTAACACCTTCCGTACCAGTCTACCCCTTATAAACCCCGCGATGTCTTGATTGTATTGATGCATTGTTTGTATTGTATATTGAATATATATGGATGACTTACCGAAACCGTGATATTAGTAATGGAATGGATATAATGGATGAACATGTAGATGGAATATATCTATGGTTCGAGTCAGTCAATATAGATTGATTGGATTGAACAGATTGAATATATAGTTTCATGGATTCATGTTGAATTATAGTTTGATACTTGAATCATATTCAAGTCAGATTGATTATATTGAGACTCAGTCTGAGTCAGACAATTAGAAAAGAAATTGAAGTCCTAAATTATGTTTTGGTGCTATCGGTAACTGCTGCACATGGACAGCAGGATTTGTATCTTTTTCAAAGACAATTACCGTGTTGATAACACCGTTTGTTAAGTTGTCTACCTTAAATAGGCAAGCACCCATATCTCCGGCTCCTGAGGCTCAAGAGAATGCTCCCGCTTAAACCTATTTTCACTAGGGGTCCTTATTGTAATTTAATATAACTTGAGGGGGGTTTATATAAAATAGTTTTGTTATACTTTCAAAATATACCTCAAGTATTTAATTATCGTCCTTAGAGTTTTCATAGATGTTTCTTTTATTCAATGTGAATTTTCTAGTGAATATGACCTAGTTTTTAAAGTATAAGGTATTTATTTGAAATATTGGAATTGTATGGTATTTTCTTGTAAATGGAATGTTTTTCTTGAATTTTGGAAATGTGGAATATTAAAAATATTTAAAATAGGTATTTTGATATTAATTACATATATATTTATTTATTAAAAATATAAGTTTTATTCATGATAGAAATCACATTTTCTAAAGAAAATTGTATTAAAATCTTTCGAGATCGTATGCTCCTTACGGAGGTCTGCATCTCACTCTACAATGCCCAAGGATGTGCGATAATCCGCACCATACCGAACGGGTTCCCCGAAATGGGTTGTAGAGGTGCAATTGCAAAGATTTGTTAAAATACACTTCTTGTAGAAAAAAGTTTTATAAGTTGAAGGTAGTTATATGTAAAGTCGTATTTTTCCCAAATCTATGTTCCCAAATTCCATCATGCTATGTTAGATATGTGTGTTGTGAGGAGGTAGGTCATTACCTCATAAGTTTTCTAAGGTAATACGGTTTAAAAAGTTCAAGTATGTCGAAATGAAACGTAAGGGTATTTTAATGTAAAAGTGGAATAAAACTTGCTATAGTTATTATTTTGATGCCAAACTTATTCTATTATCTTCGTTAATGTTTAATGGTCGTGACATAAGAGTTTGGTATTATTGTGTTTAAGTAAAATAGAACTTTTTAAGGAAAAACCGAATCGGAAGTCAGATTCCGTCGGGTTTTAGTTTTGAATGTTTTTAGAATAGAGAAAATAAGGAGAAGTAGGGACTTACTGGATGATTGGCTAGAGGAGAGAAAGAGGAAGAGGTGGGAGTTTCCTGTGCATCATTTCGTCGTCGGAAACTCCTTGAGTTATCGCCGGAAGATTGTCGGAGCTTCACCCTTTTGCTAACTCCACTTGCATACAAAAGACTTGGGAATTTTCTTGAGAGTTTGGGCAGGGATTTAGGAGTGAGGAGGGGTGATTTGAGGGTGGTATTTATAGAAAAAAAATTAGGGTTTTAGGGTATTGAAAGGGTGTGTTAAAAATTTGTTTTAAAATGGATTAAATGTGTGTTTTAATGTGCTTTGTAAATGTGCAGGAAAAACAAATAATACAGATGTTATGGGGGGAGTCCAAAAGTCGCCAGAGTTAAAGAAAATTTGGGTTTGCTCCGAGTCAGACCGGCGGCGCCGGCCCGAGTCGTCATCTCGCCGGCCCGAGTCGCGAGTTGGGGGCTCGTTTTGGGGACACGTGTCGGGGTCGGTTGGTCTACTGCAGTGCACTCGTTTGTTTTATGTGTGACTCTTCAGTTTACGTGTTGTGCTCGTGTAGACTCTTAGGTTTCTAAAAGATTAAAAGAATTTTAAATAAAAATATTGTTGCTGATGGGATTTGAACTCTGGTGCTTTGGTTCAGCAGTGCAAGGTCTTACCAGTGAGCTACAAGCTCTTTCTTGCTGTTCAAAAGTAAATCAAATTCTTATAGTACTCACAGGAATTGTAAATACTCCAAGTATACATTAACTTTTAATCAAATTTATGTACACAAGAATTGGAGTTGTTACAGTCTACCCTCCTTACAAAAATTTCGTCCTCGAAATTTACAATTTATTTTAAGGACTAGATTACAAATAGGTGAGGATATCTTGCACGCATCTCGTCTTCCCTTTCCCATGTCAATTCTCCTGGAGTGTCTTTTCTCCACATCACTCGAACCAAGTTGACTTCCTTGTTCCGAAGTTACTTCACTTTTCTGTCCAGCATCTCAACAGGTTGTTGCTCACAAGATAAGTCAGGCTGTACAGTGAGCTCGGAATGATCGAGAATATGGCTGGGTCACTTACATACCTACTTAGTTGGGGTATGTGGAATACATTGTGCACCCCTTCCAATGAAGGTGGAAGTGCCAAGCAATAAGCCACTTCACCGACTTGTTCGAGTATGTCGAACGGTCCAATGTACCTTGGACTTAGCTTACCCCGTCTTCCAAATTGAATCACTCCGCGGTTCGGAGATATCTCCAGAAATACGTGATCTCCCGACTGGAACTCAAAATGACGTCACTTCGCATCAGCCCAGTGCTTCTGTCGATCTTGGGTTATGCGCATTCTTTCGCTGATAGTGGAGACAACATCAACAGTTGCTACTATCATCTCAGGTCTAAGAAGTTCCTTATCACCGATATCGTCCCAACTTAATGGCGATCGACACTTCCTTCCATAAAGCGCTGCAAAGGGTGCCATTCTTAGACTTGCTTGGTAGCTTTTGTTGTATGAAAACTCCACAAGATGTAGGTGATCTTCCCACGATCCTCCGAAATCTAACATACACGCTCTGAGCATATCTTCCAAGATCTGAATAGTTCTCTAAGACTGACCATCAGTTTGTTGATGATAAGCCGTACTGAAGTTCAGACTTGTTCCTAAGCTCGCTTGCAGACATTGCCAAAATTATGATCGGAACCTGGTTTCACGATCGGAGACAATGCAGACCAGTACTCCATGAAGTCTTACAATTTCCTGTATGAGTTCATGGATATCAGAGATAGTACACTATGAAGAGTTTAAATATTAAGTAGATTCTTACCTCCATGTACTTCTTTGCTAATGTCTCAGTAGATTGGCGAACTCGAAATGGGATGATGTGAGCCGACTTCGTGAGTCAATCCACAATGACCCATACCGCATCGTTACCCTTTGTGCTGTGAGGAAGTGCAGTCACAAAATCCATTGTGATGTGTTGCTACTTCCATTCAGGGATAGGTAACGGTTGAAGTAATCCAGCAGTCCTGTGATGTTCAGCCTTTACTGTAGGGTTACTAGGCACACTAAAGAGGCTCTACAAGGCATCGATCATGCCGGATTAAAATTTTTAGGTGCTTAACAACCCTAAGCAAGATCGTTAACTAGAGATTAGGAGAAAAAGATGCAAGTAAATCACATTTACACTAAAGGAAAGGGACTACAACCTTTGTAGATCCATTCCTCCACTTCCAAAGCTCCGTGACGACGTCCCTTCGCTGCGATCATCCAACTCCTGGACTCTCGGACGGCTCCTTGAGAAATTGCAACGGGATCGCTTGAAGTCTTCGATGCCGAAAATGATCTACGTCGAGGGAATACGGACTCAAGCTTCTACCTCACTAACCATAGAATTAGTGAAGCAAACACCCTAAACTAAAGTGCTAGTCTAGTAGAGGATGGTGAGATAGGAAATGGGTACTCTTTAGATTTTGATTTCTCACACTTAATTTTCACTTGATAATTTTCTAGCAAGCTTTTCCTTTTCTTCAAGAAGAAGAAGAAGAAAAGAAAAGAATAAGAATAATTGCAAAATGAATTATCAAGTGATGTCTATCATAATGCAACCATGGGTGAGATAAACCATTGTAGAGACTAAACTTGAGTTTAGCTTAATGGTTAGGTTAAGAAAAATGACATGCAAAACAAAATGGTGGACTTTGTCAAAGATGCTTGAAAGCTTCATGAAGCTTCAAGTAAAGACAAAGCAATCCACCATTTTATTTTACCAAAATTAATAAAAACCCAAACCTTTAACCTAAACATGGTGTGAGTCATACACACACCCAAGTTTGCATGTATCATCAAACATGATACAAACTTGTGCACAAAAATCACATATACAACTTGTGCACATCAAGTGAGAAAATCAATCTTAAGTAAACCAATACTAGTTAATGTAAAGTAATATATCAAATATATAATTATACATTAAATCATTAAATCAACACTTGATTTAACGATCCGGTCATATCGCATATAACCGACTAATATCCAATGTATAGACGTATCGAATCAATGCATGATTCGATAACTAGGTTGTATCGCATACAACCAATCGATACAATCATCGCGAGAATAGAATACGGTATCACATACTCGTATCATTCTCGGTCCCGCACATATCATATATGCGCTCCTATCTCGTTTTGCCTGAGCCAGTACAATCTCTATGTAGGACTCTAAAGACTCGTCAATACGCCGGCAGTAGGTGATGATCATATCAAACACCCACAAGCCATCAGCGGTACTAGCTGGACGTAACGGCTACCCGGGTATTGAGCGATCAGAAGATCAGCAAGCAAGCCCGCTCCAACTCCTGCAAAATGCTTGACTGTGACACTACCGTACAGTCCGGTCTCCTCGTCTGATATGTCGTATATCAAGTCTAGGGGTGGTAAACGTCAGACCCCAATAACCGATAATTCGTGCCGATATGAGGCTCATAACGGGTCGAGAAACTACGGGTAACACTTACCAGCAAATCTCTAAACCAGCCCTGGCCAGGGACTTCCCTATTATGGCCAATCGAGCACAGCGCAACATCAACCCCCAATACCGGGAGATACGAAACCCCTCCTATCGCTCATTGCCTCCATGTGACTCAGGACTGTACCTAAAAACCACCGTTTTGCACGCCCTCTTGGACGTGGTAAGGTGGAAATCAAAGCACAGTGGGAAACACACAAGACTCTATGACGATCTCGGGTCTACAGACTAACCTGTACCAGTGTCACCAGAGAACTGCCATCTGATGTAAGGTATAATACCATCTGGGAGTTCACGGCGAGTCCGTCCAGTATACCCAGTCTCCACTGAGCACCCGTATATCATCTCTGATGTCAAACACCAATGGATATGGGATCATCCATAACCCATCTGTATGGGTCGATAAGGTATACGCTAGTCTACTCTGGTATATCGATGCCCTGTCTCGATATACCCATGACTAGGGACCTTGAAGGATGTACTTATGGACTACCATGTCCCCACTAGTATGATCCGCATCACAGTCCAGGTAGTCAAGTACACATCCTAAGGGCTTTACCAACATGTAACAGAGAGACAATCAGTATACACGTTAAGGTAAAGAGTAATCAGATAGTATACTATCATGTCGAGCAAGAAAGTCCTCCCTATATAAGTCCAAGCATCCACTACAATATACAACACATGTATAGTAATGGCCTATAGGGCATACATATAACTAACAATCTCCCACTTGCACTAGGGCCATCTGATAACAGTGGTTGTAGTATCTCATACTCAACCATCCCATAATAGTCTCTCTATGGGAAAAAGCCTTTGTGAGTGGAACCGCCGTGTTGTCCTCTGAGTCTACTCTCCTAACCTCGATCCCCTGGAGATCAACCATCTCCATGATCAGGTGACACTGCCTAAGAATTATATCTGGATCACTGATGGGACGGGCATTCCCAGGCATAAGCCACAACTCCATTGTCACACAATGGTAGGAACAAAGTTCATCTCATGAACTTATACAAATATCCAAACTGCCTCTTTGGTAGCATCTTTGGTAACGATGTATCTTGCCTTTAATCGTCTAGTATGTCACGGTATCTAGCTTGGAACTCTTCCATCATACCATCCCTCCACTGAGGGTAAAGACAATGCATGTGACTGACATTCAGTCATCCTTATCACCCTGGAACCTTTCCAGTGATTCTCCCCAGGATCAATTGATACCATCTCACTGCAACTAGTGAGAATCCTAACATCCAGTTAGATCTATCTCATAGATCCAAAACTTAGGATTTTGGAGGTATCACTTTGATCCTATATGGAGAATCCTTGTGATAGGCGGAGATTGACCGAGCGTAGCATAGGAAACTCTTTCCCCATCAAGAGTATGTCCACGTACTCTACGAGGATCACTACCATACTCCCTACTACCTATTTGTATATACAAGGTTCATCTACCATTTTGATGAAGTCAAACTCTTTGACTACCACATCAAAACAGACGTTCCAACTCCGCGATGCCTGCTTTATCCTATAAAACATCTTGTACACGTTTCCACTGCTCCCACTGTCTACGAAGCCCTCTAGCTGTGTACTTATAGATGCTCTCTTCTAAAACATCATTTAGAAAAGCTGTCATGACACCCAACCACCAGATATCGTAGTCATGGTATGTAGCCGTGGCAAGTAGGATCTGGATGGACTTAAGCATAGCTACTTAGAAAAGGTTTCAACATAATCCATACCTGGTCAATGATGCAAACCTTTAACAAGTCTAGCTTTGAAAGTCTCAACCTTTTCATGTACACCAAGTAATCTTCTCAAGATATACTTGCTCCTGATGTGGATTTAACCCTTCAGATAAAGCAACCAAAGTCCATACTTTGTTGGTATATAAGGATTCCATCTCAGATCACTAAGCATCCAGCCATTCTTACAGAGTCCTACTCCTGATGGCCAGCTCGAAACTAGTTGGGTCATCATCTCATGATGCAATCCTCACTCCCACTGTCATAGAGAAACCGAAGTATCTCTCAGGTGGGTGAGGAACCCTACTAGATCGGCGGAGAGGCTGAGGTTCGTTGGAATCTACCGAATCCTTTGGTTCTACCAAATCATCTGCTGTAATTTGTATAGCTGGAACCTTTTCCAGTTCTACCTCATGACCACTAATTTCTTCTCAAGAAATTCCCTTTCACAAAGGTGGCATGTTGAGAAACAAAACATTTTTGTTCCTCGGTTTGGTAGAAGATATTCCCTTGCTAATGCTTGGGATATCCAAAAAACTTCCACAGATCTTAGTTTGCCTCGAGCTTGTCTGGATTATGCTTTTAAACATAGGCTGGACAACCCCAAATCTTAATTGACTTAAGATATGGGCTCTTCTCATTCCATATCACATATGAAGTGGTAGGCATCAGATTTGATTTGAACCCTATTCAATAGGTATGCAACTTCATAAGTGCATAACTCCCTATAAGGAAATAGAAAACTCAGTAGTACTCATCATAGAGCGCACCATATGAAATAGGGTGTGATTGCTCAGCCCCGATACACCGACGTGCTGTGGTGTATACGGAGGAGTAATGCTGAGAGAGAATCTTATTCTCCTTTAGAATAATCCAGGAATTCCGTGCTCAAGTATTCTCCTCCTTGATCACATCAAAGGACATAATACTTATACCCGTTTTGGTTCTCTACTTCTAACTTATATTCCGTGAATATCTCAAAAGGTTCGGACTTATGTTTCAACAGGAACATATGTCTGAATCTTGAGAGATTATCAGAGAATGTAATGAAGTAAAAAGAACCTATCTTGGCATATGTAGACAGGGGACCTTCATACATCAGCATGTATCAATCCCAAAAGTTTACTAACTCTTTCTCTGTTTCCAATAAACAGAGCTGGTGTCATTATATCTTTGTGACATGACTGGCAAGTTTCACAAGATGTAAATTCAAACTGATTTAAATATGCATCTATATGTAATTTCAGCTAGTCGGGTCGCATTGATATGACCTAGTCTACAATGCCTCAAGAAGGATCCGTTCATTTCTGAACTCTTCCTCTTGTATGTGTTCTGTATACTAAGAACTGTAGTTTGATTTAGAACGTCAACGCTTTTAGATAACGTACCTGAACCGATCAACTTTTGATATAGGAAATGTTCAAAACATTATCCAACAATACAAAATTATATCTTTTCTTTACTGATAAAGAGACTGATATGATTTTGTATATCAGGTTCGGTATCTAATAACATTTGTTCAGAATCAATGTATTCTAGTAATACAGGGTGATAGTGACCAACAGACTTGGCTGCAACATTTGCACCGTTTTCTATCTCATGAAACTTATCACCCATTCTCAGTTCTTTACCTTTCTGTAGCCCATGTAACAGATTACATATACGGGATCCTGATCCGGTATCATATACCCAGGACGTAAAGGACATTGAGAAACAGTTCTCTGTAATGAACACACCCGAAGATGATGCATCATCATGCATTTTCTTCGTTTGGGCGGCACGGGAATTCTGGTATTCCCCAATTTCCTGCTCTGTCTTATAACAGTTATAAGTTGGAGAAGGACCAACGTTCCCCTGCTCAGTATAACAAGCGGGTTCGGTCAATAATCCGTATTATTATCTTGATTGAGGCGTGATATGGTCGCTACCTGGAGAGAGAGAGAGAAGAAAACACTCAGCGTATGCTCTTGCAAGAATAGATTGGTTATTATTTTATCTAATCAGGATGGTTCCCACTGTTTTTATCAAATCTTCCTTCAAACCCTAAAAGGAAAGACCAGCCGGGATTAATTACACGCTACAAGTTTGCCAATCTTTCAGCCAGGCCAGTGTCGGTACTTTGAGTGAGGTCCCCCGTGCTTTCGCACGCACCTAATTAATTTAAACCTCGTTTTCCCAGAGGCGTAACCCCGTTGACACCTTTCTAGACACCTACTTGATCGGCTAATTGTTGTTAGTTATATGTATGCCCTAGAGGCCATTACTGTACATAGGATGTATATTGTAGTGGATGCTGGGACATATATAGGGAGGACTTTCTTGCTCGACATGATAGTATGATATCTGGTTACCCTTTACCTTGACGTGTATGCTGATTGTCTCTCTGTTACATGTTGGTAAAGCCCTTAGGATATGTACTTGACTACCTGGACTATGATGCGGATCATACTAGTGGGGACATGGTAGTCCATAAGTACATCCTTCAAAGTCCCTAGTCGTGGGTGTATCGAGACGGGGCATCGATATACCAGAGTAGACTAGCGTATACCTTCTCGACCCATACAGATGGACGATGGATGATCCCATATCCATTGGTGTTTGACATCAGAGATGATATACGGGTGCTCAGTAGAGACTGGGTACACTGGACGGACTCGCCGAGAACTCCCAGATGGTATTATACCTCACGTCAGATAGCAGTTCTCTGGTGACACTGGTACAGAGCAGTCTGTTGACCCGAGATCGTCATAGAGTCTTGTGTGGTTCCCACTGTGCTTTGATTTCCATCTTACCACGTCCAAGAGGGCGTGCAAAACGGTGGTTTTTGGGTACAGTCCCGAGTCACATGGAGGCAATGAGCGATAGGAGGGGATTCGTCTCTCCCGGTATAGGGAGTTGATGTTGCGCTGTGTTCGATTGGCTATAACAGGAAATCCCTGGCCAGGGTTGCTGAGATTTACTGGTAAGTGTTACCAGTAGTTTCTCGAATTGTTATAGACCTCATATCGACACGACTTATCGAGCTATTGGGGTCTGACGTTTACCACCCCTAGGCGAGATATGCGACATATCAGACGAACAGACCGGACTGTACGGTAGTGTTACTGGTTGGATTCACTGGAGTGTGAGCGGGCTTGCTCGTCGATCTTCAGATCGCTCAATACCCAGGTGGCCGTTACGTTTAGCAGACCGCTTGCGGCTTGTGGGTGTTTGATATGATCATCGCCTGCTGCCGGCGTATTGACGAGTCTTTAGAGTCCTACACAGAGGTTTCCTGGCTCAAGCGAAATGAAATAGGAGCGCATATGAGATATGTGCGGGACCGAGAATAATACGTGTATGTGATACCGTATTCCATTCTCGCGATGAATGTGTCGAATGGTTGTATGCGATATAACCTAGTTATCGAATCAAGGATTGATTCGATAAGCCGATACATTGTATACTAGTCGGTTGTGTGCGACATGACCGGATCATTGAATCAAGTGTTGATTTAATTATTTAATGCATAATTATATATTTGATATATTACTTTGCATTAACTAGTATCGGTTCACTTTAAATGGATTTTCTCACTCGGATGTGCGCATTGCATATGCGATATGATTTTGTGCACTTGCTTGTATCATGTTTGATGATACATGCCTTTTGGTTAAGTGTAAAGAATTAAACCTTGGTTAATGAAATGGTTAGGGTTTACT
Source organism: Agapanthus africanus (assembly GCA_030015575.1). Lineage (NCBI taxonomy): Eukaryota > Viridiplantae > Streptophyta > Magnoliopsida > Asparagales > Amaryllidaceae > Agapanthus > Agapanthus africanus. Next base: position 57,359,262 of record JASDDO010000018.1, on the reverse strand, counting down.
ATTTCCTTATTCATTTTATTCATTTATTTATCCTTTTGGAAAAAGAAAAGGAAATGAGAAAAATGGTGGCTTATTTTGTTTTGTTCATGAAGCTTCATGAAGACTTTGACCAAGTGACCATTTTGTCTCATGCTTAACCCTAACCATTCCATTCAACCATGATTAACTCTCTACACATTACCATGGTTAAGATTATGATAAGAATGATTTTATTATTCTTATTATAATTAAGATATCATATTCTTCATCTTCTTCTTCTTCTTCACTTCAAGAAAAAGCTTGAAAGCTTTAATGGCAAAGTGAGAAAAAGAGTGAGAAATCCAATTCTAAAGTCTACCCACTTCCTATTTCTTCATCCTCTACCTCTTGCCAAGTAGTAGAGTGTGTTTCCTTCACAAGTTTTTATGGCTTGGTGAAGGTGGAGCTTGATCTAGTGATGCTTCGACGTAGATCATCTTCGGCACGTCGTCGATGACCTAGCCCGCTTCTTCTCCGATGAAGCCGACGCAAGAGCCCGGATTTTGATTTGGACAGTGAGGATACTTCGTTGCGGAGCTATGGAGGTGGAGAACCGGATCTACAAAGGTTGTATTTCCGTATTCTTATAGTTAAGTGTTAACTAGTTTAATGTTTCGCCTAGATTTCTAGCAAACGATCCGTAGTCGGGTCTCTCGGCACCTAGATATTTTGAAATTGGCATGGTTGATGCCTTGTGAGACCTCATTAGGATGCCTAGGAACCCTACAGTGGTATCAGAGCCTAACTAGAGCCTTAGGTGATGCGTAGACGGAGTTTGAAGTCCGATCGAACCGAAACCCAAACCTTAGAATGCTCTCTGTACTTTTTTGAAATTCGTGGATTTTTGAGAATTAAAAATATGCAGAAAAATCAGCAGGAAATTCTAAGAATTACGGTGCAAAAAGTAACTAATGATCCCTCAAAAGTGCGGCGGAACCGTGGCATTAGCATGCTAATGCGGCGGTTCCGCGGCCGTTTTGTCTTATTAGGCATTCAATTTTGCACAGTAATTCCTATTTTGCAGTGTTGGTTTTCCTGGAATATTTTTTTTTCTGAAATCAAGAGTTGAGTATTTTGGGTTGTATAGGGGGTTCGTACATTCGATCGGATTGTCAAATTTTGTCTATGTGTTTTTCCGGATAATTTTAGAATATGTTAAAAAAGTTCGACCGGATATAAATACCCAACTTTTCCCCTGTCGGGAAATTTCCAAGTGTTAGATTTTTCCGTGGTTTAAAGACGTTCTAAGTAGTGCAAGTAACGCGATGGTCCCTCTAGAAGACAACAAACCTTAACTCGATTATGTGACCGTCTTGAACTGCCCTTTGAACCTTCGGGTTTGGGGCAGTACGGCGTGACACATGTGAGGCGTTGGCTTGACCCTTCTACGGCTGGACCGTTGGTACTGAGGCACGAACTGAATGTTGTTAGACTTATTTCATGAGTTGATCTGTATCGGGAAAACTTGGGTGTTTGACTGTTCGATCGAAAAGTTTAATATTTTTTGTTTATCTGGAATGGGATACAATAATTGGAATTCACAAGAAGTTATGAGATAACTGAATGAATGTTATAAACGTAGCAGTTTAGTCTCACTTGATCGGTTACCACGGAATTTTGATGTGATCAAAAGTCCGTCGCGATCACGTAGCGTACGCGGATACTCGCCGGGTAAACTTAATAGACAGCCTCGCTCCATTGCCCCGACCAAGTGACTGTAGGAGAACCCCGTCGCCGAAAGCATCCGTTCGGGTGCTCGCGGCAGCGGTGTTCCGCCTTGGTGCACTTCGTCGACGGCATCGGGGGTGCGGCCGCCTACTAAAGTTTGCGACGAGCATTCGATCAGGTTGTCGGGAATCTTGTTGAATTGCCCGACTTGATATTGAAAAGAGTTTTCGATAATGAGACTAAAATGCGGGGTTTATAATTGTTAGGCATGCGATGTCTAAGTAATTCATTTGATTAGGCATGCGATGTCTATGCAGGTTGCGGATTCCAACTGTTGTAGTTTTACACTTTCTTTTCTGTGACCGTAAGTGTAATATGTGATATCGCCGGTTTCGTTGCTATATGTCAACGACAATTGGGATGCGCATATTTACTTACGTTGATGACATGTGATGTTATGTGTTGCTGGATATGTTATATTGGATCGTCGTGTTTGAATAGCCGGGGTTTTTTTTATGTGAGATGAGTGTTTTTCATTTTCATTCATGTAAAAACTTGTATGTAATATTCTTTTATTGGGGCACTTCCAGGTTGCGGAAGTTGTCACCGTTGATGTATATTATTTACTTTTCCGCACTAGGATAGACCCAAGGAGGAGGGCACAAGTAACCGGGTTCTGGTGTCCAAAAGGAGACCAACTCGAGGAGTCGAGTCCGGGTCTCCTAACCCTAGAATTGGTAGGGTTGCTTGCCGCTCTCGTAGGGGTCTAGGGGTGTGGGATTGGCTATTCATCGCGACCGTGGAATCCGTGTTTTATACTGGCTCGTATTGAAAACACCGACGTCCTAGTATATCCAATATTTCATATGTTTCTTCTGCTGCGATATCTGTGATGTGATCATGTGATGTTCTGTGATAGATACAGTATATAGTATATTATATGGGCGTTACTTATGTTTTACACCCGCGCTAGCCCTGCCCCGCTCTGCCGTTAGTTACCTAACCTAACGGTGCACGAGGGGACATCGAGGCGAATGCGGATGGCATAAATGTACGTCGTATTTATCTGTGATGTTTAGGTACATAAATGATGGGACTTCATTAATGTGATTAATGAAATAAAAGAAACCTAAGATGTTGTAGAATCGAATTTCAAAATAAAACAGGTAGCTACAGTTTTTGCTTTGCACAGCGGTATATGTGATATATCCTGCACCTTATTCGATGAGGAAAGGACCGAGATCCCTTCACCGGGAGAGACTCCTTTAGCAATAACCGGCAGATGCTACACACTCGGTTTGTCTTTTGATTGCTTTTAAGAGTTTTTGCTTTGCACAGTGATATATATGATATATCCCGCACCTCATTCGACGAGGAAAGGACCGACGATCCCTTCACCGGGAGTGACTCCTTTAGCAAAACTAGAAAAGCCTCGAAAGCACTCCATTTTAAAATCATTTGATTCTACAACGATATCAAGTTCATTACGCAATAGGTTTTCAGAAAAACCTGTCGTAGCCCTCCGTCATTTCAGATAAGTACTAGTTAGTATTCGTGCTACGTTTGTTGACTATGTTAAGGCGTAGTGTGCGGTAGCTAATTAGTGCTTATCTGTATAAGCATATGATGTGATTGGATTAGGGTAGTCGTGCGACTTTGTTGACTATGTTAAGGGTCGTGCGGGTGGGTTTAATTCAATCGGGAAATGACGGGTTGAACTTGACTAGCACTTATGATTTGTTGACTATGTTAAGGTCATATAGCTGCTAGGGGCAAAATATTATCGGGAATTTCAAGTGTTGAAATTTGCAATGAGATTGCATACCTTCTATGAGATAGTTGGATCCCGATACCCGCTGCGAGTAAGAGTTACTCCTGGGAGAGTTTTATACATTACAATTAGCCGATCAAGTAGGTGTCTAGAAAGGTGTCAACGGGGTTACGCCTCTGGGAAAACGAGGTTTACATTAATTAGGTTCGTGCGAAAGCACGGGAGACCTCCCTCAAAGTACCGACACTGGCCTGGCCGAAAGATTGGCGAACTTGTAGTGTGTAATTAATCCCGGCTAGTCTTTCCTTTTAGGGTTTGAAGGAAGATTTGATAAAAAGCAGTGGGAGCCATCCTGATTAGATAAAATAATAACCAATCTATTCTTGCAAGAGCGCACGCTGAGTGTTTTCTTCTCTCTCTCTCCAGGTAGCGACCATGTCACGCCTTAATCAAGATAATAATACGGATTATTGACCGAACCCGCTTGTTATACTGAGCTGGGGAACGTTGGTCCCGCTCCAACTTATAATTGTTATAAGACAGAGCAGGAAATTGGGGATTACCAGAATTCCCGTGCCGCCCAAACGAAGAAAGTGCATATGATGCATCTCCTTCGGGTGTGTTCATTATACTGAACTGTTTCTCAGTATTCTTTACGTCCTGGGTATATGATACCGGATCAGGATCCCAGATATGTAATCTGTTACATAGGGCTATGGAAAGGTAGAGAACTGAGAACGGGTGATAAGTTTCATGAGGCAGAAAACGGGGCAAGAGTTGCAGCCAAGTCTGTTGGTCACTGTCACCCTGTATTACGAATACATTGATTCTGAACGAATGTTATTAGATACCGAACCTGATATACAAAATCATATCAGTCTCTTTATTAGTAAAGAAAGGATATGATTTTGTGTTGTTGGATAATGTTTTGAACATTTCCTATATCAAAAGTTGATCGGTTCAGGCACGTTATCTAAAAGCATTGATGTTCTAAATCAAACTACAGTTCTTAGTATACGGAACACACACAAGAAGAAGAGTTCAGAAATGAACGAATCCTTCTTGAGGTATTGTAGACTAGGTCATATCAATGCGACCCGACTAGCTGAAGTTACATTTAGATGCATATTTAAATTAGTTTGAATTTACATCTTATGAAACTTGCGAGTCATGTCACAAAGATATAATGACACCAGCTCTGTTTATTGGAAACAGAGAAAGAGTTAGTAAACTCTTGGGATGATACATGTTGATGTATGTAGGTCCCCTGTCTACACATGCCAAGACCGGTTCTTTGTACTTCATTACATTCTCTGATAATCTCTCGAGATTCAGATCTATGTTCTTGTTGAAACACAAGTCCGAACCTTTTGAGATATTCACAGAATATAAGTTAGAAGTAGAGACCAAAATACGGGTAAAAGTATTATGTCCTTTGATGTGATCAAGGAGGAGAATACTTGAGCACGGAATTCCTGGACTATTCTAAAGGAGAATGAGATTCTCTCTCAGCATTACTCCTCTGTATACACCATAGCACGATGGTATATCAGGGCGGAGCAATCACACCCTATATGATAAGGTGTGCTCTATGATGAGTACTACTGAGTTACCTATTTCCTTTTAGGTGTTATGCACTTGAGAAGCTGCATACCTATTGAATAGGGTTCTAATCAAATCAGTTGCCTACCACTTCATATGTGATATGGAAAGGGTAGAGCCCATGTCTTAAGCTAGTTAAGATTTGGAGTTGTCCGGCCTATGTCTGAAAGCAAAATCCGGACAAGCTCGAGACAAAGTCTGTAATGTAGAACTGGAAAGGTTCCAGCTATACAAACTACAGCTGATGATTTGAAAGAACCAAAGGATTCAATAGTTACCAATGAACCTCAGCCTCTCCGCCGATCTAGTAGGGTTCCTCACCCACCTGAGAGATACTTCGGTTTCTCGATGACAGTGGGAGCGAGGATTGCATCATAAGATGATGACCCAACTATTTTCGAGCTGGCCATCAAGAGTGAGACTCTGTAAGAATGGCTGGATGCTTATCGATCTGAGATGGAATCCTTATACACCAACAAAGTATGGACTTTGGTTGCTATATCTGAAGGGTTAAATCCCCATCAGGAGCAAGTATATCTTGAGAAGATTACTTGGTGTAGTTGGAAAGGTTGAGACTTTCAAAGCTAGACTTGTTAAAGGTTTTCGTCATCAACCAGGCGTGGATAATGATGAAACTTTTCTAAGGAGCTATGCTTAAGTCCATCCAGATCCTACTTGTCACGGCTACATACCATGACTACGATATCTGGTGGTTGGGTGTCATGACTGCTTTTCTAAATGATGTTTTAGAAGAGTGCGTCTATAAGTACACAGCCAGAGGGCTTCGTAGACAGTGGGAGCAGCGGAAACGTGTGCAAGATGCTTTATAGGATTAAAGCAGGTATCGCGGAGTTGGAACATCTGTTTTGATGGATTAGTCAAAGAAGTTGACATCATCAAAATGGTAGATGAACCTTGTATAAACAAAAAGGTAGTAGGGAGTATGGTGCTGATCCTCGTAGAGTACGTGGATAACATACTCTTGATAGGGAAGGTGTTTCCTATGCTACGCTCGGTCGATCTCCGCTTATCACATGGATTCTCCATATAGGATCAAAATGATACCTCCTAAATCCTGGATTTTGGATCTATGAGATAGATCTAATTGGAAATTAGGATACTCACTAGTTGTAGTGAGAAGGTATCAATCGACCCTGGGGAGAATCACTGGAAGTGTTCCAGGGTGATAAAGACGACTGAATGTCAGTCACAGGCATTGTCTTTACCCTCAGTAAAGGGACGGTATGTTGGAAGAGTTCCAAGCTAGATACCGTGGCATACTAGACAATAAAGGCTGGATACATCGCTACTTAAGATGCTACCAAAGAGGCAGTCTGGGTGTATATTAGTTCATGAGATGAACTTCGTTCCTCCCATTGTGTGACAATGGAGTTGTGGCTTATGCCAAGGAACGCCGGTCCCATCAGTGATCCAGACTTATTCTAAGGCAGTATCGCCTGATCATGGAGATAGTTGATCTCCAAGGAGATCGAGGTTAGGAGAGTAGACTCAGAGGACAACACAGCGGATCCACTCACAAAGGCCTGTTCCCAGAGAGAGACTTTCATGGGATGGTTGAGTATGAGATACTGCAACCACTGCTACAGATGGCCCTAGTGCAAGTGGGAGATTGTTAGTTATATGTATGCCCTAGAGGCCATTACTGTACATAGGATGTATATTGTAGTGGATGCTGGGACATATATAGGGAGGACTTTCTTGCTTGACATGATAGTATGCTATCTGGTTACCCTTTACCTTAACGTGTATGCTGATTGTCTTTCTGTTACATGTTGGTAAAGCCCTTAGGATATGTACTTGACTACCTGGACTATGATGCGGATCATACTAGTGGGGACATGGTAGTCCATAAGTACATCCTTCAAAGTCCCTAGTCGTGGGTGTATCGAGACGGGGCATCGATATACCAGAGTAGACTAGCGTATACCTTCTCGACCCATACAGATGGGCGATGGATGATCCCATATCCATTGGTGTTTGACATCAGAGATGATATACGGGTGCTCAGTAGAGACTGGGTACACTGGACGGACTCGCCGAGAACTCCCAGATGGTATTATACCTCACGTCAGATAGCAGTTCTCTGGTGACACTGGTACAGAGTAGTCTGTTGACCCGAGATCGTCATAGAGTCTTGTGTGGTTCCCACTGTGCTTTGATTTCCATCTTACCACGTCCAAGAGGGCGTGCAAAATGGTGGTTTTTGGGTACAGTCCCGAGTCACATGGAGGCAATGAGCGATAGGAGGGGATTCGTCTCTCCCGGTATAGGGAGTTGATGTTGCGCTGTGTTCGATTGGCTATAACAGGAAATCCCTGGCCAGGGTTGCTGAGATTTACTGGTAAGTGTTACCAGTAGTTTATCGAATTGTTATAGACCTCATATCGACACGACTTATCGAGCTATTGGGGTCTGACGTTTACCACCCCTAGGCGAGATATGCGACATATCAGACGAACAGACCGGACTGTACGGTAGTGTTACTGGTTGGATTCACTGGAGTGTGAGCGGGCTTGCTCGTCGATCTTCAGATCGCTCAATACCCAGGTGGCCGTTACGTTTAGCAGACCGCTTGCGGCTTGTGGGTGTTTGATATGATCATCGCCTGCTGCCGGCGTATTGACGAGTCTTTAGAGTCCTACACAGAGGTTTCCTGGCTCAAGCGAAACGAAATAGGAGCGCATATGAGATATGTGCGGGACCGAGAATAATACGTGTATGTGATACCGTATTCCATTCTCGCGATGAATGTGTCGAATGGTTGTATGCGATATAACCTAGTTATCGAATCAAGGATTGATTCGATAAGCCGATACATTGTATACTAGTCGGTTGTGTGCGACATGACCGGATCATTGAATCAAGTGTTGATTTAATTATTTAATGCATAATTATATATTTGATATATTACTTTGCATTAACTAGTATCGGTTCACTTTAAATGGATTTTCTCACTCGGATGTGCGCATTGCATATGCAATATGATTTTGTGCACTTGCTTGTATCATGTTTGATGATACATGCCTTTTGGTTAAGTGTAAAGAATTAAACCTTGGTTAATGAAATGGTTAGGGTTTACTATTTCCTTATTCATTTTATTCATTTATTTATCCTTTTGGAAAAAGAAAAGGAAATGAGAAAAATGGTGGCTTATTTTGTTTTGTTCATGAAGCTTCATGAAGACTTTGACCAAGTGACCATTTTGTCTCATGCTTAACCCTAACCATTCCATTCAACCATGATTAACTCTCTACACATTACCATGGTTAAGATTATGATAAGAATGATTTTATTATTCTTATTATAATTAAGATATCATATTCTTCATCTTCTTCTTCTTCTTCACTTCAAGAAAAAGCTTGAAAGCTTTAATGGCAAAGTGAGAAAAAGAGTGAGAAATCCAATTCTAAAGTCTACCCACTTCCTATTTCTTCATCCTCTACCTCTTGCCAAGTAGTAGAGTGTGTTTCCTTCACAAGTTTTTATGGCTTGGTGAAGGTGGAGCTTGATCTAGTGATGCTTCGACGTAGATCATCTTCGGCACGTCGTCGATGACCTAGCCCGCTTCTTCTCCGATGAAGCCGACGCAAGAGCCCGGATTTTGATTTGGACAGCGAGGATACTTCGTTGCGGAGCTATGGAGGTGGAGAACCGGATCTACAAAGGTTGTATTTCCGTATTCTTATAGTTAAGTGTTAACTAGTTTAATGTTTCGCCTAGATTTCTAGCAAACGATCCGTAGTCGGGTCTCTCGGCACCTAGATATTTTGAAATTGGCATGGTTGATGCCTTGTGAGACCTCATTAGGATGCCTAGGAACCCTACAATTGTAATGTGTAAAACTCTCCCAGGAGTAACTCTTACTCGCAGCGGGTATCGGGATCCAACTATCTCATAGAAGGTATGCAATCTCATTGCAAATTTCAACACTTGAAATTCCCGATAATTTTTGCCCCTAACCTCCTATGAACTTGACAAAGGCCAACAAACCATAGGATGCTAGTCAAGTTTAACCCATCATTTCTTGATGGAATTAAACCCACCCGCATGACCCTTGACAAAGGCCAATAAGGTCGTACGACTACCCTAACCCAATCTGCATCATATGCATAAGCAGATAAGCACTAGTCGGCTACCGCACACTACGCCTTGACAAAGGCCAACAAAAGCAGCACGAATACTAACTACTACTTATCTGAAATGACGGAGGGCTACGACAGGTTTTTCTGAAAACCTATTGCGTAATGAACTTGATATTGTTGTAGAATCAAATGATTTTAAAATGGAGTGTTTTTTAGGCTTTTCAAGTTTTGCTAAAGGGGTCACTCCCGGTGAAGGGATCGTCGGCCCTTTCGTCGTTGAATGAGGTGCAGGATATATTATATATACCACTATGCAGAGCAAGAACTATAGAAGTAATCAAAATAAAAACCGAGTGTAGTAGCATCTGCCAGTTATTGCTAAAGGGGTCACTCCCGGTGAAGGGATCTCATTCCTCATCGAATAAGGTGCAGGATGTTCTACAAGGAACACCGCGATGCAAAGCAAGAACTGTAGCTACCTGTTTTTTTTTTTTTTTTGAAAATTCAATTCCACAACATCTTTTAGGTTTCTTTTCTTTCATTAATCATATTAATGAAGTCCCATCATTTAAGTACCTAAACATCACAGATAAATACGATGTACACTTATGCCATCCGCATTCGTCTCGATGTCCCCTCGTGCACCGTTAGGTTAGGTAACTAACGGCAGAGCGGGGCAGGGCTAGCGCGGGTGTAAAACATAAGTAATGTCTATATAATATATCATATATACTATATATAGTATCTATCACAGCACATCACATGATCACATCACAGATATCGCAGCAGAAGAAATATATGAAACATTGGATATACTAGGGCGTCCGTGTTTTATTTTGAGCCTCTATAAAACACGGATTCCACGGTCGTGATGGATAGCCAAACCCACACCCCTAGACCCCTACGAGAGCGGCAAGCAACCCTACCAGTTCTAGGGTTAGGAAACCCGGACTCGACTCCTCGAGTTGGTCTCCCACTGGACCCTAGAACCCGGTTACTTGTGCTCCCCTCCTTGGGTCTATCCTAGTGCGGAAAAGTAAATAATATACAAATGGTGACATCAACCTCAACCCGGAAGTGCCCCAATAAAAGAATATTACATACAATTAATTTTACATGAATGAAAATAAAAACTCTCATCTCACATAAAACCCTCGGCTATTCAAAACGCGACGATCCAATATAACATATCCAGCAACACATAATATCACATGTCATCAACGTAAGTAAATATGTGCATCCGAATTGTCGTTGACATATAGCAACGAAACCGGCGATATCACATATTACACTTACGGTCGCAGAAAAGAAAGTGTAAAACTACAATAGTTGGAATCCGCAACCTTCTTAGACATCGCATGCCTAACAATTATAAACCCCGCATTTTAGTCTCTATATCGAAAACACTTTTCAATATGTAGTCGGACAATTCAACAAGATTCCCGATAATTTGATCGAATGCTCGTCGCAAACTTTAGTAGACGGCCGCACCCCCGATGCCGTCGACGAAGTGCACTAAGGCGGAACACCGCTGCCGCGAGCACCCTAACGGATGCTTTCGGTGACGGGGTTCTCCTACAGTCACTTGGTCGGGGCTATAGGACATGGCTGTCTATTAAGTTTATCCGGCGAGTATCCGCGTACACTACGTGATTGCGACGGACTTTTGATCGCATCAAAATTCCGTGGCAACCGATCATTCGAGACTAAACTGCTATGTTTATAACATCCAAATCAGTTATCTCATAACTACTTGTGGATTCCAAATATTGTATCACATTCCAGATAAATAGACAGTGTTAAACTTTCCGATCGAATAATCAAAACACCCAAGTTTTCCCAATTGGTTCTCAACACTTGAGGGGGGTTTAAAAACATCCACCACATGCCACAGTACTAATGGTCCAGCCGTACAAGGGTCAAGCCAACGCCTCACATGTAGCACGCCGTACTGCCCCAAACCCTAAGGTTCAAAGGGCAGTTCAAGACGGTCACATAATCGAGTTAAGGTTTGTTGTCTTCTAGAGGGTCCATTGCGTAACTTGCACGATTTAGACGTTCTCAAACAACGGAAAAATCCAACACTTGGAAATTTTCCGGGTCGGGGAAAAAGTGAGTTATTGATGTCGGATCGAACTTTTTAACAGTTTCTAAATATCCGGAAAACCAAACGAAATTAAATTCTCCGATCGAATCGACGGTTACAAAATAAACCCCAGAATACTCAACACTTGAGTCAGATTAAAAATACCCATAAAATGGTAAGAACAGAGACAAGTATTACGGTGCAAATATCAAAACATATACTCACTGTACGGCTGCGGATCCGCGGCACAAGCAGGCAATTGCCGCGGTTCCGCGGCCATCCGTACAGATGACGTCACCAAATTTGCATCGTAATTCTTAAAAAACCCTGCTGAATTTTTTAGGCATTTTTAATTCTAGAAAATCCCAGTTTTTAAAAAATGTACAGAAAGGGGGTTAAAATTGCGTTTTCGGGTTCGATCGGGGTTTTAACTTCGTTAACGCATCGCCTAATGCTCTAGCTAGGCTCTGATACCACTGTAGGATTACTAGGCACACTAAGGAGGCTCTACAAGGCATCGACCATGCCGGATTAAAAATTTTAGGTGCTTAACAACCCTAAGCAAGATCGTTAACTAGAGATTAGGCGAAAAAGAGGCAAGTAAATCACATTTACACTAAAGGAAAGGGACTACAACCTTTGTAGATCCAGTCCTCCACTTCCAAAGCTCCATGACGACGTCCCTTCGCTGCGATCATCCAACTCCCGGACTCTTGGACGGCTCCTTGAGAAATTGCAACGGAATCGCTTGAAGTCTTCGATGCCGAAGATGATCTACGTCGAGGGAATACGGACTCAAGCTTCTACCTCACTAACCATAGAATTAGTGAAGCAAACACCCTAAACTAAAGTGCTAGTCTAGTAGAGGATGGTGAGATAGGAAATGGGTACTCTTTAGATTTTGATTTCTCACACTTAATCTTCACTTGATAATTTTCTAGCAAGCTTTTCTTTTTCTTCAAGAAGAAGAAAAAGAAAAGTAAAGAATAAGAATAATTGCAAAATGAATTATCAAGTGATGTCTATCATAATGCAACCATGGGTGAGATAAACCATTGTAGAGACTAAACTTGAGTTTAGGTTAATGGTTAGGTTAAGAAAAATGACATGCAAAACAAAATGGTGGACTTTGTCAAAGATGCTTGAAAGCTTCATGAAGCTTCAAGCAAAGAAAAAGCAATCCACCATTTTATTTTACCAAAATTAATAAAAACCCAAACCTTTAACCTAAACATGGTGTGAGTCATACACACACCCAAGTTTGCATGTATCATCAAACATGATACAAACTTGTGCACAAAAATATATCACATATACAACTTGTGCACATCAAGTGAGAAAATCAATCTTAAGTGAACCAATACTAGTTAATGTAAAGTAATATATCAAATATATAATTATACATTAAATCATTAAATCAACACTTGATTTAATGATCCGGTCATATCGCATATAACCGACTAATATCCAATGTATCGAATTATCGAATCAATGCTTGATTCGATAACTAGGTTGTATCGCATACAACCAATCGATACAATCATCGCGAGAATAGAATACGGTATCACATACTCATATCATTCTCGGTCCCGCACATATCACATATGCGCTCCTATCTCGTTTTGCCTGAGCCAGTACAACCTCTATGTAGGACTCTAAAGACTCGTCAATACGCCGGCAGTAGGTGATGGTCATAATAAACACCCACAAGCCGTCAGCGGTACTAGCTGGACGTAACGGCTACCCGGGTATTGAGCGATCAGAAGATCAGCAAGCAAGCCCGCTCCAACTCCTGCAAAAAGCCCGACAGTGACACTACCGTACAGTCCGGTCTCCTCGTCTGATATGTCGCATATCAAGTCTAGGGGTGGTAAACGTCAGACCCCAATAACCGATAAGTCATGCCGATATGAGGCTCATAACGGGTCGAGAAACTACGGGTAACACTTACCAGTAAATCTCTAAACCAGCCCTGGCCAGGGACTTCCCTGTTATGGCCAATCGAGCACAGCGCAACATCAACCCCCAATATCGGGAGAGACGAAACCCCTCCTATCGCTCATTGCCTCCATGTGACTCTGGACTGTACCCAAAAACCACCGTTTTGCACACCCTCTTGGACGTGGTAAGGTGGAAATCAAAGCACAGTGGGAATCACACAAGACTCTATGACGATCTCGGGTCTACAGACTAACCTGTACCAGTGTCACCAGAGAACTGCCATCTGACGTAAGGTATAATACCATCTGGGAGTTCTCGGCGAGTCCGTCCAGTGTACCCAGTCTCCACTGAGCACCCGTATATCATCTCTGATGTCAAACACCAATGGATATGGGATCATCCATCGCCCATCTGTATGGGTCGAGAAGGTATACGCTAGTCTACTCTGGTATATCGATGCCCCGTCTCGATATACCCACGACTAAGGACCTTGAAGGATGTACTTATGGAATACCATGTCCCCACTAGTTTGATCCGCATCACAGTCCAGGTAGTCAAGTACACATCCTAAGGGCTTTACCAACATGTAACAGAGAGACAATCAGTATACACGTTAAGGTAAAGAGTAACCAGATAGCATACTATCATGTCGAGCAAGAAAGTCCTCCCTATATATGTCCAAGCATCCACTACAATATACAACACATGTATAGTAATGGCCTCTAAGGCATACACATAACTAACATTTACTTGCTGACACACCAAGCATTTAGTGATGCTTCTGGCTACTTCACGCTTCATTCCATGCCACCGGTAATTTTGACGTACATCTTTGTACCTCCAGGGTGTACTGAGTAGGGAAAGCTGTAAGCTTCTTTCATTAACTCTTCTCGAACAGGACCTTTTGGTACACATAATCTGCTGCGGTATCTCAAAGATCCGTCTTCATGGATGATGAAGTCTATTCTGAGTCCATTCTCTACTTGTTCTCTGATCTTTTGCAACTTAGCATCACTTGCTTGAGCTTCTTTGATCTGATTGATAATGGTAGATTGAACTTGTAAATTTATCAAACTTGAAGCGTTACCTGGTATGACTACTTCAATCTCCATCTGATGCATATCTTGTTGAAGCTTCCACTGAGCGGTGAGATTCATTGCTAATGGTTGGCAACTAAGGGCATCAGGTACTACGTTCACCTTCCCTGGGTGATATTGTAGGTTGTTGTCGAAATCCGCCATGAGTTCTAACCATCGTCTCTGCCGCATATTCAACTCCTTCTGAGTAAACACATATTTTAGACTCTTGTGATTTGTGTATATGTTCACTCATTCACCAAGAAGATAATGGTGCTAAATCTTAAGAGCAAGGATAACGGCTGCCAATTCCAAATCATGCATCAGATAATTGCGCTCATGAATCTTCAGCTGTCTTGAATCATAAGCCAAAACTTTACCGTGCTAATGTAGAATACATCCTAATCCCTTACCGGATGCATCGTAATGTACTTCAAAACCTCCAGATTGGACTGGTATAGTGAGAATAGGCACTGATTGTTGGGTTACGGCAGCGCCCCGTCCATCAAACCGTGGCCAAATGCGGAACAAAAATTTACTAAACTGGCGTTACTATTACCCGATACCCGGATCTACCTTAAACCCTAAACTAGCAAGCTAATAAAAGAGATAGAATGGTTATACCAAGTTGATCCGTGTCCTTTGGTCTTCATTCCAAGCTCTTAGTGGCTCTTTGATCAAACTTGGTCGCCGGTCTCCCTCCATCGAAGATGATCCACCCGAGGGATGTAGTCTTGGCTCTAGCTTCACACAATGGATGCAAGTGAAACAACTAGGGTTTCTAGGATGCCACTTTAGAAAGCTTAGGATGTAGTGAGTGTGATCCAAGTGTTGGTCTATCTCATCTCACATCCTCTCATGATTCTCAACATATGAGAGGGTTAAGAGGAGGTGGAGAATGAAGGTAGAGGCGAAACATGAAAACTAGAGGAGAGTGAAGCACAAATGGTGAAAGAGCTCAAAGCTTGCTCAGGTGAAGAAAAATGAAGCATCCAAAAAAAATTGAGTTCTTTTAGAGAGAGAAAAATGAGCATGCTAGGTTTTGTAAAACAATTGTTTGCATTTTAAAATAGCTCACATACTTGAATAGTGAGCACAAATGAATTAATAATTCATTTGTGTACACTATGCAAGCATGGTCATCACCATACTCCCCTCATTCTAATTTCCACCTCATTAACCAATTTCTAAATATGGTCAAATCCAAAAATGAGGTGGCCACCTTCTAGAATATTTTCCAGATAAAATACGGATTACATTCTACTGTATATACATACCTGCATTCGTACCGAAATACGAATACCCAAAGAGATAGAATGACACAAAGAACATAATACTAGAATATACGTATCGAAATGCATATATGTAAATTATTAAATCAATACCCGATTTAATAATCCGGCTCAAATCCGAGCTGGCTAGTATTATCGATAGTCCGATCAAAAGTCCGGGTACAAAGTACATCAATCGGAACCCTGCACGTATCTAATACGGCTACTACATCATTTCGCCAGAATCAGGGAAACCCTCTATGTGGGACTCTAAAGACTCGTCAATACGCTGGCAGTGGGTTTAACCACAAGCACGTCAGAGGCACTAGCTGTACGTAACGGCTACCCAGGTATTGAGTGAAAGGGAGGCCGACGAGCAAACTCATCCAGAACCCCTACTGAGCCAGACTGTCACGACCCGAAATATTAGCTTGTGACCAGCACTTAAATCACGCAACATCTAAAGGCGTAACGCAATTCAAGTAAGCTGAAACCCATAAATCTAAACTTTTTTAAGAAAATAAAGGAGGTGAAGTTTTGAGATAAAGGTATAATGAAATCAAGCTTTCTTAAATGCATGGATAAAGGGATATAAATAATGCAAGTGAAATTTACTAGTTTGAAAACATGTTTCGTCTTTTTTTAAAAATTTGGGCAGCACAACCTTTATAATTTTGATCCAAAACCATAAATACATAACAAGAATAATGGCATCCCCAAGCGGGAGCTAGCTCTTCGCCAAACGGCGGAACACAACCACGCAAGACAGTATATGTAAGTATACGACACCCAACGGCGATGATCACCACAAAAGATAAGGAAATAAGTAAGACATCAAAACCACAAGTAGCGGAAAACCCCTCGCTCTAAGTCTCGCAACCACAATCCCACTACGTCTCATTACTTATACAATTTACTAATTTTGATTGATGGAGTTGACTAGATACAATATGAAATATAAATACAAGAGTGGGTACGATACAAATGCCCCACCTACCAATGCAAAACACCCAAATGAAGCTATGTGCTAGCGATGCCGCTACTGATCCATGAGGTCAACCTGTAAGAACTGTGGCACAACGGGGGTGAGTTGCCAACTCGTGAGTAGAAAAACATATACAAGTAAAAATCGAATAAACAACGACTCCTAGGTCAACTATATCATAAAGGTAATACTATGATATCTAGAGTGACCGGGTCATCATATGTGCCAACAATATACTCAAAATCTATAAGTATGCTGATATCATCCAACCATAAAATCAATGTATGTATGCATGCGGATCACATCCAACCATATAATCAATGTATGTATGCATGTGGATCTCGTCCAACCATATAATCAATGTATGTATGCATGTGGATCTCGTCCAACAATATAATCAATGTATGTATGCATGTAAGTATGAGGATATAAATCAAAAGGTGTCCTTCGTGACACATCAAAATCATGGAACCTGGGTGTTCAACATCGACACTCGAAAACATCATGAAACCCGTCTCCAGCATCGACACATAAATCCTCATATCTTGGGCTCCGTCAGTCCGGATCGGCCCTCGGGCTCCGTCAGTCCGGATCGGCCCATATCATCTCTCGACTCCGGTCGGTATCCTTCGGATATCCGCTGAGCCCAAATACTATCACCGGTAGGTAGTAGTCCTATTGCCAGGCTCACCGTCTGCAGCACAGCAATCCGTTCTCGCCCCGGGGTACCATACTGGGTCCACCATGTACCCGCAATCGGCCTCATCCAGCTCCTCGAATCAGGTTTCACATGTCACATATTTCAGAACCGAGAAAACACATGGTGGACGCACTGAAATATCATATCAAGAGAAACCGGGTTTTTAAAACAACACATAATCTCTTTTAAAATGTCCACGGTTCTCAAATCCAGAAATCTCATGAAAACATCATATCTCAATGCGTAAAATCATAGAACATGATGTATGCGACATATAATAGAAATGTAAGCATATCCGTATATCATGCAACATGGAACAGTAATATGACATATTAAGGGAAAACCGCTCTTTTGAATAATTCCAGTTTTTAAAATATAACATGTTGTTCCCAACTTCCCAATAAAACCAGTTATCTATGTAGGTACATTATGTATATGCGCAAGTATAGAGGTACCAATGTGTATATGAGCCAATATGGGTATGCAATGTGTATAAGCGCAAGTATGGATGTACCAATATATGTGTGCACCAATATGGATATACAAATGCGTATATGCGCAAGTATGGATGTATCAATATATATGTGCACCAATATGGATATACAATGTGTATGTGCGTAAATATGGATGTATCAATGTATATGTGCACCAATCTGGATATACAATGTGTATGTACGCAAGCATGTTATGCGAAGAGTTAGGCAAGAAAGTCATTCGCTTAAACGGGATATCGGGGGGGGCAGCTGTGCTTTCTTCATGATGCAGCAATCCTACTGTGTAGTGACATGGCAATTATCGATGATGATGTGTGTGAGCCTACAATCTGTGTATGTGTAACATACGCATCATCGATAATGGTGCAGGTGTACTATCACAGGTATAAGTAAAGCAATGTGAATAACATGAATGCAGCATAAGGTAAATCATTTGCAAATGCTGACGGGTATACGTATCTAACATGATCAAGTCGGTGAATCTATCAATCGGCATCCAGCCTCACAACATCGCGTACGGTACAATCCATCGTACGGCAACCTCTAGTCAAGGGTATGGATTAAAGCTCAAGTCAAACTCATCACGTACGGAAAATCATCGTATGGCGGCATTAAACCAACAGGAATTCTATCATCCTATATGACTATGAGGGGTATGGACCTAACGTCTCGTACGACACATCAAACAAGATTCACAACATTAGTAAATCTGTATACCTATATCCCAGGCCATATCCATAACAATCTCATATCTGGGGACCGACAAGGTATCAATTCCTCAACCGACTCGCATCCGTATACCAACAAATCATCAAATCACATATCACATCGACTTATCTTTTCATCGCATTTATCTCCCATATCAAGTCCATTTTACAAATACATTCTACCTTTACTGTAAGCATAAGTATCTAATCTAATATACACACCCGAACCATACAATCAGTTTTTAAAAGAAGCGAATCGTAGTTATGAAAGTAGGGGCTACGGTGTTTTTAAAGAAAATATATCATTTGAAAATTAACGTCCCTCAAGGTATCAGTTTAAAGGATGCATACGATTCTTCAGTTTGGAAATAGGTATGGTTCGGATGACGCATCTACGTCGACTATCTAGTCCTATAGTACCCTAAACGGCAATATCATCAACATCATCCTCAAATCCCGTCATCACATACTAGTCGTATCATATCACTTCTAACTATCCTTAGTTTCTAATATGGTTCTCTAACTACCTTTTTACTCTATCTATAATCTTCTATTAAAAGTTTTACTAATCATAATCTATATACATAAATCGGTTTCCATCAAAATTTGCGGGGGTGCTATACGCCATCCACCCGACTTCCCCGTAGATATAGATATACTCACTTGGTCTTCGCTTGCCGAAGTCGATGACGCCCAGCTCCGTCGCCTCGGAATCTACGTGAAGGTACCAACAATAACAACACATATCGCAACGCTATAAAAATCAAGTTCTGAAATCCCAAACGGCACACGGATCGCCCATAGGATAGAACCTATAGCCCACGTATGCAAAACCAACAAATTACCCCTAGTCGTTAATGTATAAACATCCAACAACCAAATACAAACCCAAATATCAAAACTTAGCATTTCAAAATACGGAAAACATAGCCAAAATCACACTAAAATGCTCCCAGATTTTGACTCAGGTCAAATAAAGCTAAGCAAACAAGTCTAGGGTGATGTACAAAGAGTGTATGAGCTACTGGAACAAGCCTGGCACCAACTCACCCAAACTGGCCGGCCACTAAGCTAGGAAATCCGGCCTCCTCAGCCCCCTAGGCTCTATTGGGCTTCGTCTTTGTAGGGTGGTCTCCTGGTGGTGTATCTAGGTCCCTGGTATTGTTTGCTAAGCTAAGAAAATCACCGGGTTGCTCCAGATTTCCCTGCACACCCTATATCCTCACAAAACCGACATGGATCAATTCCTAAATCAGTGTTTTGATTTCTATACTAAATCCCAGCTCTAGAATCACCTCAAGAGTCTTATTGACAGCCACTAACATCATTAATTCCACTCAATCAACCCAAACCCTTCTCTAGAAATTCTCAAGTTCACAAACCCATCATCAAACCAAATTCTAAACTAAAACTCGAATAGAAAGAAGCTTAAAATTAACTAAATGGAAGAAGCTATACCTCCTTTAGGCAACTCTAGATAGATCTAGCTTCCCAAAGTCGTCAAAATCCCATTTTGCTTGGTCCAATGTGTAGAGAAAGAAATGGGGATTAATTTTTATGAAGGGGGTATAAGATTTTGGGGATTATTTGGAGATGGATGTAGGGTTAGAAGTGGAGGGAGATCAGCTTGAGGAGATGAAGAAGGAGATGAAAATGATGGGGGAAAGAAAAGATGGCAGCCCCCCTTCTCTCTCACTTATTCTCACACACACTCTCTCTCCAATCATTCACCTTTTTAACCCTTTTTCATTCCTTTATCTTTTCTCTTTTAAATTTCAAAACCAAATCACATAATACCCATAAAACAACACAAATGCAACAACATGTAACCAAATGTAACATGACATGGTGCACTAGCCATGAAAAACTGTAGAAATATGGATTTGGCTTAATTGCGATTAGCAGTGCACTAATCGGGTTTTATCCAAATTGCATACAATAATTTTTAAAAATGCCAAATCCTTTAAATATATTTTTAAATGGATAAATCATTTTAATTTTCAATTATCGGTATATATTTATACCTTTTTTCGAAAACCCCAATTTCGCAAATCGGGCAGTTTTCGGGAAAAATATTATTTTAATATTAAATTCCAAAAATAATATTTTATATTTTCTGAAATGTTACAATCTTCCCCCCTTAAATAAATTTGGTCCCCGAATTTAAATTTAAACCCCCAAAATCTAAAACATTTCAACAATCAACTCAAATCAACGGGGCTCCGAAATCACGGAAGATACAGAATAACACAGTGCATCAAGTGCGCACGAAAACGAGTACAAAATTCAAAAACCAAACTCCGTCAAGCGTCACACAAATCATCGGATTTGCACGCATATCCTCGGATTTGTACGCATATCCTCGGAGTTACAATAGGGATACAGATCTTGAAATCCACTACTGAAATCTAATATACACTAGTCAAATACTATAATACGTGTATAGTACGCATATTTGGAAAACTTTCAAGAACTAAATAAAACTCATGCAATTTTTTTTTCTAAATCGCCGTGTTAATGCGTAACTCATGGCATAAGTGACGGACGCTCATTTTAAATTAATAATATATGTCCATATATGTGTTCCTAAATACACATTCCGTCGTTTTTCAAAATATCCCAAAAGGTTTTCCTTTATAAACGCTCATGTCGGTCACGGACACATAGGAAATAGCGAGACTATATAGCTCATTTTGAAAGCCTC
Organism: Agapanthus africanus; assembly: GCA_030015575.1. NCBI lineage: Eukaryota > Viridiplantae > Streptophyta > Magnoliopsida > Asparagales > Amaryllidaceae > Agapanthus > Agapanthus africanus. The sequence goes on along the minus strand of JASDDO010000018.1, from coordinate 57,338,136 downwards.
TTGGTAATATTTTAATGCATGCAAAGTACTCAGGTCTTGTCCTCAGATCAGTCCTGTTTGGCTACTACATAACATAGTGCCCATCAAGGAAATAAAGTGCTCAAAAGCAAAATCAGCCTCAAAAGGCGTATCCAACAATCACATGCGTCTGGTGCGCACTGAAATCAAATCCAAATACAGGTGCCACAACATGCACAAAAGCAAAAACTAAGTGCAACGGATGTGCACGAAAGCATCTGTCCAGTGCAACTGGTGTGCAGGACAACAATATCAAGTGCATCTAGAGTGCATCCGGTGCAATTAACATACACGAATGAAAATCTCAATTGAGTGCATCCGGGTGCACAAAACCACATCTCATATCATGCGCCCAACATGAGCGAAAATCCAAATCAAGTGCATCCATCATGCACGAAAGAAATCTAAATCAAGTGCATCCGATGCGCACAAAAATCCAAAATCAAGCGCCTAATATGCGTAAAAATCCAACCAAAGCGCGTCAGGTCCGTAAAAGCATATAGTGCAGTAGCATGCACGAAAACGAACATCAAATACAAACGCGCACGAAAATACAAATCTGGTAAAACGAATGCTCAAGGACATAAATCGGGTGCAACCAAGGTACGGAGTATAAATCCAGTGCGACAAATGCACAAATACCCGTCCGGTGTAACAAATACAAGAATGCAAATCCAGTGCAACTAATGTACGAAATACAAATCTGGTATAGCAAATGAACAAAATATTAATCCGGTGCGACAATTGCGCGAAAATGAAAATCTAGTGCAACAAATGCACGAAATGCAAATCTGGTGCATCCAGTGCACGAAATGCAAATCTGGTGCATCCAGTGCATAAAATACGAATACAGTGCATTCAGTGCACGAAATACGAATACAGGGCATCCAGTGCACGAAATACGAATACAGTGCATCCAGTGCACGAAATACAAATCCATAACTCAAATGCGTATAAAAGCAACACCGAGTGTACCAGGGTGTATAAAATCGTAAACGCGTGCAACAGCGTGCACAAAACACGTATCAATGCACTGCAAGCACATGTAAGCTATACCGAGTGCAAAAATCAAATCGAGTGGGTACCACATGCACAAAATCAAATCAACCGTATGAAATCCACGAAATCATAAATACATGCAGCCAAGGCACAAACCGAATCTTAAGTGCAATAGATATGAAGAAATCGCAAATCAACACAACGGTGTATAAAATATATATCAAGTGCGATAACTATGCGCAAAATATAAATAACCAGCAGGTGCAGCCATGGTGCACGAAAACAATATCACGAAACTCAATCATCAAAACTCAAATCTAAGCGATATAAGCGTGATATTCGGATCACAAACGCAATTCACAATAAATGACACTGATGTACACCTCCTATAATATCGAAAAATTTCGGTGCGCTTAAAACCGGCAGAACAATAACATCTGCTCGCCTCCTGCTCATGGTCTGGCGTCCTCGGTCTCTGGGTCCTTATTTTCTCTGTGGATTTATCAATCTCGCAATCCATCGGCTCATCGGCCCGGTCAGGTGTGCTAACGGGAACGATTCCGCTCTAGCACTTCTCTGGTCATCTCTCGGCCAATTATCATGACCACTCGTAAAGCAGCACATCACTGGCGTCGGCCTCTAGTCCTCTGAATACTCGTGAAAAAACTGATCCTCGGTGCAAATCTTATTGCAGCAGTGTCCTGAAAGGAATCCTGCTCAAGGTCTCTTCCGATCTCGCCTATGCCGAACTGTACGGAGGCTGGTACTTTCACATAATATTTTCTCGCTTTCTGGACATCTGCGTTCTCACCACAACATTTCCTCGGGAACTGGCCGTATCCCAACGCCTCTGTATGCATATTAGATCTCTAATCTCGACGGGGAGTAACAACAGCTCGTCAGCATCTTGCACGAACCACTTGTTCCACTCATTTTTATCATCGTCCACCTTGACGTCACGCCATGCTATCTGCGCACTGCAACGGTTTTCGGACACGGTCAATCTGAAGTCTCTCATACGGACTCGAAGTCATAAACTCGGTATCTTCATCACTCTGTAGAAGATATCTAGCCAAACACGTCCTTAGGAACTCGTCCCAACCATCGGAGGAATACTCAATACTCGTCCGTCCTCGATCACCTCACAACGCATCTGTGTGAGGTCATCTACCCGAAACTGGTCAGCTTGCTGATCTCTTATCACATGATATCTGGACGACGTCAAAACTTTTCGATCGAGTCATCGAGGTCCCAAAATTTCCCGAAGGCTCAACACCTGAGCACAGTCTAAAAATATCTGGTACATACCATAGTACCTCTAGACCAGCCGTAGAAGGGCAAACCCAAGCCTCACTAATAGCACCACTAAACTGCCGCAAACCCTAAGGTTCAAAAGCGGTTCCATGGTCATCATGTCGAATTAGGGTTTCATTCTTCTAGAGGGTCCACAGAATCACTTGCATGTTCCTCCGAACAATTTAAACTTAGGGAAAATAAGTTTCTGACACTCGCTCAAACTTTTTATCTTCGCCTAGACGACATGTGAATACCCTTCGTCCGCATGCTAAACAATGCCTCAACATTCCAGGAAAGACGATACATCAACGGTCATCTCTGGATCGGTCTACTCCAGATCTGAGTAAGACTCTCCACACTTGAAATATTCAACTCGACTGGGCCTGTGTCGGCGCATCAATCTGACGAATCACCTTCGTCTCTCAACTCGGGATAGACTAGCTATCACCTTTCGCATCTCTGCCTGGAAGCTCCAGCGATCTCAGCTCGTAAGCCCTAGAAGCGACATCCCATCATCTCAGCAACAGCTGGGTCATCTGTTTGCATAGTAGGCGACATCAAAATCTCTGAGGTATGCTGTACATCAACAGTCCTCTCGCAACTGGCAGCTCTAACAGTGGCCCGTGTTAGTGTATATGCCCTAGGGGCCATTATTGTATCATACTAGTTTGTATATTACTTAATAGAAGCTTGGGATATTCACATGTATATAACAGTCTTGCTAAACATGGTAGTATGCTACTTGGTTTTTCTATCTTAAAATGTGAGTATACGTATTGATAGAGCTCTTAGGATCTTGCTTGACTACCAGCGTTGTGATGGCAGTCACACTAGTGGGGGCTGGGTAGTCTACATGCACATCCTTTTTCAGGTCCCTAATCGTAGGATTATCGAGACAGGGCATCGATATTTCGGAGTAGACTAGTGTGTACGCTTCTCATCACAGTTGGGGAGATGGTCTGTCCCACAGCCATCAGTACGTCGTGCTGGAGATAGTATACAGGTGCTCGTTGGGTTACGGGTACACCGGACAGGACTCGCAGGGAACTGTTGGTTGGGTTTTATACCAGTCGTCAGTTAACAGTTCCCAGGTGACATGAGTACAACATAGTCCGCAGACTTGACACTGCTACTTCGCCTCGAGTGTGTCCTACTGTTCTTAATTTGCTACCCTACCACAGCTTAAAGGAGTCGTGCAAACAGGTAGCAGTTGGGTACAGTCCTGAGCACTTAGAGGCAGTGGCGGTTAGACAGGATTCGTCTCTCCCGGTATTGGGAGTTGATATCGCGCTGTGTCAGAGAGCCATTACGCAAAGTCCCTGGCCTGGGCAAGCAAGATTTACTGGTAGGTTCCAGTAGTTTCTCAGGGTGTAATGGGCTACGCTCCGACACGACTTATACCGCTATTAGGGGACTGACGCTTGCCGCCCCCTAGGCCCGATATGCGATAGTCTTAGACGAACAGACCGGACTGTACGGAGATTGTCATATCAGGCTTAGTAGGAGTTCGGATGGGTTTCCTCATCGGCCTTCTATTCGACATCTACCTGGGGACCGTTACGTACAGCTAGTGCCGCTTGCGGTCTGTGGTTAAACCCACTACCAGCGTAGTAGTCGAGTCATTAGAGTCCCACACAGAGAGTTTCCCTGCTCCAGGCGAAACGATATAGAGGTCGTATGGTTTTTACGACAAGGGTTCGGACGCATACGTGTGTTTACGCACGTACGACTTTCGGACAGTTTTTACTAGTCGGCTTTGGTTTAAGCCAAATTCTAGTATCAGGATATTGGATTTATACAGTCTAAAGTTTTTCCGTGTTTTCACGGATAGGAGGGGCGTTCTCGTAATTTCACGAGAAGCTTCTAGAAGATGGTGACTTGGGGGTTTAGGTGGCATATGCATTTAATGAGATTAGTGACTCATTTGTGTGATTCATCCATATCATTAATGCATCATAAATGCTTAATGACTCATGGAGATGAATCACCCATTTGTATTTATGAAGCATGGTTGTTAAATCCTATTTTCTATTTATTTGATAAAGATTAATACTTCATATATATCATGATAGATCACAATCTCATTCTCATTCTCATGCTCACCTTCTCTCTCCTCAAGCTGTCTCTCTTCAAACCCTAATCCTCCCCTCTCATGTGTTGAGATCAAGGATTAGAATAGACTAATCACTCCATAATCCAACTCTATATCACCTAGGTTACGTAGATTAGCACTTTAAGAAACCTAGTTACCTCTAGTTTGAGGCGAAGCTTGAAGTAAAGCTCTCGGGTGGATCGTCTACTACTTGGAGAAGGCCGAGGAGGAGGTGGAGAACGAAAAGATGAAGGACACGGTTCATTAGGTATAATCACTTAATATAGTAGTTTAGAACTCCTATGTTTATTGTTAGTTATCGTTTAGCACCGATTCTTGCGGTTAGTCGATGTTATTGCATAGAACAAGTTTGTTTTTTTTAAATTTCCGCCTCCCCGCAAGTCGTGGGGCGTAGTACATCGACTTACAGTGGTATCAGAGCCTCGCTAAACAATAATTAACTTATTAGCAAAGTCATATGAATTTCGAACGCAAAACGAACCAGAAAACACATCGATATCACCGTGTTTCTGTCGATTTTAAAACAGGCTCTAAAAATTTTTCAGGTTGCTGAAGAATAACAAGCATAGAAAGATAAGAACACTGGAGAAAAATGGGTTAGTGAATCGGCCATACAGCCACGGAACCGCGGCCGATCCCACCGATCCGTCGCGGATCCGCGGCCGAGTTGGGGCCGATTCGATCCATTTTGCTCCAGTTATTCTTTTGTGATATTTTTGTATTTTCTGGAATGTTTATTTTCTGCTCAAAGTCTCAGGTGCACAGAGAAGTTTTTGGGAGTAGAATCTGATATGTTTGCTCGATCGAAATTATACGATGTTTGCTAATTTGATTATATCTGTGATTGTATAATGTGTTCGTAAACCTTCCCTAACTGCTAGTATGTCGGTTGGCAGGGGGTTGCACATTTCTGTAATGGATTTAACTGTTTGTGATTATGAACTGTATTGGACTGTTGTGATGATTAGCCGAGGTTTTGTAATGGGTTATTATTTTAATTCATTCAATGTAATTGTAATATGTTGTAATATTATTTTGCGGGGCACATCCAGGTTGCGGTTGTAGCCACCGTTGTATTATTTCATTTTACTGTTTTTGCTCCTAGGATAGACCCAAGGTGGGGTGCACAAACTACCGGGTACTTTGAAGTGTTTAGTGGCTTGCTCACTTTGTTGAGGGAGACCGCTTCACTTCGGGTACTTGGTGGGTAGTTTGCCATACCCGTAGGCCTCTAGGGTGGGGTAATGGCTATTCATCACAACTGTGTAATCCGTCTTTTGTTGCAGGCTCAAAGCAAACACGGATTGGTTGCATATCCAATAATGTTCATCTGAGATCTGGAATGCCTATTATTGCGTCTGACGAATGTACAATATCTATATATGATAGCTATTTAGACGTCACTTATGTTTTACACCCGCGCTAGCCCAGCCCCCACTCTGTCGTTAGTTAAGTAACCTAACGGGTGATGACGGGACCCAGAGGCGAATGCGGATGGCATAAGACGACGTTGTATTTTCGTTGTTTTCTGCAATGATAGGTTAATGATGGGACGCATTATTATTAATGCAAAGAAAATAAACCAAAGTTTAATCGTTGGAATAATTTAAAAGAAACCACTCGGTTATTTTTAAAACAGGAGATATTTTTTAATTGCGGAGCTTTAACCACTCCTTTTAAAAAGCTATCAGGTTCCTTCGGTTATATCAAGTTCATTACGTTCACGGTTTCGCCAAAACCATTCGTAGCCCTCCGTCATTTCATTTGAGTATTCAGTAGTATTCAAGCTATGTATTTTGACCAATGCCAAGGCATAGTGTTTCAATGCCAAGGCATAGTGTTTTGTAGCTGCTGAGTATTCTTTTGTTGCATAGATAGATGAGTTAGTTTGGGACAGTCGTATTATCATTTTGGCCAACATCAAGGATATGTACGGATGGTTCAAATTAACAAGATAATGATGGGTAGAACTTGACATGTGACTTATGATATTTTGACCAACGCCAAGGTCATAAGAGCATGGGGCAAAAATTTATATCGGGAATTTCTAAAGAAACTGAAATTTGCAAAGAGATGCATACCATTTGGAGTTTGATGAATGTTGGTAGGATTCCTTCAGCATTATCAGACGATGATATTTGGATCCCGATCCTACTGTGACTATATGGCTACTTATCAGGATATTCGTCACTTAACGATCAATGCTATAAACCAAGTAGGTGCCGAGAAAGGTGTCAGCGGGCTACGCCCCAGAGAAAAGAGGTTATTTAATTAAGGAACTTCGTGAAAGCGTTGGAAAACCTCCCTCGAAGTATCGACACTGGCCTGCCTGAACGGTTAAGCAAGTATTGTATGGTGAGAATAGTCCTGGCTAATTCTTCTTTTATGGTTTGAGAAAGGATTCGAGAAGCAGTGGGAGCAATCCAGTTTAGATAAATTAAAACCACTCTAAACTTGCAAGAGCATCATGCTAAAGTGTTTTCTTCTCTCTCTCCTAATTGCAGCGACCCTGAAAATGACTGACTTAAGTTACTTTAGAGAAAAATATACTGACAGGGCCAAACTATAAAGATTGGCTGCGGAATGTCAAAATGGCTTTGACCTATGAGTTATTGGGGTACGTCCTCACCGCTGAGGCACCTGTAGTCCTAGGTCCCAAATCCAGTAATGCGGATAAGGAAATCCACAAAACCTGGGAGATAGATTGCGCGAAGGCCAAGTGCATCGTGCTTGCCTCGATGAACAATGAACATTAGAGGAGGCACGAGGATATGGATCTTGAATCCATATTTCTCCATACAAAGATCTGTATGGGGAGCAATCTCGTATAGCAAGATACGAGACCTTAAAGAACTTGTTTCGAGCGAGGTTGGCCGTCGGATCATCGGTAGGAGAACATGTCCTAATGATGATAGGCTATAATGAAGAGCTCACAGACCTTGGGACAACTTTGGATAATGAGCTCTATACAGACCTTATTCTCCAGTCCCTTCCTTCCACCTACGCCCAGTTTATTCTGAATTTCAACATTCAAAGAAAAGAAGTTGAACTTCCAGAACTCCTTTACATGTTGAGGAGTGCAGAGGGCACCTTGCAGAAGGCAAGGGAAACACCCGCTATGTTTGTTAGCGGTGGTTCTTCTTCCGGGTCCAAGGCTAGGGCCAAAGGAAGGAAGAAGAAGGCCGCCACCAAACCTAGAGGAGGTGTTAGTAAGGTGGGAGGGAAGGGAAAGAAAAGATTGCGGTGCCGGTAGTGGCCCAGGATGAGTGCTTCCATTATCATAGGAAAGGGCACTGGAAGAAGGATTGCAAGGCGTGGAACGCAAGAACCAGGGACCGAAACAAGCTGTGGCTTCGACTTCAGGTGTGTTTGTAATAAGAATTGTCTGTCAATCAACTCTACTTCCTGAGTATTGATACCGGATCAGGATCTCATATGTACAAACCCCAAATATCAAAACTTAGCATTCAAAATACGGAAAACATAGCCAAAATCACACTATAATGCTCCCAGATTTTGACTCAGGTCAAATAAAGCTAAGCAAACAAGTCTAGGGTGATGTACAAGGAGTGTATGAGCTACTGGAACAAGCCTGGCACCAACCCACCCAAACTGGCCGGCCACTAAGCTAGGAAATCCGGCCTCCTCGGCCCCCTAGGCTCTATTGGGCTTCGTCTTCGTAGGGTGGTCTCCTGGTGGTGTATCTAGGTCCCTGGTATTGTTTGCTAAGCTCAGAAAATCTCCGGATTGCTCCAGATTTCCCTGCACACCCTATATCCTCACAAAACCGACATGGATCAATTCCTAAATCGTGTTTTGGTTTCTATACTAAATCCCAGCTGTAGAATCACCTCAAGAGTCTTATTGACAGCCACTAACATCACTAATTCCACTCAATCACCCCAAACCCTTCTCTAGAAATTCTCAAGTTCACAAACCCATCATCAAACCAAATTCTAACTAAAACTCGAATAGAAAGAAGCTTAAAACTAACTAAATGAAGAATCTATACCTCCTTTAGGCCACTCTAGACAGCCCTAGCTTCCCAAAGTCATCAAAATCTCACTTTGCTTGGTCCAATGGGTAGAGGAAGAGATGGGGATTAATTTTGGGAAGGGGGTATAAGATTTGGGGATTATTTGGAGATGGATGTAGGGTTAGAAGTGGAGGGAGATCAGCTTGAGGAGATGAAGAAGGAGATGAAAATGATGGGGGAAAGAAAAGATGGCAGCCCCCCTTCTCTCTCACTTATTCTCACACACACTCTCTCTCCAATCATTCACCTTTTTAACCCTTTTTCATTCCTTTATCTTTTCTCTTTTAAATTTCAAAGCAAAATCACATAATACCCATAAAACAACACAAATACAACAACATATAACCAAATGTAACATGACATGGTGCACTAGCCATGAAAAACTGTAGAAACATGGATTTGGCTTAATTGCGATTAGCAGTGCACTAATCGGGTTTTATCCAAATTGTATACAATAAATTTTAAAAATGCCAATCCTTTAAATATATTTTTAAATGGATAAATCATTTTAATTTCCATTTAATTTAAAATTATCGGTATTATTTATACCTTTTTTCGAAAACCTCAATTTCGCAAATCGGGCAGTTTTCGAGAAAAATATTATTTTAATATTAAATTCCAAAATAATATTTTATATTTTCTGAAATGTTACAATCTTCCTCCTTAAATAAATTTGGTCCCGAATTTAAATTTAAACCCCCAAAATCTAAAACATTTCAACAATCAACTCAAATCAACGGGCTCCGAAATCACGGAAGATACAGAATAACACAGTGCATCAAGTGCGCACGAAAACGAGTACAAAATTCAAAAACCAAACTCCGTCAAGCGTCACGCAAATCATCGGATTTGCACGCATATCCTCGGAGTTACAATAGGGATACAGATCTCGAAATCCACTACTGAAATCTAATATACACTAGTCAAATACTATAATACGTGTATAGTACGCATCTTTGGAAAACTTTCAAGAACTAAATAAAACTCATGCAATTTTTTTTTTCTAAATCGCCGCGTGAATGCGTAACTCATGGCATAAGTGACGGACGCTCATTTTAAATTAATAATATATGTCCATATATGTGTTCCTAAATACACATTCCGTCGTTTTTCAAAATATCCCAAATGGTTTTCCTTTATAAACGCTCATGTCGGTCACGGACACGTAGGAAATAGCGAGACTATATAGCTCATTTTGAAAGCCTCTTGGTAAAATTTTAATGCATGCAAAGTACTCAGGTACTGTCCTCAGATCAGTCCTGTTTGGCTATTACATAACATAGCGCCCATCAAGGAAATAAAGTCCTCAAAAGAAAAATCAGCCTCAAAAGGCGTATCCAACAATCACATGCGTCTGGTGCGCACTGAAATCAAATCCAAATACAGGTGCCACAACATGCACAAAAGCAAAAACTAAGTGCAACGGATGTGCACGAAAGTATCTGTCCAGTGCAACTGGTGTGCACGACAACAATATCAAGTGCATCTAGAGTGCATCCGGTGCAATTAACATGCACGAATGAAAATCCCAATTGAGTGCATCCTGGTGCACAAAACCACATCTCATATCATGTGCCCAGCATGAGTGAAAATCCAAATCAAGTGCATCCATCATGCACGAAAGAAATCTAAATCAAGTGCATCCGATGCGCACAAAAATCCAAAATCAAGCGCCTAATATGCGCAAAAATCCAACCAAAGCGCGTCAGGTCCGTAAAAGCATATAGTGCAGTAGCATGCACGAAAACGAACATCAAATACAAACGTGCACAAAAATACAAATCTGGTAAAACGAATGCTCAAGGACATAAATCGGGTGCAACCAAGGTACGGAGTATAAATCCAGTGCGACAAATGCACAAATACCCGTCCGGTGTAACAAATACAAGAATGCAAATCCAGTGCAACTAATGTACGAAATACAAATCTGGTACAGCAAATGCACAAAATATTAATCCGGTGCGACAATTGCACGAAAATGAAAATCTATTGCAACAAATGCACGAAATGCAAATCTGGTGCATCCAGTGAACGAAATGCAAATCAGGTGCATCCAGTGCATGAAATACGAATACAGTGCATTCGGTGCACAAAATACGAATACAGTGCATCCAGTGCACGAAATACGAATACAGTGCATCCAGTGCACGAAATACAAATCCATAACTCAAATGCGTATAAAAGCAACACCGAGTGTACCAGGGTGTATAAAATCGTAAACGCGTGCAACTGCGTGCACAAAACACGTATCAATGCACTGCAAGCACATGTAAGCTATACCGAGGGCAAAAATCAAATCGAGTGCGTACCACACGCACAAAATCAAATCAACCGTATGAAATCCACGAAATCATAAATATGTGCAGCCAAGGCACAAACCGAATCTTAAGTGCAATAGATATGAAGAAATCACAAATCAACACAACGGTGTATAAAATATATATCAAGTGCGATAACTATGCGCAAAATGTAAATACCCAGCAGGTGCAGCCATAGTGCACGAAAACAATATCACGAAACTCAATCATCAAAACTCAAATCTAAGCGATATAAGCGTGATACTCGGATCACAAACGCAATTCGTAATAAATGACACTGAGGTACGCCTCCTACAATATCGAAAAACTTCGGTGCGCCTAAAACCGGCAGAACAAGAACATCTGCTCGCCTCCTGCTCATGGTCTGGCGTCCTCAGTCTCTGGGTCCTTATTTTCTCTGTACTCGCAATCCATCAATCTCGCAATCCATCGGCTCATCGGCCCGGTCAGGTGTGCTAACGGGAACGATTCCGCTCTAGCACTTCTCTGGTCATCTTTCGGCCAATTATCATGACCACTCGTAAAGCAGCACGTCACTGGCGTCGGCCTCTGGTCCTCTGAATACTCGTGAAAAAACTGATCCTCGGTGCAAATCTTATTGCAGCAGTGTCCTGAAAGGAATCCTGCTCAAGGTCTCTTCCGATCTCGTCTATGCCGAACTGTACGGAGGCTAGTACTCTCACATAATCTTTTCTCGCTTTCTGGACATCTGCGTTCTCACCACAACATTTCCTCGGGAACTGGCCGTATCCCAACGCCTCTGTATTCATATTAGATCTCTAATCTCGATGGGGAGTAACAACAGCTCGTCGGCATCTTGCACGAACCTCTTGTTCCACTCGTTTTTATCATCGTCCACCTTGACGTCACGCCATGCTATCTGCGCACTGCAACGGTTTTCGGACACGGTCAATCTGAAGTCTCTCATACTGACTCGAAGTCATGAACTCGGTATCTTCATCACTCTGTAGAAGATATCTAGCCAAACACGTCCTCGGGAACTCGTCCCAACCATCGGAGGAATACTCAATACTCGTCCGTCCTCGATCACCTCACAACGCATCTGGGTGAGGTCATCTACCCGAAACTGGTCAGCTTGCTGATCACTTATCACATGATATCTGGATGACGTCAAAACTTTTCGATCGAGTCATCGAGGTCCCAAAATTTCCCGAAGGCTCAACACCTGAGCACAGTCTAAAAATATCTGGTACATACCATAGTACCTCTAGACTAGCCGTAGAAGGCCAAACCCAAGCCTCACTGATAGCACCACTAAACTGCCGCAAACCCTAAGGTTCAAAAGCGGTTCCATGGTCATCATGTCGAATTAGGGTTTCATTCTTCTAGAGGGTCCACAGAATCACTTGCATGTTCCTCCGAACAATTTAAACTTAGGGAAAATAAGTTTCTGACACTCGCTCGAACTTTTTAGCTTCGCCTAGCCGACATGTGAATACCCTTCGTCCGCATGCTAAACAATGCCTCAAACCTCCAGGAAAGACGATACATCAACGGTTATCTCTGGATCGGTCTACTCCAGATCTGAGTAAGACTCTCCACACTTGAAATCTTCAACTCAACTGTGCCTGCGTCGGCGCATCAATCTGACGAATCACCTTCGTCTCTCAACTCGGGATAGACTAGCTATCACCTTTCGCATCTCTGCCTGGAAGCTCCAGCGATCTCAGCTCGTAAGCCCTGGAAGCGAATCCCATCATCTCAGCAATAGCTGGGTCATCTGTTTGCATGGTATCCGACATCAAAATCTCTGAGGTATGCTGTACATCAACAGTCCTCTCGCAACTGGCAGCTCTAACAGTGGCCCGTGTTAGTGTACATGCCCTAGGGGCCATTATTGTATCACACTAGTTTGTATATTACTTAATGGAAGCTTGGGATATTCACATGTATATAACAGTCTTGCTAAACATGGTAGTATGCTACTTGGTTTTTCTATCTTAATATGTGAGTATACGTATTGATAGAGCTCTTAGGATCGTGCTTGACTACCAGCGTTGTGATAGCAGTCACACTAGTGGGGGCTGGGTAGTCTACATGCACATCCTTTTTCAGGTCCCTAATCGTAGGATAATCGAGACAGGGCATCGATACTCCGGAGTAGACTAGTGTGTACGCTTCTCATCCCAGTTGGGGAGATGGTCTATCCCACAGCCATCAGTACGTCATGCTGGAGATAGTATACAGGTGCTCGTTGGGTTACGGGTACACCGGACATGACTCGCAGGGAACTGTTGGTTGGGTTTTATACCAGTCGTCAGTTAACAGTTCCCAGGTGACATGAGTACAGCATAGTCCGCAGACTTGACACTGCTACTTCGCCTCGAGTGTGTCCCACTGTTCTTAGATTGCTACCCTACCACAGCTCAAAGGAGTCGTGCAAACAGGTAGCAGTTGGGTACAGTCCCGAGCACTTGGAGGCAGTGGCGGTTAGACAGGATTCGTCTCTCCCGGTATTGGGAGTTGATATCACGCTGTGTCAGAAAGCCATTATGCAAAGTCCCTGGCCAGGGCAAGCGAGATTTACTGATAGGTTCCAGTAGTTTCTCAGGGTGTAATGGGCTACGCTCCGACACGACTTATACCGCTATTAGGGGACTGACGCTTGCCGCCCCCTAGGCTCGATATGCGATAGTCTTAGACGAACAGACTTGACTGTATGGAGATTGTCACATCAGGCTCAGTAGGAGTTCGGATGGGTTTCCTCATCGGCCTTCTTTTCGACATCTACCAGGGGACCGTTACGTACAGCTAGTGCCGCTTGCTGTCTGTGGTTAAACTCACTGCCAGCGTAGTAGTCGAGTCATTAGAGTCCCACACAGAGAGTTTCCCTGCTCCAGGCGAAACGATATAGAGGTCGTATGGTTTTTACGACAAGGGTTCGGATGCATACGTGTGTTTACGCACGTACGACTTTCGGACAGTTTTTACTAGTCGGCTTTGGTTTAAGCCAGATTCTAGTATCGGGATATTGGATTTATACAGTCTAAAGTTTTTCCGTGTTTTCACGGATAGGAGGGGCGTTCTCGTAATTTCACGAGAAGCTTCTAGAAGATGGTGACTTGGGGGTTTAGGTGGCATATGCATTTAATGAGATTAGTGACTCATTTGTGTGATTCATCCATGTCATTAATGCATCATAAATGCTTAATGACTCATGGAGATGAATCACCCATTTGTATTTATGAAGCATGGTTGTTAAATCCTATTTTCTATTTATTTGATAAAGATTAATGCTTCATATATATCATGATAGATCACAATCTCATTCTCATTCTCATGCTCACCTTCTCTCTCCTCAAGCTCTCTCTCTCTTCAAACCCTAATCCTCCCCTCTCATGTGTTGAGATCAAGGATTAGAATAGACTAATCACTCCATAATCCAACTCTATATCACTTAGGTTACTTAGATTAGCAATTTAAGAAACCTAGTTACCTCTAGTTTGAGGCGAAGCTTGAAGTAAAGCTCTCGGGTGGATCGTCTACTACTTGGAGAAGGCCGAGGAGGAGGTGGAGAACGAAAAGACGAAGGACACGGTTCATTAGGTATAATCACTTAACATAGTAGTTTAGAACTCCTAAGTTTATTGTTAGTTATCGTTTAGCACCGATTCTTGCGGTTAGTCGATGTTATTGCATAGAACAAGATCGTTTTTTTTAAATTTCCGCCTCCCCGCAAGTCGTGGGGTGTAGTACATCGACTCACAGTGGTATCATAGCCTCTCTAAACAATAATTAACTTATTACCAAAGTCATATGAATTTCGAACGCAAAACGAACCGGAAAACACATCTATATCACCATGTTTCTGTTGATTTTAAAACAGACTCTAAAATTTTTTCAGGTTGCTGAAGAATAACAAGCATAGAAAGATAAGAACACTGGAGAAAAATAGGTTAGTGAATCGGCCATACAGCCACGGAACCGCGGCCGATCCCACCGATCCGCCGCGGATCCGCGGCCGAGTTGGGGCTGATTCGACCCAGTTTGCTCCAGTTATTCTTTTGTGATATTTTTGTATTTTCTGGAATGTTTATTTTCTGCTCAAAGTCTCAGGTGCACAGAGAAGTTTTTGGGAGTAGAATCTGATATGTTTGCTCGATTGAAATTATACGATGTTTGCTAATTTGATTATATCTGTGATTGTATAATGTGTTCGTAAACCTCCCCTAACTGCTAGTATGTCGGTTGGCAGGGGGTTGCACATTTCTGTAATGGATTTAACTGTTTGTGATTATGAACTGAATTGGACTGTTGTGATGATTAGCCGAGATTTTGTAATGGGTTATTATTTTAATTCATTCAATGTAATTGTAATATATTGTAATATTATTTTGCGGGGCACATCCAGGTTGCGGTTGTAGCCACCGTTGTATTATTTCATTTTACTGTTTTTGCTCCTAGGACAGACCCAAGGTGGGGTGCACAAACTACCAGGTACATTGAAGTATTTAGTGGCCTACTCACTTTGTTGAGGGAGACCGCTTCACTTCGGGTACTTGGCGGGTAGTTTGCCGTACCCGTAGGGGTCTAGGGTGGGGTAATGGCTATTCATCACAACTGTGTAATCCGTCTTTTGTTGCAGGCTCAAAGCAAACACGGATTGGTTGCATATCCAATAATGTTCATCTGAGATCTGGAATGCCTATTATTGCGTCTGACGAATGTCCAATATCTATATATGATAGCTATTTAGACGTCACTTATGTTTTACACCCGCACTAGCCCAGCCCCCGCTCTGTCGTTAGTTAAGTAACCTAACGGGTGATGACGGGACCCAAAGGCGAATGCGGATGGCATAAGACGACGTTGTATTTTCGTTGTTTTCTGCAATGATAGGTTAATGATGGGACGCATTATTATTAATGCAAAGAAAATAAACCAAAGTTTAATCGTTGGAACAATTTAAAAGAAACCACTCGGTTATTTTTAAAATAGGAGATATTTTTTAATTGCGGAGCTTTAACCACTCCTTTTAAAAAGCTATCAGGTTCCTTCGGTTATATCAAGTTCACTACGTTCACGGTTTCGCCAAAACCATTCGTAGCCCTCCATCATTTCATTTGGGTATTCAGTAGTATTCAAGCTATGTATTTTGACCAACGCCAAGGCATAGTGTTTGGTAGCTGCTGAGTATTCATTTGTTGCATAGATAGATGAGTTAGTTTGGGACAGTCGTATTATTATTTTGGCCAACGTCAAGGATATGTACGGATGGGTTCAAATTAACAAGATAATGATGGGTAGAACTTGACATGTGACTTATGATATTTTGACCAACGCCAAGGTCATAAGAGCATGGGGCAAAAATTTATATTGGGAATTTCTAAAGAGACTGAAATTTGCAAAGAGATGCATACCATTTGGAGTTTGATGAATGTTGGTAGGATTCCTACAGCATTATCAGACGATGATATTTGGATCCCTATCCTACTTTGAGTATATGCTACTTATCAGGATATTCGTCACTTAACGATCAATGCTATAAACCAAGTAGGTGCCGAGAAAGGTGTCAGCGGGGCTACGCCCCCAGAGAATAGAGGTTATTTAATTAAGGAACTTCGCGAAAGCGTTGGAAAACATCCCTCGAAGTATCGACACTGGCCTGCCTGAATGGTTAAGCAAGTATTGTATGGTGAGAATAGCCCTGGCTAATTCTTCTTTTATGGTTTGAGAAAGGATTCGAGAAGCAGTGGGAGCCATCCAGTTTAGATAAACTAAAAACCACTCTAAACTTGCAAGAGCATCACTCTAAAGTGTTTTCTTCTCTCTCTCCTAATTGCAGCGACCCTGAAAATGACTGGACTTAAGTTACTTTTAGAGAAAAATATACTGACAGGGCCAAACTATAAAGATTGGCTGCGGAATGTCAAAATGGCTTTGACCTATGAGAAATTGGGGTACGTCCTCACCGCTGAGGCACCTGCAGTCCCAGGTCCCAAATCCATTAATGCGGATAAGGAAATCCATAAAACCTGGGAGATAGATTGCGCGAAGGCCAAGTGCATCGTGCTTGCCTCGATGAACAATGAACATCAGAGGAGGCACGAGGATATGGATCTTGAATCCATATTTCTCCATACAAAAGATCTGTATGGGGAGCAATCTCGTATAGCAAGATACGAGACCTCAAAGAACTTGTTTCGAGCGAGGTTGGCCGTCGGATCATCGGTAGGAGAACATGTTCTAAAGATGATAAGCTATAATGAAGAGCTCGCGGACCTTGGGACGACTTTGGATAATGAGCTCTATACAGACCTTATTCTCCAGTCCCTTCCTTCCACCTACGCCCAGTTTATTCTGAATTTCAACATTCAAAGAAAAGAAGTTGAACTTCCAGAACTCCTTAACATGTTGAGGAGTGCAGAGGGCACCTTGCAGAAGGCAAGGGAAACACCCGCTATGTTTGTTAGCGGTGGTTCTTCTTCCGGGTCCAAGGCTAGGGCCAAAGGAAGGAAGAAGAAGGCCGCCACCAAACCTAGAGGAGGTGTTAGTAAGGTGGGAGAGAAGGGAAACAAAAAGATTGCGGTGCCGGTAGTGGCCCAGGATGAGTGCTTCCATTGTCACAGGAAAGGGCACTGGAAGAAGGATTACAAGGCGTGGAACGCCAAGAACTAGGGACCGAAGCAAGCTTTGGCTTCGACTTCAGGTGTGTTTGTAATTGAGAATTGTCTCTCAATCAACTCTACTTCCTGAGTATTGGATACCGGATCAGGATCTCATATATGCAATTCATTGCAGGCACTGAGAAACCGTAGAGTGCTGAAGGAAGGTGATATGACCCTAAAGGTTGCTAACGGAGCTAGCGTGGAAGCTGTGTCCGTCGGGGATTATCACCTGGGATTGACGAGTGGACATATTTTGGTTTTACATAACTGTTTTTGTGTACCTAGTTTAACGTGTAATATCATATCAGTTTCCTTGTTATCAAATAAAGGTTATGATTTCACGTTTGTAAGCGATGTTGTTAACATCCACCTTAATCATAGTTTAATTGGGTCCGGTACACTGAATAACGGTATATATGTCTTAAACCAACTCCAGATTTTCAATGTCCAGAACAGACTAAAAAGAAAGTCTCCAGATTTAAATAAGGCTTTCTTATGGCATTGTAGACTAGGTCACATCAATTAGACAAGGTTAACTAAGTTACATAGAGAAAGATATTTGGACTCGTTCGAATATCAAACTTATGCCACTTGTGAATCATGTCTCAAAGGAAAGATGACAAAGACTCCATTCACTGGACATGGAGTAAGAGCGAGCGAGCTCTTAGGACTCGTACACAGCGATATATGCGGTCCAATGTCTACACATGCAAGAGGTGGTTTTTCCTATTTCATTACTTTTACGGATGATTATTCAAGGTACGGATTCATTTATCTGATGAAACATAAATCCGAGGCTTTTGAAAAATTCCAGGAGTATAAGAATGAAGTAGAAAACCAAACCGGCAAAAGTATCAAAACACTAAGATCTGATCGAGGTGGTGAATACTTATGTGCCGAGTTCTTAGGTTACCTAAAAGAGAAAGGAATTCTCTCTCAGCTTACTCCTCCAAACACTCCACAGCATAACGGTGTATCGGAGAAAAGGAATCGAACCCTATTGGATATGGTACGATCCATGATGAGTAATGCTGAGTTACCACGATCTTTCTGGGGTTATGCGCTAGAATCAGCGGCATATCTTTTGAACATGGTTCCTACCAAGACTGTGCCTACCACGCCATATCAGATGTGGAATGGGAAGAAACCCTATCTTCAGTATGTAAAGATATGGGGATGTCCAGCTTTTGTTAAAAAGCAGCATGTGGACAAGCTCGAGGCACGATCAGTGAAATGTCAGTTTGTGGGATATCCAAAAAACTCCAAGGGGTATCTATTCTATTACGCAGAAGAACAAAAGGTTTTTGTTTCTCGTAATGCCCATTTTCTAGAATATCAGTTTTTAGAAAAGGAAACAAGTGGGAGCGAAATAGAACTGGATGAAATTCCAGAACCACAAACTACCACTGAAAGTTTGGTGGAACCAGTATTTCAAGAAGAACAGGACATTCCCGCACCCCTCCGCAGGAGTAGTAGGCCGTCTCATCCGCCTGAGAGATACTACGGTTTTCTTATAGATGGGGATAGAGAGGATTGCATCATTGATGATGATGAACCTACTAGCTTCCAGCAGGCCATCCAGAGCGGCGACTCGGTACGATGGCTAGATGCAATGCGGACCGAAATGGAGTCCATGTACACCAACAAAGTATGGACTTTAGACTTTGCTCCAAATGGGGTAAAACCCATAGGATGCAAATGGATCTTCAAGAAAAAGATTGGTATAGATGGACAGGTGGAAACCTAAAAGGCTAGACTTGTTGCAAAGAGTTTTCATTAAAGACCTGGTTTGGACTATGACAAAACTTTTTCTCCAGTGGCTATGCTCAAATCCATTTGGGTCCTTCTTGCTATTGCTGCCTTCCATGATTATGAAATCTGGCAGATGGACGTAAAGACGGCTTTTCTGAATGGTAATTTAAAAGAATACGTCTATATAGATCAGCCAGAAGGTTTCAATCAGAGTGGAAGCAGCGGTAGAGTATGCAAGTTGCTTAAGTCCATTTATGGACTAAAGCAAGCATCGCGGAGTTGGAACATCTGTTTTGATGAAACAGTCAAAGAATATGACATTATCAAAAATCCAGATGAACCATGTATATATAGTAAAGTTGTAGCCAGAAGTGTCGTATTCCTCGTCTTATACGTGGATGACATTCTATTGATAGGAAATGACATTCCTATGCTACAATCTGTCAAAGGATTCTTGTCACACAGGTTCTCCATGAAAGACCTCGGTGATGCCTCTTACATTCTGGGGATCCGGATCTATTGTGATAGATCCAAGAGGATGTTGGGACTTTCGCAGTCCAGGTATATCAACACTATACTGAAAAGATTCAGTATGGAAGATTCTAAGCGCGGTAATCTACCGGCTTGTCATGGAATCACCCTCTCCAAAAAGATGTCTCCTAAGACTGATTTGGAAAGGGAACGCATGTCTATTATACCCTACGCTTCTGCGGTAGGCTCTATAATGTATGCGATGTTGTGTACCAGACCAGATGTAGCTTACGCACTGAGCGTGGTAAGCCGGTATCAGTCAGACCCAGGGGAGAATCACTGGATAGCAGTAAAGAACATTCTCAAGTACATGAGAAGGACTAAGGAGATGTTCTTGGTTTACGGCGGAAAAGACCTCAAGTTAGAGGCCTTTGCTGATTCAGGCTTCCAGAGTGATAAGGATGATTCCAAGTCCATGTCGGGTTATGTCTTTACCCTCAATGGAGGGGCGGTGTGCTGGAAGAGTTCCAAGCAGGACACCGTTGCTGACTCGACGATGGAAGCGGAGTATATTGCTGCTTGCGATGCCGCAAAAGAAGCGGTCTGGATGAAGAAGTTCCTAACAGAATTTCAGGTGGTTCCTACCATAGTTGATCCAATACCTCTGTATTGCGACAACAACGGAGCTATAGCTTTAGCGAATGAACCAAGGTCCCATCAGAAGTCTAGACACATCTTAAGGCGGTATCACCTGATCAGGGAGATCATTGATCGTCGGGAGATCACGGTTCGGAGAGTTACTACTGAAGAGAACATTGCTGATCCATTCACGAAGGCCCTACCTCAGATTCAGTTCGAGAGGCTACTCGAGATCATCGGTCTTCGATACGCCAGTACATGGCCCTAGTGCAAGTGGGAGATTGTTAGTGTATATGCCCTAGGGGCCATTATTGTATCATACTAGTTTGTATATTACTTAATGGAAGCTTGGGATATTCACATGTATATAACAGTCTTGCTAAACATGGTAGTATGCTACTTGGTTTTTCTATCTTAATATGTGAGTATACGTATTGATAGAGCTCTTAGGATCTTGCTTGACTACCAGCGTTGTGATGGCAGTCACACTAGTGGGGGCTGGGTAGTCTACAAGCACATCCTTTTTCAGGTCCCTAGTCGTAGGATTATCGAGACAGGGCATCGATACTCCGGAGTAGACTAGTGTGTACGCTTCTCATCACAGTTGGGGAGATGGTCTGTCCTACAGCCGTCAGTACGTCGTACTGGAGATAGCATACAGGTGTACGTTGGGTTACGGGTACACCGGACAGGACTCGCAAGGAACTGTTGGTTGGGTTTTATACCAGCCGTTAGTTAACAGTTCCCAGGTGACATGAATACAGCATAGTCCGCAGACTTGACACTGCTACTTCGCCTCGAGTGTGTCCCACTGTTATTAGATTGCTACCCTACCACGGCTCAAAGGAGTCGTGCAAACAAGTAGCAGTTAGGTACAGTCCCGAGCACTTGGAGGCAGTGGCGGTTAGACAGGATTCGTCTCTCCCAGTATTGGGAGTTGATATCGCGCTGTATCAGAGAGCCATTACGCAAAGTCCCTGGGCAAGGCAAGCGAGATTTACTGGTAGGTTCCAGTAGTTTCTCAGGGTGTAATGGGCTACGCTCTGACACGACTTATACCGCTATTAGGGGACTGACGCTTGCCTCCCCCTAGGCCCGTATGCGATAGTCTTAGACGAACAGACCGGACTGTACGGAGATTGTCACATCAGGATCAGTAGGAATTCGGATGGGTTTCCTCATCGGCCTTCTTTTCGACATCTACCTGGGGACCGTTACGTACAGCTAGTGCCGCTTGCGGTCTGTGGTTAAACCCACTGCTAGCGTAGTAGTCGAGTCATTAGAGTCCCACACAGAGAGTTTCCCTGCTCCAGGCGAAACGATATAGAGGTCGTATGGTTTTTACGACAAGGGTTCGGATGCATACGTGTGTTTACGCACGTACGACTTTCGGACAGTTTTTACTAGTCGGCTTTGGTTTAAGCCAGATTCTAGTATCGGGATATTGGATTTATACAGTCTATAGTTTTTCCGTGTTTTCACGGATAGGAGGGGCGTTCTCGTAATTTCACGAGAAGCTTCTAGAAGATGGTGACTTGGGGGTTTAGGTGGCATATGCATTTAATGAGATTAGTGACTCATTTGTGTGATTCATCCATGTCATTAATGCATCATAAATGCTTAATGACTCATGGAGATGAATCACCCATTTGTATTTATGAAGCATGGTTGTTAAATCCTATTTTCTATTTATTTGATAAAGATTAATGCTTCATATATATCATGATAGATCACAATCTCATTCTCATTCTCATGCTCACCTTCTCTCTCCTCAAGCTCTCTCTCTTCAAACCCTAATCCTCCCCTCTCATGTGTTGAGATCAAGGATTAGAATAGACTAATCACTCCATAATCCAACTCTATATCACCTAGGTTACTTAGATTAGCACTTTAAGAAACCTAGTTACCTCTAGTTTGAGGTGAAGCTTGAAGTAAAGCTCTCGGGTGGATCGTCTACTACTTGGAGAAGGCCGAGGAGGAGGTGGAGAACGAAAAGACGAAGGACACGGTTCATAAGGTATAATCACTTAACATAGTAGTTTAGAACTCCTATGTTTATTGTTAGTTATCGTTTAGCACCGATTCTTGCGGTTAGTCGATGTTATTGCATAGAACAAGATCGTTTTTTTTAAATTTCCGCCTCCCCGCAAGTCATGGGGTGTAGTACATCGACTTACAGCCCGATCATCCGGTGCAAAACCAAACACTCGCCTCAACAGGAGGTCACAACACAACACTACATCGAGACGTTCCCATGTCACTAGAAAACACAATGGTCAGCCCTCGTACCAAACGAGCTCGCCCTGACCGCATCACTAGCAGCAGCTCAAACTGTGCTCAAACCATGGTGACAGGAACCTCAATCGAGTATCGATAAAAACATATCAAAGGCATGAAAGGAAACGATAGATCCAGAATGGATACATGATCATAAGAAGGAACAGCATCAATGAGAGTATGATCATGGAAACAAATAGAATCAAGGATCTCAAATGGATGTATAATCATGGGTATGAAGAGAATCATAAGTCTTAAAAATAAGTACATCCTAAGGTTTCTTAAGTGGAGTATCGTATCGTAAATATGCCACGGAACATATGTACGGTACGTCACTCTACTCAAGCTACCTACTCCATCAATCAGGGTCAGCCTATGAAACGAAAGTTCGGGTCTAATACCTCCCCGTTCAAGTCTAAGTTCCGCAAGGTCAAGCCTAGGTTCCGAAATACATACCCGCCCTAGACTCCGCATAGTCAAACATAGACTCGAACCAAGGTTAAACCTAGCGCTCTGATACCAACTTTGTCACGACCCGAAATATTAGCTCGTGACTAGCACTTAAATCACGCAACATCTAAAGGCGTAACGTAATTCAAGTAAGCTGAAACCCATAAATCTAAACCTTTTTAAGAAAATAAAGGAAGTGAAGTTTTGAGATAAAGGTATAATGAAATCAAGCTTTCTTAAATGCATGGAAAAAGGGACATAAATAATGCAAGTGAAATTTACTAGTTTGAAAACAAGTTTCGTCTTTTTTTAAAAATTTGGGCAGCACCTCCATTGTAATTTTGATCAAAAACCACAAATATATAACAAGAATAATGGCATCCCCAAGCGGGAGCTAGCACTTCGCAAAACGGCGGATCACAAACACGCAAGACAGTATATGTAAGTATACGATGCCCAACTGCGAAGATCACCACAAAAGATAAGGAAATAAGAATGACATCAAAACCACAAGTAGCGGAAAACCCTTCGCTCTAAGTCTCGCAACCACAATCCCACTAAGTCTCATTACTTATACAATTTACTAATTTTGATTGATGGAGTTGACTAGATACAATATGAAATATAAATACAAGAGTGAGTACGATACAAATGCCCCACCTACCAATGCAAAACATCCAAATGAAGCTATGTGTCAGCGATGCCGCTACTGATCCATGCGGTCAACCTGTAAGAACTGTGGCATAACGGGGGTGAGTTGCCAACTCGTGAGTCGAAAAACATCTACAAGTAGAAATCAAATAAACAATGACTCCTAGGTCAACTATATCATAAAGGTAATACTATGATATCTAGGGTGACCGGGTCATCATATGTGCCAACAATATACTCAAAATCTATAAGTATGCTGATATCATCCAACCATAAAATCAATGTATGTATGCATGCAGATCTCATCCAACCATATAATCAATGTATGTATGCATGTGGATCTCGTCCAACCATATAATCAATGTATGTATGCATGTAAGTATGAGGATATAAATCAACAGGTGTCCCTCGCGA
Organism: Agapanthus africanus; assembly: GCA_030015575.1. Classification (NCBI taxonomy): domain Eukaryota; kingdom Viridiplantae; phylum Streptophyta; class Magnoliopsida; order Asparagales; family Amaryllidaceae; genus Agapanthus; species Agapanthus africanus. The sequence goes on along the minus strand of JASDDO010000018.1, from coordinate 57,314,073 downwards.
CACATCAAAATTATGGAACCTGGATGTCCAACATCGACATTCGAAAACATCATGAAACCCGTATCAAGCATCGACACGTAAATCCTCATATCTCGGGCTCCGTCAGTCCGGATCGGCCCTCGGGCTCCGTCAGTCCGGATCGGCCCATATCATCTCTCGACTCCGGTCGGTATCCTCCGAATATCCGCCGAGCCCAAATACTATAACCGGTAGGTAGTAGTCCCACTACCAGGCTCACCGTCTGCAGCACAGCAATCCGTTCTCGCCCCGAGGTACCATACCGAGTCCACCATGTACCCGCAATCGGCCTCATCCAGCTCCTCGAATCGGGTTTCAGATGTCATACATCTCAGAACCGAGAAAACGCATGGTGGACGCACTGAAATATCATATCAAGAGAAACAGGGTTTTTAAAACAACACATAATCTCTTTTAAAATGTCCACGGTTCTCAAATCCAGAAATCTCATGAAAACAGCATATCTCAATGCGTAAAATCATAGAGCATGATGTATGCGACATATAATAGAAATGTAAGAAAATCCGTATATCATGCAACATGGAACAGTGATATGACATATTAAGGGAAAATCACTCTTTTAAATGATTCCAGTTTTTAAAATATAACATGCGGTTCCCAATTTCCCAATAAAACCGGTTATCTATGTAGGTATAATATGTATATGCGCAAGTATAGCGGTACCAATGTGTATATGCGCCAATATGTGTATGCAATGTGTATATGCGCAAGTATGGATGTACCAATGTATGTATGCACCAATATGGATATACAAATGCGTATGTGCGCAAGTATGGATGTATCAATGTATATGTGCACCAATATGGATATACAATGTGTATGTGCGCAAATATGGATGTATCAATGTATGTGCACCAATATGGATATACAATGTGTATGTACGCAAGCATATTATGCGAAGAGTCATATCATGATGCAGCAATCCTACTGTGTAGTGACATGGCAATTATCGATGATGAAGTGTGTGAGCCTGCAATCTGTGTACGTGTAACATACGCATCATCGATAATGGTGCAGGTGTACTATCACATATATAAGTAATGCAATGCGAATAACATGAACGCATCATAAGGTAAATCATATGCAAATGCTGACGGGTATACGTATCTAACATGACCGAGTCGGTGAATCTATCAATCGGTTACCAGCCTCACAACATCGCGTACGGTACAATCCATCGTACGGAAACCTCTAGTCAAGGGTATGGATCAAACCTCAAGTCAAACTCATCACGTACGGAAAATCATCGTACGGCGGCATTAAACCAACAGGTATCCTATCATCCGATATGACCATGAGGGGTACGGACCTAACATCTCGTACGACACATCAAAGAAGATTTACAACATTAATAAATCTATATACCTATATCCCAGGCCATATCCATAACAGTCTCATATCTAGGGACCGGCAAGGTATCAATCACCTCAATCGACTCGCATCCGTATACCAACATATCATCAAATCACATATCACATCGACTTATCTTTTCATCGCAGTTATCTCCCATATCAAGTCTATTTTACAAATACATTCTACCTTTACTTTAAGAATAAGTATCCAATCTAACATACCTACCCGAACCATACAATCAGTTTTTAAAAGAAGCGAATCGTAGTTTTGAAAGTAGGGGCTACGGTATTTTTAAGGAAAATATATCATTTGAAAATCCATAACGTCCCTCAAAGTATCAGTTTAAAGGATGCATACGATTCTTCTGTTTGGAAATAGGTATGGTTCGGAAGACGCATCTACGTCGACTATCTCGTCCTATAATATCTTAAACGGCAATATCATCAACATCATCCTCAAATCCCGTCTCACATACTAGTCGTATCATGTCACTTCTAACTATCCTTAGTTTTTAATATGGTTCTCTAACTACCTTTTTAGTCTATCTATAGTCTTCTATTAAAGGTTTCACTAATCATAATCTATATACATAAATCGGTTTCCATCAAAGTTTGCGGGGGTGCTATACGCCATCCACCCGACTTCCCCCATAGATATAGATCTACTCACCTTGGTCTTCGCTTGCCGAAGTCGATGACGCCCCGCTCCGTCATCTCGGAATCCACGTGAAGGTACCTACAATTGTAGGGTTCCTAGGCACACTAATGAGGTCTCACATGGCATCAACCATACCAATTTCAATTTTTTCAAGTGCCGAGAAACCTTAATACGGATCGTTAACTAGAGTTTAGGCGAAACTAGAAGCTAGTTAACAACTTAACTAAAGGGTAAACGGAAATACAACCTTTATAGATCCGGTCCTCCATCTCCATAGCTCCGTGATGGTGTACGCTCGCTGCGATCATCGGATCCCGGACTCTAGCGTCGGCTTCATCGGAGAATTGATCGGGCTAGGTCGTCGACTTCGATGCCGAAGATGATCTACGTCGAGGCAACACTAAATCAAGCTCCAACTTCACCAAGCCATGAAACTTGTGAAGAAAAACACCCTATACTACTTGGCAAGTGGTAGAGGATGAAGAAATAGGAAGTGGGTTCACTTTAGAATTGGATTTCTCACTCTTTTTCTCAAGATGCCATTAAAGCTAGTAAGCTTTTCTTCTTGTCAAAGATGAAGAAGATGAAGATAGAACATGATAAGTATTGGATTTAAAATGAAAATCATATGAATACTTATCATATACTAACTATGGCCAAGTGTAGAGAGTAAACTAGGGTTAGGTGAATGGTTAGGTTAAGAGAAGAAAACAAAAATGGTCAAGGTTTCAACCCTTCATGAAGCTTCATGAAAGAAACAAGAAAAGCCACCATTTCCATTTTCTTTTCCAAAATCAATAATCAAAATAAATAAATGAATAAGTAAACAAAACCCTAACCATTCATATAACCATGGTTTACTCTTTACACAAACTCAAGTTAACATGTATCATCAAACATGATACAATCAAGTGCACACAAAAAATATATCACATATACAATGTGCACTTTAAGTGAGAAAATTCAATTAAAGTGAACCAATACTAGTTAATGCAAAGTAATATATCAAATATATAATTATGCATTAAATCATTAAATCAATACTTGATTTAACGATCCGGTCATATCGCGTATAACCGACTAATATCCAATGTATCGGCTTATCAAATCAATCCTTGATTCGATAACTAGGTTATATCGCATACAACCAATCGAAACATTCATCGCGAGAATGAAATACGGTATCACATACACGCATTATTCTCGGTCCCACACATATCTCATATGCGCTCCTATTTCGTTTCGCTTGAGCCAGGAAACCTCTGTGTAGGACTCTAAAGACTCGTCAATACGCCGGCAACAGATGATGATCATATCAAGCACCCACAAGCTGCAAGCGGTCTGCTAAACGTAACAGCCACCCATGTATTGAGCGATCAGAAGATCGACGAGCAAGCCCGCTCACACTCCTGTGAATCCAACCAGTAACACTTACCGTACAGTCCGGTCTCGTCGTCTGATATGTCGCATATCTCGCCTAGAGGTGGTAAACGTCAGACCCCAATAGCTCGATAAGTCGTGTCGATATGAGGTCTATAACAATTCGAGAAACTACTGGTAACACTTACCAGTAAATCTCAGCAACCCTGGCCAGGGATTTCCGGTTATAGCCAATCGAACACAGCGCAACATCAACTCCCTATACCGGGAGAGACGAATCCCCTCCTATCACTCATTGCCTCCATGTGACTCGGGACTGTACCCAAAAACCACCGTTTTGCACGCCCTCTTGGACGTGGTAAGGTGGAAATCAAAGCACAGTGGGAACCACACAAGACTCTATGACGATCTCGGGTCAACAGACTACTCTGTACCAGTGTCACCAGAGAACTGCCATCTGACGTAAGGTATAATACCATCTGGGAGTTCTCGGCGAGTCCGTCCAGTGTACCCAGTCTCCACTGAGAACCCGTATATCATCTCTGATGTCAAACACCAAGGGATATGGGATCATCCATCGCCCATCTGTATGGATCAAGAAGGTATACGCTAGTCTACTCTGGTATATCGATGCCCCGTCTCGATACACCCACGACTAGGGACCTTGAAGGATGTACTTATGGACTACCATGTACCCACTAGTATGATCCGCATCATAGTCCAGGTAGTCAAGTACACATCCTAAGGGCATTACCAACATGTAACAGAGAGACAATCAGTATACACGTTAAGGTAAAGAGTAACCAGATAGCATACTATCATGTCGAGCAAGAAAGTCCTCCTTATATATGTCCCAGCATCCACTACAATATACATCCTATGTACAGTAATGGCCTCTAGGGCATACATATAACTAACAATCTCCTACTTGCACTAGGGCCATCTGATAGCAGTGGTTGTAGTATCTCATACTCAACCATCCCTTAAAAGTCTCTCTCTGGGAAAAGGCCTTTGTGAGTGGATCCGCCGTGTTGTCCTCTTAGTCTACTCTCCTAACCTCGATCTCCTTGGAGATCAACCATCCCCATGATCAGGTGATGCTGCCTCAGAATATGTCTGGATCACTGATGGGACGGACGTTCCTTGGCATAAGCCACAGCTCCATTGTCACACAATGGGAGGAACTAAGTTCATCTCATGAACAAATATACATCCAGACTGCCTCTTTGGTAGCATCTTAAATAGTGATGTATCTTGCCTTTAATCGTCTAGTATGTCACGGTATCTAGCTTGGAACTCTTCCAACATACCGTCCCTCCATAGAGGGTAAAGACAATGCCTGTGACTGACATTCAGTCGTCCTTATCACCCTGGAACACTTCCAGTGATTCTCCCCATGATCGATTGATACCATCTCACTACATCTAGTGAGTATCCTAATATCCAATTAGATCTATCTCATAGATCCAAAACCCAGGATTTAGTAGGTATTACTTTGATCCTATATGGAGAATCATTGTGATAAGCGGAGATTGACTGAGCATAGCATAGGAAACTCCTTCCCTATCAAGAGTGTGTCATCCACGTACTCTACGAGGATTGTCACCATACTCCCTACTACCTTTTTGTTTATACAAGGTTCATCTACCATTTTGATGATGTCAAACTCTTTGACTACTTCATCAAAACAGACGTTCCAACTCCGCGATGCCTGCTTTATCCTATAAAACATCTTGCACACGTTTCCGCTGCTCCCACTGTCTACGAAGCCCTCTGGCTGTGTACTTACAGACGTTCTCGTCTAAAACATCATTTAGAAAAGCAGTCATGACACCCAACCACCAGATATCGTATTCATGGTATGTAGCCATGGCAAGTAGGATCTGGATGGACTTAAGCATAGATCCTTAGAAAAGGTTTCAACATAATCCACGCCTGGTTGATGACGAAAACCTTTAACAAGTCTAGCTTTGAAAGTCTCAACTTTTCCATCTACACCAAGTAATCTTCTCAAGATATACTTGCTCCTGATGGGGATTTAACCCTTCAGATATAGCAACCAAAGTCCATACTTTGTTGGTGTACATGGATTCCATCTCAGATCGCTAAGCATCCAGCCATTCTTACAGAGTCCCTACTCTCGATGGCCTGCTCGAAACTAGTTGGGTCATCATCTCATGATGTCATCCTCGCTCCCACTGTCATAGAGAAACCGAAGTAACTCTCAGGTGGGTGAGGAACCCTACTAGATCGGCGGAGAGGCTGAGGTTCGTTGGAATCTACTGAATCCTTTGGTTCTATCAAATCATCAGCTGCAGTTTGTATGGCTGGAACATTTCCAGTTCTACATAACAGTCCTTGCCTCGAGCTTGTCCGGATTTTGCTTTTAGACATAGGCCGGACAACCCTAAATCTTAACTAACTTAAGATATGGGCTCTTCCCATTCCATATCACATATGAAGTGGTAGGCAACTGATTTGATCGGAACCCCTATTCAATAGGTATGCAACTTCTCAAGTGCATAACACCAAATAGGAAAAAAAAGGTAACTCAGTAGTACTCATCATAGAGCACACCATATCAAATAGAGTGTATCTGCTCCGCCCCGATATACCATCATGCTATGGTGTATACGGAGGAGTAATGCTGAGAGAGAATCTCATTCTCCTTTAGAATAGTCCAGGATTTCCGTGCTCAAGTATTCTCCTCCTCGATCACATCAAAGGACATAATACTTATACCCGTATTTTGGTTCTCTACTTCTAACTTATATTCCATGAATATCTCAAAAGGTTCGGACTTGTGTTTCAACAGGAACATATGTCTGAATCTTGAGAGATCATTAGAGAACGTAATGAAGTATAAAGAACCAGTCCTGGCATGTGTAGACAGGGGACCTTACATACATCATCACGTATCAGTCCCAAGAGTTCACTAACTCTTTCTCTGTTTCTAGTAAACAGAGCTATGGTCATCTTATCTCTGTGACATGACTGGCAAGTTTCACAAGATGTAAATTCAAACAGATTTAAATATGCATCTATGTGCAACTTAGCTAGTCGGGTCGCATTGATATGACCTAGTCTACAATACCTCAAGAAGGATCCGTTCATTTCTGAACTCCTCCTCTTGTGTGTGTTCTGTATACTAAGAACTGTAGTTTGATTTAGAACATCAATGCTTTTAGATGACGTGCCTGAACCGATCAACTTTTGATATAGGAAATGTTCAAAACATTATCCAACAATACAAAATTTTATCATTTCTTTACTAATAAAGAGACTGACATGATTTTGTATATCAGGTTCGGTATCTAATAACATTCGTTCAGAATCAATGTATTTGGGATACAGGGTGACAGTGACCAACAGACTTGGCTGCAACACTTGCCCCGTTTTCTGTCTCATGAAACTTATCACCCGTTCTCAGTTCTCTACCTTTCTGTAGCCCTATGTAACAGATTACATATCTAGGATCCTGATACGGTATCAAATACCCAGTGTTAGTGTTTATGCCCTAGAAGGCCATTACTGTATCATACTAGTTTGTATATTACTTAATGGAAGCTTGGGATATTCACATGTATATAACAGTCTTGCTAAACATGGTAGTATGCTATTTGGTTTTTCTATCTTAATATGTGAGTATACGTATTGATAGAGCTCTTAGGATCTTGCTTGACTACCAGCGTTGTGATGGCAGTCACACTAGTGGGGGCTGGGTAGTCTACAAGCACATCCTTATTCAGGTCCTTGGTCGTTGGATTATCGAGACAGAGCATCGATACTCCAGAGTAGACTAGTGTGTACGCTTCTCATCCCAGTTGGGGAGATGGTCTGTCCCACAGCCGTCAGTACGTCGTACTGGAGATAGTATGCAGGTGCTCGTTAGGTTACGGGTACACCGGACAGGACTCACAGGGAACTGTTGGTTGGTTTTATACCAGTCGTCAGTGAACAGTTCCCAGGTGACATGAGTACAGCATAGTCCGCAAACTTGACACTGCTACTTCGCCTCGAGTGTGTCCCACTGTTCTTAGATTTCTACCCTACCACGGCTCAAAGGAGTCGTGCAAACAGGTAGCAGTTGGGTGCAGTCCCGAGCACTTGGAGGCAGTGGCGGTTAGACAGGATTCGTCTCTCCCGGTATTGGGAGTTGATATCGCGCTGTGTCAGAGAGCCATTACGCAAAGTCCCTGGCCAGGGCAAGCGAGATTTGCTGGTAGGTTCCAGTAGTTTCTCAGGGTGTAATGGGCTTCCCTCCGACACGACTTATACCGCTATTAGGGGACTGACGCTTGCCGCCCCCTAGGCCCGATATGCGATAGTCTTGGACGAACGGACCGGACTGTATGGAGATTGTCACATCAGACTCAGTAGGAGTTCGGATGGGTTCCCTCATCGGCCTTCTTATCGACATCTACCTGGGGACCGTTACGTACAGCTAGTGCCGCTTGCGGTCTGTGATTAAACCCACTGCCAGCGTAGTAGTCGAGTCTCTAGAGTCCCACACAGAGAGTTTCCCTACTCCAGGCGAAACGATATAGAGGTCGTATGGTTTTACGACAAGGGTTCGGACGCATACGTGCGTTTACGCGCATACGACTTTCGGACAGTTTTTACCAGTCGGCTTTGGTTTAAGCCAGTTACTGGTATCCGGTTATTGGATTTATACAGTCTAAAGTTTTTCCGTATTTTTGCGGAAAGGAGGGGCGTTCTCGTAATTGCGCGAGAAGCTTCTAGAAGATGGTGACTAAGGAGGTTTAGGTGGCATATGCAATGAATGTGATTAGTGAGTCATATGGATGATTCATCCATGTCATTAATGCATGATAAATGCTTAATGACTCATGGAGTGAATCATCACTAGATATTATCAAGCATGGTTGCTAAATTCATTTCTTATTCTTTTCTTGATAAAAAGAAATGCTTGATATATATTATCATAACTCATTATTCTCATTTCATTATTATCATCATCTTCTCTCTCCTCAAGCTCTCCCTCTTCAAACACTAATCCTCCCCTCTCATGAGTTGAGTACTAGGATTAGTAAGACTACTTAAACCATAACCCTCTCTATATTTCACCTAGCTTCTTTGATTAGCACTTAAAGAAGTTTAGTTGCCTCAAGTTTAGAGGCTAAGCTTGGAGTAAAGCACTCGGGTGGATCGTCTACTACTTCGAGAAGGCCGAGGAGGAGGAGGAGTTCACAAAGACGAAGGACACGATTCGTTAGGTATAATCCCTAAACATAGTAGCATAGAAACTCTATGTTTTAAGTTAGTTATCGTTTAGCTTCGATTCAAGCGGTTAGTCGATGTTTGTTCACTAAACAAGTTCGTTTTTGAAAATTCCGCCTCCCCACAAGTATTGGGGTGTTGTACATCGACTTACAGTGGTATCAGAGCCTCGCTAAACAATAAATAACTTACTTGCAAATTTGTATGAATTTCGAACGAAAAAAACGAAACCGGAGAAACCCGAAAACACAAGTTTCTGTCGATTTTTAAATGAAGTTCTAAAATTTTTCAGGGATGTTCAGAAAGCTTAAAAAGACAGTAGAAGAACACCCAAGAAAATTGGGCACATGATTCGGCTAAAGCGCCGCGGAAACGCGGCGGATCCCACCGATCCGCCGCGGTTCCGCCGCCGCGTTGCCGAGTCATGAACCTAATTTTCCTGTGTTGGTTCTGTGTGATATTTGGGATTTTCTGGAATATTTAATTTTTGCTCAGGTTTCAAATTTGTAGAGCAGTATTGGAGCAAAATTAAAAGTGTTTAATCGATCGAAATTATACAGTATTTGCTTGTTGGATTATATCTGTGATTGTATAATGTGTTCGTAAACCTCCCCTAACTGCTAGTATGTCAGTTGGCAGGGGGTTGCACATTTCTGAAATGGATTTTATCTGTTTGTGCATATGAACTGTGTTGGACTGTTGTGATGTATAGCCGGGGTTATGTGATGGGTTATCATTTAATTCATTTGATGTAAATGTAATTTGTTGTAATATTATTTTGCGGGGCACATCCAGGTTGCGGTTGTAGCCACCGTTGTATTATTTCTTTTTACTGTTTTTGCTCCTAGGACAGACCCAAGGTGGTGTGTACAAACTGCCGGGCGGGTAGTTTGCCGCACCCGTAGGGGTCGTGGATGGGGTAATGGCTATTCATCACAACTGTGTAATCCGTATTTTGTTGCAGGCTCAAAACAAACACGGATTGCTTGCAAATCTAATTAAGTTCATCTGTGATCTGGAATGAATATCATTGCGTCAGACGAATGTAAAATATCTATATATATGATAGCTATTTAGACGTCACTTATGTTTTACACCCGCGCTAGCCCAGCCCCCGCTCTGTCGTTAGTTAAGTAACCTAACGGGTAATGACGGGACCCCGTGGCGAATGCGGATGGCATAAGAGGACGTTGTATTTTCGTTGTTTTCTGCAATGATAGGTTAATGATGGGACGCATTATCTATAATGCAAAGAAAATAAACCAAAGTTTAAATCGTTGGAACAATTTAAAAGAAACCACTCGGTTAATTTTAAAAAACAGATATTTTTAAATGCGGAGCTTTAACCACTCCTTATAAAAGCTATCAGTTTCCTTCGATTATATCAAGTTCACTACGTTCACGGTTTCGCCAAAACCAGTCGTAGCCCTCCGTCATTTCTTATGAATGGTCAGTAGTATTCAAGCTATGTTTGTTTGGCCCTTAGTCAAGACATAGTGATTGGTAGCTGCTGGGGTATTCATTTGTTGCATAGATAGATGAGTTGGTTTGGGACACTCGTATTACTTTGTTTGGCCCTTAGTCAAGAGTATACGGATGGGTTCAAATCAACAGGATAATGATGGGCAGAACTTGACATGTGACTTATGATTTGTTGGCCCTTAGTCAAGATCATAAGAACATGGGGCAAAAATCAATATCGGGAATTTCTAAAGAAACTGAAATTTGCAAAGAGATGCATACCATTTGGAGTTTGATGAATGTTGGTAGGATTCCTTCAACATTATCATACGATGATATTTGGATCCTGATCCTACTGTGAGTATATGCTACTTATCAGGATATTCGTCACTTAACGATCAATGCTACAAACCTAGTAGGTGTCCAGAAAGGTGTCAGCGGGGTTACGCCCCCAGAGAAAAGAGGTTATTTAATTAAGGAACTTCGCGAAAGCGTTGGAAAACCTCCCTCGAAGTATCGACACTGGCCTGGCTGAACGGTTAAGCAAGAATTGTACAGTGAGAATAGTCCTGGCTAATTCTTCTTTTATGGTTTGAGGAAGGATTCGAGAAACAGTGGGAGCCATCCAGTTTAGATAAATTAAAAACCACTCTAAACTTGCAAGAGCATCATGCTAAAGAGTTTTCTTCTCTCTCTCCTAATTGCAGCGACCCTGAAAATGACTGGACTTAAGTTACTTTTAGAGAAAAATATACTGACAGGGCCAAACTATAAAGATTGGCTGCGGAATGTCAAAATGGTTTTGACCTATGACAAATTGGGGTACGTCCTCACCGCTACGGCACCTGCTGTCCCTGGTCCCAAATCCAGCAATGCGGATAAGGAAATCCGCAAAACCTGGGATTTAGATTGCGCGAGAGCCAAGTGCATCGTGCTTGCCTCAATGAACAATGAACATCAGAGGAGGCACGAGGATATGACCCTAGATGGCATATTTCTCCATACAAAGGAACTTTATGGAGAGCAATCTCGTATAGCAAGATACGAGACCTCTAAGAACTTGTTTCGAGCGAGGTTGGCTGTCGGGTCATCGGTAGGAGAACATGTCCTAAAGATGATCGGCTATATTGAAGAGCTCGCAGACCTTGGGACGACTTTGGATAATGAGCTCTATACAGACCTTATTCTCCAGTCCCTTCCTCACACCTACGCCCAGTTTATCCTGAACTTCAACATTCAAAGAAAAGAAGTTGAACTTCCGGAACTCCTGAACATGTTAAGGAGTGCAGAGGGCACCTTGAAGAACACAAGGGAAACACCCGCTATGTTTGTTGGCGGTACATCTTCTTCTGGGTCCAAGGCAAGGGCCAAAGGAAGGAAGAAGAAGGCCGCACCCAAACCTAGAGGAGGTGTTAGTAAGGTGGGAGGGAAGGGAAAGAAAAAGTTTGCAGTACCGGTAGTTGGCCAGGATGAGTGCTTCCATTGTCACAGGAAAGGGCACTGGAAGAAGGATTGCAAGGCGTGGAACGCCAAGAACCAGGAACCGAAGCAAGCTGTGGCTTCGACTTCAGGTGTGTTTATAATTGAGAATTGTCTGTCGATCAACTCTACTTCCTGGGTATTGGATACCGGATCAGGATCTCATATTTGCAATTCATTGCAGGCACTGAGAAACCGTAGAGTGCTGAAGGAAGGTGATATGACCCTAAAGGTTGCTAACGGAGCTAGCGTGGGAGCTGCGTCCGTCGGGGATTATCACCTAGGATTGACGAGTGGACACATTTTGGTTTTACATAACTGTTATTTTGTACCAAGCTTAACGTGTAATATCATATCAGTTTCCTTGTTATCAAATAAAGGTTATGATTTCACATTTGTAAGAGATGTTGTTAACATCCACCTTAATCATGGTTTGATTGGGTCAGGTACACTAAATAGTATATATGTTTTAAACCAACTCCAAATTTTCAATGTCCAGAACACACTAAAAAGAAAGTCTCCAAGATTTAAATAAAGCTTTCTTATGGCATTGTAGACTGGGTCACATCAATGAGAGAAGGTTGACTAAGTTGCATAGAGAAGGATATTTGGACTCGTTTCGAATATCAAACCTATGACACTTGTCAATCTTGTCTCAAAAGGAAAGATGACAAAGACTCCATTTACTGGACAAGGAGTAAGAGCGAGTGAGCTCTTAGGACTCATACACAGCGATGTATGCGGTCCAATATCTACACATGCGAGAGGTGGTTATTCCTACTTCATTACTTTTACAGATGATTTCTCTAGGGTATGGACATGTTTTCTTAATGAAGCATAAATCCGAGGCCTTTGAGAAATTCCTGGAATACAAGAGTGAAGCGGAAAACCAAACAGGCAAAAGTATTAAGACACTGAGATCTTGATCGAGGTGGAGAATACTTAAGTGCCGAGTTCCTAGGTTACCTAAAAGAGAAAGGAATTCTCTCTCAGCTTACTCCTCCATACACTCCACAGCACAACGGTGTTATCGGAGAGACGGAATCGAACCCTATTGGATATGGTACAATCCATGATGAGTAATGCTGAGTTACTCGCGATCTTTCTGGGGTTATGCGCTAGAATTAGCGGCATATCTTTTGAACCAGGTTCCAACCAAGACTGTGCCTACCACACCATATCATATGTGGAGTGGGAAGAAACCCTGTCTAAAACATTTTAGGACATGGGGGTGTCCAGCTTTTGTAAAAAAAACAGCATTTCGGACAAGCTCGAGGCTACGCTCAGTACAGTGTAAGCTTGTGGGATATCCAAAGAACTCCAAGGGATATTATTTCTATTACGCAGAGGAACAAAAGGTTTTTGTTTCTCGTCATGCCCACTTCTTAGAAACTGAATTTTTAGAAAATCAGAAGAGTGGAAGCAGTAGTAGAACTGGAAGAAATTCCAGAACCACAAACTGCTACTGAAAGTTTGGTAGAACCGGAAGTTCAAGAAGTACAGGACATTCCCGCACCCCTCCGCAGGAGTAGTAGGCCGTCTCATCCGCCTGAGAGATACTACGGTTTTCTCATAGATGGGGATAGAGAGGATTGCATCATAGATGATGATGAACCTACTGACTTCCAGCAGGCCATCTAGAGCGGCGACTCTGTACGATGGCTAGATGCAATGCGGACCGAAATGGAGTCCATGTACACCAACAAAGTATGGACTTTGGACTTTGCTCCAGATGGGGTAAAACCCATAGGATGCAAATGGATCTTCAAGAAAAAGATTGGTGTAGATGGACAGGTGGAAACCTATAAGGCTAGACTTGTTGCAAAGGGTTTTCGTCAAAGACCTGGTTTGGACTATGACGAAACTTTTTCTCCAGTGGCTATGCTCAAATCCATTCGGGTCCTTCTTGCTATTGCTGCCTTCCATGATTATGAAATCTGGAAGATGGACGTAAAGACAGCTTTTCTGAATGGAAATTTAGAAGAGTGTGTCTATATGGATCAGCTAGAGGGTTTCAATCAGAGTGGGAGCAGCGGGAAAGTATGCAAGCTGCTTAAGTCCATTTATGGACTAAAGCAGGCATCACGGAGTTGGAACATCTGTTTTGATGAGACAGTCAAAGAATATGACTTTATCAAAAATCCAGATGAACCGTGCATAAATAGTAAAGTTGTAGCCAGAAGTGTCGTATTCCTCGTCTTGTACGTGGATGACATTCTATTGATAGGAAATGACATTCCTATGCTACAATCTATCAAAGGATTCTTGTCACACAGGTTCTCCATGAAAGACCTGGGTGATGCCTCTTACATTCTGGGGATCCGGATCTATCGTGATAGATCCAAGAGGATGTTGGGACTTTCGCGGTCCAGGTATATCGACACTGTACTGAAAATATTCAGTATGGAAGATTCTAAGCGCGGTAATCTACCGGCTTGTCACGGAATCACCCTCTCCAAAGAGATGTCTCCCAAGACTGATTTGGAAAGGGAACGCATGTCTATTATACCCTACGCTTCTGCGGTAGGCTCTATAATGTATGCGATGTTGTGCACCAGACCAGATGTAGCTTACGCACTAAGCGTGGTAAGCCGGTATCAGTCAGACCCAGGGGAGAAGCACTGGATAGCAGTAAAGAACATTCTCAAGTAACTGAGAAGGACTAAGGAGATGTTCTTGGTTTACGGCGGAAAAGACCTCAGGTTGGAGGCCTTTGCTGATTCCGGCTTCCAGAGTGATAAGGACGATTCCAAGTCCATGTCGGGTTATGTCTTTACCCTCAATGGAGGGGCGGTGTGCTGGAAGAGCTCCAAGCAGGACACCGTTGCTGACTCGACGATGGAAGCGGAGTATATAGCTGCTTGCGATGCCGCAAAAGAAGCAGTCTGGATGAAGAAGTTCCTAACAGAACTTCAGGTGGTTCCTACCATAGTTGATCCAATACCTCTGTATTGCGACAACAACGGAGCTATAGCTTTAGGAAAGGAACCAAGGTCCCATCAGAAGTCCAGACACATCTTGAGGCGGTATCACCTGATCAGGGAGATCATTGATCGTCAGGAGATCGAGGTTCGGAGAGTTGCTTCTGAAGAGAACATTGCTGATCCATTCACGAAGGCCCTACCTCAGATTCAGTTCGAGAGGCTACTCGAGATCATTGGTCTTCGATATGCCAGTACATGGCCCTAGTGCAAGTGGGAGATTGTTAGTGTTTATGCCCTAGAAGGCCATTACTGTATCATACTAGTTTGTATATTACTTAATGGAAGCTTGGGATATTCACATGTATATAACAGTCTTGCTAAACATGGTAGTATGCTACTTGGTTTTTCTATCTTAATATGTGAGTATACGTATTGATAGAGCTCTTAGGATCTTGCTTGACTACCAGCGTTGTGATGGCAGTCACACTAGTGGGGGCTGGGTAGTCTACAAGCACATCCTTATTCAGGTCCCTGGTCGTTGGATTATCGAGACAGAGCATCGATACTCCGGAGTAGACTAGTGTGTACGCTTCTCATCCCAGTTGGGGAGATGGTCTGTCCCACAGTCGTCAGTACGTCGTACTGGAGATAGTATGCAGGTGCTCGTTAGGTTACGGGTACACCGGACATGACTCACAGGGAACTGTTGGTTGGTTTTATACCAGTCGTCAGTGAACAGTTCCCAGGTGACATGAGTACAGCATAGTCCGCAGACTTGACACTGCTACTTCGCCTCGAGTGTGTCCTACTGTTCTTAGATTTCTACCCTACCACGGCTCAAAGGAGTCGTGCAAACAGGTAGCAGTTGGGTGCAGTCCCGAGCACTTGGAGGCAGTGGCGGTTAGACAGGATTCGTCTCTCCCGGTATTGGGAGTTGATATCGCGCTGTGTCAGAGAGCCATTACGCAAAGTCCCTGGACAGGGCAAGCGAGATTTGCTGGTAGGTTCCAGTAGTTTCTCAGGGTGTAATGGGCTTCCCTCCGACACGACTTATACCGCTATTAGGGGACTGACGCTTGCCGCCCCCTAGGCCCGATATGCGATAGTCTTGGACAAACGGACCGGACTGTATGGAGATTGTCACATCAGACTCAGTAGGAGTTCGGATGGGTTCCCTCATCGGCCTTCTTATCGACATCTACCTGGGGACCGTTACGTACAGCTAGTGCCGCTTGCGGTCTGTGGTTAAACCCACTGCCAGCGTAGTAGTCGAGTCTCTAGAGTCCCACACAGAGAGTTTCCCTACTCCAGGCGAAACGATATAGAGGTCGTATGGTTTTACGACAAGGGTTCGGACGCATACGTGCGTTTACGCGCGTACGACTTTCGGACAATTTTTACCAGTCGGCTTTGGTTTAAGCCAGTTACTGGTATCCGGTTATTGGATTTATACAGTCTAAAGTTTTTCCGTATTTTTGCGGAAAGGAGGGGCGTTCTCATAATTGCGTGAGAAGCTTCTAGAAGATGGTGACTAAGGAGGTTTAGGTGGCATATGCAATGAATGTGATTAGTGAGTCATATGGATGATTCATCCATGTCATTAATGCATGATAAATGCTTAATGACTCATGGAGTGAATCATCACTAGATATTATCAAGCATGGTTGCTAAATTCATTTCTTATTCTTTTCTTGATAAAAAGAAATGCTTGATATATATTATCATAACTCATTATTCTCACTTCATTATTATCATCATCTTCTCTCTCCTCAAGCTCTCCCTCTTCAAACACTAATCCTCCCCTCTCATGAGTTGAGTACTAGGATTAGTAAGACTACTTAAACCATAACCCTCTCTATATTTCACCTAGCTTCTTTGATTAGCACTTAAAGAAGTTTAGTTGCCTCAAGTTTAGAGGCTAAGCTTGGAGTAAAGCTCTCGGGTGGATCGTCTACTACTTCGAGAAGGCCGAGGAGGAGGAGGAGTTCACAAAGACGAAGGACACGATTCGTTAGGTATAATCCCTAAACATAGTAGCATAGAAACTCTATGTTTTAAGTTAGTTATCGTTTAGCTTCGATTCAAGCGGTTAGTCGATGTTTGTTCACTAAACAAGTTCGTTTTTGAAAATTCCGCCTCCCCACAAGTATTGGGGTGTTGTACATCGACTTACACCCAGGACGTAGAGGACATGGAGAAACAGTTCTGTGTAACGAACACACCCGAAGATGATGCATCATATGCACTTTCCTCGTTTGGGCGGCACGGGAAATCTGGTATTCCCCAATTTCCTGCTCTGTCTTATAACATTTATAAGTGGGAGCGGGACCAACGTTCCCTAGCTCAGTATAACAAGCGGGTTCGGTCAATAATCCGTATTATTATCTTGATTAAGGCGTGATATGGTCGCTACCTGGAGAGAGAGAGAAGAAAACACTCAGCGTGCGCTCTTGCAAGAATAGATTGGTTATTATTTTATCTAATCAGGATGGCTCCCACTGTTTTTATCAAATCTTCCTTCAAACCCTAAAAGGAAAGACTAGCCGGGATTAATTACACGCTACAGGTTTGCCAATCTTTCAGCTAGGCCAGTGTCGGTACTTTGAGGGAGGTCCCCCGTGCTTTCGCACGAACCTAATTAATGTAAACCTCGTTTTCCCAGAGGCGTAACCCTGTTGACACCTTTCTAGACACCTACTTGATCGGCTAATTGTAATGTGTAAAACTCTCCCACGAGTAACTCTTACTCCCAGCGGGTATCGGGATCCAACTATCTCATAGAAGGTATGCAATCTTATTGCAAATTTCAACACTTGAAATTCCCGATAATATTTTACCCCTAGCGTCCTATGACCTTGACGCAGGCCAACAAACCATAGTCCGCTAGTCAAGTTCAACCCGTCATTTCTTGATTGAATTAAACCCACCCGCACGACCCTTGACGCAGGCCAACAAAGTCGCACGACTACCCTAATCCAATCTGCATCATATGCATAAGCAGATAAATACTAGTTAGCTACCGCACACTACGCCTTGACGCAGGCCAACAAACGTAGCACGAATACTAACTACCACCTATCTGAAATGACGGAGGGCTACGACAGGTTTTTCTGAAAACCTATTGCGTAATGAACTTGATATCGTTGTAGGATCGAATGAATTTTGAAATGGAGTGTTTTTGAGGCTTTTCTAGTTTTGCTAAAGGGGTCACTCCCGGTGAAGGGATCGTCGGCCCTTTCCTCGTCGAATGATGTGCGGGATATATCATATATATCTCTGTGCAAAGCAAAAACTATAGAAGCAATCAAAAGACAAACCGAGGGTTGAAGCATCTGCCAGTTATTGCTAAAGGAGTCACTCCCGGTGAAGGGATCTCGGTCCTTTCCTCATCGAATAAGGTGCAGGATATATCATATATACCGCTGTGCAAAGCAAGAACTGTAGCTACCTGTTTTAATTTTGAAATTCGATTCCACAACATCTTTAGGTTTCTTTTTATTTCATTAATCATATTAATGAAGTCCCATCATTTAAGTACCTAAACATCACAGATAAATACGACGTACACTTATGCCATCCGCATTCGCCTCGATGTCCCCTCGTGCACCGTTAGGTTAGGTAACTAACGGCAGAGCGGGGCAGGGCTAGCGCGGGTGTAAAACATAAGTAACGTTTATATAATATATCATATATACTATATACTGTATCTATCACAGAACATCACATGATCACATCACAGATAAATCACAGCAGAAGAATCATATGAAATATTGGATATGCTAGGATGTCCGTGTTTTCAATACGAGCCAGTATAAAACACGGATTCCACGGTCGTGATGAATAGCCAAACCCACACCCCTAGACCCCTACGAGAGCGGCAAGCAACCCTACCAATTCTAGAGTTAGGAGACCCGGACTCGACTCCTCGAGTTGGTCTCCCACTGGACTCCAGAACCCGGTTACTTGTGCCCTCCTCCTTGGATCTATCCTAGTGCGGAAAAGTAAATAATATACAAAAGGTGACATCTTCCGCAACCTGGAAGTGCCCCAATAAAAGAATATTACATACAAGTTTTTACATGAAAGAAAATGAAAAACACTCATCTCACATAAAAACCCCCGGCTATTCAAACACGACGATCCAATATAACATATCCAGCAACACATAACATCACATGTCATCAACGTAAGTAAACATGCGTATCCCAATTGTCGTTGACATATAGCAAAGAAACCGGCGATATCACATATTATACTTACGGTCACAGAAAAGAAAGTGTAAAACTACAACAGTTGGAATCCGCAACCTGCATAGACATCGCATGCCTAATCAAATGAATTCCTCAGACATCGCATGCCTAACAATTATAAACCCCGCATTTTAGTCTCAAAATCGAAAACACTTTTCAATATCAAGTCGGGCAATTCAACAAGATTCCCGACATCCTGATCGAATACTCGTCGTAAACTTTAGTAGACGGCCGCACCCCCGATACCGTCGACGAAGTGCACCAAGGCGGAACACCGCTGCCGCAAGCACCCGAACGGATTCTTTCGGCGACGGGGTTCTCCTACAGTCACTTGGTCGGGGCTATGGAGTGAGGTTGTTTATTAAGTTTACCCGGCGAGTATCCGCGTACGCTACGTGATTGCGATGGACTTTTGATCGCATCAAAATTCCGTGGCAACCGATCAAGTGAGACTAAAGTGCTATGTTTATAACATTCATATCAGTTATCTCATAACTACTTGTGGATTCCAAGTATTGTATCACATTCCAGATAAACAGAAAGTGTTAAACTTTCCGATCGAACAGTCAAACATCCAAGTTTTCCCGAAACAGCTCAACACATGAAACAAGTTTAAAAACATCCAGTTCATGCCACAGTACCAACGGTCCAGCCGTAGAAGGGTCAAGCCAACGCCTCACATGTGGCACGCCGTACTGCTCCAAACCCTAAGGTTCAAAGGGCAGTTCAAGACGGTCACATAATCGAGTTAAGGTTTGTTGTCTTCTAGAGGGTCCATCACGTTACTTGCACTACTTAGAACGTCGTTAAACTACGGAAAAATCCAACACTTGGAAATTTCCCGGCAGGGGAAAAGTGGGTATTTATATCCGGTCGAACTTTTTAACATATTCTAAAAATACCCGGAAAAACACATAGACAAAATTTGAAATTTCCGATCGAATCAACGAAGCTCCAAAACACCCCAGAATATTCAACTCTTGAATAAATATTAAAAACTCCCAGAAAATCCAGAACCAAAATATAGGAGTTACTGTGCAAAAATTGAAGAGTGATCACATAATTTGGCCGCGGAACCGCCGCAGAAGCCAAGCTTCTGCCGCGGTTCCGCCGCACTTTAGCAGCATCACTTGATAAATTTTGCATCGTAATTCTTAGAATTTCCTGCTAAATTTTTTAAGAATTTTTAATTCGGAAAAATCCCGGTTTTTGAAAAAAGTCCAGAGAGCATTTTGGAGTTCGGGTTTCGGTTCGATCGGAATTCTAACTCCGTCTACACATCACCTAAGGCTCTAGCTAGGCTCTGATACCACTGTAGGGTTCCTAGGCAAGCTAATGAGGTCTCACATGGCATCAACCATGCCAATTTTAATTTTTTCAAGTGCCGAGAAACCCTAATACGGATCGTTAACTAGAGTTTAGGCGAAACTAGAAGCTAGTTAACAACTTAACTAAAGGGTAAACGGAAATACAACCTTTGTAGATCCGGTCCTCCATCTCCATAGCTCCGTGACGGTGTACCCTCGCTGCGATCATCGGATCCCGGACTCTAGCGTCGGCTTCATCGGAGAATTGATCGGGCTAGGTCGTCGACTTCGATGCCGAAGATGATCTACGTCGAGGCAACACTAAATCAAGCTCCAACTTCACCAAGCCATGAAACTTGTGAAGAAAAACACCCTATACTACTTGGCAAGTGGTAGAGGATGAAGAAATAGGAAGTGGGTTCACTTTAGAATTGGATTTCTCACTCTTTTTCTCAAGATGCCATTAAAGCTAGTAAGCTTTTCTTCTTGTCAAAGATGAAGAAGATGAAGATAGAATATGATAAGTATTGGATTTAAAATGAAAATCATATGAATACTTATCATATACTAACTATGGTCAAGTGTAGAGAGTAAACTAGGGTTAGATGAATGGTTAGGTTAAGAGAAGAAAACAAAAATGGTCAAGGTTTCAACCCTTCATGAAGCTTCATGAAAGAAACAAGAAAAGCCACCATTTCCATTTTCTTTTCCAAAATCAATAATCAAAATAAATAAATGAATAAGTAAACAAAACCCTAACCATTCATATAACCATGGTTTAATCTTTACACAAACTCAAGTTAACATGTATCATCAAACATGATACAATCAAGTGCACAAAAAAAATATATCACATATACAATGTGCACTTTAAGTGAGAAAATCCAATTAAAGTGAACCAATACTAATTAATGCAAAGTAATATATCAAATATATAATTATGCATTAAATCATTAAATCAATACTTGATTTAACGATCCGGTCATATCGCATATAACCGACTAATATCCAATGTATCGGCTTATCGAATCAATCCTTGATTCGATAACTAGGTTATATCGCATACAACCAATCGAAACATTCATCGCGAGAATGAAATACGGTATCACATACACGCATTATTCTCGGTCCCGCACATATCTCATATGCGCTCCTATTTCGTTTCGCTTGAGCCAGGAAACCTCTGTGTAGGACTCTAAAGACTCGTCAATACGCCGGCAGCAGATGATGATCATATCAAGCACCCACAAGCCGCAAGCGGTCTGCTAAACGTAACGGCCACCCGGGTATTGAGCGATCAGAAGATCGACGAGCAAGCCCGCTCACACTCCTGTGAATCCAACCAGTAACACTTACCGTACAGTCCGGTCTCGTCGTCTGATATGTCGCATATCTCGCCTAGAGGTGGTAAACGTCAGAACCCAATAGCTCGATAAGTCATGTCGATATGAGGTCTATAACAATTCGAGAAACTACTGGTAACACTTACCAGTAAATCTCAGCAACCCTGGCCAGGGATTTTCGGTTATAGCCAATCGAACACAGCGCAACATCAACTTCCTATACCGGGAGAGACGAATCCCCTCCTATCGCTCATTGCCTCCATGTGACTCGGGACTGTACCCAAAAACCACCGTTTTGCACGCCCTCTTGGACGTGGTAAGGTGGAAATCAAAGCACAGTGGGAACCACACAAGACTCTATGACGATCTCGGGTCAACAGACTACTCTGTACCAGTGTCACCAGAGAACTGCCATCTGACGTAAGGTATAATACCATCTGGGAGTTCTCGGCGAGTCCGTCCAGTGTACCCAGTCTCTACTGAGCACCCGTATATCATCTCTGATGTCAAACACCAATGGATATGGGATCATCCATCTCCCATCTGTATGGGTCGAGAAGGTATACGCTAGTCTACTCTGGTATATCGATGCCCCGTCTCGATACACCCACGACTAGGGACCTTGAAGGATGTACTTATGGACTACCATGTCCCCACTAGTATGATCCGCATCATAGTCCAGGTAGTCAAGTACACATCCTAAGGGCTTTACCAACATGTAACAGAGAGACAATCAGTATACACGTTAAGGTAAAGAGTAACCAGATAGCATACTATCATGTCGAGCAAGAAAGTCCTCCTTATATATGTCCCAGCATCCACTACAATATACATCCTATGTACAGTAATGGCCTCTAGGGCATACATATAACTAACAACAATAACAACACATATCGCAACGCTATAAAAGTCAAGTTCTGAAATCCAAAACGGCACACGGATCGCCCATAGGTTAAAACCTATAGCCCACGTATGCAAAACCAAATAATTACCCCTCGTCGTTGATGTACAAACATCCAACCACCAAATACAAACTCAAATATCAAAACTTAGCATTTCAAAATACGGAAAACATAGCTAAAATCACACGAAAATGCTCCCAGGTTTTGACTCATGTATAGCGAGTGTATGAGCTACTGGAACAAGCCTGGCACCAACCCACCCAAACTAGCCGGCCACTGATATAGGAAATCCGGCCTCCTCGGCCCCTAGGATCTATTGGGCTTCGTCTTCGTAGGGTGGTCTCCTGGTGGTGTATCTAGGTCCCTGGTATTGTTTGCTAAGCTCAAAAAGTCCTCGGGTTGCTCCAGATTTCCCTGCACACTCTATATCCTCACAAAACCGACATGGATCAATTCCTAAATCCGTGTTTTGGTTTCTATACTAAATCCCAGCTCTAGAATCACCTCAAGAGTCTTATTGATAGCCACTAACATCACTAATTCCACTCAATCACCCCAAACCCTTCTCTAGAAATTCTCAAGTTCACAAACCCATCATCAAACCAAATTCTAAACTAAAACTAGAATAGAAAGAACCTTTAAATTAACTAAATGGAAGAAGCTATACCTCCTTTAGGCCACTCTAGACAGCCCTAGCTTTCCAAAGTCGTCAAAATCCCACTTTTCTTGGTCCAATGTGTAGAGGAAGAGATGGGGATAAATTTTTTTGAAGGGAGTATAAGCTTTTGGGGATTATTTAGAGATGGATCTAGGGTTAGAAGTGGAGTGAGATGAGCTTGAGGAGATGAAGAAGGAGATGAAAATGATGGGGGAAATAAAAGATGGCAGCAGCCCCCCCTCTCCCTCTTATTCTCACACTCTCTCTCTCTCCAATCATTCACCTTTTTAACCCTTTTTCATTCCTTTATCTTTTATCTTTTAAATTTCAAAACCAAATCATGTAATACCCATAAAACAACACAAATCCAACAACATGTAACCAAATGTAACATGACATGGTGCACTAGCCATGGAAAACTGTAGAAACACGGATTTGGCTTAATTGCGATTAGCAGTGCACTAATAGGGTTTTTATCCAAACTGCATACAATAAATTTTAAAAATGCCAAATCCTTTAAATATATTTTTAAATGAATAATTCATTTTAATTTCCATTTAATTCATAATTATCGGTATATATTTATGTAAGTCAACGTTACACACCCCACAAGATGGGGGGAGGCGGAATAGGTAAAACAATCATTTTGTTCAAAGTAACATCGACTATCAAACGGATCTTTGCTAAACCCTAACTAACATACTATCTAGAAGTGCTAAACTACTATGATAGATGATTATAACTCAAGATACTAGTCCTTCTTGTTCTTGTTGTTCACCTCCTCGTCGGCCTTCTCGATGTAATAGAAGATCCACCCGAGAGTTCCTTCTTCAAGATTTAACCTCCAACTTGAGGTAACTAAGTGGCTAGGATTGCTAATCAAAGTGACCTAGAGGATATAGAGATAGATTAAGGATCTATTAGTCTTGCTAACCCTAGGGTTCTCAACACATGAGAGGATTAGGGTTAAGATGAAAAAGATGAGAGCTTGAGGAGAGAGAATGTGTATATGATAATGAATTAAATCTTCGGACTCTTAGATAATTATGAAGAATGAAAAATATCTAAACAATAATAAATATAATCAACAACCATGCTTCGTTAATTACCTTGAGGTGAATCACCTCATGACTCATGGTGTAATTAATGAAAATTACACATCATCTCTCCACCTCATTAAGTTTAATTCACAAATGAATTAAAACTAAATGAGTCACCTTTCTTCTAGAAGCTTCTCGACTAATTACGAGAATGACCCTCCCATCCGTATTTACGAAAAACACGGATATACTGAGACTGTATAAATCCAATAATCCAATACAAGAAACTGGCTTAAACCAAAGCCCGCTAGTAAAACCTATCCGAACATCATTCGTGCACAAGTACACGTATATGTCTGAACCCTGTCGTAAAACCATACGACCTCTATATCGTTTCTCCTGAAGTAGGGAAACTCTCTGTGTAGGACTCTAAAAACTCGACACTACGCTGACAGTGGGTTTAACCACAGGCCGCAAGCGGTACTAGCTGTACGTAACGGTCCCCAGGTAGATGTCGATAAGAAGGTCGATGAGGAAACCCATTTGAACTCCTACTGAGCCTGATGTGACAATCTCCGTACAGTCCGGTCAGTTCGTCTAAGGCTATCGCATATCGGGCCTAGGGGGCGGCAAGCGTCAGTCCCCTATAAGCGGTATAAGTCGTGTCGGAGTGAAGCCCATTACACCTTGAGAAGTTACTGGAAAACCTACCAGTAAATCTCGCTTGCCCTGGCCAGGGACCTTGCGTAATGGCTCTCCAAACACAGCGTGATATCAACCCCAACAGCGGGAGAGACGAATCCTATCTAACCACCACTGCCTCCAAGTGCTTCGGGACTGCACCCAACTGCTACCTGTTTGCACGACTCAGTCGAGCCGTGGTAGGATAGCAATCTAAGAACAGTGGGAACACACTCAAGGCGAAACAGCAGTGTCAAGTCTACGGATTATGTTGTACTCATGTCACCTGGGAACTGTTAACTGACGACGGGTATAATACCAACCAACATTTCCCTGCGAGTCCTGTCCGGTGATCAGTCGAAAATATTGCATTTTTAACACATCAATTTCCCTACTATTTGCAATCATCTAAAGGTGTTCGGTATGAATATAGCACATATTATCAAATTGACTGTAAAATACCAAATAACTTGTGTTATACATTATAACCGGCATTTTGAGGGAAATTGAGTGTTTATTATTGCACGCATGATCTTTTGTATATCGCAACACTTTTCTCGAGATTGTGTGCAGGAAATTCCAGGAAAAGAGCCGAAACTGCTAAAAGTGCTGATAAAAATACGCCAAGTCCAAGACTTGTGATCTGGCAGTGAACAAGCCATTATAAAAATATTCCAAACATCATAAAAATACCATGAGGCCAACACAAAGCAGCAGAGGAATTTCCAGACATCAATGCAACCAAACGGCCGTAGATCCACGGCCGAATGCGCCTATTGGCAGCGGATCCGTGGCTAGTTGGACACGTCAGCGCTTCACATTTTTCCACGCGGCTTTCCATAATAGACTCAGCTTCCAGAAGACTCCCAAAGACTACGTGGCTTCATCCAGAAGGCTCGACCTAACAACCTTATCCTAGAATATTCCTTATTCTAGAATCTTCCCTCCAACAAACTTCTTCTAGAAGCCTCTCTCTAACAACTTAGCTTTGGAGGGAAGACTCAAATGAGGTGGCTATAAAATGAGATCTAGATCTAGGGTTTGAGGTGGTTGATTAGTTGTAAAAATTGGAGGGAAAAATTGTAAATCCAAATCAAATCTAAATCAAATTGAGTGACACAATTTGATCAACATCAAGATCTATCGAGTGCCGTTTCAAAGCAAGCATCCATCGAGCCTTTTTGTAGCAACGCCGATCTTCATCCGAGCAAGTGATCCAAGACGATCCGTGACTCACGGAGACGATGCGAAGCTAATTCGACGATCAAGTTCTCTCCTCAATTCTTGTAGTCTTGAGCGAATTGTAACGAAATTGTTGAATAATAAAAGGTGAAATTTCTTTGTCTTGCTTTTCTTTACATTTGATCATTATGACGAGTTCTCAATTCTTGATTGATTTCTTTGTTATGATGTTTGAGTAAAAACTCCGCTCGTGGAGGAATTGAGAAAATTGATAGATGATGATGACTATATTCTTGAACGATTCTTAAGTCCTATGAGTTTTGTAAAATTTAGTAAATTGAATCATCGACAACTTAGTTTCGAGCGAGATACTTTATTGAATGTTTTCGCTCTTAATTAGAGATCAACGATCGATGATTGAATTTCCTAGAGGCTAGAGTTTGAATGATAATCAACGAAAGGACAAGGGATGATGATGGAGAAACCCTAGTTTCTTCAAGAGATCCCTAAAGCTCGTTGATTGTCATCGATCTAGCAACAAATCATCAATGGATAAGAATACGTAATCACAAGTCTTCATCCTCACTATCGATTGGATCGATTCCTACAAGCTTCATTACAAATCTTGATAGTTAATTAGATTTGGACATCTTCTAGAACTTTATTGATTCTTGATCTTTAGATCTAGTTCTTTACTATTCTTGAAACTAAATTTCAAAATTCTTGAATCAATTTTCTTGCAATTTTTCTTTTATCTTTTCATTTCGACTCATCTAAAACAATAGCGAGCAAAACACACATCTCAGTGGACGATCCGTATTTATTAACGCGCTACACTAACACCGTTAATTGATTGCGGTATAAATTTCTTTGGTTGTGATCTTTACAGTTTTCTTATATACACACCGAGAATCATTCAATCAAATGGTGCCGTTGCTGGGGATCGTGTGCTAATTTGTTCGTTTTTGAAATTGGAGTTGAAAAATTTATTCCATCAGAATTTTTAGATCAAAATTCGCACAAACACTAAACGATTCGTTATGATTTGTTGCGAGGAAATCTGGAATCTGTGGAGCGAGAGGAAAAATTTTCTGAATATTCCAGAGAGTTCAGTAAGTGAACAAGAACAGTTCCTGAAAAATTTGTGCAGGGATCTCGTCATCAGACCGCGTTTCCGCGGCCAATACCAGCATCTCGCGATGGATCCACCGCACATTTAGGGTTTCAGTGCATGAAATTTTTCAGGTATAATTCTCACTTTCTTATCTCCTCCTTGCTCTGCTCCATTAACTAATTTCTGCAGGATTCTTTGCAAAAATTCGCAGCGCCGCAAAAATAAAAATTGTGTGTGTTTGATCTTTGTTGTTTGCATTTTTAATACGGAAATTAAGGGGCAAAGACCAAATTCAGATTAGGTCGGGAGTTCATTACCCGTCCTAAGCCCCAAAAATCACAAAACTGCATCCGCATTACCCTCATTAACTAAAAAATATCTAGACATGACTCTAAGGACCGTCGCGCTCACTTAGGACAGGAGAAGGTCGTGGGTAATCTATTGCTTATCCGTGTTTCTTTTGTGGTGTCTAAGGCAAGTGGTTACTTAATTAGGCACACTACTTATGTAGTAGAGAAATTCCCACTTACCTGGCACTTACCTAGCTACAGGAGGGACAACGAGACAGTAGAGGATTGATCTTCCGACCTGTCTTCTGGCAGTTAGGAGCGGTCTAGAGACTTGACCTAGGTGACCATTAGATTTAGGGTTGCTTGTGCATTGTTTGTGATTTGCATTTTTTCAAAAATCCGTATCTTTTTCAAAACAAACACCACTTCATATTTTCCTTAATTATCACAACGCTGCCACTTGTACTAAACCCTTTAGTGCATGCTCGGCTGGACACGGGATTCTAGTGCCTGTCTTGTCCGCGTTCCCCCGATCGACTCCGAAGTCAGTATTTCTACGTCTACTTCTTCTTTACCCACCACCACACCCACATCGATGGACGGTTCTCCATCGAACTTGTTTAACACTATTCTGCCACCGTCCGCAGGTGCGCAGAATCTACCCCGCATCTCTCTCCAGGAGAGATATTATCCTATGCGAGGTCCTCTTTTCGACCTGTCTCACCATTCCACCAGCCAATGGGGACAATTTTGAAATAAAACCCCAATACATCAACCTTCTACCAAAATTTCACGGTCTCGAGTCTGAAGACGCATATGTCTTTATTACCAAATTTGAAAATGTATGCGCAATGATGGGTACTTCACAGCTTTCTGTGGATGCTATGCGTCTACGTCTTCTCCCATTTACCTTGTGCGATATAGCCGAGAAGTGGCTTTATAACACAGCCGCACATTCCATTTCGAACTGGGGAGAATTCGTAACAGCATTCCTTAAGAAATTCTACCCCAATCATAAGACAGCTCGAGTCCGTAGCGAAATAAATCAATTTACCCAGCTTCCCAATGAACCATTCTCGAAGTGTTTTGAACGCTTCAAGGATCTGTTAGTTCAATGTCCACATCACGGAATCCCTAGATGGGATCTGTGCAGAATCATTTATGAGGGCATTAATCCTACCACTAAACAGACCCTTGAATCCATGTGTCAAGGCACTTTCATGACTAAAGATGATGGTGAAGCCTGGAAATTTTTAGAAGATTTCGCTGAAAGATCTTTACAGTGGGAGAGTGTAAGTCAACCATCGTCTAGGGGTGGCAATAACCAATCTGATGTTTCCATAGGAGTTTGAGATGAAATGTCAGCAATGCAAAAGAAACTCGAAACCATGGAAAATAAATTTTTAGCAGCCGCCCTAAATCAGATGTCACTCTCCAAAACTGTCTGTGGATGCTGTTCTGATCCATCACATCTTACGGAAGAATGTCCATTGAATTCTCTGTTTCAAGGTCAAGAGTATATCAATTCTGCTTTCCAACAAAGACCTAGAAACGATCCGTTTTCTTCCACTTATAATCAGGGTTGGAGGAACCACCCTAACTTTGCTTGGAACCAATCACAAAATCAAAACACGGTTCCAAACCAAAAAAATTTCCAAAGGGGTCCTCCACCACAACAGCAACCACTAACTGAGTCAGCACCCCTACCAATCACAAAACTTTCAAAATCCGGTCAACACACCCGCACCGAATAATCCTTTGCAGTTGACCGGTACAGATGAATCCTCTTCACTCGCTCAAACCGTGAATTTTCTTCTGACAAATTTCATGCAAGTTTCAGCAAATCTTCAGTCTTCCGTCGATGACATAAAGAAAAACTCTGCGTTCCAAAGCGAGAGTATTAAGTCAATGGAAGCTCAAATTGCACAATTAAAATCCGAAATGAGTGCTAGAGAGAAAGGGAAATTTCCAGCTCAACCTTTACCCAATCCTGGTTATTCACATCATGTGAACGCTATCACCACGTTGAGATATGGAAGAGTGCTTGACAACCATGTTGGTGAGGAGATTAATAATAATGAAGAATCAATCGATGATACCCCGGCTGAGACCTTTCCTTCCACTTCTACTTCTAATTCTGACCCCAGTTCGTCTACCCCACCACCTTCTTCCGAGCCTAGTCTCCGTTTTCCTCAAGGCTCGCATCCACAGCACACTTCTTCCACTCCACCCAAGACGATCCCCACTCCTATTCTTGGATCGTTCTTACCCACCCGATCTTCTCCAATGTTGGATCCCGACCTTATTGCTCAAGCTCCTTATCCGAATCGGTTAAGGGGAAGCACACTAAGTCCGCAAATGGAGAAGATCATTGAAATCTTTAAACAGGTTAATATCAACATCCCTCTTCTAGATGCAATACAACAAGTCCCCGCATATACGAAAGTTCTCAAAGACTTGTGAACTAGGAAGAGGAAGACTCAAGTGCCAAAGAAGGTATTCATGTCAAAGACTGTAGACACGGCTTTTCCCCAGCAATTACCAAGGAAACGTAAGGATCCTGGCTATCCTACTATTTCTATTTCTATTGGGGAAAAACACATTAACCGTACTCTACTTGACCTTGGCGCAAGTGTTAACCTGCTTCCTTTCTCAGTCTATGAGCAGTTAGGGATCGAAGAGTTAAAACCGGCTCATTGCACTCTCCAGATGGCTGACCGATCAAGCACCAAATCTAGGGGTGAACTGGAGGATGTGTTGATAAATGTCGGGGAATTCGTATTCCCTGTGGACTTTATTATACTTGATAGACAACCTGTAGTTAACCCACAGAATCAAATTCCGGTGATTCTCGGTCGCTTCTTTTTGGCCACTTCCAATGCTATAATCAACTGTCGTAATGGCTCTATGACCCTATCCTTCGGGAATAGGTCAATTGAGCTGAACATTTACAAGTTGGGAAGTGTACCCTCCGAACCTACAGCTCATGCATGTTCGGTCGAATTAATGGATGTCGACAGCAGCGAATTTGACGATCCTCATGATACTGATCTTGACTCTTTTCATATGTTGTTGTTTGACCCAACTATGTATCATACACATATGGACTCTTCCACCGAGTTGTCCGGGTCAACAACTAACACTGATTATGAACCGTTTTTGGAGTCTGAAGATCACCCCGCGCTTTGTGATGATATTATTCTTCAGGGTATTGATGAGACTTTTGAGGAAATCTTCGCTGATGAACTCGCATTTTTGAAAAACACGGGTGTTGAGATAAATCATCTCCCAAACAAAGAAATTGAACATCCACCCCTTCTTATGGACTGTAAAAAGAATGCGAGTAATCCATCACAATCATTGCGTTGTCTCTCCAAAATGAGACGCAAACACATTCTTTCACACCACTTATCTTTTCCCCACTTCTTGGTTCTCTTCTTCCACCAACCGATACACTACACTGATAAAATTTTCGAATGGTTGGTGTTGACTTTCGGTCTTTGCAAAGCTTGGCATCGACCAGTAATTTTGACCCCCTCTGGTGATTTTCAAAGCTTAACATCGTTTAACTCAAGTTTGGGGGGTGTATTTTTGGGCTCTTGAAAATAACTATTGTCCTCAATATTGTGAGCCAAAAGAATAAGTTTGGGGGAGGATTTTCACTTTACTATATTTTGCCCCCATTAAAAATTTCCTCCCAAGCTTACAGGTTTTTGAGCTTTAGCAGAAAGCAACAGTGAGGACACTGTTGAAAACAAGTTTGGGGGAGGTTTGTACTTATTTAAGCATAACTTTGCATCATACTTTGCATAAGCACAAAACATAAAAAAAAATTGTACATAAATAAGATAATAAAAGATTAGATAGTGAAAAATTACATCCAAAAGATTGGAAAAATTTAAGAAAACCTAGAAAATTAGAACTTTTCTTAAACGAACTAGTAATAAGTAGTTATGAGCCGTTGTCCCAAGGGTTAGTAAGATGAAGGAAGTCACTAATCTAAGGATAAAAATAAGTCTGAAAAATAGTTCCTATTTTGGAAGCCAAACATTTGAACGTTGATACCTTACTATTCGCACTTACACACGTCTTGAAACTCGGGATAGTAGAGGATACCTTGAAATGCTCTTGTCTAAAAGCCAAAGTATGAAGGAAAATATAAATGAAAAAATAAAATGGTGTTAAGAAAAATGAACACTGGTTTTGTTATCGCCAAGGCAGCAATAAAAAAATATAGCGAGGGTGCTTCATCACCTAGTGCCTTAGACCAACTGGTCTGGGAGTCACTGCTAAGCCTTAGGTGGTGTAAGATGAGGAAAATTCACCTAATCAGCAAGCACATAAGTAATCGGTCGGTTAGTACCTCAAGAAGTATTAACGGTCGCACGAAAAATGTGTGAGCAAATCCATCAAAAAATCAATTAAAAAGTACTGAGGTAGATGGACAAGAGTATGATAGCTTGAATTGAATTCTCCGGGTGTAGGTATGTTCTTTACACACACGTAGGGTTATATGATCGATATTTGGAAGAAAGATAGGGATGAAGAATAAAGACGATGTTTTATTGAGGGATGATGTGATTTCTAACATCTTTTCATGACTATTAAGATAGGGCTCATGACAACCGAAAAGCTAGTATAATTGGAAATTCTAATTTTCAAAGTCTTTCTTTTACAATTCTAATCTTTATATGTAATTTTCATGGTCTTCCTTTTATTATTGGATTTTGTGGGTGCAATCCGCTGAAAACCCTCAAGAGACAACACTCCTCTTACTAGGGACACCTAGAGGTTTAAAGGCTTGTTGCACGTGCTCAGTACAATCGTGTTGCCTACGAAAGGGTGCTAGTTAATTTTTTCTTTTTCTTATATTTTCTCCTTCTCTTTTTAATAAAACAAGTTTGCTCGAGACGACCAAAAATAAGTTTGGGGGAATTTGATAAGCCGAAAATATTGCATTTTTAACACATCAATTTCCCTACTATTTGCAATCATCTAAAGGTGTTCGGTATGAATATAACGCATATTAGAAAATTGACTGTAAAATACCAAATAACTTATGTTATACATTATAGCCGGCATTTTGAGGGAAATTGAGTGTTTATTATTGCACGCATGATCTTTTGTATATCGCAACACTTTTCTCGAGATTGTGTGCAGGAAATTCCAGGAAAAGAGCCGAAACTGCTAAAAGTGCTGATAAAAATACGCCAAGTCCAAGACTTGTGATCTGGCAGTGAACAAGACATTATAAAAATATTCCAGACATCATAAAAATACCATGAGGCCAACACAAAGCAGCAGAGGAATTTCCAGACATCAATGCAACCAAACGGCCGCGGATCCGCGGCCGAATGCGCCTATTGGCGGCGGATCCGCGGCTAGTTGGACACGTCAGCGCTTCACATTTTTTCATGTGGCTTTCCATAACGGCCTCCGCTTCCAGAAGACTCCCTAAGACCACATGGCTTTATCCAGAAGGCTCGGCCTAACAACCTTATTATAGAATCTTCCCTCCAACAAACTTCTTCTAGAAGCCTCTTTTTAACAACCTAGCTTTGGAGGGAAGATTCAAATGAGGTGGCTATAAAATGAGATCTAGATCTAGGGTTTGAGGTGGTTGATTAGTTGTAAAAATTGGAGGGAAAAATTGTAAATCCAAATCAAATCTAAATCAAATTGAGTGATACAATTTGATCAACATCAAGATCTATCGAGTGCCGATTCAAAGCAAGCATCCATCGAGCCTTTTTTGGAGCAACGCCGATCTTCATCCGAGCAAGTGATCCAAGATGATCCGCGACACACGGAGACGATGCAAAGCTAATTCGACGATCAAGTTCTCTCCTCAATTCTTGTAGTCTTGAGCGAATTGTAACTTAATTGTTGAATAATAAAAGGTGAAATTTCTTTGTCTTGCTTTTCTTTACATTTGAGCATTATGATGAGTTCTCAATTCTTGATTGATTTCTTTGTTATGATGTTTGAGTAAAAACTCCGCTCGTGGAGGAATCGAGAAAAATGATAGATGATGATGATTATATTCTTGAACGATTCTTAAGTCCTATGAGTTTTGTAAACTTTAGTAAATTGAATAATCGACAACCTAGTTTCGAGCGAGATGCTTTATTGAATGTTTTCGCCCTTAATTAGAGATCAACGATCGATGATTGAATTTCCTAGAGGCTAGAGTTTGAATGATAATCAACGAAAGGACAAGGGATGATGATGGAGAAACCCTAGTTTCTTCAAGAGATCCCTAAACCTCGTTGATTGTCATCGATCTAGCAACAAATCATTAATGGATAAGAATACGTAATCACAAGTCTTCATCCTCACTATCGATTGGATCGACTCCTACGAGCTTCATTAAATATCTTGATAGTTCATTAGATTTGGACATCTTCTAGAACTTTATTGATTCTTGATCTTTAGATCTAGTTCTTTACTATTCTTGAAACTAAATTTCAAAATTCTTGAATCAATTTTCTTGCAATTTTTCTTTTATCTTTTCATTTCGACTCATCTAAAACAATAGCGACCAAAACACACATCTCAGTAGACGATCCGTATTCACTAACGCGCTACACCGACACCGTTAATTGATTGCGGTATAAATTTGTTTGGTTGTGATCTTTACACTTTTCTTATATACACATCGAGAATCATTCAATCATCCGGCGTACCCGTAACCGAACGAGCACCTGCATACTATCTCCAGTACAACGTACTAATGGCTGTGGGACAGACCATTTCCCCTGCTGGGACAAGAAGCGTACACACTAGTCTACTCCGGAGTATCGATGCCATGTCTCGATAATCCTACGACTAGGGACCTGAAAAAGGATGTGCTTGTAGACTACCCAGCCCCCACTAGTGTGACTGCCATCACAGCACTGGTAGTCAAGCAAGATTCTATGGGCTCTATCAATATGTATTCGCGATATGCTAAGAGAAACATAGATACATATTAAGATAGATATAAACCAAGTAGCATACTACTATGTTGAGCAAGACTGTTAATTCAACTGTGAATATCCCAAGCTTCCATTAAGTAATATATAAACTAGTATGATACAATAATGGCCCCTAGGGCATATACACTAACAATCTCCCACTTGCACTAGGGCCATGTACTGGCGTATCGCAGACCTTTTATCTCGAATAGCCTCTCGAACTGTGTCTGAGGTAAGGCCTTTATGAATGGATCTGCAGTGTTCTCCTCTGTAGCAACTCTCCGGACCTTGATTTCCCGGCGATCTATGATCTCCCTGATCAGGTGATACCGCCTCAAGATGTGTCTGGACTTTTGATGGGACCTGGGTTCCTTCGCTAAAGCTATAGCCCCGTTGTTATTATAATACAGAGGTATTGGATCAACAATGGATGGAACCACCTGAAGTTCTGTTAAGAACTTCTTTACCCAGATTGCTTCTTTTGTGGCATCAGAAGCTGCGATATACTCCGCTTCCATCGTCGAGTCAGCAATGGTGTCCTGCTTGGAACTCTTCCAGCACACCGCCCCTCCATTGAGGGTAAAGACATAACCTGACATGGACTTGGAGTCATCCTTGTCACTCTGGAAGCTGGAGTCAGCAAAAGCCTCGATCTGGAGGTCTTTTCCGCCGTAAACCAAGAACATATCCTTAGTCCTTCTCAGTTACTTGAGAATGTTCTTTACTGTTATCCAGTGCTTCTCTCCTGGGTCTGACTGATACCGGCTTACCACGCTTAGTGCGTAAGCTACATCTGGTCTGGTACACAACATCGCATACATTATAGAGCCTACCGCAGAAGCGTAGGGTATAACTGACATGCGATCCCTTTCCAAATCAGTCTTGGGAGACATCTCTTTAGAGAGGGTGATTCCGTGACAAGCCGGTAAATTACCGCGCTTAGAATCTTCCATACTGAATCTTTTCAGTATAGTGTTGATATACCTGGACTGTGAAAGTCCCAACATCCACTTAGATCCAACACGATAGATCTGGATCCCCAGAATGTAAGAGGCATCACCCAAGTCTTTCATGGAGAACCTGTGTGACAAGAATCCTTTGACAGATTGTAGCATAGGAATGTCATTTCCTATCAAGAGAATGGCATCTACGTACAAGACGAAGAATACGACAGTTCGTGCTACAATCTTACTATATATACATGGTTCATCTGGATTTTTGATAAAGTCATGTTCTTTGACCGTTTCATCAAAACAGATGTTCCAACTCCGCGATGCTTGCTTTAGTCCATAAATGGACTTAAGCAACTTACACACTTTCCCGCTGCTCCCACTCTGATTGAAACCTTCTGGCTGATCCATATAGACGCACTCATCCAAATTTCCATTTAGGAAAGCCGTCTTTACGTCCATCTGCCAGATCTCATAATCGTGGAAGGCAGCAATGGCAAGAAGGATCCGAATGGATTTGAGCATAGCCATTGGAGAAAAAGTTTCGTCATAGTCCAAGCCAGGCCTTTGACGAAAACCCTTTGCAACAAGTCTAGCCTTATAGGTTTCCACCTGTCCATCTATACCAATCTTCTTTCTGAAGATCCACTTGCATCCTATGGGTTTTATCCCATCTGGAGCAAAGTCCAAAGTCCATACTTTGTTGGTGTACATGGACTCCATCTCGGCCCGCATTGCATCCAGCCATCTTACTAAGTCGCCGCTCTGGATGGCCTGCTGGAAGATAGTAGGTTCATCATTATCAATGATGAAATCCTCTCTATCCTCGTCTATGAGAAAACCGTAGTATCTCCCAGGCGGATGAGACGGCTTACTACTCCTGCGGAGGGGTACGGGAATATCCTGTTCTTCTGGAACTTCTGGTTCTACCAAGCTTTCAGTAGTAGCTTGTGGTTCTGGAATTTCTTCCAGTTCTATTGCGCTCCCACTTGTTTCCTTTCTAAAAACCGTTGCTCTAGAAAATGGGCATTACAAGAAACAAAAACCTTTTGTTCCTCTACGTAATAGAAAAAATACCCCATGGAGTTCTTTGGATATCCCACAAACTTACACTGTACTGAGCGTGCCTCGAGTATGTCCGCATGCTGCTTTTTAACAAAAGCTGGACATCCCCATATCTTGAGATACTGAAGATAGGGTTTCTTCCCACTCCACATCTGATATGGTGTGGTAGGCACAGTCTTGGTAGGAACTCTGTTCAAAAGATATGCAGCTGATTCTAGTGCATAACCCCAGAAAGATCGCGGTAACTCAGCATTACTCATCATGGAACGTACCATATCCAATAGGGTTCGGTTCCATCTTTCCAATACACCGTTATGTTGTGGAGTGTATGGAGGAGTAAGCTGAGAGAGAATTCCATTCTCTTTTAGGTAACCCAGGAACTCAGCACTTAAGTATTCACCACCTCGATCAGATCTCAGTGTCTTGATACTTTTGTCGTTTTGGTTTTCTACTTCATTCTTATATTCTCGGAATTTCTCAAAGGCCTCGGATTTATGTTTCATCAAGAAAATGAATCCATACCTAGAGAAATCATTCGTAAAAGTAATGAAATATGAAAAACCGCTTCTTGCATGTGTAGACATTGGACCACATACATCGCTGTGTATGAGTCCTAAGAGCTCGCTCTCTCTTACTCCGTGTCCAGTGAACGGAGTCTTTATCATCTTTCCTTTGAGACATGATTGACAAGTGGCATAAGATTGATATTCGAACGGATCCAAATATCCTTCTATATGTAACTTAGTTAACCTAGTCTCATTGATGTGACCTAGTCTACAATGCCATAAGAAACCCTGATTTATATCTGGAGACATTCTTTTTAGTGTGTTCTGGACATTGAAAATCTGTAATTGGTTTAACACGTATATACCGTCATCTAGTGCACCGGACCCAATCAAACCATGATTAAGTTGGATGTTAACAACATCGCTTACAAACGTGAAATCATAACCTTCTTTTGATAACAACGATACTGATATGATATTACACGTTAAACTAGGTACACAAAAACAGTTGCGCAAAACCAAAATATCTCCACTCGTCAATCCAAGGTGATAGTCCCCTACGGATACAGCATCCATGCTCGCTCCGTTAGCAACCTGGAGGGTCATATCACCAGCCTTCAATACTCTACGGCTTCTCAGTGCTTGCAATGAATTGCATATATGAGATCCTGATCCGGTATCCAATACCCAGGAAGTAGAGTTGATTGACAGACAATTTTCAATTACAAACACACCTGAAGCCGAAGCCACAACTTGCCTCGGGTCCTGGTACTTGGCAATCCAATCTTTGTAATCCTTCTTCCAATGGCATTTCCTACGACAGTGGAAGCACTCGTCCTTTACTACTACCGGCACCACAACCTTTGCCTTTCCCTTGACTCCCACCTTACCAACACCGCCTCTTGGTTTGGTAGCGGCCTTCTTCTTCCTTCCTTTAGTCCTTGCCTTAGACCTGGAAGAGGAAGAACCACGAACAAACATAGCGGGTGTTTTCCTTGCTTTCTGCAAGGTACCCTCTGCACTCCTCAACATGTTAAGGAGTTCTGAAAGTTCAACTTCCTTACCTTGAATATTGAAATTCAAGATAAACTGGGCGTAGGTGGAAGGAAGGGACTGAAGAACCAAGTCTGTATATAGCTCGTTCTCTAATGTTATCCCGAGGTCCGCAAGCTCCTTAATGTAGCCAATCATCTTAAGGACATGTTCCCCTACAGATGATCCGACGGCCAGCCTCGACTGAAACAAGTTCTTCGAGGTCTCGTATCTAGCTATACAAGATTGCTCTCCATACAGTTCCTTGGTGTGGAGAAATATGGCTTCAATATCCATATTCTCGTGCCTCCTCTGATGTTCATTATCCATAGAGGCAAGCACGATGTATTTGGCCTTCGCGCAGTCTAACTCCCAGGTCTTGCGGATTTCCTTATCCGCGACACTGGATTCTGGACCTGGGACGGCAGGGGCCTTAATAGTAAGGACATACCCCAATTTGTCATAAGTGATTGCCATCTTGACATTCCTGAACCAATCTTTATAGTTTGGCCCTGTCAAAATATTTTTATCTAATAATAACTTAAGTCCCGTCATGTTCTGGGTCGCTGCAATTAGGAGAGAGAGGAGAAACACTTTAGCATGATACTCTTGCAAGTTTAGAGTGGTTTTTAGTTTATCTAAACAGGATGGCTCCTACTGTTTCTCGAATCCTTCCTCAAACCAAAAAATAAGAACTAGTCAGGACTATTCTCACTGTACAATACTTTCTTAACCGTTCAGCCAGGCCGGTGTTGGTACTTAGAGGGAGGTTTTACGACGCTTTCGTAAAGTTGCTTAATTAAATAACCTCTTTACCTGGGGGCATAGCCCTGCTGACACCTTTCTCGACACCTACTTGGTTTATAGCATTGATCGTTAAGTGAAAGAATCTCCCGATGAGTAGCATATACTCAAAGTAGGATCGGGATCCAAATATCATCGTGTGATAAAGCTGAAGGAATCCTACCAAAATTATCACACTCCAAATGGTATACAACTCTAGCAAGTTTTAATTTCTTTAGAAACTCCCGATGTGGATTTTTGCCCCATGCTCTTATGACCTTGGCATTGGTCAAAATGTCATAAGTCACATGTCAAGTTCTACCCATTATTATCTTGTTAATTTGAACCCACTCGTACATAACCCTGACGTTGGCCAAATGGCAGTACGACTGTCCCAAACCAACTCATCTATCTATGCAACAGATTAATACCCAGTAGCTACCAAACACTATGCCTTGGCGTTGGTCAAAATACATAGCTTGAATACTACTGAATACCCAAATGAAATGACGGAGGGCTACGAATGGTTTTGGCGAAACCGTGAACGTAGTGAACTTGATATGATCGAAGGAACCTGATAGCTTTTAAAAGAAGTGGTTTAAACTCCGCAATTAAAAATCTGCTGTTTTAAAAATAACCGAGTGGTTTCTTTTAAATTGTTCCAACGATTCAATTTTGTTTATTTTCTTTGCATTAATATAATGTGTCCCATCAATTAACCTATCATTGCAGAAAACAATGAAAATACAACGTCCGCTTATGCCATCCGCATTCGCCACTGGGCCCCGTCATTCACCCGTTAGGTTACTTAACTAACGACAGAGTGGGGTCTGGGCTAGCGCGGATGCAAAACATAAGCAACACCTACTAGATATCATATATATATATTGTACATTCGTCAGACGCAATAATAGGCATTCCAGATCACAGATGAATATATTGGATATTCTAGGAATCCGCATTTCCTTTGAGCCTATAATGAAAGACGGATTACATAGTCGTGATGAATAGCCAACCCTACCCTAGACCCCTACGGGTACGGCAAACTACCCGTCAAGTACCCGAAGTGAAGCGGTCTCCCTCAACGACGTGAGTAGGCCACTAAACACTTCAAAGTACCCTGTAGTTTGTGCACTCCATCTTGGGTCTATCCTAAGAGTAGAAAACAGTAAATGAAATAATACAACGGTGGCTACAACCTCAACCCGGATGTACCCCACAAAAGAATATTACAACAAATTACAATTTACATTTGAATGAAAGAAACACTCGTCTCACATCCCCGGCTATCCATTCACGACAATCCAACAAGTTTATATCCACAAACATAAAGTAACCATTACAGAAATGAGCAACCCCTTGCTAACCGACATACTAGCAATTAGGGAAGGTTTACGAACACATTAAACACAATACAGATATAATCCAGTTAGCCAAAGTGTAGGGTTCCTAGGCACGCTAATGAGGTCTCACAAGGCATCAACCATGCCAATTACAAATTTTTCATGTGCCGAGAAACCCTAATACGGATTGTTAACTAGAATTTTAAGCGAAACAAAGCAAGTTAACTACTTTAACTAAGAGGAAAGTGACTACAACCTTTGTAGATCCGATCCTCCACCTTCTAGGCTCCGTGATGACGTCCCTCCGCTGTCCATATTGGATCCCGGACTCTAGCATCGGCTTCATCGGAGAAATGGGCAGGCTAGGTCGTCGACTTCGATGCCGAAGATGATCTACGTCGAGGCAACACAAGATCAAGCTCTAACTTCACCAAGCCATGAAACTTGTGAAGAAAACACCCTATACTACTTGGCATGTGGTAGAGGATGAAGAAATAGGAAGTGGGTTCACTTTAGAATTGGATTTCTCACTCTTTTTCTCAAGTTGCCATTAAAGCTAGTAAGCTTTTCTTCTTGTCAAAGATGAAGAAGATGAAGATTGAATATGATAAGTATTGGATTTAAAATGAAAATAATATGAATACTTATCATATACTAACTATGGTCAAGTGTAGAGAGTAAACTAGGGTTAGGTGAATGGTTAGGTTAAGAGAAGAAAAAAAAAATGGTCAAGGTTTCAACCCTTCATGAAGCTTCATGAAAGAAACAAGAAAAGCCACCATTTCCATTTTCTTTTCCAAAATCAATAATCAAAATAAATAAATGAATAAGTAAACAAAACCCTAACCATGGTTTAATCTTTACACAAACTCAAGTTAACATGTATCATCAAACATGATACAATCAAGTGCACACAAAAAATATATCACATATACAATGTGCACTTTAAGTGAGAAAATCCAATTAAAGTGAACCAATACTAGTTAATGCAAAGTAATATATCAAATATATAATTATGCATTAAATCATTAAATCAATACTTGATTTAACGATCCGGTCATATCGCATATAACCGACTAATATCCAATGTATCGGCTTATCGAATCAATCCTTGATTCGATAACTAGGTTATATCGCATACAACCAATCGAAACATTCATCGCGAGAATGAAATACGGTATCACATACACGCATTATTCTCGGTCCCGCACATATCTCATATGCGCTCCTATTTCGTTTCGCTTGAGCCAGGAAACCTCTGTGTAGGACTCTAAAGACTCGTCAATACGCCGGCAGCAGATGATGATCATATCAAGCACCCACAAGCCGCAAGCGGTCTGCTAAACGTAACGGCCACCCGGGTATTGAGCGATCAGAAGATCGATGAGCAAGCCCGCTCACACTCTTGTGAATCCAACCAGTAACACTTACCGTACAGTCCGATCTCGTCGTCTGATATGTCGCATATCTCGCCTAGGGGTGGTAAACGTCAGACCCCAATAGCTCGATAAGTCGTGTCGATATGAGGTCTATAACAATTCGAGAAACTACTGGTAACACTTACCAGTAAATCTCAGCAACCCTGGCCAGGGATTTCCGGTTATAGCCAATCGAACACAGCGCAACATCAACTCCCTATACCGGGAGAGACGAATCCCCTCCTATCGCTCATTGCCTCCATGTGACTCGGGACTGTACCCAAAAACCACCGTTTTGCACGCCCTCTTGGACGTGGTAAGGTGGAAATCAAAGCACAGTGGGAACCACACAAGACTCTATGACGATCTCGGGTCAACAGACTACTCTGTACCAGTGTCACCAGAGAACTGCCATCTGACGTAAGGTATAATACCATCTGGGAGTTCTCGGCGAGTCCGTCCAGTGTACCCAGTCTCCACTGAGCACCCGTATATCATCTCTGATGTCAAACACCAATGGATATGGGATCATCCATCGCCCATCTGTATGGGTCGAGAAGGTATACACTAGTCTACTCTGGTATATCGATGCCCCGTCTCGATACACCCACGACTAGGGACCTTAAAGGATGTACTTATGGACTACCATGTCCCCACTAGTATGATCCGCATCATAGTCTAGGTAGTCAAGTACACATCCTAATGGCTTTACCAACATGTAACAGAGAGACAATCAGTATACACGTTAAGGTAAAGAGTAACCAGATAGCATACTATCATGTCGAGCAAGAAAGTCCTCCTTATATATGTCCCAGCATCCACTACAATATACATCCTATGTACAGTAATGGCCTCTAGGGCATACATATAACTAACACAAAGTTCTTAGAATTTCGATCAAGTATCAGATATGAATCTACTCCAAATAATTCTCTGTGCACATAAAACCTTAGCAGAAACAAAACATCCCAGAAAACACAACATCAACACAGAAGAATAACTGAGCAAATTTGGGTTGACTCGGTGTCAACTCGGCCGCGGATCAACGGCGGATCGCTTGGATCGGCCGCAGTTCCACGGTCATTTGGACGAGTCACGGTTCCAAATTTCTTCACAATTCTTAAAAACCCTGCTTGTTTTTTTAAGGTCCTTGAAAAAAAATTTAGACCCCAATTTAAAATCGGCAGAAACTTGGTGAAAATGTCGTTTTTCGGGATTAAATTTCAATTGAATTTCTAAAGACTTTGCTAACATGTTACTTATGGTTTAGCTAGGCTCTGATACCACTGTAAGTCAATGTTACACACCCCACAAGATGTGGGGAGGCGGAATAGGTAAAACAATCATTTTGTTCAAAGTAACATTGACTATCAAATGGATCTTTGCTAAACTCTAACTAACACACTATCTAGAAGTGCTAAACTACTATGATAGATGATTATACCTCAAGATACTAGCCCTTCTTGTTCTTGTTGTTCACCTCCTCGTCGGCTTCCTCGATGTAATAGAAGATCCACCCGAGAGATCCTTCTTCAAGCTTTAACCTCCAACTTGAGGTAACTAAGTGGCTAGGATTGCTAATCCAAGTGACCTAGAGAATATAGAGACAAATTAAGGATCTATTAGTCTTGTTAACCCTAGGGTTCTCAACACATGAGAGGATTAGGGTTAGGATGAAGAAGATGAGAGTATGAGGAGAGAGAATGTGTATGTGATAATGAATTAAATTTTGAGTCTCTTAGATAATTATGAAGCATGAAAAATATCTAAACAATAATAAATATAATCAACAGCCATGCTTCATTAATTACCTTGAGGTGAATCGCCTCATGCGTCATGGTGTAATTAATGAAAATTACACATCACCTCTCCACCTCATTAAGTTTAATTCACAAATGAATTAAAACTAAATGAGTCACCTTTCTTCTAGAAGATTCTCGAATAATTACGACAATACCCCTCCCATCCTATTTACGAAAAATACGGATATACTGAGACTGTATAAATCCAATAATCCAATACTAGAAACTGGCTTAAACCAAAGCCCGCTCGTAAAACCTGTTCGAACGTCATACGTGCACAAGTACATGTATATGTCCGAACCCTGTCGTAAAACCATACGACCTCTATATCGTTTCACCCGAAGTAGGGAAACTCTCTGTGTGGGACTCTAAAGACTCGACACTACGCTGGCAGTGGGTTTAACCACAGGCCGCAAGCGGTACTAGCTGTACGTAACGGTCCCCAGGTAGATGTCGATAAGAAGGCCGATGAGGAAACCCATCCGAACTCCTACTGAGCCTGATGTGACAATCTCCGTACAATCCGGTCTGTTCGTCTAAGACTATCGCATATCGGGCCTAGGGGGGCGGCAAGTGTCAGTCCCCTATAAGCGGTATAAGTCTTGTCAGAGTGAAGCCCATTACACCTTGAGAAGTTACTGGAAAACCTACCAGTAAATCTCGCTTTCCCTGGCCAGGGACCTTGCGTAATGGCTCTCCAAACACAGCGCAATATCAACCCCAACACCGGGAGAGACGAATCCTATCTAACTGCCACTGCCTCCAAGTGCTTCGGGACTTCACCCAACTGCTACC
Source organism: Agapanthus africanus (assembly GCA_030015575.1). Lineage (NCBI taxonomy): Eukaryota > Viridiplantae > Streptophyta > Magnoliopsida > Asparagales > Amaryllidaceae > Agapanthus > Agapanthus africanus. Next base: position 57,270,122 of record JASDDO010000018.1, on the reverse strand, counting down.
TGTTTGCATGACTCAGTCGAGCCGTGGTAGGGTAGCAATCTAAGAACAGTGGAAACACCCTCGAGGCGAAGTAGCAGTGTCAAGTCTACGGACTATGATGTACTCATGTCACCTGGGAACTGTTAACTGACGACGGGTATAATACCAACCAACAGTTCCCTGCGAGTCATGTCCGGTGTACCCATAACCCAACGAGCACCCGCATACTATCTCTAGTACAACATACTAATGGCTGTGGGACAGACCATTTTCCCTGCTGGGACGAGAAGCATACACACTAGTCTACTACGGAGTATCGATGCCCTGTCTCGATAATCCTACGACTTGGGACCTGAAAAAGGATGTGCTTGTAGACTACCCAGCCTCCACTAGTGTGACTGCCATCACAATGCCGGTAGTCAAGCAAGATCTTATGGGCTCTATCAATATGTATTCGCGATATGCTAAAAGAAACATATATACATATTAAGATAGATATAAACCAAGTAGCATACTACTATGTTGAGCAAGACTGTTAATTCAACTGTGAATATCCCAACCTTCCATTAAGTAATATACAAACTAGTATGATACAATAATGTCCCCTAAGGCATATACACTAACAATTTATACCTTTTTTTGAAAACCCCAATTTCGCAAATCGGATAGTTTTCGGGAAAAATATTATTTTAATATTAAATTCCAAAAATAATATTTTATATTTTTTGAAATGTTACACTGACAGTGACAATATTCGTACAGTCCGGTCTATTCGTCTAAGAGTATCGCATATCGAGTCTAAGGGGGTGGATAAACTCAGACCCCTAACAATGCGACATTTAGTGTCGGTATGAAACCCATCACCACCTGAGAAAATATCGATCCTGGATCGGTAATTCTCGTCCACCGTGGCCACGGATTTCTGGTGATGGCCACCCATACACAACGCGACATCAGTCCCCAATACCGGGAGAGACGAATCCCCGACGATCCAATCACTGCCTCCATATGGCTTGGGACTATACCCAACTAAAACCTGTTTGCACGACTCCTTTGAGCCGTGGTACGGTAGTAATCAAAACACAGTGGGAACTCACACGAGACAAATGACGATCTCAGGTCGACAGACTAACCTATACACATGTCACCTGGGAAGTGCTATCTGACAATAGGTATAATACCAACCAGCACGTTCCCGGCGAGTCCGTATGGTGTACTCATAACCCAATGATCACCTGTATACTATCTTAGGTGAATAAACTAACACCAATGGCATGTGAGACCTGGCCATCGCCCCTCGTCGGGGTCTCGATCAGTATACACTAGTATACACTGGAGTATCGATGCCCAGTTTCGATACTCCCACAACTAGGGACATTTAAGGATGTGCTTATAGACCCCCAGCTCCCAAGTATATGATCGCCATCATAATGCTGGTAGTCAAGCAAGAATCCTATGGGCTGTATCAACATGTACATGATGATCAAGACAAACCAGATAGCATACTATCATCTTGAGTAAGACTGTTCTACCGGTATAGGTCCTCCCTCAATCATCATAATCACCTGCCTGCGATTACGATAATTGCCATGAGCGCACTATAGCCAACACTGATGTCAACCTTGACTTGAGTTCTACGAAAGCTTGCTCGCATGCTTTTGACCACACAAAGTTTTCATTTTTACGTGTGAGCTTGGTCAGGGGTGTTGCTATCTTCGAAAATCCTTCAATGAACCTTCTGTAATATCCGGCTAGACCCAAGAAACTTCGAATGTCCTTCACTGACATTGGTATCGGCCATTCTCTTTGTCACGACCCGAAAGGTACGGAACGTGACTGGCACTTAAATTACGAACGTCTCAAGGCGGACGTAATCTAACTAAGCCAAAGCCCAGAAATCAAAACCAAATAAGCAGTAGAGTGAAGGAAAACCAATTTATTGAAAGCGATTTTAATCAAATAAGTCACATTAAGCCTTTTTAAAAGCAACATCCATTTTTCCGAAAATTTCGGCAGAGTCTCCTTTGTAAATACTGGCCCCCAAACGGGTACAAACAGGAATATATATGAATACAAGAAATAAGGCATCCCCAATCGGGAGCTAGCTCTTCGCCCCAAGGCGGACCCAAATCCCACGCAATATAAATCAGCAATGTGCAAAATAAGCATGAAAAGGCATATGTAAAAAGAAACATGTCGGCTCAAGTGAGCACGACCCAAAGAAACAATATACATGCTCACAAATCTCACTGTCTCACCTCTAAGTCAATATACATCAGTACTGGTAGATGATACAGTAGATGGAGTACACTAGATATAATGAATATACAAGGTGGAAGACAAAATAAACACATAACCCACCTACGAGCAAAAATCCTCAAATCCACGCAAAAGGAGGAAGTGCGTCCGCCGCAACAGTACTGACGGATCGGACCTGCAAAAAGTCTGTGGCACAATGGGGGTGAGTTGCCAACTCGTGAGTAATATGTATCATCTATAAAGACTATCGTAAGAATGTACGCAAAGTGTCACAATTCTACAATATTGATATGGTATGATGTTCTAGCATGTATGCGACATGTGTAGGGTTCCTAGGCACTCTAGTGAGGTCTCACAAGGCATCGAACATGCCATTTTCAAAAATTCTAGGTGCCGAGAGACCCGACTACGGATCGTTTGCTAGAAAACTAGGCGAACAAGCTAACTAGTTAACACTTAACTACAAGATACGGAAATACAACCTTTGTAGATCCGGTGCTCCACCTCCATAGCTCCGCAACGAGGTCCTCTCCGCTGTCCAAATCAAATCCAGGCTCAAGCGTCGACTTCGTCGGAGAATGGGCAAGCTAGGTCGTCGATGTCCATGCCGAAGATGATCTACGTCGAGGCATCACTAGATCAAGCTCCACCTTCACCAAACCGTGAAAACTTGTGAAGGAAACACACTCTACCACTTGGCAAGAGGTAGAGGATGAAGAAATAGGAAGTGGGTAGACTTTAGAATTGGATTTCTCACTCAAATCATCAATCCACCATTGATGACCTCAAGCTTCTTCAAAGAAGAAGATGAAGAAGAAGAAGAAGAAAGTTATGATAAGAATAATTAAAATAGAAAAGAAAAATCCATTCTTATCATAACTTTTACCATGGTCAAGTGTAGAGAGTTGACCATAGTTAAATAAATGGTTAGGGTTTAATAGATGAAGACAAAAGGGTTAGAATGGTCAAAGCTTCATGAAGCTTCACTTAGCTTCATGAAAGAAACCCTTTTGTTTTCTTTTTCTCATTTATCTTTTAAATCCAAATGAAAAGATAAATGAATGAATAAAAGAAAACCCTAATTATTTATTTAACTTAGGTTTACTTCATTACACAAACCCTAGCATTCTTGCATCATCAAACATGATACAAACAAGTGCACAAAATCATATCGCATATGTAATGCGCACAATCGAGCGAGAAAATCCATTTAAAGTGAACCGATACTAGTTAATGCAAAGTAATATATCAAATATATAATCATGCATTAAATCATTAAATCAACACTTGATTTAACGATCCGGTCATATCGCATATAACCGACTAGCATCATTAGTAACAACTTATCGAATCAACACTTGATCCGATAATCCGGCTATATCGCATATAACCGATCAATGTCACATCGCGAGAATCGAATACAGTATCACATACTGGTATTATTCTCGGTCCCGCACATATCTCATATGTGCTCCTATTTCGTTTCGCTTGAGCCAGGAAACCTCTGTGTAGGACTCTAAAGACTCGTCAATACGCCGGCAGCAGGTGATGATCATATCAAACACCCACAAGCCGCAAGCGGTCTGCTAAACGTAACGGCCACCCGGGTATTGAGCGATCTGAAGATCGACGAGCAAGCCCGCTCACACTCCAGTGAATCCAACCAGTAACACTACCGTACAGTCCGGTCTGATCGTCTGATATGTCGCATATCTCGCCTAGGGGTGGTAAACGTCAGACCCCAATAGCTCGATAAGTCGTGTCGATATGAGGTCTATAACAATTCGAGAAACTACTGGTAACACTTACCAGTAAATCTCAGCAACCCTGGCCAGGGATTTCCTGTTATAGCCAATCGAACACAGCGCAACATCAACCCCCTATACCGGGAGAGACGAATCCCCTCCTATCGCTCATTGCCTCCATGTGATTCGGGACTGTACCCAAAAACCACCGTTTTGCACGCCCTCTTGGACGTGGTAAGATGGAAATCAAAGCACAGTGGGAACCACACAAGACTCTATGACGATCTCGGGTCAACAGACTACTCTGTACCAGTGTCACCAGAGAACTGCCATCTGACGTGAGGTATAATACCATCTGGGAGTTCTCGGCGAGTCCGTCCAGTGTACCCAGTCTCTACTGAGCACCCGTATATCATCTCTGATGTCAAACACCAATGGATATGGGATCATCCATCGCCCATCTGCATGGGTCGAGAAAGTATACGCTAGTCTACTCTGGTATATCGATGCCCCGTCTCGATACACCCTCGACTAGGGACTTTGAAGGATGTACTTATGGACTACCATGTCCCCACTAGTATGATCCGCATCATAGTCCAGGTAGTCAAGCACACATCCTAAGGGCTTTACCAACATGTAACAGAGAGACAATCAGTATACACGTTAAGGTAAAGTTCAACCAGATAGCATACTATCATGTCGAGCAAGAAAGTCCTCCCTATATATGTCCCAGCATCCACTACAATATACATCCTATGTACAGTAATGGCCTCTAGGGCATACATATAACTAACAATCTCCCACTTGCACTAGGGCCATCTGATAGCAGTGGTTGTGGTATCTCATACTCAACCATCTCATAAAAGTCTCTCTCTGGGAACAGGCCTTTGTGAGTGGATCCGCTGTGTTGTCCTCTGAGTCTACTCTCCTAATCTCGATCTCCCTGGAGATCAACCATCTCCATGATCAAGTGATACTGCCTTAGAATATGTCTGGATCACTGATGGGACCTGTGTTCCTTGGCATAAGCCACAACTCCATTGTCACACAATGGGAGGAACATAGTTCATCTCATGAACCAATATACACCCAGACTGCTTCTTTGGTAGCATCTTAAGTAGCGATGTATCTAGCCTTTATCGTCTAGTATGTCACGGTATCTAGATTGGAACTCTTCCACCATACCGTCCCTTTACTGAGGGTAAAGACAATGCCTGTGACTGACACTCAGTCGTCTTTATCACCCTGGAACACTTCCAGTGATTCTCCCCAGGATCGTGTGATACCATCTCACTTCAACAAGTGAGAATCCTAACATCCATTTAGATCTATCTCATAGATCCAAAATCCAGGAGTTAGTAGGTATCATTATGATCCTATATGGAGAATCATTGTGATAAACGGAGATTGACCGAGCGTAGCATAGGAAACTCTTTCCCTATCAAGAGTATGTCATCCACGTACTCTACGAGGATCACCACCATACTCCCTACTACCTTTTTGTTTATACAAGGTTCATCTACCATTTTGATGATGTCAAACTCTTTGACTAATCCATCAAAACAGATGTTTCAACTCCGCGATGCCTGCTTTATCCTATAAAGCATCTTGCACACGTTTCCGCTGCTCCCACTGTCTACGAGGCCCTCTGGCTGTGTACTTATAAACGCACTCTTCTAAAACATCATTTAGAAAAGCAGTCATGGCACCCAACCGCCAGATATCGTAGTTATGGTATGTAGCCGTGGCAAGTAGGATCTGGATGGACTTAAGCATAGCTACTGGAAAAGGTTTCATCATTATCCACGCCTGGTCGATGACGAAAACCTTTAACAATTCTAGCTTTGAAAGTCTCAACTTTTCCATGTACACCAAGTAATCTTCTCAAGATATACTTGCTCCTGATGGGGATTTAACCCTTCAGATATAGCAACTAAAGTCCATACTTTGTTGGTGTATAAGGATTCCATCTCAGATCGATAAACATCCAGCCATTCTTACAGAGTCTTACTCTCGATGGCCAGCTCGACGCTAGTTGGGTCATCATCTCATGATGCAATCCTCGCTCCCACTGTCATAGAGAAACCGAAGTATCTCTCAGGTGGGTGAGGAACCCTACTAGATCGGCGGAGAGGCTGAGGTTCGTTGGAATCTACTGAATCCTTTGGTTCTTTCAAATCAACAGCTGCAGTTTGCATAGCTAGAACCTTTCCAGTTCTACATAACAGACCTTGCCTCGAGCTTGTCCGGATTTTGCTTTTAGACATAGGCCAGACAACCCCAAATCTTAACTAACTTAAGACATGGGCTCTTCCCTTTCCATATCACATATGAAATGGTAGGCAACTGACTTGATTGGAACCCTATTCAATAGGTATGCAGCTTCTCAAGTGCATAACTCCCAAAAGGAAAAAGGTAACTCAGTGATACTCATCATAGAGCACACCATATCATATAGGGTGTGATTGCTCCGCCCCGATATACCATCGTCCTATGGTGTATACGGAGGAGTAATGCCGAGAGAGAATCTCATTCTCCTTTAAAATAGTCCAGGATTTCCGTGCTCAAGTATTCTCCTCCTCGATCTCATCAAAGGACATAATACTTATACCCGTATGTTGGTTCTCTACTTCTCTCTTATATTCTGTGAATATCTCAAAAGGTTCGGACTTGTGTTTCAACAGGAACATAGGTCTGAATCTCGAAAGATCATCAGAGAATGTAATGAAGTACAAAGAACCGGTCTTGGCATGTGTAGACTGGGGACCTACATACATCAACATGTATCATCCCAAAACTTCACTAACTCTTTCTCTGTTTCCAATAAACAGGGCTATGGTCATCTTATCTCTGTGACATGACTGGCAAGTTTCATAAGATGTAAATTCAAACTGATTTAAATATACATCTAAATGTAACTTCAGCTAGTCGGGTCACATTGATATGACCTAGTCTACAATGCCTCAAGAAGGATTCGTTCATTTCTGAACTCTTCCTCTTGTGTGTGTTCCGTATACTAAGAACTGTTGGTTTGATTTAGAACATCAATGCTTTTAGATAACGTGCCTGAACCGATCAACTTTTGATATAGGAAATGTTCAAAACATTATCCAACAATACAAAATTTTATCGTTTCTTTACTAATAAAGAGACTGATATGATTTTGTATATCAGGTTCGGTATCTAATAACATTCGTTCAGAATCAATGTATTGTAATACAGGGTGACAGTGACCGATAGACTTGGCTGCAACATTTGCCCCGTTTTCTGCCTCATGAAACTTATCACCCGTTCTCAGTTCTCTACCTATCTGTAGCCCTATGTAACATATTACATATCTGGGATCCTGATCTGGTATCACATACCCAGGACGTAAAGGATACTGAGAAACAGTTCTGTATAATGAACACACCCGAAGATGATGCATCAGCATGCACTCTCTTCGTTTGGGCGGCACGGGAATTCTGGTAATCCCCAATTTCCTGCTCTGTCTTATAACAATTATAAGTTGGAGCGGGACCAATGTTCCCCAGCTCAGAATAACAAGCGGGTTCGGTCAATAATCCGTATTATTATCTTGATTAAGGCGTGATATGGTCGCTACCTGGAGAGAGAGAGAAGAAAACACTCAGCGTGCGCTCTGTCAAGAATAGATTGGTTATTATTTTATCTAATCAGGATGGCACCCACTGCTTTTTATCAAATCTTCCTTCAAACCCTAAAAGGAAAGACTAGCCGGGATTAATTACACACTACAAGTTCGCCAATCTTTCAGCCAGGCCAGTGTCGGTACTTTGAGGGAGGTCCCCCGTGCTTTCGCACGAACCTAATTAATGTAAACCTCGTTTTCCCAGAGGCGTAACCCCGTTGACACCTTTCTAGACACCTACTTGATCGGCTAATTGTAATGTGTAAAACTCTCCCAGGAGTAACTCTTACTCGCAGCGGGTATCGGGATCCAACTATCTCATAGAAGGTATGCAATCTCATTGCAAATTTCAACACTTGAAATTCCCGATAATATTTTGCCCCTAACGTGCTATGACCTTGACGAAAGCCAACAAACCATAGCCCGCTAGTCAAGTTCAACCCGTACATTTCTTGATCGAATTAAATCCACCCGCACGACCCTTGACGAAAGCCAACAAAGTCGCACGACTACCCTAATCCAATCGCATCGTATGCTAGCAGATAAGCAGCATATAGCTACCGCACACTGCACCTTGACGAAAGCCAACAAATGCAGCACGAATACTATATACAACTTATCTGAAATGACGGAGGGCTACGACAGGTTTTTCTGAAAACCTATTGCGCAATGAACTTGATATCGTTGTAGGATCGAATGAATTTAAAATAGAGTGCTTTTGAGGCTTTTCTAGTTTTGCTAAAGGAGTCACTCCCGGTGAAGGGATCGTCGGTCCTTTCCTCGTCGAATGAGGTGCGGGATATATCATATACATCACTGTGCAAAGAAAAAACACTTAAAAGCAATCAAAAGACAAACCGAGTTTGTAGCATCTGCCAGTTATTGCTAAAGGAGTCACTCCCGGTGAAGGGATCTCGGTCCTTTCCTCATCGAATAAGGTGCAGGATATATCACATATACCTCTGTGCAAAGCAAGAACTGTAGCTACCTGTTTTATTTTGAAATTCGATTCTACAACATCTTAGGTTTCTTTTGTTTCATTAATCTCATTAATGAAGTCCCATCATTAAAATACCTAAACATCACAGATAAATACGACGTACACTTATGCCATCCGCATTCGCCTCGATGTCCCCTCGTGCACCGTTAGGTTAGGTAATTAACGGCAGAGTGGGGCAGGGCTAGCGCGGGTTTAAAACATAAGTAACGTCTATATAATATATCATATATACTATATACTGTATCTATCACAGAACATCACATGATCACATCACAGATATCGCAGCAGAAGAAACATATGAAATATTGGATATACTAGGACGTCCGTGTTTTCAATACGAGCCAGTATAAAACACGGATTCCACGGTCGTGATGAATAGCCAAACCCACACCCCTAGACCCCTATGAGAGCGGCAAGTAACCCTACCAATTCTAGAGTTAGGAGACCCGGACTCGACTCCTCGAGTTGGTCTCCCACTGGACTCCAGAACCCGGTTACTTGTGCTCCCCTCCTTGGGTCTATCCTAGTGCGGAAAAGTAAATAATATAAAAAATGCGACTACTTCCGCAACCTGGAAGCGCCCCAATAAAAGAATATTACATACAAGTTTTTACATGAATGAAAATGAAAAACACTCATCTCACATAAAAACCCCCGGCTATTCAAACACGACGATCCAATATAACATATCCAGCAACACATAACATCACATGTCATCAACGTAAGTAAATATCTCCATCCCAATTTTCGTTGACATATAGCAACGAAACCGGCGATATCACATATTACACTTACGGTCACAGAAAAGAAAGTGTAAAACTACAACAGTTGGAATCCGCAACCACCTCAGACATCGCATGCCTGACCAAATGAATTACTTAGACATCACATGCCTAACAATTATAAACCCCGCATTTTAGTCTCTTTATCGAAAACACTTTTCAATACCAAGTCGGGCAATTCAACAGGATTTCCGACATTTTGATCGAATGCTCGTCGCAAACTTCAGTAGACGGCCGCACCCCCGATACCGTCGACGAAGTGCACCAAGGCGGAAAACCGTTGCTGCGAGCACCCGAACGGATGCTTTCGGCGACGGGGTTCTCCTACAGTCACTTGGTCGGGGCTATGGAGTGAGGCTGTCTATTAAGTTTACCCGGCGAGTATCCGCGTACGCTACGTGATTGCGACGGACTTTTGATCACATCAAAATTCCGTGGCAACCGATCAAGTGAGACTAAATTGCTAGATTTACAACATTCATTCAGTTATCACATAACTTATTGTGAATTCCAATTATTGTATCCCATTCCAGATAATTAGAAAATGTTAAACTTTCCGATTGAACATTCGAACACCCAAGTTTTCCCGATACAGATCAACACATGAAATAAGTCTAACAACATTCAGTTCGTGCCTCAGTACCGACGGTCCAGCCGTAGAAGGGTCAAGCCAACGCCTCACATGTGGCACGCCGTACTGCCCCAAACCCGAAGGTTCAAAGGGCAGTTCAATACGGTCACATAATCGAGTTAAGGTTTGTTGTCTTCTAGAGGGTCCATCGCGTTACTTGCACTACTTAGAACGTCGTTAAACTACGGAAAAATCCAACACTTGGAAATTTCCCGACAGGGGAAAAAATGGGTATTTATATCCGGTCGAACTTTTTAACATATTCTAAAAATTATCCGGAAAGCCACATAGACAAAATCTGATACTCCGATCGAAACACCGAATCCCCAAAACAACTCCAGAAAATTCAACTCTTGAATAAATATTAAAAATTCCCAGAAAAACCAGAAATAATATATAAGAATTATTGTGCAGAAAGGGATGCACAAAACAACAAAAGTAGCGCGGATCCGCCGCATCAGCCTACTGTAAGGCCGCGGATCCGCTCCCCCTTTAATGAATCAAGCCCTCGAATTTAAACAGTAATTCTTAGATTATTTTACTGAGTTTTCTGAATATTTTTAATCTGGAAAAATCCCAGTTTTTCAAAATCGTCCAGAGAGCAACTTTAGGGTTTTGGTTTTGATTCGATCGGAGTTCAAATTCCGTCAAGACTTCGCCTAAGGCTCTAGCTAGTCTCTGATACCACTGTAGGGTTCCTAGGAACTCTAGTGTGGTCTCACAAGGCATCGAACATGCCATTTTCAAAAATTCTAGGTGCCGAGAGACCCGACTACGGATCGTTTGCTAGAAAACTAGGAGAACAAGCTAACTAGTTAACACTTAACTACAAGATACGGAAATACAACCTTTGTAGATCCGGTGCTCCACCTCCATAGCTCTGCAACGAGGTCCTCTCCGCTGTCCAAATCAAATCCAGGCTCAAGCGTCGGCTTCGTCGGAGAATGGGCAAGCTAGGTCGTCGATGTCCATGCCGAAGATGATCTACGTCGAGGCATCGCTAGATCAAGCTCCACCTTCACCAAACCGTGAAAACTTGTGAAGGAAACACACTCTACCACTTGGCAAGAGGTAGAGGATGAAGAAATAGAAAGTGGGTAGACTTTAGAATTGGATTTCTCACTCAAATCATCAATCCACCATTGATGACCTCAAGCTTCTTCAAAGAAGAAGATGAAGAAGAAGAAGAAGAAAGTTATGATAAGAAAAATTAAAATAGAAAAGAAAAATCCATTCTTATCATAACTTTTACCATGGTCAAGTGTAGAGAGTTGACCATAGTTAAATAAATGGTTAGGGTTTAATAGATGAAGACAAAAGGGTTAGAATGGTCAAAGCTTCATGAAGCTTCACTTAGCTTCATGAAAGAAACCCTTTTGTTTTCTTTTTCTCATTTATCTTTTAAATCCAAATGAAAAGATAAATGAATGAATAAAAGAAAACCCTAATTATTTATTTAACTTAGGTTTACTTCATTACACAAACCCTAGCATTCTTGCATCATCAAACATGATACAAACAAGTGCACAAAATCATATCGCATATGTAATGCGCACAATCGAGCGAGAAAATCCATTTAAAGTGAACCGATACTAGTTAATGCAAAGTAATATATCAAATATATAATCATGCATTAAATCATTAAATCAACACTTGATTTAACGATCCGGTCATATCGCATATAACCGACTAGCATCATTAGTAACAACTTATCGAATCAACACTTGATCCGATAACCCGGCTATATCGCATATAACCGATCAATGTCACATCGCGAGAATCGAATACAGTATCACATACTGGTATTATTCTCGGTCCCGCACATATCTCATATGCGCTCCTATTTCGTTTCGCTTGAGCCAGGAAACCTCTGTGTAGGACTCTAAAGACTCGTCAATACGCCGGCAGCAGGTGATGATCATATCAAACACCCACAAGCCGCAAGCGGTCTGCTAAACGTAACGGCCACCCGGGTATTGAGCGATCTGAAGATCGACGAGCAAGCCCGCTCACACTCCAGTGAATCCAACCAGTAACACTACCGTACAGTCCGGTCTGATCGTCTGATATGTCGCATATCTCGCCTAGGGGTGGTAAACGTCAGACCCCAATAGCTCGATAAGTCGTGTCGATATGAGGTCTATAACAATTCGAGAAACTACTGGTAACACTTACCAGTAAATCTCAGCAACCCTGGCCATGGATTTCCTGTTATAGCCAATCGAACACAGCGCAACATTAACCCCCTATACCGGGAGAGACGAATCCCCTCCTATCGCTCATTGCCTCCATGTGATTCGGGACTGTACCCAAAAACCACCGTTTTGCACGCCCTCTTGGACGTGGTAAGATGGAAATCAAAGCACAGTGGGAGCCACACAAGACTCTATGACGATCTCGGGTCAACAGACTACTCTGTACCAGTGTCACCAGAGAACTGCCATCTGACGTGAGGTATAATACCATCTGGGAGTTCTCGGCGAGTCCGTCCAGTGTACCCAGTCTCTACTGAGCACCCGTATATCATCTCTGATGTCAAACACCAATGGATATGGGATCATCCATCGCCCATCTGCATGGGTCGAGAAGGTATACGCTAGTCTACTCTGGTATATCGATGCCCCGTCTCGATACACCCTCGACTAGGGACATTGAAGGATGTACTTATGGACTACCATGTCCCCACTAGTATGATCCGCATCATAGTCCAGGTAGTCAAGCACACATCCTAAGGGCTTTACCAACATGTAACAGAGAGACAATCAGTATACACGTTAAGGTAAAGTTCAACCAGATAGCATACTATCATGTCGAGCAAGAAAGTCCTCCCTATATATGTCCCAGCATCCACTACGATATACATCCTATGTACAGTAATGGCCTCTAGGGCATACATATAACTAACAACATGAATGCAATATAACACGTGATCTGAATATGCTGATGTGAGGAAATCAGTATTTTCATCTTAGGAAAATTTCTGTGAAATATCTGAGGAAATATCATATGAAATCAACAGAAATCCGTACCCAGCATCGGCACCTCAAATAAATATCTCAGTATCCTAAAGTATCTGTATCCAATATCCCGGCCCCAGCCGTCCGGCTGGTCCATCTCAAAATATCAATATCTTAACATCTCACGGCCACGGTCGGTATCCTTTGGATATCCGCCACGCCAATAATCACCGGTAGGTAGTTCGCCCCTGCCAGGCTCATCGTCTACTACTCGAACTTCTTGCTATGGGGTACCTTACCGGGCCCACCATGTACCCGAGACGGTTCATCCAACTCCTTGAAACGGGTCTCGAAAACCAACAGAAAACTCATGGTGGATGACACAAATATCATATCACGAGAAAACCGCAACTTGACACATTTAAAATGATATCAGTTTTATTAAATCCTTGCGGTTTCTCCAAAATCTCATAAATCTCAAATACTGAAATCCTCCAGAAGAAAGTACCATAAGTATGCATGTCAATGATGATGAATGCCTATGGTATCAACAGTGCGAACTGCAATATATAACATAAAGACTATGTACAATCGAATGAGGTATTGAGGTACATGCATGACTAGCAATTCTACATGTTCATCTTGCGGAATTTACTATATTAGTACATGTTTATATGTCTTATATGGTGAAATTATTCTAAATTCCGGTTTAAACAAGTTATCTAGTGTTTGCGGCATAGCAATTACCAAGGGCGTGTGTGTTCGCATGAATAGAGCTCGTGCAGCATAAAACCCTGGTAATGGTGCAAGTATCCTATGAGATGAAGTTGCACAATTATATAAAATGAATTAAACAAGCCAATTATTTCGTGTGTCGCATATTTCATTTAATGGTTTCAATGGTTTTTATATGATGAATTTAACACAATTATGGATATACAGGGCATGCAGTGTCGTAAAAATAAGTAACTAGGAACTACATGCAACAAGCTGGTATTACTAGAAATTCTAAATTATCGGGTGCCTCGCACCATCCAAACGATTCTCCCCGTAGATGTATACATCTACTCACCAGAAATCCCCAGCTAGCTCAATCCAATCACCGCTTTCCCCTTTCGTGCCGCGTCCGACGTCTCCGCGACCGATCCTGGAATTTGCACAACACAAAACATAAGATTACATATCATGAAACGACGCAAGTCACCATATGAAAAGATCAACGCTAACAAGTTAGGCACAACATGCACTTGGTGCGCGGAACACACACAAAAACCACTAAAACCTTAACTAAAATCGTCGATTTGGAGCGCCCAGCAAAACTAAAAACCCGATCAAACAAAATTCCGCATTCACATACTCTACAAGTCGTAGGAGATGCTAAAAATATCATCATGGTATCACAAACAATTGACCACTTAATTTTTATAAAAACCTAGTAAGCACTAAGAATTTCCAAATTCGTGCAAACATCGCGGATTTGCGATAAAATGCTCACATCATCGCACAAACATCCAAGTTAAACCATTAGAAAGCCACTACAATTAAATTAACCCATTTACCATGCTTCAAAACCCACTTTCCATACACAAACCCTTTCTTGATTTTTCATAATTAGCAATTCCAATCCAAACTATACATGAAAAACACTAAATTAACATCAATTAAAACCCACTTAAGCAAATTAACCTCTTAGATTAGGTTAGAAAAACAACTAGATAGCAAAATAAATTTAATTAATCTAATAATGGTGTATTGAAACCCTAGTTCAACTCAAGCCATTATCTTTAAAAACCTAGAATGGAATTAGCACTAAAATTTAACACTAAAACAATTTCATTCAAGGAATCAAACCATAAGTATTTAAATGGGTCAAAATTATACCTCAATTTTTCCAGAGATCTAGAATGTGATTTGCCTCCAAGGATGGCCTCCTAGCTCCAAGATTCATGAAAGAATGGCTAAGGAGAAATGATAGCATAAGGATTTGGTTTGAATTTTTGAATAAATTGTGGATTTTGATGGATTTTGTGATGAGTTGTGAACCAAAAAGAGATGGGGAAAATGGGGGATTTCTGCAGGGAGAGGCTCGGCCAGAGGAGGAGGATGGAGAGGGGTGTGTGTGGTTGTGGAATTTTATCCAAAGTCAAAGCCATCCATGCCTCAATATAACCCATACCTAAATTAATGTATTATATTCACTTCATAAAGTTTTAATTCAATTGAGTTGAAGGGAATAATTGGAGTGGGGATTTTTCCTGAGGTGGGCTCGGCCTGGGATGAGGGGTGAGGAAGTGTGAGTGTTTGTAAAAAAAAATTCTATGCAAAAAGACCCCCCACAAGTCCAAAATTGCAAGTTTTAGTTTAATTATTTAAAATTTTAATTTTCTTTGATTATAACTAATAAGAACTTGAAATAAAATGCTAAAAATTTATATTACAAACTAGATTTTAGTTGTCATGGTTTGAAAGCATGTAATTAGCCCATTCAAATTTGTATTTAACGCTAATTTAATGTATTTTTAACAGCTTAAAATAATATTAAAAATAGTAAATTAGGGAAAAAATTTTAAACGACCAGAAATTTATAAGTAACTCATTAGCTACTAAAACTAGCAATTAGGTATAAATAGGCCTATATCGAAAAATAATTATAATGACGATTTACGGAAAAAACCAAATATTTACCGATTTTCGGGAAAAATACCAAAACGACTTTTCAAGGCGTTACACTCTTACTGCTGAAACTTTCGCTGGATCCACAGAGATTCCTTCGCTTGATACAATATGTCCGAGGAAACAAACTAAATTTAACCAAAACTCGCATTTGTTGTACTTGGCATAGAGTTGATGTTGTCGTAGAGTTTCCAGGACAATTCGTAGGCGCTCGGCATGTTCTTTCCGGCTCTTAGAATACACCAGGAAGTCGTTGATGAATATGACAACGAAACTGTCTAGGTACTCCCGAAAATCTTGATTCATTAGGTTCATGAATATTGCTGGTGCGTTGGTCACTCCAAATGGCATCACAAGAAATTCGTAATGACCATAGCGAGTTCTGAATGCTGTTTTATGAATATCAGCTTCCTTGATCTTCACCTGATGATAACCCGAACGAAGATCTAATTTGGAGAAAACACAAGATCCACTTAGCTGATCAAACAGATCGTCAATGCGCGAGAGTGGATACTTGTTCTTTATTGTTACTTCGTTCAAGGCTCTATAATTGATGCACATTCTGTATGAACCTTCCTTCTTCTTCGTGAGTAAAACTGGAGATCCCCAACCTGAAGTGCTGGGACGAATCCATCCTTTCGCCAATAATTTGTCCAACTGAGTTTGGACCTCCTTTAAACCTTCTGGACTTATTCGATACGGTGCTTTGATTACTGGTTGTGCTCCTGGTACTAAATCAATGCTGAATTCAAGAGCTCGATCGGGAGGCAAACTTGATATATCATCAGGAAAAACATCGTCGAACTCTCGAACCACTTTTGGCTTTGATCCTTCCTCTGCTTGAATTTCTGCTATTACTGCCTTCTTTGGTTTTGCCTTGTAAGTACTTGGCTCCAAGGTACGGTCTCCGCTTTTGAAATCGAAAACCGGATGCTCTGGAATCTCGAATACTACCCTCCTTTGACGACAGTCAATAGTAGCATAAAATGTTTCGAGACAATCCATACCTAGAACCACATCGAAGTTCGGTATGTCCAGTACCTTGAAGTCGGCATAGAATTCTCTGCTTCAGATGACTACTGGACACAAGTTGTATCCCATTGTTGCATTTAGAACACCATTTCCTGAACTGACATTCTAGCCGGATACAAGCGGTGTGACTGGGATCGCATGAGTTCGGACGAACCGTTGCGACATAAAGCAATGAGATGCTCCAGTATCGAAGAGTGCTAGTGCAGGAAGTGAGGCTACTAAGATTGTACCTAAGGTATGTGTGGGATATGTTTTAGGTATAGGGAAAAGTATGTAGGTAGGTATTAAGACTGAAAGAAAAGCTTGAGAAGAAAGGGTTACTAGTGATAACTTGGCCAGTGGCCTCAGCTTCTTCCACGGTCATCATGAAAGCCTATCGCCGTGGTACATTCCTCCTGGCCGGAGGAGCATTCCTCAGAACATTCCGTTGAGCTTGATGGAACTGACGAGGAGGAGGTGCAGTCGGTGGTCCTCTAGGTGGTGGAGCAGGAAGAGCGAGTCTTGGAGCAGGTGCCTGAAAGGATGAGCGCTGCTGGCAAGTGATTGCTGGCCTTGATGCAGCAATTGGGTTGTGTCTTCGGGGATAAGACCCAATATCATGAGTAGCTGAGCAGCAGATTAAGCAAAGACGGTTGGCTCGCCGGCAGTCTTTCGCCAAATGTCCATCTCTCCTGCAGTAGGTACAAAAGGCTGGGCTCGGCCGGTTGATTGGTACTCACGGTCTCCTTGGCACAAATAGTGGAATTTAAGAGCCTCCTCCTGCCATCTGGGTGGCAGAGCGCTTCATTCCAGTAGATTGAGATCTGCCCCTCATCTTTACCGCTGCCTCATAACGGCGGGAAGCTTTCAGAGCCGATTCATGAGTCGGAAAATCTCCTGTGGCTAATGCAGCCTGGATCTCCAAATCTAACCGTTGTTGAAATTGACGGGCTCTGATCTCATCCGTCGGTATCAGGTGTGCCGCAAATCTGTTAAAGTATTGTGTTAGATGTGTAGTATGTGATAAATTGAAAAAACAAATTATTTAGACAAATCTTATCGACTGAGCACGGTGAACTCAGCGTCATATTCATCTACCGATTTGGTCCACATCGAACCCTATTGTAAGTGGATAAACTGCTGTTCCATGTCGAACCTGGCATTCTCAGGGAAGTACTTTGCGTCAACATGTCACAGAAAGTCTTCCATTCGATGGGTTGATCAAGACGGCTTTCTTCCGCCTTCCACCAAACCCGTGCATTGTCCGTGAGCTGCAGCTTCGCAACTCGGACCCAAGTTATCTCTGGCACTTGTGCCGCTGCCAGATCATCTTCAATGCTTTGAGCCCATTCCTCAGCTTCTAGAGGGCTCTCTTTTCCTGAGAATTGCTTGGGGCGCAAGGCCCTGAATTGCTTCACCCCAGGAGCTTCTGCCTCGGGACGGTTCATTAGAATAGCAGTCTGTTGCTGCTGTCCTTCTAGGAGGCTACGGATTGCCTCAAGTAGAACCGTCTGCTCGTTGATTGGACCAGCTACGGCAGGTGTAATCGGTAGGGGTGGTGGAGTGTTGTTGAAGTTGGTGCTGGTGTTGTTTGTGGAATCCATAACCTTGAAAGAAAAATTTGGGTTAGGACAGATTCAAAGTAAATGAAATGATGAGATTCAAGAAATATGAATCGTAAAGAATGTTTTTAGTTGCTGGTTCTTGTGTTATATTGCTTAGGTTGTCCATGCAGAACTGACCTGTATGTCCACACATATCGGACCTGTATGAGCCACCAACAAAACCTGTCACGCCCCGCTTCCCAGTATACGGGCAGAGGACACGATGAGGCCGCTATGTATTTACTCTGAAGTAAACACGCTAAGCATATCTAAGCAATATAAAATGTAATGTACACAAGAAACA
This sequence comes from Agapanthus africanus, assembly GCA_030015575.1. Lineage (NCBI taxonomy): Eukaryota > Viridiplantae > Streptophyta > Magnoliopsida > Asparagales > Amaryllidaceae > Agapanthus > Agapanthus africanus. The sequence goes on along the minus strand of JASDDO010000018.1, from coordinate 57,251,528 downwards.
AAGATAATAGATATAAATGAACAACAACTTTATTTATTAAACATTCTTTTTACAATAAAACTGTAAGGAAAATACATGGAATGAAAGCAATGCCTAAACAGTGGCATAACAGAAATGAAAATACTGAAATGAAATGTACAAGTAATTAGAGCTCCGGGTCGAAGGCTAGCTGATCCAAGTCCTCACTGGTGGGCTCGATCTCCTGAAGGTCCGAATCACCTGACGACATTCCAAAGAAAAGAAAGAGAATGTCGTCAGCGAACAAATCGCTCGGTAAGTCCTATAAATAGACAAGAAAGGAATAGACAGAATAGAGAGTATATTGTTATAACATTGTATTTAATGTTAATGTTGTTGTTTGTAGCTTGGTACAGAAGAATGCCAGTGTATACGAGAGGAGTCCCACTATTCCGGAGACTTAAGGTATATGGAGCACAAGGAACCGTTCAGCCACGGTACAACGGCAATGGATATTCAGGTTAGGTGTATTATGGTTACAGTCTCGTGCCACTTCTAACACCTTCCGTGCCAGTCTACCCCTTATAAACCCCGCGATGTCTTGATTGTATTGATGCATTATTTGTATTGTATATTGAATGTATATGGATGACTTACCAAAACTATGATATCAGTAATGGAACGGATATAATGGATGAACATGTAGATGGAATATATCCATGGTTCGGGTCAGTCAATATAGATTGATTAGATTGAACAAATTGAATATATAGTTTCATGGATTCATGTTGAATTGTAGTTTGATACTTGAATCATATTCAAGTCAGATTGATTATATTGAGACTCGGTCTGAGTCAGATAATCAGAAAAGAAATTGAAGTCCTGAATTATATTTTGGTGCTATCGGTAACTGCTGCACATGGACGGTAGGATTTGTGTCTTTTTCAAAGACAATTACCGTGTTGATAACACCGTTTGTTAAGTTGTCTACCTTAAATAGGCAAGCACCCATATCTCCGGCTCCCTGAGGCTCAAGAGACTAGTCCCGTTTAAACCTATGTTTACTAGGGTCCTTGTTGTAATTTAATATAACTTGAGGGGTTTTATGTAAAATAGTATTGTTATACTTTCGAAATATACCTCAAGTATTTAATTATCGTTTTTAGAGTTTTCATAGATGTTTCTTTTATTCAATGTGAATTTTCTAGTGAATATGACCTAGTTTTTAAAGTATAAGGTATTTATTTGAAATATTGGAATTGTATGGTATTTTCTTGTAAATGGAATGTTTTTCTTGAATTTTGGAAATGTGGAATATTAAAAATATTAAAAATAGGTATTTTGATATTAATTACATATATATTTATTTATTAAAAATATAAGTTTTATTTATGATATAAATCATATTTTCTAAAGGAAATTGTATTAAAATCTTTCGAGATCGTATGCTCCTTGCGGAGGTCTGCATCTCACTCTACTAGGCCCGAGAATGTGCGATAATCCGCTCCATACCGAACGGGTTTCCAGAAATGGGTTGTAGAGGCGCAATTGCAAAGTTTTGTTAAAATACACTTGTAAAAAAATGTTTTATAAGTTGAAGGTAGTTATATGTAAAGTCGTATTTTTCCAAAATCTATGTTCCCAAATTCCATCGTGCTATGTTAGATATGTGTGTTGTAAGGACGTAGCTCATTACCTCATGAGTTTTCTAAGGTAATACGGTTTAAAAAGTTCAAGCATGTCGAAATGAAACATAAGGGTATTTTAATGTAAAAGTGGAATAAAACTTGCTACGGTTATTATTTTGATGCCAAACTTGTTCTATCAACTTCGCTAATATTTAATGGTCATGACATAAGAGTTTGGTATTATTGTGTTTAAGTAAAATAGAACTTTTTAAGGAAAAACCGAATCGGAAGTCAGATTAACTCCGCTTCCGTCGGGTTTTAGTTTTGAATGTTTTTAGAATAAAGAAAAGAAAGAGAAGTAGGGACTTACTGGATGATTAGCTAGAGGAGAGAAAGAGGAAGAGGTGGGAGTTTCCGTGCGTCGTTTCATCGTCGGAAACTCCTTCAGTTTTCGTCGGAGCTTCGCCCTTTTGCTAACCCCACTTGCACACAAAAGACTTGGGAATTTTCTTGAGAGTTTGGGCAGGGATTTGGGAGTGAGGAGGGGTGATTTGAGGGTGGTATTTATAGGAAAAATTAGGGTTTTAGGGTAGTGAAAGGGTATGTTAAAAATTTGGATTAAAATGGATTAAATGTGTGTTTTAATGTGCTCTGTAAATGTGCAGGAAAACAAATAATACAGGAGTTATGGGGGGAGTCCAAGAGTCGCCAGAGTTAAAGAAAATTTGGGTTTGCTCCGAGTCAGATTGGCGGCACCGGCCCGAGTCGTCATCTCGCCGGCCCGAGTCGCGAGTTGGGGGCTCGTTTTGGGGATACGTGTTGGGGTCGGTTGCTCTACTGCAATGCGCACTTGTTTGTTTAATATGTGACTCTTCAGTTTACGTGCTGTGCTCGTGTAGACTCTTGGGCTTCTAAAAGATTAAAAGAATTTTAAATAAAAATATTGTGGCTGATGGGATTTGAATTCTGGTGCTTTGGTTCAGCAGTGCAGGGTCTTACCAGTGAGCTACAAGCTCTTTCTTGCTGTTCAAAAGTAAATCAAATTCTTATATTACTCACAGGAATTGTAAAGACTCCAAGTATATATTAACTTTTAATCAAATTTATGTACACAAGAATTGGAGTTGTTACAGCTTTAGAATGATCTTGAGCATATAATATCTTAAATATCTCGTTGTCTTTCTGTAGTTGCGTGGATTTCAGAATTGTTCCTAAATTTGACATATAATTAGGCAGGTTAATTTGTTGCTTTTGATTTGATTTAATTTCTCCAACTGATTTGTTGTTGTAATGATTGATTCACCTCTATTTGTTGCAACCTTGCTAATTTACAATCATATTCTCAAATTTTTTTCAAATATACAAATTATTCATTCGATTTTCTGAATAACTCCATTAAGTCTCCAATGTACGCACGTAATCCTCATTTTAGCACAATTATCCGTCTTTTTGAATCCAAATCATTTTATCAGTAATAATTCATAAAAATACCCGGAACAACATAATATATGACAATAAAATGATAAATGGGTTAGAAAAACGTGTAATAAATTATACCAATCAGGTTCTACTAAATTTTCAGTAACTATGTATGGTTCTGGAATCACTTTTATTTCTACCATACTCCCACTAATTTCTTTAGAAAAATGATCCTTTTATAAAAAGGTGACGAGTCAAGAACAATAGCACTTTTGATCTTGCAAATGGTAGAAGTTAAACCCTTGCTGAAAGCTTAGAATAACTCACAAACTGCCATTACCGAAACGTGCCTTGAGTAGTCCGAATTCTTCTTTTAAACAGGAATCAGATAACTTCATATCTTAACATTCTCAAGATATGCTACCATTCTATGTCCATATAGAATCTAAGGAACTAATTTAGATGGAACCAAATTCAAATGTAATGCAGCCGTTTCCAGTGCATATCTCAAATGGAAGAAGGTCATACAGCATTACTCATCAAGGAGCACACCCTCGGATGAGCAACCTGTGAGAGAAGCAAGTTCTCAATATTACTACGTTGGAATACATAGAATCGGTATCTACTTCTACAATCAACTCGAAAAATCCTGATACTTGAAACGTATGATTCTCTACTTTATTCTTATACCTATAAACTTCTCAAAAATTTTGGACCTTGCATTTCAACGAATGCGTGTCTAAAACCAAAGAATTCATAGGTAAATTGAATGAAGTAAGATTACTAACCCCTTGTCCTAAAGGATGCTAGGAAACATACATTACCATGTATAAGTCCTAAGAGTATACTAACTCAAACTCCATGTGTCGTAAATTGAAAAACAGTATTTTGGTTAAAAAAGTCTATACCGTTATTCAATTCACCTTATCTTATTCTCAACTGAAAATGGTAAATGTTTAGAACACAATTTTCAAAATTTATATCTCACTTTATAAAACATAGATACAAATATATCATTTTAAAAATTGGTGCATAACGGTTATTCAAAACCTGTCACGACCCGAAAGTACGGAACGTAACTGGCACTTAGATTACGAGACGTCTAAAGGCGTACCGTAACCTAAGTCAGCCAAAGCCCAGAAAATCTAAACCAAAATCAAAAGCGAATGAAGGAAAACCTTTCATGAAAGCAATTTTTTAAAGTCAATTAAGTTGCATAGAATCCCTTTTTAAAAACATCAAAAATTTCCGAAAATTTCGGCAGAGTCTCCACTGTATTTTCTATCCCCCAAAATGGGTACAACAAGATAATAAACCTGTAATCATAAAATGGCATCCCCAAGTGGGAGCTAGCTCTTCGTCCAAGGCGGATCACAACCACATGCAATATAATAGCAATATCAAGAAAAGAGCATAAAAGAAACGCAAAATATCAGAAAACACAACACCGGCTCAAGTGAGCTCGACCCAAAAGAAACCACAAATATACAAATCTCTCAGTCTCACCACTAGGTCACATATACAATATAAAGTGGTAGATGGAGAATACTAGATACAATGATAAAGCAAAAAGAAATAAAGTGTGCTCGCAACCCACCTACGGGCGATGTCGCGAGTCTGAGCAAAAGGAGCTGATGATAAGATAGCCCGCCGCTACAAGGGTGATGGGTCCGACCTGCAAGATACTGTGGCACAACGGGGGTGAGTTGCCAGCTCGTGAGTAGCATATAACATCTAGTAAGGCAATCGTAAGAATGCACGCAATGCACCACAACATGTATGTCCATATGTGATATAATAGCTCTAGTATGCATGCACATGTATGCAATGTCATTACTAAATCTTTAAGTGTTTTAAATGCTAGGGATACTGCATTCTTAACTTTAGAAAATGAATATCTGTATAATAGCTAAGTACCATTAAGAAATCATCTGAAAACCCGTGTCAAGCACCGACACCAAATATGAAATCATATATGTCTCAATATCTCACTGTATCAATGTCTCAAATATCGGGCTCCGTCTGTCCGGATCGGCCCATGTCATCAAATCTCACGACAACGGTCGGTATCCTCCGGATATCCGCCGCGCCAGACATCACCGGTAGGTAGTCTTCCCCTGCCAGGCTCATCGTCTACAACTCGATCTTCTTGCCCTGGGGTACCATACCGGGCCCACCATGTACCCGAGACGGTTCATCCACTCCTCGAATCGGGTCTCGAAATCCCACAGAAAACATGAAAACTCATGGTGGACGACACATACATCACGAGAAAACCGCAACTTTGTTTATAAAAAAATGATAAATACAAGCTTTTGTTAAATTCTTGCGGTTTTCCCCAAAATCCAGAAATCACAGAAAAACTGAAATCCTCAAGAAAATCATAGTGTTCACATGTCATATATGATAAATGTCTATGATATCAATGTATAAGATGTGAATTTTGGCTAGAAATCTATGTAAATGTGATGATAATGCGAGGTATATGCATGCTACGCAATTGCATATATCATGTATGAATGCAAATGGCGATATTAAGTTAAACCGGTTCTATAGTGCACGTGGCATGGCAATTACCAAAGGCGTGTGTGTCACATGAATAGTGCGCGTGCAACAGATGCCAATGGTAATGGTGTTCGTGTCCTACGAAATGATATCGCATAAGTATAGACGAATGTCCATGCAATCTAATATACGGTTAGCTATAAGGGTATGCAATGTACATAAATGGATAAGCTAGCTAACAATATAAATCTTGCATAAAGTAGGGTAATCCTAACTAGGGGGGCGCATCGCGCCATCCAGACGATTCCCCCATAGATGAATACATCTACTCACCTGAAATCCCCGCTAATCCGATCCGACCACCGCCTTGCCTTTACGCGCCGTGTCCGATGTTTCCCCGACCGATCCTATGTTTGCACAACACCAAACATAAGATTACATATCCTAAAACGATGTAAGTGACAATATACAAATATCGACGCTCTCGAATTAAACGTGGCGTGCACTCGGTGCGCGGGAAAACGCACGAAAATCGCTAATCTTTAACTAGAATCGTGATTTCGGGGAAATCGACAAAACTAAAACCCGGCTAGACAAAACCCTGCATTCACGCACTCTAATAGTCCTATACGAAGCTAATTATATCGCTAAAATAATGCAATTTGATCGCATTCTATTTTTTATAAAAATCTAGTAAGCAATTTGCTTACCGATTCGATACAAACATCGCAATTTTGTCGATTTAGCGAGCATAACACTACACAATTAACCACTCCAATCAATTAGATAACCAAACCCTAACTTAAATCCAACCACCATGCTACAAACCCTAATTTAAAATCAAATCCTTCTCTTGATTTTCCTAAACAAACATTTACTACTAAACTAATACTTCAAATTTCAATTCTAGCATATTTAAACTACAAGTTAACAAAAAGATTAGAATCTTCACCTCACAAGCTTGAACCCTAGCTTGCACAGACCACCAAAGAAGTCTCCTTTCTTCAAGTTTTGAACTAATATGGCTTGAGGAGAGAGTGGATTAGGGTTTTGCTTTGAATTGAGATGGAAATTTGTGAATTTTCTATGAATTCTAACATGAAAAATGAAGCAAAATGAAGTGAGAAGATGAGGGAATTTCTGTAGGGAGGTTCGGCCAGCAACTTGAGGAGGGGGTGTGGGATTTTTTTGAGAAGTTTCTAGGTCAAAAAGATCCCTCAAATCTCATTTAATGCATTTCACATCAACTTTTTACAAAAAAACCCCTTTTTACTTCATTTTTTCACAATTTTCCAACTATAAAACTAAAATTCTATCAAGTCATGATACAATTTATTAGCACCCTATTTTAGCTTATAAAGATTCCTAATTATGAAATTTACCTAGATAAATTTGTATTTATCACTAATTTAATGTATTTTAAAAAGCTTAAAATAATAAAAAAAATAATTAATTACGAAAAAAATTTATTTAACTAGAAAATTATAAGTGACATTTTAGTGACAAAATTATAGTAATATCTTATCTAAATTTTGTATAATTAGGTCTACAATGAAAAATACCTATTTTGACTTTTTACGGAAAAAGCCGAAAAATTTGCTGATTACCGAAAAACTGCCTAAACGATTTTCGAAGGGTTACAATCTTCCCCCCTTAAAGAAATTCGGTCCCCGAATTTAGAATATAACTACGCGTACCTTCAAAAAGATGGGGATATCTCTTCCTCATCTCGACCTCGGTCTCCCAGGTGACCTCCTCGCTGTTCGGGCCACGCCAAAGGACCTAGACGGACGGTATAACCTTCGACCTCAATTTCTTCACCTGCCGATCCAGAATGACCACCGGCTGCTCGGTGAATGAAAGATCACGCTCTAGCTGAATCGTCTGGTGCTGAATCGCCTGAGAAGGATCATGAAGGTACTTGCGGAGCATCGAGACATGGAACACGGGGTGAACATCGGGGAAGCTGGGCGGAAGAGCTAACCGATAAGCGACCGGACCAACACGCTCTAGGATCTCGACAGGACCAACATATCTAGGACTCAGCTTCCCTTTCCGCCCAAATCTCATCACACCTTTCATCGGAGAGACCTTCAGGAAAACATGATCGCCAACAGCGAACTCGAGTCGGTGACGACGCTTGTCAGCATATGATTTCTGCCTGCTCTGTGCCGCTCTCATCCTGTCTCGAATCAGCTGTATCTTCTCAGTCGTCTCCTGAACAATCTGCGGCCCTAAAATACTGCTCTCCCTAAGCTCTGTCCAACATACAGGCAATCGACATCTCCTCCCATATAAAGCCTCGAAAGGTGCCATCTGAATCGTCTCCTGGAAGCTATTATTGTAGGAAAACTCGATCAAAGGCAAATGACGATCCCAGCTACCACCGAAATCTAAAACACAAGCTCTGAGCATGTCCTCAAGAGTCTGAATAGTACGCTCCGACTGACCGTCAGTCTGCGGATGAAAGGCTGTGCTAAAACTCAATCGGGTGCCCAAAGCTTCCTGTAGTTTCTGCCACAATCGGCTGGTAAACTGGGTGCCACGGTCGAACACGATGCAAGTCGGAACACCATGCAGTCGCACTATCTTATCAATATAAACCTGGGCGTACTGAGAAAATCCAAAAGTGGTCTTCACTGGAAGAAAGTGAGCCGCTTTCGTCAGTCGATCCACAATCACCTATATAGAGTCGTACCCTCGACTAGTCCTGGGTAGACCGACAATGAAGTCCATGGAGACCTGCTCCCACTTCCACTCAGGGATGGGCAAAGGCTGTAACTCGCCGGCTGGCCTCTGGTGCTCGGCCTTGACTTGCTGACAAGTCAGGCATCTGGACACAAAGTCTGTAACATCCTTCTTCATCCCGTCCCACCAGTAAACCTCTCTCAAATCACGGTACATTTTGGTGGAACCTGGATGCACACTGTATACTGATCTATGTGCCTCCTCGAGAATATCACGCCTCAGTCCCTCTAAATCCGGCACACACAGTCGAGTCCCAAATTGAAGTATCCCCTGATCATCAATCACGAACTCGGAAACTCTGCCCTGCTGAATCTGCTCAATAATCTCTAAAATGCGGGCATCGCCGGACTGTGCCTCGTGGATACGGTCAAGTAACTGTGGGCGTGCTCTGAAATGGGCCAGCTGTCCCCCTGTAGGAGTAAACTCGAACTGCACTCTGCTTTCACATAACACCTGCCAATCCGCCGTCGACTGCATCTGCACTGCGCTCAAACAAGATAAGCTACCTCCGGGCCTCCTACTCAAAGCATCTGCCACCACATTCGCCTTGCCCGGATGGTATAGAATCTCGTAGTCATAATCCTTCACCAACTCCATCCAACGGCGCTGTCTCAGGTTCAGATCTCGCTGCTTGAAGATATACTTCAAACTCTTGTGGTCAGTGAATATCTGGCACGACTCACCGTATAGGTAATGTCTCCAGATCTTAAGTGCAAATACCACTGCAGCCATCTCTAAATCGTGGGTGGGGTAGTTCTGTTCGTGTTTCCTCAGCTGCCGAGAAGCATACGTGATAACTCTGTCGTGCTGCATCAATACACATCCCAGCCCCACTCGAGAAGCATCACAATATACCACGAACCCACCTGATCCTGAAGGCAATGCTAACACTGGTGCAGTAGTCAGACGAGTTTTCAACTGCTGGAAACTATCCTCACATGCCTGGGTCCAATCAAAAGGAACCCCCCTTCCGAGTCAACCCGGTCAACGGTGCAGCAATGCGGGAGAAATCCTGGACAAAACGTCGATAATAGCCAGCCAGACCTAGAAAGCTGTGAACCTCTGTAACTGATACCGGTCTAGGCCAACGCTGAACTGCCTCGATCTTCTTCGGGTCCACACAAATACCATCTCTCGTCACCACATGACCCAAGAAGTCGACACTGTCTAACCAGAATGTGCACTTGGAGAATTTGGCGAACAGCTGATGCTCCCTCAAAGTCTGCAATGTGATACGTAAGTGCTGCTCGTGCTCCTCCCGGCTCCGAGAATAAACCAAGATGTCGTCAATGAACACAATAATGAACTGATCGAGATACGGCCTGAATACACGGTTCATCAAATCCATAAATGCTGCCGGGGCATTGGTGAGCTCGAACGACATCACCAAGAACTCATAATGACCATATCGAGTACGGAAAGCGGTCTTCGGAATATCCTCCTTCCGAACCCGCAACTGGTGATAACCTGACCGTAAATCAACCTTCGAGAAAAACCCTGCACCCTGGAGCTGATCAAATAAGTTATCAATGCGGGGTAGGGGATACCTGTTCCGCACAGTAACCCGGTTCAGCTGACGATAATCAATGCATAAGCGCATACTTCCGTCCTTCTTCTTAACAAACAAGACGGGAGCACCCCAAGGTGACACACTCGGTCGGATAAGCCCTTTGTCCAGCAAGTCCTGTAACTGATCCTTTAGATCTCTCAGCTCCGCCGGGGCCATCCGATAAGGCGGTATAGAGATAGGCCCCGTGCCGGGGATCAAGTCAATACAGAACTCAATCTCGCGCTCTGGTGGCAGACCAGGCAGCTCGTCAGGGAATACATCAGGAAACTCTCTCACAACAGGGACCTGGTCCAACGGAACCTCTGTGGAGCTAGTATCACAAATATAGGCTAAGAATCCCTGACACCCTTTTCTTAAGAGCTGACCAGCGCGAAGAGAAGAAATCAAGCTGGGAAGGGTAGCGCTACGATCTCCCTGAATAACAAGAACCGGCTCACCAGGAAAACTGAATTTGACTGCTTTCTCACGGCAGTCCACGGATGCATAACAGGTGGCTAGCCAGTCCATACCAAGAAGAACGTCAAAGTCTAGCATATCGAGGAGAATCAAATCAACTGAAGAATCTCTCTCCCCGATACGAACGGAACACGATCGGTACACAAAACGGGCAACAAAAGACTCGCCTACCGGGGTAATAACGACAAGCGGCTGATCTAACGGAGAAGACTCTCGGCCCAACCTCGGTGCAAAATACGTGGATACATAGGAATGTGTGGAGCCTGGATCAAATAATACCCGTGCATCAAAAGAACATACTGGCAGAGTACCTGTCACGACGGCATTGGATGCCTGTGCATCCTGAGGAGTCAACGCGAACACTCGGGCCTGTCCACCACTAATAGCTGGCTGTCCTCTGCCTCTACCTCGGCCTCTGCCTCTGTCGCCTCGTCCTCTCTGAACCAGACCGCCACGCCCACGGCCTCTAGAAGCATCTGGCTGGCATGAAGCATCATCAGGAGTAGGAAGTAAAGCTCTCTGAGAAGGTGGTGAGGGTGGTAAAGTCACATGCGGGACTGTCGCCGTGCCCGGACGTCCCATGGTACAGTCTCTGACACGGTGGTACTGACTCCCGCACCGAAAACATCCTGGAGACGACTGCTGGGTCTGTGGATATGAACCAAATAACTGACCTCGTCTCAATCCTCTGCCTCCACCATCTCCCGGAAATAATCTATCGCGGTGTCTGCCCATCTGCCGCTGAGCTGGCGTATCAGTACGGATCCTCTTCGGCCCAGAAACGACCGGAGTCTCAGAAATACGCTCCTCCAAAAGTAAGGCTGCATCCATCGCGGCTGCGTATGTATCAAAGTGCTGGGTGCCGATGGCAAGGAATAGCTGTATATCAAGCCCTCGTACAAACCTCTTTATTCTCTTCTCTTCTGTGTCGACTAGGTACGGAGCATATCGAGACAACTGGGTAAACTGTATATCATACTCCGACACTGTCATCCCAGGAGTCTTGCGCAAAGACTCAAAACTACGGGCTCGAGCATCTCGGACACTCTCCGGAAGAAAACGGGCAAGAAATGCAGATGTAAACTCATCCCAGGTCATAGAAGGCAGACCTGCAGCTCGGCCTCTCTCTACTGAATCGTACCATGTCTGGGCAAGACCCTCCAGACAAAAACTCGCAAACTCCACCAATCTATCATCAGAACACCTCAACGAACGGCAAATCCGAGCCATCCTATCAAGAAATGCCTGTGGGTCCTCTGTCGCATCTGTACCGGTAAAAGCTGGAGGTCTCAATCTCATGAACTCCTGTAGTGAAACAGGGATAGTCTCCGTAGTAGCAGCAGGAGTGACCATCTGTGCAGCAGGTACGATCGTGGTCTGTGCGGTGGAAGGAACGTCCTCGGATCTCTGTGCCCGACTGGACTCAACTAAAGATCCCATCATCTGCCGCAACTCTTGCATGCCGGCCTCTAATCTGGCAATACGGTCTGGATAAGGCGGATCAGTATGACCCTGAGGGACAGGCGTATCATCCTGCTCGATCCTCGCCTCAGACGGGCCCGCCCGAATCTCATCCCTAGCGGCAGCCCGCTGAGCTCTCGTAGTCTTTGGCGGCATCGAAGCTGGAATAAGAAACAGGACTGATAAGGACATTGCAATTGAATCAAGGAATGCAAGGAATCGAGAAACGAAATACAAGCAATTATGTCCTAAGGTCACTTAGGCGGAGTACCGTATCGTAAGTATGCCGCGGATCATACCCACGCTACGCCACTCTACTTAAGTCACCTACTCCATCTACCAAGGTCGTCCTACACTCAGAAAGGTAAAACCTACGCTCTGATACCAACTTTGTCACGACCCGAAAGTACGGAACGTAACTGGCACTTAGATTACGAGACGTCTAAAGGCGTACCGTAACCTAAGTCAGCCAAAGCCCAGAAAATCTAAACCAAAATCAAAAGCGAATGAAGGAAAACCTTTCATGAAAGCAATTTTTTTAAGTCAATTAAGTTGCATAGAATCCCTTTTTAAAAACATCAAAAATTTCCGAAAATTTCGGCAGAGTCTCCCCTGTATTTTCTATCCCCCAAAATGGGTACAACAAGATAATAAACCTGTAATCATAAAATGGCATCCCCAAGTGGGAGCTAGCTCTTCGCCCAAGGCGGATCACAACCACATGCAATATAATAGCAATATCAAGAAAAGAGCATAAAAGAAACGCAAAATATCAGAAAACACAACGCCGGCTCAAGTGAGCTCGACCCAAAAGAAACCACAAATATACAAATCTCTCAGTCTCACCACTAGGTCACATATACAATATAAAGTGGTAGATGGAGAATACTAGATACAATGATAAAGCAAAAAGAAATAAAGTGTGCTCGCAACCCACCTACGGGCGATGTCGCGAGTCTGAGCAAAAGTAGCTGATGATAAGATAGCCCGCCGCTACAAGGGTGACGGGTCCGACCTGCAAGACACTGTGGCACAACGGGGGTGAGTTGCCAGCTCGTGAGTAGCATATAACATCTAGTAAGGCAATCGGAAGAACGCACGCAATGCACCACAACATGTATGTCCATATATGATATAATAGCTCTAGTATGCATGCACATGTATGCAATGTCATTAATAAATCTTTAAGTGTTTTAAATGCTAGGGATACTGCATTCTTAACTTTAGAAAATGAATATCTGTATAATAGCTAAGTACCATCAAGAAATCATCTGAAAACCCGTGTCAAGCACCGACACCAAATATGAAATCATATATGTCTCAATATCTCACTGTATCAATGTCTCAAATATCGGGCTCCGTCAGTCCGGATCGGCCCATGTCATCAAATCTCACGACAACGGTCGGTATCCTCCGGATATCCGCCGCGCCAGACATCACCGGTAGGTAGTCTTCCTCTGCCAGGCTCATCGTCTACAACTCGATCTTCTTGCCCCGGGATACCATACCGGGCCCACCATGTACCCGAGACGGTTCATCCACTCCTCGAATCGGGTCTCGAAATCCCACAGAAAACATGAAAACTCATGGTGGACGACACATACATCATGAGAAAACCGCAACTTTGTTTTTAAAAAAATGATAAATACAAGCTTTTGTTAAATTCTTGCGGTTTTCCCCAAAATCCAGAAATCACAGAAAAACTGAAATCCTCAAGAAAATCATAGTGTTCACATGTCATATATGATAAATGTCTATGATATCAATGTATAAGATGTGAATTTTGGCTAGAAATCTATGTAAATGTGATGATAATGCGAGGTATATGCATGCTACGCAATTGCATATATCATGTATGAATGCAAATGGCGATATTAAGTTAAACCGGTTCTATAGTGCACGTGGCATGGCAATTACCAAAGGCGTGTGTGTCACATGAATAGTGCGCGTGCAACAGATGCCAATGGTAATGGTGTTCGTGTCCTACGAAGTGATATCGCATAAGTATAGACGAATGTCCATGCAATCTAATATACGGTTAGCTATAAGGGTATGCAATGTACATAAATGGATAAGCTAGCTAACAATATAAATCTTGCATAAAGTAGGGTAATCCTAACTAGGGGGGCGCATCGCGCCATCCAGACGATTCCCCCATAGAATAATACATCTACTCACCTGAAATCCCCGCTAATCCGATCCGACCACCGCCTTGCCTTTACGCGCCGTGTCCGATGTTTCCCCGATCGATCCTATATTTGCACAACACCAAGCATAAGATTACATATCCTAAAACGATGCAAGTGACAATATACAAATATCGACGCTCTCGAATTAAACGTGGCGTGCACTCGGTGCGCGGGAAAACGCACGAAAATCGCTAATCCTTAACTAGAATCGTGATTTCGGGGAAATCGACAAAACTAAAACCCGGCTAGACAAAACCCAAACCCGGATAGACAAAACCCTGCATTCACGCACTCTAATAGTCCTATACGAAGCTAATTATATCGCTAAAATAACGCAATTTGATCGCATTCTATTTTTTATAAAAATCTAGTAAGCAATTTGCTTACCGATTCGATACAAACATCGCAATTTTGTCGATTTAGCGAGCATAACACTACATAATTAACCACTCCAATCAATTAGATAACCAAACCCTAACTTAAATCCAACCACCATGCTACAAACCCTAATTTAAAATCAAATCCTTCTCTTGATTTTCCTAAACAAACATTTACTACTAAACTAATACTTCAAATTTCAATTCTAGCATATTTAAACTACAAGTTAACAAAAAGATTAGAATCTTCACCTCACAAGCTTGAACCCTAGCTTGCACAGACCACCAAAGAAGTCTCCTTTCTTCAAGTTTTGAACTAATATGGCTTGAGGAGAGAGTGGATTAGGGTTTTGCTTTGAATTGAGATGGAAATTTGTGAATTTTCTTTGAATTCTAACATGAAAAATGAAGCAAAATGAAGTGAGAAGATGAGGGAATTTCTGCAGGGAGGTTCGGCCAGCAGCTTGAGGAGGGGGTGTGGGATTTTTTTGAGAAGTTTCTAGGTCAAAAAGATCCCTCAAATCTCATTTAATGCATTTCACATCAACTTTTTACAAAAAAACCCCTTTTTACTTCATTTTTTCACAATTTTCCAACCATAAATCTAAAATTCTATCAAGTCATGATACAATTTATTAGCACCCTATTTTAGCTTATAAAGATTCCTAATTATGAAATTTACCTAGATAAATTTGTATTTATCACTAATTTAATGTATTTTAAAAAGCTTAAAATAAAAAAAATAAAATTAATTACGAAAAAATTTTTATTTAACTAAAAAATTATAAGTGACATTTTAGTGACAAAATTATAGTAATATCTTATCTAAATTTTGTATAATTAGGTCTACAATGAAAAATACCTATTTTGACTTTTTACGGAAAAAGCCGAAAAATTTGCCGATTACTGAAAAACTGCCTAAACGATTTTCGAAGGGTTACAAAACCAAATATTTTTTGCTAGGCAAAATCAGGCGATTTAATCCAATATCACAAATTACTATGAATTCCGATATTAAGGATCAAATCACCCATTTTCCAATATTCTACTCCTTTTCAGAATCTGTAATACCATTCAGATGTAGGAATCTAATCTAGAATATACACACCATGGAGTCAGAATAAATTGGGAAAACGGTTTTCAATTACAACTACACAGAAAAAACTGAAACATAAGAATGTTTCAAGGGGTAGCTGGGTATTCCAAGTAATGCATTTTCCAATATCCAGATTCATGACACTAGTAGCAATTTCCTTTACCCTCACTTCAATCCCTTCATATGTCTCTACACCATACCTTTTATACACCACACTTACGCTAATTGGTTTCTTCCTTCCCCAACTTTCGACATCGGCTTAAGGTTTGGAAAAAGACTATCCAACAAGCGTAACAAGTGTACTCTCCTAGTACAAGGAGCTCTCAACTAGAAAGAAGCTAAAGTAGGAGAGACAACAGAATTATACAATCCATATTCTCCAGAACCAGTGGCCATTCTCGACTGAAATAATTTCGTCGAGTTTATATATAACTATACGATGGCCTTTCCAAGCAATATGGATCATCGTAGTGATACATAGTGTTCTGGAGAAGGCAAAGGGAAAGTAGGAGTAGTAGGGTAATATACGACTTTATCGTGAATCATGACAATCCATAGCCAGATGGTATAAAGGTTCGGTTAACTTGGTTTACGAGTTTTAATTTATGCTCAAACATGGTCGCAAACCAGAAAGAGAAAAGAAACACTCAGCATGCACTCTTTAATTAATTTATCTAATCAGGATGGCTCCCACTGTTCCCTCGAATTCTCCTTCAAATCCTAAAAGAAGAACTAGTCGGGATCATATACACCTTACAAGTTCGCTAACCGTTCAGCCATGACAGTATTGGTACTCCGAAGAAGGTCTCCCGTGCTTTCATATGGACCCAATTAAATAACCCTATTTCTGCAGAGGCGTAGCCCCGTAAATGTTGGATATAGTGCCCTCAAGTAAATTATTGTAATCGCAGGCACGCGATTATGATGATTGAGGGAGGACCTATACTGGTAGAACGGTCTTACTCAAAATGATAGTATACAAAATGGTTTGTCATTATCATCATGTACATGCATTATGTGGTATTACATATCACTATTACATGTTGATAGAGCCTATAGAATTCATGCTTGACTATCAGCGTTATGATGGCGATCATAAATGTGGGGGATGGGTAGTCCATAAGCACAGCCTTAAATGTCCTTAGTTGTGAGAGTATCGAGACTGGGCATCGATATTCCGGAGTATACTGGTGTATACGTTTCTAGACCACGACGAGGGGTGATGGTTGATCCCACAATCATCGGTCATTCGCACCTAAGATCGTATACAGGTTCTCACTGAGGTGAGTACCCTGGACGGACTCGCCGGGAACATGCTAGATGGTATATTACCTATTTTCATATAGCAGTTCTCAGGTGACATGAGTACAGGTTAGTCCTTCGACTTGAGACCATCATTTGTCTCGGGTGAGTTCCCACTGTGCTTTGATTACTACCCTACCACAGCTCAAAGGAGTCATGCAAACAGGTTTTAGTTGGGTACAGTCCCGAGCCACATGGAGGTAGTTAGCGGATCGTCGGGGATTCGTCTCTCCCAGTAGTGCGGGTTGATGTCGTGCTGTGCACGGGTGGCCATCACCAGAAATCCTTGGCCAAGGTGGACGAGAATTACTGATTTGGATCAGTAGTTTCTCAATGGGTGATGGGCTTCACACCGACATGAAATATCGCGTTATTAGGGGTCTGACTGTATCCACCCCCTAGATCCGATATGCGATACTCTTAGACGAAGAGACCAGACTGTACGAAGATTGTCACAGATAGGCTCAGTAAGGATCCGGATGAGTTTGCACGTCGGCCATCCTTTTCGACAGGTATCTGGGTAGCCGTTATGTACAGCTAGTGTTGCTGACATGCTTGTGGTTATGGATTTATCCAGTAACTCACTGCCGGTGTACTGTCGAGTCTTTAGAGTCCCACACAGAGGGTTTCCCTGTTTCATAAGAAATGATGTAATAGCCATATTTTGATACGTGCAGGGTTCCGATCGAATGATTGTACTAGTTACCCGGAATTTCGATCGGACGGTTGATAATACCAGCCGACTTAGGATTGAGCCGGATTATTAAATCAGGTATTGATTTAATCATTTACGTATATATAATTCGATATGTATGTTCTAATATTATTTTCTTTGTGTTATTCTATCTCTTTAGGTATTCGCATTTTGATACGAATACGGGTATGTATATACAGTTGAGTGTATTCCGTATTTATACGGAAAACATTCTAGAAGATGGAAACCTCATTTTGGTTTATCCATTTATTAATTTAAATGGAAATGAGGTGTAAAGGCAGTGAAGAGAGAATGGTGAGAGCCATGCTTGAATAGTGTTGACAAATGAATTGAAAATTCATTTGTGCAAACTATTCAAGTATGGTTGCTTTATTTTATTTGGAAAATGGGTTTTACAAAACTATGCTTCATATCATACTCTTATTTTTGGATGTTGGATGAACACTTGGTTTTCTTTTTGATGAATACTCTCACCATTTTGCCTCATCTCTCCTCACTAGCCTTTTCTGAGCTTCTCCTTCTTCTTCTTGATCTTCAACCTACCATCTCATGTGTTGAGAATTAAGTGTGGAAGAGAGATAGATATACACTTAGATCAACTCACTACATCCCTAGACTGTTAGTTATATGTATGCCCTAGAGGCTATTACTGTACATGTGATGTATATTGTAGTGGATGCATGGACATATATAGGGAGGACTTTCTTGCTCGACATGATAGTATGATATCTGGTTGCTCTTTATCTTAACATGTACACTTATTGTCTCTCTATTACATGTTGATAAAGCCCTTAAGATGAGTACTTGACTACCAGGATTATGATGCGGACCATACTAGTGGGGCAGAGGTAGTCGGCAAGTACATCCTTCAAATGTTCCTAGTCGTGGGAGTATCGAGACAGGGCATCGATACTCCGGAGTAGACTAGCGTATGCGCTTCTCGACCCATATGATGGGCGATGGATGATCCCATATCCATTGGTGTTTGACATCAGAGAAGGTATACGGGTGCTCAGTGGAGACTGGGTACACTGGACGGACTCGCCGAGAACTCCCAGATGGTATTATACCTATCATCAGATAGCAGTTCTCTGGTGACACTGGTACAGGTTAGTCTGTCGACCCAAGATCGTCATAGAGTCTTGTGTGATTCCCATTGTGCTTTGATTTCCACCATAACACGGTCAAGTGATCGTGCAAAAAGGTGGTTTTTGGGTATAGTCCCGAGTCACATGGAAGTAATGAGCGATAGGAGGGGATTCATATCTCCCGGTATTGGGAGTTGATGTTGCGCTATGCTCGATTGGCCATAACATGAAATCCCTGGCCAGGGTTGCTGAGATTTACTGGTAAGTGTTATCAGTAGTTTCTCGAACCGTTATGGACCTTGCATCGGCATGACTTATCAGGATATTGGGGTCTGACGTTATACCACCCCCAGGCTATGATATGAGACATATCTGACGAAGAGACCGGACTGTACGGTAGTGTTACTGATTGGATTCGCAGGAGTATGAGCAGTCTTGCTTGTTGATCTTCTGATCGCTCAATACCCGGGTAGCCATTACGTTTAGCAGACCGCTTGCGGCTTGTGGGTATTTGATATGATCATCACCTACTGCCGGCGTATTGACGAGTCTTTAGAGTCCTACACAGAGGTTTCCTGGTTCATGCGAAACGGAGTAGGAGCACATATGTGATATGTGTGGGACCGAGATTAATACGTGTATGTGATACCGCATTCTATTCTCGCGATTTATGACATTGGTCGGTTATATGTGATATAGCCGGGTTATCGGATCAAGTGTTGATTCGATAAGTTGTTGCATATGATATTAGTCGATTGTATGTGATATAGCCGGATTATTAAATCAAGTGTTGATTTGATAATTTAATGTAGAATTATATATTTGATATATTGATTTACATTAACTAATATTTGCTCACTAAACATTTCTTTTTCTCACTTGTGTGCATATTGTATATATGTGATATATATTAATGCACATTTTTATTGTGTCATGCTTGATGCCACAAGCTTCATGGGTGTATGAGACTTACACTATAGTTAGGATAATCCTAGAGTTTACATTTATCTAATTAATTCAAAAATGGATGCAAATTTAGCATGGCTACAAGCTTGTAGAACCTTGTGGAAATCATTGACCAAGTCTACCATTTTTGTTTCACTTGAAGATATTTATTGACCTAACCATTATCCTTACCATGGTAAACTCTCTACATGAGCTAGTGTATGACACTAACTCACCCATGGTTCATATTCTCACCTAATGAGTTCATTCTCTCATTCTTCACTTGATCATCTTCTTTTTCATTGAGAAAGCTTTCTAGCTTTTGATTTGGTGAGAAAATAATGTGAGAAAATTAAATGTAAAGTGAGCCAATTTCCTACTTCATCATCCTCTACTATTATCCATTTTAGTTTAGGGTGTTTGCTTCACTAAACCCTAATTTAGTGAAGAGGTAGCATGAGCTTGAGTCTGCTCGACGTAGATCATCTTCGACCTCGAAGACTTCGAGCAAGTTTGCATCTTTCACCTTGTGAATCCTCTCAAGAGTTCGGGAGATCATTACTCGCAACGAAGGGACTTCTATACGGAGCATTTGAAGTGAAGGACCGGTCTACAAAGATTGTATTCCGCATTCACTTAGATGTTAAGATGTTAACATTGCTAGTTTGTTTAAATCTCTAGTTAAGATTCTAGGGATAGGGTTCTTTAGAACGGAAAAAATTTGAAAACGGCATGGACGATGCCTCCCGAAACCTTGTTGCCGTGCTAAGTATCCCTAAATAGACACTATAGATTAGCAACCTAGAGTCCCTAGTTTCTCACTAGATTTTTGGTGTGAAGTTAGAGCCATGAACCACATCCCTCGGGTGGATCATCTTCGACGGAGGAAGACCGGCGGTCAAGCTCGATCAAGAAAACCTCAAGGAGCTAAGGAAGAGGGTGGAAGACTGAAGGACATGGATCTTTTGTTAAAACAACTCTATCACTGCAGATAACATCTTTGTAATATGCTAGTTTCATGTTTGGTTTCGATTCCAAGTAGTTGTTTCTAGCGCCAAGTTTTTAAACCCCAAAATTTTTCGTTCCGCAACGGCCGCTATCGATTGCCAGGGCGCTAGGAACCTCAACATGGTATCAGAGCCACCCAAACATTAGAAACTAGTAGTAGACGGTTCATTAGTTTCAAAACTGAAAAATTCCGATTTCAAAACCCACTCTCTGTTCTGAAAATTTGTTGGTCTCTGAAATTTTTGTAAACAAGTGCAGAGACTTAGTCTAGACATGTATGTGACACACAATGAAAACGAGAGAATTCCATTACAATTTGGCCTGCCAAAACCTAAAAATCCCCAATTCTGCCTTTTTACTATTCACAAATGTACCTCGTTTTCATCCAGTGTCTTGGGTTTTGTAAATTGGTGTTTTTAGTCTTGTTTGATTTCTACAGATTTCACTTAGTGTTATCTTTGCTTTGGGGGCAACATGGAGAGTTTCAAAACTTGAAATTTTGCATCATTTATATATGTGATGTGGTGTATGTGTTTTTAAAATGTCGTATATTTGCTATATATCATTTAGACGGGATTGCTCATACTTACTTATACTGCTGTGATGTTGATATCTGTGATGGTATTTTTGGATTGTCGTAATGGATAGCCCTAGTGCAAAGGTAATTGTACAGTTTAGACTCATTTGTATTTTCATTATTGTGGGGCGAGCGTACGACTTGTGGACTTCCGTTTCTGCCAGTTTGTATATTCTTTTATTGGGGCACAACCGGGTTGAGGTTGATGTCACCTTTGTATATATGTTTTTCTTTTCTGTACTATGATTACCCTATGGTGGAGTGCTAGAGTAGTCGGGTTCTGGAGGGCAACGGGCACATATCTCATAGCGTTGAGACGGAGGAGGCCTCACTCAAGAATTGGCGGGCTATTCGCCGCACTCGTAAGGGGTATAGGATGACCCACGGAGGGGTGCTCAAGTTACCGGATTCTGTGAAGTGCTGGGTAGCCCATTCACTTTGATGATTGGGGTTGCCTCACTTCTGCGATTGGCGGGTAAATTGCCGCACTCGTAGGGGTCTTGGTTATACATTGTACAGGCTATCCACATGACCGGGGAACGTCTGGTCTCATTTGCGATTCAAATGAAACCCGGGGCTCCTAGATTATCCGTTATTCTGTGTTGCTTATCGCTTTTCTGTGATGTTGCTTATATCATGCATGGGATGAATGTTATATATATTTATATATATACTCGTAGATGTTGTATATGTTTTGCATCCGCGCTAGTCCAGCCCCCGCTCTGCCGTTACTTAAGTAACCTAACGGTGGATGATGGGGCCCCGTGGAGAATGCGGATGGCATATACGTACATTGTATTTTCGTTCTTTTCTGGTGTGATAGGGATTAATTGATGGGACCGCATTAATTATAATTAAGGCAAAGAAAATAAACCTAAAAGATGTTGTCGGAACAAATTTCGAAAAACTATAGTTGTATTCTCATGCTTTGCATAGTGGTGTTCGTTCAGGAATATCCAGCACCTCATTCTAGGAGGCAAGAGCCTAGATCCCTTCATGGGGAGTGATCTCTTGAGCAAAAGTTTATGATACTGTATATTACTCAGGTTTTTTCAAAACCACTAGTTTTTAAAAGCGGAGCCTGAACCACTCCTTTTCAAAGCTATTCGGTTCCTTCAACGATATCAAGTTCATTACGTTAAAGGTTTCTTGCCAAAAACCAGCCGTAGCCCTCCGTCATTTTAGATAGGTATCCACTAGTATTGATGCTATGTGTTTTGACCTTCGCCAAGGCATAGTGTTTGGTAGCTAGTGGGTGCTTATCTGTAGCATAGATAGATGCATTAATCTAAGACAGGCATACAACTGTTTTGACCTTCACCAAAGGCTTGTACGAATGGGTCTAGGTTAATCTGGATAATGACCGGTTGAACTTGACTTGCGACTTATGATGTTTTGACCTTCGTCAAGGTTATAAGCGCTTGGAGCAAAAACTAAATCGAGAGTTTCAAATATACAGGAAACTTACTAGTGTTGCATACCTTCTGGAGTGTGGTATTTTTGGTAGGCTTCCTTCAAAATTATCACACAACGATAGTTGTATCCCGATCCTACTGTGAGTATCTGCTACTCTTCGGGAGAATTTTTCACTTTGCAATTAGCTAATCAAGTAGGTGTCTAGAAAGGTGTTAACGGGGCTACGCTTTTAGGAAAACGAGGTTATTTAATCAGGTCCGTGCGAAAGAACGGGGCACCTCCCTCCGAAGTACCAACACTAGCCTTGCCGAAAGATAAGAGAACATGTAGGGTGTGATTAATCCTGACTAATTCTTCTTTTAAGGTTTGAACACTAGTAAAATAGGGGGTTGCCCCTACGGATATTGGAATCTGTAGGGGCAGATTTAACTTGGCCCTACGGATTAATCCGTAGGGCTAAAAGGTTGCCCCTACGGGCCCAGACGTCCAAGAATAAAAATATTAATTCTTAATTTGGTGTTTGCCCCTACGGAGCCGCAAACAAAGGACCTACGGGTATATCCGTAGGGGCAACTAAATATCAAATTACTAAACCACAGATCGATCGCCTACGCTCACAATTTCTTTCTCTCTCGATCTCGATCGCGCGCGAAAACAACTCCTCGTCGCCACCGTCGTCCTCCTCGTCGCCACCGTCGTCCTCCTCGTCGCCACCGGCGTTCTCGTTGCCACTGCCGTTCAGGTCGTCGCCAGCGCCGTTCGGGTCGTCGCCACCGCTGTTCGGGTGAGTAAATCTTGAGGTAAATTAAAGAATTTTTTGATTAACATACGTGCTGGGTCTGGGGTCGGGGGGTTGCGCGCGCGAGTTGAGGTTCGGCAGGGGTCGCGGTCGGGGTCGGGGTCGGG
Source organism: Agapanthus africanus (assembly GCA_030015575.1). Classification (NCBI taxonomy): domain Eukaryota; kingdom Viridiplantae; phylum Streptophyta; class Magnoliopsida; order Asparagales; family Amaryllidaceae; genus Agapanthus; species Agapanthus africanus. Next base: position 57,228,164 of record JASDDO010000018.1, on the reverse strand, counting down.
GTTGGGGTTAGGGTTAGGGTTGGGGTTCGCTGCTGCTGGGGCTGGGGCTGGGGTTAGGGTTTGCCTTAGGGTTGGTGTTGGGGTTTAGCTGGCCGCGCTGGGGTTAGGGTTAGGGTTAGGTTGGGGCTGGGCTGGGCTGGGGCTGGGGGCTGGGGGCTGGGGCTGGGTGGGACTGGGGCTAGGGTTAAGTTAGGGTTAGGGTTAGGTGGATTGATGACAACAAAATACATGGATGGATCGATGAATTTAGTGATGTTATGTGTCCCGCCAACATAGGAAATTCAAACGTATACTCCGTTTTCTCATCTTAAAACTAGCAACCAAAATATGACTAAAAAATCTTTCTAAATATATTTGAAACACATTTATTAGTTGGGTTGAATATTTGTGATTCCATTATATTATATTGTAAGATGCAGAAATTGTATCCTAAAACTACTTGATCCAATCATCCAACAAATACATTCATAAGATACTTATTAATTTTCCTGTATCTTGTATTGAATCGTAAGATTGATTTGCATGTCGTAAGATATTTGACAACACTAGGATGTCTTTCATAAAACAGAAAGTAAATTGGTGTAGGGAGAAAGCTGCTTGATGGGTGGTGACTGGGTCCATTCTTTCTTCATAATCCCCTTCAACTCTATGCCTTTCAATTATTGTGGGAAAATTAGATATTACTTGAGTGATCATGATATCATTTTTTTTGAATATTTCTTCCGAGTATTTATGCATGGTCTTGACATTGAACTTTATCATACTCCTTAATATTACTTTAGTGATTGATAATATTCAATAAGCTTATGTTGTTGACCCAAATTAAGTAAGGGGGTTAGTCAATTGGAATTGGTGTTTGGAACTTTGAAGTATATCTTTAATGGGATAGGTTTATTTGGTGTCAGTCAAATAAAATGAGAAGTAGAACCTTTTATTGTTAGTTATGAATGAATCTAATATTGGAAGTTGATGGTTTCAGTTAGAACTTTTTTGGTATATGATAGATTTCCGCCTACCAAAATCGTTCCATCCAAAAAGTGAATACAGTGGAACTTCTGTTCTCCTTGCCCATCCACTTTTTCTCTCTGGAAATTTGTAGTCTATATAACTATCTAAAATGTATTTGCTAATACAATTATTTTAACCTGACATACTAAAATATTATTATATTGTTTATGTTATCAATAAGTTATTAGTAGTATTCACTTGATTGGTAAAAGGGGCATGGGCGTTCGCTCTATACATTCTTAATGGGATAGAAGCCTACCCCCCACAGCCGGAACACACACATACAACAAGAATACACAACAAACGCATAATTAGAGAGCGATTCGAGATGTTCGGGTTAAAATCAATATATGATACTCGATGATAATATGAAAACTTCATATCCCTATCGAAACTCATATATGAAACTAAAAGCGCCACTTAGTCCCCGTCTATCGGTTAACATACGTGTGATGCTCGTCGTGACCTAGAACTATACGAAGGTTGTTAAATATCGGACAGTATAGCTCGATACTAACAACCGTCGTATAGTCTACGCGACTAGAAAATTCAATCGTATGGTAACCCATAGATTTGTCCCGTGTGGACAAGTTAAGAATGTATAAAGCAAACGCCTTCATTCACTTGTGTTTTCATCCGTTTCGAGATATTTCGTCGGTACCTTTCCGCTGGTTCTCCGTGTACAAAGATAGATTAGATGTTCATTTCAACGTTGTTTCACAGCTTTGAAATGATTATCTATTCTATTACACTGTACTCGGAGAACAGTGGGGAGGTGCTGCCGAAATTTACTCGAAACGGTAGAAAGCACAAGTGATGGGCATTCGCTCTATACATTCTTAATGGGATAGAAGCCTACCCCCGACAGCCGGAACACACACATACAAACTCATAACTAGAGAGCGATTCGAGATGTTCGGGTTAAAACCAATATATGATAATATGAAACCTTCATATTCCCATTGATACTCATATATGAAACTAAAAGCGCCACTTAGTCCCCGTCTATCGGTTAACATACGTGCGATAATTTATTCTTTTCAACGACAAACGCACACACAAAGCATATACACGGATTTTCTCCTTTGTCAGTAACTATCCCGTTCTTATATTTCTCAATATAGTCAGCATAACTTACAATTTATATGTTATTCAGTCTAACATGGCCCATGAGTACGTCAGAGTTAAGGACTGGATGTATGTGGATTGGAAACAACGTATGCAACCTAAGTTTGTCGCAGGAGTTGCTGCTTTCCTTGAATTTGCACGCGCACATAATAAGATCATAATAGAGAAGATTCTCTGTCCGTGCGATAGATGTGGCAATAAGTACTGGCAGAAGGTAGAATTGGCAGAGCTTCATATTGTAAAACATGGGTTTACTAGACTTTATTCAACTTGGAAATATCACGAGGAAGGAGAAGAATGCAGTACTGCGGTAGAAGAAGAAGGAGAACACGATAATGCGGCAGGAGAAGAAGAAGAATTCGGTAATACGGCAGGAGACGGAAATTTATTTCCATCAGAAGAAATGGAGGATATGGTAGAGGCTGCCCTAGGTGAATCTATTCGTACCGAAGATGACATTCCTTCCGGTCAAGGACCGCGTGCGGATAAATATGAAAATTTCATGAATGATGCTCGGAAACCAATTTATGAGAATGCGAAGTATTCCACCCTCTCATGGTTCGTCCAACTTTTCCAGATTAAGTGCCTAAATGGATGGAGCAACAAGTCATTCACAATGCTTCTTTCGTTCTTGAAAGATTCTATGCCTCCGGGAAATAATGTGCCCGAAAGCTGGTACGAAGCCCAGAAGATGATGTCTGATTTGGGTCTAAAGTGCGAGAAGATTCAAGCATGTCCTAAAAATTGCGTGTTGTACCGGAAAGAGAATTCAGATTTGAAAGAGTGTCCAACATGCGGAGAGGCCAGGTATAAGCCGAAAGATTCTGATAAGAAGCCTGATATACCTGTGAAGACAGCACGATACTTTCCCATAACACAGAGGCTACAGAGGCTATTCAGGTGCAAGAAAACAGCCGAGGCAATGATTTGGCATCACCGTGCTCCTCCAAGCGAAAATGGAAAAATGAGCCATCCAAGAGATTCACCGGCATGGAAGGATTTCGATAGGAGGCACGCAATATTCAGTAGCGATCCTCGCAATGTCCGGCTCGGACTGGCTACCGATGGCTTCTGCCCATTCAACTATATGGCTGGAAGTCACAGTACATGGCCCGTTGTAATGATAATTTATAATCTGTCGCCTTGGTTGGCTATGGACCAATCATACTTTATGATGCCTCTTCTTATCGACGGACCAAACTCACCGGGGAACAATATCGACGTCTATCTCCGACCTCTGATCGAGGAGCTGAAAACTTTGTTCATTGATGGTGTAGAGACATATGATTCAAACACAAACACAACCTTCATACTGCGTGCGGCTTTAATGTGGACAATTAATGACTTTCCTGTGTATGGAATGCTATCAGGTTGGTCCGTACATGGTCACAAAGCATGTCCTCATTGCCATGAACACACAACATCAAAATTTTTGAATTTTAGCAGGAAGGTTTGTTATTACGGCCATCGACGTTTTCTGCCTCCAGACCACCCCTATAAGTTAGACACGGTTCACTTTGATGGTCATCAGGAGCTTCTTGGGCCTCCATCCCCATTGTCCGGAGAGGACGTGACTGCTAAATGGGATGGTTACAATAACGTGACCTTCGGGATGGATCCGACGAAACAGGTCAAACCACAATATTGGAACAAGTTAAGCATTTTCTTCGAGCTTCCGTACTGGTCTTAAAATTCAGTGCGTCATTGTCTGGACGTCATGCATATAGAGAAGGGAGTATCAGAGCACATACTTAACTTGCTTCTGTGTAAAGACAGGAAATCGAAAGACAACATGAATGCCCGGATGGATCTACAAGAGTGGGGAATAAGAAGTGAACTGCACCCTAAACCGGTAGCGGGTAAACCGGGCAAGTTTGTACTTCCCAATGCCGCTTATCATATGTCACAACCGGAGAAGAAAAGATTCCTGCAGGTGTTGCATGATTTGAAAGTCCCCACAGGTTTCTCAGGATCATTCAGCAAGAAAATAAAAATTGTGAAGGGCAAGATCGATGGGCTGAAAAGTCATGATCACCATGTTATCGTGGAGCACCTTCTTCCATTAGCCCTCAGGACTTCTCTCCCCGACTCGGTTGGTCTAGTAATCGACGACTTATGTTGTTTTTTCAGGGAGTTGTGTGCTAAAACACTGGAGGTTGCGACGCTGGATAAACTAGAAAATTCTATTGCGTTGATACTTTGCAAGTTTGAGCGTATTTTCCCACCGTCATTCTTCGATATCATAATACACTTGACGGTTCATCTTGCAACTGAGGCGAAGTTAGCCGGACCGGTACAATATCGATGGATGTATCCCGTCGAGAGGTACGTGTAATTTTTCGTTTCGCGCAATTTATAAATTTATTGTTGTCCTGTATGCCCGTGTTTATTTATTCAACATATTCTCATTAGGTACCTTTACACTCTTAAGAAGTATATACGCAATAAAAATCGACCAGAGGGTTCTATCATGCAAGGTTATCTTCTTGATGAAGCAACCACATTTTGTTCCCGCTATCTAGACGAGAACATTGAGACAAGGCTTAACCGACCACGAAGAATTCAAGACGGGCCATATGGTAAAGCCGAGTATAAGAGGGTAGACACTATGTTTATCAACAAGATATACCGGTTTATCTTGCTTAATTGCGCATGTCTTGAACAAATTAGAGAGTAAGTTCTTTTGGATTAATTGTTATATCTGTGTTTGTGTGTGTATGAAATGACATAATATTAATATCACAATTATTTGTCGAAAACAGAACTCATTTTAACGAGGTATGTGAGGGGCATCCTGATTGGAACGAAGAACGTTTGGAAAAATACCATCAGGATAATTTTTGTGATTGGGTCACAGAGCATGTAAGTTATTCGAATTACATTTTATTGCTATCAGTTTTAATCTAAACTTGTATCGTTATGTATTTATCGTAAAATTTGTTTTGTTAGATCCACGATCCGAACTTGTCTGCATCATTTGAGAGTGATTCAAGATGTTTAGCTCAATTTCCTAGTATGGAGGTTGCATATTACAAAGGATTTGGTGTCCTTGGATACAAATTCGAAGTTAAGGACATAGAAACATCTAGAACCACTCAGAATAGTGGGATTGCGACGGTAGGATCGGACGGTGTGATTTACTATGGGTACTTAAATTGTATACTCGGCATCCACTATCCCGGACGATCAGAACCCTTTTATATATTCCAGTGTACTTGGTACGATCCGCGAACCGATACGGACAGGTGGAGAAGCAGTCTTGGGACTTGGAAAGATGAATATGGATTGACCAGTGTGAACACACTTCGATTTTACGGTCAGGACGATCCGTTTATCTTTCCGAACCAAGCGTTCCAAGTATACTACTCACAGTGTTTGAAGCATCCGGGGTGGAGTGTTGTATGCCGATGGAAACCTAGAGATGTCTACGATGTCCCAGAATACGAGGACAGCGATGAGGACGAAGAAGAGAGAAGGCTTAAAGTGCTCCGACCGTCTGTTTCGAAGGGCGGGTTGTCTTCGACCGATCATGAAGTTACGTGGGTTAGAAATGACATCGACGATAAAATCCAAGTAGATATGTATGATGCGCCCACGAAACGAAAAAGGTTATCAGTAATGTTATATTATTACTTCACATTTTATGCTCTAGATCATATATAGTCAATACTTTTAATGATTGTCTAATGCGTCCATGAACCGTTTATCTAGATTTGATGACGATGTCGGGAGCAGCGAGGGGCGGCAGAGGCAGAGGCAGAGGCAGAGGCAGAGCGGTTCATCCACCCGGAGAGCTCCGTAGGGAGCTTCAGAGGGCCGGTCTTGCACCCAGATCGGAGACCCTTTCGGATGCGTCCTTCCGTGTTGATTTGGCCACACCTCCAGGTATACTGCACGCATGTCCATTTTGAATGTAATATTACAGATATTCATGCATGTTTATGTCAAAATTACTTATATTGTCAATGTTTGATTGTCTAGTTGTTGGTGATGCGTCCACTTCTGGGACAGAGGCCACCCCCGCTCCTCCAGGTATGTTTATATATCATATAGTGTATGTATATTGATTTAGAATGCTATATCATAAATACACACATTCCTTTTGCTCTTACTTAGCAATTTTTATTATTGTCTAGCTGTAGGTGGTGACACCACTGCACCTGCGGGTATGTTTATATATCCTATAGTGCATGCATATTGACTTAGAACGTTATATTATTGATCTACACATTCTTATTGCAATTACTTATATAATCTATTTTTAATTGTCTAATTATAGGTGGTGCGTCCACACCTTCCACAGGGGCCACTCCTGCCGCTTCCATACCCTCCGCATCGTAAGCAGGTTAGTATGAATAAATTTAAAATATTTATTCATTTTACATATGCTTTATAGAATAAATATGAACTTCATGGAAATTTAGCGTCGATGTTTATTTTATAGTTGGAGGGGATGCGTCCGGGTCCGGGACCCCGATTGTTCCTCACCGGAGGAACTATCGTCCCGCTCGTGCTGCTGCTTGGGCCCAGGCTCGTGCGCTAGTCACCGGAGGTATATATCACACTTGAATTTTTGTTTAACCTTGATTTCTTAATACAACTTTGTCTTATTATTGATTGTCTTGATATTTCGTGCAGACGCAGGGCCTCTCCATCCCCAGAGGGGGACTCGAGGCCCGAATCAGTCCCATAGGCTGAGGCCTGATAGAGCTAGGGGGGAGGCAGCATTCCCCCTATTTTTTACCCTTGACTATCGCTATACCGGTCCTCATGCCGAGAGGTTCGGCCGGTATTTGGGGAACGAGAGCCGGATCGTGAAGAACTATCCACTTCACGTTGAGTGGGACGAGCAGCACCAGCGCTCATTCGCCCTCTTCTTTGATCAAGCTCGGGTATGTATTAATATATATTTTCATTTGATCTATCCAATATATTTATTATTAACACTTGCAATCTAATAACAATGTGTTTTTTTTGTATTTTCAGTTGGATTACGATTTTCAGCCTGTAGCCGACCCTGATCACCCGGGGAGGGTGCTCGACCTTCATGCTCTGTACAATGGCCTGATGAAGAACATGCAGGCCAAGGTCCAATACAATAGGAATGAGCTGAAGGCCGACTGCTACTCCCTGTGGATGGCGACCCCCGAGGCAGAGAGAGCGGCCCTCCTATCTACTCCGGCGTTTGCGAGAGTCGACGTAGAGACATGGCCTCTATTGTGCGCTTATTTCGACTCCGAACGCAAACAGGTATGTATTTTAAATTTAATTCATTATTTATGATATAATTTATTTCTTTGTGTTTCTTAATTAGAAAACTAAATGTTAATGCGTTGTGCAGAAACAGGCCGCTCAGAATACGGAGAACAGGAAGTCGGCGAAGAGGGGTGGCCCCACTTACATAGGTGGCTCGAGGAACATTACTCGAGCCATGGAGTTATCGGTAAATTAAGAGTTATTCTCTAATATTCTGCAATATTAAGAGTTATTCTCTAATATTTCTAATATTAAGAGTTACTTTCTAATATTGCAGACATCTCGGACCGTGGCGTCAGGTGGTACACCGAGCGTGCTGTCCGCATATCTTGCCGTCCACGGCACCTCGACAGATCCCGCCACGGGCGAGCTTCGATATCCCGACGTCGCTACCTAGGAGTACTGCGTAAGTGTTAATATTTTTTCTACCCAAATTTGAAATTTTAGTTTTGGAAGGTTCAAGTTTAAATTTTATACTTATACTTTACTGCTTAATATGGGTGTAGGAGCGGGTGGTTGAGCAGGCTTAGGCCTCGGGGATCGATTTTACCGGACAGAACGATCCGAGACTGCTGACCCCAGTTCTGGACGCCGCACACGGAGGGCACCACGGAGGTTGGGAGAGAGGCCGGGGATTGGGCCCTAGCAGGGCCCATATGAGATTGGACTCCACCCCGGCGGTTACTTCCTCCGTCTCCAGTGACCGGCATGTCCATCAGGAACTGGATAGCTTGAGGGCCACCATTCAGGAGTTGAAGGAGATGCTGGTATGTATACTACTTTATAGTAAAATATCATTTCATATTATATACATATCAACATATCCATAATTAGTACGTAGCTTGAGCTTATTTGGTTTTAGACTTAAGTTTGATTAATCATACATACATATGTAATTAAAATAAACAACGCTTTTCCAAACTAGATATCCAAACAGGGTTTCGAAATAACTTAATAATGATACGAATTCGAATAATACACAGTTCTTACACGCTTCTTACACATGTTATGTCCAGACGCGACAGGGTAGATCGGCCGAGCCTCCACATGCATCTCCTTCGGCTGCGGCTCCGCAAGCCACTACATCGGCTGCGGTTCCGCAGACAGCTCCTGTAGCTCCACCGCCCACTCAGACTCCCGCAGCCGCGGCTTCGCAAGCGACTACCTCGACGGCGGCTGTGCAGACCACATCGCCAGCTCCACATGCCGCTCAGACTCCCGCTCGCGACGCATTGCAGAGTTTATTGACCGAGGAGCAGGCGCGCGTTATTCTAACGTTATTCAGAGGTGGAGCTGGACTGAACTAGGGTAGCTTTTTGGTTCTTATTTTTTGAAACATGTATTTATTTATATCACATTGTACTACATTTTGAAACGATATTGATATTGGTTTGTATTTATATCATATTCAGTTTTTGGGTTTCTTTTGTATATTATATATATGCGTGAGATGTGATTATGAATACTGCAATATATGATTTGATTGATGTATATAGTATTGTGCACAGGGCGGGAAAAAATCTAGCAGCCCATTTTTAAAAAAAAAATACAGACAATATGTACCTACGGATTAAGCCGTAGGTATATATGTTGCCCCTACGGATATGTCCGTAGGGGAAAAATATCAGCAAACCTGATATTTTCCCCCCTGATCTCAGTGCAGGGTGTTGGGAGTGCCCCTATGGATATGTCCGTAGGGGCCACTATCTATCCCCTACGGAGTTATCCGTAGGGGCCAAATATCAGGTTTCCTGATATTTTGCGCCTACGGCAAAGTACCTACGGATATATCCGTAGGGGGTAGCACAAGGACCTACGGTTCTATCCGTAGGTACATACAATATATTCAAAAAAACATAAAAAATATATGATTTGATTGCCCCTACGGAGTAATCCGTAGGGGAAACAACACCTACAGATATATCCGTAGGGGCAAGAATTTGCCCGTAGGGGCAAGTTCAGGGCCTCAACTTGCACCTGCGGCCTTTGCACCTACGGGGTATTTTTTCGCCCCTACGCATATATCCGTAGGGGCAGTGGGTTGTCCCTACGGATAAATCCGTAGGAGCAACCCTTATTTGTAGTAGTGGAAGGAGAATTCGAGGAAACAGTGGGAGCCATCCTGATTAGATAAAGTGATTAACCAATCTAATCTAGGTTAGAGTGCACACTAAGTGTTTCTTTTCTCTCTCTCTCTTTGGTAGCGACCATGATCTGACCTTAAACTAAAACTCATAAACCAAGTTAACCGAACTTTCTTAAACACTTTGGCTTTTGGATTGTTATGATTCACGATAAAGTCGCATATATTCCTGCCACTCCAACTTTCCATTTGCATTTCTCCATAACACTCCATATCACTACGATGATTCATATTGCTTGGGTATGCCATTGTATAGTTACATACGAACTCGAAGAAACTTGTTTCAGTTCGAGGATGGTTTTCGGTTCTGGAGAAATTGAATAGGATTATTCGGTTGTCTTTTCTCTTTACCTTCTCTCAGGTTGCTAGGGCTCCTGGTATTAGGAGAGTACACCTATTACGCTTATTAGATAGTTTTCTTCCAAACCATAGGCAGGTGCCGAAAGATAGGGAAGGAAGTAAACCAATTACCTTAAGTATGGTGTACATAAGGTAAGAAGTAAAGACATATAAAGGGATTAGAGTAAGGGCAAAGAAAATTGTGACTACTATCATTCACGACGAAGCTGCATATATCCCTGCCACTTCTATTTCCTCTTTGCATTTCTCCAGAACACTCCGTATCACTACGAAGATCCATATTGCTTGGATATGCCATCGTATAGTTACATACGAACTCGAAGAAACTTGTTTCAGTTCGAGAATGGTTTCAGGTTGTGGAGAAATTGAATTAATTATTCGGTTGTCTTTTCACTTTATCTTCTCTCAGGTTGCGAGGGCTCCTAGTATTAGGAGATTAAGAGAGTACACCTATTACGCTTATTGGATAGTCTTCTTCCAAACCTTAGGCAAGTGTCAAAAGGTAGGGAAGGAAGAAAACCAATTAGCCTAAGTATGGTGTATGGAAGGTAAGAAATAAAGATATATAAAGGGATTAGAGCAAAGGCAAGGAAAAATTGCGACTACTGTTATGAATCTAGATAGTGGAAGAGGCATTACTAGGAATACCCGGCCACCCCCTCAAAACATTTTCATGTTTCAATCTTATTGTGCGTTGTTAATTGAAAACTGCTTTCCCAATTAAATTCTGACTTCAGGGTATGTATTTATCAGACATTATTCTCATATTTGTATGGCATTACAGATGCTGAGTGGGAGTAGAATATTGGGAATTGGGTGATTAGATCCTCAATATATCAGAATTCTTTGTAATTGGTGATATTTGAGGAAATCACATGGGTTTTGCCTAACGGCAAATATTTTGTTTTGTGTGCACCAATTTCAAACTGATATATCTGTACATTTATTTTATAAAGTGAGATATAATTTTTAAAATTATGTTTATGACGTTTACCTATATCAATTGATGGTTAGGTAAGGTGCATTCAACAACGGTGTAATTCTTCCTAACCATAACACAGTTTTCAACCTACGACGCACAGGGTTTGAGTTATTAAACTCAGTAGACTTATACAAAGTATTGTATGTTGTCCGATGTCCATTAAGACAAATAGGTTGGTACTTGTACTATATTCCGCTTACTTATGACTTCTCTGGTTTTAGACAAGCATTTCGTTGAAATATAAGGTCCAAATTTTGAGATGTTATTGGTATAAGAATAAAGTATAGAACCATACATTGCAAGTATCAAGATTCTTCGAAGTGATCGAAGATGTAGATACTTATGCTAGGTATTCCGTCGTAAGTAATATATTTGAGAACTTGATTCTCTCTCAGGTTACTCATCCGTGAGTACGCTCCTAGATGAGTAAAGCTGCCTGACCTTCTTCCATTTAGTCGATATGCACTGGAAACAGCTGCATGTTTTTTTGAATCTGGTTCAAATTAAATTAGTGTCTTTGTTTCTATATTGGATATAGAATGGATTCATATCTTAACGATATTAAGGTATATGGAGTAATCCGGCTTATGCTTAAAACCAAAATTTGGATAAACTCAAGGCACGTTTCAGTAATGGCAGTGTGTGGGTTATCCTGGGTTTTGATGAGGGTTAACATTCTACCATTTGGAGGATCAATAGTTATATTGTTCTTGACTTGCCACCTCTTTAGTAAAATGAATTCTTTCCAGAAAACACAAGTGGGGGTATGGTAGAACTGGAAGTGATTCAAGAACCACGAACGATTACTGAAAATTTAGTAAAACCTAAAGATTCAATTGGATTCGACAATCCATTAGCCACTCTGCAGATATAATGGGTAACCTCAGCCACCCAAGAGATACTTCGGTCTCCTCAAAGACGGTAATAGGGAGGTTTTGATGACCCAAGCTTGCCACTACTGCTGTCCTAGAATATGAGATTTGCCAGGTTGATGAATATAACGTCATTCTAAATAAGCTTTAGAAGTGCATGTAGGTATATGACTCTGCCAGAGGGTTGTTGTAGTTAGTAGCGGAAGCGTGGTGGGCCAGTAGTTTATGTCCATTTATAGACTAAAGCAAGTATAGCAAAAATAGATCATCTATTTTTGATATGACAGTCATAGAGATTGACTTCATCAGAACAATATGGACCCGATAAGAGGATAGTAAAGAGTTATGTCCTAGTATTCGGATGACATATTCCTGATAGGAAGTGAAATTCCTATTCTACGATCGGTTATACTGTGGTTGTCACAAGGTATTTCTCCACATAGGATCTGAATAAAATATCAGGGATTCTGGTCACTAGATTTATGGTTTTAGATCTAGATTTTGGAAGTGTCCCAATTTGGATACTTTGACACTATTCTATAGTATTTTAGAATGGATGACTCCTGGTGTGGTGGTGTACCCGCAGATGATAAAGTCACTCTCTCTAAAGAGATGTCTTCTAGACTGATGAAGAGAGGGATTTGCAGGATTGACATATCACTTCCTTAGGCAATTAAGTCAATTATAAAATGTCAAGTACCACACCAGATATTTCTTTTACACTAGATGCAATAAGCATATATATTAATCAAATCCTGGAGAAACATTGGGAAGCGGTTATAAACATAAGTGAATGTTCTTGGTATATGGTAACGGCACAGCCTTCTTCAGGAGGCGGTTATCATTTCAGGCTTCCAAGATGACCTGGATTATAGAGTGGCTGTCAGAGTTAATAGTTTTCCTTCTTTTAAGGGGCAGTATGTTAGACAGGTGGTCCAAGAGAATACTGAGGAAGGCATGGCGCAAGATACTGATTAAATTCAGTGGAAGATACGGTCTAAGAAGTTTGTTGGATTTTGAGTTCATTTGTGAACTGGGTCCCATCAGATATCTAGACAAATTCAGAAACATGTATCGCTCTTTTCGGGAGATAGTCTTTCTCCGCGAAGTTGAGATATAGAGAGATAAAGATAGAAATATTGGAGCGGATCTACTCACTGAGTCAATTTCTCGAACGCGATAGTTTCACAAACGTTCTATGCAAGACTGATTAGTATAGAAGTTGGGTGTTCGGTATCACACGGGCTGTGAGTATGCGACGCCGCAATAATTAGTCTTAAGTGAAAGTGGGAGACTTTTGAATATAGTGCCCTCAAGTCAATTATTGTAATCGCAGGCACGCGATTGTGATGATTGAGGGAGGACCTATACGGGTAGAACAGTCTTACTCAAAATGATAGTATGCTATCTGGCTTGTCTTTATCATCATGTACATGCATTATGTGGTATTACATATCACTATTAAATGTTGATAGGGCCCATAGGATTCTTGCTTGGCTACAAGCGTTATAATGGAGATCATACATGTGGGAGCTGGGTAGTCCATAAGCACATCCTTAAATGTCCCTAGTCATGAGAGTATCGAGACTAGGCATCGATATTCCGGAGTAGACTGGTGTATACGTTTCTAGACCCCGACGAGGGGCGATGGTTGGTCCCACAGCCATCGGTATTTCACACCTAAGATCGTATACAGGTGCTCACTGGGGATGAGTACACTAGACGGACACGCCGGGAACATGCTAGATGGTATTATACCTATTGTCTAATAGCAGTTCTCAGGTGACATGAGTACGGGTTAGTCCTTCAACCTGAGACCGTCATTTGTCTCGTGTAAGTTCCCATTGTACTTTGATTACTACCCTACCACGGCTTAAAGGAGTCATGCAAACAGATTTTAGTTGGGTACAGTCCCGAGCCACATGGAGGCAGTGAGCGGATCGTCGGGGATTCGTCTCTCCCGGTATTGGGGGTTGATGTCACGTTGTGCACGGGTGACCATCACCAGAAATCCTTGGCCAAGGTGGACGAGAATTACTGATTTGGGTCAGTAGTTTCTCAGTGGGTGATGGGCTTCACACCGATATGAAATATCGCATTATTAGGGATCTAACTTTATCCACCCCCTAGACCCGATATGCGATACTCTTATACGAAGAGACCGGACTGTACGGAGATTGTCACAGATAGGCTCAGTAGGGATCCGGATGAGTTTGCTCGTCGGCCTTCCTTTTCGACGGGTACCTAGGTAGCCGTTACGTACAGCTAGTGCCGCTGACGTGCTTGTGGTTATGTATTTATCTAGTAACTCACTGCCGGCGTACTGTCGAGTCTTTAATGTCCCACACAGAGGGTTTCCCAAGTTCAGGCGAAATGATGTAGTAGCCGTATTTTAATATGTGCAGGGTTCCGATCGAATGATTGTACTAGTTACTCGGACTTTCGATCGGACGGTTGATAATACTAGCTGGCTTAGGATTGAGCTGAATTATTAAATCAGGTATTGCTTTAATAATTTACGTATATATATTTTGATATGTATATTCTAGTATTATGTTCTTTATGTTATTCTATCTCTTTAGGTATTCGTATTTCGATACGAATACAGGTATGTATATACAGTTGAGTGTATTCCGTATTTATAAGAAAAACGTTCTAGAAGGTGGGAACCTCATTTTGGTTTATCCATTTATTAATTTAAATGGAAATGAGGTGTAATGGTAGTGAAGAGAGAATGGTGAGAACCATGCTTGAATAGTATAGACAAATGAATTGAAAATTCATTTATGCAAACTATTCATGTAAGGTTGCTTTATTTTATTTGGAAAATAGTTTTTACAAAACCATGCTTCATATCATACTCTTATTTTTGGATTTTGGATGAACACTTGGTTGTCTTTTGATGAAGACTCTCACCATTTTGCCTCATCTCTCCCCACTAGCCATTCTTGAGCTTCTACTTCTTCTTCTTAATCTTCCATCCTACCATCTCATGTGTTGAGAATCAAGGGTGGAAGGGAGATAGATATACACTTAGAATAACTCACTACATCCCTAGACACTCTAGATTAGTAATCTAGAGTCCCTAGTTGCTCCACTAGATTTTTGGTGTGGAGCTAGAGCCATGAACTACATCCCTCGGGTGGATCATCTTTGATGGAGGAAGACCGGCGGTCAAGCTCAATCAAGGAGACCTCAAGGAGCTAAGGAAAAGGGTGGAAGACTGAAGGACACGGATCTTTTGGTAAAACAACTCTATCACAATAGATAACATCTCTGTAGTTTGCTAGTTTTATATTTGGTTTTGATTCTAGGTAGTTGTTTCTAGCGCCAAGTTTTTAAACCCAAAAATTTTTCATTCCGCAACGGCCGCGGTCGTCGGCCAAGGTGCTAAGAACCCCAACAGTTAACACCTTTCTAGACACCTACTGGATTAGCTAGTTGCGAAGTGTAAATCTCCCGGGAGTAATACCTACTCATCAGTGGGAATTGGGACCCAACTATCATTGTGTGATAACCTTGATGGTAGCCAACCAAAGTCGCCACACTACAGAAGGTATGCGCATACTGGGCAAGTTTCCCTTATATTTGAAAATCCCAATATGGTTTTTCCCCAAGCATCTTATGATCTTAACAAGGTCAAAATGTCATAAGTCGCAAGTCAAGTTCAACCCATCATTATCCTGGATTAATCTAAACCCACCCTGCACGTGCCATTGACAAGGTCAAAATGCTCATACGACTATCCTAGATAATCTCATCGCTATGCAACAGAAATGCATTATATAGGTACCGAACACTACGCCTTAACAAAGTCAAAATACGTAGCACAAATACTAAGCAATTCTAATTTGAAATGACGGAGGGCTACGGCTGGTTTTTGGCGAAAAAAATTTAACGTAATGAACTTGATATCGTTGAAGAAACTTGAGTGGCTTTCAAAAGGAGTGGTTTAGGCTTCGCATTTACAACAAGTGGTTTTGAAGAAAACTGAATGGTTATAGTAACATAAACATTTTCTTAAGAGCGAACTCCCCGTAAAGGGATCAAGGCTCTTTCCTCATCGAATGAGGTGTGGAATATTCCTAACTGAATATCTCTATGCAAAGCAAAAGAATATAACTATAGTTTTAAAATTTGGTTCCGACAACATCATTTTAGGTTGATTTTCCTTGCATTAAAACAAATCAATGCAGCCCATCATTAAAGTTTATAACCCACACCAGAAACAACCAAAATAGAATGCTTTATATGCTATCTGCATTCGCCACGGGGTCCCGGGTCTTCACCGTAAGGTTACTTAATTTACGGCAGAGCGGGGACAAGGCTAGCGCGGATACAAAATATATAGAAGCATATATATATATATATATATATATATATATATATATATATCATCGCAGGAAAGTAATAATCATCATAAGCATGCGAAAAAGGAACAATATGGAATAGCGGATAATCTAGGAGCCCCGCGTATCATTTGAGTCGCAAATAAAACGCGATGTACCCTGGTCGTGTGGATAGCCCATACAACATCGATCTTAGATCCCTACGAGTGCGAAAAGCTACCTGCCAACTCTAAAAACAGGGTAACCCGCCCTCAATATCATGAGTCGGTCACCCGTCGCTTTCTAGAATCCGGTAATTTGGGCACTCCTCCACGGTTCGATCCTATAACCCCTACAAGTGCGGCAAGTAACCCGCTAATTCTAAAGAAAGATGGCCTAGTCTCAAACACCATGAGATGGCCACCTACCGTACTCTAGAACCCGGCTACTCGAGCATTTCTCCTGGGTTAATCCTAGTACAGAAATAAAATATATGCAATGTGATTTCATACCTTCTATGGAGTGAGGTGACATGTTGGCTCAGTCAAGGTTACCATGCCATGATAGTTTGGATCCCGATTCCTACTGTGAGTGATTGTTACTCCCGGGAATTTTTCTATACAAAATCCCGGCTATATATTTCTCCTTTCAGGGTTTGAAGGAGGATTCGACGGAACAGTGGGAGCCATTCTGATTAGATAAATATACCAATCAGATCAAGGTTAGAGTGGACACTGAGTGTTTCTTTTCTCTCTCTCTCTCTCTTTGTGTGTGTGTGTGTGTGTGTGTGTGTCTCTGGCAGCAACCCTGGACTGATCTTAAACTAAGACTTATTAACCAAGTTGACCGACTTTCTATAAACTTGTAGTTTTGGAATGTCTGGATTACACTAATCCACGATATAGTCGCATATGACCTTACCTATCCTACTTCCCCTTTTGCTAACTCCAGAACCCTTTGTATTTGGTATGGAGATCTATATTGCTTGGAAGGTCGTTGTATAGTTAGATACGAACTCGATGAAATTGTTTCAATCCGAGAATGGCTACTGGTTCTGGATTAAATGAATTGTTTGTTTGTCTCTCCCTCTTACCATATCTCAAGTTCGAGAGCTTCTTATATGTATGGAGAGTATACCAATTACACTTATATATAAGGAGCTATCGAACTTGAGATAAGGCAGGAGGGGGAGACAAACGAACAATTCATCTAATCCATAACCAGTGGCCATTCTCGGACTGAAACAATTTCATCGAGTTCGTATAAAACTATACGATGGCCTTCCAAGAAATATGGATTTCTATACCAAAAATAGAAGGTTCTAGAGTTAGCAAAAGGCATACTAGGATAGGTAAGGTCATATGTGACTATATCGTGGATTAGGGCAATTCAGACATTCCAAAACAATAAGTTTGTAGAAAAGTCGGTCGATAAGTAAGCTCGTCCGTACCCTGCTAGAGCTTATCGGTGACATTCACTGTACTGTCCGGTCTCTTCGTCTAAGACTGTTGCATACCGGGTCTGGGAGGTGGAAACCGTCAGACTCCCACTAACCCGACAAGTCATGCTGACGTCAAGCTCATGTCCATCTGAGAAACTACTAATAACACTTATCAGTAAATCTCGTTTGCCTAGACCAAGGACTTATGGTCATAGCCAGCTGTGCACAGTGTGACATCAACTCGCTATACCGAGAGAGACGAATTCTCTTGACCACTCATTGCCTCCATGTGCTTCGGGACTGTACCCAACTAAAACCTGTTTGCACGACTCTTTAAAACCGTGGTAGGGTAGTAATCTAAATACAGTGGGAACACACACAAGACACTATGGCGATCTTGGGTCAAGGGACTACCCTGTACTTATGTCACCAGAGAACTGCTATCCGACGATTGGTATAATACCATCTAGGAGTTCTCGGCCAGTACGTCCAGTATAACTCATCCTATGAGAACCTGTATACAATCATCGGTGTCAAACACCAATGGCTATAGGATCAGCCATCGCCCCAGTACAGGGTCTTGAAACATATACACTAGTCTAAACTGGAGTACCGATGCCCAGTCTTGATACTCCTATGACGAGGGACTTTTAAGGATGTGCTTATAGACTACACAGGCCTCACTAGTATGATCCCTACCATAATCCTGGTGGTCAAGTAAAGATCCTATGGGCTTTATCATCATGTAGTAGTGATATGTTATAGCAAGTAAAACGTATACTTATGAATGAAAAATACAAACCAGATAGTGTACTATCATTTCGAGTAAGACTGTTCTTGGTATAGGCCCTCCTTGAATTCAGTGATTGCATTTCTGCAACTACGATAATTGCCTTGAAGACGCCTATATCCAACAATCTCCCACTTGCACTCAAGGCCAATTATTGCAGTATCGCATACACACATCTCATGTGCTACTGCATACCTAACTTCTGTACTAACAGTTTCACAAACTGTGTTCGAGAAACAGCCTTAGTGAGTGGATTCACTGCAACGTTTCTATCTGTACCTCTCTGAATCTTAACTTCACAAAGATCAACTTGTTAGTTATATGTATGCTCTAGAGGCTATTACTGTACATGTGATGTATATTGTAGTGGATGCTTGGACATATATAGGGAGGACTTTCTTGCTCGACATGATAGTATGCTATCTGGTTGCACTTTATCTTAACATGTACACTTATTGTCTCTCTATTACATGTTGATAAAGCCCTTAAGATGAGCACTTGACTACCAGGATTATGTTGCAGATCACACTAGTGTGGCAGAGGTAGTCGGTAAGTACATCCTTCAAATTTTCCTAGTCGTGGGAGTATCGAGACGGGGCATCGATATTCCAGAGTAGACTAGCGTATACGTTTGTCGGCCCGGGCGATGGATGATCCCACATCCATTGGTGTTTGACAACATAGAAGGTATACGGGTGCTCAATGAAGACTGGGTACACTGAACGGACTTGCCGAGAACTCCTAGATGGTATTATACCTATCGTCGGATAGCAGTTCTCTGGTGACACTAGGACAGGTCAGTCTGTCGACCCAAGATCGTCATAGAGTCTTATGTGATTCCCACTGTGCTTTGATTTCCACCTTACCACGTTCAAGAGATCGTGCGAAACGGTGGTTTTTGGGTACAGTCCCGAGTCACATGGAGGCAATGAGCGATAGGAGGGGATTACGTCTCTCCCCGTATTGGGGGTTGATGTTGCGCTACGCTTGATTGGCTATAACAGGAAATCCCTAGCCAGGGTTGCTGGGGTCTACTGGTAAGTGTTATTAGTAGTTTCTCGAACCGTTATGGACCTTGCATCGGTATGACTTATCAGGCTATTGGGGTCTAATGTTATACCACCCTTAGGCTGTGATATGCGACATATATGACGAAGAGACCGGACTGTTCGGTAGTGTTGCTGATTGGATTCGCAGGAGTATGAGCAGGCTTGCTTGTTGATCTTCTGATCGCTCAATACCCAGATGGCCGTTACGTTTAGCAGACCGCTTGCGGCTTGTGGATGACTGATATGATCACCACCTACTGCCGGCGTATTGACGAGTCTTTAGAGTCCTACACAGAGATTTATTGGCTCAAGCGAAACGAAGTAGGAGCACATATGTGATATGTGTGGGACCGAGATTAATACGTGTATGTGATACCGTATTCTATTCTCGTGATATGTGATATCGGTCGGTTATATGTGATATAGCCGGGCTTTTGAATATGTGTTGATTCGACAAGTTAATACATTTGATATTAGTCGGTTGTATGTGATATAGCCGGATTATTAAATCAAGTGTTAATTTAATGTATAATTATATATTTGATATATTATCTTACATTAACAAATATTAGCTCACTTAAGATTTCTTTTTCTCACTTATATGCATATAGTATATATGTGATATATATTAATGTACATTTTATTTGTGTCATGCTTGATGCCACATGCTACATGGGTGTATGAGACTCACACCATGCTTATGTTAATGTTAGGTTTTATTTATTTAAAGTTAATCAAAATTTGTTGGAAATTAGTCATATGGTTCAAACTTGTAGAAACTTGTGAAACCATTGACCAAGTCCACTAATTTTTTTTTACTTGTAGATATTTATTAACCTAACCATTATTGTTAGCCATGGTTTAGTCTCTATATGAGTTAGTGTATGACACTAACTCACCCATGGTTGCTATTCTCACCTCATGAGTTTCATTCTCTTCTCTCTTCATCTTCTTCTTCATCAAGAGCTTAGCTCTCTAGGTTTATGGGAGATGACGAAAAATAGTGAGAAAATTATTTCTAAAGTGAGCAAAATTCCTACTTCATCACCATCTTCTCTACTAGCCATTTAGATTGGGTTGTTTCTTCACCAAGTTCATCACTTAGTGAAGGGGTAGCTTATGTTAGTGTCTCCTCGACGTAGATTATCTTCGGCCTCGAATACTTCAAGCAAGCTTGTTCATTTCACCTTGTGGAGCCTCACTAGAGTCCGGGAGATCACTACTTGGAGCGAAGGGACTACTACACGGAGCTATAGAGGTGAAGGACAGGTCTACAAAGGTTGTATTTCTCGTTCACTTAGATGTAAAGATGTTTACATGCTTGTTCGTCTAATCCTCTAGTTTAGGTTCTAGCGTTAGGGTTCTTTAGCGCGCCAATTTTTTGAAAACGGCATGGTCGATGCCTCCCGAAACCCAGGGGCTGCCTAGGTAACCCTACAGTGGTATCAGAGCCATGCTAGAGAATTAGACGATGTTCTAGTATTACGAAACCGAAACTACTCCAAAACTTGCAACACCAATCTTTAGTTTCTGTCGGTTTTTTAAAGTCCTTTAAAAAAATTTAGCAACTGCAGAATGTCACATGAGATGTAACATGAACACCATAGAAACCTGAGCCCTCCTCGCCGGAATATGACCGGCCACATTGCCTAAAATTCTGAGCCGGCCGGTTTATACAGGGTATTTTGGCTTGAATTTTCTGCTGTGTTCCAGTCTCTGGGTTCTGGTGTTTCAGGTGTTGCTAGTTTTTACTAAATTTGCATGTGATGTTATCTTTGTGCAAAGGTAATTCGGAGTGCTTTATAGTCGTAATTCTAACATCCGTTCGGGTTATTTAGACGACGTTAAAAAGTTCGAACGGATATCAATAACCCATATTTTCCCTCGCTGGAAATTTTCCAAGAGTTGGATTTTTTCCAAATTTAAAATCTTCATAAAATCATGCAGGTGTTTTCTATGGACCCTCTAGAAGAACGAAACCCTAACTCGATTCTGTGACCGTCGGAACCGCCACCAAACCCTAGGGTTTGTAGTAGTTCCGCGGCGCCATAGGTGAGGCAAGGGTTGACCCTTCTATGGTTGGTCCATAGGTGTTGTGGCATGTTCTGGGTACTTTTTAAACTCCGCTCAAGTGTTGAGCTCTTTGGGAAATTTTGGGTGTTGGTTTATTCGATCGAAAAGTTTAGCATCGTCTAGCTATCTTTGATTGTGATACAATATTTGGAATCCACAATAATTAGTTATGTGATAAATAGTTTGAATTTTATAAATCTAGCACTTTAGTCTCATTTGATCGGTTGCCACGGAATTTTGATGTGGATCAAAAATCCGTCACAATCACGTAGCATACGCGGATACTCGCCGGGTAACCTTACTAGATAGCCACGCTCCATAGCCCCAACCAAGTGACTGTGGGAGAGCCCCGTCGCCAAAACCATCCGTTCGGGTGCTCGCGGCCGTGGTGTTCCGCCTTAGTGAACTTCGTCGACGGCATCGGGGGTGCGGCCGTCTACTAAAGTTTCTGACGAGCATTCGATCAGGTTATCGAGAATCTTGTTAAATTACCCGATAGGTTATTGGAAAGTGTTTTCAATATCGAGACTAAAATGTGGGGTTTATAATAGTTAGGCATGTGATGTCTAAGGAATTCATTTGGTAAGGCACGAAATCCAAAGTATGTGATACATTGGGTTTATGATGTCTAAGATGGTTGCGGATTCCAATTGTTGTAGTTTTTCACTTTCTTTTTTGCGACAGCAAGTGTAATATATGGTGTATCGCCGGTTTTGTTGCTATACGTCAACGACAATTGGGATACGCATATTTACTTGCGTTGATGACATGTGATGTTATATGTTATATTGGATCGTCGTGTTTTGAATAGCCGGGTTTTTTATGGGAGATGAGAGTTTATCATTTTCATTCATGTAAAAGCTTGTATGTAATATTCTTTTATTGGGGCACTTCCGGGTTGAGGATGATGTCACCATTGATGTATATTATTTACTTTTCCACATTAAGATAGACCCAAGAAGGAGAGCACAAGTAACCGGGTTCTAGGGTCGAGTGGGAGACCATCGCGAGGAGTCGAGACCGGGTCTCCTAAATCTAGACTTGGGAGGGTTGCTTGCCACTCTCGTAGGGGTCTAGAGATGTGGGTTTGGCTATTCATCGCGACCGTGGAATCCGTGTTTTTTACTTGATTAATTTAAAACACGGAATTCCTATTATATCCAATATTTCATATGTGTTCTTCTGCTGCTGATATTCTGTGATGTGATCACTTGATATATTGAGACAAATGCTTATATTATATATATGATATATAATTAATATTGCCGCTTTCGTTTTTTCTGTGATGCTTAGGAAGCATAATTGATGGGATTTCATTAATGAGATTAATGAAAGAAAAAGAAACCTAAAGATGTTGTAGAACTTGTTTCGAAAACTGGTAGCTCTAGTTCTTGTTTTGCATAGCGGTATTCCTTGTAAAATATCCAGCACCTTATTCGATAAGGAAAGAGTCGAGATCCCTTAACCGAGAGTGGCCTCTTTAGCGAAACTAGCAGATGCTACAACCCACTCGGTTTTGTCTTTTGATTGTTTTTTTAGTTCTTGCTTTGCATAGTGGTATTTATGAAATATCCAGCACCTCATTCGATGAGGAAAGAGCCGAGATCCCTTCACCGAGAGTGACCTCTTTAGAAAAACTAGAAAAAGCCTAAAAAACACTCCCTTTTCAAAATCACTCGATTCTACAACGATATCAAGTTCATTACGCTCATGGTTTTCTTAAAAACCTGCGTAGCCCTCCGTCATTTTAGATAAGTGCTATTTTAGTATTCGTGCTACGGTAGTTTGGCCTCCGTCAAGACGTAGTGTACGGTAGCTGATTAGTACTTATCTGCAGCGTAAGATACGATTAGATTAGGGTATTCGTACGACGTTGTTTGGCCTCCGTCAATGGTCGTGCGGGTGGGTCTAATTCAATCAAGAAATGAACGGGTTGAACTTGACTAGCGCCCTATGGGTAGTTTGGCCTCCGTCAAGATTATAGAACGCTAGGGGTAAAAACTATTATCGGGAATTTCAAGTGTTGAAAATTTGCCATGAGATTGTATACCTTCTATGAGATAGTTGGATCCCGATACCCACTGCGAGTAAGAGTTACTCCTGGGAGAGTTTTACACATTACAATTAGCTGATCAAGTAGGTGTCTAGAAAGGTGATAATGGGGTTACGCCCCTGGGAAAATGAGGTTTATTTTAATTAGGTCCGTGCGAAAGCACGGGGAACCTCCCTCAAAGTACCGACACTGGCCTGGCCGAAAGATTGGCGAACTTGTAGGGTGTAATTAATCCCGGTTTGTCTTACCTTTTAGGGTTTGAAGGAAGATTTGATAAAAACAGTGGGAGCCATCCTGATTAGATAAAATAATAACCAATTTAATCTTGCAAGAGCACACGCAGAGTGTTTTCTTCTCTCTCTCTCGTGGTAGCGACCATGACACGCCTTAATCAAGATAATAATATAGATGCATTGATCGAACCTGCTTATTATACTGAGCTGGGGAACGTTGGTTCCGCTCTATCTTATAATTATTATAAGTCCGAGCAGGAAATAGGGAATATCCGGATTTTCACGGAGCCCAATCGAGGAATAAGCATGTTGATGCATATTCTTTGGGTGTGCTTATTACCGAGAACTGTTTCTCAGTATCCTCTACGTCCTAGGTATGAGATACCGAATCAGGATCCCACATATGTAATCTGTTACATGGGTTACAGAAAGGTAGAGAACTGAGATTGGGTGATATGTCTCTAAGTGTTAGAGAATGGTGCAATTATTGCAGCCAAGTCAGTTGGCAAATATCACCTTGTATTACCAAATGGTAAATACATTGATTCTGAACAAATGTTATTACATACCGAACCTGATATACAACATTACATCGGTTTCTTTATTAAGTTAAAGAAGGATATAATTATGTATTGGAGGATAATATTGTGAACATTTTCCTTAATCAAGAGTTGATTGGATCAGGCACGTTATGTAATGGCATATAAGTTCTAAATCAAACAAATGTTCAAAGTATGTAGAACACACAATAGGAGTAGTTCAGAAATGAACGAATCCTTCTTGTGGCATTGTAGACTAGGTCATATCAATGCGACACGACCAGCTAAGTTACATAAGGATGAATATGAGAATCTGTTCGAATTTTCATCTTATGATACTTGCCAGTCTTATCTCAAAGGTAAAATGACCAATACTCCGTTTACTGGAAACAGAGAAAGAGTTACTGAACTCTTAGGACGGATACATGATGATGTATTGGTCCTATGTCTATAAATGCCAGGGTTGGTTCTTTGTACTTCATTACATTTATCGACGATCTCTCAAGATTCGGACATATGTTCCTGTTGAAACACAAGTCTGAAGGTTTTGAGAAATTCAAGGAATATAAGTTTGAAGTTGAGAACTAAACAGGTAGTATTAAAGTCCAACGATGTGATCGAGGAGGCGAATACTTGGGCATGGAGTTCCTGGATTTTCTAAACAGAGAATTGGATTCTCTCTCAGCTTACTCATTCGTATACACCACAGCATAACGGTGTATCGGGGTGGAGGTATCGCACCCTATGAGATATGGCGCGCTCTATGATGAGTACTGCTGAGTTACCTGTTTCCTTTTGGGTGTTATGCACTTGAGAAGCTGCATACCTATTGAATGGGGTTCCATCCAAATCAGTGCCTACCACTCCATATGAGATATGGTATGGAAAGAGACCATGTCTTAAACGAGTTAAGATATGGGGTTGTCCGGCCTATGTTGAAAAACAAAATCCGGACAAGCTCGAGTCAAGGTCAGTTCTGTATAAGTTTGTTAGGATATCCCAAACATTTGTGAGGGTATATCTTCTACCACACTGAGGAGCAAAATGTGTTTTGTTTCTCAGCATGACACCGTTTTAGAAAAGGAATTTCTTATGAAGAAATTAGTGGTCATGAGGTAGAACTGGAAGCAGTTCCAGCTGCACAACTAACAACTGATGATTTTGTGAAACCAAAGGATTCAATAGTCTCCAACGAACCTCAGCCTCTCCGTGAATCTGGTAGGGTTCTTCATCCACTTGAGAGATACTACGGTCTTCTCGGTGATAGTGGGAGCGATGATTGCATCATGGTAGATGATGGCCCAACTAGGTTCAGGCAGGCCATCACAAGTGGAGACTTCGTAAAAAGGCCGGATGCTATGCGATCAAAGATATAATCCATGTACACCAACAAAGTATGACTTTGCATGTTGCACCTGAAGGGGTAAAACCCATTGAGAGCAAGTGGATCTTGAGAAGATTCTTGGTGTAGATGGAAAATTTGAGACTTTCAAAGCTATGCTTAAGTCCATCAGGATCAATGCGCGCATCGCGGAGTTGGAACATCTATTTTTATGTGGCAATCAAAGAGTTTGACTTCATCAAAAAGGTAGATGAACCTTGTATATACAAGAAGGTAGTAGAGAGTAAGGTTGTCCTCCACGTATTGTACGTAGATGACATACTCTTGATAGGAAATTGTTTCCTATGCTACACTCGGTCAAGCTCCTCTTATCACAAGGATTCTCCATAGAAGATCTGGATGATACCTACTACATCTTGTAGTTTATGATCTATGGTGATAGATCTAAGTGGATGTTGGGAGTGTCCCAAATCCAAGTACATTAACACCGTACTAAAGGGGTTTAGTAAGAAAGATTCTAAGCATGGTAGTTCGCCCCCTTACCGAGGAATCACTCTCTCCAAAACGATGTCTTCCAAGACTGATTTAGAGAGAGCTCGCATGCAAGGCATACCCTATGCTTCGGTAGTAGGCTCTATCATGTATGCGATGTTATGTACCAGACCAGATATAGCTAACTCACTAGGTGTAGTGATCAGGAAACAATCGGATCTTGGGAGAATCACTGAACAGCCGCGAAAGACATTCTTAAGTACTTGAGAAGCACTAAAGAGATGTTCTTGGGGTTTTAGTAACGGCAAACTCCAGTGGGAGTCCTTTACCAATTCCAGCTTTCAGAGTGATAAGGACAACTGAAAGTCAGTCACGGGCTTTTTCTTTACCCTCAGTGGAGGGACGATATGTTGGAAGAGTTCCAAGCTAGATACCGTGGTAATCTAGACGATAAAGGCTGAGTACATCGCTACCAACGATGCTGCCAAAGTGGCTGTTTGGGCATTTCTTGTTCATGAGATGAATATGGTTCCTACCATTGAGCGTCCAATAAGTGTTATTGAGACAACAATGGAGTTGTGGCTTTGGCCTAGGAACACCCGTCCCATCAGCGATCCAGACATATTCTGAGGACAGTATCACCTGATCAGGGAGATGGTTGATCTCTAGGGGATCGAGGACAGGAGAGTTGAGCGTAGGATAACACGGTGGATCCACTCACAAAGGCCTTTCCCTAAAGAGACTTCTATAGGACGTTGAGTATGAGATACTGCAACAAATGGACTTATTGCAAGTAGGAGATTGTTAGTTATATGTATGCCCTAGAGGCCATTCCTGTACATGTGATATATATTGTAGTGGATGCTTGGACATATATAGGGAAGACTTTCTTGCTCGACATGATAGTATGCTATCTGGTTGCTCTTTATGTTAACATGTACTTATTGTCTCTCTATTACATGTTGATAAAACCCTTAGGATGAGTACTTGACTACGAGGATTAGGATGCAGATCATACTAGTGGAGAATAGGTAGTCGGTAAGTACATCCTTCAAATGTTCCTAGTCGTGGGAGTATCGAGACGGGGCATCGATATTCCAGAGTAGACTAGCGTATACGCTTCTCGACACATATGATGGGTGATGGATGATCCCACATCCATTGGTGTTTGACATCATAGAAGGTATACAAGTGCTCAGTGGAGACTGGGTACACTGAACGGACTCGCCAAGAACTCCTAGATGGTATTATACCTATCGTGAGATAGCAGTTCTCTGGTGGCACTGGTACAGGTTAGTCTGTCGACCCGAGATCGTCATAGAGTCTTGTGTGATTCCCACTGTGCTTTGATTTCCACCTACTACGGTCAAGAGATCGTGTAAAATGGTGGTTTTTGGGTACAGTCTCGAGTGACATGGAGGCATTGAGCGATAGGAGGGGATTTCGTCTCTCCCGGTATTGGGGGTTGATGTTGCGCTATGCTCGATTGGCCATATTAGGAAACCCATGACCAGGGTTGCTGAGATCTACTGGTAAGTGTTATCAGTAGTTTCTCGAACCGTTATGGACCTTGCATCGGCATGACTTATCAGGCTATTGGGGACTGACGTTATACCACCCCTAGGCTGTGATATGCGACATATCTGATAAAAAGACCGGACTGTACGGTAGTGTTCCTGATTGGATTCGCAGGAGTATGAGAAGGCTTGCTTGTTGATCTTCTGATCGCTCAATACCCGGGTGGTCGTTACGTTTAGCAGACCGCTTACGGCTTGTGGGTGTTTGATATGATCATCACCTACTGCCGACGTATTGACAAGTCTTTAGAGTCCTGCACAGAGGTTTCCTGGTTCATGCGAAACGAAGTAGGAGCACATATGTGATATGTGCAGGACCGAGATTAATGCGCGTATGTGATACCGCATTCTATTCTCGTGATATGTGATATCGGTCGGTTATATGTGATATAGTCGGGTTATCGGATTAAGTGTTGATTCGATAAGTTGATTCATATGATATTAGTCCGTTGTATGTGATATAGCCGGATTATTAAATCAAGTGTTGATTTGATAATTTAATGTATAATTATATATTTGATATATTAACTTACATTAACTAATATTTGCTCACTAAGTATTCTTTTTCTCACTTATATGCATATAGTATATATGTGATATATATTAATGTACATTTTATTTGTGTCATACTTGATGCCACATGCTACATGGGTGTATGAGACTCACACCATGCTTATGTTAATGTTAGGTTTTATTTATTTAAAGTTAATCAAAATTTGTTGGAAATTAGTCATATGGTTCAAACTTGTAGAAACTTGTGGAAGCATTGACCAAGTCCACTAATTTTCTTTTACTTGTAGATATTTATTAACCTAACCATTATTGTTAGCCATGGTTTAGTCTCTATATGAGTTAGTGTATGACACTAACTCACCCATGGTTGCTATTCTCACCTCATGAGTTTCATTCTCTTCTCTCTTCATCTTCTTCTTCATCAAGAGCTTAGCTCTCTAGGTTTATGGGAGATGACGAAAAATAGTGAGAAAATTATTTCTAAAGTGAGCAAAATTCCTACTTCATCACCATCTTCTCTACTAGCCATTTAGATTGGGTTGTTTCTTCACCAAGTTCATCACTTAGTGAAGGGGTAGCTTATGTTAGTGTCTTCTCGACGTAGATCATCTTCGGCCTCGAATACTTTAAGCAAGCTTGTTCATTTCACCTTGTGGAGCCTCACTAGAGTCCGGGAGATCACTACTTGGAGCGAAGGGACTACTACACGAAGCTATAGAGGTGAAGGACCGGTCTACAAAGGTTGTATTCCTCGTTCACTTAGATGTAAAGATGTTTACATGCTTGTTCGTCTAATCCTCTAGTTTAGGTTCTAGCGTTAGGGTTCTTTAGTGCGCCAATTTTTTGAAAACGGCGTGGTCGATGCCTCCCGAAACCCAGTGGCTGCCTAGGTAACCCTGCACAACTATCTCCCGAAATGAGCAATACCTACCTTAGAACTTTGTTTGATTAGCTGATGGGGCCATGTTCATAAATGAACGTATTTATCCAAACAATTTCTTAGGATGTATTCTCTGCTGAGTCAAAATCAGCATCCAGAGCCTTGACTACCTCAGTATCTCACTTGGAACTCTTCCAATATACCGATCCTCATAAAAAGGTAATCTAATGACTCGCGACAGATACTCTGTCACCCTTGTCACCACAAAAGCTGGAATCGGTAATCACATCCCGAAGAAGTTTGCCATTACCATACACAAAGAACATCTCATATGTTCTTCACTTCTTCCTATGTTTCTCCAGGATTGGATTAATATCTGTTTACTACACCAAGTGTAAAAGCAATATCTGGTCTGGTATATAACAACGCATGATTGACCTCTCTGCTGAAGCATGTCGAATGCCATTCATGCAAGTCCCTCTCTTTATCAGTCCCGAAAGACATCTGTAGAGAAAGTGACCCCATTACCTGTTGGATATGTATGCCCTAGAGGCCTGTATTGTATAAGATGCTAGGGATATGTATGTACAGGACAATCTTGCACGGTTGTATATAATATATTATTTAAGATGTCTCTGTCTTAATATGTGTATTTCTTTTTCTTGTTGTTTTATATTGCTTACACATATTGATAATGACTCGGTACAGTAGTATACTATTATAGTTTGACTTTATCTTAACATGTGCATATGTTATACTCGATATGACATATGGCGGATACAGGTTGATGAAGTCCGTAGGATTTTACTTGACTACCAGCGTTATGATGGCGATCATACTTGTAGGAGCTGTGTAGTCCATAAGCACATCCTTAAAGGTCCCAAGTCGTAGGAATATCAAGACCGGGCATCAATATTTCAGAGTATACTTATGTATACGTTTCTAGACCCCGACGAGGGGCGATGGTTGGTCCCACAGCCATTGGTGTGATCACCGAAGATTGTATATAGGTGCTCACTGGAGGTAGGTACACTGGACGAACTCGCCGAGAACCTCTAGAGGGTATTATACCTATCGTCAGATAACGGTTCTCAGGTGACATGAGTACAGGTTAGTCTTTGGACCTAAGATCATCATTTGTCTCGTGTGAGGTCCCACTGTGCTTTGAACACTACCCTACCACGGCTCTACTCAGTTATGCAAACATGTTTTGGTTGGGTATGAAAGGGTATCTTAGCACCTCTACTAGGTTTCTGCAAGCATCAAGTATGCAATTTTTAAAAAAACTAGAGTGCTAAGTCATACTAACCTAGAATTTAACTAGAGAATTAGGGTTTTGAAGCAAGAAAACAAGTTCTAAACTAAGTGATGGAGGTTTAAAACCTTTGTAGACCAAGTCCTTCACTTCTAAAGCTCTGAGTAGTAGTTCCTAGAACCCTTCTTTGACTCCACTTGAGAAAGGAACGAGCTTACTTGAAGTCATCGATACCGAAGATGATCCACCTTGAACACTCTTTCACTCAAGCTCACTCTTCACTAATCAAGGTATTAGTGAAGCAAACAACCTATACTAAAGGGCTAGGATAGTGTAGGTTGATGAAATAGGAGATTTTCTCACATAGAAATATTTTCTCTTTTCTTTTTCCAACTCAAGAAAAACCCTAAAGAGGAAATAAAGAAGAAGATGAACTTGGATGGTTGAATGTGTGAGAATGAACCATGTGCTAGAGATAAGGTTGGGATGAATAAATATCTAAGAGTAAAACAAAAATGAGGAGATGAGTCATAGCTTCTCAATGCTTCTCCAAGCATCCAAAGCCATGACTCATTTTCCACCATTTCTATTTTTCTTAAACCATAAATTATCCCAATAATCTTTAGACTCTAGTGTGATTCTCATACACCCATGTTCTATGTATCATCAACCATCATACATATCCAAATACATTTATAAATATATATCACGTATATATTTAAATGTACGTAAAGAGAAGAAAATCAAAAGTGAGCTAATATTAGTTTATATATATATATATATATATATATATATATATATATATATATATATATATCAAATTATTAAATCAACACTTGATTCAATAATCCTGTTATATCATATATAACAGAATAATATATATATATATCACATTATTAAATCAACACTTGATTCAATAATCCGGTCATATCAGATATGTAAGGTTAGTATAGCACCGTATGAAGAGTTTTGAAGCATCACATGACCCAAAGTTTTAATTTTTAAGGTGCTAAACTAACATGCAAAGGATAGATCCTAGAAAATTAGGGTTTACTAAACTTAAAGCTAACAAAAGTTAGGGTTTGAAGGCTACAACCTTTGTAGCTCCCGTTTTTGCTTCGCTCCTTAGGCTCTTTGGTGTTGAAACGAGGTCCTCTTGAACTCCCCTTGTGTCCACGATGATCCACCGCAGAGATCTCCGTCCAAACTCGCTACTTCGTCAAACCGAAGATAACACTCTAAACAAAAACGGCTAAGCTTGTGTAGAATGTTGTTGTGGCTTTGGATCTCATTTCAAAAACCTTTCTTTGATTGTGTTTTTCTCACTAGAAAAAACTAGAGAGGAGAAGATGAAGAAGGATGAAAATGGTGGCTATTTTTCTTCAAGAGATAAAAAGATAACCATAAGGTTAAGCTTACAAAAGAAAATAAATATCACTATATATATTTATTCTTTCTTGACTCCAACCATGATTAAATGATAGATGATTAATTTAACTTGGGTTTAGAATGATAAAGGAAAAGATAACCATGGTTTAGTGGTGGGTGAGAATGGTTAGGTTAAAAGAAGCATGTAGAAACTAGCATAATTATCCTTTCCTTTTCATTTTCTTTTTAAAACCAAAATTAAATAATTATCCATTGTATAATCTATGGTGTGAGGCTTATATTGCCACCATTTCCATATATAATCAACCATGATAGTTTGATGTATGTATGTGTACATGTATGCACATCTACATGTGCATAAAACTAGAAAAGAAGAAAGAAACACATGCATGCATGCATACATCCATCAAACCCTAGAAAGGTTTCAAGTGAGATAACTTATGGTTAGATGATAAATCAACACTTGATTTATCAATCCGGTCATATCTCATATGACCCCACCAAAAGAAATTCACCCGATCAATGTTCGGTATCATATACGCATATTTCAATCGGGTGCATGCGCATATCGCATATGCGCACCACAACGTTTCGCCTGGACTGGATAACTCCTCTGTGGGACTCTAAGACTCGTCAATACGCCGGCAGAGGGTAATGATCATATCAAGTGCCCTCAAGCCGCAAGCGGTCAGCTAAACGTAACGGCCACCCGGGTATTGAGCGATCAGAAGACAACAAGCGAACCTGCTACTACTCCCGTCGAGCCATCCGGCAACACTACCGTACAGTCCGGTCTCTTCGTCAGATATGCTGCATATCGAGCCTAGGGATGGTCACGTCGACCCCAATAACTCAATAAGTCGTGTCGTTGAATGGTCTATAGCAGATCGAGAAACTACTGATAACACTTATCAGCAAATCTCAGCAGCCCTGGCCAGGGACTTGCTGTTATAACCAGTCGAACACTGCATAGCATCAACTCCCAATACCGGGAGAGACGAAACCCCTCCTATCGCTCATTGCCTTCGTGTGTCTCGAGACTGTACCCAACGGCCACCTGTTTGCACGACTCAGTAGAGCCGTGGTAGGGTGGCAATCAAAGTACAGTGGAAGAACACACAAGGCTCTATGACGATCTCGGGTCTACAGACTAACCTGTACCAGTGTCACCTGAGAACTGCTATCCGACGATAGATATAATTCCATATAGGAGTTCTCGGCGAGTCCGTCCAGTATACCCAGTCACCACTGAGCACCCGTATATGATCTTGATGTCAAACATCGATGAATGTGGGAACATCCATCGCCCATCACATGGGTCTAGTATCATATACGCTAGTCTACTCTGGTATATCGATGCCCCGTCTCGATACACCTCCGACTAGGGACATTTCAGGATATGCTTATAGACTACAGATGTCCCACTAGTATGATCTTCATCATAATCAGAGTAGTCAAGCCGATATCCTTAGGGCTTTATCAGCATGTATGAATGAATAGAAGCATGATCAAATAAACATGTCAGATAAAGAAGTACCAGATAGCATACTATCATGTCGAGCAAGAATGCAAACTGAATATATATACATGTATAGATACATCCACTATCACATAATGGCCTCTAGGGCATACATATATCCAACAATCTCCCGCTTGCACTAAGGCCAGTTATTGGCGTATCTCATACCCAACATCTCAAAAAGTCGCTCATGCTGCGGCTGAGGGAGAGCCTTGGTGAATGGATCCGCGGCGTTGTTCTTTGTGTCTACTCTCTTAATCTCGATCTCGCGGCGATCTACAATCTCCCGGATCAAATGAAAGCGCCTCAGGATATGTCTGGACCGCTGATGGGATCTGGGCTCCTTGGCTAACGCCATCGCCCCATTATTGTCACAATACAAAGGTATTGGATCAATAATGGTTGGAACTACACCTAGCTCCGAGACGAACTTCTTCATCCAGACGGCTTCCTTGGCGGCATCATTTGCAGCAATGTACTCAGCTTCCATCGTAGAGTCTGCAACGGTATCCTGTTTGGAACTCTTCCAACTTACCGCCCCTCCATTGAGGGTAAATACAAACCCTGAGATAGATTTGCTGTCATCCTTATCGCTCTGGAAGCTCGAATCGGTAAAGGCCTCCATTTGGAGATCTTTATTACCATACACCAAGAACAATTCTTTAGTCCTTCGTAAGTACTTAAGAATGTTCTTCACAGCTGTCCAGTGGTTCTCCCCTGGGTTGGATTGATACCTGCTTACAACACTAAGTGCATAAGCTATATCTGGGCGTGTACATAACATCGCATACATTATAGACCCTACTGCCGAAGCATAAGGTATAATGCTCATGCGAGCTCTCTCTTCATCGGTCTTTGGACAAGAATCCTTGGAGAGAGTGACTCCATGGCAAGCGGGTAAGGCACCCCGCTTGGAGTCTTCCATACTAAACCTCTTTAGGATGGTGTTGATGTACCTGGTTTGGGACAATCCCAATAACTTTTTGGATCTATCCCTATAGATCCTTATGCCCAGGATGTATGTGGCATCACCCAGGTCCTTCATGGAGAACCTCAGTGATAAGAATGATTTGACGGACTGTAGCATAGGAATATCATTTCCTATCAGAAGAATGCCATCCACGTACAATACGAGGAATGTGACAGCTCTTCCTTCAGCCTTCCTATAAACACAAGATTCATCTGGATTTTTGATGAAATCAAACTCTTTGATAACATCATCAAAACAGATGTTCTAACTCCGAGATGCCTGCTTTAACCCATATATGGATTTAAGCAATCTACATGCTTTCTCGCTGCTCCCACTGTCAATGAAGCCCTCTGGCTGATCCATATAAACACATTCTTCTAAATCTCCATTTAGAAATGCTGTTTTAACGTCCATCTGCCAGATTTCATAGTCGTAGTGAGCAGCAATAGCAAGTAGGATCCGAATAGATTTAAGCATGGCTACGGGCGAAAAAGTTTCGTCATAGTCCAAACCTGGTCTTTGACGAAAACCTTTCGCCACAAGTCTTGCCTTATAGGTCTCTACCTGCCCATCCACACCAATCTTTCTTTTAAAGATCCATTTGCACCCTACAGGTTTTACCCCAGGGGGTACAACGTCCAAAGTCCATACTTTGTTGGTGTACATAGACTCCATTTCGGATCTCATGGCATCCAGCCACTTCACAGAGTCACCACTCGTGATAGCTTGCTGAAAACTGGTAGGATCATCATCTTCCATGATACAGTCTTCTCTGTCACCATCAATGAGGAAACCGTAGTACCTCTCCGGTGGGCGAGAAGTCCTACCAGACCTACGGAGTGGCCGAGGTTCTTCAGTTTCTGTTGCAACAGCCGGTTCAACCAAATCGTCATTTGTAGTTTGTGTCTCCAGAACCTCTTCTAGATCTACCACCTTGCCATCATCTCTATCTGTGAAAAACTCTTTTTCCAAGAATGTGGCATACTGAGAAACAAACACTTTTTGTTCCTCTTTGTGGTAGAACAGATACCCATAAGAATTCTTTGGATATCCTATAAAGTTACACATGACTGACCGTGTCTCGAGTTTGTCCGGATTCTGCTTTTTAACATAGGCCGGGCAACCCCAAATCTTAATTCTTTTAAGAGATGGTCTCTTCCCATTCCATATCTCATATGGCGTGGTAGATACGGCTTTGGTTGGAACCCTGTTTAGCAGAAACGCTGCAGTCTCCAATGCATGCCCCCAAAACGAGACTGGTAACTCAGCATCACTCATCATGGACCGGACCATATCTAATAGGGTCCTATTCCGACGTTCTGACACACCGTTGTGCTGTGGTGTGTAAGGAGGAGTGAGCTGAGAGAGAATCCCATTCTCTTTTAGGAAGTTTGCAAATTCTGTACTGAGATACTCACCACCTCGATCTGATCGAAGCATCTTAATACTCAAGCCGGTTTGTTTTTCTACTTCTTGTTTATATTCAATGAATTTCTCGAAAGCTTCGGACTTGTGTTTTAATAAAAATACATGACCGAATCTTGAGAAATCGTCGGTGAATGTAATGAAGTATGAAAAACCGCCTCTAGCCTGTGTAGACATCGGCCCACATACATCACTATGTATGAGGCCAAGGAGCTGAGTAGCTCTTTCTCCGTGTCCGGTAAACGGAGTTTTGGTCATTTTACCCTTGATACAAGACTGGCAAGTCGCATAAGATTTATATTCAAAAGGGTTTAAATATCCATCTTTATGTAACTTGTTCAGTCTTGTTTCGTTAATATGACCAAGTCTACAGTGCCAAAGAAAAGCTTCATTTAATTCTGAAATTTTTCTTTTATTAGTGTGTTGTATACTGAAAACTGTGTGTTGATTTAGGACATATATTCCGTTATTAAGCGTACCATACCCAACCAACATTTGATTTAGGTGAATGTTCATAACATTGTTCTGCAACACAAAATTATATCCTTCATTGTCCAACAAAGAAACGGATCTTATATTACATAGCATAGTTGGTACAAAATAACATGAATTCAAAATCAAAATACATCCAGATGGCAACCCCAAGTGATACTCTCCCACTGCGACTGTATGTACATTGGAACCATTTCCAACGCGGAGAGTATGGTCACCTGTCCTCAAAACCTTGCTATTTCTCAGCCCCTGCATAGAATTGCAAATGTGAGAACCTGAACCGGTATCCAATACCCAGGAAGCAGAGTTTATAGAAAAACAGTTTTCAGTCACAAACGCACCTGAAGCAGAAGCATCACCATGCTTCTTCTTGAGATTTAGGTACTCCGTGCAGTTGCGCTTCCAATGTCCTGTCTTGTGGAAATGAAAACACTCGCCTTTCCCTGGGTCTCCAGCCGTGGACTTT
The DNA here is from genome assembly GCA_030015575.1 of Agapanthus africanus. Classification (NCBI taxonomy): domain Eukaryota; kingdom Viridiplantae; phylum Streptophyta; class Magnoliopsida; order Asparagales; family Amaryllidaceae; genus Agapanthus; species Agapanthus africanus. The sequence goes on along the minus strand of JASDDO010000018.1, from coordinate 57,191,589 downwards.
CCCTTTCCCTTCACCTTTTTGACTCCGCCCTTAGGATTAGTGGGTTTCTTCTTTTTCTTTCCCTTGGCCTTAGCTTTTCGGCGAGAAGAAGAAGACTGTCCAATGGTCATAACGGGAGTCTTTGCTGACTTCATAGTGCTCTCTGCACTCCTTAACATATTAAGGAGTTCAGGGAGGTCCTTCTCCATGCCATGCATGTTGAAGTTCACTATGAACTGAGCAAAGGTGGAGGGGAGGGACTGCAGAATAATATCTATATATTGTTCATTGTCCATTGTCCATCCAAGGTCCTCAAGCTCTTCTATAAGAGCTATCATCTTCAACGCATGGTCTCCTACTGGTGTGCCAGGGGCCATTCGCATGTGAAACAGTTTCCTCGATGCTTCGTATCGTAATACGCGGGACTGTTCCCCATACAACTCCTTTGTATGGAGCAGTATCCCGTGAATGTCCATGTCCTCGTGCTGCTTTTGATGTGTGTTGTCCATCGATGCAAGCGCGAGGCATTTTGCCGTGGCACAGTCAGCGTCCCATGTCTTGCGGACTTCAATGTCCGCAACTGAGGATTTTGGGCCTGGGATGGGCGGGGCTGAAGCCGTGAGGACATATGATACTTTATCATAAGTCAAGGCGATCTTCATATTCCTTAGCCAGTCTTTATAGTTGGTCCCATTCAGTTTGTTTTTATCTAGTAGAAGCTTAAGTCTAGTCATTGGTATCTGCCATTAAGAGAGAGAAAAGAATACACTCAGCGAAAGCTCTTGCATAGATTAGATTGGTTTATTATCTTGTCTAATCGATGTTTCCCACTGCTTTTTATCAAGTTTTTCTTTCAAACCTTAAAAAAGAAAAACTAGCCAGGATTAATTACAGTCTACAACTTCGCTAACCGTTCAGCCAGGCCAGTGTCGGTACTTTGAGGGAGGTTCCCCGTACTTTCGCACGGACCTAATTAGAGTAAACCTCGTTTTCCCAGAGGCGGAGCCCCGTTAACACCTTTCTAGACACCTAATGAGTTAGCTAATTGTAAACTGTAAAACTCTCCTAGGAGCAACTATTGCCCACAGTGGGATCGGGATCCAACCATCACATGGAAGGTATGCAATCTCATTGCAAATTTCAACACTTGAAATTCCCGATGTAATTTTTACCCCTAGTACTTATGACCTTAACTATGGTCAACAAATCATAAGTACCAGTCAAGTTCTACCCGTCATTTCTTGATCAATTAGACCCACCCATATGACCCTTAACTATGGTCAACAAAGTCGCATGAATGTCCTAATTAATCTGCATCATATGCAGTGTAGGAAGACATCACTTAGCTACCGTACACTACGCCTTAACTAAAGTCAACAAACGTAGCACGAATACTAAGTACTCTACTTCCTAAAATGACGGAGGGTTGCGAATGATTTTTAAGAAAATCTTTAACGCTTTGAACTTGATATCGTTGCAGAATCAAACAGTTTTCAAAAGGAGTGGCTTAAGCTCCGCAGTTTTGAAATGTAGCTTTTTCATAAATAGCCGAGTAGTTTTTAAATCCGATTCTACAACATCTTTTAGGTTTATTTTCTTTACATTAATCACATTAATGTAATCCCATCATTTAAGTCCTTAAGCCAATCACAGAAAAGAAACGAAAATAACACGTACGCTTATGCCATCCGCATTCGCCGCAATGTTCCGTTATGGACCGTTAGGTTACTTAACTAACGGCATACCGGGACGGGACTAGCGCGGGTGTAAAACATAAGCAACGTCTACTATATATCATATATAATAAGCCATTCGTCTCAGATTTCACAGAACACAGGCAGCAGAAATATAGATATAACGTGGGATATACTAGGATGTCCGTATTTAGTATTTAGCCAGAATAGAAAATACGGATTCCACAGTCGCGATGAGTAGCCAAGCCCACACCCTGGACCCCTACGAGAGCGGCAAGTGACCCTACCAATCCTGGAGTTTAGGAGACCCGGTCTCGACTCCTCGAGATGGCCTCCCACTGAACCCCAGAACCCGGTCACCTGTGCTCCCCTCCTTGGGTCCATCCTAATGCGGAAAAGTAAATAATATACAACACTGGTGACACAACCGCAACCTGGAAGTGCCCCAAATAAAAGAATATTACATTACATTTGAATTTACATGAATGAAAATATAAAACTCTCATCTCACAAAAACCCCCCGGCTATTCGATCGCGACAATCCTGCACATCATATCTCAGCAACACATAATATCACATATCATCAACGTAAGTAAGTATGCGTACCCCGATTGTCGTTGATGTATAGCAACGAAACCGGCGATATCTAACATACTACACTTACGGTCACAGAAAAGAAAGTGTAAAACTACAATATTTGGAATCCAGATTCTCTTTAGACATCATAAATGCGAAATATCACATATTTCGTATTTCATGCCTACACTATATGAATTCCACATATTGTATCACATTCCAGATAAACAGACAGTATTAAAGTTTTCGAACGAACTATCAAGCACCCAAGATTCACTAAAGCTCAACACTTGAGCAGGGTTCAAAAATCCGGAGTGTGGCACAGTAGCGGCGGTCCAGCCGTAGAAGGGTCAAGCCAACGCCTCACATGTGGCACGCCGTACTGCCCCAAACCCTAGGGTTCAAAGGGCAGTTCGAGACGGTCACATAATCGAGTTAAGGTTTGTTGTCTTCTAGAGGGACCACCGCAAAAAAGACTTGCACACATCTCCAAACTATTTAAACCCCGTGAATATTGAGTAAATGATATTCGTTCAAACACTTCAATACTTTCTAGTTTACCCGGAAAAGAAATACGAAATGAAAATTCCGATCGAAACAACGAGTTCAAAACCATCTCCAGAATTTTCAACAGCAGATTTAGATTAAATACACTCAAAATATACTGTAGCAGGTAAAGAAAATTACTGTGCAAAAAATTGTCAAAGAGCCCTTTATATGGCCGCGGATGCGCGGCCTAAGCTTGCTTATGCCGCGCTTCCGTGGCCAAAGTAACTGTTCACGGCCACGAATTTTCCAGATTGTCTAATTTTTACCTGCTCTATTTTTTGAGAATTTTTAATTCTGAAAAATGTCAGTTTTAAAAAATTTCCAGAGAGCATCCCATAAATCCGTATTTTGGTTCGATCGGACTTTTCACTTCGCAAAAAGGTCGCCTAACGTTCTAGGTTGGCTCTGATACCAATGTAAAGGTTAGTATAGCACCCTATGAAGAGTTTTGAAGCATCACATGACCCAAAGTTTTAATTTTTAAGGTGCTAAACTAACATGCAAAGGATAGATCCTAGAAAATTAGGGTTTACTAAACTTAAAGCTAACAAAAGTTAGGGTTTGAAGGCTACAACCTTTGTAGCTCCCATTTTTGCTTCGCTCCTTAGGCTCTTTGGTGTTGAAACGAGGTCCTCTTGAACTCCCCTTGTGTCCACGATGATCCACCGCGGAGATCTCCGTCCAAGCTCGCTACTTCGTCAAACCGAAGATAACACTCTAAACAAAAACGGCTAAGCTTGTGTAGAATGTTGTTGTGGCTTTGGATCTCACTTCAAAAACCTTTCTTTGATTGTGTTTTTCTCACTAGAAAAAACTAGAGAGGAGAAGATGAAGAAGGATGAAAATGGTGGCTATTTTTCTTCAAGAGATAAAAAGATAACCATAAGGTTAAGCTTACAAAAGAAAATAAATATCACTATATATATTTATTCTTTCTTGACTCCAACCATGATTAAATGATAGATGATTAATTTAACTTGGGTTTAGAATGATAAAGGAAAAGATAACCATGGTTTAGTGGTGGGTGAGAATGGTTAGGTTAAAAGAAGCATGTAGAAACTAGCATAATTATCCTTTCCTTTTCATTTTCTTTTTAAAACCAAAATTAAATAATTATCCATTGTATAATCTATGGTGTGAGGCTTATATTGCCACCATTTCCATATATAATCAACCATGATAGTTTGATGTATGTATGTGTACATGTATGCACATCTACATGTGCATAAAACTAGAAAAGAAGAAAGAAACACATGCATGCATGCATACATCCATCAAACCCTAGAAAGGTTTCAAGTGAGATAACTTATGGTTAGATGATAAATCAACACTTGATTTATCAATCCGGTCATATCTCATATGACCCCACCAAAAGAAATTCACCCGATCAATGTTCGGTATCATATACGCATATTTCAATCGGGTGCATGCGCATATCGCATATGCGCACCACAACGTTTCGCCTGGACTGGATAACTCCTCTGTGGGACTCTAAGACTCGTCAATACGCCGGCAGAGGGTAATGATCATATCAAGTTCCCTCAAGCCGCAAGCGGTCAGCTAAACGTAACGGCCACCCGGGTATTGAGCGATCAGAAGACAACAAGCGAACCTGCTACAACTCCCGTCGAGCCATCCGGCAACACTACCGTACAGTCCGGTCTCTTCGTCAGATATGCTGCATATCGAGCCTAGGGATGGTCACGTCGACCCCAATAACTCAATAAGTCGTGTCGGTGAATGGTCTATAGCAGATCGAGAAACTACTGATAACACTTATCAGCAAATCTCAGCAGCCCTGGCCAGGGACTTGCTGTTATAACCAGTCGAACACTGCACAGCATCAACTCCCAATACCGGGAGAGACGAAACCCCTCCTATCGCTCATTGCCTTCGTGTGTCTCGAGACTGTACCCAACGGCCACCTGTTTGCACGACTCAGTAGAGCCGTGGTAGGGTGGCAATCAAAGTACAGTGGAAGAACACACAAGGCTCTATGACGATCTCGGGTCTACAGACTAACCTATACCAGTGTCACCTGAGAACTGCTATCCGACGATAGATATAATTCCATATAGGAGTTCTCGGCGAGTCCGTCCAGTGTACCCAGTCACCACTGAGCACCCGTATATGATCTTGATGTCAAACATCGATGAATGTGGGAACATCCATCGCCCATCACATGGGTCTAGTATCATATACGCTAGTCTACTCTGGTATATCGATGCTCCGTCTCGATACACCTCCGACTAGGGACATTTCAGGATATGCTTATAGACTACAGATGTCCCACTAGTATGATCTTCATCATAATCAGAGTAGTCAAGCCGATATCCTTAGGGCTTTATCAGCATGTATGAATGAATAGAAGCATGATCAAATAAACATGTCAGATAAAGAAGTACCAGATAACATACTATCATGTCGAGCAAGAATGCAAACTGAATATATATACATGTATAGATACATCCACTATCACATAATGTCCTCTAGGGCATACATATATCCAACAAGATACAACAGGTTTATATTCAATATTAGACATTAAATCAACACTTGATTCAATAATCCGGTCATATCATATATAACCGGCCATTATCAAATGCATATACATAAATTAAATCATTGAATCAACACTTGATTCAATAATCTGGATATACCACATATAACCTAACCATTATCTGTAAGTGCACGGCGGCGCCCCGGCCGTCAATCCGACGCCGGAATGCGGAAGCGATGCTTTTCTTTAACTTTTCAAACCGGCACCACCGCGCACTATAAACCCGGATCGTGCCATTAAACTAGTCCTAGCTAACAAGAGAAGGGTTGGAGAGATATACCGAGCGATCCGTGTCCTTCGGTCTTCTCGTCGTCGTCCTGATCTCCCCGCGGAATCTCCGGTCTCCACCAAGTCGCCGGAAGGGCACCATGTCGCCGGCTTCTTTTACGGGCTCCCACCTCTGGACCGAGGCAACTCGGGCATGAAGTTGGCGAGCCGACATGCCCAAGATTTGCTGTAGAATACGTGTAGTGCTCTATGTCTCATTTGGGGTATTGGAAGTTGCCTTTGGTGGAGGAAATGAACTTAGACTTTTTGGAGATGAAACTTTGGGAATTTTGTGAAGCTAAATGACCAAAAATCCCACCACAAAAAATATGGGCAGCCCCTCTTGGCTTGGCCGGCCATGCAAGAATGGGAGAGTAGGGGAAAAATGAGAGAGAGCCTCACCAGAAATAATGCAAGAGAGAGATAAAATGTTATCATGAAAAGAAATGATCACTAACTCAAACCCACACTCCATCAACCAATCATCACAACCCATCACCAACAACCATGATGAACCAAAAGTCAAGTCATGATGAAAAGAATAAGAAGTCAAATGGTGGAGGAATTATCATGATACAACAATATGCAAAGACAACCCTCCAAAATGCTTATTTGCACAAATGCAAATAAGCCCTCCTCCACCAATCTTCAGCCAAATGAAAGATACAAAGAAATATGGATGAAACGGAAAACAAACTGGCAACTCCAAAAAACTGATCCCGTAATAATTTACAGAAAAAACCCGCTACTGTATATACATACCCGCATTTGTATTCCGACCGAAATACAAATGCAATGAGACAAATCTACACTGTACAATACTAGGATCCGGCTTAAACCAAAGCCCGCTAGTATTAACCGTCCGATCCTGATCCGTGCAATACCGCACGTATCTGATCGAACCCTGCCATATCTCCATACGGCCTCTACAGCGTTTCGCCCGAAAACTTGAGCAACTGAATCTGGGGGACTCTAAAGACTCGTCAATACTATGGCTGTGGATTTAACTACTAGCATGTCAGAGGTATTAGCCATACGTGACGGGCTACCAGCTATTGACCAAAAGGGACGTCGATGAGCGAACTCATCCTGACACCCTACTGAGCCTGTCAGTGACAATATCCGTACAGTCCGGTCCGTTCGTCTATGAGCATCGCATGGCGGGCCTAGGGGTTGGTAAAAGTCAGACCCCCAAAAGCGGTACAAGTCGTGTCGGAGTGTAGCCCAGAACACCCTGAGATACTACTGGAATACCTACCAGTAAATCTCCTGCCTTGGCCAAGGACTTCGTGTAATGGCTCTCCTAGACACAGCGCGACTTCACCCCCAATACCGGGAGAAACGAACCCCTGAAGATCCGCTCACTGCCTCCATGTGGCTCGGGACTGTACCCAACTAAAACCTGTTTGCACGTCTCCTTTGAGCGTGGTAGGGTAGTAATCAAAGTACAGTGGGAACTCACACGAGACAAATGACGATCCTCAGGTCGATGAACTAACCTGTACACATGTCACCAGGGAACTGCTATCTGACGTCAGGTATAATACCAACTAGCAGGCTCCCGGCGAGTCCTGTCCGGTATACTCATAACCCAATGAGCACCTGTATACATCTTAGGTGAACCAACTGACACCAGTGGCTTGTGAGACCGCCCACTGCCCCTCGTCGGGGTCTCGACTGTATACACTAGTCTACTCTGGAGTATCGATGCCCTATCTCGAAACTCCCACGACTAGGGACCTTTTAAGGATATGCTTATAGACTACCAACTTCCACGTATATGATCGCCCTCATACTGCTGGCAGTCAAGCAAGAATCCTAGGGGATCTATCAACGTGTAATAGTGACCTGTCAGGTTACCTAAAGTAGTACACGATGATAAAGGTAAACCAGATAGCATACTATCATCTTGAGTAAGACTGTCCTACCGGGATAGGTCCTCCCTCAATCATTGCAATCACGTGCCTGTGATCCAATAATTGACTCTGAGGGCACTATCTCCAACAATCTCCCACTTGCACTCAAGGCTAATTATTGCGATGTCTCATACTCACAGCCCGTGTGATACCGAACACCCAACTCCTCTACTTGTCAGTCTTACAAAGCTCGTTTGCGAAACTATTGCGTTCGAGGAATAGCCTCAGTGAGTGGATCCGCTTTGATGTTTCTTTCTATGTCTCTCTATATCTCAAGTTCGCGGAGAATGCCATCTCCCGAAATGAGCAATACTTGTCTTAGAATGTGTCTGGATGTCTGATGGGACCTAGCTCATAAATGAACTCTAAATCCAAACTTCTTAGACTGTATCGTCAACTGAACTTAATCAGTATCCTGCGCCATGCCTCCCTCAGTATTGCCTTGGACCACCTGTCCAAAATACTGCCCCTCGTCAGAAGGAAAACTATAACTCTGACAACCTCCTTGTCGTCCAGGTTACCTTGGAAGCCTGGAATGATAACTGTCTCCCGAATGAGGCTGTCGTTATCATATCCCTAGAACATCCACTTATGTTCTAAAACTGCTTCCGACTGTTTCTCCAGGATTGGATCAATGTCAACTTACTGCATCTAGTGCAAAAACAACATCTGGTGTGGTACTTGACATCTCATGATTGACTCAATTGCCTAAGCAAGTGATCTGCCAATCAGGCACATCCCTCTCTACTTTAGTCTATAAGACAACTTTAGAGAGGGTGACTCCATTACCTGCAGGTACACTACCGTGCCAGGAGTCGTCCATTCTAAATACTCTTAGAATGCTGTCTAAGTACCCTTAATTGGGAAACCACCCAAATCTAGATCTAAAACCATAGATCTAGTAACCAGTATGTCTGATATAATGTCCAAGTCCTATGTGGAGAAACCACTGTGTGACAACCAAAGTATAACCGATCGTAGTATAGGAATATCACTTCCTACTCTGTGTATGTCATCAAAATACCAGGACATCTCACCCTACTACCTTCTTAACAGATCCATCCCCTATTCTGATGAAGTCAAACCTATGACTGTCATGTCAGAATTAGATGATCTATCTCCGCTATACCTGCTTTAGTCTATAAATAGACATAAGCCACTTGTCCACCAATGCTTCCGCTGCTCCCACTGACTACGACAACCCTCCGGTAGAGTCATATAGATGTACACTTCTAAAGCTAGTTTAGAACGACGCTATACTCAACCTCCTGCCGGGTCTCACGGTCTGGAACAACAGCAATGGCAAGTCTGGGTAAACAAGAACCTCCCTGTCACCGTCCTTGAGGCTACCGGAGTACCTCTCGGGTGCCTGAGGTTACCCACCGTATCTGCGGAGTGGCCAATGGAATGTCAAACCAGATTGAATCTTTAGGTTCTTATCAAATCTTCAGTAATCGTTTGCGGTTCTGGAATCACTTCCAGTTCTACCATACTCCCACTACTGTTTTCTGAAAAAAAATCCATTTTTATTAAAACTGTGGCGAGTTAAGAACAATATCACTATTGATCTTCCAGATGGTAGAAAGTCAACCCTCGTCATAGCCTGGGTCAACCCACAAACAGCCATTATAGAAACGTGCCTTGAGTTATCCAGAGTATGGTTTTAAGCATAAGCCAGACAACTCCCCGTACCTTAACAATGTTAAGATATGAACTGTTCTATATCCAATATAGAAACAGAGGCACTGATTTAATTGAACCAGATTCAAATCATGCAGCTGTCTCCAGTGCATGTCACCTAAATGGAAAGAGGCCGATCAACGTTACTCAACTTAGGAATGCTTCCAATTATGAGTAACCTGAAAGAGAAGCAAGTTCTCTTAATCATTACTATTAACTGAATACCATACACAAGTATCTACATCTTCGATTACCTTGAAGAATCCCGATACTTGCAACACCTGGTTCTCTACTTTATTCATATACCTATAACTTCTCAAAACTCAGACCTTGCGTTTCTACGAAACACCTGTCTAAAAACTAGAGAAGTGATAAGTAAACCAAATATAGTACGGGAACCAGCCCCTCTGTCCTAATGGACACTGGAAAATATACAATACTCTGTACAAGTCCCTTGAATCTAATAACTCACTCCCTGTGTGTTGTAGGTCGAAAACTGTACTTATGGTTAAGAATAATTACACCGTCGTTCAATGCTCCTTACCTAACCATCAACTGATATAGGTAAATGTCATCGACATAATTTCAAAAAGGTATATCTCACTCTATAAAAATAGACGTACAGATAAATCAATTTGAAATTGGTGCATTATAACGGATATTCAAAACTAAATATTCGCCGTCCGGCAAACAACCCAGGTGACTTCCTCAAATATCACCAATTACAATGAATTCCGATATAATGAGGATGGTCACCTAATTCCCAATAACTTACTCTCACTCATCATCTGTAAAACCATACAGATGTGAGAATCATACCTGGTAAATACATACCCTGGAGTAAGTATCTAATCGGGAAATCAGTTTTCCTTTAACAGTACACAGTGAAGCTGAAACATTGAAATGTTTCGTAGGGGTATCCTGGTATTCCTAGTAATGCCTCTTCCAGATTCACAACTGTAACCGTATAAATCTCTGCCACCTCTCCAAATCCCTTCATATGTCTTTAGTCATTACCTTCTGTACACCCCTTTAGGCCAAATGGTTTCCTTCCTTCCCTACCGTTCGGCACCAGCTTATGGTTTGGAAGAAGACTATCCAATAAGCATAATGTGTGTACTGTCCTAATCCTAGGAGTACTCGCAATACGAGAGAAGGTGAAGATAAAGGACAACTGAATAAACCTTATTCCTATTTCTCCTGAACCAGAATCCATCCCCGAACTGGAACAAGTTCCTTTCGAGTTCGTATATAACCATACGATGGAATATCCAATAAACTGTGGATCTTCGTAGTGATACGGAGTGTCATGGAGAAATACAAAGGTGAAGTGGGAGTGGTAATGAAATACTTGGTTTGGTCGTGAATATCAGTCGCAATTTACTTTGCCCTCTTACTAATCCCTTGATATGTCTTTACTTAATACCTTCTGTACACCATCGTTAGGCTAATTGGTTTTCTTCATTCCCTACCAGTCTGCACCAGCCTAAGGTTTGGAAGAAGACTATCCAATTTGCGTAATAGGTGTACTATCTCCTAAACTAAGGAGTACTCGAAACTTGAGAGAAGGTAAAAAGGAAAAGACAACTGAATAGTCCTATTCGTTTTCTCCAGAACCGGGAACCATCCTCGAATAAATTCCTTCGAGTTCGTATATAACCATACAATGGTTTTGTCCAATAGAAGTGGACGTTCGTAGTAATACGGGGTGTTCTGGAGAAAAGGGTAAAAGTAGGAGTGGCAATGAGGTCTGCAACTCTGACAATCCAAAAGCCAGTGTTATAAGAAGGTTCGGTCAACTTGGTCTCTGAGTCATAGTCTAGGGTCGGGTCAATGGTCGCTGCCAAAGAGAGAGAGAAAAGAAACACTCAGCGTGCACTCTAACCTAGATCAGAATGGTTACCAATTTATCTAATCTGGAAACCTCCCACTGTACCGTCAAATTATCCTCCAAACCTGAAAGAAGAATTAGTCGGGATCACCCGAGGAGTAAACCAACTCATCAGTGGGAATCGGGATCCAACTATCATCGCATGATAACGTGACGGAATCCGCTCATGTTATCACACTCCAGAAGGTATGCGCATATCTGGCAAGTTTCAGTTTCTTTAGAAACTCCCGATGTGATTTTTGCCCCATGCTCTTATGACCTTGGCGTGAGGTCAAAATATCATAAGTCACATGTCAAGTTCTACCCATCATTGTCCAGGTTAATTTGAACCCACCCGTACATACCCTTGACGTAGGCCAAAATAGTAGTATGACTGTCCCAAACCAACGCATCTATCTATGCAATAGCTAAATATCCGGCAGCTACCAATCACTATGCCTTGGCGTGAGGTCAAAATACATAGCTTGAATACTACCGAATATTTAACCAAAATGATGGAGGGCTACGAATGGTTTCTGGCGAAAACCTTTAACGTAATGAACTTGATATCGTTGAAGGAACCGGATAGCTTTTAAAAATATAGTGACGAAAACCTTTGCTAAAGAGGTCACTCCCGGTGAAGGGATCTCGGCTCTTTCCCTGTAGAATGAGGTGCAGGATATTCCAACTGAATACCACGATGCAAAGCAAAAGTAATCGGATATAGTGAAGTTATTGCCCTGACGCAAACTTCTGTCCAAGGGGTCACTCCCGGTGAAGGAATCTCGGCCCTTGCCTCATCGACTGAGGAGCAGGATATTCCAACTGAATACCACTGTGCTAAACAAAAGTGAACGTCCTTGCAATAACAGCTTTTTGAAAAAGTGTTCCAACAACATCAGATTAGGTTTGTTTAACTTGCATTGATCTGAATCAACGCAGTCCCATCAATTGTTCACACCAATAAAGAACGAAAATAATGATGTACGTATATGCCATCCGCATTCGCTACTGGGTCCCGTCATTACCCGTTAGGTTAGCTAACTAACGACAGAGCGGGGACTGGACTAGCGCGGATGCAAAACATATACAACATCTACTAGTATATATATCAATATATAATATTTCGCTCAAGGCGTGATAAAATGCAACATCACAGAAATGTACAGCATCACAGAACAATACAGATATCTGGGATCCCCGGGTTTCACAGAGCCGCTGAAACCCGACGTTCCCCGGGTCGTGTGGATAGCCTGTGCAATGAAATCCTAGACCCCTATGGGCGCGGCAAGTTACCCGCCAAAACCTGAAGTGAGGCAGCCCCCTTCAGCAACGTGAATGGACCACCCAGCACTTCACGGAATCCGGTAACTTGGGCACCCTTCCTGGGTCAACCTGTACCCCCTACGAGTGCGGCGAATAGCCCGCCAATTCTAGAGTGAAGCCCCCTCCGTCTCAATGCCATGAGATGCGGGCTTGTTGCCCTCTAGAACCCGGCTATCCGTGCACCCCACCTTGGGGTAATCCTAGTACAGAAAGTAAAATATACATACAACGGGTACATCGACCGCAACCTGGTCGTGCCCCAAAAGAATAATACAAACAAGCAGTGACGGCAGTCCACATGTCGGACGCTCGCCCCGCAATATCAAATGTACATAATACAACAAAACTGTACTACCACTGCAACCAGGCTATCCCCCACGACCGATCCGCAACATCACAGCAATACACAGAACATCAACGTGAAGGTCACGTTTGCAAATCCGTCTAACCGGGCTATAGCAGTTAGACAGGAATTACCGATCAAGTGACATTCACGGTCGCAGATATAATGTAAAAACTGTGAACTAACATGTTTAAAATATCCGATCGATCAAATTTTACCAAGTGGGCCCCAAGCATTACTGTAGCAGTTAAAGAAATCCTGGGCCCAAAAAGTAATATTCCAAAACCCCAATTTTCAGCCCAGAGACCCTCTGTAAAAAATTGATCCACTGAGCTGCAAATACTGCGGCGGAACCACGGCCCAAGCATGGGTATGGTCGCGGTTCCGCGGTCGTATAGAGCGTTCACATGATCAAATTTCTACAGAAGTCGTATAATTCCCTGCACATCATTCTGCAATAAACTGAAAAAAATTTCGAGCCAGAAAAAAATCGACAGAAAACTGATGCTATTGAAAACGCGGATTTTGGAATTTTTGTTCGATTGGAAATGTAAACACATTAGACAAAGCTAGACTAGGTTAATGGCGTGGCTCTGATACCACTGTAAGTGCACGGCGGCTCCCCGGCCGTCAATCCGATGCCGGAATGCGGAAGCGATGCTTTTCTTTAACTTTTCAAACCGGCACCACCGCGCACTATAAACCCGGATCGTGCCATTAAACTAGTCCTAGCTAGCAAGAGAAGGGTTGGAGAGATATACCGAGCGATCCGTGTCCTTCGGTCTTCTCGTCGTCGTCCCGATCTCCCCGCGGAATCTCCGGTCTCCACCAAGTCGCCGGAAGGGCACCACGTCGCCGGCTTCTTTTACGGGCTCCCACCTCTGGACCGAGGCAACTCGGGCACGAAGTTGGTGAGCTGACGTGCCCAAGATTTGCTGTAGAATACGTGTAGTGCTCTATGTCTCATTTGGGGTATTGGAAGTTGCCTTTGGTGGAGGAAATGAACTTAGACTTTTTGGAGATGAAACTTTAGGAATTTTGTGAAGCTAAATGACCAAAAATCCCACCACAAAAAATATGGGCAGCCCCTCTTGGCTTGGCCGGCCATGCAAGAATGGGAGAGTGGGGGAAAAATGAGAGAGAGCCTCACCAGAAATAATGCAAGAGAGAGATAAAATGTTATCATGAAAAGAAATGATCACTAACTCAAACCCACACTCCATCAACCAATCATCACAACCCATCACCAACAACCATGATGAACCAAAAGTCAAGTCATGATGAAAAGAATAAGAAGTCAAATGGTGGAGGAATTATCATGATACAACAATATGCAAAGACAACCCTCCAAAATGCTTATTTGCATAAATGCAAATAAGCCCTCCTCCACCAATCTTCAGCCAAATGAAAGATACAAAGAAATATGGCTGAAACGGAAAACAAACTGGCAACTCCAAAAAACTGATCCCGTAATAAATTACAGGAAAACCCCGCTACTGTATATACATACCCGCATTTGTATTCCGACCGAAATACAAATACAATGAGACAAATCTACACTGTACAATACTAGGATCCGGCTTAAACCAAAGCCCGCTAGTATTAACCGTCCGATCCTGATCCGTGCAATACCGCACGTATCTGATCGAACCCTGCCATATCTCCATACGGCCTCTACAGCGTTTCGCCCGAAAACTTGAGCAACTGAATCTGGGGGACTCTAAAGACTCGTCAATACTATGGCTGTGGATTTAACCACTAGCACGTCAGAGGTATTAGCCATACGTAACGGGCTACCAGCTATTGACCAAAAGGGACGTCGATGAGCGAACTCATCCTGACACCCTACTGAGCCTGTCAGTGACAATATCCGTACAGTCCGGTCCGTTCGTCTATGAGCATCGCATGGCGGGCCTAGGGGATTGGTAAAAGTCAGACCCCCAAAAGCGGTACAAGTCGTGTCGGAGTGTAGCCCAGAACACCCTGAGATACTACTGGAATACCTACCAGTAAATCTCCTGCCTTGGCCAAGGACTTCGTGTAATGGCTCTCCTAGACACAGCGTGACCTCACCCCCAATACCGGGAGAGACGAACCCCAGAAGATCCGCTCACTGCCTCCATGTGGCTCGGGACTATACCCAACTAAAACCTGTTTGCACGTCTCCTTTGAGCGTGGTAGGGTAGTAATCAAAGTACAGTGGGAACTCACACGAGACAAATGATGATCCTCAGGTCGATGAACTAACCTGTACACATGTCACCAGGGAACTGCTATCTGACGTCAGGTATAATACCAACTAGCAGGCTCCCGGCGAGTCCTGTCCGGTGTACTCATAACCCAATGAGCACCTGTATACATCTTAGGTGAACCAACTGACACCAGTGGCTTATGAGACCGGCCACCACCCCTCGTCGGGGTCTCGACTGTATACACTTGTCTACTCTGGAGTATCGATGCCCTATCTCGAAACTCCCACGACTAGGGACCTTTTAAGGATGTGCTTATAGACTACCATCTCCCATGTATATGATCGCCCTCATACTGCTGGCAGTCAAGTAAGAATCCTAGGGGCTCTATCAACGTGTAATAGCGACCTGTCAGGTCACCTAAAGCAGTACACGATGATAAAGGTAAACCAGATAGCATACTATCATCTTGAGTAAGACTGTCCTACCGGGATAGGTCCTCCCTCAATCATTGCAATCACGTGCCTGTGATCCAATAATTGACTCTGAGGGCACTATCTCCAACAATATCAAATATCACTAGATTGGAATATGGTATCACATACTCGTATTTAATCAAGCTCCCGCACATATCTCCATATGTGCCCTACTTCGTTTCGCTTGAGCTAGGAAACCTCTGTATGGGACTCTGAAGACTCATCAATACGCCAGCAGTAGGTAATGATCACATCAGATACCTACAAGACGTCAGCGGTACTAGCTGGACGGAACGGCTACCCAGGTATTGAGCGAATAAAAGATCAACAAGCAAACTTGTCCAAACTCCTGTAAAGCCTATAAGCAACACTTACCGTACAATCCGGTCTCTTCGTCTGATATGTCGCATATCGAGTCGGGGGGTGGAATTGTCAGACCCCGGTAACTTGATAAGTCATGCCGATGTGTGACTCAGGACTACTAATAACACTTACCAGAAAATCTCATTAGCCCTAGCCAGGGACTTGCTGTTATAGCCAATCATGCATAGAGCAATATCAACTCTCAATACCGGGAGAGACGAAACCCTTCCTATCGCTCACTACCTCCATGAGACTCAGGACTGTACCCAAAATCCACCTGTTTTCATGACTCCTTTAACCCATGGTAGGGAGGAAATCAAAGCACGGTGGGAACCATACAAGACACTATGAAGATCTCGGGTTTACAGACTAACCTTTACAAGTGTTACCAGAGAACTGCTATCTGATGATAGGTATGGTGCCATCTAGGAGTTCTCGGCGAGTCCTGTTCGGTGTACCCATTCTCTAATGAGCACCTATGTACAATCTTTATATCAAACACTAATGGTTGTGGGATCAACCATCGTCCCATACAGGGTCAAAAAATGTACACACTAGTCTACTCTGGAATATCGATGCCCTGTCTCGATATTCCCTCGAGTAGGAACCGTTAATGAATGTGCTTATGGACTACACAAGCCCCACTGGTATGATCTGCATCATAGTCCTAGTAGTCAAGCCTACATCCTAAGGTCTTTATCAACATGTATCAGAGAGACAGTATAATAAAACAAGTGTACATGTTAAGATAAAGAGCAACCAGATAGCATACTATCATGTCGAGTAAGAAAGTCTTATATATATGTCTAAGCATCCACTATAATATACAATAATAGCCTCTAGGGCATTGATATTCCTAACAGGGTACAGTCCCGAGCCATATGGAGGCAGTGAGTGATTGACAGGGATTCGCCTCTCCCGGTATTAGGAGTCGATATCGCACTGTGTCCGGTTGGCTAGAACCATAAGACCTTGGCCAAGGCGGTTGAGATTTACTAATGATTAGATAGTAGTTTCTCAGATTGGTCCCAATCCAAATCGACACGACTTATCAGATCAGTAGGGGTCTTTCATTTACCACCCCTTAGACCCGGTATGTGATACTCTTAGACGAAGAGACCGGACTGTACGGAAATTGTCACTGATAGGCTCAGTAGGGATTCAGATGAGCTTGCTCATCGACCTTCTTTTCGACAGGTACCTAGGTAGCCGTTATGTACAGCTAGTGTTGCTGGCGTGATTGTGGTTAAACCAACAGCCAGCATACTGTCGAGTCTTTAGAGTCCCATACAGAGGGTTTCTCTGGTTCAGGCGAAACGATGTTGTGGTCGTATGTTTATACGTGCAGGATTCCGATCGAATGATAATACTAGCCGGCTTAGGATTAAGCCGGATTATTAAATCAGGTATTGATTTAATAATTTATATATATTCTAGTGTTATCCAGGTTTTCGATCGGACGGTTGATGATACTGGTGGGTTTAGGATTAAGCCGGTTTGTTAAATTAGATATTGATTTAATGCTAGTATTATATTAGTGGTATTATTCTATCTCTTGGGTACTCGTATTTTGGTACGAATACGGATATGTATATATGGTAGAGTGTATTCCGTATTTATACGAAAACATTCTAAAAAGTGGACACCTCATTTTTTATTTATCCATTTATTCTTTTAAATGGAAATGAGGTGTAAAGGTGGTGAGGTGAGAATAGTGAGAACCATGCTTCAATAGTGTTGACAAATGAATTGAATATTCATTTGTGCAAACTATTCAAGCATGATTATGATTTTATATTGGAAAAATGAGATATACAAAACCATGGTTCTTCATTTGTCACACAAGTTTTACCTCATTCTCACCATAAGCTTCTCTCTCCTCTCTAACCTTTCTTGAGTTCCTCCTCCTCCTTCTTCGTCTTCCTCCCTACCATCTCATGTGTTGAGAATTAAGGGAGGAAGGGAGATAGAAATACACTAGAAAACTCACTGCATCTCCTTGGTAACCTAGATTAGCAAACTAGGTTACTAAGTTGCTTCATTGGAGAAGCTAAGCTTGAATCATCACTCTCGGGTGGATCATCTAGGATCAAGAAGGACATCAAGAAAGGTTGATCTAGGAGACCTCAAGGAGCTTAAGAAGAGGAGTGAAGACCCAAAGGACACGTGTCTTTAGGTATAACCTTCTAACAGAGTAGTTAGACTCCTCTAGTTTACTAGTTTCGATGTTTAATTAGGATTTAGGATGTGTTTTCTCGCACCAAGTTATAAAAAGTGAAAGTTTTTCATTTCACAACGACCGTGATCAGCGACCAGGATGCTAGGAACCCCAATATGGTATCAGAGCCACCTAAACATTAGAAACAAGTAGTAGACAATGTTTTAGTTTCAAAATTGAAAATTCCGATTTCAAAAATCCACTCTCTATCCTGAAAATATTTTGGTCTCTAAAATTTTTTTAAACAAGTGCAAAGGTTTACTCTTGACATGTATATGACACACAACGAAAACGAGGAAGTTTGGTTGTACTAAAAGCACCAGAAATCCCTTTTGGCCTGCTATGGGCGGTTTTGTTATGCCCTCTGCTCCTCGTTTTCATCCAGTGTGTTGGGTTTTGGAAATTAGTATTTTTGGTCTTGTTTGATTTGCCCCAGATTTCACTTAGTGTTATCTTTGCTTTGGGGCAACTTGGAAACCTTAAAACATGAAACTTTTGCATCGTTGATTTCTGTGATGTTGTGTATGTGTTTTCAAACGTCGTCTATTTGCTATATGTCATTTAGACGGGGTTGCAAATACTTATTTATGCTGTTGTGATATTTATATCGGTGAAGACTTGTTCGGATTGTCGTGTTGGATAGCCCCTAGTGCAATGGTAGTTGTACAATTTAGATTCTTTTATATATTCATTATTGCAGGGCAAGCATCCGACATGTAGACTACTGCCTCTGCCAGTTTGTATATTCTTTTATTGGGGCACAGCCGGGTTGAAGTCAATGTCGCCGTTTGTATATATATTTTTCTTTTTTGTACTAGGATTACCCCGCGGAGAAGTGCTCGAATAGCCGGGTTCTAGAGGGCAACGAGCCCGCATTTTATGGCGTTTAGACGGAGGGGACCTTACTCTAGAATTAGCGGGCTATTCGCCGCACTCGTAGGGGGTATAGGATGACCCACGAAGAGGTGCTCAAGTTACCGGATTCCGTGAAGTGCTGGGTGGCCCATTCACTTTGTTGATTGGGATTGCCTCACTTCCGGGATTGGCGGGTAACATGCCGCGCTCGTAGGGGTCTAGGTTCTTCATTGCACAGGCTATCCAGATAACCGGGAAACGTCGGGTTTCATTTGCGACTCAAATGAAATCCGGGACTCCAAGATTATCCGCTATTCCATGTTGCTTATGTTGTTCTGTGATGTTGCTTATATATCATGCTTGGGACGAATGGTTATATATATATAAACTGGTAGATGTTGTATATATTTTGTATCCGCGGTAGTCCTGCCCCCGCTCTGCCAGTAGTTAAGTAACCTAACAGTGCATGACGGAGCCCCATGGCGAATGCAGATGGTATATACGTACATTTTATTTTCGTTCTTTTCTGGTGTGAAAGGATTTAATTGATGGGACCGAGTTAATTTTAATTAATGCAAGAAAAGAAACCTAAAAGATGTTGTTGGAACAAATTTTCAAAAAACTACAGTCATACTCTTTCGCTTTGCATAGTGGTATTTGGTTAGGAATATCCAGGACCTCATTCGAGGAGGCAAGAGCCTAGATCCCTTCACGGGGAGTGACCACTTGAGCGAAAGTTTATGTTACTATTGATTACTCGGTTTTCTTTAAAACCACTAGTTTTCAAAAGCGGAGCCTAAACTGTTGGCTATAGTGCCCTCAAGTCAATTATTGTGATCGAAGGCACACGGTTGTGATGATTGAGGGAGGACCTAAACGGATAGAACAGTCTTACTTGAGATGATAGTATGCTATCTGGTTTTCCTCTATCATCATGTATATGCTTTATGTGGTATTATATATCACTATTACATGTTGATAGAGCCCATAGGATTCTTGCTTAACTACCAGTATTATGATGGCGATCATATACGTGGGAGCTGGGTGGTCTATAAGCACATCCTTAAATGTCTCTAGTCAAGAGAGTATTGAGACTGGGTATTGATACTCCGGAGTAAACTAGTATATAATTATCGAGACCCCAACGAGGGGCGGTGACCGGTCTCACAAGTCATTGGTGTCTGTTTGTTACCTAAGATAGTATACAGGTGCTCATTGGGTTATGAGTACACAGGACGGACTCGCCGGGAACATGCTAGATGGTATTATACCTATTATCAGATAGCAGTTCCCAGGATATGTGTACAGGTTAGTCTGTCGACCTGTGTTGGGATGCGGCGGCGCCCCGGCCGTCAAACCGACGGCAAATGTGGAACAAAAACTTTTTACGAAACCGACGCTACCGCAACCCAAAAACCCGGATCGTTCTATTAACCGTAAACTAGCAATATGTAAAAGGAGTTTGGAAAGATTATACCGATCGATCTGTGTCCTTTGGTCTTCAATTCGCTCCTATAGCTTGTTGCAGCTGTCCCGGTGAAATCCGCTCTCCGATCTCCTCGTCAGAAGGGCACCACATCAACGAATCTTTATACGGGCTCCCGCCTCAAGACCGAGGCAACTCGGACATGAAGTTTGCTAGCCGACATGTCCAAGAATGTAGTAGAGAGAGTGTAGGATCTTTTGTCTCGAGGCACCCAAACGATTGGGTGGAAGTAAATTGGAGTTGCCAAGTGAGATGATGAAGTGAGCGAAGAATTTGTTTCATGGAGGAATAACAAGAGCACCCACACCAATGTATTTTCTGCCATCTTAACAGAGCTCGGCCACTTGAAGAAATGGTGAAACCAAGGCTCTCTGGAAAATCCTCAAGTGAAGTGGTGAGTGGTGGTGTGAAATAATATGAATGAATCAATTAATCAATCCAACTCAAAACCAACCCCTCATCATAAAACCTCACTATACTAAGCTCACAGCCACTCACCACAGAAAACCCCCCACGTTTTTGGAGCAGCCTTTTTGTAGCAGCCCCGGAAAATGCAGAGAACCCCCTGTCACAAAAAAACAGCCACCGCTATTAAGCTGGCGAAAATTACAAGGACCCCCCCACAGAAAACCAACAGCCACAACCCCCAAAGCCTATCACCAAGCCATGTCCTTGCCCATGCTCATTAAATGAAACATGGGCAGCCCCAGCACAGTGCAAGGTCAAGGTCAAGGTCAAATTGCTCACAATAGATCAATAGGTTTAAAGACGGAAAAGGAAACTGGCAACTCCCAAAATAATCCCGTAACGAATTACGAGATTACACCTCAACTGTAAATACATACCCGCATTTGTAATCCGATCGAATACAAATGCAATGAGACAAAAAATATTCCTACACTATAATACTAGCATCTGACTTAAATCAAAGCCCGCTAGTATTATTCATCCGATCCTGATCCGTGCACAAGTGCACGGATATGATCGGACCCCGCCATATTTCCATACGGCCTCTATAACGTTTCGCCCGAACTTGGGAAACTGTCTGTGGGGGACTCTAATGACTCATCAATACACTGGCATAGGGTATAACCACTAGCACGTCAGAGGTACTAGCTGTACGTAACGGTTGCCGATGTATTGATCGGAAGGGAAGCTGACGAGTGAACTCATCCAGAAACCCTACTCAGCCTGATAATGACAATATCCGTACAGTCCGGTCCGTTCGTCTATGAGTATCGCACATCGGGCCTAGGGGGCTGGTAAACGTCAGACCCCCAATAGCTGTATAAGTCGTGTCGGAGAGTAGCCCAGAACACCCTGAGATACTAATGGAATACCTACCAGTAAATCCTGATTACCCTGGCCAGGGATTTCATGTAATGGCTCTCCTAAACACAGCGCGATCTCATCCCCAATACCGGGAGAGACGAATCCCCGACGATCCGCTCACTGTCTCCATGTGGCTCGGGACTGTACCCAACTAAAACCTGTTTGCACGACTCCTTTGAGCCGTGATAGGGTAGTAATCAAAGCACAGTAGGAACTCACACGAGACAAATGACGATCTCAGGTCGATAGACTAACCTGTACACATGTCACCAGGGAACTGCTTTCTGACGATATGTATAATACTATCCAGCATGTTCCCGGCGAGTCATGTCCGGTGTACTCATAACCCAATGAGCACCTGTATACATCTTAGGTGAACCAACTGACATCAATGGCTTGTGAGACCGACCACCGCCCCTCGTCGGGGTCTCGACTGTATACAGTAGTCTACTCTGGAGTATCGATGCCCTGTCTTGAAACTCCCACGACTAGGGACACTTTAAGGATGTGCTTATAGACCCCAGCTCCCACGTATATGATCGCCATCATACTGCTGGCAGTCAAGCAAGAATCCTATGGGCTCTATCAATATGCAATAGTGAACTAAAGCATGTACACGATGATAAAGACAAACCAGATAGCATACTATCATCTCGAACAAGACTGTACTACCGGTATAGGTCCTTCCTCAATCATTACAATCATGTACTTGCGATCCAATAATTGACTTTGAGGGCACTATATCCAACAATCTCTCACTTGCACTTAAGGCTAATTATTGAGATGTCGCACTCACAGCTCGTATGATACCGAACATCCAACTCCTCTACCAATCAGTTTCACAAAGCTCGTTTGTAAAACTATTGTGTTCGAGAAATAGCCTCAGTGAGTGGATCAATCCTGATGTTTCTTTCCATGTCTCTCTTTTTCTCAAGTTCGCGGAGAAAGCCATCTCCCGAAATGAGCAATACCTGTCTTAGAATATGTCTGGATATCTGATAGGACCTAGCTCACAAGTGAACTCCAAATCCAGCAAACTTCTTAAACTGTATCGTCAACTGAATTTAATAAGTATCCTGCACCATGCCTCCCTCAGTATCCGCTTGAACTACCTGTCCAAACTACTGCCCCTCGTCAAAGGGAAAACTATAACTCTGACAGTCATTCTGTCATCAAGGTCACCTTGGAAGCTGATCAGTCGAAAATACTACATTTTTAACACGGCAATTTCCTTATCATTTGCACTCATCTAGAGGTGTTCGGCATTCATTTAGCACATATTAGCAAAACAGTCGTAAAATACCAGATTACATGTGTTATACTTTAAAACTGGCATTTTTAGGGAAATTGACTGTTTATCATGGCATCGCATCATCCTTGTATAGCGCAACACTTGTTTCGAGAATCTGTGCAGGAAATTCCAGGAACCGAGCCAAAATTGTCAAAGAGCTGATAAAAGATGCGCCAAGTCTAAGATTTTTGATCTGGCATTTATACAAAAAGAAATATAAAATTCAACATATCAGAAAAATACCATAAAGTTATATGGAAGCAGCACTGGAAAATTGAAGCAGCAAATCCCTCACGTGACCGCGGATCCATGGCCTGAGCAGGCACGTGCTGCGGATCCGCGGCAGTCTTGCCACGTCATCACCTCTTCTCAGCTTCAAACTGCTTCTTTCAAGGCCCACACTCATTTAATATACTTC
This sequence comes from Agapanthus africanus, assembly GCA_030015575.1. NCBI lineage: Eukaryota > Viridiplantae > Streptophyta > Magnoliopsida > Asparagales > Amaryllidaceae > Agapanthus > Agapanthus africanus. The sequence continues at coordinate 57,168,201 of JASDDO010000018.1, read as the reverse complement.
AAGTTCCAGAATTCTCCAGAGTCTTCTGTCAGATCAGCAAAGCACCTTGATCAAGCTAATTATGTTCAAGCTTCCAAAGCAAGCTTCCTACTTAACAAACTAAGCCTAGAAGCTTCTCCCTAACCTCCAAGCTTACAAAGGAAGCTAAAGCCTAACTAACTCCATCTAGAAGCTTCTACCTAACTAACTAGCTTACAAGGGAAGCTAACCTAATCCTAGCTTCTTAAGGAAGCTAATCATTCTTAAGGCTATAAAAGGGACCCTAGGCTTCACTTTCAAAGGTTGTTGATTCTATCATCCATATTCCCCCTCAAGTTGAGTGACACGACTTGTACCACCAAACCCTAACCCTAATTCTAATTACAAAGCCAAGATCAAGAATTCTGAGTACCGAATCAAGCTTGAAGCCTTCGATCCTTTAGAAAGCGACGCCGGATTTCATCGGAGCAAGTGATCAAAGGAGATCCGCGACTCAAGGAGCCGAGCGATGCCAAATTCAACGATCAAGTTCCTTCCTCTTGTAGTTCTTGAGAGTTGTAACTAAATTGTTGATATAATAAAGGTGACAATTCTATATCTTGCTTATCTTTTTAATTCAAGCATTATGGATTCTTGAATGTGTTCTAGTGATAATGTTTGAGTAAAACTCCGCTCGTCAAGGAGTCGAGACGATCGATACAATGATGATGATTTAGATTCTTTTACAATTCTTAAGTCCTGTAACGTTTGTAAATTCTTGAAAATCGAATGATCAACGATCTAGTTTCGATGCGAAATGCTTTCTTGATTACTTTCGCTCGGAACTAGATATCAACGATCGATTATTTGATTTACTAGAAGCTAGTTTGTGAATGAGATTCATCGAAAGGACGAAGGATGAGATGAGAAAACCCTAGTTTCGTCGCAAGATCCTTAAATCTCGATAAATCGTCATCGATCTAGTATCAATTCGTTAATGGATAAGAGTATGTAATCATTAGATTTCATCACATCTAAAGGTTCAATCGACTCCTACGAGCCTCACTTCGAATCTTGATATTTGGCTTGGAAATCATAAATTCTCAATTCTTGATTTTAATGTTTCTTGATTTAGACTAGATTTTACTAATTCTTGAACTTCAATTCTATAAATCATGAATTGTTTCTTTTCTTTTCTTTAAATTTTCGACTCATCTAATTCGAAACACGAACGATTACACTTTCCCTGTGGACGATCCGTACTTACTAACGTGCTACAATCGACACCGTTATTGATTGCGGTCAAATAATTTTTGGTTGTGATTTCTATACAATTTTCTAAACCTACACACCGGAAAACGTTTCAATCAAATGGCACCGTTGCCGGGGATAGTGCACTAATTCGTTCGTTATTGAAATTTGAGTTGAAAAGTTTATTCCATTATAATTTTGAGATCAAAATTCGTGCAAAACACTAAACGATTCGTTGTGATTTATGCAAGGAAATCTGGAGGCTGCTGAGCAATTGGAAAAATATTTGGAAAATTCCAGAGAACTCAGGGGCTGAACAGAAGCTCTCTGTAAAATTTTCTTGCAGTGAACAGTTCAAGTGGCCGCCGAAGGGCGGTTTAAGGCAGCAATTGCGGTAGTTCCGCGGTAGTGTAGCTGAGTTACTGTTCCATAATTCTCTGGTAAATTCTTGACTTTCTTATCTCCTTCTCTGTCTGCTCCAATTAACAATTTGCTGCAGGTTTCTTTGCAAAATTCGCAGCGCCGCAAAAAGCAATAAAAATTGTGCATGTTTTTTGATTTTTTGGTTGTTTGCATATTAATACGGACTTTAAGGGGCACGGCCAAATCCAGATTAGGTGGGGAGTTCATTACCCTTCCTAAGCCCCAAAAATCATAAACTTGCATCCGCATTACCCTCATTAACTAAAAAAAGATCTAGAGATGACTCTAAGGACCGTCGCGCTCACTTAGGACAAGAGAAGGCCGTGGGTAATTCATTGCTTATCCGTGTTTCTTTTGTGGTGTCTAAGGCAAGTGTGTCTAAGGCAAGTGGTTACTTAATTAGGCCCACTACTCACGTAGTGGAGAACCTCCCACTTATCTGGCACTTACCTGGCCACAGGAAAGACAAAGAGGCAGTGGAGGATTGATCCTGCGACTTGTCTTTTGGCAGTTAGGAGAGGTCTAGAGCCTTGACCTAGGTGACCACTAGACTTAGGGTTGCTTGATGCATTTGTTGTGATTTGCATCATTTTTTTTAAAATTCCGTATATTTTTCAAAACAAACACCAATCATTCATTCATTTCCCCTAATTATATATACGCTGCCACTTGTACTAACCCTTTTAGTGCAAGATAGGCTGGACACGGGATTCTAGTGCCCGTTTAGTCCGCGTCCCCCCGATCGACTCCGAAGTCGGTATTTCTATATTTACTTCTTCTTTACCCACCACCACACCCACATCGATGGATCCTTCTCCATCGAACTTCTTTACCACTAATCCGCCGCCTTCCGCAGGTGCGCAGAATCCACCCCGCATCTCTCTCCAGGAGAGGTGCTATCCTCTGCGAGGTCCTCTTTCGACCTGCTTATCCATTCCACCAGCCAATGGGGATAATTTTGAAATTAAACCCCAATACATCAACTTTCTACCCAAATACCACGGTCTCGAGACTGAAGACGCATATGTCTTTATTACGAAATTTGAAAATGTATGCGCAATGATGGGTACTTCACAGCTTTCTGTAGATGCTATGCGTCTACATCTTCTTCCATTTACTTTGTGCGATATAGCCAAGAAGTGGCTGTATAACACTACCGCACATTCCATTACGAATTGGGAAGAATTCGTTGCAGCATTCCTTAAGAAATTCTACCCTAATCACAAAACAGCTCGAGTCCGCAGCGAAATAAATCAATTCACCCAGCTTCCAAATGAAGCATTTTCAAAATGTCTTGACCGCTTCAAGGATCTGTTGGTTCAATGCCCACATCACGGAACCCCTAGATGGGATCTGTGCCGAATCATATATGAGGACAGTAACCCTACCACTAAACAGAGCCTTGAAAACATGTGTCAAGGAAATTTTATGACCAAAGACGATGGGGAAGCTTGGAAATACTTAGAAGATCTCGCTGAAAAATCTTTACAGTGGGAGATTCCATCGTTTAGGGGTGGCAATAACCAATCGGATGTTTCCATAGGAGTTAGAGCTGAAATTTCAGCTTTACAGAAGAAATTCGACGCTATGGAAAACAAATTTTTAGCTGCCGCCCTAAATCAAATGTCACTCTCCAAATCTGTATGTGGATGCTGTTCTGATCCTTCTCATTTGACGGAAGAATGTCCATTGAATTCTCCATTTCATGGTCATGAACATACCAATGCTGCTTTTCAAAGACCTAGGAACGATCCATATTCTTCCACATATAATCAGGGTTGGAGGAATCACCCTAACTTTGCTTGGAACCAATCGCAAAATCAAAACATGGTTCCAAACCAAAACAATTTTCAAAGGGTCCCTCCACCACAACAGCAACCACTTCCATTAAGTCAGCACCCCTTCCAAGCACAAAACTTCCAAAATCTGGTCAACACACCTGCACCGTCTAATCCTTTGCAGTTGACCGGGACTGATGAAGCCTCTTCATTTGCAAAATACATGAATTTGGTCCTAACAAATATCATGCAAGTGTCGGCTGAAATGAAGTCTTCTGTCGATGACATGAAAAGAAATACAATCTCTCAAAATGAGACTATAAAATCGATGGAAGAGCAAATTGCACAATTAAAAGCCGAATTGAGTGCAAGAGAGAAAGGGAAACTTCTACCTCAACCTTTACCCAATCCTGGCTATTCACATCATGTGAATGCAATCATGTTGAGATCTGGAAGAGTGCTTGACAATCACGTTGGGGAGAGATTGATGACACAGAAAAATCTATCGATGATGCCCCAGCTGAGACTTTTCCATCCACTTATACTTCTAATTCTGACCCCAGTTCTTCTACCCCACCACCTTCTTCCGAGCCTATTCTCCGTTTTCCCCAAGGCTCGACACCTCAGTACAGCTCTTCTAGTCCACCACAGACGATCCCCACTCCTATTCTGGGATCATGTCTACACACACCACCTTCTCCTATGATGGACCCAGCGCTTATTGCTAAAGCTCCTTATCCAAATCGGTTAAGGGGTAACAAATCGAGTCCACATATGGAGAAGATTATGGAAATGTTCAAACAGGTTAACATCAACATCCCTCTCCTAGATGCTATTTAACAAGTCCCCGCTTATGCGAAAATTCTTAAAGACTTGTGCACTAGGAAGAGGAAGACTCAAGTGCCCAAGAAGATATTCATGGCAAAGATAGTAAACACAGCCTTTCCCCAACAATTACTGAGGAAACGTAAGGATCCTGGCTATCCTACTATTTCCATTTCTATTGGGGAAAAACAAATCAACCGTGCTATACTCGACCTTGGCGCAAGTATTAACCTGCTTCCTTTCTCAGTCTATGAACAGTTAGGGATCGGAGAGTTGAAACCAGCCCATTGCACTCTCCAGATGGCTGACCGATCAAGCACTAAACCTAGGGGTGAACTGGAGGATGTGTTAATAAAAATCGGGGAATTTGTATTTCCTGTGGACTTTATTGTAATTGATACACAGTCTGTAGCGAACCCACGGAATCAAATTCCGGTGATTTTAGGTCGCCCCTTTTTGGCCACTTCCAACGCTATCATCAACTGTCGTAATGGTTCTATGACCCTATCTTTCGGGAATAGGTCAATAGAGCTGAACATTTACAAGTTGTGAAGTGTACCCTCCGAACCTACTGCTCAGGTCTGTTCGGTCGACTTAATGGATGTCGACAGCAGCGAATGTGATGATCCTCATGATACTGATCTAAACTCTTTTCATACGTTATTGTTTGACCCAACTATGTATCATACACATACAGACTCTTCCACTGAGTTGTCCGGGTCAACAACTAACACTGATTATGAACTGCTTTTAGAGTTTGAAGATCACCTCGCGCTTTGTGATGACATTATTCTTCGGGGTATTGATGAAACTTTTGAGGAGATCTTCGCTGATGAAATCGCATTTTTGAATGACACGGGTGTTGAGATAAATCATCTCCCAAACTAAGAAATTGATCCTCCAACACTTCTTCTGGATTGTAAAAAGAACGCGAGTAATCCATCACAATCACTGCATCGTCTCTCCAAAATGAGACGCACACACATTCTATTCCACCACTTACCCTTTCCCTACTTCTTCTTCCACCAACCAGAGCATTACATTGATAAAATCTTTGAATAGTTGGTGTTAACTTTCAGTCTTTGCAAAGCTTGGCATCGACCAATGATTTTTGACCCCCTCATGTGATTTTCAAAGATTAACATGGCTTAATTCAAGTTTGGGGGGGGGGTATAATCTGGCTCTTGAAAAGAAAATTTTTACTTAAAATGATGAGCCAAAAATAAGTTTGGGGGAGGATCGTCACTTATATATTTTGCCCCCATTAATAAATTTCCTCCCAAGTTTACAGGTTTTTTTATAGATATAGCGGTTGGCAACAGTGAGGACACTGTTGAAAACAAGTTTGGGGGAGGTTTGTGCTTATTTTCGCATCATTTGCATATCATTTGCATAAGCACAAAACATTTCTTTAAAAACCTATAAAAATTTAAACATCTTTTGAAAACCTATAAAAATTCAAAAAAATTCAAAAAAAAAAATTTTTTGTACATAAATAAGATAATAAAAGATTAGATAGTAAAAAATTACTTCCAAAAGATTAGAAAAATTTAAGAAAATTAGAAGTTTTCTTGTACGAACTAGTAATAAGTAGTTATGAGCCGTTGTCCCAAGGGTTAGTAAGATGAAGGAAGTCACTAATTCAAGGATAAAAATAAGTCTGAAAATAGTTTCTATTCTAGAAGTCAAACATTTTGAACGTTGATACCCTGCTATTCGCACATACACACATCTTGAAGCTCGGGATAGTAGAGGATACCTTGAAATGCTCTTGTCTAAAAGCCAAAAGTATGAAGGAAATAAATAAAAAAAATGAATAAAATATAAAATGGTGAGAAAAATGAACACTGGTTTTGTTATCGCCAAGGCAGCAATAAAAAAATATAGCAAGGGTGCTTCTTCACCTAGTGCCCTAAGGCCAACTGGTCTGGGAGTCACTGCTAAGCCTTAGGTGGTGCAAGATGAGGAAAAACACCAAATAAGCAAGCACATGAGTAATCGGTCGGTTAGTACCTCAAGAACTATTAACGGTCGCATGAAAGTGTGTAAGCAAATTCAGCTAAATATTCATTAATTAAAAAGTACTGAGGCAGATGGGCAAGAGTATGATAGCTTGAATTGAATTCTCCGGGTGTAGGGATGTATATTACACACACGTAAGGTTATATGATCGATGTTTGGAAGAAAGATAGGAATGAAGAATAAAGACGATGTTTTGTTGAGGGATGATGTGATTTCTAACATTTTTTCATGACTATTAAGATAGGGCTCATGACAACCGAAAAGCTAGCATAGTTGGAAACCCTAATTTCTAAGGCTTTTCTTTTACAATTCTTATCTTTAAATGTAATATTCACGGTCTTCCTTTTATTATTGGATTTTGTGGGTGCAATCCACTGAAAACCCTCAGGAGACAACACTCCTCCTACTAAGGACACCTAGAGGTTTAAAGGCTTGTTGCACGTGCTCAGTGCAATCGTATTGCCTACGAAAGTGTGCTAGTTAGTTTTTCTCTTTCTTTATTTTCTCCTTATCTTTTTAATAAAACAATTCGCTCGAGATGACCGAAAATAAGTTTGGGGGAATTGGATCAGTCGAAAATACTGCATTTTTAACACGGCAATTTCTTTATCATTTGCACTCATCTAGAGGTGTTCGGCATTCATATAGCACATATTAGCAAAAGAGTCGTAAATACCAGATTACATGTGTTATACTTTAAAACCGACATTTTTAGGGAAATTGACTGTTTATCACGGCATCGCATCATCCTTGTATAGCGCAACACTTGTTTCGAGAATCTGTGCAGGAAATTTCAAGAACCGAGCCAAAATTGTCAAAGTGCTAATAAAAGATGCGCCAAGTCTAAGATTTTTGATCTAGCATTTATACAGAAAGAAATATAAAATTCAACATATCAGAAAAATACCATAAAGTTATATGGAAGCAGCACTTGAAAATTGAAGCAGCAAATCCCTTACGTGACAGCGGATCCGCGGCCTGAGCAGGCACGTGCCGCGGATCCGCGGCAGTCTTGCCACGTCATCACCTCTTCTCATCTTCAAACTGCTTCTTTCAGGGCCCACACTCATTTAATATACTTCAAGTTCCAGAATTCTCCAGAGTCTTCTGCCAGATCAGCAAAGCTCCTTGATCAAGCTAATTATGTTCAAGCTTCCAAAGCAAGCTTCCTACTTAACAAACTAAGCCTAGAAGCTTCTCCCTAACCTCCAAGCCTACAAAGGAAGCTAAAGCCTAACTAACTCCATCTAGAAGGTTCTACCTAACTAACTAGCTTACAAGGGAAGCTAACCTAATTCTAGCTTCTTAAGGAAGCTAATCATTCTTAAGGCTATAAAAGGGACCCTAGGCTTCACTTTCAAAGGTTGTTGATTCTATCATCCATATTCCCCCTCAAGTTGAGTGACACGACTTGTACCACCAAACCCTAACCCTAATTCTAATTACAAAGCCAAGATCAAGAATTCTGAGTACCGAATCAAGCTTGAAGCCTTCGATCCTTTAGAAAGCGACGCCGGATTTCATCGGAGCAAGTGATCAAAGGAGATCCGCGACTCAAGGAGCCGAGTGACGCTAAATTCAACGATCAAGTTCCTTCCTCTTGTAGTGCTTGAGAGTTGTAACTAAATTGTTGATATAATAAAGGTGACAATTCTATATCTTGCTTATCTTTTTAATTCAAGCATTATGGATTCTTGAATGTGTTCTAGTGATAATGTTTGAGTAAAACTCCGCTCGTAAAGGAGTCGAGACGATCGATAGAATGATGATGATTTAGATTCTTTTACAATTCTTAAGTCCTATAACGTTTGTAAATTCTTGAAAATCGAATGATCGACGATCTAGTTTCGATGCGAAATGCTTTCTTGATTACTTTCGCTCGGAACTAGAGATCAACGATCGATTATTTGATTTACTAGAAGCTAGTTTGTGAATGAGATTCATCGAAAGGACAAAGGATGAGATGAGGAAACCCTAGTTTCGTCGCAATCCTTAAACCTCGATAAATCGTCATCGATCTAGTATCAATTCGTTAATGGATAAGAGTATGTAATCATTAGATTTCATCACATCTAAAGGTTCAATCGACTTCTACGAGCCTCACTTCAAATCATGATATTTGGCTTGGAAATCATAAATTCTCAATTCTTGATTTTAATGTTTCTTGATTTAGACTAGATTTTACTAATTCTTGAACTTCAATTCTATAAATCATGAATTGTTTCTTTTCTTTTCTTTAAATTTTCGACTCATCTAATTTGAAACACGAACGATTACACTTTCCCTGTGGACGATCCGCACTTACTAACGCGCTACAATCGACACCGTTATTGATTGCGGTCAAATAATTTTTGGTTCTGATTCCTTTACAATTTTCTAAACCTACACACCGGAAAACGTTTCAATCAGAAGCCTGGAATGATAACCGTCTCCCGAAGGATGCTGCCGTTATCAAATCCCTAGAACATCCACTTATGTTCTAAAACTGCTTCCTAACGTTTCTCCAGGATTGGATTAATATCAACTTATTGCATCTAGTGCAAAAACAACATATTATATTATATCCATATCCTATGTGGAGAAACTACTGTGTGACAACCACGGTATAACCGATCGTAGTGTAGGAATTTCACTTCCTACTATGTGTATGTCATCCAAGTACCAGGACATCACACCCTACTACCTTCTTAACAGATCCATCTCCTATTCTGATGAAATCAAAACCTATGACTATCACATCAAAAATAGATGATCTATCTCTGCTATATCTGCTTTAGTCTATAAATAGACATAAGCTACTTATCCACTATGCTTCCGCTGCTCCCACTGACTACGACAACCCTCTGGCAGAGTCATATACACGTGCACCTCTAACGCTAGTTTAGAACGACGCTATATTCATCCTCCTGCCAGGTCTCATAGTCTGGAACAACAGTAGTGTCAAGTCTGGGTAAACAAGAACCTCCCTGTCACCGTCTTTGAGGCTACCGAAGTATCTCTCGGGTGCCTGAGGTTACCCACCATCTCTGCGGAGTGGCTAATGGAATGTCAATCCTGATTGAATCTTTAGGTCCTATTAAATTTTCCGTAACCGTTTGCGGTTCTGGAATCTCTTCCAGTTCTACTATACTCCCACTGCTGTTTTCTGAAAAAAATCCATTTTACTAAAATTGTGGCGAGTCAAGAACAATATCACTATTGATCTTCCAGATGGTAGAAAGTTAACCCTCGTCATAGCCCGGGTTAACCCACAAACAGCCATTACAGAAACGTGCCTTGAGTTACCCAGAGTCTGGTTTTAAGAATAAACCGGACAACTCCCCGTACCTTAACAACGTTAAGATATGAACCATTCTATATACCATATAGAAACAGAGGCACTGATTTGATTGGAACGAGATTCAAATCATGCAGCTGTCTCCAGTGCATGTCAACTAAATGGAGAGAGGCGGATCAGCATTACTCAACTTAGGAATACATCCAAATATGAGTAACTTGAAAGAGAAGCAAATTCTCAAAAACCATTACTATCAACTGAATACCAACCACAAGTATTTACATCTTCGATCACCTTGAAGAATCCTGATACTTGCAACACACGGTTCTCTACTTTATTTCAGTACCTATAACTTCTCAAACTTGGACCTTGTATTTCTACGAAACACTTGTCTAAAACTTGAGAAGTCACAAGTAAATAGAATACACTACGAGGACCAACCCCTTTGTCTTAATGGACACTGGACAATATACAATACTTTGTATAAGTCCCCTGAGTTGAATAACTCAATCTCTGTGCATCGTAGGTTGAAAACTGTACCCAGACGATTTCCTCAAATATCACCAATTACAACGAATTCCGATATAATGAGGATGATCACCTAATTCCCAATAACTTACTCCCACTCATCATCTGTAAAACCATACAGATGTGAGAATCATACCTGGTAAATACATACCCTAGAGCAAGGGTCTAATTGGGAAATCAGTTTTCAATTAATAATACACAGTGAAACTGAAACATGAATATGTTTCGAAGGGGTATCCGGGTATTCCTAGTAATGCCTCTTCCATTATCCAGATTCATGACTGTAACCGTATATTTTCTTGTCATCTCTCCAATTCCCTTTATTTGTTATTACTCATTACCTTCTGTACACCATCGTTAGGCTAAGTGGTTTTCTTCCTTCCCTACCGTTCGGCACTAGCCTATGGTTTGGAAGAATACTATCCAATAAGCATAATAGGTGTACTCTCCTAATCCTAGGAGCACTCGCAACCTGAGAGAAGGTAAGGATAAAAGACAACTGAATAAACCTTATTCTTATTTCTCCTGAACCAGAATCCATCCTCGAAAAAGTTCCTTCGAGTTTTTATATAATTATATGATGGATTTATCCAATGGAATTGGATGTTCGTAGTGATATGGGGTGTTCTGGAGAAATACAAAGGTGAATTAGGAGTGGCTATGAAATACGTGGTTCGGTCGTGAATGATAGCAGTCGCAATTTTCTTTGCCCTCTTTCTAATCCCTTTATTTTGTCTTTACTTATTACCTTCTGTACACACCCAACTTAGGCTAATTGGTTTTCTTTATTCCCTACCTTTCGGCACCTGCCTATGGTTTGGAAGAAGACTATCCAATAAGCGTAATAGGTGTACCCTCTCCTAATCCTAGGAGCCCTCACAAACTGAGAGAAGGTAAATGGAAAAGGCAACTGAATAATCCTATTCAATCACTCCAGAACCAGAATCCATCCTCGAAGAAGTTCCTCCGAGTTCGTATATAACCATACGATGGATTTATCCAATGGAAGTAGATGTTCGTAATAATACGGGGTGTTCTGGAGAAACTCAAAGGGTAAAAGAAAGAGTGGTAATGATGTTTGCAACTCAGACAATCCAAAAGCCAGTGTTTTAAGAAAGTTCGGTTAACTTGGCCACTGAGTTATAATCTAGGGTCGGGTCATGGTCGCAGTCAAAAAGTGAAAGAGTAGAAACACTCTGCGTGCACTCTAACCTAGATCAGAATGGTTAATCATTTTATCTAATCAGGAAACCTCCCACTGTTTTCTCAAATTCTCCTCCAAACCTGAAAGAAGAATTAGCCGGAATCACCCGATTAGTAAACCAACTCATCAGTGGGAATCAGGATCCAACTATCATCGCATGATAACTTGATGGAAACCACTCAAGTCACCACACTCCAGAAGGTATGCGCAAGCCTGGAAAGTTTCCTGTATGTTTGAAACTCCCGATATGAATTTTACCCCTAGGACCCAAGTGACCTTGACACAATCAACAAATCAAAGAGTCCTAATCAAGTTCAACCCGTCATTATCCTGGATTGCATTAAACCCACCCGTACGAGCCCTTGACACAGTCAACAAGGCCGCATGACTGCCCTAACCAATCGCATTAATATGCCACAAACAAACACTACTTAGCTACCGCACACTACGCCTTAACACAGTCAACAAACGCAGCACGAATACTAAGCAATACTTGTAAGAAATGACGGAGGGCAACGGCTGGTTTTTGGCGAAAAACCTTTAGCGTAATGAACTTGATATCGCTGAAGGAACCGAGTGGTTTTAGAAATATATAGTGGCGAAAACTTTTGCTAAAGAGGTCACTCCCGGTGAAGGGATCTCGGCTCTTTCCTCGTCGTATGAGGTGCAGGATATTCCAAACTGAATACCATGATGCAAAGCAAAAGAAAATGACTATAGTGAAGTTATTACCCTGACGCAAACCTCTGTCCAAGGGGTCACTCCCGATGAAGGGATCTCGGCCCTTGCCTCGTCGAATGAGATGCTGGATATTCATAACCGAATACCACTATGCAAAACAAAAGAGAACGTCCTTGCAATAACAGCTTTTTGAAAATTTGGTTCCAACAACATCAAATATAGGTTTGTTTTCCTTGCATTGATAAGAATCAACGCAGTCCCATCAATTGATCACACCAGAAAAGAGCGAAAATATGATGTACGTATATGCCATCCGCATTCGCCACTGGGTCCCATCATCACCCGTTAGGTTACTTAACTAACGACAGAGCGGGGAGTGGACTAGCGCGGGTGCAAAACATATACAACATCTACTAGTATATATATCAATATACAATAATCGCTCCAGGCATGATAAATGCAACATCACAGAAAAGTAATAAACATTACAGAACAAAACATATAATCTGGGATCTCCGGGTTTCATAGAGCCGCAAATGAAACCCGACGTTCCCCTGGTCGTATGGATAGCCTGTGCAATGAAATCCTAGACCCCTACGAGCGCGGCAAGTTACCCGCCAAAACCAGAAGTGAGGCAGCCCCCTTCAGCAAAGTAAATGGACCACCCAGCACTTCACGGAATCCAGTAACTTGAACACCCCTCCTGGGTCAACCTATACCCCCTACGAGTGCGGTGAATAGCCCGCCAATTCTAGAGTGAAGCCCCCTCCGTCTCAAAGCCATGAGATGCGGGCCCGTTGCCCTCTAGAATCCGGCTATCCGTGCACCCCACCGCGGTGTAATCCTAGTATAGAAAATAAAATATATACAATGGGTACACCGACCTCATCCCGGTCGTGCCCCAAAAGAATAATATACAAACAGGCAGTGACGGCAATCCACATGTCGGACGCTCGCCCCGCAATTACAAATGTACAAATAAATCCAAAAAGCACTACCATTGCACAGGAACTATCCACCACGACAAATCCACAACATCACAGCACAACACAGAATATCAACGTGAATGCCACGTTCGCAAACTCGTCTAAAAGGACTATAGCGATTAGACAGGATTTACCGATCAAATGACATTCACGGTCACAGATATAATGTAACCACTGTAAACTAACACATTTAAAATCTCGATCGACAAAACTTCCCGAAGTGGGCCCCAAGTACAAATCCAGTACTCAAAATAAAAACTGGGCCCAAACAAAATATTCCAGAAACCCCAATTCCAAGTTAAAGACCCAAAGCAAAAATTTAGTGCACTGAAAGCTCAATACTGCGGTGGAACCGCGACCAAAACGTGGGTACGGCCGCGGTTCCACAGTGCTACAGAAGAATGGTGCTACCAAAATTTTACAGTTGTCTTATAAAAGCTTGCCCGATTTTCTAACGTACCAAAAACAATTTTTAGACCACAAAAAAATTTGACAGAAACATTGAACTTGAAAATGCGGTTTTGGAAATTTTGTCCGATCGAGCTTTTAAACATGTTAGAAAAAGTTAGTATACGGTTAATGTGTGGCTCTGATACCATGTTGGGATGCGGCGGCGCCCCGGCCGTCAAACCGACGCCAAATGTGGAACAAAAACTTTTTACGAAACCGGTGCCACCGCAACCCAAAAACCCGGATCGTTTCATTAACCGTAAACTAGCAATATGTAAAAGGAGTTTGGAAAGATTATACCGATCGATCCGTGTCCTTCGGTCTTCAATCCGCTCCCATAGCTTGTTGCGGCTGTCCCGGTGAAATCCGCTCTCCGATCTCCTCGTCAGAAGGGCACCACATCAACGAATCTTTATACGGGCTCCAGCCTCAAGACCGAGGCAACTCGGACATGAAATTTGCTAGCCGATATGTCCAAGAATATAGTAGAGAGAGTGTAGGATCTTTTGTCTCAAGGCACCCAAACGATTGGGTGGAGGTAAATTGGAGTTGCCAAGTGAGATGATGAAGTGAGCGGAGAATTTGTTTCATGGAGGAAAAACAAGAGCACCCACACCAATGTATTTTTTGCCATCTTAGCAGAGCTCGGCCACTTGAAGAAATGGTGAAACCAAGGCTCTCTGGAAAATCCTCAAGTGAAGTGGTGAGTGGTGGTGTGAAATAATATGAATGAATCAATTAATCAATCCAACTCAAAACCAACCCCTCGTCATAAAACCTCACTATACTAAGCTTACAGCCACTCACCACAGAAAACCCCCCACGTTTTTGGAGTAGCCTTTTTGGAGCAGCCCCGGAAAATGCAGAGAACCCCCTGTCACAAAAAAACAGCCACCGCTATTAAGCTGGCGAAAATTACAAGGACCCCACCACACAGAAAACCAACAGCCACAACCCCCAAAGCCCATCACCAAGCCATGCCCTTGCCCATGCTCATTAAATGAAACATGGGCAGCCCCAGCACAGTGCAAGGTCAAGGTCAAGGTCAAGGTCAAATTGCTCACAATAGATCAATAGGTTTAAAAACAGAAAAGGAAACTGGAAACTCCCAAAATAATCCCGTAACGAATTACGAGATTACACCTCAACTGTAAATACATACCCGCATTTGTTTTCCGATCGAATACAAATGCAATGAGACAAAAAATATTCCTACACTATAATACTAGCATCTGACTTAAATCAAAGCCCGCTAGTATTATCCGTCCGATCCTGATCTGTGCACAAGTGTTTCGTCCGAACTTAGGAAACTGTCTGTGGGGGACTCTAATGACTCATCAATACACTGGCACTGGGTATAACCACTAGCACATCAGATGTACTAGCTGTACGTAACGGTTGCCGATGTATTGATCGGAAGGGAAGTAGACGAGTGAACTCATCCAGAAACCCTACTGAATCTGACAGTGACAATATCTGTACAGTCCGGTCCGTTCGTCTATGTGTATCGCATATCAGGCCTGGGGGGCTGGTAAACGTCAGACCCCCAATAGCTGTATAAGTCGTGTCGGAGAGTAGCCCAAAACACCCTGAGATACTACTGGAATACCTACCAGTAAATCCCGATTACCCTGGCCAGGGATTTCGTGTAATGGCTCTCCTAAACACAGTGTGATCTAACCCCCAATACCGGGAGAGACGAATCCCTGACGATCCGCTCACTGCCTCTATGTGGCTCGGGACTGTACCCAACTAAAACCTGTTTGCACGACTCCTTTGAGCCGTGGTAGGGTAGTAATCAAAGCACAGTGGAAACTCACACGAGACAAATGACGATCTCAGGTAGACAGACTAACTTGTACACATGTCACCAGGGAACTGCTATCTGACGATATGTATAATACCAACCAGCATGTTCCCGGCGAGTCCTGTCCGGTGTATACATCTTAGGTGAACCAACTGACACCAATGGCTTATGAGACCGGCCACCGCCCCTCGTCGGGGTGTCTACTGTATACACTAGTCTACTCTGGAGTATCGATGCCCTGTCCCGAAACTCCCACGACTAGGGACACTTTAAAGATGTGCTTATAGACCCCAGCTCCCACGTATATGATCGCTATCATACTGCTGGCAGTCAAGCAAGAATCCTATGGACTCTATCAACATGCAATAGTGAACTAAAGCATGTACACGATGATAAAGACAAACCAGATAGCATACTATCATCTCGAGTAAGACTGTACTACCGGTATAGGTCCTCCCTCAATCATTGCAATCACGTACTTGCGATCCAATAATTGACTTTGAGGGAACTATATCCAACAACCTGAGATCGTCATTTGTCTCGTGTGAGTTCCCACTGTGCTTTGATTACTACCCTACCATGGTTCAAAGGAGTCGTGCAGACAGGTTTTAGTTGGGTACAGTCCTAAGCCACATGGAGGCAGTGAGCGGATCGTCGGGGATTCGTCTCTCCCGGTATTGGGGGTTGATGTCGCGAGGTTAACGGGTGCCCATCACCAGAAATCCTTAGGCAAGGTAGACGAGAATTACTGATTTGGATCAGTAGTTTCTCAGTTGGTGATGGGCTTCATACCGACAAGAAATATCGTGTTATTAGGGGTCTGACTTTATCCACCCCCTAGACCCGATATGCGATAATCTTAGACGAACTGACCGGACAGTACGGAGATTGTCACGGACAGACTCAGTAGGGGTTCAGATGAGCTTGCTCGTCGGCCTTCCTTTCACTCAATACCTGGGTAGCCGTTACGTACAGCTAGTGCCGTTGACGTGCTTGTGGTTAAACCCACTGCCATCGTATTGACTGTTGGATATAGTGCCCTCAGAGTCAATTATTGGATCGTAGGCACGTGATTGCAATGATTGAGGGAGGACCTATACCGGTAGGACAGTCTTACTCGAGAGGTTTGTATACTATCTGGTTTGTCTTTATCATCGTGTACATGCTTTAGGTGACATTGTAGTTCACTATTACACGTTGATAGAGAATAGTATGCTATCTGGTTTATCTTTATCATTGTGTACAGCTTTAGGTGACATTAAAGGTCACTATTGCACGTTGATAGAGCCCTTAGGATTCTTGCTTGACGGCCGGCAGTATGATGGCGATCATATACGTGGGAGCTGGGGTCTATAAGCATATCCTTAAAGTGGTCCCTAGTCGTGGGAGTTTCGAGACTGGGCATCGATACTCCATTAGTAGACTAGTATATATAGTCAAGACACCGACGAGGGGCGGTGACCGGTCTCACAAACCATTGGTGTCAGTTGGTTCACCTAAGATGTATACAGGTGCTCATTGGGTTATGATTACACCAGACAGGACTCACCGGGAACATGCTAGTTGGTATTATACCTGACGTCAGATAGCAGTTCTCTGGTGACATATGTACAGGTTAGTTCATCGACCTGAGATCATCATTTATCTCGTGTGAGTTCCCACTGTGCTTTGATTACTACCCTACCACGGCTCAAAGTAGTCGTGCAAACAGGTTTTAGTTGGGTACAGTCCCGAGCCACATGGAGGCAGTGAGCGGATCGGCAGGGGTTTCGTGTCTCCCGGTATTGGGGGTGAGATCGCGCTGTGTCTAGGAGAGCCATTACACGAAGTCCTTGACCAAGGAAGGAGATTTACTGGTAGGTATTCCAGTAGTATCTCAGGGTGTTCTGGGCTACACTCCGACACGACTTGCACCGCTTTTGGGGGTCTGACTTTTACCAACCCTCTAGGCCCGCTATGCGATGCTCATAGACGAACGGACCGGGCTGTACGAATATTTGTAAGTCCACATTGCCCACCCCGGTGCTTGCGGGGAGGCGGAACTAGATTTAGCTATAGGGTAGAAAGGTTATACCTTGGGCTTTATGTCCTTCTCTCCTTGCTCCTTGGAGTGGTAGAAAGGGATCACCTTGTCGCCTTCTCTAGTCGAAGAAGGATCCACCCGAGAGCCTCAACCTTTGGCTTCAACTTCAAGCTAGAAGTAACTAAGGTGCTAGAAGTGCTAATCCTAGAACCCTAGATGAGAGTAGAGATTATCTAGAAGAGGTTTTCTCAAGCTCAAGTGTTTCTCAACACATGAGAGGGGAGAGCTTGAGAGAGAGGAAGAGGAGGAGAGAGAATGAATATGATAGAATGAGAGAATAATGAAGCATTCTCACATATATGTGTGAATTATTGTAAATTGATAATTAGTGAGATAATTGTCATGGCTTAATCAAGACATGACCATTATCATTTCATATTTAATGCTAATTGCAAGGATCAAAGAGCATTTTTTATATGGAATGATGATGGTCAAAGTGTCAACCTAGGTCAACAAGTCAAGGGTGGTCAAATAGTCATCAACCCTAACCATGCACAATTATATATAACTAATATCAATTAACCATAATACACACATAAGCATTAGGGTTAGCAAAATGACAATGGTCATTAACCCTAATCAAAGTCCTCTCCCTCTGTCTCAATCAACTTTGCATACGCACCCGTATTCGTGATCCGAGGAACACGAATACAATGAGATAAAACCAATCCCAAATCATATACTAGGATCTGGCTTAAACCAAAGCCCGCTAGTATAAGCTGTCCGGACAGCAAACGTGCACAAGTGCGCGGATGTGAACGAACCCTGTCGCAAAACCATGCGACCTCTACTCATTTTGCCTAAAGACGAATAGCTCTCTGTGTGGGACTCTAAAGACTCGACACTACGCTGGCAGTGGGTTTAACCACAGACCGCAAGCGGCACTAGCTGTACGTAACGGTCCCCAGGTAGATGCCGATAAGAAGACTGACGAGGTGACCCCATCTGAACTCCTACTGAGCCTGTATGTGACAGTCTCCGTACAGTCCGGTCTATTCGTCTGATACATCGCATGGCGGGCCTAGGAGGCGGTAAACGTCAGTCCCCTAATAGCGGTACAAGTCGTGTCGGAGTGTAGCCCAGAACACCCTGAGATAACACTGGAAACCTACCAGTATATCTCGCTTGCCCTGGCCAGGGACTATTTGTGTAATGGCTCTCCTGGACACAACGCGATGTCAACCCCCAATACCGGGAGAGACGAATCCTGTCTAACCGTCACTGCCTCCAAGTGTTTCGGGACTGCACCCAAAAACTACCTGTTTGCACGACTCCTT
The DNA here is from genome assembly GCA_030015575.1 of Agapanthus africanus. Lineage (NCBI taxonomy): Eukaryota > Viridiplantae > Streptophyta > Magnoliopsida > Asparagales > Amaryllidaceae > Agapanthus > Agapanthus africanus. The sequence continues at coordinate 57,149,651 of JASDDO010000018.1, read as the reverse complement.
TGAGCCGCGGTAGGGTAGTAATCAAAGGGTAGTGGGAACACACTCGAGGCGAAGTGGCAGTGTCAAGTCAGCGGACTAAGCTATACTCATGTAACCTGGGAACTGATAACTGACGATAGGTATAATACCAACCAACAGTTCCCGACGAGTCCTGTCCAGTGTACTCGTAACCTAACGAGCACCCGCATACTATCTTAAGTAGGACGTACTGATGGCTGTGGGACAGACCGTCTTCCACGCTGGGATGAGAAGCGCATACGCTAGTCTACTCCGGAGTATCGATGCCCTGTCTCGATAGTCCAACGACTAGGGACCTGTATAAGGATGTGCTTATGGATTACCCAGCCCCCCCGAGTGTGAGCGCCATCACAACGCTGGTAATCAAGCAAAGATCCTAAGGGCTCTACTAATATGTATATAAGCGATATGCTAAAAGAAACACATGCACATATTAAAGTAGAGACAAACCAAGTAGCATACTACCATTTCGAGCAAGATTGTATATACAACTGTGAATATCCCAAGCTTCCATCAAGTAATATACATACTAGTATGATACAGTAATGGCCTCTAGGGCATATACACTAACAATCTCCCACTTGCACTAAGGCCATGTACTGGCGTATCGAAGACCTATCATCTCGATCAGCCGCTCGAACTGAGTCTGGGGTAAGGCCTTCGTGAGTGGATCTGCAGTGTTATTCTCCATATTTACTCTTTTCACCTTGATCTCCCGGTGATCTACGATCTCCCTGATCAGGTGGTACCGCCTCAAAATGTGCCTGGACTTCTGATGGGACCTGGGTTCCTTCGCTAAAGCTATAGCTCCGTTGTTGTCGCAATACAGCGGTATTGGATCAACAATGGTAGGAACCACCTGAAGCTCCGTGAGGAACTTCTTCATCCAGACAGCTTCCTTTGCGGCATCGCAAGCAGCTATGTACTCCGCTTCCGTTGTTGAGTCAGCAACGGTCTCCTGCTTGGAACTCTTCCAGCAAACCGCCCCTCCATTGAGGGTAAAGACATAACCCGACATGGACTTGGAGTCATCCTTGTCACTCTGGAAGCTGGAGTCAGCAAAGGCCTCGAGCTGGAGGTCTTTTCCGCCATACACCAAGAACATCTCCTTAGTACTTCTCAGGTACTTGAGAATGTTCTTTACTGCTATCTAGTGTTTCTCCCTTGGGTTTGACTGATACCGGCTTACAACGCTCAATGCGTATGCTACATCTGGTCTGGTACATAACATCGCATACATTATAGAGCCTACCGCAGAAGCGTAGGGTATAATAGACATGCGATCCCTTTCCAAATCAGTCTTGGGAGACATCTCTTTGGAGAGGGTGATTCCGTGACAAGCCGGTAGATTACCGCGCTTTGAATCTTCCATACTGAATCTTTTCAGTATGGTGTCAATGTACCTGGACTGTGAAAGTTCCAACATCCTCTTAGATCTATCACGATAGATCTGGATCCCCAGAATGTAGTTGGCATCGCCCAGGTCCTTCATGGAGAACCTCTGCGACAAGAATCCTTTGACTGACTGTAGCATAGGAATATCATTTCCTATTAGGAGAATGTCATCCACGTACAAGACGAGGAATACCACAGTTCTCCCTACAATCTTACTGTAAATGCATGGTTCATCTGGGTTTTTGATAAAGTCGAATTCTTTGACAGTATCATCAAAGCAGATGTTCCAACTCCGCGATGCCTGCTTAAGTCCATAGATGGACTTTAGCAACTTGCACACTTTACCGCTGCTACCACTCTGAATGAATCCTTCTGGCTGATCCATATAGACGCACTCTTCCAAATTTCCATTTAGGAAAGCCGTCTTTACGTCCATCTGCCAGATTTCATAATCGTAGAAGGCAGCAATGGCAAGAAGGATCCGAATGGATTTCAGCATAGCCACTGGAGAAAAGGTCTCGTCATAGTCCAAACCAGGTCTTTGACGAAACCCTTTGCAACAAGTCTAGCTTTATAGGTCTCAACCTGCCCATCTATACCAATCTTCTTTCTGAAGATCCATTTGCAGCCTACGGGTTTTACCCCTTCTGGAGAGCAAAGTCCAAAGTCCAAACTTTGTTGGTGTACATGGACTCCATCTCGGCCCGCATTGCATCCAGCCATTTTACCGAGTCGCCGCTCTGAATGGCTTGCTGGAAGCTAGTAGGCTCACCATAATCCATAGTGCAATCCTCTCTATCCCCGTCTATGAGAAAACCGTAGTATCTCTCGGGCGGATGAGACTGCCTACTACTCCTGCGGAGTGGCGCTGGGATGTCCGGTTCTCTTGAAACTTCTGGTTCTTCCAAGCTTTCAGTAATAGTTTGTGGTTCTGGAATTTCTTCCAGTTCTACTACGCTCCCACTTGCTTCTTTTTCTAAAAACTGATGTTCCAGAAAGTGGGCATGACGAGAAACAAAAACCTTTTGTTCCTCTGCGTAATAGAAAAAATACCCCCTGGAGTTCTTTGGGTATCCCACAAACTTACACAGTACCGAGCGTGCCTCGAGCTTGTCCGCATGCTGCTTTTTTACAATAGCTGGACATCCCCATATCTTTAGATACTTAAGACAGGGTTTTTTCCCACACCATATCTGATATGGTGTGGTAGGCACAGTCTTGGAGGGAACCTTGTTCAAAAGATATGCAGCTGATTCTAGTGCATAACCCCAGAAGGATCGCGGTAACTCAGCCTTACTCATCATGGATCGAACCATGTCTAATAGGGTTCGATTCCGCCTTTTCGATACACCATTGTGTTGTGGTGTGTATGGAGGAGTAAGCTGAGAGAGAATTCCATTCTCTTTTAAGAAGCCCAGAAACTCGGCACTTAAGTATTCACCACCTCGATCAGATCTCAGTGTCTTGATACTTTTGCCTGTTTGTTTTTCAACTTCATTCTTGTATTCCTGAAATTTCTCAAAGGCCTCGGATTTGTGCTTCATCAAGAAGACATGCCCATACCTAGAGAAATCATCTGTGAAAGTAATGAAGTATGAATAACCACTTCGCGCATGTGTAGACAATGGACCACACACATCACTGTGTATGAGTCCCAAGAGCTCGCTTGCTCTTTCTCCGTGTCCAGTGAACGGAGTCTTTGTCATTTTTCCCATGAGACAAGATTCACAAGTGGCATAAGACTGATACTCGAACGGATCCAAGTATCCTTCTTTATGTAACTTTGTTAACCGTGTCTCATTAATGTGACCCAGTCTACAATGCCATAAGAAAGCCTGATTTAAATCCGAAGACTTTCTTTTAAGTGTGTTCTGGACACTGAAGACCTGAGCTTGATTCAAAACGTATATACCGTATTTCAATGTACCTGACCCAATCAGTACTTGATTTAGGTGGATGTTTACTACATCGCTTACAAAAGTAAAATCATATCCTTCCTTAGAAAGTAAGGATACAGATATGATGTTACAAGTCGCACCTGGTACATAAAAACAGTCACGTAGAATCAATATCTGCCCAGTTGTCAGTCCTAGATGATATTCCCCTACGGATACAGCATACATGCTCATTCTGTTAGCAACCTTGAGAGTCATATCACCTTTCCTGATAACCCTACGGTTTCTCAGAGCCTGTAACGAATTATAGATATGAGATCCTGATCCGGTATCCAATACCCAGGAAGTAGGGTTAACTGACATACAGTTCTCTATTACAAACACACCTGAAGCCGAAGCCACAACATGCTTCGAATTCTGGCTACTGGCTTTGCAAGCCCGGCAATCCTTCTGCCCATGTTCATTCCCGTTACAATAGGAACATCCCACTTTTACTACATCCAGTCCCGAAACTTCTGCCCTTCCCTTCTTTCTACTTCCCTGGTTTCCTTCAGGGTAGTAGGTAGGGATTGTTGAACTAAGTCAGCAACTGACCCGTTCTTCAACGTGGTCTTCAGGTCCGGTCCGAGAGCTCAAAAGAGCTGGTCTCTGTAAGGACGTTGTTCCCTACAGATGACCCGACAGCCAACCTCGCTGGAAGCAATTCGTTCGAGGTCTCATATCTTGCGATACGAGATTGCTCTCCATATAAAACTTTGTTATGGAGGAAGATAGAAGCTGAGTCCATCTTCTCGTGCTGCCTCTGGTATATACCATCAACTGAGGCTAACACGAGGCACTTGGCTCTCGCACAGTCTTCTTCCGATGTCCTACGGATATCAACATCCATGACAGGGAAAACTGGACCTGAGATGGCAGGGGTTGGATCAGTCAAGAGGTGTCCCAGCTTGTCATGGGCAATGGACATCTGGACAGACCTTTGCCAGTCATAACAGTCAGATTCAGTCATTTTATTATCTAGATGTAACCTAGGTGCGGTCATTGGGTCGCTGCAATTAAGAGAGAGAGAAGAAAATACTTAGCATGATGCTCTTGCAAGTTTAGATTGGTTTTTAATTTATCTAAACAGGATGGCTCCCACTGTCTCTCGAATCCCTCCTCAAACCATAAAGGAAGAATTAGTCAGGATCAATCTCACCGTACAATACTTGCTTAACCGTTCAGCCAGGCCAGTGTCGGTACTTCGAGGGAGGTTTTCCAACGCTTTCGCGAAGTTCCTTAATTAAGTAACCTCTTTTCCCTGTGGGCGTAGCCCCGCTAACACCTTTCTAGACACCTACTAGGTTTATAGCATTGATCGTTAAGTGAGAGTTTTCCCGAGGAGTAGCATATACTCACAGTAGGATCGGGATCCAAATATCATCGCGTGATAAAACCGAAGGAATCCTACCAGAATCATCACACTCCAAATGGTATGCAGCGCTAGCAAGTTTCAGTACTTTTGAAACTCCCGATGTGGATTTTTGCCCCATGCTCTTATGACCTTGACGAAGGCCAACATATCATAAGTCACATATCAAGTTCTACCCGTCATTATCCAGGTTAATTTGAACCCACCCGTACATACCCTTGACGAAGGCCAAAATAGTAGTACGACTGTCCCAAACCAACGCATCTATCTATGCTATAGATAAATATTCAGCAGCTACCAATCACTATGCCTTGGCGAAGGTCAAAATACATAGCTTGAATACTACTGAATATTTAACCGAAATGACGGAGGGCTACGAATGGTTTTGGCGAAACCGTGAACGTAGTGAACTTGATATAATCGATGGAACGAGATAGCTTTTAAAAGGAGTGGTTCAAGCTCCGCATTTAAAACTTTAGTTTTGAAAAGAACCGAGTGGTTTTCAAAGTGTTCCAATCGACTTTAACTTAGTATATTTTCTTGCATTAGTTCTTTTAATGCGTCCCATCATTTAATCCTACCATTGCAGAAAACAACCAAAATATGACTTACGCTTATGCCATTCGCATTCGCCACGGGGCCCCGTCATCACCCGTTAGGTTACTTAACTAACGACAGAGCGGGGGCTGGGCTAGCGCGGCTGTAAAACATAAGCAACGCCTAAATAGTTATAGTATATAAATATATAGCAATGATAGACATTACAGATCATAGATGAATACATTGGATATACTAGGAATCCGCAATCCGTTCGAGCCTGCAATGAAAAGCGGATTACACGGTCGCGGTGAATAGCCAATACCCCACCCAAGACCCCTACGGGTGTGGCAAACTACCCGCCAAGTACCCGAAGCGAAGCAACCTCCCTCAACACCGTAAGTAGGCCACTCGGCACTTCGAGATACCTGGTAGTTTGTGCACCCCCTCCATGGGTCTATCCTAGGAGCAAAAACAGTAAAAAGAATTATACAATGACGGCTACAACCCCGACCCGGTTGTGCGGCCATACAAATAATAATACATCAATTTACATGTTACATGAAATGAAAGAAAAGAAAACTCTCGTCTCATAAAACCCCCGGCTATTCACCCGCGACAATCCAACGCATTCATATACACATACCATCAACAAACACAGATCACATATATGTATAACCCCCACTAATCGACGTATAGCGATTAGCCGACGTTCAATACATATAAACATCACAGATATAACCCAATAGTCAAAGTATAGTGAAGTTCGATCAAAAATACGGATTTATAGGCCCCCAAATACAAATTTCTTTTCTGGAATATCTGGGCACAAATAAACCGTCTTAAAAATCCCAAAACCATGTCAGAAGAACACTGCTCCAAACTCGATCAAGAACCGAGTCAACTCGGCCGCGGTTGCGCGGCAATAGCTTCCTATTGCCGCGGAACCGCGGCTCTTTGAACGATTCACTGGACCGGGTTTGGTGAGTTTCTTAACAAAACCCTGAGATGATTTTTGACGTATGATTTTTTATTTTTAGAGCAGAAAAAATTTCAACAGAAACTTAGAGTTTTGATGTTTAGGTTTTGCGATTTTTTTTCGATCAAACTTCCATACACTATACTACCTAGCTAGTTTATGTTTAGTTAGTCTCTGATACTACTGTAAGTCCACGTTGCCCACCCCGGTGCTTGCGGGGAGGCGGAAAACGGAATAAAAAACGGATTTTTATCATGCTAGGCAACATGGACTAACTAAGGAGGATCTTTGCTAAACAAAAACTAACTAAAAGCTAACTAGATTTAGCTATAGGGTAGAAAGGTTATACCTTGGGCTTTATGTCCTTCTCTCCTTGCTCCTTGGAGTGGTAGAAAGGGATCACCTTGTCGCCTTCTCTAGTCGAAGAAGGATCCACCCGAGAGCCTCAACCTTTGGCTTCAACTTCAAGCTAGAAGTAACTAAGGTGCTAGAAGTGCTAATCCTAGAACCCTAGATGAGAGTAGAGATTATCTAGAAGAGGTTTTCTCAAGCTCAAGTGTTTCTCAACACATGAGAGGGGAGAGCTTGAGAGAGAGGAAGAGGAGGAGAGAGAATGAATATAATAGAATGAGAGAATAATGAAGCATTCTGAAATATATGTGTGCATTATTGTAAATTGATAATTAGTGAGATAATTGTCATGGCTTAATCAAGACATGACCATTATCATTTCATATTTAATGCTAATTGCAAGGATCAAAGAGCATTTTTTATATGGAATGATGATGGTCAAAGTGTCAACCTAGGTCAACAAGTCAAGGGTGGTCAAATAGTCATCAACCCTAACCATGCACAATTATATATAACTAATATCAATTAACCATAATACACACATAAGCATTAGGGTTAGCAAAATGACAATGGTCATTAACCCTAATCAAAGTCCTCTCCCTCTGTCTCAATCAACTGTGCATACGCTCCCGTATTCGTGATCCGAGGAACACGAATACAATGAGATAAAACCAATCCCAAATCATATACTAGGATCTGGCTTAAACCAAAGCCCGCTAGTATAAGCTGTCCGGACAGCAAACGTGCACAAGTGCGCGGATGTGAACGAACCCTGTCGTAAAACCATGCGACATCTACTCATTTTGCCTAAAGGCGAAAATGTAACCCTTCGAAAATCGTTTAGGCAGTTTTTCGGTAATCGGCTAATTTTTCGGCTTTTTCCGTAAAAAGTCAAAATTGATATTTTTCATTATAGACCTAATTATACAAAATTTGGATAAGATATTACTATAATTTTGTCACTAAAATGTCACTTATAATTTTCTAGTTAAATAAAAAAAATTTCGTAATTAATTATTTTTTTTTATTATTTTAAGCCTTTTTAAATACATTAAATTAGGGATAAATACAAATTTAATTGGGTAAATTTCATAATTAGGAGTCTTTATAAGCTAAAATATGGTGTTAATAAAATTATATCATGTCTTGCAAACTTTTGGTATTATGGTGGGAAAATTATGAAAAAAATGATGAAAAAAGGGTTTTTTTTGGAAAAAAAGTTGATTTGAAATGCATTAAATGATAACATATGATGTTGTATTGAACTAGAAACTTCCCCAAAAATCCACAAACTCCCTCCTCAAGCTGCAGCCAACCCCTTTTGCTGCTGGAAATCCTCTCACTTCTCTTGCTTTCTTGCTTCTTTTCTTGCTAAAATCCATTAAAAATCAACAAATTTCATTAACCATTCAAAGCCTAACCCTAATCCATTCTCTCTTCAACCCAAATTAGTTCAAAAACATGATGAAAGGAGGCTTTCTTGGTGACTTGATCATGCTAGGATTCAATTGGTGAGGTAAAATCCTAAACTAGTTGCTAATTTGTAGTTTGTTTATGCTAAATTAGATGTTTAAAGTGTTAATTTCATTATTAATGGGTTGTCTTGAAAATTCAAGAATGGGTTTTGATGTTGAGTTAGGGTTTGAAACATGGTTGTAAAAATTAAGTTAGGGTTTTGGTTATATAATTGATTAGAATGGTTAATTGTGTAATGATACGCTTGCTAAATCGACAAATTTGCGATTTTTGTATCGAATCGGTTAGAAAATTGCTTGCTAGATTTTTACGAAAATTAGAATGCGATCAAATTGCGTTATGTTAGCGATATAATTAGCTTCGTATAGGACTATTAGAGTGCACGAACGCGGGGTTTCTTCTAGTCGGGTTGTAGTTTTGTCGATTTCCCCGAAATGACGATTCTAGTTAAAGGATTGCGATTTTCGTGCGTTTTTCCGCGCACCGAGTGCATGCTATGATTAATACGAGAGCGTGGATAATTGTATATTGTGACTTGCATCGTCTTAGGTTTTGTAATCTTATGCTTGATATTGTGCAAATATAGGATCGATCGGGGAAACATCGGACACGGCGCGAAAAGGCAAGGCGGTGGCCGGATCGGATTAGCGGAGATTTCAGGTGAGTAGATGTATTCATCTATGGGGGAATCGTCTGAATGGCGCGAGGTGCCCCCCCTCTAGTTAGGATTACCCTACTTTTTGCAAGATTCATATTGTTAGCTAGCTTATCCATTCATGTACACTGCATACCCTTATAGCGAACAGTATATTAGATTGCATGGACATTCATCCATACTTATGCGATATCACTTTGTAGGACACGAACACCATTACCATTGGAATCTGTTGCACGCGCACTATTCATGTGACACACACGCCTTTGGTAATTGCCATGCCACGTGCACTATAGAACCTGTTTATCATAATATCGCCACTTGCATTCATACTTGATATATGAAATTGCATAGCATACGTATACCTCGCATCATCATCATATTTATATAGATTTCTAGCAAAATTCACATCGTATGCATTGATATCATAGACATTTATCATATATAACATGTGGACATTATGATTTTCTTGATGATTTCAGTATTGCTGTGATTTCTGGATTTTTGGGGAAAACCGCAAGAATTTAACAAAACCTTATATTTATCATTTTCAAAACAAAGTTGCGGTTTTCTCGTGATGTATGTGTCGTCCACCATGAGTTTTCATGTTTTCTGTTGGATTTCGAGACCGGATTCGAGGAGGGGATGAACCGTCTCGGGTACATGGTGGGCCCGGTATGGTACCCCGGGGCAAGAAGATCGAGTTGTAGACGATGAGCCTGGCAGGGGAAGACTACCTACCGGTGATGTCTGGCGCGGCGGATATCCGGAGGATACCGACCGTTGTCGTGAGATTTATGATATGGGCCGATCCGGACTGACGGAGCCCGATATTGAGACAGATATGATTCCTATTTGGTGTCGATGCTTGACACGTGTTTTCAGATGATTTCTTGATGGTACTTAGCTATTATACAGATACTCATGTTTTAAAAAGTTAAGAATTTAATACCCTTAGCATTTAAAACACTTAAAGACTTAATAATGACATTGCATACCTGTGCACGCATATTAGAGATATTATATCACATATGGACATGCATGTTGTGGTGCATTGCGTGCATTCTTACGATTGCCTTATTAGATGTTATATTCTACTCACGAGCTGACAACTCACCCCCGTTGTGCCACAGTGTCTTGCAGGTCGGACCTGTCACCCTTGTAGCGGCGGGCTATCTTATCATCAGCTTCTTTTGCTCAGACTCGCGACATCGCCCGTAGGTGGGTTGCGAGTATACTTTATTTCTTTTTGCTTTATCATTGTATCTAGTATTCTCCATCTACCACTTTATATTGTATATGCGACCTAGTGATGAGACTGAGAGATATGTATATCTGTGGTTTCTTTTGGGTCGAGCTCACTTGAGCCGACGTGTGTTTTCTGGTATTTTGCGTTTTTTTATGCTCTTTTCTTGATATTACTATTCTATTGCAAGTGGTTGTGATCCGCCTTGGGCGAAGAGCTAGCTCCCTCTTGGGGATGCCATTTTATGATTACATGTTTATTATCTTGTTGTACCCATTTTGGGGGATAGAAAATACAGGGGAGACTCTGCCGAAATTTTCAGAAATTTTCGATGTTTTAAAAAGGGATTCTATGCAACTTAAATGATTTTTAAAACCATTTTCATTAAAGGTTTTCCTTCACTCTCTTTTGATTTTGGTTTAGATTCTTCTGGGCTTTGGCTGACTTAGGTTACGGTACGCCTTTAGACGTCTCGTAATCTAAGTGTCAGTCGCGTTCCGTACTTTCGGGTCATGACAAAGTTGGTATCAGAGCGTAGGTTTTACCTTTCTGAGTGTAGGAAGACCTTGGTAGATGGAGTAGGTGACTTAAGCAGAGTGGCGTAGCGTGGGTATGATCCGTGGCATACTTACGATACGGTACTCCGCCTAAGTAACCTTAGGACATAATTGCTTGTATTTCCTTTCTTGATTCCTTGCATTCCTTGATTCAATTGCAATGTCCTTATCAGTCCTGTTTCTTATTCCAGCTTCGATGCCGCCAAAGACTACGAGAGCTCAGCGGGCTGCCGCTAGGGATGAGATTCGGGCGGGCCCGTCTGAGGCGAGGATCGAGCGGGATGATACACCTACCCCTCAGGGTCATACTGATCCGCCTTATCCTGACCGTATTGCCAGATTAGAGGCCGGCATGCAAGAGTTGCGGCAGATGATGGGATCTTTAGTTGAGTCCAGCCGGGCACAGAGATCCGAGGACGTTCCTTCCACCGCACAGACCACGATCGTACCTACTGCACAGATGGTCACTCCTGCTGCTACTACGGAGACTATCCCTGTTTCACTACAAGAGTTCATGAGATTGAGACCTCCAGCTTTTACCGGTACAGATGCGACAGAGGACCCACAGGCATTTCTTGATAGGATGGCTCGGATTTGCCGTTCGTTGAGGTGTTCTGATGATAGATTGGTGGAGTTTGCGAGTTTTCGTCTGGAGGGTCTTGCCCAGACATGGTACGACTCAGTAGAGAGAGGCCGAGCTGCAGGTCTGTCTTCTATGACCTGGGATGAGTTTACATCTGCATTTCTTGCCCGTTTTCTTCCGGAAAGTGTCCGAGATGCTCGAGCCCGTAGTTTTGAGTCTTTGCGCAAGACTCCTGGGATGACAGTGTCGGAGTATGATATACAGTTTACCCAGTTGTCTCGATATGCTCCGTACCTAGTCGACACAGAAGAGAAGAGAATAAAGAGGTTCGTGCGAGGGCTTGATACACAGCTATTCCTTGCCATCGGCACCCAGCACTTTGATACATACGCTGCCGCGATGGATGCAGCTTTACTTTTGGAGGAGCGTATTTCTGAGACTCCGGTCGTTTCTGGGCCGAAGAGGATCCGTACTGATACGCCAGCTCAGCGGCAGATGGGCAGACACCGCGATAGATTATTTCCGGGAGATGGTGGAGGCAGAGGATTGAGACGAGGTCAGTTATTTGGTTCATATCCACAGACCCAGCAGTCGTCTCCAGGATGTTTTCGGTGTGGGAGTCAGTACCACCGTGTCAGAGACTGTACCATGGGACGCCAGGGCGCGGCGACAGTCCCACATGTGACTTTACCACCCTCACCACCTTCACAGAGAGCTTTACTTCCTACTCCTGATGATGCTTCACGCCAGTCAGATGCTTCTAAAGGCCGTGGGCGTGGCGGTCCAGTTCCGAGAGGACGAGGCGACAGAGGCAGAGGCAGAGGCCGAGATAGAGGCAGAGGACAGCCAGCTATTAGTGGTGGACAGGCCCGAGTGTTCGCATTGACTCCTCAGGATGCACAGGCATCCAATGCCGTCGTGACAGGTACTCTGCCAGTATGTTCTTTTGATGCACGGGTATTATTTGATCCAGGCTCCACACATTCCTATGTATCCACGTACTTTGCACCGAGGTTGGGCCGAGAGTCTGCTCCGTTAGATCAGCCGCTTGTCGTTATTACACCGGTAGGCGAGTCTTTTGTTGCCCGTTTTGTGTACCGATCGTGTTCCGTTCGTATTGGGGAGAGAGATTCTTCAGTTGATTTGATTCTCCTCGATATGCTAGACTTTGACGTTCTTCTTGGTATGGACTGGCTAGCCACCTGTTATGCATCTGTGGACTGCCGTGAGAAGGCAGTCAGATTCAGTTTTCCTGGTGAGCCGGTTCTTGTTATTCAGGGAGATCGTAGCGCTACCCTTCCCAGCTTGATTTCATCTCTTCGCGCTGGTCAGCTCTTAAGGAAAGGGTGTCAGGGATTCTTAGCCTATATTCGTGATACTAGCTCCACAGAGGTTCCGTTGGACCAGGTCCCTGTTGTGAGAGAGTTTCCTGATGTATTCCCTGACGAGCTGCCTGTTCTGCCACCAGAGCGCGAGATTGAGTTATGTATTGACTTGATCCCTGGCACGGGGCCTATCTCTATACCGCCTTATCGGATGGCCCCGGCGGAGCTGAGAGAGCTAAATGATCAGTTACAGGACTTGCTGGACAAAGGGCTTATCCGACCTAGTGTGTCACCTTGGGGTGCTCCCGTCCTGTTTGTTAAGAAGAAGGACGGAAGTATGCGCTTATGCATTGATTATCGTCAGCTGAACCGGGTTACTGTGCGGAACAGGTATCCCCTACCCCGCATTGATGACTTGTTCGATCAGCTCCAGGGTGCAGGGTTTTTCTCGAAGGTTGATTTACGGTCAGGTTATCACCAGTTGCGAGTTCGGAAGGAGGATATTCCGAAGACCGCCTTCCGTACTCGATATGGTCATTATGAGTTCTTGGTGATGTCGTTCGGGCTCACCAATGCCCCGGCAGCTTTTATGGATTTGATGAACCGCGTATTCAGGCCGTATCTCGATCAGTTCATCATTGTGTTCATTGACGACATCTTGGTTTATTCTCGGAGCCGGGAGGAGCATGAGCAGCACTTACATATCACATTACAGACTTTGAGGGAGCATCAGCTGTTCGCCAAATTCTCCAAGTGCGCATTCTGGCTAGACAGTGTCGATTTCTTGGGTCATGTGGTGACGGGAGATGGTATTTGTGTGGACCCGAAGAAGATCGAGGCAGTTCAGCGTTGGCCTAGACCAGTATCAGTTACAGAGGTTCGCAGTTTTCTGGGTCTGGACGGCTATTATCGACATTTCGTCCAGGATTTCTCCCGCATTGCTGCACCACTGACCGGGTTGACCCGGAAGGGGGTTCCTTTTGATTGGACCCAGGCATGTGAGGATAGTTTCCAGCAGTTGAAGACTCGTCTGACTACTGCACCAGTGTTAGCATTGCCTTCAGGATCAGGCGGGTTCGTGGTATATTGTGATGCTTCTAGAGTGGGGCTGGGATGTGTATTGATGCAGCACGACAGAGTTATCGCGTATGCTTCTCGGCAGCTGAGGAAACACGAGCAGAACTACCCCACCGATGATTTAGAGATGGCTGCAGTGGTATTTGCACTTAAGATCTGGAGACATTACCTATACGGTGAGTCGTGTCAGATATTTACTGACCATAAGAGTTTGAAGTATATCTTCCAGCAGCGAGACCTGAACCTGAGACAGCGCCGATGGATGGAGTTGGTGAAGGATTATGACTGCGAGATTTTATACCATCCGGACAAGGCGAATGTGGTGGCAGATGCTTTGAGTATGAGGCCTGGAGGTAGCTTATCTTGTTTGAGCGCAGTGCAGATGCAGTCGACAGCGGATTGGCAGGTGTTATGTGATAGCAGAGTGCAGTTCGAGTTTACTCCTACAGGGGGACAGCTGGCCCATTTCAGAGCACGCCCACAGTTACTTGACCGTATCCGTGAGGCACAGTCCGGCGATGCACGTATCTTAGAGATTATTGAGCAGATTCGGCAGGGCAGAGTTTCTGAGTTCGTGATTGATGATCAGGGGATACTTCGATTTGGGACTCGACTGTGCGTGCCAGATTCAGAGGGACTGAGGCATGATATTCTCGAGGAGGCACATAGATCAGTATACAGTGTTCACCCAGGTTCCACCAAGATGTACTGTGATTTGAGAGAGGTTTACTGGTGGGACGGGATGAAGAAGGATGTTACAGACTTTGTGTCCAGATGCCTGACTTGTCAGCAAGTCAAGGCCGAGCACCAGAGGCCAGCCGGCGAGTTACAGCCTTTGCCCATCCCTGAGTGGAAGTGGGAGCAGGTCTCCATGGACTTCATTGTCGGTCTACCCAGGACTAGTCGAGGGTATGACTCTATATGGGTGATTGTTGATCGACTGACGAAAGCGGCTCACTTCCTTCCAGTGAAGACCACTTTTGGATTTTCTCAGTACGCCCAGGTTTATATTGATGAGATAGTGCGACTGCATGGTGTTCCAACTTGCATCGTGTCCGACCGTGGCACCCAGTTTACCAGCCGATTGTGGCAGAAACTACAGGAAGCTTTGGGCACCCGATTGAGTTTTAGCACAGCCTTTCATCCGCAGACTGACGGTCAGTCGGAGCGTACGATTCAGACTCTTGAGGACATGCTCAGAGCTTGTGTTTTAGATTTCGGTGGTAGCTGGGATCGTCATTTGCCTTTGATCGAGTTTTCCTACAATAATAGCTTCCAGGAGACGATTCAGATGGCACCTTTTGAGGCTTTATATGGGAGGAGATGTCGATCGCCGGTATGTTGGACAGAGCTCAGGGAGAGCAGTATTTTGGGGCCGCAGATCATACAGGAGACGACCGAGAAGATACAGCTGATTCGGGACAGGATGAGAGCGGCACTGAGCAGGCAGAAATCATATGCTGACAGGCGCCGTCGCCGACTCGAGTTCGCTGTTGGCGATCATGTTTTCCTGAAGGTCTCTCCGATGAAGGGTGTGATGAGATTTGGGCGGAAAGGGAAACTGAGTCCTAGATATGTTGGTCCTTTCGAGATCCTAGAGCGTGTTGGTCCAGTCGCTTATCGGTTAGCTCTTCCGCCCAGCTTCCCCGATGTTCACCCCGTATTCCATGTCTCGATGCTCCGCAAGTACCTTCATGATCCTTCCCAGGCGATTCAGCACCAGACGATCCAGCTAGAGCGTGATCTTTCTTTCACCGAGCAGCCGGTGGTCATTTTGGATCAGCAGGTGAAGAAATTGAGGTCGAAGGTCATACCGTCCGTCAAGGACCTTTGGCGTGGCCCGAACTGCGAGGAGGTCACCTGGGAGACCGAGGTCGAGATGAGGAAGAGATATCCCCATCTTTTTGAAGGTACGCGTAGTTAAATTCTAAATTCGGGGACCGAATTTCCTTAAGGAGGGAAGATTGTAACCCTTCGAAAATCGTTTAGGCAGTTTTTCGGTAATCGGCTAATTTTTCGGCTTTTTCCGTAAAAAGTCAAAATTGATATTTTTCATTATAGACCTAATTATACAAAATTTGGATAAGATATTACTATAATTTTGTCACTAAAATGTCACTTATAATTTTCTAGTTAAATAAATTTTTTTTCGTAATTAATTATTTTTTTTATTATTTTAAGCCTTTTTAAATACATTAAATTAGGGATAAATACAAATTTAATTGGGTAAATTTCATAATTAGGAGTCTTTATAAGCTAAAATATGGTGTTAATAAAATTATATCATGTCTTGCAAACTTTTGGTATTATGGTGGGAAAATTATGAAAAAAATGATGAAAACAGGGTTTTTTTGGAAAAAAGTTGATTTGAAATGCATTAAATGATAACATATGATGTTGTATTGAACTAGAAACTTCTCCAAAAATCCAAAAACTCCCTCCTCAAGCTGCAGCCGACCCCTTTTGCTGCTGGAAATCCTCTCACTTCTCTTGCTTTCTTGCTTCTTTTCTTGCTAAAATCCATTAAAAATCAACAAATTTCATTAACCATTCAAAGCCTAACCCTAATCCATTCTCTCTTCAACCCAAATTAGTTCAAAAACATGATGAAAGGAGGCTTTCTTGGTGACTTGATCATGCTAGGATTCAATTGGTGAGGTAAAATCCTAAACTAGTTGCTAATTTGTAGTTTGTTTATGCTAAATTAGATGTTTAAAGTGTTAATTTCATTATTAATGGGTTGTCTTGAAAATTCAAGAATGGGTTTTGATGTTGAGTTAGGGTTTGAAACATGGTTGTAAAAATTAAGTTAGGGTTTTGGTTATATAATTGATTAGAATGGTTAATTGTGTAATGATACGCTTGCTAAATCGACAAATTTGCGATGTTTGTATCGAATCGGTTAGAAAATTGCTTGCTAGATTTTTACGAAAATTAGAATGCGATCAAATTGCGTTATGTTAGCGATATAATTAGCTTCCTATAGGACTATTAGAGTGCACGAACGCGGGGTTTCGTCTAGTCGGGTTGTAGTTTTGTCGATTTCCCCGAAATGACGATTCTAGTTAAAGGATTGCGATTTTCGTGCGTTTTTCCGCGCACCGAGTGCATGCTATGATTAATACGAGAGCGTGGATAATTGTATATTGTGACTTGCATCGTCTTAGGTTTTGTAATCTTATGCTTGATATTGTGCAAATATAGGATCGATCGGGGAAACATCGGACACGGTGCGAAAAGGCAAGGCGGTGGCCAGATCGGATTAGCGGAGATTTCAGGTGAGTAGATGTATTCATCTATGGGGGAATCGTCTGAATGGTGCGAGGCTCCCCCCCTCTAGTTAGGATTACCCTACTTTTTGCAAGATTCATATTGTTAGCTAGCTTATCCATTCATGTACACTGCATACCCTTATAGCGAACAGTATATTAGATTGCATGGACATTCATCCATACTTATGCGATATCACTTTGTAGGACACGAACACCATTACCATTGGCATCTGTTGCACGCGCACTATTCATGTGACACACACGCCTTTGGTAATTGCCATGCCGCGTGCACTATAGAACCTGTTTATCATAATATCGCCACTTGCATTCATACTTGATATATGAAATTGCATAGCATACGTATACCTCGCATCATCATCATATTTATATAGATTTCTAGCAAAATTCACATCGTATGCATTGATATCATAGACATTTATCATATATAACATGTGGACATTATGATTTTCTTGATGATTTCAGTATTGCTGTGATTTCTGGATTTTTGGGGAAAACCGCAAGAATTTAACAAAACCTTATATTTATCATTTTCAAAACAAAGTTGCGGTTTTCTCGTGATGTATGTGTCGTCCACCATGAGTTTTCATGTTTTCTGTTGGATTTCGAGACCCGATTCGAGGAGGGGATGAACCGTCTCGGGTACATGGTGGGCCCGGTATGGTACCCCGGGGCAAGAAGATCGAGTTGTAGACGATGAGCCTGGCAGGGGAAGACTACCTACCGGTGATGTCTGGCGCGGCGGATATCCGGAGGATACCGACCGTTGTCGTGAGATTTATGATATGGGCCGATCCGGACTGACGGAGCCCGATATTGAGACAGATATGATTCCTATTTGGTGTCGATGCTTGACACGTGTTTTCAGATGATTTCTTGATGGTACTTAGCTATTATACAGATACTCATGTTTTAAAAAGTTAAGAATTTAATACCCTTAGCATTTAAAACACTTAAAGACTTAATAATGACATTGCATACCTGTGCACGCATATTAGAGATATTATATCACATATGGACATGCATGTTGTGGTGCATTGCATGCATTCTTACAATTGCCTTATTAGATGTTATATTCTACTCACGAGCTGGCAACTCACCCCCGTTGTGCCACAGTGTCTTGCAGGTCGGACCCGTCACCCTTGTAGCGGCGGGCTATCTTATCATCAGCTTCTTTTGCTCAGACTCGCGACATCGCCCGTAGGTGGGTTGCGAGTATACTTTATTTCTTTTTGCTTTATCATTGTATCTTGTATTCTCCATCTACCACTTTATATTGTATATGCGACCTAGTGATGAGACTGAGAGATATGTATATCTGTGGTTTCTTTTGGGTCGAGCTCACTTGAGCCGACGTGTGTTTTCTGGTATTTTGCGTTTCTTTATGCTCTTTTCTTGATATTACTATTATATTGCATGTGGTTGTGATCCGCCTTGGGCGAAGAGCTAGCTCCCTCTTGGGGATGCCATTTTATGATTACAGGTTTATTATCTTGTTGTACCCATTTTGGGGGATAGAAAATACAGGGGAGACTCTGCCGAAATTTTCAGAAATTTTCGATGTTTTAAAAAGGGATTCTATGCAACTTAAATGATTTTAAAAACCATTTTCATTAAAGGTTTTCCTTCACTCTCTTTTGATTTTGGTTTAGATTCTTCTGGGCTTTGGCTGACTTAGGTTACGGTACGCCTTTAGACGTCTCGTAATCTAAGTGCCAGTCGCGTTCCGTACTTTCGGGTCGTGACAAAGTTGGTATCAGAGCGTAGGTTTTACCTTTCTGAGTGTAGGACGACCTTGGTAGATGGAGTAGGTGACTTAAGCAGAGTGGCGTAGCGTGGGTATGATCCGCGGCATACTTACGATACGGTACTCCGCCTAAGTAACCTTAGGACATAATTTCTTGTATTTCCTTTCTTGATTCCTTGCATTCCTTGATTCAATTGCAATGTCCTTATCAGTCCTGTTTCTTATTCCAGCTTCGATGCCGCCAAAGACTACGAGAGCTCAGCGGGCTGCCGCTAGGGATGAAATTCGGGCGGGCCCGTCTGAGGCAAGGATCGAGCGGGATGATACACCTACCCCTCAGGGTCATACTGATCCGCCTTATCCTGACCGTATTGCCAGATTAGAGGCCGGCATGCAAGAGTTGCGGCAGATGATGAGATCTTTAGTTGAGTCCAGCCGGGCACAGAGATCCGAGGACGTTCCTTCCACCGCACAGACCACGATCGTACCTACTGCACAGATGGTCACTCCTGCTGCTACTACGGAGACTATCCCTGTTTCACTACAAGAGTTCATGAGATTGAGACCTCCATCTTTTACCGGTACAGATGCGACAGAGGACCCACAGGCATTTCTTGATAGGATGGCTCGGATTTGCCGTTCGTTGAGGTGTTCTGATGATAGATTGGTGGAGTTTGCGAGTTTTCGTCTGGAGGGTCTTGCCCAGACATGGTACGACTCAGTAGAGAGAGGCCGAGCTGCAGGTCTGTCTTCTATGACCTGAGATGAGTTTACATCTGCATTTCTTGCCCGTTTTCATCCGGAGAGTGTCCGAGATGCTCGAGCCCGTAGTTTTGAGTCTTTGCGCAAGACTCCTGGGATGACAGTGTCGGAGTATGATATACAGTTTACCCAGTTGTCTCGATATGCTCCGTACCTAGTCGACACAGAAGAGAAGAGAATAAAGAGGTTCGTGCGAGGGCTTGATACACAGCTATTCCTTGCCATCGGCACCCAGCATTTTGATACATACGCTGCCGCGATGGATGCAGCTTTACTTTTGGAGGAGCGTATTTCTGAGACTCCGGTCGTTTCTGGGCCGAAGAGGATCCGTACTGATACGCCAGCTCAGCGGCAGATGGGCAGACACCGCGATAGATTATTTCCGGGAGATGGTGGAGGCAGAGGATTGAGACGAGGTCAGTTATTTGGTTCATATCCACAGACCCAGCAGTCGTCTCCAGGATGTTTTCGGTGTGGGAGTCAGTACCACCGTGTCAGAGACTGTACCATGGGACGCCAGGGCACGGCGACAGTCCCGCATGTGACTTTACCACCCTCACCACCTTCGCAGAGAGCTTTACTTCCTACTCCTGATGATGCTTCACGCCAGTCAGATGCTTCTAAAGGCCGTGGGCGTGGCGGTCCAGTTCTGAGAGGACGAGGCGACAGAGGCAGAGGAAGAGGCCGAGATAGAGGCAGAGGACAGCCAGCTATTAGTGGTGGACAGGCCCGAGTGTTCGCATTGACTCCTCAGGATGCACAGGCATCCAATGCCGTCGTGACAGGTACTCTGCCAGTATGTTCTTTTGATGCACGGGTATTATTTGATCCAGGCTCCACACATTCCTATGTATCCACGTACTTTGCACCGAGGTTGGGCCGAGAGTCTGCTCCATTAGATCAGCCGCTTGTCGTTATTACACCGGTAGGCGAGTCTTTTGTTGCCCGTTTTGTGTACCGATCGTGTTCCGTTCGTATTGGGGAGAGAGATTCTTCAATTGATTTGATTCTCCTCGATATGCTAGACTTTGACGTTCTTCTTGGTATGGACTGGCTAGCCACCTGTTATGCATCTGTGGACTGCCGTGAGAAGGCAGTCAGATTCAGTTTTCCTGGTGAGCCGGTTCTTGTTATTCAGGGAGATCGTAGCGCTACCCTTCCCAGCTTGATTTCATCTCTTCGCGCTGGTCAGCTCTTAAGGAAAGGGTGTCAGGGATTCTTAGCCTATATTCGTGATACTAGCTCCACAGAGGTTCCGTTGGACCAGGTCCCTGTTGTGAGAGAGTTTCCTGATGTATTCCCTGACTAGCTGCCTGGTCTGCCACCAGAGCGCGAGATTGAGTTCTGTATTGACTTGATCCCTGGCATGGGGCCTATCTCTATACCGCCTTATTGGATGGCCCCGGCGGAGCTGAGAGAGCTAAAGGATCAGTTACAGGACTTGCTGGACAAAGGGCTTATCCGACCTAGTGTGTCACCTTGGGGTGCTCCCGTCCTGTTTGTTAAGAAGAAGGACGGAAGTATGCGCTTATGCATTGATTATCGTCAGCTGAACCGGGTTACTGTGCGGAACAGGTATCCCCTACCCCGCATTGATGACTTGTTCGATCAGCTCCAGGGTGCAGGGTTTTTCTCGAAGGTTGATTTACGGTCAGGTTATCACCAGTTGCGAGTTCGGAAGGAGGATATTCCGAAGACCGCCTTCCGTACTCGATATGGTCATTATGAGTTCTTGGTGATGTCGTTCGGGCTCACCAATGCCCCGGCAGCTTTTATGGATTTGATGAACCGCGTATTCAGGCCGTATCTCGATCAGTTCATCATTGTGTTCATTGACGACATCTTGGTTTATTCTCGGAGCCGGGAGGAGCATGAGTAGCACTTACATATCACATTACAGACTTTGAGGGAGCATCAGCTGTTCGCCAAATTCTCCAAGTGCGCATTCTGGCTAGACAGTGTCGATTTCTTGGGTCATGTGGTGACGGGAGATGGTATTTGTGTGGACCCGAAGAAGATCGAGGCAGTTCAGCGTTGGCCTAGACCAGTATCAGTTACAGAGGTTCGCAGTTTTCTGGGTCTGGCCGGATATTATCGACATTTCGTCCAGGATTTCTCCCGCATTGCTGCACCACTGACCGGGTTGACCCGGAAGGGGGTTTCTTTTGATTGGACCCAGGCATGTGAGGATAGTTTCCAGCAGTTGAAGACTCGTCTGACTACTGCACCAGTGTTAGCATTGCCTTCAGGATCAGGCAGGTTCATGGTATATTGTGATGCTTCTAGAGTGGGGCTGGGATGTGTATTGATGCAGCACGACAGAGTTATCGCGTATGCTTCTCGGCAGCTGAGGAAACACGAGCAGAACTACCCCACCCATGATTTAGAGATGGCTGCAGTGGTATTTGCACTTAAGATCTGGAGACATTACCTATACGGTGAGTCGTGCCAGATATTTACTGACCACAAGAGTTTGAAGTATATCTTCCAGCAGCGAGACCTGAACCTGAGACAGCGCCGATGGATGGAGTTGGTGAAGGATTATGACTGCGAGATTTTATACCATCCAGGCAAGGCGAATGTGGTGGCAGATGCTTTGAGTATGAGGCCTGGAGGTAGCTTATCTTGTTTGAGCGCAGTGCAGATGCAGTCGACGGCGGATTGGCAGGTGTTATGTGATAGCAGAGTGCAGTTCGAGTTTACTCCTACAGGGGAACAGCTGGCCCATTTCAGAGCACGCCCACACTTACTTGACCGTATCCGCGAGGCACAGTCTGGCGATGCACGTATCTTAGAGATTATTGAGCAGATTCGGCAGGGCAGAGTTTCTGAGTTCGTGATTGATGATCAGGGGATACTTCGATTTGGGACTCGACTATGCGTGCCAGATTCAGAGGGACTGAGGCATGATATTCTCGAGGAGGCACATAGATCAGTATACAGTGTTCACCCAGGTTCCACCAAGATGTACCGTGATTTGAGAGAGGTTTACTGGTGGGACGGGATGAAGAAGGATGTTACAGACTTTGTGTCCAGATGCCTGACTTGTCAGCAAGTCAAGGCCGAGCACCAGAGGCCAGCCGGCGAGTTACAGCCTTTGCCCATCCCTGAGTGGAAGTGGGAGCAGGTCTCCATGGACTTCATTGTCGGTCTACCCAGGACTAGTCGAGGGTATGACTCTATATGGGTGATTGTTGATCGACTGACGAAAGCGGCTCACTTCCTTCCAGTGAAGACCACTTTTGGATTTTCTCAGTACGCCCAGGTTTATATTGATGAGATAGTGCGACTGCATGGTGTTCCAACTTGCATCGTGTCCGACCGTGGCACCCAGTTTACCAGCCGATTGTGGCAGAAACTACAGGAAGCTTTGGGCACCCGATTGAGTTTTAGCACAGCCTTTCATCCGCAGACTGACGGTCAGTCGGAGCGTACGATTCAGACTCTTGAGGACATGCTCAGAGCTTGTGTTTTAGATTTCAGTGGTAGCTGGGATCGTCATTTGCCTTTGATCGAGTTTTCCTACAATAATAGCTTCCAGGAGACGATTCAGATGGCACCTTTCGAGGCTTTATATGGGAGGAGATGTCGATCGCCGGTATGTTGGACAGAGCTCAGGGAGAGCAGTATTTTGGGGCCGCAGATCATACAGGAGACGACCGAGAAGATACAGCTGATTCGGGACAGGATGAGAGCGGCACAGAGCAGGCAGAAATCATATGCTGACAGGCGCCGTCGCCGACTCGAGTTCGCTGTTGGCGATCATGTTTTCCTGAAGGTCTCTCCGATGAAGGGTGTGATGAGATTTGGGCAGAAAGGGAAACTGAGTCCTAGATATGTTGGTCCTTTCGAGATCCTAGAGCGTGTTGGTCCAGTCGCTTATCGGTTAGCTCTTCCGCCCAGCTTCCCCGATGTTCACCCCGTATTCCATGTCTCGATGCTCCGCAAGTACCTTCATGATCCTTCCCAGGCGATTCAGCACCAGACGATCCAGCTAGAGCGTGATCTTTCTTTCACCGAGCAGCCGGTGGTCATTTTGGATCGGCAGGTGAAGAAATTGAGGTCGAAGGTCATACCGTCTGTCAAGGACCTTTGGCGTGGCCCGAACTGCGAGGAGGTCACCTGGGAGACCGAGGTCGAGATGAGGAAGAGATATCCCCATCTTTTTGAAGGTACGCGTAGTTAAATTCTAAATTCGGGGAACGAATTTCCTTAACGGGGGAAGATTGTAACCCTTCGAAAATCGTTTAAGCAGTTTTTCGGTAATCGGCTAATTTTTCGGCTTTTTCCGTAAAAAGTCAAAATTGATATTTTTCATTATAGACCTAATTAAACAAAATTTGGATAAGATATTACTATAATTTTGTCACTAAAATGTCACTTATAATTTTCTAGTTAAATAAATTTTTTTTCATAATTAATTTTTTTTTTATTATTTTAATCCTTTTTAAATACATTAAATTAGGGATAAATACAAATTTAATTGGGTAAATTTCATAATTAGGAGTCTTTATAAGATAAAATATGGTGTTAATAAAATTATATCATGTCTTGCAAACTTTTGGTATTATGGTGGGAAAATTATGAAAAAAATGATGAAAAAAGGGTTTTTTTGGAAAAAAGTTGATTTGAAATGCATTAAATGATAACATATGATGTTGTATTGAACTAGAAACTTCTCCAAAAATCCACAAACTCCCTCCTCAAGCTGCAGCCGACCCCTTTTGCTGCTGGAAATCCTCTCACTTCTCTTGCTTTCTTGCTTCTTTTCTTGCTAAAATCCATTAAAAATCAACAAATTTCATTAACCATTCAAAGCCTAACCCTAATCCATTCTCTCTTCAACCCAAATTAGTTCAAAAACATGATGAAAGGAGGCTTTCTTGGTGACTTGATCATGCTAGGATTCAATTGGTGAGGTAAAATCCTAAACTAGTTGCTAATTTGTAGTTTTTTTATGCTAAATTAGATGTTTAAAGTGTTAATTTCATTATTAATGGGTTGTCTTGAAAATTCAAGAATGGGTTTTGATGTTGAGTTAGGGTTTGAAACATGGTTGTAAAAATTAAGTTAGGGTTTTGGTTATATAATTGATTAGAATGGTTAATTGTGTAATGATACGCTTGCTAAATCGACAAATTTGCGATGTTTGTATCGAATCGGTTAGAAAATTGCTTGCTAGATTTTTACGAAAATTAGAATGCGATCAAATTGCGTTATGTTAGCGATATAATTAGCTTCCTATAGGACTATTAGAGTGCACGAACGCGGGGTTTCGTCTAGTCGGGTTGTAGTTTTGTCGATTTCCCCGAAATGACGATTCTAGTTAAAGGATTGCGATTTTCGTGCGTTTTTCCGCGCACCGAGTGCATGCTATGATTAATACGAGAGCGTGGATAATTGTATATTGTGACTTGCATCGTCTTAGGTTTTGTAATCTTATGCTTGATATTGTGCAAATATAGGATCGATCGGGGAAACATCGGACACGGCGCGAAAAGGCAAGGCGGTGGCCGGATCGGATTAGCGGAGATTTCAGGTGAGTAGATGTATTCATCTATGGGGGAATCGTCTGAATGGCGCGAGGCGCCCCCCCTCTAGTAAGGATTACCCTACTTTTAGCAAGATTCATATTGTTGCTAGCTTATCCATTCATGTACACTGCATACCCTTATAGCGAACAGTATATTAGATTGCATGGACATTCATCCATACTTATGCGATATCACTTTGTAGGACACGAACACCATTACCATTGGCATCTGTTGCACGCGCACTATTCATGTGACACACACGCCTTTGGTAATTGCCATGCCACGTGCACTATAGAACCTGTTTATCATAATATCGCCACTTGCATTCATACTTGATATATGAAATTGCATAGCATACGTATACCTCGCATCATCATCATATTTATATAGATTTCTAGAAAAATTCACATCGTATGCATTGATATCATAGACATTTATCATATATAACATGTGGACATTATGATTTTCTTGATGATTTCAGTATTGCTGTGATTTCTGGATTTTTGGGGAAAACCGCAAGAATTTAACAAAACCTTATATTTATCATTTTCAAAACAAAGTTGCGGTTTTCTCGTGATGTATGTGTCGTCCACCATGAGTTTTCATGTTTTCTGTTGGATTTCGAGACCCGATTCGAGGAGGGGATGAACCGTCTCGGGTACATGGTGGGCCCGGTATGGTACCCCGGGGCAAGAAGATCGAGTTGTAGACGATGAGCCTGGCAGGGGAAGACTACCTACCGGTGATGTCTGGCGCGGCGGATATCCGGAGGATACCGACCGTTGTCGTGAGATTTATGATATGGGCCGATCCGGACTGACGGAGCCCGATATTGAGACAGATATGATTCCTATTTGGTGTCGATGCTTGACACGTGTTTTCAAATGATTTCTTGATGGTACTTAGCTATTATACAGATACTCGTGTTTTAAAAAGTTAAGAATTTAATACCCTTAGCATTTAAAACACTTAAAGACTTAATAATGACATTGCATACCTGTGCACGCATATTAGAGATATTATATCACATATGGACATGCATGTTGTGGTGCATTGCGTGCATTCTTACGATTGCCTTATTAGATGTTATATTCTACTCATGAGCTGGCAACTCACCCCCGTTGTGCCACAGTGTCTTGCAGGTCGGACCCGTCACCCTTGTAGCGGCGGGCTATCTTATCATCAGCTTCTTTTGCTCAGACTCGCGACATCGCCCGTAGGTGGGTTGCGAGTATACTTTATTTCTTTTTGCTTTATCATTGTATCTAGTATTCTCCATCTACCATTTTATATTGTATATGCGACCTAGTGATGAGACTGAGAGATATGTATATCTGTGGATTCTTTTGGGTCGAGCTCACTTGAGCCGACGTGTGTTTTCTGGTATTTTGCGTTTCTTTATGCTCTTTTCTTGATATTACTATTATATTGCATGTGGTTGTGATCCGCCTTGGGCGAAGAGCTAGCTCCCTCTTGGGGATGCCATTTTATGATTACAGGTTTATTATCTTGTTGTACCCATTTTGGGGGATAGAAAATACAGGGGAGACTCTGCCGAAATTTTCAGAAATTTTCGATGTTTTAAAAAGGGATTCTATGCAACTTAAATGATTTTAAAAACCATTTTCATTAAAGGTTTTCCTTCACTCTCTTTTGATTTTGGTTTAGATTCTTCTGGGCTTTAGCTGACTTAGGTTACGGTACGCCTTTAGACGTCTCGTAATCTAAGTGCCAGTCGCGTTCCGTACTTTCGGGTCGTGACAGAATAGCTCTCTGTGTGGGACTCTAAAGACTCGACACTACGCTGGCAGTGGGTTTAACCACAGACCGCAAGCGGCACTAGCTGTACGTAACGGTCCCTAGGTAGATGCCGATAAGAAGACTGACGAGGTTACCCCATCTGAACTCCTACTGTGCCTGTATGTGCCAGTCTCCGTACAGTCCGGTCTGTTCGTCTGATACATCGCATAGCGGGCCTAGGGGGGCGGTAAACGTCAGTCCCCTAATAGCGGTACAAGTCGTGTCAGAGTGTAGCCCAGAACACCCTGAGATAACACTGGAAACCTACCAGTATATCTCGCTTGCCCTGGCCAGGGACTACTTATGTAATGGCTCTCCTGGACACAGCGCGATGTCAACCCCCAATACCGGGAGAGACGAATCCTGTCTAACCGTCACTGCCTCCAAGTGCTTCGGGACTGCACCCAAAAACTACCTGTTTGCACGACTCCTTAGAGCCGCGGTAGGGTGGTAATCAAAGTGCAGTGGGAACACACTCGAGGCGAAGTGGCAGTGTCAAGTAAGCGGACTAAGCTGTACTCATGTCACCTGGGAACTGATAACTGACGATAGGTATAATACCTACCAACAGTTCCCGACGAGTCCTGTCCAGTGTACTCGTAACCTAACGAGCACCCGCATACTATCTCAAGTACGACGTACTGACGGCTGTGGGACAGACCGTCTCCCACGCTGGGATGAGAAGCGCATACGCTAGTCTACTCCGGAGTATCGATGCCCTGTCTCGATAGTCCAACGACTAGGGACCTGTATAAGGATGTGCTTATGGATTACCCAGTCCCCATGAGTGTGAGCGCCATCACAACGCTGGTAATCAAGCAAAGATCCTAAGGGCTCTACTAATATTTATATAAGCGATATGCTAAAAGAAACACATGCACATATTAAAGTAGAGACAAACCAAGTAGCATACTACCATTTCGAGCAAGATTGTATATACAACTGTGAATATCCCAAGCTTCCATCAAGTAATATACATACTAGTATGATACAGTAATGGCCTCTAGGGCATATACACTAACAATATTGTCACTGACAGGCTCAGTAGGGTGTCAGGATGAGTTCTCTCATCGACCTCCCTTTTGGTCAATACCTGGTAGCCCGTTACGTACGGCTAGTACCTCTGACGAGGTAGTGGTTAAATCCATAGCCAAAGTATTGACAAGTCTTTAGAGTCCCCTACAGACAGTTTCTCAAGTTTCGGGCGAAACGTTGTAGAGGCCGTATGATATATGGTAGGGTTCGATCATATACGTGTAGTAGTGCACGGATCATGATCGGACGGATCATACTAGTGGGCTTTGGTTTAAGCTGGATCCTAGTATTAGATTTGTTGGATTACTTTAGTCTCATCGCATTCGCATTCGGTCGGAATGCGGATGCAGGTATGTATATACAGGTGAGGGGTATCCTTATGATCCGTCACGAGTTTACTTTAGATGTTGCCGTATCTTTTTGTTGTTGTAAACATTTGGGTTAATGTTTACAAATGGAAATAATGAGCTAGAAATCATGATTAGGAGCACTAAATTGTGACACATGCACAAGTGGTGACTCATGGTCTCTTTCTTTGTGCATGTGTCACATTTTTGATTGATTTGTGGGTTGATATGATGAGAGGAAAGAGAGAGGGCAGCCATGTAAAGAGTTTGCTCTTGTATTATTCTTGTTCTCACTCTCTCATTTTGATCATAGAAAACACAAGAAAGAAAAAGGCTTCTTCTTCTTCTTCTTCTTCCTCTAGCTCACCATTTCCATTGATGGCATCATCTCCAACTTCCATTCATACACTCTCATGTGTTGAGAATCAATGGATGCTTGAGACAAAGTGATCACACACATTCTCTACCTCACCTTGGACACGTCGGCTAGCAAACTTCATGCCCGAGTTGCTTCGGATGAAGCGGGAGCCCGTAAAAAGACTCGATGATGTGGTGCCCTTTCCGACGATTAGACCGGAGCTCGGAGATGCCGCGAGGAGCTTGGGATGGTGGCCAAAGACCGAAGGATTTCGATCAATTGGTATAGCTTTTCTATCCCTTCTCTAGTTTGCTAGTTATAGGTTAATGGTTCGATCCGGGATTTAAGCATACGATAGTGCCGGTTTCAAGTTTATGAAAAGTTTTCGTTTCCGCATTTTGGCCTCGGTTAGACGGCCGGGGCGCTACCGTAGACTTACATGGTATCAGAGCCATGCCATTAACCTTTACTAGCTTGCTCTAACGTGTTTAGAACTTCGATCGAACGAAATTTTCCAAAATTGCATTTCCAATCATGAATTTTCTGTCGAATTTTTATTGTCGTCAAAAAATTATTTTGAGTATTGCATAAAATCAGGGAGGCTTTTTTTAAGAAATCTGAGAAAAATTGGTTCACTGATTCCACTGTAGCAGCGCGGAACCGCGGCCGTACCCATGTTTTGGCCACGGTTCCGCCGCCGTACTGTAGCATCAGCCCAACAATTTTCCTACACTGGTTTCTGACTAGGAAATAGGGTTTCTGGTAATTTTTGTTTTGGCCCAGATTATTTTGAGTACTGGGTATTGTACTTGGAGCCCACTTCGGAAAATTTTATCGATAGAAAATTTTAAATATGTTAGTTCACAGTGCTTACTTTATATCTGTGACCGTAAATGTCATTCGAGCGGTAAATCTTGTCTAATTGCTATAGTTCTTTTAGACGGATTTGCGAACGTGACATTCACGTTGATGTTCTGTGTTGTGTTGTGATGTTGCGGATTTGTCGTGGTGGATAGCCTGGATGCAATGGTAGTACAGTTTGGTTGTATTTGTACATTTGATATTGCGGGGCGAGCGTCCGACATATGGACTGCCGTCACTGCCTGTTTGTATATTATTCTTTTGGGGCACGACCGGGCTGAGGTCGATGTACCCGTTGTATATATTTTTCCTTTCTGTACTAGGATTACCCCGCGGTGGGGTGCACGGATAGCTGGGTTCTAGAGGGCAACGGGCCCGCATCTTATGGCTTTGAGACGGAGGGGGCTTTACTCTAGAATTGGCAGGCTATTCGCCGCACTCGTAGGGGGTATAGGTTGACCCAAGGAGGGGTGCTCAAGTTACCGGATTCCGTGAAGTGCTGGGTGGTCCATTCACTTTGTTGAAGGGGGCTGCCTCGCTTCAGGTTTTGGCGGGTAACTTGCCACGCCCGTAGGGGACTAGGATTTCATTGCACAGGCTATCCACACGACCAAGGAAACGTCGGGTTTCAGTAGCGGCTCTATAAAACCTGGGGATCCCAGATTATCTGTATTGTTCTGTGATACTTATTACATTTCTGTGATGTTGCATTTTATCATGCCTTGAGCGATTATCTTATATTGATATATATAGTAGTAGATGTTGTATATGTTTTACACCCGCGCTAGTCCAGTCCCCGCTCTGTCGTTAGTTAAGTAACCTAATGGGTGATGACGGGACCGAGAGGCGAATTCGGATGGCATATACGTACATCATATTTTCGTTCTTTTGTGGTGTGATTAATTGATGGGACTGCATTGATTGGGATCAATGCAAGCTAAACAAACCTATTCTGATGTTGTTGGAACATTTTTCAAAAAGCTGTTATTGCAAGGACGTTCTCTTTTGTTTTTCACAGTGGTATTCAGTTGGAATATCCTGCACCTTAGTGGACGAGGCAAGGGCCGAGATCCCTTCACCGGGAGTGACCCCTTGGACAGAAGTTTGCGTCAGGGTAATGACTTCACTATAGCTGATTGCCTTTTTGCTTTGCATCGTGGTATTCAGTTGGAATATCCTGCACCCCATTCTACGGGGAAAGAGCCGAGATCCCTTCACCGGGAGTGACCTCTTTAGCAAAGATTTTCGCCACTATATTTTAATAAAAAGCTATCCGGTTCCTTCAACGATATCAAGTTCATTACGTTAAAGGTTTTTCGCCAAAAACCATTCGTAGCCCTCCGTCATTTCAGAAAGGTAGCACTTAGTATTCATGCTATGTATGTTGGCCTTCGTCAAGGCATAGTGTATGGTAGCTATTTGTTACTTTTCTGCTGCATAGATAGATGCGTTAGTTTGGGACAGTCGTACTACTATTTTAGCCTTCGTCAAGGGTATGTACGGGTGGGTTCAAATTAACCTGGATAATGATGGGTAGAACTTGACATGTGACTTATGATATGTTGGCCTTTGTCAAGGTCATAAGAGCATGGGGTAAAAATCACATCGGGAGTTTCTAAAGAAACTGAAACTTGCCAGATATGCGCATACCTTCTGGAGTGTGATAACGTGAGTGGATTCCATCACGTTATCATGCGATGATAGTTGGATCCCGATTACTACTGATGAGTTGGTTTACTCCTCGGGTGATCCCGACTAATTCTTCTTTCAGGTTTGGAGGAGAATTTGAGGTTACAGTGGGAGGTTTCCTGATTAGATAAATTGATAACCATTCTGATCTAGGTTAGAGTGCACGCAGAGTGTTTCTTTTCTCTCTCTCTTTGGCAGCGACCATGGCCCGACCTTAGACTATAACTCAGTGACCAAGTTAACCGACCCTTCTTAAAACACTGGCTTTTGGATTGTCAGAGTTGCATACCTCATTGCCATTCCTACTTTTACCCTTTTCTCTAGAACACCCCGTATTACTACGAACATCCACTTCCATTGGATAAAACCATCATATGGTTATATACGAACTCGAAGGAACTTATTCGAGGATGGTTTCCGGTTCTGGAGAAAACGAATAGGACTATTCAGTTGTCTTTTCCTTTTACCTTCTCTCAGGTTGCGAGTGTTCCTTAGATTAAGACGGTACACCTGTTACGCTAATTGGATAGTCTTCATCCAAACCATAGGCAGGTGCCGAACGGTAGGGAATGAAGAAAATCATTTAGCCTAAAAGGTGTACAGAAGGTATTAAGTAAAGACAAATAAAGGGATTAGTAAGAGGGCAAAGTAAATTGCGACTCCTATTCACGACCAAACCAAGTATTTCTTCGCCCATCCTACATCACCTTTGTATTTCTCCAGAGCACTCCGTATCACTACAAAGATCCACAGTTATTTGGATACTCCATCGTATGGTTATATACGAACTTGAAAGGAACTTGTTCCAGTTCGGGGATGGATTCTGGTTCAGGAGAAATAGGAATAAGGTTTTATTCAGTTGTCTTTTACCTTTACCTTCTATCAGGTTGCGAGTGCTTCTAAGATTAGGAGAGTACACCCATTATGCTTATTGGATAGTCTTCTTCCAAACCATAGGCTGGTGCCGAACGGTAGGGAAGGAAGAAAACCATTTAGCCTAAGTGGGTGTACAGAAGGTAATGACTAAAGACATATAAAGGGATTTGGAGAGATGACAAAGAAATATACGGTTACAGTTGTGAATCTGATAATGGAAGAGGCATTACTAGGAATACCCGGATACCCCTTCGAAACATTTACATGTTTCAGTTTCACTGTGTATTGTTAATAGAAAACTGATTTCCCAATTGGTCCTTGCTCCAGGGTATGTATTTACCAAATTTGATTCTCACATCTGTATGGTTTTACAGATGATGAGTGGGAGTAAGTTTTTGGGAATTAGGTGATCATCCTCATTATATCAGAATTCGTTGTAATTGGTGATATTTGAGGAAATCGCCTGGGCTGTTTGCCGGACGGCAGATATTTGGTTTTGAATATCCGTTGTTGTGCACCAATTTCAAATTGATATATCTGTATGTTTATTTTTTATAAAGTGAGATATAACTTTTTGAAATTATGTCCATGACATTTACTTATATCATTGGATGGTTAGGTAAGGCGCATTAAACAGTGGTGTAATTCTTCTTAACCATAAGTACAGTTTTCAACCTACGACGTACAGGGTTTGAGTTATTCAACTCAGGGGACTTATACAAAGCATTGTATATTGTCCAGTGTCCATTAGGACAGAGGGGTTGGTCCTCGTACTATATTCTGTTTACTTGTGACTTCTCCAGTTTTTAGACAAGTGTTTCGTAGAAATACAAGGTCCAAATTTTGAGAAGTTATAGGTATAAGAATAAAGTAGAGAACCAGGTGTTGCAAGTATCAGGATTCTTCAAAGTGATCGAAGATGTAGATACTTGTATCCGGTATTCAGCTGATAGTAATGATTATAAGAACTTGTTTCTTTTTTAGGTTACTCATAATTGGACGCACTCCTAAGTTGAGTAATGCTGATCGGCCCCCTTCCATTTAGTTTACATGCACTGAAGACAGCTGCATGATTTGAATCTGGTTCCAATTAAATCGGTGCCGCTGTTTCTATATTGGATATAGAACGGTTTATATCTTAACGATGTTAAGGTACGGGGAGTTGTCCGGCTTATGCTTAAAACCAGACTCTGGATAACTCAAGGCACGTTTCTGTAATGGCTGTTTGTGGGTTGACCCAGGCTATGACGAGGGTTGACTTTCTACCATCAGGAAGATCAATGGTGATATTGTTCTTGACTCGCCACAGTTTTAGTAAAAAGGACTTTTTCAGAAAACAGTTGTGGGAGTATGGTAGAACTGGAAGTGATTCCAGAAATGCAAACGATTACTGAAAATTTAATAGACCTAAAGATTCAATCTAATTTGACATTCTATTGCCCACTCCGCAGATATGGTGGGTAACCTCGGGCACTCGAGAGGTACTTCGGTATGCTCAAAGACGGTGACAGGGAGGTTCTTGTTTACCCAGACTTGACACTACTGTTGTTCCAGACTATGAGACCCGGCAGGAAGATGAGTATAGCGTCGTTCTGAATTGGCTTTAGAAGTGCACGTGTATATTATTCTGCCAGAGGGTTGTCGTAGTTAGTGGGAGCAGCGGAAGCATAGTGGACAAGTAGCTTATGTTTATTTATAGACTAAAGCGGATATAGCGGAGATAAATCATCTATTTTTGATGTGACAGTCATAGGTTTGAGTTCATCAGAATAGGAGATGGATCTGTTAAGAAGGTACTAGGGTATAATGTCCTGGTATTTGGATGACATACACATAGTAGGAAGTGAAATTCCTATACTACGATCGGTTATACTTTGGTTGTCACACAGTGATTTCTCCACATAGGATATAGATATAATATCAGACATTCTGGTTACTAGATCTATGGTTTTAGATCTAGATTTGGGTAGTTTCCTAATCTGGGTACTTAGACAGCATTCTACAGGTATTTTAGAATGGACGACTCCTGGCACGGGTAGTATACCTGCAGATGATGGAATCAGCCTCTCTAAAGGTGTCTTACAGACTAAAGGGGAGAGGGATGTGCATGATTGGCAGATCACTTGCTTAGGCAATTGAGTCAATCATGAGATGTCAAATACCACACCAGATGTTGTTTTTGCAGTAGATGCAATAAGTTGGTATTAGTCCTATCCTGGAGAAACGTTCGGAAGCAGTTTTAGAACATAAGTGGATGTTCTAGGGATATGATAACGACGGCCTCCTTCGGGAGACAGTTATCATTCCAGGCTTCCAAGGTGACCTGGATGACAGAGTGGCTGTCAGAGTTATAGTTTTCTCTCTGACGAGGGGCAGTAGTTTGGACAGGTGGTCCAAGCGGATACTGAGGGAGGCATGACGCAGGATACTGATTAAATTCAGTTGACGATACAGTCTAAGAAATTTGGATTTGGAGTTCTTTATGAACTAGGTCCTATCAGATATCCAGACATATTCTAAGACAGGTATTGCTCATTTCGGGAGATGGCTTTCTCCGCGAACTTGAGATAAAGAGAGATATAGAAAGAAACATTAGGGCGGATCCACTCACTGAGGCTATTCCTCGAACGCAATAATTTCGCAAACGGGATTTGTGAGACTGATTAGTAGAGGAGTTGGGTGTTTGGTATCACACGGGCTGTGAGTATGCGACATCGCAATAATTAGCCTTGAGTGCAAGTTGGAGATTGTTGGATATAGTGCCCTCAGAGTCAATTATTGGATCGCAGGCACGTGATTGCAATGATTGAGGGAGGACCTATACCGGTAGGACAGTCTTACTCGAGAGGTTTGTATACTATCTGGTTTTTTTTTATCATCGTGTGCAGGCTTTAGGTGACATTGTAGTTCACTATTACACGTTGATAGAGAATAGTATGCTATCTGGTTTATCTTTATCATCGTGTACAGCTTTAGGTGACATTACAGGTCACTATTGCTCGTTGATAGAGCCCTTAGGATTCTTGCTTGACGGCCGGCAGTATGATGGCGATCATATACGTGGGAGCTGGGGTCTATAAGCACATCCTTAAAGTGGTCCCTAGTCGTGGGAGTTTCGAGACTGGGCATCGATACTCCATTAGTAGACTAGTGTATACAGTCGAGACCCCGACGAGGGGCGGTGGACGGTCTCACAAGCCATTGGTGTCAGTTGGTTCACCTAAGATGTATACAGGTGCTCATTGGGTTATGAGTACACCGGGCAGGACTCACCGGGAACATGCTAGTTGGTATTATACCCGACGTCAGATAGCAGTTCCCTGGTAACATGGGTACAGCTTATTTCATCGACCTGAGATCGTTATTTGTCTCGTGTGAGTTCCCACTGTGCTTTGATTACTACCCTACCATGGCTCAAAGGAGTCATGCAAACAGGTTTTAGTTGGGTACAGTCCCAAGCCACATGGAGGCAGTGAGCGGATCGGCAGGGGTTTCGTATCTCCCGGTATTGGGGGTGAGATCGTGCTGTGTCTAGGAGAGCCATTACACGAAGTCCTTGGCCAAGGCAGGAGATTTACTGGTAGGTATTCCAGTAGTATCTCAGGGTGTTCTGGGCTACACTCCGACACGACTTGTACCGCTTTTGGGGGTCTGACTTTTACCAACCCCCTAGGCCCGCTATGCGATGCTCATAGATGAACGGACCGGACTGTACGGATATTGTCACTGACAGGCTCAGTAGGGTGTCAGGATGAGTTCGCTCATCGACCTCCCTTTTGGTCAATACCTGGTAGCCCGTTACATATGGCTAGTACCTCTGACGAGCTAGTGGTTAAATCCACAGCCAAAGTACTGACGAGTCTTTAGAGTCCCCCACAGACAGTTTCTCAAGTTTCGGGCGAAACGTTGTAGAGGTCGTATGATATATGGCAGGGTTCGATCATATACGTGCGGTAGTGCATGGATCATGATCGGACGAATCATACTAGTGGGCTTTGGTTTAAGCCGGATCCTAGTATTAGATTTGTTGGATTACTTTAGTCTCATCGCATTTGCATTCGGTCGAAATACGGATGCAGGTATGTATATACAGGTGAGGGGTATCCTTGTGATCCGTCACGAGTTTACTTTAGATGTTTTCGTATCTTTTTGTTGTTGTAAACATTTGGGTTAATGTTTACAAATGGAAATAATGAGCTAGAAATCATGATTAGGAGCATTAATTGTGACACATGCACAAGTGGTGACTCATGGTTTCTTTCTTTGTGCATGTGTCACATTTTTAATTGATTTGTGGGTTGATATGATGAGAGGAGAGAGAGGGGGCAGCCATGTAAAGAGTTTGCTCTTGTATTATTCTTGTTCTCACTCTCTCATTTTGATTATAGAAAACACAAGAAAGAAAAAGGCTTCTTCTTCTTCTTCTTCTTCCTCTAGCTCACCATTTCCATTGATGGCATCATCTCCAACCTCCATCCATACACTCTCATGTTTTGAGAATCAATGGATGCATAAGACAAAGTGATCACACACATTCTCTACCTCACCTTGGACACGTCGGCTAGCGAACTTCGTGCCCGAGTTGCTTCGGATGAAGCGGGAGCCCGTAAAAAGACTCGATGATGTGGTGCCCTTTCCGATGAGGAGACCAGAGCTCGGAGATGCCGCGAGGAGCTTGGGATGGTGGCCAAAGACCGAAAAAAACGGATCGATCGGTATAGCATTTCTATCCCTTCTCTACTTTGCTAGTTATAGGTTAATTGTTCGATCCGGGATTTAAGCATACAATAGCACTGGTTTCAAGTTTATGAAAAGTTTTCGTTTCCGCATTTTGGCCTCGATTAGACGGCCGGGGCACTACCGTAGACTTACATTGACGAGTCTTTAAAGTCCCACACAGAGGGTTTCCCTGCTTCGGGCGAAACGATGTAGATGCCGTATGGTTTTATGGTAGGGTTCGATCATATACGTGCACTTGTGCACGTATCATGATTCGGAAGGATAATACTAGTGGGCTTTGGTTTAAACCGGATCCTAGTATTAGATTATTGGATTATTTTCGTCTCTTTGTATTCACATTTTTTTGGAATACGGATACGGGTATGTATATACGGTGAGGGGTATTCTTGTAATTTATTACAAGGGTGCTTCAAGAAGAAGTCGCCTTATTTGTTTATAACCATTTTGATTAAATGGTTAATGAGGTGGAGGGATGAGGTGTTCTTTGCATTAAACGAAGCATGGCTTTGTGGTGACTCATGGGGTGACTCATGGTTGCATTATTGTAGCATGCTTGATTTATTTGGGTTGTGAGATATTTTGGCACGCTTGAGAATTATTGTTCACAACACTTAGCCATTTTTTGATGGTTGCTTCACACAACACTCTCATCCTCTCTAGCTTCCTTCTTCTACCTCCACCCTAAAAGTCTTATGTGTTGAGAAACCTAAGATGTTATGAGACATATTAATCCATCATTAGACTCTACATCATCTAGGCTATCTAGTTTAGCGAACTAGGTACCCTAGTTACCTCAGTATTGAGGTTGGAGCTCGAACTACAAATCCTCAGATGGATCATCTTCGATGGAGGGAGACCGGAGGCCAAACTCGATCCACGACGCCTCAAGGAGCTTATGAAGATGGTAGAAGACCGAAGGACACGGATCATTCGGTATAACCATTCTAACTCCTCTTTAGTTTGCTAACTTATAGGTTTATGGTAGATCCGGGTTATTGGGCTGTTCTAGCGCCAGTTTATAAAAATTTTGTTCCGCAAACAGTCACGGTAGATGGCCAGGGCACTGGCATAACCCAACATGGTATCAGAGCCAACCCATAAACCCTAAACTAGCAGTTTAAACGATGTTTAAAGTAACGAAACAGAAACAACTCTGAAACAATCCGCGCAATATTCAAGTTTCTGTCGATTTTAAAATGTCTTCTAAATTTTTTTTTTAACAATTGCAGAAGACTACTTATGTGACAACTAGAACACACTTTAAAAACAAGGCCCAAATACCAAGGTTTGGCCGCCGAGATCGGCAATATTCCCGGTGTCGCCGGTTTTTCTAGGAAGTTAGGTTTTGGGATTTTGGGTGTGTTCTGGACTCTTGAATATTGGTTTTTAGGTATTGTTTGTTTTTGCCTAGATTGCATATTATGTCATCTTTGGTTTGGGAGCAATACGAAGTATTTCGAAGTCGCTATTTTTAACACCGTTTATAAGTTTTCAGTACATATATTACTATCTACGACCCTGAATGTCATTAGAGCAGTATAACCCGTCTAACTGCTATATGTTCTATTAGACGGGTTTGCGAATATGACATTCACGTTGATGTTCTGTATTGTGCTGAGGTTGTGGTTAGATTGTCATAGTGGATAGCTTGCGGTGCAATGGTAGTAGTACAGTTGAGATTCATTTGTACATTTGATATTGCGGGGAGAGCGTCCGACATGTGGACTGCCATCTCTGATAGTTTGTATATTATTTGTTTGGGGAACGCCCGGGTTGAGGTCGATGTCACCTTTGTACATATATTTTCATTTTCTGTACTAGGATTATCCCGCGTAGGAGTGCTCGAATAGACGGGTTCTAGAGTGCAACGGGCTCACATCTCATGGCGTTGAGACGGAGGGGGCCTTACTCTAGAATTGGCGGGCTATTCACCGCACTCGTAGGGGGTATAGAATGACCTACGGAGGGGTGCTCAAGTTACCGGATTCTGTGAAGTGCTGGGTGGCCCATTCACTTTGTCGATTGGGGTTGCCTCACTTCTGTGAATGGCGAGTAACTTGCCATGCTCGCAGGGGTCCAGGTTTTCATTGCACAGGTTATCCACACGACAGAGAACGTCGGGTTTCATTTGCGGCTCAAATGAAACCCGAGACTCCAAGATTATCCACCATTCTGTGTTGCTTGCTGAGATTCTGTGATGTTGCTTTTATCATGCCTGAGACGAATGTTATATATATTTATATATATACTAGTAGATGTTGTATATGATTTTGTAACAACTCCAATTTCAATGTGCATAAAATTGTTTAAAAGTTAATGTACAATTGGAGTATTAACAATTTATGTGAATGCTATAAGAATTTGATTTGCTTTAGAACAACAAGAAGGAGCTTGTAGCTCACTGGTAAGACCTTGCACTGCTGAGACATAGCACCAAAGTTCAAATCTCATCAGCCACATTATCCTTTTGTTTTATTTTCTTTTAATCTTTTTAGAGGCCCAAGAGTCTATACGTGCACTACACGTAAAATGAAAAGACACTGACTATTTAAACATGTGCACTGTAGAAGACCAATCGACTAGGACACGTGGCACTCGACCCAACCCCATCCGACGGTACAAAATCGGAGAGATGCCCTAAATCCTCGGTACCACCGGGCCAACCGTGGGTAAAGCCCCCCATTTTTTGCCCACTGCAACTTTTCAGCTACCCCACTCACCCCTTATTGCTTGTTTACTCTGAATTTATCCAGAGTGCAATAAAATGCCCCTTTAATCCTTTTAAATGCAAATTTTTAATGCATTTCTTTTACCCCCTAAACCCTAATTTCCCCTATAAATACCACACCATATTTCATCCCTCCTCACTCAGAAATTCATGTCAAAACTATACAAAACTCTCAAGTCTCCTTTTGTGTACAAGTGGAGTTAGCGAAGGGCGAAGCTCCGACGAAATTCCGAGGGGATTCCGGCGAGGAAACGACGTCCCGACGCTTCCCTATTCTTCCCCTACCTCTCTTCTTCCTAAAAAGGCCAGTAAGTCCCATCTCCTCTCTCACCTTCATATTTAAAAAGTCATATTTCTAAAACCCGACGGATGCGGAGTTAGTCCGACTTCCGATTCGGTTTTCTTTTTAAAACTACACTTTTCTTTAACAAGATAAAACCATATTCTCATATGTTGATTAATAAACATTAACAAACTCAATAAAACAAATTTCACATCAAAATAATCATTTTTGTGACATTTATTGCATTTTTACATAAAAATACCACAAACTATTCATTTCGACATTATAACCTTTATTCCTTACTATACCTTTAGAT
Source organism: Agapanthus africanus (assembly GCA_030015575.1). Lineage (NCBI taxonomy): Eukaryota > Viridiplantae > Streptophyta > Magnoliopsida > Asparagales > Amaryllidaceae > Agapanthus > Agapanthus africanus. The sequence goes on along the minus strand of JASDDO010000018.1, from coordinate 57,109,780 downwards.
AGTTCACAAGGTAATGACCTACCTCATCACAACACACATCTCTATCATAGCACGATGAAGTTTGGGGCAATAGAATATGGGAAATACGACTTACAAATAAATACCCTAAATTTACAAAACCGTTTTCTATAAAAAGGTGTATTAAACATTTACATGCAATTACGCCTTTACAACCTATTTTGGGGACCCCGTTCGGGATGGTGCGGATTATCGCACATCCTCAGGCTTATTAGAGCGAGATGCAGACCTCCGCAAGGTGCATTCGATCTCGATGGAATTTTTATACATTTTTCTTTAGAAAATGAGATTTCTACAAGAAAATAAATAAATTATTTTCATTAAATATGTATATATCTATTATCAAAATATCTATTTTAATTATATAAATATTCCAAGTTTTCTAAATCAAAGGAATCACTATTACATGAAAATACCATCCAAATACAAAACAAGTACAACATTTCAAGAAAATACCATATACTATCAAATTAGGTTATATTCACTAGAAATTTCAAATTTATAAAATATACATCTATGTAAACCCCAAAGACGATAATTAAATACTTGATGTGTATTTTGAAATTATTCCAAAACTATTTTTACATAAACCCCCCTCAAGTTATACTAAATTACAATTAGGACCCTAGTAAACATAGGTTTAAGCGGGACCAGTCTCTTGAGCCTCAGGGAGCCGGAGATATGGGTGCTTGCCTATTTAAGGTAGAAATCTAACAAACGGTGTTATCAACACGGTATTTGTCTCGGGAAAAGACACAAATCCTGCCGTCCATGTGCAGCAGTTACCGATAACATCAAAACAATCAGGATTTCAAGTTCTTCTTAAAAATGTCTGACTCAGACTGAGTCTCAATATAATCAATCTGACTTGAATATGATTAAAGTATAAAATCCAATTCAATATGAATCTATATATTCAATCTATACAATCTATTCAATCTATACAACTTGACTGAACCGAACAATGGATATACTCCATTTATATGTTCATCCATTATATCCGTTCCATTACTAATATCATGGTGTCGGCAAGTCATCCATATACAATTTACAATACAAGATAATACAATAAAATCCAATCAAGACATCGCGGGGTTTATAAGGGGTAGATTGGTACGGAAAGTGTTAACAGTGGCACGAGACTGTAACCATAATACACCTAACCTGAATCTCCATTGCCGTTGTATCGTGGCTGAACGGTTCCTTGTGCTCCGTATACCTTAGTCTCCGGAATAGTGGGACTTCTCTCGTATACATTGGCATTTTCTGTACCAAGCTACAAACAACAGCGTTAATAATATAATACAACTTTAAAACTTACATTCTCCTTCTGTCTCTTCTTACTTTTGGGACATACCGAGCGATTGTTCACTGACGGCATTCATTTTCTTCTTTCTTTGGAATGTTGTCAGGTGGATCGGACCTTCTGGAGATAGAGCCCACCAGCGAGGATTTGGATTAGATAGCTTTTGACCCGGAGCTATAGTTACTTGTACATTTCATTTTCATTTCTGGTATGCCATTGTTAAGGCATTTCTTTCATTTCATGTATTTTCATTTCAGTTGTATTGTAAAAAGAATGTTTAATAACTAAAGTTGCTGTTCAATTACATTTTTTGTCTCTTGTGTAATTTACTTTATATTGCTTCGATACGCTTAGCGTGTTTACTTCTAAGTAAATACGTCGCGTGACCCGTCGCGTCCTCTGCCCGTACACTAGGAAGCGGGGCATGACAGTTTTGCATCCATGCTAGTCTAGCCCCCGCTCTGCCGTTAGCTGAGTGACCTTATGGTGCATGACGGGGCCCCGTGGCGAATGCGGATGGCATATACGTACATTGTATTTTCGTTCTTTTCTGGTGTGATATGGTTTAATTGATGGGACTGCATTAATTTTGATTAATGCAAGGAAAACAAACCGATATGATGTTGTTGGAACCAAGTTTTTGAAAACTGACATTATAAACGTTCTTTTTTGCTTTGCACAGCGGTATTCAGTTCTGAATATCCAGCACCTCATTCGACGAGGCAAGAGCCGAGATCCCTTCATAGGGAGTGACCACTTGGGCAAAAGTTTACGTCAGTGTAATAACTTCACTATAGTCGATTCTTTTGCTTTACATCGTGGTATTCAGTTAGGAATATCCTGCACCTCATTCGATGAGAAAAGAGCCGAGATCCCTTCACAGGGAGTGACCTCTTTAGCAAAATTTTGCGCCACTATATATCTGTAAAACCGCTTGGGTTCCTTCAACGATATCAAGTTCATTACATTAAAGGTTTTTCACCAAAAACCACCTGTAGCCCTCCGTCATTTCAAATAAGTAGTATTTAGTATTCGTGCTGTGTTTGTTGGCATCCGTCAAGGCATAGTGTACGGTAGCTGAATAATAGTTATTTGCAGCATAGAGATGCATTAATTTAGGACAGTCGTACAGCATTATTGGCATCCGTCAAGGGCGAGTACAGGTGGGTCTAAATTAATCAGGACAATGACGGGTAGAACTTGACTTGCGCTTTATGATTTGTTGGCATCCGTCAAGGTCATAAGACGCCTGGGGTAAAAACCACATCGGGGGGTTCAAATATACAGGAACTTGCCAGGCATGCGTATACCTTCTGGAGGGTGGTGACTTGAGTGACTTCCATCAAGTTATCATGCGATGATAGTTGGATCCCGATTCCCACTAATGAGTAAGTGTTACTCCTCGGGTGATTTTTGATGATCCTGACTAATTCTCCTTTTTAAGGTTTGAAGGAGAGTTCGAGAAAACAGTGGGAGTCATCCTGATTAGATAAAGTGCTTAACCAATCTAATCTAGGTTAGAGTGCACACTGAGTGTTTCTTTTCTCTCTCTCTCTTTGGCAGCGACCATGGCCTGACCTTAAAAAACTCATGAACCAAGATAACCGAACCTTCTTAAAAACACTTTGGCTTTTGGATTGTTATTTAGTTGCATATATCATTGCCACTCCTACATCTCCTTTGCATTTCTCCAGAACACTCCGTATCACTACGAAGATCCATATTGATTGGATATGCCATCATATAGTTACATACGAACTCGAAGAAACTTGTTTCAGTTCGAGGATAGTTTCCGGTTCTGGAGAAATTGAATAGGATTATTCAGTTGTCTTTTATCTTTACCTTCTCTCAGGTTGCGAGGGCTCCTGGTATTAGGAGAGTACACCTATTACGCTTATTGGATAGTCTTCTTCCAAACCATAGGCAGGTGCCGAAAGGTAGGGAAGGAAGAAAACCAATTAGCATAAGTGTGGTGTATAGAAGGTAATAAGTAAAAACATATAAAGGGATTAGATTAAGGGAAAAGGAAATTGCGACTGCTATCATTCACGACAAAATAACGTATACCCCTGCCACTCCTATATCACCTTTGCATTTCTCCAGAACACTCCGTATCACTACGAAGATCCACATTTCTTGGATATTCCATCTTATAGTTACATACGAGCTCGAAGTAACTTGTTCCAGTTCGAGGATGGTTTCTGATTCTGGAGAAATAGAATAAGGATTATTCAGTTGTCTTTTCCTTTTACATTCTCTCAGGTTGTGAGAGCTCCTAGTATTAGGAGAGTACACATATTGCGCTTATTGGATAGTCTTCTTCCAAACCTTAAGCTGGTGCCGAAGGGTAAGGAAGGAAAAAAATCAATTAGCCTAAGTGTAGTGTAAAGAAGGTAATAAGTAAAGACATATAAAGGGATTGGAGTGAGGGCAAGGAAGTATACGGTTACTGTCATGAATCTGGATAGTGAAATAGACATTACTAGGATTACCCGGCCACCCCTTCGAAACATTTTCATGTTTCAGTTTTTCTGTACGGTGTTAAGTGAAAACTATTTTCCTAATTAGATTCTAACTCCAGAGTATGTATTTATCAGTTTTGGTTCTCATATCTGTATGGCATTACGCATGGTGAGTGGGAGTAAGATATTGGTAATTGGATGATTAGATCCTCAATATATATCAGAATTCTTTGAAATTGGTGATATTTGAGAAAATCACCTCGGTTTTGCCTAACGACAAATATTTGGTTTTGAATATCCGTTGTTATGCATCAATTTCAAACCGTATATCTGTATGTTTATTTTATAAAGTGAGATATAACTTTTTGAAATTATATTTATGAAATTTAACTATATAGTTTATGGTTAAGTAAGGAGCATTAAACAGCGGTGTAATTCTTCTTAACCATAGTACAGTTTTCAACCTACGACGCACAGGGTTTGAGTTATTGAACTCAGAGGACTTATACAATGTATTGTATGTTGTCCGATGTCCGTTAGGACAAAGGGGTTGGTACTCATACTATATTCTGTTTACTTATGACTTCTCAGGCTCCAAATTTTGAGAAGTTATAGGTATAAGAATAAAGTAGAGAACCATATGTTGCAAGTATCAGGATTCTTCAAGGTGGTCGAAGATATAGATACTTGTGTTAGGTATTCCGTTGTAAGTAATAGTTATAAGAACTTTCTTCTCTTTCAAGTTACTCACACATGGGTGCATTCCTTGATGAGTAATGCTGCTTGGCCTTCTTCCATTTAATTGATATGCACTGGAACCGGCTGCATGATTTTTGAATCTGGTTCAAATTAAATTAGTGCCTTTGTTTCTATATTGGATATATAGAATGGATTCATATCTTAACGATATTAAGGTATATGGATTTGTCCAGCTTATGCGTAAAACCAGAATCCGGATAAACTCTAGGCACGTTTCAGTAATGGCAGTTTGTGGGTTATCCTTGGCTTTGACGATGATTAACATTCTACCATCTGGAAGATCAATAGTTATCTTGTTATTGACTCGCCACAATTTTAGTAAAATGAATTCTTTTCAGAAAACATTAGTGGGAGTATGGTAGAACTGGAATTGATTCCAGAACCACAAACGATTACTGAAAATTTAGGAGAACCTGAGGATTCAATTGGTTTCGACGATCCATTAGCCACTCCGCAGATTTGGTGGGTAACCTCAGGCACCCGAGAGGTACTTCGGTCTCCTCAAAGACGGTGACAGGGAGGTTTTGATTACCCAAACTTGACACTGCTGCTGTTTTAGACTATGAGATCTAGCAGGAGGATGAGTATAACGTCGTTCCAAATTAGTTTTAGAAGTGCACGTGTATATGACTCTGCCAGAGGGTTGTTCTAGTTAGTGGGAGCAGCGGAAGTATAGTGGGCAAGTAACTTATGTCTATTTATAGACTAAAGCAAGTATAACGGAGATAGATCATCTAGTTTTGATGTGACAGTCATAGAGTTTGACTTCATCAGAACAACAGATGGACCTGGTAAGAAGGTAGTAGGGAGTGATGTCCTAGTATTTGGATAACATGCACTTAATAGGAAGAGATCTTCCTATACTACGATCGGTTATACTGTGGTTGTCACAAGGATTTTCTCCACAAAGGATCTGGATAAAATATCAGGGATTCTAGTGACTAGATCTATGGTTTTGACACTATTCTAAAGTGTTTTAGAATGGACGACTCCTGACGTGGTGGCGTACCCGCAGATGATGGAGTCACCATCTCTAAAGAGATGTCTTCTAGACTAATAAGAAGAGGGATTTGCATGATTGGTGATTGATTCGATTTCTCGATGTGTAGTGTTTAAGAAATGATGTTTCACAATCAAAGAAATTTTTAACCACAATCAATAACGGTGTCGATTGTAGCGCGTTAGCGAGTGCGGATCGTCCACAGGGAAAGTGAGATCCGTTCGAATTTGAATTAGATGAATTGAAAATTAAGGAAAAGAAAGAAAAGACAATTCAATTCAAGATTTAAATGTGAATTCAAGAATTATCTAGATCTAAATCTAATTAACAAGAAAACATTAAAAATCAAGAATCAAGAATTGATGATATCCAATCCAAATAGTAATCAAGAATCGAAGTGAGGCTCGTAGGAATCGATCGAATCTATAGACGTGATTAAAACTATTGATTACGTTTTCTTATCCATTAATGAATTGATACTAGATCGATGACGATTAATCGAGGTTTAAGGATCTTTCAAAGAAACTAGGGTTTCTTCATCTCATTCTTTGTCCTTTCGATGAATCTCATTCACATTCTAGCCTCTAGTAAATTCAAGAATCGATCGTGGATCACTAATTAAGAGAGAACACAATCAAGAAAGTATCGCTCGAAACTAGGTTGTCGATTCTTCAATTTACTAAGGTTTACAAAACTTATAGGAATTAAGAATCGTTTCAAGATTTGTAACATCATCATCTATTGATTCTCTCGACTCCTTCGCGAGCGGAGTTTTACTCAAGCATCATAACAAGAAACACAATCAAGAATTGAGATCGAATCATGACGCAAGAATGTAAAGAAAGGAAGATTAAAGAATTTTCACCTTTATTATTCAACAATTCGTTACACTTCACTCAAAGATTACAAGAAATTGAGGAGAGAACAAGATCGTTGAATTTAGCGTCGCATCGTCTCCGTGAGTCGTGGATCGTCTTGGATCACTTGCTCGGATGAAGATCGGCTTCGCTCCAAAAGGTTTGTTGATTTCTCGCTTGATTTGGTACTCGGTGTTCTTGATTTTAGCTTGGATTTGATTGGATTAGGGCTAGGGTTTACAAGTTATGTCACTCAACTTGTGTTGGGAATTGGAGATCTAATGATTCAACAACTATTCAACAACCTTAAGATAGAAGCCTTAGGGTCCCTTTTATAGCCTTGATTAGGATTAGCTTCCTTTAGAAGCTAGGTTTAGTTTAGCTTCCCTTGTAAGTTTGGTAGTTAGGTAGAAGGTTCTAGAGTTAGTTAGTTAGGGGTAGCTTCCTTCATAAGCTTGGAGGTTAGGGAGAAGCTTCTAGGCTTAGGTAGTTATTTGAGAAGCTTGGACATTTTTAGCTTGATCCCAAAGCTTTGCTGTTCGGACAGAAGATTCTGGAGTTCTCTGGAAATTGCAGTAGCTTGAATGAGTGTAAGCCTTGAAATAATAAGCCTGAGCCAAATATCTGCTGACGTTATGATGAGGTGGCCGCGGATCCGCCGCCAATAAGGCCTTACGGCCGCGGATTCGCGGCCCTATAGAGGCTTCACTGCATGAGTTTTGCTGTGCTGCTTTGTATTAGCTTTAATGATGTTTCTTGATGTGTGGAAACTTTTAATTATTTCTTGATCACTGCCAGATTTCAAGTCTTGGATTTGACGTATTTTTCTCAGCACTTTTGACAGTTTCGGCTTTTCTCCTGGAATTTCCTGCACAGATTCTCGAAACAAGTGTTGCGCTATACAATGATTATGCGATGCAATGATAAACACTCAATTTCCCTCATAAATGTCGGTTTTAATATATAACACAAGTTATTTGGTGTTTTACAGTCAATTTGCTAATATGTGCTATATTAATACCAAACACCTCTAGATAAGTGCAAATGGTAAGGAAATTGACGTGTTAAAAATGCAATATTTTCGACTGATCAAATTCCCCCAAACTTATTTTCGGTCGTCTCGAGCGAACTGTTTTATTAAAGAGAGAAGGAGAAAATAAAGAAAGAGAAAAAATAACTAGCACACTTTCTTAGGCAACACGATTGCACTGAGCACGTGCAACAAGCCTTTAAACCTCTAGGTGTCCCTAGTAGGAGGAGTGTTGTCTCCTGAGGGTTTTCAGCGGATTGCACCCACAAAATCCAATAATAAAAGGAAGACCGTGAATATTACATATAAAAATAAGAATTGTAAAAGAAAAACTTTGAAAATTAGGGTTTCCAACTATGCTAGCTTTTCGGTTGTCATGAGGCTTATCTTAATAGTTATGAAAAGATGTTAGAAATCACATCATCGCCCAATAAAACATCGTCTTTATTCTTCATTCCTATCTTTCTTCCAAACATCGATCATATAACCCTACGTATGTGTAAAAGACATCCCTACACTCGGAGAATTCAATTCAAGCTATCATACTCTTGTCCATCTGCCTTAGTACATTTTAATTTGATGAATATTTAGATGAATTTGCTCACACAGTTTTCATGCGACCGTTAATACTTCTTGAGGTACTAACCGACCGATTACTCATGTGCTTGCTTATTAGGTGTATTTTTCTCGTCTTGCACCACCTAAGGCTTAGCAGTGACTCCCAGACCAGTTGGTCTAAGGCACTAGGTGAAGAGGCACCCTCGCTATATTTTTTTATTGCTGCCTTGGCGATAACAAAACCAGTGTTCATTTTTCTCACCATTTTATATTTTCTTCATTTTTTTAATTTCCTTTATACTTTTGGCTTTTAGACAAGAGCATTTCAAGGTATCCTCTACTATTCCGAGTTTCAAGACGTGTGTAAGTGCGAATAGTAGGATATCAACGTTCAAAATGTTTGGCTTCCAGAATAGAAACTATTTTTCATACTTATTTTTATCCTTAGATTAGTGACTTCCTTCATCAGACTAACCCTTGGTACAACGGCTCATAACTACTTATTACTAGTTCGTTTAAGAAAACTTCTAATTTTCTTGGTTTTCTTAAATTTTTCCAATCTTTTGGATGTAATTTTTCACTATCTAATCTTTTATTATCTTATTTATGTACAAAATATTTTTTATTTTTGAAATTTTTTAAATTTTTATAGGTTTTGAAAATGTTTTGTGCTTATGCAAAGTGATATGCAAATGATGCGAAAATAAGCACAAAGCTCCCCCAAACTTGTTTTCAACAGTGTCCTCACTGTTGCCTTCTGCTAGATCTCAACAAACCTGTAAGCCTGGGAGGAAATTTATTAGTGAGAGCAAACTATTTAAGTGAAAATCCTCCCCCGAACTTATTCTTTTCACTCATCTCCATTCAAAAGATGATGCAGTAATTTACCGGACATGGAGGTGAGACGGAGGAATTTTAATCAAGATAAAATGGCTCCTGTAAGAACAGGAGCTCCTCCGTAGGGTTAGTGGAAAAATACGGCTTTAATCTATGTCCATTCACTTTGAAAAATGTACCGTTTTTAATATTTTCTACTTCAACTGCCCCGTGCGGGTATACAGACCGCACAATAAAAGGTCCCTTCCACCGAGATCGTAGCTTACCCGCGTGAAGGTGTAGTCGTGAATCATAAAGAAGTACTTGTTGACCAGGTGTAAACGTTTTCCTCAAAATGTTTTTATCGTGAAATACCTTAGTCCGATTCTTTACAATTACAGCGTTATCATAAGCTTCATCGCGGAGTTCGCTTAGCTCGTTTAATTGCAGTTTCCGAAAGTTGCAGGCTTGATTTAAGTCAAAGTTGATTTCTTTAATAGCCCACATTGCTTTGTGCTCAATCTCGACTGGCAAGTGACAAGCCTTCCCAAACACTAACCTATAAGGAGACATCCCTAGATCGGTTTTATATGCAGTTCGGAATGCTCAAAGAGCATCCGTCAATTTGGTCGGCCAATCTTTTCTATTCTTAGCAACAGTCTTCTCCAGAATTTGTTTGATCTGTCTATTTGAAATCTCAGCCTGCCCGCTCGTTTGGGGATGATAGGGTGTAGAAAGTTTGTGGTTAATTGCATATTTCCGCATCAAACTCTCGAAAGACATGTTGCAGAAATGTGTCCCGTTATCGCTAATGAGCGCATGGGTGTCCAAATCGCGAAAAGATTGTTAGTTATATGTATGCCCTAGAGGCCATTACTGTACATACGATATATATTGTAGTGGATGCTAGGACATATATAGGGAGGACTTTCTTGCTCGACATGATAGTACGCTATCTGGTTACTCTTTATCTTAACATGTACTCTGATTGTCTCTATGTTACATGTTGATAAAGCCCTTAGGATGAGTACTTGAACTATGATGCGGATCATACTAGTGGGGACAGTGTAGTCGTCAAGTAAATCCTTCAAATGTTCCTAGTCATGGGAGTACCGAGACAGGGCATCGATACTCCAGAGTAGACTAGCGTATACGCATCTTGACCTATATGATGGGTGATGGATGATCCCATATCCATCAGTGTTAGACATCAAGGATGGTGTACGGGTGCTCAGTAGAGACTGGGTACACTGGACGGACTCACCGAGAACTCCTAGATGGTATTATACCTCACGTCAGATGGCAGTTCTCCGGTGATACTGGTACAGAGTAGTCTGTTGACCTGAGATCGTCATAGAGTCTTGTGTGATTCCCACTGTGCTTTGATTTACATCATACCACATCTAAGAGGGCGTGCAAAAAGGCGGCTTTTGGGTACAGTCCCGAATCATATGGAGGCAATAAGCGATAGGAGGGGATTCGTCTCTCCCGGTATAGGGAGTTGATGTTGTGCTATGTTCGATTGGCTATAACTGGAAATCCCTGGCCAGGGTTGCTGAGATTTAGTGGTAAATGTTATCAGTAGTTTCTCGAACTGTTATAGACCTCATATCGACAAGACTTATCAAGCTACTGGGGTCTGACGTTTACCACCCCTAGGCGAGATATGCGACATATCAGACGACGAGACCGGACTGTACGGGAGTGTTACTGATTAGATTCACAGGAGAATGTACAGGCTTGCTTGTTGATCTTCTGAGCGCTCAATACCTGGGTAGCTATTACGTTTAGCTGACCGCTTGCAACTTGTGGGTGTTTGATATGATCATCACCTACTGCCGACGTATTGACGATTCTTTAGAGTCCAACACAGAGGTTTCTTGACTTAGGCAAAACGGAGTAGGAGCACATACGTGATATGTGTAGGACCGAGAATAATACTATATGAGATACCGTATTCTATTCTCTGGATATTTGATATCAGCCGGGTCATCGGATCAAGTGTTGATTCGATGAATCGGTAAATGATATATTAGTCGGTTATGTGCGATATAGCCGGATTGTCGGATCAAGTGTTGATTCGATAATTTAATGTATAATAATATATATGATATATTAAATTACATTAACTAATATTATCTCACTAAAAGATTCTTTTTCTCACTCGGGTAATACATTGATATATATGCGATATATGTTAATTGTATTATTTTATTTTGTTACAATAAATATTATATATGTGATATATAATATTGTAACATGATATGGTTATTAATGCAACATGTTTTGTGGAGTTTAAACATGGTTAGGATTTGGATTAGGGTTAAGACTTCTAGTAGCTTTTCTTTTGTCTTGGAAAAGATATTATGCTTGATATTTTCAAGTGACTCACCTTTAACCCAACCCAAACCCTAGCCCTAGTTAAATCTCTACAAGGATTTAGTTGACCATGGTTGCATTATTCATCATTATCATCTTTTCATTATTCATCAAAAAAGGATTCTAATCATGATTCATCTTCTTCTTGCTTGAGTTCTTCACGGAAAAAGCTTTCTAGCTTTTTGCTAAGTGATGATTATGAGTGAGAAAATGAAAAAAAATGAGAGCTAAAATCCTACTTCATCATCCTCATCTACCCTTGCCCTTTAGATGAGGGTGTTCACTTCATTTAGTGAGTGTTAGCTTATGTTAATGAAACTTCAAGGTAGATCATCTATGTTATCGAAGATCGGAAGCAAGACTGTATCTTTCTCTTCGTGGAACCTCTCGAGAGTCCGGAACACGATGATAGCAGCGAAGGGACCTCAACACGGAGCTTAAGAAGTGAAGGACCGGATCTACAAAGATTGTAATCCCTCTCACTTAGTGTTAAAGTGTTTAACATGCTTGTTTTCGCCTAATCTCTAGTTTAAAGATCCGGCTTTAGGTTGTTCGGCACGGCTAAATTTTAATCGGGCATGGTTGATGCCTCATAGACCCTTGTGCGTGTGCCTAGCATCCGTACAGTGGTATCAGAGCCAAGCTAGAGGTTTAGGCGATGTCTAGGCGAAGTTTAAAGTCCGATCGAACCCGAGAACCCCGAAATAAACCCTTCTCTGGATATTTTTCAAAAATATGATTTTTTCTGCATTAAAATACTCAAAAAAATCAGCAGGGTATTTTAGGAATTACTGTGAAACCCGACCCCCTAAATCACCCAAAGCGCCGTGGAACCGCGGCCAAACCAGAATATTGGTAGCGGTTCCGCGGCAAGAGATGAGGATTGAGGGATAGGGTTTGCACAGTAATAACCGTTGGTACTTCCTGATTATTCTGGGAATTTTTAATTCTACTCAAGTGTTGAGTTTTCTGGGTTGTATTGGGGACTCGTTGATTCGATCGGATAATTTAACTTCGTTTAGTTTGTCCGGGTAATTTTTTAGATCGTGTTAAAAAGTTTGAACGGATATCAATAACTCACTTTTTCCCCTGCCGAAAAATTTCCAAGCGTTGGATTTTTCCGTAGTTCAAGAACGTTCTAAGTCGTGCAAGTAACGCGGTGGACCCTCTAGAATACAACAAACCTTAACTCAATTATGTGACCGTCTTGAACTGCCTCTAAAGCTTAGGGTTTGTGGAAGTACAGCGTGCCACATGTGAGGCGTTGGCTTGACCCTTCTATGGCTGGACCATTGGTACTGTAGTATGTGATGGATGTTTTTAAACTAATTTCAAGTGTTGAGAACTATTTGGGAAAACTTGGATGTTTGATTATTCGATCGGAAAGTTTAACATTGTCTATTTATCTGGAATGTGATACAATATTTGGAATCCACATGTAGATATGAGATAACTAATTTGAATGTTATAAATCTAGCGGTTTAGTCTCAATTGATCGGTTGCCACGGGATTTTGATGCGATCAAAAGTCCATCGCAATCACGTAGCGTACGCGGATACTCGCCGGGTAAACTTAATAGAAAGCCACGCCCCATAGTCCCGACCAAGTGACTGTAGGAGAACCCCGTCGCCAAAAGCATCTGTTTGGGTGCTCACGGCAGCGGTGTTCCTCCTTAATGCACTTCGTCGACGGCATCGGGGGGTGCGGCTGTCTACTAAAGTTTGCGACGAGCATTCGATCAGGATGTCGGGAATCTTATTGAATTGCCCGACTTGATATTGAAAAGAGTTTTCGATAAAGAGACTAAAATGTAGGGTTTATAATTATTAGGCATGCGATGTCTAAGGAATTCATTTGGTTAGACATGTGATGTCTAAGGAGGTTGCGGATTCCAACTGTTGTAGTTTTACACTTTCTTTTCTGCGACCGTAAGTGTAATATGTGGTGTATCGCCGATTTCGTTGCTATACATCAACGACAATTGGGATACGCATATTTACTTACGTTGATGATATGTGATATTATGTGTTGCTGTGATATGTTATATTGGATCGTCGCGTTATGAATAGCCGGGGGGTTTATGTGAGATGAGAGTTTTTCTTTTTCATTCATGTAAAATTCATTTGTATGTAATATTCTTTTATTGGGGCACTTCCGGGCTGAGGATGATGTCACCATTGTATATTATTTACTTTTCCGCATTAGGTAGACCCAAGACGGGGAGCACAAGTAACCGGGTTCTAGGGTCCAATGGGAGACCATCTCGAGGAGTCGAGACTGGGTCTCCTAACCCTAGAATTGGCAGTGTTGCTTGCCTCTCTCGTAGGGGTCTAGGGATGTGGGTTTGGCTATTCATCGCGACCGTGGAATCCGTATTTTATACAGGCTCGTACTAAAACACGGACGTCCTAGTATATCCAATATTTCATATATGTTCTTCTGCTGCAATGTTCTGTGATGAGATCATATTACTGCCTAAGACGAATGTTTATATTGTATATATGAGATATATATTATATACTGTTGATTTTGTTTCATATCTGATGCTTGTGAAGCAAAATTAAAATGGGACTTCATTAATGAGATTAATGAAATAAAAGAAACCTACGATGTTGTAGAAACTTGTTTAAAAACTGGTAGCTCTAGTTCTTGCTTTGCATAGCGGTGTTCCTTGTAGAACATCCGACACCTTATTCGATAAGGAAAGAGCCGAGATCCCTTCACCGGGAGTGACCTCTTTAGTGAAACTAGCAGATGCTACAAACTCGGTTTGTCTTTTGATTGCTTCGATAGTTCTTGCTTTGCATAGTGATATTTGTGAAATATCCTGCACCTTATTCGATGAGGAAAGAGCCGACGATCACATCACCGGGAGTGACCTCTTTAGCAAAACTAGAAAAGCCTCAAAAACACTCCATTTAAAATCACTCGATTCTACAACGATATCAAGTTCATTACGCAAAGGGTTTTCTTAAAAACCTGTCGTAACCCTCCATCATTTCAGATAAGTACTTCATAGTATTCGTGCTGCGTTTGTTGGCTTTCGTCAAGGCGTAGTGTGCGGTAGCTATTTATGCTTATCTGTATAAGCATATGATGCGATTGAGTTAGGGTAGTCGTGCGGCTTTGTTGGCATTCGTCAAGGGTCGTGCGGGTGGGTTTAATTCAATCGGGAAATGACGGGTTGAACTTGACTAGTAGCCTATAGTTTGTTGGCATTCGTCAAGGTCATAGGACGCTAGGGGTAAAATATTATTGGGAATTTCAAGTGTTGAAATTTGCAATGAGATTGCATACCTTCTATGAGATAGTTGGATCCCGATACCCGCTGCGAGTAAGAGTTACTCCTGGGAGAGTTTTACACATTACAATTAGCCGATCAAGTAGGTGTCTAGAAAGGTGTCAATGGGGTTACGCCTCTGGGAAAACGAGGTTTACTTTAATTAGGTCCGTGCGAAAGCACGGGGAACCTCCATCAAAGTACCGGCACTGGACTGGCTGAAAGATTGGCAAACTTGTAGCGTGTAATTAATCCCGGCTAGTCTTTCCTTTTAGGGTTTGAAGGAAGATTTGACTAAAACAGTGGGAGACATCCTGATTAGATAAATTGATAACCAATCTAATCTTGTAAAAGCGCACACTGAGTGTTTTCTTCCCTCTCTCTCCAGGTAGCGACCATATCACGCCTTAATCAAGATAATAAAACTGATATATTGACCGAACCCGCTTGTTATACTGAGCTGGGGAACGTTGGTCCGGCTCCAACTTATAAATGTTATAAGACAGAGAAGGAAATAGGGGATTACCAGAATTCCCGTGCCGCCCAAACGAAGAAAGTTCATGATGATGCATCATCTTCGGGTGTGTTCATTACCGAGAACTGTTTCTCAGTATCCTTTACGTCCTGAGTATGTGATACCGGATCAGGATCCCGCATATGTAATCTGTTACATGGGCTACAGATAGGTAAGGAGCTGAGACCGGGTGATAAGTTTCATGAGATAGAAACGGTGCAAGTGTTGCAGCCAAGTCTGTTGGTCACTATCATCCTGTATTACCAGAATACATTAATTCTGAACGAATGTTATTAGATACCGAACCTGATATACAACATCATATCAATCTCTTTAATAGTAAAGAAATGATATAATTTTGTATTGTTGGATAATGTTTTGAACATTTCCTATACCAAGAGTTGATCGGTTCAGGCACATTATCTAAAAACATAGACGTTCTAAATCAAACCATAGTTCTTAACGTACAGAACACACACAAGAGGGAGAGTTCAGAAATGAACGAATCCTTCTTGAGACATTGTAGACTAGGTCATATCAATGCGACCCGACTAGCTGAAGTTACATTTAGATGCATATTTAAATTAGTTTGAATTTACATCTTGTGAAACTTGCCGGTCATGTCACAAAGATAAGATGACCATAACTCTGTTTATTAGAAACAGAGAAAGAGTTAGTGGACTCTTGGGATTAATACATGCTGATGTATGAAGGTCCCCTGTCTACACATGCCGAGACCGGTTCTTTGTACTTCATTACATTCTCTGATCATCTCTCAAGATTCGGACATATGTTCCTGTTGAAACACAAGTCTGAACCTTTTAAGATATTCACAGAATATAAGTTGGAAGTAGAGAACCAAAACACGGGTATAAATATTATGTCCCTTGATGTGATCAGAGAGGAGAATACTTAAGCACGGAGATTCCTGGACTATTCTAAAGGAGAATGAGATTCTCTCTCAGCATTACTCCTCCGTATACACCATAGCACGATGGTATATCGGAGCGGAGCAATAGCACCCTATTTGATATGGTGTGCTCTATGATGAGTACTACTGAGTTTCCTATTTCCTTTTGGGAGTTATGAACTTGAGAAGTTGCATACCTATTGAATAGGGTTCAAATCAAATCAGTTGCCTACCGCTTCATATGTGATATGGAAAGGGAAGAGCCCATATCTTAAATTTGTTAAGATTTAGGGTTGTCCGGCCTATGTCTAAAGGCAAAATCCAGACAAAACTCGAGGCAAGGTTAGCTCTGTAAAACTGGAAGCAGTTCCAGCTATACAAACTGCTACAGATGATTCGGTAGACCCGAAGGATTCAATAGTTTCCAATGAACCTCAGCCTCTCCGCCGATCTAGTAGGGTTCCTCACCCACCTGAGAGATACTTCGGTTTCTTTGTGACAGTGGGAGCGAGGATTGCATCATGAGATGATGACCCAACTAGATTCGAGCAGGCCATCAGGAGTGGGACTCTGTAAGAATGGCTGGATGCTTAGTGATCTGAGATGGAATCCTTATACACCAACAAAGTATGGACTTTGGTTGCTTTATCTGAAGGGTTAAATCCCCATCAGGAGCAAGTATATCTTGAGAAGATTACTTAGTGTATATGGAAAAGTTGAGACTTTCAAAGCTATGCTTAGGTCCATCCAGATCCTACTTGCCACTGCTACATACCATGACTACGATATCTGGTGGTTGGGTGTCATGACTGCTTTTCTAAATGATGTTTTAGAAGAGAGCGTCTATAAGTACACAGCCAGAGGGCTTCGTAGACAGTGGGAGTAGCGGAAACGTGTGCAAGATGTTTTATGTGATAAAGCAGGTATCGCGGAGTTGGAACATCTGTTTTGATGTGGTAGTCAAAGAGTTTGACTTCATCAAAATGGTAGATAAACCTTGTATATACAAAAAGGTAGTAAGGAGTATGTGGATGATCCTCGTAGAGTACGTGGATGACATACTCTTGATAGGGAAGGAGTTTCCTATGCTACACTCGGTCAATCTCCGCTTATCACAAGGATTCTCCATATAGGATCAAAGTGATACCTCCTATATCCTGGGTTTTGGATCTATGAGATAGATCTAATTGGATGTTAGGATTCTCACTAGTTGTAGTGAGATGATATCAATCGATCCTAGGGAGAATCACTGGAAAGGTTCCAGGGTGATAAGGACGACTGAATGTCAGTCACAGGCATTGTCTTTACCCTAAGTGGAGGGACGGTATGTTGGAAGAGTTCCAAGCTAGATACCGTGACATACTAGAAGATTAAAGGCAAGATACATCGTTACCAAGGATGCTACCAAAGAGGCGGTCTGGATATATAAGTTCATGAGATGAACTTCGTTCCTACCATTGTGTGACAATGGAGTTGTGGCTTTTGCCAAGGAACCCCCCGTCCCAACAGAAATCCAGATATAATTCTTAGGCGGTGTCTCCTGATCATGGAGATGGTTGATCTCCAGGGAGATCGAGGTTAGGAGAGTAGACACAGAGGACAACAGCGCGGATCCACTCACAAAGGCCTTTTTCCCAGTAGAGACTTCAACCACAACTAATTGTTGGGTATGTGATACCACAACAGATGGCCCTAGTGCAAGTGGGAGATTGTTAATTATATGTATGCCCTAGAGGCCATTACTGTACATACGATGTATATTGTAGTGAATGCTAGGACATATATAGGGAGGACTTTCTTGCTCGACATGATAGTACGCTATCTGGTTACTCTTTATCTTAACATGTACTCTGATTGTCTCTATGTTACATGTTGTTAAAGCCCTTAGGATGAGTACTTGACTACCAGGACTATGATGCGGATCATACTAGTGGGGACAGTGTAGTCGTCAAGTAAATCCTTTAAATGTTCCTAGTCGTGGGAGTACCGAGACAGGGCATCGATACTCCAGAGTAGACTAGCGTATACGCATCTTGACCCATATGATGGGCGATGGATGATCCCATATTCATCGGTGTTAGACATCAAGGATGGTGTACGGGTGCTCAGTAGAGACTGGGTACATTGGACGGACTCGCCGAGAACTCCCAGATGGTATTATAGCTCACGTCAGATGGCAGTTCTCCGGTGACACTGGTACAGAGTAGTCTGTTGACCCGAGATCGTCATAGAGTCTTGTGTGATTCCCACTGTGCTTTGATTTCCATCATACCACGTCCAAGAGGGCATGCAAAAAGGTGTCTTTTGGGTACAGTCTCGAATCACATTAAGGCAATGAGCGATAGGAGGGGATTCGTCTCTTCCGGTATAGGGAGTTGATATTGTGCTGTGTTCGATTGGCTATAACTGGAAATCCCTGGCCAGGGTTGCTGAGATTTACTGGTAAGTGTTATCAGTAGTTTCTCGAACTGTTATAGATCTCATATTGACACGATTTATCAAGCTACTGGGGTCTGACGTTTACCACCCCCAGGCGAGATATGCGACATATCAGACGACGAGACCGGACTGTACGGGAATGTTACTGATTGGATTCACAGGAGAATGTACAGGCTTGCTTGTTGATCTTCTGAGCGCTTAATACCTGGGTAGCTGTTACGTTTAGCTGACCGCTTGCAGCTTGTGGGTGTTTGATATGATCATCACCTACTGCCGCCGTATTGACGATTCTTTAGAGTCTACACAGAGGTTTCTTGACTCAGGCAAAACGGAGTAGGAGCACATATGTGAGATGTACGGGACCGAGGATAATGCGATATGAGATATCGTATTCTATTCTCGCGATATTTGATATCAGCCAGGTCATCGGATCAAGTGTTGATTCGATGAATCGGTAAATGACATATTAGTCGATTATATGCGATATAGCCGGATTGTCGGATCAAGTGTTGATTCAATAATTTAATGTATAATAATATATATGATATATTAAATTACATTAACTAATATTATCTCACTAAAAGATTCTTTTTCTCACTCGGGTAATACATTGATATATATGCGATATATGTTAATTGTATTATTTTATTTTATTACAATAAATATTATATATGTGATATATAATATTGTAATATGATATGGTTATTAATGCAATATGTTTTGTGGAGTTTAAACATGGTTAGGATTTGGATTAGGGTTAAAACTTCTAGTAGCTTCTAGAAGCTTTTCTTTTGTCTTGGAAAAGATATTATGCTTGATATTTTCAAGTGATTCACCTTTAACCCAACCCAAACCCTAGCCCTAGTTAAATCTCTACAAGGGTTTAGTTGACCATGGTTGCATTATTCATCATTATCATCTTTTCATTATTCATCAAAAAAGGATTCTAATCATGATTCATCTTCTTCTTGCTTGAGTTCTTCATGGAAAAAGCTTTCTAGCTTTTTGCTAAGTGATGATTATGAGTGAGAAAATGAAAAAAAATGAGAGCTAAAATCCTACTTCATCATCCTCATCTACCCTTGCCCTTTAGATGAGGGTGTTCACTTCATTTAGTTAGTGTTAGCTTGTGTTAATGAAACTTCAAGGTAGATCATCTATGTTATCGAAGATCGGAAGCAAGACTGCATCTTTCTCTTCGTGGAGCCTCTCGAGAGTCCGGAACACGATGATCGCAGCGAAGGGACCTCAACACAGAGCTTAAGAAGTGAAGGACCGGATCTACAAAGGTTGTAATCCCTTTCACTTAGTGTTAAAGTGTTTAACATGTTTGTTTTCGCCTAATCTCTAGTTTAAAGATCCGGCTTTGGGTTGTTCGGCACGGCTAAATTTTAATCGGGCATGGTTGATGCCTCATAGACCCTTGTGCGTGTGCCTAGCATCCCTACAAAGATGTTTTCTTTTAAGAACTTAATGACAACCTTCTTGTCATTAGTGCGACAAGGAATAGCTTCAACCCACTTTGAGACGTAATCAACCGCAAGCAGTATGTACAGATTCTCAAAGGAGTTGGGAAAAGGACCCATAAAGTCAATGCCCCAAACATCGAAAATTTCAACCACTAAGATGGGTTGCTGTTGTAGGGTTCCTAGGCACGCTAACGAGGTCTCACAAGGCATCAACCATGCCAATTTCAAAAATTTCCGGTGCCTACAAACCCTAATACGGATCGTTGACTAGAGATTAGGCGAAACATGCAAGTAGTATACAGTTTTACTACTAAATGAACGGAAATACAACCTTTGTAGATCCAGTTCTCCACCTCCTTTGCTCCGTGATGAAGTCCCTCCGCTGTACCCATCGGATCCCGGACTCTCGCGGCGGTTTCATCGAAGAAATGATCGGGCTAGGTCGTCGACTTTGATGCCGAAGATGATCTACGTCGAGGCAACACAAGATCAAGCTCCCACTTCACCAAGTCATCAAACTTGTGAAGAAAACACCCTATACTACTTGGCAAGAGGTAGAGGATAAAGAAATAGGAAGTGGGTTCACTTTAGAATTGGATTTCTCACTCTTTTTCTCAGGTTGCCATTAATGGTAGCAAGCTTTTCTTCATTGTTGAAGAAGAAGAAGAAGAAGAAAAGAATTATGATAAGAATAAAATGAATTATCTGATCATATAGAAACCATAGTTAGGTGTAGAGAATTAACTAAGGTTAGGTTGAATGGTTAGGGTTAAGTATGAAACAAAAATGGTGGACTTATTCAAAGCTTCATGAAGCTTCAACTAGAAAACAAATCAAGCCACCATTTCTCTTTATCTTTCAAAAAATGAATAAATAAATAAATGAAATAGATAAGTAAATCAAAACCCTAACCATTAACATAACCATGGTTTAATTCTTTACACAAACCCAAGTTTGCATGTATCATCAAACATGATACAAACAAGTGCACAAAAGTATATCACATATACAACTTGTGTATTTCAAGTGAGAAAATCCATTTAAAGTGAACAATATTAGTCAATGTAAAGTAATATATCTAATATATAATTATACATTAAATCATTAAATCAATACTTGATTTAACGATCCGGTCATATCGCATATGACCGACTAATATCTAATGTATCAGCTTATCGAATCAATTCTTGATTCGATAACTAGGTTATATCGCATACAACCAATCGATACATTCATCGCGAGAATAGAATACGGTATCACATACACGCATTATTCTCGGTCCCGCACATATCTCATATGCGCTCCTATTTCGTTTCGCTTGAGCCAGGAAACCTCTGTGTAGGACTCTAAAGACTCGTCAATACGCCGGCAGTAGGTGATGATCATATCAAACACCCACAAGCCGCAAGCGGTCTGCTAAACGTAACGGCCACCCGGGTATTGAGCGATCAAAAGATCGACGAGCAAGCCCGCTCATACTCCTGTGAATCCAACCAGTAACACTTACCGTACAGTCCGGTCTTGTCGTCTGATATGTCGCATATCTCGCCTAGGGGTGGTAAACGTCAGACCCCAATAGCTCGATAAGTCGTGTCGATATGAGGTCTATAACAGTTCGAGAAACTACTGGTAACACTTACCAGTAAATCTCAGCAACCCTGGCCAGGGATTTCCGGTTATAGCCAATCGAACACAGCGCAACATCAACTCCCTATACCGGGAGAGACGAATCCCCTCCTATCGCTCATTGCCTCCATGTGATTCGGGACTGTACCCAAAAACAACCATTTTGCACGCCTTCTTGGACGTGGTAAGGTGGAAATCAAAGCACAGTGGGAATCACACAAGGCTCTATGACGATCTCGGGTCAACAGACTAACCTGTACTAGTGTCACCAGAGAACTGCCATCTGACGTAAGGTATAATACCATCTGGGAGTTCTCGGCGAGTCCGTCCAGTGTACCCAGTCTCCACTGAGCACCCGTATATCATCTCTGATGTCAAACACCAATGGATATGGGATCATCCATCGCCCATCTGTATGGGTCGAGAAGGTATACGCTAGTCTACTCTGGTATATCGATGCCCCATCTCGATACACCCACGACTAGGGACCTTGAAGGTTGTACTTATGGACTACTATGTCCCCACTAGTATGATCTGCATCATAGTCCAGGTAGTCAAGTACACATCCTAAGGGCTTTACCAACATGTAACAGAGAAAAAATCAGTATACACGTTAAGGTAAAGAGTAACCCGATAGCATAGTATAATGTCGAGCAAGAAAGTCCTCCCTATATATGTCCCAGCATCCACTACAATATACATCCTATGTACAGTAATGGCCTCTAAGGCATACATATAACTAACAATCTCCCACTTGCACTAGGGCCATCTGTAGCAGTGGTTGTAGTATCTCATACTCAACCATCCCATAAAAGTCTCTATCTGGGTTAGGCCTTTGTGAGTGGATCCGCCGTGTTGTCCTCTGAGTCTACTCTCCTAACCTCGATCCCTTAGAGATCAACCATCTCCATGATCAGGTGATACTGCCTTAGAATATGTCTGGATCACTGATGGGACCGGCGTTCCTTGGCATAAGCCACAACTCCATTGTCTCACAATGGCAGGAACGTAGTTCATCTCATGAACCAATATACACCCAAATAGCCTCTTTGCTAGCATCTTAAGTAGCGATGTATCCTGCCTTTATCGTCTAGTTAGCCATGGTATCTAGCTTGGAACTCTTCCAACATACCGTCCCTTTACTGAGGGTAAAGACAATGCCTGTGACTGACTTTCAGTCGTCCTTATCATCCTGGAACCCTTCCAGTGATTCTCCTCAGGATCGATTGATACCATCTCACTACAACTACTGAGAGTCCTAACATCCATTTAGATCTATCTCATAGATCCAAAACCCAGGATTTAGGAGGTATCAGTTTGATCGTATATGGAGAATCCTTGTGATAGGCGGAGATTGACTGAGCGTAGCATAGGAAACTCCTTCCCTATCAAGAGTATGTCATCCACGTACTCTACGAGGATCGTCACCATACTCCCTACTACCTTTTTGTTTATACAAGGTTCATCTACCATTTTGATGATGTCAAACTCTTTGACTACTTCATCAAAACAGACGTTCCAACTCCGCGATGCCTGCTTTATCCTATAAAGCATCTTATACACGTTTCCGCTGCTCCCACTGTCTACGAAGCCCTCTGACTGTGTACTTTTAGACTCTCTCTTCTAAAATATCATTTAGAAGAGCAGTCATGACACCCAACCGCCAGATATCGTAGTCATGGTATGTAGCCATGGCAAGTAGGATCCGGATGGACTTAAGCATAGCCACTGGAAAAGGTTTCATCATTATCCACGCCTGGTCGATGACGAAAACCTTTAACAATTCTAGCTTTGAAAGTCTCAACTTTTCCATCTACACCAAGTAATCTTCTCAAGATATACTTGCTCCTGATGGGGATTTAACCCTTCAGATATAGCAACCATAGTCCATACTTTGTTGGTGTACATGGATTCCATCTCAGATCGCTAAGTATCCAGCCATTCTTACAGAGTCCCACTCCTGATGGCCAGCTCGAAACTAGTTGGGTCATCATCTCATGATGCAATCCTCACTTCTACTGTCATAAAGAAACCGAAGTATCTCTCAGGTGGGTGAGGAACCCTACTAGATCGGCGGAGAGGCTGAGGTTCGTTGGAAACAATTGAATCCTTTGGTTCTATCAATTCATCAGCTGCAGTTTGTATAGCTGGAACCTTTCCAGTTCTACATAACAGATCTTGCCTCGAGCTTGTCCGGATTTTGCTTTTAGACATAGGCCGGACAACCCCAAATCTTAACTAACTTAAGATATGGGCTCTTCCCTTTCCATATCACATATGAAGTGGTAGGCAACTGATTTGATTTGAACCCTATTCAATAGGTATGCAGCTTCTTAAGTGCATAACTCCCAAAAGGAAATAGGAAACTCAGTAGTACTCATCATAGAGCACACCTTATCATATAGGGTGTGATTGCTCCGTCCCGATACACCGACGTGCTGTGGTGTATACGGAGGAGTAACACTGAGAGAGAATCTCATTCTCCTTTAGAATAGTCCAGGAATTCCGTGCTCAAGTATTCTCCTCCTTGATCACATCAAAGGACATAATACTTATACCTGTTTTGGTTCTCTACTTCTAACTTATATTATGTGAATATCTCAAAAGGTTCGGACTTGTGTTTCAACAAGAACATATGTCTGAATCTAAAGAGATCATCAGAGAATGTAATAAAGTACAAAGAACCGGTTTTGGCATGTGTAGACAGGGGACCTACATACATCATCATGTATCAGTCCCAAGAGTTTACTAACTCTTTCTCTGTTTCCAATAAACAGAGCTATGGTCATCTTATCTTTGTGACATGACTGGTAAGTTTCACAAGATGTAAATTCAAACAGATTTAAATATGCATCTATATGCAACTTAGCTAGTCGGGTCGCATTGATATGACCTAGTCTATAATACCTCAAGAAGGATCCGTTCATTTCTGAACTCTTCCTCTTGCGTGTGTTTTATATACTAAGAACTGCAGTTTGATTTAGAACATCAATGCTTTTAGATAACGTGCCTGAACCGATCAACTTTTGATATAGGAAATGTTCAAAACATTATCCAACAATACAAAATTTTATCATTTCTTTACAAATAAAGAGACTGATATGATTTTGTATATCAGGTTCGGTATCTAATAACATTCGTTCAGAATCAATGTATTTGGAATACAGGGTGACAGTGACGAACAGACTTGGCTGCAACACTTGCACCGTTTTCTGTCTCATGAAACTTATCACCCGTTCTCAGTTCTCTACCTTCCTGTAGCCCTATGTAACTGATTACATATCTGGGATCCTGATCCGGTATCAAATACCCAGGACGTAGAGGATACAGAGAAACAGTTCTTTGTAATGAACACACCCGAAGGAGATGCATCATATGCACTTTCTTCGTTTGGGCGGCATAAGAATTCTGGTATTCCCCTAATTCCTGATCTGTCTTATAACAATTATAAGTTGGAGCGGGACCAACGTTCCCCAGCTCAGTATAACAAGTGGGTTCGGTCAAATATCCGTATTATTATCTTGATTAAGACGTGATATGGTCGCTACCAGGAGAGAGAGAGAAGAAAACACCCAGCGTGCGCTCTTGCAAGAATAGATTGGTTATTTTTTTTTATCTAATCAGGATGGCTCCCACTGTTTTTATCAAATCTTCCTTCAAACCCTAAAAGGAAAGACCAGCCGGGATTAATTACACACTACAAGTTCGCCAATCTTTCAGCCAGGCCAGTGTCGGTAATTTGAGAAAGGTCCCCCGTGCTTTCGCACGAACCTAATTAATGTAAACCTCGTTTTCCCAGAGGCGTAACCTCGTTAACATCTTTCTAGACACCTACTTGATCGGCTAATTGTAATGTGTAAAACACTCCCAGGAGTAACTCTTACTCACAGCGGGTATCGGGATCCAACTATCTCATAGAAGGTATGCAATCTCATTGCAAATTTCAACACTTGAAATTCCCGATAATATTTTACCACTAGCGTCCTATGACCTTGACGCAGGCCAACAAACCATAGTCCGCTAGTCAAGTTCAACCCGTCATTTCTTGATTGAATTAAACCCACCCGCACGACCCTTGACGCAGGCCAACAAAGTCGCACGACTACCCTAATGTAATCTGCATCATATGCATAAGCAGATAAATACTAGTTAGCTACCTCACACTACGCCTTGACGCAGGCCAACAAATGTAGCACGAATACTAATTACCACTTATCTGAAATGACGGAGCGCTACGACAGGTTTTTCTGAAAACCTATTGCTTAATGAACTTGATATCGTTGTAGAATCAAATGATTTTTGAAATGGAGTGTCTTTGAGGCTTTTCTAGTTTTGCTAAAGGAGTCACTCCCGGTGAAGGGATCGTCGGTCATTTTCTCATCGAATGAGGTGCGGGATATATCATATATATCACTGTGCAAAGAAGAAACTATAGAAGCAATCAAAATACAAACCGAGGGTTGTAGCATCTGCCAGTTATTGCTAAAGGAGTCACTCCCGGCGAAGGGATCTCGGTCCTTTCCTTATCGAATAAGGTGCAGGATATATCATATATATCGCTGTGCAAAGCAAGAACTGTAGCTACCTGTTTTATTTTTGAAATTCGATTCTACAACATCTTTAAGTTTCTTTTACTTTCATTAATCACATTAATGAAGTCCCATCATTTAAGTACCTAAACATCACAGATAAATACGACGTACACTTATGCCATCCGCATTCGCCTCGATGTCCCCTCGTGCACCGTTAGGTTAGGTAACTAACGGCAGAGCGGGGCAGGGCTAGTGCGGGTGTAAAACATAAGTAACGTCTATATAATATATCATATGTACTATATATAGTATCTATCACAGAACATATCACATGATCACATCACAGATATCGCAGCAGAAGAATCATATGAAACATTGGATATACTAGGACGTCCGTGTTTTCAATACGAGCCAGTATAAAACACGGATTCCACGGTCGCGATGAATAGCCAAAACCCACACCCCTAGACCCCTACGAGAGCGGCAAGGAACCCTACCAATTCTAGAGTTAGGAGACCCGGACTCGACTCCTCGAGTTGGTCTCCCACTAGACTCCAAAACTCGGTTACTTATGCCCTCCTTCTTGGGTCTATCCTAGTGTGGAAAAGAAAATAATATACAAAAGGTGACATCTTCCGCAACCTGGAAGTGCCCCAATAAAAGAATATTACATACAAGTTTTTACATGAATGAAAATGAAAAACACTCATATCACATAAACACCCCCGGCTATTCAAACACGACGATCCAATATAACATATCCAGCAACACATAACATTACATGTCATCAACGTAAGTAAATATGCGCATCCCAATTGTCGTTGACATATAGCAACGAAACCGGCGATATCACATATTACACTTACGATCACAGAAAAGAAAGTGTAAAACTACAACAGTTGGAATCCGCAACCTCTTTAGACATCGCATGCCTAAACAAATGAATTTCTTAGACATCGCATGCCTAACAATTATAAACCCCACATTTTAGTCTCATTATCGAAAACTCTTTTCAATATCAAGTCGGGCAATTCAACAAGATTCCCGACATCCTGATCGAATGCTCGTCGCAAACTTCAGTAAACGGCCGCACCCCCGATGCCGTCGACGAAGTGCACCAAGGCGGAACACCGCTGCCGTGAGCACCCGAACGGATGCTTTCGGCGACGGGGTTCTCCTACAGTCACTTGGTCGGGGCTAAGGGGTGTAGCTGTCTATTAAGTTTATCGGCGAATATCCGCGTACGCTACGTGATTGCGACGGACTTTTGATCACATCAAAATTCCGTGGCAACCGATCAAGTGAGACTAAACTGCTATGTTTATAACATTCATTCAGTTATCTCATAACTACTTGTGAATTCCAATTATTGTATCCCATTCCAGATAAATAGAAAATGTTAAACTTTCCGATCGAACATTCAAACACCCACGTTTTCCCAATACAGATCAACACATGAAATAAGTTTAAAAATATTCACTTCATGCCTCAGTACCAACGGTCCAGCCGTAGAAGGGTCAAGCCAACGCCTCACATGTGGCATGCCGTACTGCCCCAAACCTTAAGGTTCAAAGGGCAGTTCAAGACAGTCACAAAATCGAGTTAAGGTTTGTTGTCTTCTAGAGGGTCCATCGCGTTACTTGCACTACTTAGAACGTCTTTAAACCACGGAAAAATCCAACAATTGGAAATTTCCCGGCAAGGGAAAAAGTGGGTATTTATATCCGGTCGAACTTTTTAACATATTCTAAAATTATCCGGAGAAACACATAGACAAAATTAGACAATCCGATCGAATCTACAAACTCCTAATACAACCCAGAAAACTCAACTCTTGAGTAAAAGTTAAAATATCCCAGAAAATACAGCACTAAAATGTAGGAATCACTGTGCAAATTTTATTGGGAGAACCGACCGTACGGCCGCGGAACCGCCACGAGAGCCAGGCTCCTGCCGCGGTTCCGCGGCAGTTTAGTTGAGTTAGCTGCTCGTATTTCACAGTAACTCCTAAATACTCCTGCTGATTTTTCTGCATATTTTTAATTTGGAAAAATGCACCATTTTGAAAAATGTACAGAGAAGGGGTCGGATTAGGGTTTCAGGGTTCGTTCGGATTTCTAACATCGTCTACGCATCGCCAAAGACTCTAGCTAGGCTCTGATACCACTGTAGGGTTCCTAGGCACGCTAATGAGGTCTCACAAGGCATCAACCATGCCAATTTCAAAAATTTTCGGTGCCTACAAACCCTAATACGGATCGTTGACTAGAGATTAGGAGAAACATGCAAGTAGTAAACAGTTTTACTGCTAAGTGAACGGAAATACAACCTTTGTAGATCCAGTTCTCTACCTCCTTTGCTCCGTGATGAAGTCCCTCCGCTGTACCCATCGGATCCCGGACTCTCGCGGCGGTTTCATTGAAGAAATGATCGGGCTAGGTCGTCGACTTCGATGCCAAAGATGATCTACGTCGAGGCAACACAAGATCAAGCTCCCACTTCACCAAGTCATGAAACTTGTGAAGAAAACACCCTATACTACTTGGCAAGAGGTAGAGGATGAAGAAATAGGAAGTGGGTTCACTTTAGAATTGGATTTCTCACTCTTTTTCTCAAGTTGCCATTAATGGTAGCAAGCTTTTCTTCATTGTTGAAGAAGAAGAAGAAGAAGAAGAAGAAAAGAATTATGATAAGAATGAAATGAATTATCTTATCATATAGCAACCATAGTTAGGTGTAGAGAATTAACTAAGGTTAGGTTGAATGGTTAGGGTTAAGTATGAAACAAAAATGGTGGACTTATTCAAAGCTTCATGAAGCTTCAACTAGAAAACAAATCAAGCCACCATTTCTCTTTATCTTTCAAAAAATGAATAAATAAATAAATTAAATAGATAAGTAAATCAAAACCGTAACCATTAACATAACCATGGTTTAATTCTTTACACAAACCCAAGTTTGCATGTATCATCAAACATGATACAAACAAGTGCACAAAAGTATATCACATATACAACTTGTGTATTTCAAGTGAGAAAATCCATTTAAAGTGAACAATATTAGTCAATGTAAAGTAATATATCTAATATATAATTATACATTAAATCATTAAATCAATACTTGATTTAACGATCCGGTCATATCGCATATGACCGACTAATATCCAATGTATCGGCTTATCGAATCAATCCTTGATTCGATAACTAGGTTATATCGCATACAACCAATCGATACATTCATCGCGAGAATAGAATACGGTATCACATACACGCATTATTCTCGGTCCCGCACATATCTCATATGCGCTCCTATTTCGTTTCGCTTGAGCCAGGAAACCTCTGTGTAGGACTCTAAAAACTCGTCAATACGCCGGCAGTAGGTGATGATCATATCAAACACCCACAAGCCGCAAGCGGTCTGATAAACGTAACGGCCACCCGGGTATTGAGCGATCAGAATATCGACGAGCAAGCCCGCTCACACTCCTGTGAATCCAACCAGTAACACTTACCGTACAGTCCGGTCTCGTCGTCTGATATGTCGCATATCTCGCCTAGGGGTGGTAAACGTCAGACCCCAATAGCTCGATAAATCGTGTCGATATGAGGTCTATAACAGTTCGAGAAACTACTGGTAACACTTACCAGTAAATCTCAGCAACCCTGGCCAGGGATTTCCGGTTATAGCCAATCGAACACAGCGCAACATCAACTCCCTATACCGGGAGAGACGAATCCCCTCCTATCGCTCATTGCCTCCATGTGATTCGGGACTGTACCCAAAAACCACCGTTTTGCACGCTCTCTTGGACGTGGTAAGGTGGAAATTAAAGCACAGTGGGAATCACACAAGACTCTATGACGATCTCGGGTCAACAGACTAACCTGTACCAGTGTCACCAGAGAACTGCCATCTGATGTAAGGTATAATACCATCTGGGAGTTCTCGGCGAGTCCGTCCAGTGTACCCAGTCTCCACTAAGCACCCGTATATCATCTCTGATGTCAAACACCAATGGATATGGGATCATCCATCGCCCATCTGTATGGGTCGAGAAGGTATACGCTAGTCTACTCTGGTATATCGATGCCCTGTCTCGATACACCCACGACTAGGGACCTTGAAGGATATACTTATGGACTACTATGTCCCCACTAGTATGATCTACATCATAGTCCAGGTAGTCAAGTACACATCCTAAGGGCTTTACCAACATGTAACAGAGAGACAATCAGTATACACGTTAAGGTAAAGAGTAACCCGATAGCATACTATCATGTCGAGCAAGAAAGTCCTCCCTATATATGTCCCAGCATCCACTACAATATACATCCTATGTACAGTAATGGCCTCTAGGGCATACATATAACTAACAGCTGTGGCATCTCATTTCTCTGGGAAATCCTACCCGTGTGTTGACACTGTGTACAGGTTTTGCAATGATCAAATGCGTCTTTGAACATGGTCGGCCAATAAAAACCGCATTGCAAAACCTTCTCCGCCGTCTTTTTAGGACCGAAGTGACCCCCACATGCCTGATCATGACTAAAAGATAGAACACACTTGAATTCCTCATTCGGGACACATCGGCGGATGTTCTGATCAGGACAATACTTAAACAGATATGGTTCATCCCAGTAAAAGTGTTTTACTTGGGATAGAAAACGATGTTTGTCCTGTTTTGACCAATCGCTTGGTATAAGTCCCATGACAAGATAATTCATAATATCCCCGAACCAAGGTTCATCGGATACGTTCAAGAGTTGTTCGTCCGGAAAAGAATCATTGATAGGCAGGGTCACAAGTGAAGAAGAGATGCGTGAAAGATGGTCGGCTACAACGTTTTCACATCCTTTCTTGTCTTTGATAACAAGATCAAATTCTTGTAATAGAAGGATCCAACGTATTAGCCTACCTTTAGCATCCTTCTTCGCCAAAAGATGTTTCAAGGCGGAGTGGTCATTGTACACAATAATTGGTGAGCCAATCAAGTAAGGCCTGAATTTTTCTAATGCAAATACAACCGCCAAAAGTTCTTTTTCGATAGTTGTATAGTTAATTTGAGCATCGTTCAGGGTCTTACTTGCATAATAGATCATGTGTGGCATCTTTTTAATGTGCTGTCCTAAGACTGCACCAACTGTAAAATCTGATGCATCATACATAAGCTCAAAAGGGTGGTTCCAATCTGGAGACGATAGAACGGGGGCTGTAGTGAGGGAGTGTTTGAGTGAGTCGAATGCTGCCTTACAATCCGAGTCAAAGTGAAAGGTCGTATCCTTGGCCAAGAGAAGAGTTAAAGGTCTAGCAATTTTGCTAAAATCCTTAATGAATCTCCTGTAAAAGCCCGCATGGCCAAGAAATGATCGGATATCCTTGACGCTTTTGGGATGAGGAAGGTTTTGAATGACATCTATCTTAGCTCTGTCAACCTCAATGCCTTTCCGTGAAATAACATGTCCAAGCACAATTCCCTTTTGCACCATGAAATGGCATTTTCCCTAATTCAAGGTTAATTTCTTCTCTTTGCAACGAGTAAGAACTGCGTCAAGATTCGATAGGCAGTCAAAAAAAGAGTCTCCGAAAATTGAGAAATCGTCCATGAAAATCTCCAAAAAATTCTCGACCATGTCCGAGAATATCCCCATCATACACCGCTGAAATGTAGCGGGAGCATTGCATAACCCAAAGGGCATGCGTCTTTAAGCAAAGGTACCAAAAGGACAAGTAAATGTGGTTTTATCGTGATCCTTTTTGGCAATGGGGACCTGATCAGAGTATCCGTCCATAAAACAATAATACTCACGTCCAGCTAAGCGTTCCAGCATCTGATCAATGAAAGGTGGAGGAAAGTGGTCTTTCCTCGTAGCGGCATTGAGTTTTCTGTAATCAATACATACACGCCACCCAGTTTGAGTGCGTATCTGAATTAACTCATTTGCCTCATTGGTAATAACAGTGATGCCAGATTTCTTAGGGACGACATGGATTGGACTCACCCATTGGCTATCGGAGATTGGGTAAATAATACCATTGTCAAGGCATTTGATGATCTCTTTCTTCACCGCATCCTTCATGACGGGGTTCAACCATCTCTGTGGTTCTCGGGTTGGTTTGGCATCATCCATCAAGTGTATATGATGTTCTACAATCAAGGGACTAATCCCTTTGATGTCCGCCAAGGTCCAACCAAATGCCTGCCTATTAGATCTCGATACCGTCAAAAGTGCATTCTCTTGCTCTGATGCTAGAGAAGCGGATATGATAACCGGTAAAGACTCATTCTCACCTAAATATGCATATTTAAGATGAGAAGGTAAAAGTTTGAGATCTAATGCTGGAGGAGAAATAATAGAAGGTGGGATCATCGAATGATTTTCGGAGTCACAAAGAAGCTCATAGCCTGTGAAAGATACCGACTCGGATGGTGATGAGTCAAGAGTGTCGAACTCAAGCGTGGAAAATGTGTCATCACTAAGATGTGCAAGATCAAACATTGATGTGGTAGTGTCATCGAGATCTTCAAAGCAAAGTCCATCAACTCCGCAACTTTCAGGAGCAATCTCGTAGACAGAGCACACATCAAGTATATGAGCAGAGGGTTCAGATGGCTGACTTCCAATTTTGTAGATGTTCAGTTCAATTGTCATATTTCCAAAAGATAAGTTCATTGAACCGTTTCTACAGTTAATGACAGCATTGAAAGTGGTAAGGAATGGTCGACCCAAAATCACCGGAATTTGACTCTGTGGGTTTGCTACAGGTTGTGTATCTAGAACAATGAAGTCCACAGGGAATACAAATTCCCCGACTTTTATCAACACATCCTCTAGTTCACCCCTAGGTTTGGTGATTGAACGGTCTACCATTTGGAGAGTGCAGTGAGCTGGTTTCAACTCTCCAATCCCTAGCTGGTCATAAACAGAGTATGGAAGTAGGTTAACACTTGCGCCAAGGTCTAGAAGAGCACGGTTGATATTTTTACCCCCAATAGAAATTGATATCGTAGGACATCCTGGGTCCTTACGTTTCTTTGGTAGCTGTGGGGTAAAAGCAGTGCTAACATTATTAGTCATGAAGACCTTCTTTGGCACTTGAGTCTTCCTCTTCCTAGTGCACAAGTCTTTAAGAATTTTCGCATAAGCGAGGACTTGCTGAATATCATCTAGGAGAGGGATGTTGATGTTAACCTGTTTGAATATTTCCATAATCTTCTCCATATATAGACTCGATTTGTTACCCCTTAACCGATTCGGATAAGGAGTTTTAGCAATAAGCGCTGGGTCCATCATAGGAGAAGGTGGTGTGTGTAGACGTGATCCCAGAATAGGAGTAGGGATCGTCTGTGGTGGAATAGAAGAGGTGGGCTGAGGTGTCGAGCCTAGAGGGAAACGGAGAATAGGCTCGTGAGATGGCGGTGGGGTAGAAGAGCAAGGATCAGAAGTAGAAGTGTGTGTGTTAGGAAAGGTCTCAGCCGGGGTGTTATTGATAGATTTCTCTGTATCATCAAACTCTTCCCCAACATGATTATTCAGCACTCTTCCTGATCTCAACGTTGTGATGGCATTTACATTGTAATACCCAGGATTCGGTAGGGGTTGAGACGGAAGTTTCCCTTTTTCTCTCGCACTCATTTCGGCTTTTAGTCGTGCAATTTCTGCTTCCATCAATCTTATACTCTCAGCTTGGGAAGCTGAGTTTTTCTTTATATCATTGACGGAAGACCTAACCTTAGCCGACACTTCCATGAACTTAGACAAGAGTGACTTCATGGTTTGTGCGAATGCAGAGAACTCGTCAGAGCAGGTCAACTGCAAAGGATTAGAGGGTGCAAGAGTGTTGACCTGGTTTTGAAAATTTTGTGACTGGTAAGGGTGCTGAGTGAGTTGAAGTGGTTGCTGCTGTGGTGGAAGAGCCCTTTGAAAATTGTTTTGGTTTGGAACCATGTTTTGATTTTGTTGTTGGTTCCAAGCAAAGTTAGGGTGATTCCTCCAACCCTGATTATATGTGGAAGAATATGGATCGTTTCTAGGTATTTGAAAAGCGGCATTAGTATGCTCTTGACCTTGAAACGGAGAATTCAATGGACATTCTTCTGTTAAATCAGAAGGATCAGAACAACATCCACATACATTTTTGGAGAGCGACATCGGATTTAGGGAGGCTGCTAAAAATTTATGTTCCATAGCCTCGAGCTTCTTTTGCATTTCTGCCATTTCAGCTCGAACACCTATGGAAACATCAATTTGGTGTACACCACCCCTAGACGATGACTGGTTTCCACTCTCCCATTGTAAGGATTTTTCAGCGAACTCTTCTAAAAATTTCCAAGCTTCCCCATCATCCTTGGTCATAAAATTGCCTTGACACATGGCTTCAAGGTTCTGTTTAGTGGTAGGGTTAATGCCCTCATATATGATTCGGCACGGATCCTATCTCGGGATTCCGTGATGTAGACATTGAACCAATAGATCCTTGAAGCGTTCAATGCACTTCAAGAATGGTTCATTCGGAAGCTGGGTGAATTGATTTAGTTCGCTATGGACTCGAGCTGTCTTGTGATTAGGGTAGAATTTCTTAAGGAATGCTGCAACGAATTCTTCCCAATTCGAAATGGAATGTGCGGTAGTGTTATACAGCCACTTCTCGGCTATATCGCACAAGGTAAATGGAAGAAGACGTAGACGCATAGCATCCACAGAAAGTTATGACGTACCCATCATTGCACATACATTTTCAAATTTGGTGATAAAGACATATGCGTCTTCAGACTCGAGACCGTGATATTTGGGTAGAAGGTTGATGTATTGGGGTTTTATTTCAAAATTGTCCCCGTTGGCTGGTGGAATGGATAGACAGGTCGAAATAGGATCTCGCATAGGATAGCACCTCTCTTGGAGAGAGATGCGGGGTGGATTCTGCGCACCCACGGATGGCGGAAGATTAGTGGTAAAGAAGTTCGATGGAGAAGCATCCATCGATGTGGGTGTGGTGGTGGGTAAAGAAGAAGTAAATGTAGAAATACCGACTTCGGAGTCGATCAGGGGAACGCGGACTAAACGGGCACTAGAATCCCGTGTCCAGCCTATCTTGCACTAAAGGGTTTAGTACAAGTGGCAGCGTTAATATAATTAGGGGAAATGATAAAGTGGTGTTTGTTTTGAAAAATATACGGATTTTTGAAAAAATGATGCAAATCACAACAAATGCAACAAGCAACCCTAAGTCTAGTGGTCACCTAGGTCAAGGCTCTAGACCACTCCTAACTGCCAAAAGACAAGTCGCAAGATCAATCCTCCACTGCCTCTTTGTCTCTCCTGTGGCCAGGTAACTGCCAGGTAAGTGGGAGGTTCTCCACTACGTAAGTAGTGGGACTAATTAAGTAACCACTTGCCTTAGACACCACAAAAGAAACGCGGATAAGCAATGGATTACCCACGGCCTTCTCCTGTCCTAAGTGAGCGCGACGGTCCTTAGAGTCATGTCTAGATTTCTTTTAGTTAATGAGGGTAATGCGGATGCAAGTTTGTGATTTTCGGGTCTTAGGAAGGGTAATGAACTCCCCACCTAATCTGAATTTGGCCATGCCCCTTAAATTCCGTATTAATATGCAAACAACCAAGAATCAAAACACGCACAATTTTTATTGCTTTTTGCGGCGCTGCGAATTATTTGCAAAGAAACCTGCAGCAAATTTGTTATTGGAGCAGACAGAGAAGGAGATAAGAAAGTCAAGAAGTCACCTGAGAATTTCCGTACAGCGATGCAACAGTCTCACCGCGGTTCCGCCGCAATGAACGCCTTATGCCGCGCTTCCGCCGCGGTTCTAAATGTTCACTGCACAAAAATTTTACAGAATGCCTCTGTTCACTCCCTGAGCTCTCTGGAATATTCCAAATATTTTTCCAATTGCACAGCAGATTCCAGATTTCCTTGCAACAAATCACAACGAGTTGTTTAGTATTTGTGCGAATTTTGATCTCAAAATTATGATGGAATAAACTTTTCAACTCAAATTTCATAAATGAACGAATTAGCACACTATCCCCGGCAACGGCGCCATTTGATTGATTCGATTTCTCGATGTGTAGTGTTTAAGAAATGATGTTTCATAATCAAAGAAATTTTGGACCGCAATCAATAACGGTATCGATTGTAGCGTGATTGTTAAGAATTCTTGTTTGTGTAGTTGGAAATTGTAAAGAAATCACAACCAAAAATTATTTGACCGCAATCAATTACGGTGTCGGATGTAGATTGTAAGTGAGTGCGGATCGTCCACAGGGACAGTGTAATCGTTCGTCTTTTGAATTAGA
Source organism: Agapanthus africanus (assembly GCA_030015575.1). Lineage (NCBI taxonomy): Eukaryota > Viridiplantae > Streptophyta > Magnoliopsida > Asparagales > Amaryllidaceae > Agapanthus > Agapanthus africanus. The sequence continues at coordinate 57,073,509 of JASDDO010000018.1, read as the reverse complement.
TGAGTTAAAACTTTAAAGAAAAGAAAACAAACAACAATTCAAGATTTGTATTTGAAGTTCAAGAATTAAAATCTAGATCTAATAACAAGAAAAGATAGAATCAAGAATTGATAGTTTGATGATTTTCCAACCAAATATCAAGAATCGAAATGAGGCTCGTAGGAATCGATCGGATCTATAGATATGATGTAATCTTACAATTACGTATTCTTATCCTTCGATGAATCGATACTAGATCGATGATGATCGATCGAGAATTAGGGATTTCTTATGAAACTAGGGTTTCATCTTATCCCTTGTTCTTTTGTCGATATCATTCACATTCTAGCCTCTAGTAAATTCAAGAAACGATCGTAGATCCCTAATTTCGAGCGATCACAATCAAGAAAGCATCACTACGAAACTAGGTCATCGATTCTTGAACTTGCTAGGGTTTACAAAGCTCGTAGGACTCAAGAATCGTATTAAGATTTGTTACATCATCATTCTATTGATCGTCTCGACTCCTTTACGAGCGGAGTTTTACTCGAACATCACAACAAGAACTACAATCACAAATTGAGATCGAATCATGATGCAAAATTTAAAGAAAGCAAGATTAAAGAATTTCACCTTTTATTTATATCAACAATTTTATTACATTCCCTCAAGAACTACAAGAGGAAGAACTCGATCGTCGATTTGGCTTCGCTCGTCTCCGTGAGTCGCGGATCGGCTTGGATCACTTGCCCGATTGAAGATCGGCTCGGCTCCTAAAAGGTTGAAGGCTTCTTGCTTGATTGGTACTCAAGATATTGAATTTGGATTGGAATTAGGGTTAGGGTTTCGCACAAGCCTTGTCACTAGACTTGTGGAAGAAGATGGAGAATTGAGCTAACTAATGAAGATTGAACTAATGATTAAAGATTAGCTTCAACCCTTAGATCTAGGTTCCTATTTATAGATCTCAAAACCCTAGATCTAGGATTTGAATTCTAAGTTTCCCTCCAAAAGTTTGTTGATGAAATTTGAATTTCCCTCCAAAAGGTAGTTAGAGGAGAAGCTTCTAGATGTGATTAGTTAGGAGGGAGCTTCTAGAAGAGGTTAGTTAGGAGCTTAATTAAGATTAGCCTTGCTTAATGATCTTTGCTGATCTGGCAGTAACTTCGAGGTCCTTCTGGAATTTGATATATATAAAAGGAATGTGGGACCATCGCTAAGAATTTTGCACTGAAATTGAAGTGCTGACGTGGCAGAAGTGCCGCGGAACCGCGGCGCAAGCCGGCTCCCGCCGCGGTTCCGCAGCTTGTTTGAAGCTTCATGGCTTGAGTTTTCTGTGTTGAACTTGGGCTGACTTTTAGGCTTTTATAATATATGTTGAATTTAATATCTCCTTCTGAAATTCTACCAGATCTAAAATCATTGAGTTGACGTATTTTTGATCAGCTCTTTTGGCTCTGCTCCTGCAATTTCCTGCACAAATCTCGACACAAGTGTTGCGCAAATACAGAGATGATGCGATGCCATAAAATGCAGTCAATTTCCTTCAAAGTGCCGGTTTAAAAGTCTAACACATGAAATCTGATATTTAACGACTGATTTGCTAATATGTGAAATATGAATACCGAACACTTCTAAATGAGTGCAAATGCTAGGGAAATTGCTGTGTTAAATTTACATTATTTTCGACTGATCAAATTCCCCCAAACTTAATTTCGATCGTCTCGAGCGAACTGTTTTATTAAAAAGAGAAGGAGAAAATAAAGAAAGAGAAAAACTAACTAGCACACTTTCGTAGGCAACACGATTGTACTGAGCACGTGCAACAAGCATTTAAACCTCTAGGTGTCCCTAGTAGGAGGAGTGTTGTCTCCTGAGGGTTTTCAGCGGATTGCACCCACAAAATCCAATAATAAAAGAAAGATCATGCATATTACATTTAAAGAAAAGAATCGTAGAAGAAAAGCCTTGAAAATTAGGGTTTCAAACTAAGCTAGCTTTTCGGTTGTCATGAGCCCTATCTTAATAGTCATGAAAAGATGTTAGAAATCACGTCCTCCCTCAATAAAACATCGTCCTATTCTTCATTCCTATCTTTCTTCCAAACATCGATCATATCACCCTGCGTGTGTGTAATAACATCCCTACACCCGGAGAATTCAATTCAAGCTATCATACTCTTGCCCATCGGCCTCAGTACTTTTTAATTAATGAATATTTAGATGAGATTGCTCACACACTTTCATGCGACCGTTAATACTTCTTGAGGTACTAACCGACCGATTACTCATGTGCTTGCTTATTTGGTGTATTTTCCTCGTCTTGCACCACCTCAGGCATAGCAGTGACTCCCAGACCAGTTGGCCTTAGGGCACTGGGTGAAGAGGCACCCTCGCTATATATTTTTATTGCCCTTGGTGATAACAAAACCAGTGTCCATTTTTCTCACCACTTTATATTTTTCATTCACTTTTTTTTTTATTTCCTTCATACTTTTGGCTTTAAGACAAGAGCATTTCAAGGTATCCTCTACTATCCCAGGCTTCAAGACGTGTGTAAGTGCGAATAGCAGGGTATCAACGTTTAAAATGTTTGGCTTCCAGAATAGAAACTAATTTTCAGACTTATTTTTATCCTCAGATTAGTGACGTCTTTCATCTTACTAACCCTTGGGACAACGGCTCATAACTACTTATTACTAGTTCGTATAAGAAAACTTCTAATTTTCTTGGTTTTCTTAAATTTTTCTAATCCCATGGATGTAATTTTTCACTATCTAAACTTTTATTATCTTATTTATGTACAAAAATATTTTTATCTTTTTTGAAAATTTTTAAATTTTTATGGGTTTTCGAAAAAAAATGTTTTGTGCTTATGCAAATGATATGCAAATGATGCGAAAATAAGCACAAACCTCCCCCAAACTTGTTTTCAACAGTGTCCTCACTGTTGCCTTCTACTAAATCTCGAAAAACCTGTAAGCTTGGGAGGAATTTATTAGTGGGGGCAAAATATTTAAGTGAAGAATCTCCCCCAAACTTATTTTTGGCTCAAAATTTTTGTAAAAATTTTCTTTCCAAGAGCCAGAAAAAATGTACCCCCCCCAAACTTGAGTTATGCAATGTTAATCTTTTGAAAATCACATGAGGGGGTCAAAAATCAATGGTCGATGCCAAGCTTTGCAAAGACCGAAAGTTAACACCAACCATTCAAAAATTTTATCAATGCAGTGCTCTAGTTGGTGGAAGAAGAAGTAGGGAAAGGGTAAGTGGTGGAATAGAATGTGTGTGCGTCTCATTTTGGAGAGACGATGCAGTGAATGTGATGGATTACTCGCATTCTTTTTACAATTCAGAAGAAGGGGTGGAGGTTCAATTTCAGTGATTGGGAGATGATTCATCTCAACACCCGTGTCATTCAAAAATCCGAGTTCTTCAGTGAAGATTTCCTCAAAAGTTCCATCAATACCCCGATGAATAATGTCATCACAAAGTGCGGGGTGATCTTCAGACTCTAAGAACAGTTCATAATCGGTGTTAATTGTTGACCCGGACATCTCGGTGGAAGAGTCCGTATGTGTATGATACATAGTTGGGTCAAACAATAACGTATGAAAAGAGTCAAGATCGGTATCAAGAGGATCGTCAAATTCGCAGCTGGCGACATCCATTAAGTCGACAGAACAGACCTGAGCAGTAGGTTCGGAGGGTACACTTCCCAAATTGTAAATGTTCAGCTCAATTGACTTATTCCCGAAGGATAGGGTCATAGAACCGTTACGACAATTGATGATTGCATTGGAAGTGGACAAAAAGGGGCGACCTAAAATCACCGGAATTTGATTCCGTGGGCTCGCTACAGGCTGTGTATCAATTACAATAAAGTCCACAGGGAATATAAATTCCCTGATTTTTATTAACACATCCTCCAGTTCACCCCTAGGTTTGGTGATTGATCGGTCAGCCATCTGGAGAGTGCAATGGGTTGGCTTCAACTCTCCGATACCTAGTTGCTCATAAACTGAGAAAGGAAGCAAGTTAACACTAGCGCCAAGGTCTAGTAGAGCACGGTTAATGTGTTTTTCCCCGATAGAAATGGAAATCATAGGATATCCAGGATCCTTACGTTTCCTCGGTAACTGTTGGGGGAAAGCCGTGTCTACAGTCTTTGCCATGAAAATTTTCTTGGGCACTTGAGTCTTCCTCTTCCTAGTGCATAAGTTCTTAAGAGTTTTCGCATAGGACGGAACTTTTTGGATGGCATCTAGGAGAGGGATGTTGATGTTAACTTGCTTTAAAATGTTCATAATCTTCTCCATATGTGGACTCGGTGTGTTTGCCCTTAACCGATTAGGATAAGGTGCTTTAGCAATAAGCGCTGGGTCCATCATAGGAGAAGGAAGTGGGGGTAGACATGATCCCAAAAGAGGAGTGGGGATCGTCTGTGGAGAACTAGAAGAGATGGGCTGAGGTGGCGAGCCTTGTAGGAAACGAAGAATAGGCTCGCAAGAAGGTGGTGGGGTAGAAGAACTGGGGTTAGAATTAGAAGTATGTGTGTGAGGAAAGGTCTCAGCCGGGGTGTTATTGATTGATTTATCAGTGACATCAAACTCTTCCCTATTGTGAGTGCCAAGCACTCTTCCATATCTCAACGTGATTGCATCCACATGATGTGAATAGCCAGGATTGGGTAAAGGTTGAGCTGGAAGTTTCCCTTTCTCTCTTGCACTCATTTCGACTTTTAGTTGTGCAATTTGTGCTTCCATCGATTTGATATTCTCATTTTGAGAGACAATGATCTTCATCACATTTTCGACGGAAGATTGCAAACTTGCCGTCCCTTGGATGGATTGTTTCATGAAAGTATCCAAGGTTTGTGCTAGTGCAGAGGTGTTATCTGTACCGGTCAATTGCAAAGGACTAGACGGTGCAAAAATGTTGGCCGGATTTTGGAAGTTATGTGCTTGGAAGGGGTGCTGACTCAATTGAAGTGGTGGCTGCTGTTGTGGTGGAGGGACCCTTAGGAAATGATTCATGTTTGGAACCGTGTTTTGAGATTGGGATCGGTTCCAAGCAAAGTTAGGGTGATTCCTCCGACCCTGATCATATGTTGAGGAAGACGGATCGTTTCTAGGTCTTTGAAATGCGGCATTGGTATGCTCATGACCTTGAAACGGACATTCTTCCGTCAAGTGAGACGGATCAGAACAGCAGCCACATACAGTTTTGGAGAGTGACATTTGATTTAGGGCGGCAGCTAAAAATTTATTTTCCATAGCGTCGAATTTCTTGTGTAAAGCTGAAATTTCGGCTCTAATTCTTATGGAAATATCATTACCATCCCTAGACGATTGACTCACACCCTCCCACTGTAAAGATTTTTCAGCGAAATCTTCTAGAAAATTCCAGGCTTCCCCATCATCTTTGGTCATAAAATTGCCTTGACACATGGATTCAAGGGTCTGTCTTGTGCAAGGAGTAATGCCCTCATAAATGATTCGGCATAATTCCCATCTCGGGATGCCGTGATGTGGACATTGGACTAACAGATCCTTGAAAAGTTCAAGACATTTTGAAAATGTTTCATTTGGAAGCTGGGTGAATTGATAGATTTCGCTACGGACTCGAGCTGTCTTTTGATGTGGGTAAAATTTCTTCAGGAATGCTTTGACGAATTCATCCCAATTTGAAATGGAATGTGCGGTAGTGTTATATAGCCACTTCTCGGCTAAATCGCACAAGGTAAATGGGAGAAGACGAAGACGCAAAGCATCCACAGACAACTGTGAGGTACCCATCATTGCGCATACATTTTCAAATTTCGTGATAAACACGTATGCGTCCTCAAACTCGAGACCGTGAAATTTTGGTAGAAGGTTGATGTATTGGGGTTTTATTTGAAAATTTTCCCCGTTGGCTGGTGGAATGGAAAGACAGGTGGAAAGTGGGCCTCGTGTAGGATAGCACCTCTCTTGGAGAGAGATGCGAGGTGGATTCTGCGCACCAACGGACGGCGGCAGGGTAGTGGTAAAGAAGTTCGATGGAGGTGGATCCATCGAAGTGGGTGTGGTGGTGGGTAAAGAAGGGGTAAATGTAGAAATACCGACTTTAGGGTCGATCGGGGGACGCGGACTAAACATGCACTAGAATCCTGTTGTCCAGCCTATCTTGTACTAAAAAAGGGTTAGTACAAGTGGCAGCGTGAATTTATAATTAGGGGAATGAATGAATGCGGTGTTTGCTTTGAAAAAGGGACGGATTTTTGAAAAAATGATGCGACACAACAAATGCAGCAACAAAACCCTAGAATCTAGTGGTCACCTAGGTCCGGCTCTAGACCGCTCCTAACTGCCAAAAGACAAGTCGCAGGATAGAATCCTCCACCGTCTCTTTGTCCCCCTGTGGCCAGGTAAGTGCCAGGTAAGTGGGAAGGTACTCCACTACGTAAGTAGTGGGCCTAATTAATAACCACTAGCCTTCGACACACTTGCCTAGGCACCACAAGAAAACGCGGATAAGCAATGAATTACCCACAGCCTTCTTCTGTCCTAAGTGAGCGCGACGGTCCTTAGAGTCATCTCTAGATATTTTTTAATTAATGAGGGTAAATGTGGATGCAAGTTTGTGATTTTCGGGGCTTAGGATGGGTAATGAACTCCCCACCTAATCTGGATTTGGTCGTGCCCCTTAATTTTCCGTATTAATTATGCAAACAACCACAAAATCAAAACAAGCACAATTTAATTTTGCTTTTTGCGCGGCGCTGCGATTTTTTTGCAAAGAAACCTGCACAAAATGTTAATTGGAGCCGATGAGGGGAGAGGTAAGAAAGTGAGGAGAGTTACCAAAAAAATTTTGAACAGTGATTCCACTGTAGCACCGCGGTTCTGCCGCGGGAGTCGCCTAATGCCGCGGTTCCGCGGTGGAAATATCTGATCACTGCACGAAACTTTCACAGTAGGTTCCTGTTCACTTAAAAGGCTCTCTGGAATTTTCAGAATAATTTTTCCCAAGCTCCAATGATCCCAGATTTCCTCGCAATCAAATCACAAAACACGTATTAGGGTTTGTGCGAGTTTAGATCTAAAAATTATAATAGAATAAATTTTTCAACTCAAATTTCAAAATACGAACAATTAGCGCACTATCCCCGGCAACGGCGCCATTTGATTGTCACGGATTTTTGTTGTGTTTGTATATCAAATGATCCCCGGCAATGGCGCCATTTGATTGTCACGGATTTTCGTTGTGTTTGTATATCGAAATGAGGCTCGTAAGAATCGATCGGATCTATAGATATGATGTAATCTTACAATTACGTATTCTTATTCTTCGATGAATCGATACTAGATCGATGATGATCGATCGAGAATTAGGGATTTCTTATGAAACTAGGGTTTCATCTTATCCCTTGTTCTTTCGTCGATATCATTCACATTATAACCTCTAGTAAATTCAAGAAACGATCGTAGATCCCTAATTTCGAGCGATCACAATCAAGAAAGCATCGCTACGAAACTAGGTCATCGATTCTTGAACTTGCTAAGGTTTACAAAGCTCGTAGGACTCAAGAATCGTATTAAGATTTGTTACATCATCATTCTATTGATCGTCTCGACTCCTTTACGAGCGGAGTTTTACTCGAACATCACAACAAGAACTACAATCACAAATTGAGATCGAATCATGATGCAAGAATTTAAAGAAAGCAAGATTAAAGAATTTCACCTTTTATTTATATCAACAATTTCATTACATTCCCTCAAGAACTACAAGAGGAAGAACTTGATCGTCGATTTGGCTTCGCTCGTCTCCGTGAGTCGCGGATCGGCTTGGATCACTTGCCCGATTGAAGATCGGCTCGGCTCCTAAAAGGTTGAAGGCTTCTTGCTTGATTGGTACTCAAGATCTTGAATTTGGATTGGAATTAGGGTTAGGTTTCGCACAAGCCTTATCACTAGACTTGTGGAAGAAGATGGAGAATTGAGCTAACTAATGAAGATTGAACTAATGATTAAAGATTAGCTTCAACCCTTAGATCTACGTTCCTATTTATAGATCTCAAAACCCTAGATCTAGGATTTGAATTCTAAGTTTCCCTCCAAAAGTTTATTGATGAAATTTGAATTTCCCTCCAAAAGGTAGTTAGAGGAGAAGCTTCTAGATGTGATTAGTTAGGAGGGAGCTTCTAGAAGAGGTTAGTTAGGAGCTTAATTAAGATTAGCCTTGCTTAATGATCTTTGCTGATCTGGCAGTAACTTCGAGGTCCTTCTGGAATTTGACATATATAAAAGGAATGTGGGACCATAGCTGAGAATTTTGCACTGAAATTGAAGTGCTGACGTGGCAGAAGTGTCGCGGAACCGCGGCGCAAGCCGGCTCCCGCCGCGGTTCCGCGGCTCATTTGAAGCTTCATGGCTTGAGTTTTCTGTGTTAAACTTGGGCTGACTTTTGGGCTTTTATAATATATGTTGAATTTAATATCTCCTTCTGAAATGCTACCAGATCTGAAATCATTGAGTTGGCGTATTTTTGATCAGCTCTTTTGGCTCTGCTCCTGCAATTTCCTGCACAAATCTCGACACAAGTGTTGCGCAAATACAGAGATGATGCGATGCCATAAAATGCAGTCAATTTCCTTTAAAGTGCCGGTTTAAAAGTCTAACACATGAAATCTGATATTTAATGACTGATTTGCTAATATGTGAAATATGAATACCGAACACTTCTAAATGAGTGCAAATGCTAGGGAAATTGCTGTGTTAAAAATACATTATTTTCGACTGATCATAGCGCGTTAGCGAGTGCGGATCGTCCACAGGGAAAGTGAGATCCGTTCGAATTTGAATTAGATAAATTGAAAATTAAGGAAAAGAAAGAAAAGACAATTCAATTCAAGATTTAAATGTGAATTCAAGAATTATCTAGATCTAAATCTAATTAACAAGTAAACATTAAAAATCAAGAATCAAGAATTGATGATATCCAATCCAAATAGTAATCAAGAATCGAAGTGAGGCTCGTAGGAATCGATCGAATCTATAGACGTGATGAGAACTGTTGATTACGTTTTCTTATCCATTAATGAATTGATACTAGATCGATGACGATTAATCGAGGTTTAAGGATCTTTCAAAGAAACTAGGGTTTCTACATCTCATCCTTTGTTCTTTCGATGAATCTCATTCACATTCTAGCCTCTAGTAAATTCAAGAATCGATCGTGGATCACTAATTAAGAGCGAACACAATCAAGAAAGCATCGCTCGAAACTAGGTTGTCGATTCTTCAATTTACTAAGGTTTACAAAACTTATAGGAATTAAGAATCGTTTCAAAATTTGTAACATCATCATCTATTGATTCTCTCGACTCCTTCACGAGCAGAGTTTTACTCAAACATCATAACAAGAAACACAATCAAGAATTGAGATCGAATCATGATGCAAGAATGTAAAGAAAGCAAGATTAAAGAATTTTCACCTTTATTATTCAACAATTCGTTACACTTCGCTTAAAGATTACAAGAAATTGAGGAGAGAACGAGATCGTCGAATTAGCGTCGCATCGTCTCCGTGAGTCGCGGATCGTCTTGGATCACTTGCTCGGATGAAGATCGGCTTCGCTCAAAAAGGTTTGTTAATTTCTCGCTTGATTTGGTACTCGGTGTTCTTGATTTTGGCTTGGATTTGATTGGATTAGGGTTAGGGTTTACAAGTTGTGTCACTCAACTTGTGTTGGGAATTGGAGATCTAATGATTCAACAACTATTCAACAACCTTGAGATAGAAGCCTTAGGGTCCCTTTTATAGCCTTGATTAGGATTAGCTTCCTTTAGAAGCTAGGTTTAGTTTAGCTTCCCTTGTAAGTTTGGTAGTTAGGTAGAAGGTTCTAGAGTTAGTTAGTTAGGGATAGCTTCCTTCATAAGTTTGGAGGTTAGGGAGAAGCTTCTAGGCTAAGATAGTTATTTGAGAAGCTTGCTTGAGAAGCTTGGACATTTTTAACTTGATCCCAAAGCTTTGCTGTTCGGACAGAAGATTCTGGAGTTCTCTGGAAATTGCAGTAGCTTGAATGAGTGTAAGCCTTGAAATAATAAGCCTGAGCCAAATATCTACTGACGTCACGATGAGGTGGCCGCGGATCCGCCGCCAATAGGGCCTTACGGCCGCGGATCCGCGGCCCTATAGAGGCTTCACTGCATGAGTTTTGCTGTGCTGCTTTGTATTGGCTTTAATGATGTTTCCTGATGTGTGGAATCTTTTAATTATTTCTTGATCACTGCCAGATTTCAAGTCTTGGATTTGACATATTTTTCTCAGCACTTTTGACAGTTTCAGGTTTTCTCCTGGAATTTCCTGCACAGATTCTCGAAACAAGTGTTGCGCTATACAAAGATTATACGATGCAATGATAAACACTCAATTTCCCTCAGAAATGTCAGTTTTAATATATAACACAAGTTATTTGGCATTTTACAGTCAATTTGCTAATATGTGCTATATTAATACCGAACACCACTAGATGAGTGCAAATGGTAGGGAAATTGACGTGTTAAAAATGCAATATTTTCGACTGATCAATTGGCATATCACTTGCTTAGGCAATTGAGTCAATCATAAGATGTCAAGTACCACACCAGATTTTTCTTTCGCACAGGCTGCAATAAGTATATATTAGTCCAATCCTGGAGAAACATTGGGAGGCAGTTATGAACATAAGATGATGTTATTGGTATATGGTAACGGCAGCCTACTTCGGGAGGCGGTTATCATTTCAGGCTTCCAAGGTGACCTGAATGACAGAGTGACTGTCAGAGTTATAGTTTTCCCTCTTTTGAGGGGCAGTATGTTGGACAGGTGGTCCAAACGGATACTGAGGAAGGCATGGTGCAGGATACTGATTAAATTCAGTGGATGATATGGTCTAAGAAGTTTGTTGGATTTGGAGTTCATTTATGAACTGGGTCCCATCAGATATCCAGACAAATTCTAAGACAGGTATTGCTCATTTCGGGAGATAAGCTTTCTCCGCGAAGTTAAGAAATAGAAAGATAAAGATAGAAACATTGGAGCAGATCCACTCACTGAGGATATTTCTCGAAACCAATAGTTTCACAAACAGGCTTTGCCAGACTGATTAGTAGAGAAGTTGGGTGTTCGGTATCATACAGGCTGTGAGTATGCGACACCGCAAAAATTAGCCTTAAGTGCAAGTGGGAGATTGTTGGCTATAGTGCCCTCAAGTCAATTATTCTGATCGCAGGCACGCGATTGTGATTATTGAGGGAGGACCTATATGGATAGAACAGTCTTACTCAAGATGATAGTATGCTATCCGGTTTGCTTCTATCATCATGTACACGCTTTATGTGGTATTACAGATCACTATTACATGTTGATAGATCCTATAGGATTCTTGCTTGACTACCAACATTATGATGGCGATCATATACGTGGAAACTGGGTGGTCTATAAGCACATCCTTAAATGTCCCTAGTCGAGGGAGTATCGAGACTGGGATTGATACTCCAGAATAGACTAGTGTATACTTATCGAGACCCCGACGAGGGGCGGTGGCCGGCTCCCAAGCCATTGGTGTGTGTTTGTCACCTAAGATAGTATACATGTGCTCATTGGGTTATGAGTACACTAGACGGACTCGCCGGGAACATGCTAGATGGTATTATACCTATTGTCAGATAGCAGTTCTCAGGTGACAAGTGTACAGGTAGTCTGTCGACCTGAGATCGTCATTTGTCTTGTGTGAGTTCCCGCTGTGCTTTGATTACTACCCTGCCACGGTAAAGTAGGGGTGTTGTTTTCTCACTAGGGTTCTTACAAGCTCAAAGGTTCACAACTCATGTGAGGGATTAAGCTTTGGAGGTGAAGGTGAGGAATATGGAGAGAGCTAGAGAGCAAGGAGCTCAAGTGAAGAAGAATGAACAAGTGTTCAAGCATCGGGTGAAAAAAAAAGTGAAGAATGGCTTATATCTTTTTTCAATAATTGAAGCATCCATTTTAAAACTATAATCAAATAGAACCATGCTTTAATAATGAGTCAAGACCAATATTATAATCAACAAAGCCATCCTTCACCCATTCCACAAAAGTCTCTCCATTTTCCACCTCTTTTTCTATTCTCTAAAAATAGAAAAACAACCATACTTCATATAATATATATATATATATATATATATCATATATATATTAATATATATATAAAGATAAGCAAATAATTAGTGAGCAATAATATTAGTTAATATATAATTATATCAAATATAAATATATATATATATATATCATATTATTAAATCAACACTTGATTTAATAATCCGGTTATATCATAAATAACCGACTAATATCATTTATCTGTATATCACATTATCAAATCAACACTTGATTCGATAATCCGGTTATATCACATATAACCTAACTGATAACAAATAACCGCCAGATTAGAATACGATATCACATATTCGTATTTAATCAGGCCCCCGCACATATCAGCATATGTGCCCTACTTCGTTTTGCTTGAACTAGAAAACTTCTGTAAGTCGATGCCGCGCACCCCACGTGTTCGCGGGGAGCCGTAATTTGCAAAAAATGATTTCTACGAGCTTCGCAACACCGACTGGAACTGAGGATCGTTCATAAACCCTGGCTAGCAAACTACTTGAGGTTAAACTACTCGGATACGAAGTTATACCTCACGATACTTTTCCTTCGAGTCTTCATCGTTGTCCTCCTCATCTACGTAGGCTCCAAGGATCGATCCGGATCGTAGCTTCTTCAACGGCCTCCTCAAGTCAAAGACGATCCACCCGAGAGTCTATAGTCCGAGCTCCACCTCAAAACTGAGGTAACTAGGGCAACAAGCTTGCTAATCTTGATGTCCTAGGTGATGTAGAGTATGAAGATGGATTTATTTATCTCTTGAAACCCTAGGATTCTCAACACATGAGAACTCTTAGGGTTTGTAGTGAGGAAGAAGAAGAGAGCTAGCATGAGAGCTCACTTAAGGAAAGAGAAAGTTTTTTGATAAATGATAATCATGATAGAAAATGTGATGGCTCTCCTTGACTTGACCACAAGCATGGCATCATAAAATATCTCCCAAAAAAATATCTAGTGCTCACAAAATATCTAAGTCAAAGAGTCAACCAAGTCAAGTGGTCAAGCCAAGTCAAAAGGTCAAACATGTAACCTTGCTCAATTATCATTTACAAACTAACAAATACTTTCCTCCACCTCATAATTGTTTTAATCAAGTCAAAGGTCAAAACCCTATTAAGGTGTCTCCTTCTTTGCCCCTCTCATCCGTGCATACACACCCGCATCTGCATTCCGAAAAATACGAATACAAAGTGACGAAACTGATCCATCAATATAATACTAGGATCCGGCTTAAACCAAAGCCCACTAGTATTATCCGCCCGAACATCATACACGCACAAGTGCACGTAAGTGATCGAAGCCCTACCGTAAAACCTTACGGCCTATACACCTTTTGCCCAGTGCAGGGAAACTCTCTATGTGGGCTCTAAAGACTCGACACTATGCTGGCAGTGGGTTTAACCACAGGCCGCAAGCGGTACTAGCTTTACGTAATGGTCCCCAGGTAGATGTCGATAAGAAGGTCGATGAGGAAAACCCATCCGAACTCCTACTGAGCCTGAATGTGATAATCTCTGTACATTCTGGTCTGTTCGTCTAAGAGTATCGCATATCGGGCCTAGGGGCGGTAAACGTCAAACCCCTAATAGCGGTATAAGTCGTGCCGGAGTGTATCCCTGAACACCTTGAGAAACTACTGGAATACCTTCCAGTAAATCTCACTTGCCCTGGTAGGGTAGTAATCAAAGTACAGTGGGAACACACTTGAGGCGAAGTAGCAGTGTCAAGTCGACAGACTAAGCTGTACTCATGTCACCTGGGAACTACTACCTGACGATAGGTATAATACCCACCAGCAGTTCCCGACGAGTCATGTCCGGTGTACTCATAACCTAATGAGCACCTGCATACTATCTCCAGTACAACGTACTAATGGTTGTGGGACAAACCATCTCCCCTACTGGGATGAGAAGCGTATACACTAGTCTACTCTGGAGTATCGATGCCCCTTCTCTGTAATCCTACGACTAGGGACCTGTATAAGGATGTGCTTATAGATTACCCAGCCCCTACTAGTGTGACTGCCATCACAACACTGGTAATCAAGCAAAGATCCTAAGGGCTCTACTAATATGTATAAGCGATATGTTAAAAGAAACACATGCACATATTGAAGTAGAAACAAACCAAGTATCATACTACCATTTTGAGCAAGACTGTCAATACAACTGTGAATATCCCAAGCTTCCATTAAGTAATATACAAACCAGTATGATACAATAATGTCCTCTAGGGCATATACACTAACAATCTCCCACTTGCACTAGGGCCATGTACTGGCGTATCGCAAACCTATCATCTCGATCAGCCGCTCGAACTGTGTCTGAGGGATGGCCTTCGTGAGTGGATCTGCAGTGTTATTCTCCGTATCTACTCTCCCCACTTCGATCTCCCGGTGATCTACGATCTCCCTGATCAGGTGGTACCGCCTCAAAATATGTCTTGACTTCTGATGGGACCTGGGTTCCTTCGCTAAAGCTATAGCGCTGTTGTTGTCACAATGCAGAGGTATTGGATCAACAATGCTCGAAACCACCTGAAGTTCAGTGAGGAACTTCTTTATCCAGACAGCTTCTTTTGCGGCATCGCAAGCAGCTATGTACTTCGCTTCCATCATCGAGTCAGCAACGGTGTCCTGCTTGTAGCTCTTCCAATAGACCGCCCCTCCATTGAGGGTAAAGACATAACCCGACATGGACTTGGAGTCATCCTTGTCACTCTGGAAGCTAGAGTCAACAAAGGCCTCGATCTAGAGGTCTTTTCCACCATACACCAAAAACATCTCCTTAGTCCATCTCAGGTACTTGAGAATGTTCTTTACTGTTATCCAGTACTTCTCCCCTGGTTTTGACAGATACCGGCTTACAACGCTCAATGCGTATGCTATATCTGGTCTGGTACACAATATCGCATACATTATATGGCCAACCGCAGATGCGTAGGGTATAGTTGACATGCGAGGCCTTTCCAAATCAGTCTTTGGAGACATCTCTTTGGAGAGGGTGATTCCGTGACAAGCCGGTAGATTACCGCGCTTTGAATCTTCCATACTGAATCTTTTCAGTATGGTGTCGATTTACCTGGACTGCGAAATTCCCAACATCCTCTTAGATCTATCACGATAGATCTAGATCCCCAGAATGAAGTTGGCGTCACCCAGGTATTTCATGGAGAACTTCTGTGAAAAGAATCCTTTGACTGATTGTAGCATAGGAATGTCATTTCCTATCAAGAGAATATCATGCATGTACAAGACGAGGAATACCACATTTCTCCCTACAATCTTACTACAAATGCATGGTTCATCTGGATTTTTGATAAAGTCGAATTCTTTGACCGTTTCATCAAAACAGATGTTCCAACTCCGCGATGCTTGTTTTAGTCCATAAATGGACTTAAGCAACTTGCACACTTTCCCGCTGCACCCACTCTGAATGAAACCCTCTGGCTGATCAATATAGACACACTCTTCTAAATTTCCATTTAGAAGAGTTGTCTTTACGTCCATCTTCCAGATCCCATAATCGTGGAAGGCAGCAATGGCAAGAAGGATCCGAATGGATTTGAGCATAGCCACTAGAGAAAAGGTTTCATCATAGTCCAAACCAGGTCTTTGACGAAAACATTTTGCAACAAGTCTAGCCTTATAGGTTTCAACCTGTCCATCTACACCAATCTTCTTTCTGAAGATTCATTGGCAGCCTACGGGTTTTACCCCTTCTGGAGCAATGTCCAAAGTCCATACTTTGTTGATGTACATGGACTCCATCTCGGTCCGCATTGCATCCAGCCATTTTACCGACAAGGGTTGTTTGGGCTATGTTTTCCGTATTTTAGAATTCTTGGTTTTGGTATTCTATATTGTATTGGGTCGCATGATGTTTGTATATCATCGACAAGGGTTGTTTGGTTGTTTTTGAATGCGTAAGCTATAGGTTCTAACCTATGAGCGCACCGCGTGCCGTATTTGGATTTCAGAAATCGATGTTAATAGCTTTGCGAATTCATATTGATTATAGGTACCTTCGCGAGGATTTCGAGACGACGAAGCGCATCGACTACGGCTAAGCGAGGAGTTTACAGGTGAGTAGATTTATATCTACGGGGGAAGTCGGGTGGATGGCGTATAGCACCCCCGCAAATATTGATATAGAATATCGTTTGATTATTTTATCCTGATAAATGATATGTGACGGACATGATTGTAGGATTTACAAAGGATAATATGATAGAAGTTGATGCTAATGGACATATTGACATATGAGAATATAAATGATAACTGAATCAAGATAGGTACGAATTGAAAGAGAACAAGCGTGATGTTTTTATATTGTGATGCGAGATATTAATGTGATGAACGAGTATACGATGTGATATGATGACTTAGTGTGATATGTCGTTATATGGATTCGAGTCGATATGAGATTGTTGATACCTTTGTAGATCCCCTGATACGAGTTTGACATGGATGTGACCTGAGAGATAGGTATATATATATGGATAATGCTTTGCATATTGAGTGATATGCCGTACGAGACTTTGATCCGTACCACCGATGTTGTATAGGTTGATAGAATCCCTAGATTTGTTTTAATGCCGCCGTATGATGGATTTACCGTACGCGATGAGTTTTATCTGTTGTTTTATCCATACCCTTGTTTAGAGGATGCCGTACGATGGATTGTACCGTACGTGATGTTGTGAGGCTGGATGCCGATTGATAGATTCACCGACTCGGATACATATTGTAGACATGTATACCTTATAGCTTTTAGCTGATGATGTACTTTATGCTACGATCAAGTTATTCTCATTGCATTAAATATACTTGTGCTAGTACACATACACCATTATCGATGATGCGTATGTTACACTTACATAGATTTGCCGGTTCACACACCTTCATCAACGATAATTTCCATGTCACTACACAGTAGAATTGTTTCATCATGCCATGATACATTTGCTATGTTCATATCACTATTCCACGTTGCATAAGATATACGAGCATGCTTGCATCCTGTTAAATGTTGCATACATACTGACATGTACACCCGCATACTTGGTTACAGCTACATGAACTTCATGCATACATACTGACATGTACACCCACATACTTGGTTACAGCTACATATACTTCATGCATACATAATGACATGTACACCCACATATCTTGCTATAGCTGCATATACCCCTAAGTGGTATTGTATTGACATGTGATTTTGAGACGTTGATTATTGTGCTATTGTGCTTTTGAAATGCATCATACATACTTGCTTACATGTAGATACTTATACCTTACGACAGTTACCTGTGCATCTCATATGATGTTGCACTTGATTTCGGAGGATTCGAGAACCGGATGATTTATTTTAAAGCTGGATTCATTTAAAAGAGCGGTTTTCCATTAATATGCTCATATTGCTGTTTTATGTTGCATATATCATATTTACATGGATTTACGCATTGAGATATGGTTTTCATGTGATTTCTGGATTTGAGAAACGCGAGATGTTTCAAGAAATTTATGTATTGTTTGAAAACCCGGTTTCTCTTGATATGATATTTCAGTGCGTCCACCATGTGATTTCTCGGTTCTGAGATTTGCATGTGATACCCGATTCGAGGAGTGGGAGTCACCGTCTGTGGGTACATGGTGGACCCGGTATGGTACCCCGGGGCGAGAGATGATTTCGTGGTGTAGACGATGAGCCTAGCAGAGGGATCACTACCTACCGGTGATATTATTTGGACTCGGCGGATATCTGGGGGATACCGACCGGAGTCATGTTCAGACATGCTACATAGATTGCGGGTGTCGATGTGGACACTCAGGTTCCATGAGATGTACTGACATTAGGGCCGGTCATGGTGGCGGCGCCTGACAGATGAAGATTTACGTGTCGATACTAGACACGGGTTTCATGATGTTTCGAGTGTCGATGTGGACACTCCGGTTCCATGATTTTGTTGTGTCGTGAGGGACACACGTTGTTTCATATCCTCATATTTACCTGCATATGCTTTTATGATATTTACATGCAGGAGTTATTGTGTCGGTGGTTGACACGTTGACGAGATCTACTGCATACATGCATTGATTATATTGTTGGACGAGATCCACCTGCATACATGCATTGATTATATTGTTGGACGAGATCCACCAGCTTACATGCATTGATTATATTGTGGGATGATATCCACTTGCTGATAGGCTGTTATTTATGTGTTGGTACATATGCAGATACGGTCACCCTAGATATCATAGTATTACCTTTATGATATAGTTGACCTAGGAATCGTTGTTTATTTCGATTTCTACCTGATGATGTTTTCTATTCACGAGTTGGCAACTCACCCCCGTTGTGCCACAGTTCTTGCAGGTTGACCGCTTGGATCAGTAGCGGCATCGCTGGCACACTGCTTGCTTTCGGGTGTTTTGCTTGTGGTAGGTGGTACATGTTGGATCGCGCCCCTCTTGTATTCATTATTCATATTGTATCTAGTCACTCCATCAATTCAGAAACTAGTAATTGTATATGTTGCAGACTTAGAAGACTTGTAGTTGCGAGACTTGAGCGATGGGTTTTATGTTCGCTTTTAGGGTTGATGTCTTGCTTTACTTTTCCTTGTGTGAATCTTCGCCGTTGGGCGTCGTATACTTGTTTTTATACTTGTGGTGGTTGTTTCCTCCGTTGGTCGTGATTTGCTCCCGTTTAGGGATGATTTATTATTTTCTTTGTTGTACCCGTTTTCGGGGTTAGTTTTTACAAAGGAGGTGTTGTCCAAGTTTTTTCAAAAGACAAAACATGATTTATTGTATCTTTATTTCTTAAAAAGTTTTAGATTTCTGGGTTTCAGCTTACTTGAATTACGTTACGCCTGTAGACGTCGCGTGATTTAAGTGCTAGTCGCGAGCTAATATTTTGGGTCGTGACAAAGTTGGTATTAGAGCGCTAGGTTTAACCTTAGTTCGAGTCTAAGTTTGACTATGTAGGGTCTAGGGCGTATATATTTTGGAACCTAGGCTTGACCTTACGGAACTTAAACTTGAACAAGGGGGTGTTAGACCCGAACTTTCATTTCATAGGCTGACCTGATGATGGAGTAGGTAGCTTGAGTAGAGTGCCGTACCGTATGTATGTTCCGCTGCATATTAACGATACGATACTCCACTTAAGTGACCTTAGGATGTACATATCTTGAGACTGGTGATTCTTTTTGTTTTCCTTGATTATACATCCATTTGAGATCCTTGATTCTATTCATTTATATGATCATACTCTCACTGATTCCGTTCCTCCATATGATCAAATATTCATTCTGGATCTGTTGATTCATTTCATCACTTTGATCATTTTCGTCGATACTTGATTGAGGTTCCTGTCACCATGGTTAGAGCGCAGTTTGAGCTGCTGCTAGTGATGCGGTCAGGGAGAGCTCATCGTGGACGAGGACTGACCATCGTGTTTCCTGGTGACATGGGAACGTATCGATGTAGTGTGGTGTTGTGACCTCTCGTTTAGGATGAGTGTACGATTTTGTACCGGATGATCAGACCATTGTTAGAGGCTGCCTGCTGTGAGAGGACCATTGATGTACAGAATACCTCAGAGATTGTGATGTCATCTACCGTGTAGACAGATGACCCGGCTGTTGCTGAGATTGATGTGATTCCGCTTCCAGGGCTTACGAGCTGAGATCGCTAGAGCTTTCAGGCAAAGATGCGACAGGTGATAGCTAGTCTATCTTGAGTTGAGAGACGAAAATGATTCGTCAGATTTGATGCGCTGACGCGGGCCCTGTTGAGTTGAAGATTTCCAGTGTGGAGAGTCTTACTCAGATCTAGAGTAGATCGATCCAGAGATGACGTTGTTCGTCGGATGTTCCGATGTGAGATCGGTAAGCTGACCAGTTTCAGAAAGAGGACCTCACCCAGATGTGTTGTGAGTTGATCGAGAAACGGACGAGTAATGAGTATTCCTTCGATAGTTGGGATGGGTTCCCGAGGACGTGTTCGGCTAGATATCTTCTACAGAGTGATGAAGATACCGAGTTCGTGATTTCGAGTCCATGCGAGAGATTCCGGATTGATTGTCGCCGAGAACCACTGTAGTACGCAGATAGCATGACATGATGTCAAGTGGATGATAATAAGGATGAGTGGAACAAGTGGTTCGTGCGTGATGCTGACGAGCTGTTGTTACTCCCCGTCGAGATTAGAGATCTGATATGTATGCAGAGGCGTTGGGAAACGGCCAGTTCCTGAGAAAATGTTGTGCTGAGGATGTAGATGTCCAGAAAGCGAGAAAAGATTTGTAAGCGTACCAGCCTCCGTACAGTTCGGTATAGACGAGATCGGAAGAGACCTTGAGCCAGTTCCTTCCAGAACACAGCTGCGATGAGATTGCACCGAGGATCAGTTGTGTGACTTGTATTCAGAGGGCCAGAGGCCGACGCCAGTGACGTGCTGTTTTATGAGTGATCATACTAATTGGCCGAGAGTTGACCTGAGGAGTGCCAGAGCGGAATCGTTCCCGTTAGCACACCTGACCGTGAAGATGAGCCGATAGAATGCGAGATTGGTAATCCACAGGGAAATGAGGACCCAAAGACAGAAGACGCCAGACTGTGAGCAGGAGGCAAGCGGATGTTCTTGCTCTGCCAGTTTGGGCGCACCGATTTTTTTTCGACATTATAGGAAGTGTACCTCAATGTCATTTGTTGCGATTTGCGTTTGTGATCCGAGTACCACGCCTATATCGCATGGATTTTAGTTTTGATGACCGAGTTTCAGGATATAGTTTTCGTGCACCATGGCTGCACCTACTGGGTATTTATATTTTTGTGCATAGTTATTACACTTGATATATTTTATACACCATGGTGTTGATGTCGATTTTGTGCCTTAGCTGTACATGTTTTTGATCTCCTGGATTTCCTGCACAAGATTTGATATTTTATGCAGGGATGCACAGGATTTGATATTTCGTGCAGTGGATGCACAGGATTTGATATTTCATGCACTAGATGCACAGGTTTTGATATTTCGTGCAGTAGATGCACAGGATTTGAAATTTCGTGCACTAGATGCACATGTTTTGATATTTCGTGCAGTGGATGCACAAGATTTGATATTTCGTGCACTAGATGCAGAGGATTTAATATTTCATGCAGTGGATGCACAGGATTTGATATTTCGTGCATGTGGGATGCACTTGATTCCGATTTCGTTCATGCATGATGGATGCACTTGATTTGGACTTTCGCGCACGTTGGACACGTGATATGATTTTTGTGCACCTGATGCACTCAATTGGGGTTTTCGTTCATGCATGTTAGTTGTACTGGATTAAGATTTTCATGCACTTTTGATGCACTAGTTGTTATTTTCGTGCACGCCAGTTGCATTGGACAGATGCTTTCGTGCATACCCGTTGCACTTAGTCTTTCTTTTGTGCATACTGTGGCACCTGTATTTGGATTTTATTTCCGTGCGCACCAGACGCACCTGATTATTGGACACGCCTTTTGAGGCTGATATTGCTTTTGAGCACTTTGTTTTCATGATGAGACCTTATACTTTGTAGTACCCTAGCAGGACTGATCCGAGGACAATACCTGTGTACTTTGCATGCATAAAAGTTACTAAGAGGTTTTTCAAAAAGGAGCTATAGTCTCGCTATTTCTTACGTGTCTGTGAGTGACACGAGCGTTTATAAAAGAAAACCTTTTGGGATATTTTAAAAAGAGGGCGGCACGTATATTTTGAGCAAAACTTATATGAAAGTATATTATTACTTTACAAATGAGTGTCCGTCTTTTGTGCCGTGAGTTACACATCACACGGCGATTCAGAAAAAAATTCTGCATATGTTATTTCAGTTTTTGGAGATTTTTCAAAAAGGATGTGTATTATATACATATTATAGTATTTGATTAGTGCATATGGGATTTCGGTAGTGGATTTCGAGATCGGTATCTCCATTGTGACTCCGAAGATATGCGTGCAAGTCCGATGATTTGCGTGGCGCTTGATGGAGTTCGATTTTGAGTTTCATACTCATTTTCCGGCGCGCAGGATGCGCTGTGGTATTTCTATATCTTCCGTGATTTCGGAGCCCCGTTGATTGAGCTGATATTGAAATGTTTTAATATGTGGTGAGTTAAATTTAAATTCGGGGACCGAATTTATTTAAGGGGAGAAGATTGTAACATTTCAGAAAGTATAAAATATTATTTTTGGAATTTAATATTAAAATAATATTTTTCGCGAAAACTAACCGGTTTGCGAAATTGGGGTTTTCGTAAAGTGGTATAAGTGTATACCAATAATTGGAAATTTATCGGAGATTAAAATGATTTATTTATTTTAATGATATTTATCGGATTTTTGGAAAAATCCGTATTTTTACCTCTTTTTTTCCGTGACTTGTGAACATGTCATGTGCATGTTGGGTTTTGACTTGTGATTTTTGAGAGTTAGAGAAATAAAGAGAAGGGGAAAAGCAAAAGAATTCAAAGAGAGAAAAGAGTGTGTGAGTGTGAATGGAATAAAAACTTGATGCCTTGGACAAAAGAGATATTTGTGAATGAAACAAGAATAGATATTTTGAGAGAGAGTGAGGGTAAGAGAGAGTGAGCCTATGAGAGGGAGAGGGAGACTTGGCTGCCCCATTATCATTCTCCATTGTTTTCCTTCACCCATTTCTTCATCTCCTTCATCACACACTACCTCCATGCACCCTCTTCATTTTCTTCTCAAAACACTATACCCCCTTCATTAAAAACATGCACCCCTTCATCCTCAACACATTGGACCTTGCAAGTTTGGATTTTTAAGACTTGGGCAACTCAAGAAAGTTCTTTGGTTGCAAGAAAGGTAATCCATACACTTTTAGTTAAGTATGTGTTATATATCCTAGTTTAGTTAGAAATCGGTATAAATAGGATATGTGATCTTGGAAAATTATAAGTTGCTGTTAAATGATAAGTTGAGGTGTAGTGAGTGTTTACTTGACTTTAGAGAGTGTTTTACTGGCCAATACCGGAGACATAAACCCAAAATACGAACTTTGAAATCGGCCGATATCGTATTTTGTGTGATTTGTGTTAGGATTTTGTGATCTGATATGACCCAGAGGACCTAAAAAATATTTAGCGAACACGAAGAGAGGTGCAGGCAACCAGGAACCTACCCTAGAAACCTGAGCCCATTTCCCCTTGTTCTGGCCACAAATTTATTCGTTTAGGCCGCAATTTGCGGCCAAGTTGGGGTGGAATGTGATGAATTTTGTACAGTGGCTTCCTTATCCTATATCTAGAGCAACCTGATATGCAAAATTGGCTAATTTGACCTGAACCAAAATCTGGGAGCACATTGAGGTGTTTCTGGGCTATGTTTTCCGTATTCTATATTGTATTGGGTCGCATGATGTTTGTACGTCATCGACAAGGGTTGTTTGGTTATTTTTGCATGCGTAGGCTATAGGTTCTAACATATGAGTGCACCGCGTGCCGTATTTGGATTTCGGAAATTGATGTTAATAGCTTTGCGAATTCATATTGATTGTAGGTACCTTCGCGAGAATTTCGAGACGGCGAAGCGCATCGACTACGGCTAAGAGAGGAGTTTAGCTGGTGAGTAGATTTATATCTACGGGGAAAGTCGGGTAGATGGCTTATAGCACCCCCTCAAATATTGATATGAAATATCGTTTGATTATTTTATCCTGATAAATGATATGTGAAGGATATGATTGTAGGATTTACAAAGGATAAAATGATAGAAGTTGATGCTAATGGACATATTGACATATGAGAATATAAATGATAAGTGAATCATGAAAGGTACGAATTGAAAGAGAACAAGCGTGTTGTTTTTATATTGTGATGCGAGATATTAATGTGATGAACGAGTATACGATGTAATATGATGACTTAGTGTGATATGTCGTTGTATGGATTCGAGTCGATATGAGATTGTTGATACCTTTGTAGTCCCCTGATACGAGTATGACATGGATGTGACCTGAGAGATAGGTATATATATATGGATAATGCTTTGCATATTGAGTGATATGCCGTACGAGACTTTGATCCGTACCCCCGATGTTGTATAGGTTGATAGAATCCCTAGATTTGTTTTAATGCCGCCGTATGATGGATTTACCGTACGCGATGAGTTTTATCTGTTGTTTTATCCATACCCTTGTTTAGAGGATGCCGTACGATGGATTGTACCGTACGTGATGTTGTGAGGCTGGATGCCGATTGCTAGATTCACCGACTCGGATACATATTGTAGACATGTATACCTTATAGCTTTTAGCTGATGATGTACTTTATGCTACGATCAAGTTATTCTCATTGCATTAAATATACTTGTGCTAGTACACATACACCATTATCGATGATGCGTATGTTACACTTACATAGATTTGCCGGTTCACACACCTTCGTCAACGATAATTTCCATGTCACTACACAGTAGAATTGTTACATCATGCCATGATACATTTGCTATGTTCATATCACTGTTCCACGTTGCATGAGATATAGGGACATGCTTGCATCATGTTAAATGTTGCATACATACTGACATATACACTCGCATACTTAGTTACAGCTACATGTACTTCATGCATACATACTGACATGTACACCCACATACTTGGTTACAGCTACATGTACTTCATGCATACATACTGACATGTACACCCACATATCTTGCTATAGCTGCATATACCCCTAAGTGGTATTATATTGACATGTGATTTTGAGACGTTGATTAATGTGCTATTGCGCTTATGAAATACATCATACTGTTGGATATAGTGCCCTCAGAGTCAATTATTGGATCACAGGCACGTGATTGCAATGATTGAGGGAGGACCTATGCCGGTAGGACAGTCTTACTAGAGATGATAGTATGCTATCTGGTTTATCTTTATCATCGTGTACTGCTTTAGGTAACCTTACAGGTCACTATTGCACGTTGATAGAGCCCCTAGGATTCTTGCTTGACTACCAGCAGTATGAGGGCGATCATATACGTGGGAGCTGGGGTCTTTAAGCAAATCCTTAAAAGGTCCCTAGTCATGGGAGTTTCGAGACCGGGCATCGATTCTCCAGAGTAGACTAGTGTATACAGTCGAGACCCCGACGAGGGGCGGTGTCCGGTCTCACAAGCCACTGGTGTCAGTTGGTTCACCTAAGATGTATACAGGTGCTCATTGGGTTATGAGTACACCGGACAGGACTCGTCGGGAACCTGCTAGTTGGGATTATACCAGACGTCAGATAGCAGTTCTTAGGTGACATGTGTACAGGTTAGTTCATTGACCTGAGATCGTCATTCGTCTCGTGTGAGTTCCCACTGTGCTTTGATTACTACCCTACCACGCTCAAAGGAGACGTGCAAACAGGTTTTAGTTGGGTACAGTCCCGAGCCACATGGAGGCAGTGAGCGGATCTGCAGGAGTTCGTCTCTCCCGGTATTGGGGGTGAGGTCGTGCTGTGTCTAGGAGAGCCATTACACAAAGCTCTCGGCCGAGGCAGGAGATTTACAGGTAGGTATTCCAGTAGTATCTCAGGGTGTTCTGGGCTACACTCCGACACGACTTGTACCGCTATTGGGGGTCTGACTTTTACCAACCACCTAGGCCCGCCATGCGATGCTCATAGACGAACGGACCGGAATGTAAGGATATTGTCACTGACAGGCTCAGTAGGGTGTCAGGATGAGTTCGCTCATCGACGTCCCTTTGGGCAATAGCTGGTAGCTCGTTACGTATGGCTGATACCTTTGACGTGCTAGTGGTAAAATCCACAACCATAGTATTGACGAGTCTTTAGAGTCCCCCACACACAGTTACTCAAGTTTCGGGCGAAACGCTGTAGAGGCCGTATGGAGATATGGCAGGGTTCGATCAGATACGTGCGGTATTGCACGAATCGTGATCGGACGGATTTTACTAGCCGGCTTTGGTTTAAGCCGGATCCTAGTACTAGACAGTGTAGATTTTGTCTCTATGCATTTGTATTCAGTGGGAATACAAATGCGGGCATGTATATGCAGCAGCGGGGTTTTCCTGTAATTTATTACGGGATCAGTTTTCTGAAGTTGCCAGTTTGCATTCCGTTCCGGCCAGTTTTCCTTTATTCCTTCACGTCCGGACTTTCTGGTGGAGGGGGTTATTTGCAGTTGTGCAAATAAATTATTGTGGAACGGGGTTTCTTGCATTTGAGGCATCATGATGGGTCATGTATCATTAGATTCTTTATTCATCCTATCTCTTGCATTTATGGTGATGGTTTGAGATTAGAAATGTTTTTGACCTTGGTGTGACTATTTTCTCCTTTATTATACATTCTCCTCTTGCGTTATTATAGTGAGATGATTCCCTCCACCATTTTCATATTGAGGGGCCGGCCACTACTAGAGGGAGAGAGAGAGGGATCCTTTTTGGTGAAGAGGAAAAATATTCATCTCATGCTAGCTTGCAAAATTCCTCACATATCTCCATTATTCTTTCCTCCATCATCCAAAGGCAACTTCATAAACCCCAAAGAGACAAGCTTCTACACTACACCTACAGTACCCTTGGACGCGTCGGCTAGCCAACTTCGCGCACGAGTTGCCTCGGTCCAGAGGTGGGAGCCCGTAAAAGAAATCGGCTACGTGGTGCCCTTTCCGGCGAGGAGGTGACGGACGGAGATTCCGCGGGAGATCGGAGTGGTGACGAAGACCGAAGGATACGGATCACTTGGTATACTTCTCTACTCCTTTTCTAGTTTGCTAGTAACTAGGTTAATGGCCCGATCCGGGTTAAAAGTGCGCGGTGGTGCCGGTTTGCTAGTTTTGCAAAGTTTTTTTGTTTCCGCATTTCCGGCGTTGGATCGACGGCCGGGGTGCCGCCGTGCACTTACAATGATATCAGAGCCACGCCATTAACCTAGCCTAGCTTGCTCTAACGTGTTTAGAACTCGATCGAACAATAAAACCCCAAAAACCGTATTTTCCAGTGCATCGGGTTTCTGTCAAAATTTTTTTTGGCTCCAAAAATTTTTCAGGTTGTTGCAGAAACATGTGCAGAGAATTCTAAGAACACTGTAAAAATTTGGTGACCTAATCCTTCAATAGAGCCGCGGAACCGCGGCCATAACCCCACTTTGGCCGCGGTTCCGCCGCAGGAATGTAGCTTCATTTCACCAGTTTTTTCCAGTGGGCTTCTGACTTGGAAATAGGGTTTTTGGAACATTATTTTTTGGGCCCAGATTTTCTGTGAGTGCTACAGTAGTGCTTGGGGCCCACTTCGGTAAATTTGTTCAATCGGATATTTTAAACATGCTAGTTCACAGTATTTACATTATATCTGCGACCGTGAATGTCATTTGATCGGTAAATCCTGTCTAACTACTATAGCCCTCTTAGACGTATTTGCGAACGTGACATTCACGTTAATATTCTGTGTTGTGCTGTGATGTTGCGGATTGGTCGTGGGGATAGCCTGGTTGCAATATTAGTACAGTTTTGTTTTATATGTACATTTGATATTGCGGGGCGAGCGTCCGACATGTGGACTGCCGTCACTGCCTGTTTGTATTATTCTTTTGGGGCACGACCGGGTCAAGGTCGATGTACCCGTTGTATGTATATTTTACTTTCTGTACTAGGATTACCCCGCGGAGGGGTGCACGGATAGCCGGATTCTAGAGGGCAACGGGGCCGCATCTCATGGCATTGAGACGGAGGGGGCTTCACTCTAGAATTGGCGGGCTATTCGCCGCACTCGTACGGGGTATAGGTTGACCCAGGAGGGGTGCCCAAGTTACCGGATTCCGTGAAGTGCTGGGTGGTCCATTCACGTTGCTGAAGGAGGCTGCCTCGCTTCAGGTTTTGGCGGGTAACTTGCCGCGCCCGTAGTGGTCTAGGATTTCATTGCACAGGCTATCCACACGACCAGGGGAACGTCGGGTTTCAGTAGCGGCTCTGTGAAACTCGGGGATCCCAGATATCTGTATTGTTCTGTGATGCTTATTACATTTCTGTGATGTTGCATTTTATCACGCCTTGAGCGAATATTATATATTGATATATATACTAGTAGATGTTGTATATGTTTTGCATCCGCGCTAGTCCAGTCCCCGCTCTGTCGTTAGTTAACTAACCTAACGGGTGATGACGGGACCCAGTGGCGAATGCGGATGGCATATACGTACGTCATTATTTTCGTTCTTTGTGGTGTGATCAATTGATGGGACTGCGTTGATTCGGATCAATGCAAGCTAAACAAACCTATTCTGATGTTGTTGGAACATTTTTCAAAAAGCTATTATTGCAAGGGCGTTCACTTTTGTTTTGCATCGTGGTATTCAGTTGGAATATCCTGCTCCTCAGTCGACGAGGCAAGGGCCGAGACCCCTTCACCGGGAGTGACCCCTTGGACAAAAGTTTGCATCAGGGCAATAACTTCACTATAGCTGATTACTTTTGCTTTGTATCGTGGTATTCAGTTGGAATATCCTGCACCTCATCCCATGGGGAAAGAGCCGAGATCCCTTCACCGGGAGTGACCTCTTTAGCAAAGGTTTTCGTCACTATATTTTTATAAAGCTATCAGTTCCTTCAACGATATCAAGTTCACTACGTTAAAGGTTTTCGCCAGAAACCATTCGTAGCCCTCCATCGTTTCATATGAATAGTCAATAAGTATTCAAGCTGTGTATGTTGGCCAAAGTCAAGGCACAGTGATTGGTAGCTATTGGGTATTCATATGCAGCATAGATAGATGCGTTGGTTTGGGATAGTCGTACTACTATTTTGGCCAAAGTCAAGGGTATGTACGGGTGGGTTCAAATTAACCTAGAGAATGACGGGTAGAACTTGACATGTGACTTATGATATGTTGGCCAAAGTCAAGGTCATAAGAGCATGGGGCAAAAATCACATCGGGAGTTTCTAAAGAAACTGAAACTTGCCAGATATGCGCATACCTTCTGGAGTGTGATAACGTGAGCGGATTCCGTCACGTTATCATGCGATGATAGTTGGATCCCGATTCCCACTGATGAGTTGGTTTACTCCTCGGGTGATCCCGACTAATTCTTCTTTCAGGTTTGGGGAAGAATTTGACGGTACAGTGGGAGGTTTCCTGATTAGATAAAGTGATAACTATTCTGATCTAGGTTAGAGTGCACGCTGAGTGTTTCTTTTCTCTCTCTCTTTGGCTGCGACCATTGACCCGACCCTAGACTATGACTCAGTGACCAAGTTGACCGAACCTTCTTAAACACTGGTTTTTGAATTTTCAGAGTTGCATACCACATTGCCACTCCTACTTTTACCCTTTTCTCCAGAACACCCCGTATTACTACAAACGTCCACTTCCATTGGGCAAAACCATCGTATGGTTATATACGAACTCGAAGGAATTTATTCGAGGATGGTTTCTGGTTCTGGAGAAAACGAATAGGACTATTCAGTTGTCTTTTCCTTTTACCTTCTCTCAGGTTGCGAGTGCTCCTTGGATTAGGACAGTACACCTATTATGCAAATTGGATAGTCTTCTTCCAAACCATAGGCAGGTGCCGACCGGTAGGGAATGAAGAAAACCAATTATCCTAAATGGTGTACAGAAGGTATTAAGTTAAGACAAAGAAAGGGATTAGTAAGAGGGCAAAGTAAATTGCGACAGCTATTCACGACCAAACCAAGTATTTCTTCGCCAATCCTAAATCACCTTTGTATTTCTCCAGGACACTCCGTATCACTACGAAGATCCACAGTTTATTTGGATACTCCATCGTATGGTTATATACGAACTCGAAAGGAACTTGTTCCAGTTCGGGGATGGATTCTGGTTCAAGAGAAATAGGAATAAGGTTTATTCGGTTGTCTTTTATCTTCACCTTCTCTCGCATTGCGAGTGCTCCTAGGATTAGGACAGTACACTCATTATGCTTATTGGATAGTCTTCTTCCAAACCATAGGCTGGTGCCGAACGGTAGGGAAGGAAGAAAACCATTTGGCCTAAAGGGATGTGCAGAAGGTAATGACTAAAGACATATAAAGGGATTTGGAGAGGTGACAAAGAAATATACGGTTATAGTTATGGATCTGGATGATGGATGAGGCATTACTAAGAATACTCGGATACCCCATCGAAACATTTCAAAGTTTCAGTTTCACTGTGTATTGTTAAAAGAAAACTGATTTCCCAAATAGACACTTGCTCCAGGGTATGTATTTACCAGGTATGATTCTCGCATCTGTATGGTTTTACAGATGATGAGTGGGAGTAAGTTATTGGGAATTGGGTGATCATCCTCATTATATCGGGATTCGTTGTAATTGGTGATATTTGAGGAAGTCACTTGGGTTGTTTGCCGGACGGTGAATATTTGGTTTTGAATATCCGTTGTTATGCACCAATTTCAAATTGATATATCTGTACGTCTATTTTTATGGAGTGAGATATACCTTTTTGAAATTATGTCTATGACGTTTACCTATATCAGTGGATGGTTAGGTAAGGAGTATTAAACAGCGGTGTAATTCTTCTTAACCATAGTACAGTTTTCAACCTACGACACATAGTGAACGAGTTATTAGACTCAGGGGACTTATACAGAGTATTGTATATTGTCCAGTGTCCATTAGGACAGAGGGGTTGGTACTCGTACTATATTCTGTTTACTTGTGACTTCTCTAGTTCTTAGACATGTGTTTCGTAGAAATGCATGTTCTGAGTTTTGAGAAGCTATAGGTATAAAAGTAAATTAGAGAACCAGGTGTTGCAAGTATCGGGACTCTTCAAGGTGATCGAATTTGTAGATACTTGTGAATGGTATTCAGTTGATAGTAATGATTAAGAGATCTTGCTTCTCTTTCAGGATACTCATAATTAGAAGCACTCCTAAGTTGAGTAACGCTGATCGACCTCTCTCCATTTAGTTGACATGCACTGGAGACAGCTGCATGATTTGAATCTGGTTCAATTAAATCAGTGCCTCTATTTCTGTATTGGATATAGAACAGTTCATATCTTAACGATGTTAAGGTACGGGGAGTTGTCCAGTTTATGCTTAAAACCAGACTCTGGATAACTCAAGGCACGTTTCTGTAATGGCTGTTTGTGGGTTGACCCATGCTATGACGAGGGTTGACTTTCTACCATCTGGAAGATCAATAGTGATATTGTTCTTGACTCGCTACAATTTTAAAAGAAATGGATTTTTTCAGAAAACAGTAGTGGGAGTATGGTAGAACTGGAAGCAATTCCAGAACCGCAAACGATTACTGAAAATTTAATAAGAACCTAAAGATTCAATCTGGATTGACATTCCATTAGCCACTCCACAGATATGGTGGGTAACCTCAGGCACCCGAGAGGTACTCAGGTAGCCTCAAGGACGGTGACAGGGAGGTTTTTGTTTACCCAGACTTTCCATTGCTATTGGTCCAGGCTGTGAGACCCGGCAGGAGGATGAGTATAGCGTCGTTCTAAACTAGCTTTAGAAGTGTACGTCTATATGACTCTGCCAGAGGGTTGTCATGGTCAGTGGGAGCAGCGGAAGCATTGGTGGACAGGTGGCTTGTGTCTATTTATAGACTAAAGCAGATATAGCGGAGATAGATCATCTATTTCTGATGTGACAGTCATAGGTTTGACTTCATCAGAATAGGGGATGGATCTGTTAAGAAGGTAGTAGGGTGTGATGTCCTGGTATTTGGATGACATACACAAAGTAGGAAGTGATATTCCTATACTACGATCGGTTATTCTTTGGTTGTCACACAGTGGTTTCTCCACAAAGGACTTAGATATTATATCAGACATTCTGGTTACTAGATCTATAGTTTTAGATCTAGATTTGGGTAGTTTTCCAATCTGGGTACTTAGACAGCATTCTATGAGTATTTAGAATGGACGACTCTTGGCACGGTAGTGTACCTGCAGGTAATGGAGTCACCCTCTCTAAAGGTGTCTTACAGACTAAAGGGAAGAGGGATGTGCATGATTGGCAGATCACTTGCTTAGGCAATTAAGTCAATCATGAGATGTCAAGTACCACACCAGATGTTGTTTTTGCAGGAGATGCAATAAGTTGATATTGATCCAATCCTGGAGAAACATTCGGAAGCAGTTTTAGAACATAAGTGGATGTTCTAGGGATTTAATAACGGCAGCCTCCTTTAGGAGACGGTTATCATTCCAGGCTTCCAAAGTGACATGGACGACAGGGTGGTCGTCAGAGTTATAGTTTTCCCTCTGACGAGGGGCAGTATATTGGACAGGTGGTCCAGGAGGATACTGAGGGAACGATGGCGCAGGATACTGATTAAGTTCAGTTGACGATACAGTCTAAGAGGTTTGGATTTGGAGTTCATTTATGAGCTAGGTTCCATCAGACATCTAGACATTCTAAGACAGATATTGCTCATTTCGGGAGATGGCTTTCTCCGCGAACATGGGATAAAGAGAGACATAGAAAGAAACATCAAAGCGGATCCACTCACTGAGACTATTCCTCGAACGCAATAGTTTCGCAAACGAACTTTGTGAGACTGACTAGTAGAGGAGTTGGGTGTTCGGTATCACACGGGCTGTGAGTATGCGACATCGCAATAATTAGCCTTGAGTGCAAGTGGGAGATTGTTGGATATAGTGCCCTCAGAGTCAATTATTGGATCACAGGCACGTGATTGCAATGATTGAGGGAGGACCTATGCCGGTAGGACAGTCTTACTCGAGATGATAGTATGCTATCTGGTTTATCTTTATCATCGTGTACTGCTTTAGGTGACCTTACAGGTCACTATTGCACGTTGATAGAGCCCCTAGGATTCTTTCTTGACTACCAGCAGTATGAGGGCGATCATATACGTGGGAGCTGGGGTCTATAAGCAAATCCTTAAAAGGTCCCTAGTCGTGGGAGTTTTGAGACAGGGCATCGATTCTCCAGAGTAGACTAGTGTATACAGTCGAGACCCCGACGAGGGGCGGTGGCCGGTCTCACAAGCCACTGGTGTCAATTGGTTCACCTAAGATGTATACAGGTGCTCATTGGGTTATGAGTACACCGGACAGGACTCGCCGGGAACCTGCTAGTTAGGATTATACCAGATGTCAGATAGCAGTTCCCATGTGACATGTGTACAGGTTAGTTCATCGACCTGAGATCGTCATTTGTCTCGTGTGAGTTCCCACTGTGCTTTGATTACTACCCTACCACGCTCAAAGGAGACGTGCAAACAGGTTTTAGTTGGGTACAGTCCCGAGCCACATGGAGGCAGTGAGCGGATCTGCAGGGGTTCGTCTCTCCCGGTATTGGTGGTGAGATCGCGCTGTGTCTAGGAGAGCCATTACACAAAGCCCTCGGTCGAGGCAGGAGATTTATGGGTAGGTATTCCAGTAGTATCTCAGGGTGTTCTGGGCTACACTCCGACACGACTTGTACCGCTATTGGGGGTCTGACTTTTACCAACCCCTTAGGCCCGCCATGCGATGCTCATAGACGAACGGACCAGACTGTACGGATATTGTCACTGACAGGCTCAGTAGGGTGTTAGGATGAGTTCGCTCATCGACGTCCCTTTGGTCAATAGCTGGTAGCTCGTTACGTATGGCTGATACCTCTGACGTGCTAGTGGTTAAATCCACAGCCATAGTATTGACTAGTCTTTAGAGTCCCCCACACACAGTTACTCAAGTTTCGGGCGAAACGCTGTAGAGGCTGTATGGAGATATGGCAGGGTTCGATCAGATACGTACGGTATTGCACGAATCGTGATCGGACGGATTTTACTAGCCGGTTTTGGTTTAAGTCGGATCCTAGTATTAGACAGTGTAGATTTTGTCTCTTTGCATTTGTATTCAGTGGGAATACAAATGCGGGCATGTATATGCAGCAGCGGGGTTTTCCTGTAATTTATTACGGGATCAGTTTTCTGAAGTTGCCAGTTTGCATTCCGTTCCGGCCAGTTTTCCTTTATTCCTTTACGGCCGGACTTTCTGGTGGAGGGGGTTATTTGCAGTTGTGCAAATAAATTATTGTGGAAGGGGTTTCTTGCATTTGAGGCATCATGATGGTTCATGCATCATTAGATTCTTTATTCATCTTATCTCTTGCATTTATGGTGATGGTTTGAGATTAGAAATGTTTTTGACCTTGGTGTGACTATTTTCTCCTTTATTATACATTCTCCTCTTGCATTATTCTAGTGAGATGATTCCCTCCACCATTTTCATATTGAGGGGCCGGCCACTACTAGAGGGAGAGAGAGAGGGATCCTTTTTGGTGAAGAGGAAAAATATTCATCTCATGCTAGCTTGCAAAATTCCTCACATATCTCCATTATTCTTTCCTCCATCATCCAAAGGCAACTTCATAAACCCCAAAGAGACAAGCTTCTACACTACACCTACAGTACCCTTGGACGCGTCGGCTAGCCAACTTCGCACACGAGTTGCCTCGGTCCAGAGGTGGGAGCCCGTAAAAGAAATCGGCTACGTGGTGCCCTTTCCGACGAGGAGGTGACGGACGGAGATTCCGCGGGAGATCGGAGTGGAGACGAAGACCGAAGGACATGGATCACTTGGTATACTTCTCTACTCCTTTTCTAGTTTGCTAGTAGCTAGGTTAATGGCCCGATCCGGGTTAAAAGTGCGCGGTGGTGCCGGTTTGCTAGTTTTGCAAAGTTTTTTTGTTTCCGCATTTCCGGCGTCGGATCGACGGCCGGGGTGCCGCCGTGCACTTACACATACATACTTGCTTACATGTAGATATTTATACCTTGCTGCAGATACATGTACACCTCATATGATGCTGCACTTGATTTCGGAGGATTTGGGAACCGCATGATATATTTTAAAGCTGGATTCATTTAAAAGAGCGGTTTTCCCTTAATATGCTCATATTGCTGTTTTATGTTGCATATACCATTTTTACATGGATTTACGCTTTGAGATATGGTTTTCATATGATTTCTGGATTTGAGAAACGTGGGATGTTTCAAGAAATTTATGTATTGTTTGAAAACCCGGTTTCTCTTGATATGATATTTCAGTGCGTCCACCATGTGATTTCTCGGTTCTGAGATTTGCATGTAATACCCGATTCAAGGAGTGGGAGGCACCGTCTGTGGATACATGGTGGACCCGGTATGGTACCCCGAGGTGCGAGATGATTTCGTGGTGTAGGCGATGAGCCTGACAGATGGATCACTACCTACCGGTGATATTATTTGGACTCGGCAGATATCTGGGGGATACCGACCGGAGTCATGTTCAGACATGCTATGTGGATTGCGGGTGTCGATGTGGACACTCAGGTTCCATGAGATGTACTGACATCAGGGCCGGTCATGGTGACGGCGCCAGACAGATGAGGATTTATGTGTCGATGCTAGACACGGGTTTCATGATGTTTCGAGAGTCGATGTGGACACTCAGGTTCCATGATTTTGTTGTGTCGCAAGGGACACACGCTGTTTCATATCCTCATATTTACCTGCTTATGGTTTTATGATATTTACATCCAGGAGTTGTTGTGTCAGTGGTTAACACGTGGACGAGATCCAACTGGATACATGCAATGATTATATTGTTGGACGAGATCCACCTGCATACATGCATTGATTATATTGTTGGATGATATCCACTTGCTGATAGGCAGTTATTTATGTGTTGGCACATATGCAGATACGGTCACCCCAGATATCATAGTATTACCTTTATGATATGGTTGACCTAGGAATCGTTGTTTTTTTCGATTTCTACCTGATGATGTTTTCTATTCACGAGTTGGCAACTCACCCCCGTTGTGCCACAGTTCTTGCAGGTTGACCGCTTGGATCAGTAGCGGCATCGCTGGCACACAGCTTGCTTTCAGGTGTTTTTCTTGTGGTAGGTGGTACATGTTGGATCGTGCCCCTCTTGTATTCATTATTCATATTGTATCTAGTCACTCCATCAATTCAGAAACTAGTAATTGTATATGTTGCAGACTTAGAAGACTTGTAGTTGCGAGACTTGAGCGATGGGTTTTATGTTCGCTTTTGGGGTTGATGTCTTGCTTTACTTTTCCTTGTGTGAATCTTCGTCGTTGGGCGTCGAATACTTGTTTTTAAACTTGTGGTGGTTGTTTCCTCCGTTGGGCGTGATTTGCTCCCGTTTGGAGATGCTTTATTATTTTCTGTGTTGTATCCGTTTTCGGGGTTAGTTTTTACAAACGAGGTGTTGCCCAAGTTTTTTCAAAAGACAAAACATGATTTATTGTATCTTTATTTCTTAAAAAGGTTTAGATTTCTGGGTTTCAGCTTACTTGAATTATGTTACGCCTGTAGACGTCACGTGATTTAAGTGCTGGTCGCGAGCTAATATTTTGGGTCGTGACACCACACTTGGGGGCCACCATGAGGTGGCCCCCAAAGGAGGACAGACCCGAGAGCACCTGTTTCTGGTGCTCTCGGGTCAGCAGCCCCTAAGGACACCAATTGGTGGTCTTGGGGGGTGTTCCCGACCGTTGGTCCCCCTTCTCGGGGTGTCCCCGGGGTGCACACGCTTCACCCCAAGGCTTCTCGGTTCAAACTGTGAGCCCGCGGGGTGCGCAAACAATTCAAAGTATCACTTTTGAAAACTGTTTTTTTCGACAGTTTTCCGGCGACAAAATCGGCGGAATTCTAATATCGCTACAAGCTATCTAAGGTTTATGAGAAACACTGATACCACTGTAAGTCAATGTCGCGCACCCCACGTGTTCGCGGGGAGGCAGAATTTACAAAAAATTATTTTTACGAGCTTCGCAACACCGACTAGAACCAAGGATCGTTCATAAACCCTAGCTAGCAAACTACTTGAGGTTTAACTACTCGGATACGAAGTTATACCTCACGATACTTTTCCTTCGGGTCTTCATCGCTGTCCTCCTTGTCTACGTAGGCTCCAAGGATCGATCTGGATCGTAGCTTCTTCAACGGCCTCCTCGGGTCAATGACGATCCACCCGAGAGTCTATAGTCCGAGCTCCACCTCAAAACCAAGGTAACTAGGTCAACAAGCTTGCTAATCTTGATGTCCTAGGTAATATAGAGTATGAAGATGGATTTATTTGTCTCTTGAAACCCTAGAATTCTCAACACATGAGAGCTTTTAGGGTTTGTAGTAAGGAAGAAGAAGAGAGCTAGCATGAGAGCTCACTTGAGGAAAGAGAAAGTTTTTTGATAAACGATAATCATGATAGAAAATGTGATGGCTCCCCTTGACTTGACCACAAGCATGGCATCATAAAATATCTCACAAAAAATATCTAGTGCTCACAAAATATCTAAGTCAAAGAGTCATCCAAGTCATCTGGTCAAGCCAAGTCAAAAGGTCAAACATGTAGCCATGCTAAATTATCATTTACAAAATAACAAATACTTTCCTCCACCTCATAATTGTTTTAATCAAGTCAATGGTCAAAACCCTAATGAGGTGTCTCCTTCTTTTCCCCTCTCATCTGTGCATACACACCCGCATCCGCATTCCGAAGAATACGAATACAAAGAGACGAAACTGATCCATCAATATAATACTAGGATCCGGCTTAAACCAAAGCCCACTAGTATTATCCGCCCAAACATCATACGCGCACAAGTGCACGTAAGTGATCAAAGCCCTGCCGTAAAACCATACGGCATCTACACCTTTTGTCCGGTGCAGGGAAACTCTCTGTGTGGGACTCTAAAGACTCGACACTACACTGGCAGTGGATTTAACCACAGGCCGCAAGCGGTACTAGCTGTACGTAACAGTCCCCAGGTAGATGTCGATAAGAAGGCCGATGAGGAAAACCCATCTGAACTCTTACTGAGCCTAAATGTGACAATCTCCGTACAGTCCGGTCTGTTCGTTTAATAGTATCGCATATCGGGCCTAGGGGTGGTAAACATCAGACCCCTAATAGCGGTATAAGTCATGCCGAAGGTAGCCCAGAACACCCTGAGAAAATACTGGAATACCTACCAGTAGATCTCACTAGCCCTGGCCAGGGACTTTGTGTAATGGCTCTCCAAACACAGTGCGATATCAACTCCCAATGCCGGGAGAGACGAATCCTATCTAACCGCCACTGCCTCTAAGTGCTTCGGGACTACACCCAACTACTACCTATTTGCATGACTCCTTTGAGCCATGGTAGGGTAGTAATCAAAGTACAGTGGGAACACACTCGAGGAGAAGTAGCAGTGTCAAGTCGACGGACTAAGCTATACTCATGTCACCTGGGAACTACTACCTGATGATAGGTATAATACCCACCAGCAGTTCCCGACGATAATTGTCCGGTGTGCTCATAACCTAATGAGCACCTGCATACTATCTCTAGTACGACGTACTAATGGCTGTAGGACAGACCATCTCCCCTGCTGGGATGAGAAGCGTATACACTAGTCTATTCTGGAGTATCGATGCCCCATCTCGATAATCCTACGACTAGGGACCTGTATAAGGATGTGCTTATAGATTACCCAGTCCCCACTAGTGTGACTGCCATCACAACGCTGGTAATTAAGCAAAGATCCTAAGGGCTCTACTAATATGTATAAGCGATGTGCTAAAAGAAACACATGCACATATTGAAGTAGAAACAAATCAAGTAGCATACTACCATTTTTAGCAAGATTGTCAATACAACTGTGAATAACCCAAGCTTCCATTAAGTAATATACAAACCAGTATGATACAATAATGGCCTCTAGGGCATATACACTAACAACTTCTATGTGGGACTCTATAGACTCGTCAATACGCCAGCGGTAGGTGATGATCACATCAGTCACCCACAAGCTGTCAGCGGTACTAGCTGGACATAACGGCTACCCAGGTATTGAGCGATTAGAAGATCAACAAGCAAGCTTGTCCAAAATCTCATGGAGATTATAAGTAACACTTACCATACAGTCCAGTCTCTTCATCTGATATGTCGCATATCGAGTCTGGGGTGGAATCGTCAGACCCTAATAAATTTATAAGTCATGCCGATGTGTGGCCTATAACGGTATGAGAAACTACTGATAACTCTTACTAGTAAATCTCATCAACAGACCTGACCAGGGACTTCCTGTTATAGCCAATCGAGTATAGCGCAACATCAAATCCTAATACCGGGAGAGACGAAACCCCTCCTATCGCTCATTGCCTCCATGTGACTCAGGACTATACCCAAAATCCACCTGTTTGCACGACACCTTTGAGCTGTGGTAGGGAGGAAATCAAAGCACAGTGGGAACCACACAAAACTCTATGATGATCTCAGGTCTACAGACTAACATGTACCAGTGTCACTAGAGAACTGCTATCTGACGATAGGTATAGTACCATCTAGGAGTTCTCGGCGAGTCCTGTTCGGTGTACCCATTCTCTAATGAGCACTTGTGTACAATCTTTGATGTCAAACACCAATGGATATGGGATCAACCATCGCCCCATACAGGGTCAAGAAACGTACACACTAGTCTACTCTGGAATATCGATGCCATGTCTCAATATTCCCTAGACTATGAAAAATTAAAGGATGTGCCTGTGGACTACCCAGGTCCCAGTAGTATGATCTACATCATAGTCCTTGTAGTCAAGACAACATCCTAAGGGATTTATCAACATGTATATGAGAGACAGTATAATAATACCAGTGAACATGTTAAGATAAAGGCAACCAGATAGCATACTATCATGTCAAGCAAGAAAGTCCTCTATATATATGTCCAAGTATCCACTATATCATACAATAATGGCCTTTGATGTTCTCTACAACACTAATGAGACATCGTTTGATCTTGCACCACTTCACAGTGAGGATATGTTCAATGAGTCCGACCTTGAGATTGAACCCGTTGACTCATTGCAAAAGTCAGCAGCACTTTCCGAGTCAATATCTTATGCAAGTTTTGAACCTCTTAAGGAGTCCGAATATCATTCCGTTACCCCACCTTCTATTGTCTCTCCGCTAATTCTTGATCTCAAACCGCTACCTTCTCATCTTAAATATGCATATTTAGGAGAGAATGAGACTTTGCCAGTGATTATATCCGCTTCTCTAGCCTTAGAGCAAGAGAATGCACTTTTGGCAGTGTTGAGATCGAATCGGCAAGCAT
Source organism: Agapanthus africanus (assembly GCA_030015575.1). Classification (NCBI taxonomy): domain Eukaryota; kingdom Viridiplantae; phylum Streptophyta; class Magnoliopsida; order Asparagales; family Amaryllidaceae; genus Agapanthus; species Agapanthus africanus. The sequence continues at coordinate 57,033,220 of JASDDO010000018.1, read as the reverse complement.
TTGGTTGGACAATGGCCGACATCAAAGGGATTAGTCCCTTAATTGTTGAACATCACATACATCTGATGGATGAAGCCAAACCAACTCGAGACCCATAAAGACGGTTAAATCCCGTTATGAAGGAGGCGGTAAAGAAAGAAATCGTCAAGTGCCTTGATAGTGGAATAATTTACCCCATATATGATAGCCAATGGGTAAGTCCAATTCATGTGGTCCCTAAAAAGTCTGGCATCACGGTCATCACTAACGAGGCTAATGAGTTAATCCAAACACGCACCCAAACTGGGTGGCGCGTATGTATCGATTACAGGAAACTCAATGCCGCGACGAGGAAGGATCACTTCCCTCTACCTTTCATTGACCAGATGTTAGAACGATTAGCGGGACACGAATACTACTGTTTCTTGGACGGTTGCTCTGGTTATAACCAGGTCCCCATCGCCGAAAAGGATCAAGATAAAACCACTTTTACTTGTCCTTTCCGAACTTTTGGTTATAGACGCATGCCCTTTGGGTTATGCAACGCTCCCGCTACATTTCAGCGGTACATGATGGGGATATTTTCAGATATGGTGGAAAATTTTCTAGAAATTTTTATGGACGATTTCTCCATTTTTGGGGACTCCTTTGAGGACTGCCTTCGTAATCTTGACGCTGTTCTTACCCGCTGTAAGGATAAGAACTTGACTTTGAATTGGGAAAAATGCCATTTTATGGTCCAAGAAGGTATTGTACTTGGACATATAATTTCACATAAAGGCATTGAGGTTGACAGAGCTAAAATAGATGTCATTCAAAACCTCCCTCGTCCCAACTGCGTCAAAGATATACGATCCTTCCTTGGTCATGCAGGATTTTATAGGAGATTTATTAAGGACTTTAGCAAAATTGCTAGACCCTTAACCCTTCTATTGGCCAAGGACACTACTTTTCACTTCGATTCGGATTGTGAGGCTGCTTTTGAATCGCTTAAAGAATCGCTCACTATAGCCCACGTTCTATCATCTCCGGATTGGAACCACCCGTTCGAGCTTATGTGTGACGCATCAGATTTTGCTATTGGTGCTGTCTTAGGACAGCATATTGAAAAGATGCCACATGTAATTTACTATGCAAGTAGGACCTTGAATGATGCACAAATAAATTACACAACTACCGAGAAAGAACTCTTGGCAGTTGTATTTGCATTAGAGAAATTCAGGCCCTACTTGATTGGCTCGCCTATTATGGTTTACACAGATCACTCCGCCCTACGACATCTTCTATCGAAGAAGGATGCGAAGGCCAGGCTAATACGTTGGATCCTATTGTTACAAGAATTTGATCTTGTCATCAAAGACAAGAGTGGATGTGAAAACGTTGTAGCCGACCATCTTTCACGCATCACTTCTTCGCCAACTGTGACCGTGTCGATAAATGACTCATTTCCCGACGAACAGCTCTTGAATGTATCCTACGAACCTTGGTTCTTGGATATCGTGAACTATCTTGCGACGGGACATATACCTAGCGATTGGTCGAAACAAGACAAACTTCGATTTTTATCCCAAGTAAAATATTTTTACTAGGATGAACCATATCTATTCAAGTATTGTTCCGATCAAATCATTCGCAGGTGTGTCCCTAACGATGAATTCAAGAGCGTGTTATCATTTTGTCATGATCAGGCATGCGGCGGTCATTTTGGACCTCGAAAAACGGCGGAGAAAGTTTTGCAATGTGGTTTTTATTGGCCAACATTATTTAAAGATGCATTTGAACATTGTAAAACTTGTCCGCGATGTCAGCATTTGGGTCGGATTTCACGAAGGAATGAGATGCCGCTCCAACCTATATTGGTTGTGGAAATATTTGATGTTTGGGGTATTGATTTTATGGGCCCTTTTCCCAACTCCTTTGGGAATCTATATATCTTGTTAGCGGTTGATTATGTCTCGAAATGGGTGGATGCTATACCGTGTCATACTAATGACAACAAAGTTGTCATTAAGTTCCTTAAAGAAAATATCTTTTCGCGATTCGGACACCCTCGCGCTATAATTAGCGACAACGGGACACATTTCTGCAATAGGTCTTTCGAGGCCTTGATGCGGAAATATTCAATCACTCACAAGCTTTCTACGCCCTATCATCCCCAAACGAGCGGGCAGGCTGAGATCTCAAATAGGCAGATCAAACAGATATTCGAGAAAACGGTTTCTAAGAACCGTAAAGATTGGTCAACCAAATTGACGGATGCTCTTTGGGCATTCCGCACCGCTTATAAGACCGATCTTGGTATGTCTCCATACCGCCTTGTGTTTGGGAAGGCATGCCACCTTCCTGTCGAGATCGAATATAAAGTAATGTGGGCTATTAAAGAGCTTAATTTTGATCTTGATCATGCAGGCAGCTATCGGAAGCTGCAATTGAATGAGCTAAGCGAACTCCGCGATGAAGCTTACGATAATGCGTTGATAGTAAAGAACAGGACTAAAGTGTTCCACGATAAAAATCTTTCTAGAAAAACCTTCACATCGGGGCAACAAGTCCTTCTTTACGATTCCCGTCTCCATCTTCATCCGGGTAAGCTTAAATCTCGTTGGAAAGGACCTTTTGTGGTGCGGTATGTACACCCGCACGGGGCAGTTGAAGTCGAAAATTTGAAAAACGGTTCGATTTTTAAAGTGAATGGGCATAGATTAAAACCGTATTTTTCTGCTGACCCCGCGGAGGAGCTCCTGTTTTTACAGGAGCCGCTTTATCAAAACTAAATTTCCTCCGCCTCACCTCCATGTTTTGGTAACTTTTTCACATTTTAAGAATGGAGGTGAGTAAAAAATGATTTGATTGAATATCTGTGCGTGTCAAAGAATAAGTTTAGGGGAATTTTTCATTTAACTATTATTTTACCCCTTGTATCTCTCCCTTAGTATACAGGTCCTGGTTCTCAAAAGGCTACATCAGTGAGGACACTGCTGAAAACAGGTTTGGGGGGAGGTTTGTATTCAATGAATTATCTTTGACACCGGGCATTAAAATTTGTTTTATAACAAAAGAATAGAAAGTGAGAAATTACATCCAAAAGATAGGAATAATTTAAGAAAACCAAGAAAATTAGAAGTTTTCTCAAACGAACTAGTAATAAGTAGTTATGAGCTGTTGTCCCAAGGGTTAGTAAAATGAAGGAAGTCACTAATCTGAGGATAAAAATAAGTCTGAAAAAATAGTTTTTATTCTGGAAGCCAAAGATTTGAATGTTGATACCCTACTATATTCACTTACACACGTCTTGAAACTCGGGATAGTAGAGGATACCTTGAAATGCTCTTGTCTAAAAGCCAAAGTATGAAGGAAAAAAAATGAAGAAAATATAAAAATGGTGGAAAAAAAAATTAACACTGGTTTTATTATCGCCAAGGCAGCAATAAAAAAATATAGCGAGGGTGCCTCTTCACCTAGTGCCCTAAGGCCAACTGGTCTAGGAGTCACTGCTAAGCATTAGGTAGTGTAAGACGAGGAAAATATTACCACCTAATCAGCAAGCACATGAGTAATCAGTCTGTTAGTACCTCAAGAAGTATTAACGGTCGCATGAAAATGTGTGAGCAAATTTTAATATTCATCAAATTAAAAAGTACTAAGGTAGATGGACAAGAGTATGATAGCTTGAATTGAATTCTCCGAGTGTAGGGATGTTCTTTACACACACGTAGGGTTATATGATCAATGTTTGGATGAAAGGTAGGAATGAAGAATAAAGACGATGTTTTATTGAGGGATGATGTGATTTCTAACATTTTTTTCATGACTATTAAGATAAGGCTCATGACAACTGAAAAGCTAGTATAGTTGGAAACTCTTCTATACAAGACCTTTCTTCTATGGTTCTTATCTTTATATGTAAATTTCACCATCTTTCTTTTGTTATTGGATTTTGTGGGTGTAATTCGCTGAAAACCCTCAGGAGACAACACTCCTCCTACTAGGGACACCTAGAGGTTTAACGGCTTGTTGCACGTGCTCGGTGCAATCGTGTCTGCCTACGAAAGTGTGCTTAGTTTTCTCCCTTCTTTTTTCTCCTCTTAAATAAACTAGTTTGCTCGGGACGATCAAAGATAAGTTTGGGGGTATTTGTTCAATTGATAAAACTGCACATTTGTATTACATTTTTCCTACCATTTTCATATTAAAAAAGGACTTTATTATAATATATTATACATATGAGGGTTTATGTGTTAAAACACCATTTTCCATGTGTTAATATATTTTAATTAGCATTTGGTAGGAAAATGTATGCAAATAAATCTATTGACCAAATCCTAGTAGAAATAAGCCTACTAAATATTATTTGAGATTATTGTGCAGAATTTTCCAAGTTGTTATGCAGAATTTATCAAACAAATCAATTTGTTGAAGAAAACTTGCCAAATTAAGAAGCAAAACTTGGAGACCAAGACTGGAAGCAACCGAGAGAAGATTTCTGAATTCTGAAGGTGCCTAGGATTGCCACATGTCACAAGATGCAAGCCCAAGAAAACTCATAAAGAGATCTCACCCTTTGAGCGCGGATCCGCGGCCAAACCCCCCTTTGGGCCGCGGATTCGCCGCAATAATAAGGAGTTGGAAGTCAACATTTTGGGAGATCAATCACTGCTGAATTTTACCAAGTTTCCAGCCTAAAGATTCTGGCTTTGCACTATAAAAGGGCACCGAGAGCCTCTTGGAAAAGCTATCAAGCCGAAGAGATCACGAAGTTCCCGACGCTCACGCATCCAGGCTGATCATCGACTGTTCGACTACCTCCTTAGGAAAGATCGAGAAGCAACTAGTTTGTAATCATTTTCTACGGATTAAAGTGTAGTTTGTTCAAGTTGATTAATAAAGGTAGTTATTTTATTTAATTCTTTTTGCATTTTACATTATGTTTTTCCTCTCTTTCTTTTCATCTTCTTCTCCCAACATGCGCGAGTAATTCTCCGCTTGTTAGGGTTCGTAGGATTAGGGTAGGCTAATGGACGATGAAAATAACTAAACCCTTTTTAAGTCCTATAAAGTTTAGGAACTTTATCAAAAGAATCATTAACATCCTAATCGGGCGCGCTAGCAATTCTTTGCTAGTTCCGACCGCGATTAGAGATTAGATTAATGATTGTTTTGGTAAAGGCTAGATATGAACGGAGTTCCGTGTCGAGATAAGGGTTAAGAGTGGGATTCCTTTTCCCTCCAGAAACCCTAATCTACACGCATCACCGTCGTTCTAGTTCTAAATCTATTAATGGATAAAAAGGGTAACTTTTAATTAATCGTCCATAACTACTAAATCCTAACGAACCCTACAAGCCTTCTTATTATATTATCTAAGTCTCTAAAATAATCTAGATCTATATTTTACATTCTTGTTTAACGTAGATCTAGAAACCATTCTATAAAATTCTTTATCCCTCCTCTCTTTCTCAACACATCTAAAGTAAAAGTAAAAGGTTCCACGTTTCCCAGAGGACGACCCGTACTCACCTCGGTCTAGCTACACGCGACACCGTTCTGATTGCGGTTAACTACAAACACAATCTTTCGTACCAATCAAATGGCGCCGTTGCCGGGGATCCGTGCGCAATTTTTTATTTTTACTATTTGTGTTGAATTCTTAGACGAGTCATATCATTATTAAAACAAAACTGCAAATTGCATATTTAACGATTTGTGCGTGAATTTTTGCAAGGAGATCTGGAGTCACAGAATTGAGGAAAACAGGAAACAGTGACATTTTTAGAGATCCAGAGGAGCAAAAGAGACCACAGAAAAATTTTCATCAACTGTTCTCTCTACCACGAGGCGGAACCGCGGCAAAAGCACCCCTTCTGCGGCGAAATCGCGGCAATTTGGAGGAATTAGGGAATCAATCTTCTTTGGTATCTTTCTCAACTCTTTCTCTCTCCTCTCAAATCCAATAGCATCTATTTTCTGCAGGATTCTTCGCAAAATAGCGCCGCTCAAAAATCTTTTTGCAAAAGTTTTGTGATTGGTTTTGTTTTGCATATTTTAATACAGACTTTAAGGGGCAAAGACCAAATCAAGATTAGGTGGGGATTTCATCACCCTTCCTAAGCCCCACAAATCACAAACCGAGCATATAGATCAACCCTTCATTAATTTAAAAAATATCTAGATCAGACTCTAAGGACTGTCGCGCTCAATAAGGACAAAGGAAGGTAATGGGTAATCTATCGTTTATCCGCATTATTTTTGTAGTGCTAGGCAAGTGTGACAAAGGCTAGTGGTTTTTAATTAGGCCCACGACGTGGTTCCTTCCCACTTACCTGGCATTTATCTGGCTACAAGGGTAGTACGGAGGCGGTAGAGGATTTATCCTGCGGCTTGTCCTTTGGAAGTCTAGGAGCGGTCTAGAGACTGGACCTAGGTGACCTTAGTTCTAGGGTTGCTTGTGCATCTTAGGGTGATTTGTCTTGAGTCCCACTTTTTCAAAACAAGCCAATTTTAAATCACACACACGCTGCCACTTGCACTAAACCCGCTTAGTGCATGCTCGGCTGGACACGGGATCCTAGTGCCCGTCTTGTCCGCGTTCCTGCTATCGACGCCGAAGTCGGTACTTCTTCATCTTCTTTTCCCCCACCACACACCACATCGACCGTGATGGACGGCACTCCATCTAATTATAACACCACGCTGCCACCGCCCGTAGGTACGCAGAATCCACTGCGCATTTCTCTCCAAGAGAGATGCTATCCTATCCGTGGTCCTCTTACCACTTGTCTATCTCTTCCACCACCTAACGGGGATAATTTCGAGATTAAACCCCACTACATCAATCTGCTGCCCAAATTTCACGGGCTTGAGTCGGAAGACGCGTACGTTTTCATCACCAAATTCGAAAACGTATGCGCAATGATGGGTACTTCACAATTGACTTTAGATGCTATGCGCTTACGTCTTCTCCCATTCACATTGTGCGACTTGGCAGAAAAATGGCTTTATAATACTGCTGCACACTCTATCACTAATTAGGATGAATTTGTCATAGCATTTCTTAAGAAGTTTTACCCAAACCATAAGACTGCCCACATTAGGAGCGAGATCAACCAGTTCACCCAGCTTCCCAATGAACCATTTTGGAAGTGCTTTGAGCGTTTCAAAGATCTGCTTGTCCAATGCCCCCATCACGGAATACAAAGATGGGATTTATGTCGGATTATATATGAGGGCATTAATCCAGCGACAAAGCAGATGCTTGAAACAATGTGTCAATGCAATTTCATGTCTAAAGATGACGGTGAAGCATGGAAATATCTGGAAGATCTCGCTGAACACACGTTGCAGTGGGAAAGCGTAAGACCACCTACAACTAAGGGAGGTATTCACCAGCTCGACGTTTCTATCGCAGTAAAAGCCGAAATGGCAGCGATACAAAAGAAACTCGACGCTATTGAAAACAAGTTCTCATCATTCTCCCTAAATCAGGTCACGCTTCCTAAGACCGTCTGTGGTTGCTGTTCGGATCCTTCACACTTAACGGAAGAATGTCCTATGAATGCTTCGTTTCAAGCTAATGCTGCTTTTCAGCAGCGACCTAGAAATGATCCTTATTCTTCCATGTACAATCAAGGATGGAGGAATCATCCTAACTTTGCTTGGAACGAAAACCAACAAAGCAATTATCAAAGACCTCCTCCACAGCAACCACAACCACAGAATCAGACGCCCTTTCAGTCACAAAATTTCCAAAATCCGGCCAACATTTCTACACCACAAGTGGCCGGTACTGACAACTCACTTGCACAAACTTTGGATATGTTCATGAAACAATCCATGCAATTTTCGGCTGAGATGAAGTCTTCTATTGATACCCTAACGAAAAACTCCTCCTTCCATGGTGAGAGTATCAAATCAATAGAAAACCAAATCGCACAGTTAAACGCCGCAATGAGTGCGAGAGAGAAAGGGAAACTCCCATCTCAACCCCTACCGAATCCTGGCCATTCACAAAATCATAATGTGAATGCCGTTACTACGTTGAGATCGGGGAGAGTGCTGAATAACCGAGTGGGTGAGCAGTTTGATGTTAGTGACACATTTGATACCCCGTCTTCTTCTTCTTCTTCCCCTAATTCGTCTAGTCCCCCACCTTCATCCGAGCCAATTCTCCCTTTTTCCCAAGGCTCGAACATTTCGCCAAATCTATCTAAGTCGATGCCCACTCCAATTTTGGGATCGAATCCGTCCCCACAGTCTTCTCCACAAACGTTGGACCCAAAACTTATTGATCGAGCTCCATTTCTAAACCGATTAAGAACCAACAGACCTAACCCGCAAATGGAGAAGATTGTGGAAATGTTTAAGCAAGTTAGCGTGAATATTCCTCTCCTAGATGCTATTCAACAAGTCCCATCTTATGCAAGAATCCTTAAAGACTTGTGCACTAGGAAGAGAAAAACTCAAGTGCCTAAAAAGGTTTTCATGACGAGTAATGTTAGCACAGCTTTTACCCAACAAATACCAAAGAAACGTAAGGACCCCGGCTGTCCTACAATCTCTATTTCTATTGGGGGTAAAAATATAAATCGTGCTTTACTCGATCTAGGCGCTAGCGTCAACTTGCTTCCTTATTCAGTATACGAGCAGTTAGGAATTGGAGAGTTAAAACCCGCCCATTGTACTCTCCAAATGGCAGACCGATCTATCACCAAACCTCGGGGCGAACTAGAGGATGTGTTAATTAAAGTCGGGGAATTCATATTTCCTGTGGACTTTATTGTTTTAGATACACAACCTGTGGCAAACCCACGCAATCAAATCCCGGTGATACTTGGTCGACCCTTCCTAGCAACTTCTAACGCTGGGATTAATTGTCGTAACGGTTCTATGAACTTATCCTTCGGGAAAATGACAATTGAGCTTAATATTTACAAGCTAGGAAGTCAGCCATCAGAACCTTCTGCTCATTTGCTGGATGTTTGTTCCATCCACGAGATAGCTTCCGAAAGCTGCATGGATGAGGAACTTTGCTTTGATGTTCTCGACAACACTAATGAGACATCGTTTGATCTTGCACCACTTCACAGTGAGGATATGTTCAATGAGTCCGACCTTGAGATTGAACCCGTTGACTCGTTGCAAAAGTCAGCAGCACTTTCCGAGTCAATATCTTATGCAAGTTTTGAACCTCTTAAGGAGTCCGAATATCATTCCGTTACCCCACCTTCTATTGTCTCTCCACCAATTCTTGATCTCAAACCGCTACCTTCTCATCTTAAATATGCATATTTAGGAGAGAATGAGACTTTGCCAGTGATTATATCCGCTTCTCTAGCCTTAGAGCAAGAGAATGCACTTTTGGCAGTGTTGAGAACGAATCGGCAAGCATTTGGTTGGACAATGGCCAACATCAAAGGGATTAGTCCCTTAATTGTTGAACATCACATACATCTGATGGATGAAGCCAAACCAACTCGAGACCCACAAAGACGGCTAAATCCCGTTATGAAGGAGGCGGTAAAGAAAGAAATCGTCAAGTGCCTTGATAGTGGAATAATTTACCCCATATCTGATAGCCAATGGGTAAGTCCAATTCATGTAGTCCCTAAAATGTCTGGCATCACGGTCATCACTAACGAGGCTAATGAGTTAATCCAAACACGCACCCAAACTGGGTGGCGCGTATGTATCGATTACAGGAAACTCAATGCCGCGACGAGGAAGGATCACTTCCCTCTACCTTTCATTGACCAGATGTTAGAACGATTAGCGGGACACGAATACTACTGTTTCTTGGACGGTTACTCTGGTTATAACCAGGTCCCCATCGCCGAAAAGGATCAAGATAAAACCACTTTTACTTGTCCTTTCGGAACTTTTGGTTATAGACGCATGCCCTTTGGGTTATGCAACGCTCCCGCTACATTTCAGCGGTGCATGATGGGGATATTTTCAGATATGGTGGAAAATTTTCTAGAAATTTTTATGGACGATTTCTCCATTTTTGGGGACTCCTTTGAGGACTGCCTTCGTAATCTTGACGCTGTTCTTACCCGCTGTAAGGATAAGAACTTGACTTTGAATTGGGAAAAATGCCATTTTATGGTCCAAGAAGGTATTGTACTTGGACATATAATTTCTCATAAAGGCATTGAGGTTGACAGAGCTAAAATAGATGTCATTCAAAACCTCCATCGTCCCAACTGCGTCAAAGATATACGATCCTTCCTTGGTCATGCAGGATTTTATAGGAGATTTATTAAGGACTTTAGAAAAATTGCTAGACCCTTAACCCTTCTATTGGCCAAGGACACTACTTTTCACTTCGATTCGGATTGTGAGGTTGCTTTTGAATCGCTTAAAGAATCACTCACTACAGCCCCCGTTCTATCATCTCCGGATTGGAACCACCCGTTCGAGCTTATGTGTGACGCATCAGATTTTGCTATTGGTGCTGTCTTAGGACAGCATATTGATAAGATGCCACATGTAATTTACTATGCAAGTAGGAACTTGAATGATGCACAAATAAATTACACAACTACCGAGAAAGAACTCTTGGCAGTTGTATTTGCATTAGAGAAATTCAGGCCCTACTTGATTGGCTCGCCTATTGTGGTTTACACAGATCACTCCGCCCTACGACATCTTCTATCGAAGAAGGATGCGAAGGCCAGGCTAATACGTTGGATCCTATTGTTACAAGAATTTGATCTTGTCATCAAAGACAAGAGTGGATGTGAAAACGTTTTAGCCGACCATCTTTCACGCATAACTTCTTCGCCAACTGTGACCGTGCCGATAAATGACTCATTTCCCGACGAACAGCTCTTGAATATATCCTACGAACCTTGGTTCGTGGATATCGTGAACTATCTTGCGACGGGACTTATACCTAGCGATTAGTCGAAACAAGACAAACTTCGATTTTTATCCCAAGTAAAATATTTTTACTGGGATGAACCATATCTATTCAAGTATTATTCCGATCAATTCATTCGCAGGTGTGTCCCTAACGATGAATTCAAGAGCGTGTTATCATTTTGTCATGATCAGGCATGCGGCGGTCATTTTGGACCTCGAAAAACGGTGGAGAAAGTTTTGCAATGTGGCTTTTATTGGCCAACATTATTTAAAGATGCATTTGACCATTGTAAAACTTGTCCGCGATGTCAGCATTTGGGTCGGATTTCACGAAGGAATGAGATGCCGCTCCAACCTGTTGCGCCACGGCAGCGCCCCGGCCGTCTTACCGAGGCCAAAATGCGGAATCAAAAATTTTCCTTACTTGGAAACTGGCGCTACCGCGGACAATAAAACCCGGATCGTTAACCATTAACCTATACTAGCAAACAAGAGATGGGAAGAGAAGTATACCAAATGATCCGAGTCCTCCGGTCTTCTCCTCGCCATCCCGATCTTCTGCGGAAACTCCGGTCGTCGCCTCCTCGCCGGAAGGGCACCACATCGCCTGTATCTTTTACGGGCTCCCACCTCAATACCGAGGCAACTCGGGCGCGAAGTAGGCTAGCCGACGCGTCCAAGATTTGCTGTAGAATGTGTAGGGTTGAAGCTATGTCTCATTTGGGGTTTTGTTGCCTTTGAAGATGATGGAGGAATCAAGATAAGAAAAATGGTGCTTGCATTTTTCTAGCATGAAATGAGATCAAGAATGAAACTCTCATCTTCTTCTCTCTCAAAAATTAAAACCTTCTTCTTTTAGAATGGTGGAGGAAAGAATACATAAGCAAGAGGGAGGTGAGTGTAGGAAAAGAGAAAGGGTGACCATATACAAACACCATCATCACAATCTCACATCAAACACAAATCAATCCTAATCACCTTTTACAAGAAATGATGATAGAAAAGAAAGGAATAAAAAAGATGCTTTCATAATCAAACTATTTGCATGAAAACCCTCCACAATGTGTTATTTGCAAACTTGCAAATAACACCCTCCATCAAAAGGTTCGGCCGGGAAAGAACAAAGGAAAACCGGCCGGAACGGAATGCAAACTGGCAACTCCAGAAAACTGGTCCCGTAATAAATTACAGGAAAACCCCGATACTGTGCATACACACCCGCATCTGTATACCGACCGGATACAAATGCAAAGAGACAAAATCTACACTGTACTAAACTAGGATCCGGCTTAAACCAAAGCCGGCTAGTAATATCCGTCCGATCCTGATCCGTGCAATACCGCACGTATCTGATCGAACCCTGCCATATATCCATACGGCCACTAGTACAAACCGTCCGATCCTGATCCGTGCAATACCGCACGTATCTGATCGGACCCTGCCATATCTCCATACGGCCTCTACAGCGTTTCGCCCGAAAGCTTGAGTAACTGAAAGTGTGGTGGACTCTAAAGACTCGTCAATACTATGGCTGTGGATTTAACCACTAGCACGTCAGAGGTATTAGCCAATACGTGACGGGCCACCAGCTATTGACCAAAAGGGACGTCGATGAGCGAACTCATCCTGACACCCTACTGAGCCTGTCAGTGACAATATCCGTACAGTCCGGTCCGTTCGTCTATGAGTATCGCATGGCGGGCCTAGGGGGTTGGTAAAAGTCAGACCCCGAAAAGCGGTACAAGTCGTGTCGGAGTGTAGCCCAGAACGCCCTGAGATACTACTGGAATACCTACCAGTAAATCTCTTGCCTCGGCCGAGGGCTTTGCGTAATGGCTCTCCTAGACACAGCGCGACCTCACCCCCAATACCGGGAGAGACGAACCCCTGCAGATCCGCTCACTGCCTCCATGTGGCTCGGGACTGTACCCAACTAAAACCTGTTTGCACGACTCCTTTGAGCCGTGGTAAGGTAGTAATCAAAGCACAGTGGGAACTCACACGAGACAAATGACGATCTCAGGTCGATGAACTAACCTGTACACATGTCACCTGGGAACTGCTATCTGACATCTGGTATAAGACCAACTAGCAGGTTCCCGGCGAGTCCTGTCCGGTGTACTCATAACCCAATGGGCACCTGTATACATCTTAGGTGAACCAACTGACACCAGTGGCTCGTGAGACCGGCCACCGCCCCTCGTCGGGGTCTCGACTGTATACACTAGTCTACTAATGGAGTATCGATGCCCTGTCTCGAAACTCCTACGACTAGGGACCTTTTAAGGATGTGCTTATAGACTACCAGCTCCCACGTATATGATCGCCATCATACTGCTGGTAGTCAAGCAAGAATCCTAGGGGCTCTATCAACGTGCAATAGTGACATGTCAGGTCACCTAAAGCAGTACACGATGATAAAGATAAACCAGATAGCATACTATCATCTCGAGTAAGACTGTTCTACCGGGATAGGTCCTCCCTCAATCATTGCAATCACGTGCCTGTGATCCAATAATTGACTATGAGGGCACTATCTCCAACAATCTCCCACTTGCACTCAAGGCTAATTATTGCGATGTCGCATACTCACAGCCCGTGTGATACCGAACACCCAACTCCTCTACTAGTCAGTCGCACAAAGCCTGTTTGCGAAACTATTGCGTTCGAGAAAAAGCCTCAGTGAGTGGATCCGTCTAGATGTTTCTTTCTATGTCTCTCTATATCTCAAGTTCGCGGAGAAAACCATCTCCCAAAATGAGCAATACCTGTCTTGGAATGTCTGGATGTCTGATGGGACCTAGTTCATAAATGAACTCCAGATCCAAACTTCTTAGACTGTACCGATAACTGAAATTAATCAGTACCCAGCGCCATGCCTCCCTCAGTATTGCCTTGGACCACCTGTCCAAAATACTGCCCCTCGTCAGAAGGAGAAACTACAACTCTGACAGCCACTCTGCCATCCATGTCACCTTGGAAGCCTGGAATGATAACTGTCTCCCAAATGAGGCTGTTGTTATCATATCCCTAGAACATCCACTTATGTTCTAAAACTGCTTCCGACTGTTCCTCCAGGATTGGATCAATATCAACTTATTGCACCTACTGCAAGAACAACATCTGGTGTGGTACTTGACATCTCATGATTGACTCAATTGCCTAAGCAAGTGATCTGTCAATCATGCGTATCCCTCTCCCCTTTAGTCTGTAAGACACCTTTAGAGAGGGTGACTCCATCATCTGCAGGTACACTACCACGCCAGGTGTCGTCCATTCTAAATACTCATAGAATGCTGTCAAGGTACCCAGATTAGGAAACCACCCAAATCTAGATCTGAAACCATAGATCTAGTAACCAGAATGTCTGATATAATATCCAAGTCCTGTGTGGAGAAAACACTGTGTGACAACCAAAATATAACCGATCGTAGTATAGGAATATCACTTCCTACTCTGTGTATGTCATCCAAATACCAGGACATTACACCCTACTACCTTCTTGACAGATCCATCCCCTATTCTGATGAAGTCAAACCTATGACTTCACATCAGAAATAGATGATCTATCTCCGCTATATCTGCTTTAGTCTATAAATAGACATAAGCCACCTGTCCACCAATGCTTCCGCTGCTCCTACTGACTACGACAACCCTCTGGCAGAGTCAAATAGACGTACACTTCTAAAGCTAGTTTAGAACGACGCTATACTCATCCTCCTGCCAGGTCTCACAGTCTGGAACAACAGCAATGGTAAGTCTGGGTAAACAAGAACCTCCCTGCCACCGTCCTTGAGCATACCGAAGTACCTCTCGAGTGCCTGAGGTTACCCACCTTATCTGCGGAGTGGCCAATGGAATGTCAAATCAGATTGAATCTTTAGGTTCCTTATCAAATCTTCAGTAATCGTTTGCGGTTCTGGAATCACTTCCAGTTCTACCATACTCCCACTGCTGTTTTTGAAAAAAAATCCATTTTTAATAAAACTGTGGCGAGTCTAGAACAATATTTCTATTGATCTGCCAGATGGTAGAAAGTCAACCCTCGTCATAGCCTGGGTCAACCCACAAACAGCCAGAAACGCGCCTTGAGTTGTCCAGTGTCTGGTTTTAATCATAAGCCGGACAACTCCCCGTACCTTAACATCGTTAAGATACGAACTGTTCTATACCCAATATAGAACCAGAGGCACTGATTTAATTGAACCAGATTCAAATCATGCAGCTGTCTCCAGTGCATGTCAACTAAATGGAAGAGAGGCCGATCAGCGTTACTCAACTTAGGAATGCTTCCAATTATGAGTAACCTGAAAGAGAAGCAATTTCTCTTTATCATTACTATCAACTGAATACCATACACAAGTATCTACATCTTCGATCACCTTGAAGAATCCCGATACTTGCTACACCTGGTTCTCTACTCTATTCAAATACCTATAACTCCTCAAAACTTAGACCCTGTGTTTCCACGAAACAGCTGTCTAAAATCTAGAGAAGTCATAAGTAAACCGAATATAGTACGAGGACCAACCCCTCTGTCCTGATGGACGCTGGACAATATACAATACTCTGTATAAGTCCGCTGAGTCTAACAACTCTTTCACTGTGCGTCGTAGGTTGAAAACTGTACTTATGGTTAAGAAGAATTACACCGCTGTTTGATGCTCCTTACCTAACCATCCACTGATATAGGTAAATGTCATCGACATAATATCAAAAGGTATATCTCACTCTATGAAAATAGACGTACAGATATATCAATTTGAAATTGGTGCACAACAGCGGATATTCAAAACCATATATTTGCCGACCGGCAAACAACCCAGGTGGCTTCTTCAAATATCACCAATTACAACGAATCCTGATATAATGAGGATGGTCACATAATTCCCAATAACTTACTCCCACTCATCATCTGTAAAACCATACAGATGTGAGAATCATACAAGGTAAATACATACCCTGGAGTAAGTATCTTATCGGGAAATCGGTTTTCTTTTAACATTACACAGTGAAACTGAAACATTGAAATGTTTCGGTGGGGTATCCTGGTATTCCTAGTAATGCCTCTACCATTATCCAGATTCACAACTATAACCGCATAATTCTTTGCCACCTCTCTAAATCCCTTTATATGTCTTTAGTCGTTACCTTCTGCACACCCCTTAGGCCAAATGGTTTTCTTCCTTCCCTACCGTTCGGCACCAGCCTATGGTTTGGAAGAAGACTATCCAATAAGCATAATGGGTGTACTGTCCTAGTCCTAGGAGCACTCGCAATGCGAGAGAAGGTGAAGATAAAAGACAACCGAATAAACCTTATTCCTATTTCTCTTGAACCAGAATCCATCCCCGAACTGGAACAAGTTCCTTTCGAGTTCGTATATAACCATACGATGGAGTATCCAAATAAACTGTGGATCTTCGTAGTGATACGGAGTGTCCTGGAGAAATACAAAGGTGATTTAGGATTGGCGAAGAAATACTTGGTTCGGTCGTGAATAGCAGTCACAATTTACTTTGCCCTCTTACTAATCCCTTGCTTTGTCTTAATCTTAATACCTTCTGCACACCGTTTAGGCTAATTGGTTTTCTTCATTCCCTACCGGTCGGCACCAGCCTAAGGTTTGGAAGAAGACTATCCAATTTGCGTAATAGGTGTGCTATCTCCTAAACCAAGGAGTACTCGCAATGAGAGAAGGTGAAAAGAAAAGACAACTAAATAATCCTATTCGTTTTCTCCAGAACCAGAAACCATCCTCGAAGTCCTTCGAGTTCGTATATAACCATACGATGGTTTTGTCCAATGGAAGTGGACGTTCGTAGTAATACGGGGTGTCCTGGAGAAAAGGGTAAAAGTAGGAGTGGCAATGAGGTCTGCAACTCTGACAATCCAAAAGCCTGTGTTAAGAAGGTTCGGTCAACTTGGTCACTGAGTCATAGTCCAGGGTCGGGTCAATGGTCGCTGCCAAAGAGAGAGAGAAAAGAAACACTCAGCGTGCACTCTAACCTAGATCAGAATGGTTATCACTTTATCTAATCTGTAAACCTCCCACTGTAACCTCAAATTCTCCTCCAAACCTGAAAGAAGAATTAGTCGGGATCACCCGAGGAGTAAACCAACTCATCAGTGGGAATCGGGATCCAACTATCATCGCATGATAACTTGACGGAATCCACTCAAGTCACCACACTCCAGAAGGTATGCGCATATCTGGCAAGTTTCAGTTCTTTTGAAACTCCCGATGTGATGTTTTTACCCCAAGCGGTTTATGACCTTGACTAGGTCAACAAACCATAAACCGCCAGTCAAGTTCAACCCGTCATTATTCTGGATTGCATTAAACCCACCCGTACGTGCCCTTGACTAGGTCAACAAGGCCGCACGACTGTCTTAACCAATCCTACTTATGCAACAAACAAGTACCACTTAGCTACCGAACACTACGTCTTGACTAGGTCAACAAACGCAGCACGAATACCAAATAATACCTGTAGGAAATGACAGAGGGCTACGGCTGGTTTTTGGCGAAAAACCTTTAACGTAATGAACTTGATATCGTTGAAGGAACTGCATAGCCTTTTATAAAATATAGTGACGAAAACCCTTGCTAAAGAGGTCACTCCCAGTGA
This sequence comes from Agapanthus africanus, assembly GCA_030015575.1. Lineage (NCBI taxonomy): Eukaryota > Viridiplantae > Streptophyta > Magnoliopsida > Asparagales > Amaryllidaceae > Agapanthus > Agapanthus africanus. The sequence continues at coordinate 57,015,749 of JASDDO010000018.1, read as the reverse complement.
AGGGATCTCGGCTCTTTCCCCGTAGAATGAGGTGCAGGATATTCCAACTGAATACCACGATGCAAAGCAAAAGTAATCGGCTATAGTGAAGTTAATGCCCTGACGCAAACTTCTGTCCAAGGGGTCACTCCCGGTGAAGGGATCTCGGCCCTTGCCTCGTCGACTGAGGAGCAGGATATTCCAAATGAATACCACGATGCAAAACAAAAGTGAACGTCCTTGCAATAACAGCTTTTTGAAAAATGTTCCAACAACATCAGAATAAGTTTGTTTATCTTGCATTGATCCGAATCAACGCAGTCCCATCAATTGATCACACCACAAAGAACGAAAATATACTGACGTACGTATATGCCATCCGCATTCGCCTCTGGGTCCCGTCATCACCCGTTAGGTTAGCTAACTAACGGCAGAGCGGGGACTGGACTAGCGCGGATGAAAAACATATACAACATCTACTAATATATATACCAATATATAGTATTCGCTCAAGGCATGATAAAAAGCAACATCACAGAAATGTACAGCATCACCGAACAATACAGATATCTGGGATTCCCGGGTTTCACAGAGCCGCTGCTGAAACCCGACGTTCCCCTGGTCGTGTGGATAGCCTGTGCAATGAAATCCTAGACCCCTACGGGCGTGGCAAGTCACCCGCCAAAACCTGAAGCGAGGCAGCCCCCTTCAGCTCCGTGAATGGACCACCCAGCACTTCACGGAATCCGGTAACTTGGGCACCCCTCCTGGGTCAACCTGTACCCCCTACGAGTGCGGCGAATAGCCCGCCAATCCTAGAGTGAAGCCCCCTCCGTCTCAATTCCATGAGATGAAGGCCCGTTGCCCTCTAGAACCCGGCTATCCGTGCACCCCTCCGCGGGGTAAACCAAGTACAGAAAGTAAAATATACATACACCGGGTACATCGACCGCAACCAGGTCGTGCCCCAAAAGAATAATACAAACAGGCAGTGACGGCAGTCCACATGTCGGACGCTCGCCCCGCAATATCAAATGTACATATAAAACAAAACTGTACTAACATTGCATCCAGGCTATCCCCCACGACCGATCCGCAACATCACAGCATAAACACAGAACATCAACGTGAAAATCACGTTCGCAAATCCGTTTAACCGGGCTATAGCAGTTAGACAGGATTTACCGATCAAGTGATATTCACGGTCGCAGATATAATGTAAATACTGTGAAATAATGTGTTTAAAATATCCGATCGATCAAATTTTAACAAGTGGGCCCCCAAGTAATACTGTAGCACTCACAGAAAATCTGAGCCCAATTTTAATATTCCAAAACCCCTATTTTTAGCCCACAAGCCCACTGCAAAAAAATGATGACATGAACCCTCAATAATGCGGCGGATCCACGGCCTCCAGAGTGGTAATGGCCGCGTTTCCGTGGTCGTACGGAGGGATCGTGTTGTCGAATTTTTCCAGTGTTCTTAGAACTCCCTGCACATCATTCTGAGACAACCTGAAAAATTTTTGGACACCAAAAAAATTCGACAGAAACAGATGTGAAGGAAAATACGGTTTTTGGGATTTTGGTCGATCGGATAAGTAAAACGCATTAGAACAAGCTAGACAAGGTTAATGGCGTGGCTCTGATACCATGTTGCGCCACGGCAGCGCCCCGGCCGTCTTACCGAGGCCAAAATGCGGAATCAAAAATTTTCCTTACTTGGAAACTGGCGCTACCGCGGACAATAAAACCCGGATCGTTAACCATTAACCTATACTAGCAAACAAGAGATGGGAAGAGAAGTATACCAAATGATCCGAGTCCTCCGGTCTTCTCCTCGCCATCCCGATCTCCTGCGGAAACTCCGGTCGTCGCCTCCTCGCCGGAAGGGCACCACATCGCCTGTATCTTTTACGGGCTCCCACCTCAATACCGACGCAACTCGGGCGCGAAGTAGGCTAGCCGACGCGTCCAAGATTTGCTGTAAAATGTGTAGGGTTGAAGCTATGTCTCATTTGGGGTTTTGTTTCCTTTGAAGATGATGGAGGAATCAAGATAAGAAAAATGGTGCTTACATTTTTCTAGCATGAAATGAGATCAAGAATGAAACTCTCATCTTCTACTCTCTCAAAAATGAAAACCTTCTTCTTTTAGAATGGTGGAGGAAAGAATACATAAGCAAGAGGGAGGTGAGTGTAGGAAAAGAGAAAGGGTGACCATATACAAACACCATCATCACAATCTCACATCAAACACAAATCAATCCTAATCACCTTTTACAAGAAATGATGATAGAAAAGAAAGGAATAAAAAAGATGCTTTCATAATCAAACTATTTGCATGAAAACCCTCCACAATGTGTTATTTGCAAACTTGCAAATAACACCCTCCATCAAAAGGTTCGGCCGGGAAAGAACAAAGGAAAACCGGCCGGAACGGAATGCAAACTGGCAACTCCAGAAAACTGGTCCCGTAATAAATTACAGGAAAACCCCGATACTGTGCATACACACCCGCATCTGTATACCGACCGGATACAAATGCAATGAGACAAAATCTACACTGTACTAAACTAGGATCCGGCTTAAACCAAAGCCGGCTAGTAATATCCGTCCGATCCTGATCCGTGCAATACCGTACGTATCTGATCGAACCCTGCCATATATCCATACGGCCACTAGTACAAACCGTCCGATCCTGATCCGTGCAATACCGCACGTATCTGATCGGACCCTGCCATATCTCCATACGGCCTCTACAGCGTTTCGCCCGAAAGCTTGAGTAACTGAAAGTGTGGTGGACTCTAAAGACTCGTCAATACTATGGCTGTGGATTTAACCACTAGCACGTCAGAGGTATTAGCCAATACGTGACGGGCCACCAGCTATTGACCAAAAGGGACGTCGATGAGCGAACTCATCCTGACACCCTACTGAGCCTGTCAGTGACAATATCCGTACAGTCTGGTCCGTTCGTCTATGAGTATCGCATGGCGGGCCTAGGGGGTTGGTAAAAGTCAGACCCCCAAAAGCGGTACAAGTCGTATCGGAGTGTAGCCCAGAACGCCCTGAGATACTACTGGAATACCTACCAGTAAATCTCCTGCCTCGGCCGAGGGCTTTGCGTAATGGCTCTCCTAGACACAACGCGACCTCACCCCCAATACCGGGAGAGACGAACCCCTGCAGATCCGCTCACTGCCTCCATGTGGCTCGGGACTGTACCCAATTAAAACCTGTTTGCACGACTCTTTTGAGCCGTGGTAGGGTAGTAATCAAAGCACAGTGGGAACTCACACGAGACAAATGACGATCTCAGGTCGATGAACTAACCTGTACACATGTCACCTGGGAACTGCTATCTGACATCTGGTATAAGACCAACTAGCAGGTTCCCGGCGAGTCCTGTCCGGTGTACTCATAACCCAATGAGCACCTGTATACATCTTAGGTGAACCAACTGACACCAGTGGCTCGTGAGACCGGCCACCGCCCCTCGTCGGGGTCTCGACTGTATACACTAGTCTACTAATGGAGTATCGATGCCCTGTCTCGAAACTCCTACGACTAGGGACCTTTTAAGGATGTGCTTATAGACTACCAGCTCCCACGTATATGATCGCCATCATACTGCTGGTAGTCAAGCAAGAATCCTAGGGGCTCTATCAACGTGCAATAGTGACATGTCAGGTCACCTAAAGCAGTACACGATGATAAAGATAAACCATATAGCATACTATCATCTCGAGTAAGAATGTTCTACCGGGATAGGTCCTCCCTCAATCATTGCAATCACGTGCCTGTGATCCAATAATTGACTCTGAGGGCACTATCTCCAACACAACCTATATTGGTTGTGGAAATATTTGATACTTGGGGTATTGATTTTATGGGCCATTTTCCCAACTCCTTTGGGAATCTATATATCTTGTTAGCGGTTGATTATGTCTCGAAATGGGTGGAAGCTATACCGTGTCACACTAATGACAACAAAGTTGTCATTAAGTTCCTTAAAGAAAATATCTTTTCGCGATTCGGACACCCTCGCGCTATAATTAGCGACAACGGGACACATTTCTGCAATAGGTCTTTCGAGGCCTTGATACGGAAATATTCAATCACTCACAAGCTTTCTACGCCCTATCATCCCCAAACGAGCGGGCAGGCTGAGATCTCAAATAGGCAGATCAAACAGATATTGGAGAAAACGGTTTCTAAGAACCGTAAAGATTGGTCAACCAAATTGACGGATGCTCTTTGGGCATTCCGCACCGCTTATAAGACCGATCTTGGTATGTCTCCATACCGCCTTGTGTTTGGGAAGGCATGCCACCTTCCTGTCGAGATCGAACATAAAGCAATGTGGGCTATTAAAGAGCTTAATTTTGATCTTGATCATGCAGGCAGCTATCGGAAGCTGCAATTGAATGAGCTAAGCGAACTCCGTGATGAAGCTTACGATAATGCGGTGATAGTAAAGAACAGGACTAAAGTGTTCCACGATAAAAATCTTTCTAGAAAAACCTTCACATCGGGGCAACAAGTCCTTCTTTACGATTCCCGTCTCCATCTTCATCCGGGTAAGCTTAAATCTCGTTGGAAAGGACCTTTTGTGGTGCGGTATGTACACCCGCACGGGGCAGTTGAAGTCGAAAATTTGAAAAACGGTTCGATTTTTAAAGTGAATGGGCATAGATTAAAACCGTATTTTTCTGCTGACCCCGCGGAGGAGCTCCTGTTTTTACAGGAGCCGCTTTATCAAAACTAAATTTCTTCCGCCTCACCTCCATGTTTTGGTAACTTTTTCACATTTTAAGAATGGTGGTGAGCAAAAAATGATTTGATTGAATATCTGTGCGTGTCAAAGAATAAGTTTAGGGGAATTTTTCATTTAACTATTATTTTACCCCTTGTATCTCTCCCTTAGTATACAGGTCCTGGTTCTCAAAAGGCTACATCAGTGAGGACACTGCTGAAAACAGGTTTGGGGGGGAGGTTTGTATTCACTGAATTATCTTTGACACCGGGCATTAAAATTTTTTTTATAACAAAAGAATAGAAAGTGAGAAATTACATCCAAAAGATAGGAATAATTTAAGAAAATTAGAAGTTTTCTTAAACGAACTAGTAATAAGTAGTTATGAGCTGTTGTCCCAAGGGTTAGTAAAATGAAGGAAGTCACTAATCTGAGGATAAAAATAAGTCTGAAAAAATAGTTTTTATTCTGGAAGCCAAACATTTGAATGTTGATACCCTACTATATGCACTTACACACGTCTTGAAACTCGGGATAGTAGAGGATACCTTGAAATGCTCTTGTCTAAAAGCCAAAGTATGAAGGAAAAAAAAAGAAGAAAATATAAAAATGGTGAAAAGAAAAAAATGAACACTGGTTTTATTATCGCCAAGGCAGCAATAAAAAAATATAGCGAGGGTGCCTCTTCACCTAGTGCCCTAAAGCCAACTGGTCTGGGAGTCACTGCTAAGCCTTAGGTGGTGTAAGACGAGGAAAATATTACAACCTAATCAGCAAGCACATGAGTAATCAGTCTGTTAGTACCTCAAGAAGTATTAACGGTCGCATGAAAATGTGTGAGCAAATTTTAATATTCATCAAATTAAAAAGTACTAAGGTAGATGGACAAGAGTATGATAGCTTGAATTGAATTCTCCGAGTGTAGGGATGTTCTTTACACACACGTAGGGTTATATGATCAATGTTTGGATGAAAAGTAGGAATGAAGAATAAAGACGATGTTTTATTGAGGGATGATGTGATTTCTAACATTTTTTTCATGACTATTAAGATAGGGCTCATGACAACTGAAAAGCTAGTATAGTTGGAAACTCTTCTATTCAAGGCCTTTCTTCTATGGTTCTTATCTTTATATGTAAATTTCACCATCTTTCTTTTGTTATTGGATTTTGTGGGTGTAATTCGCTGAAAACCCTCAGGAGACAACACTCCTCCTACTAGGGACACCTAAAGGTTTAACGGCTTGTTGCACGTGCTCGGTGCAATCGTGTCTGCCTAGGAAAGTGTGCTTAGTTTTCTCCCTTCTTTTTTCTCCTCTTAAATAAACTAGTTTGCTCGGGACGATCAAAGATAAGTTTGGGGGTATTTGTTCAATTGATAAAACTGCACATTTGTATTACATTTTTCCTACCATTTTCATATTAAAAAAGGACTTTATTATAATATATTATACATATGAGGGTTTATGTATTAAAACACCATTTTCCATATGTTAATATATTTTAATTAGCATTTGGTAGGAAAATGTATGCAAATAAATCTATTGACCAAATCCTAGTAGAAATAAGCCTACTAAATATTATTTGAGATTATTGTGCAGAATTTTCCAAGTTGTTATGCAGAATTTATCAAACAAATCAATTTGTTGAAGAAAACTTGCCAAATTAAGAAGCAAAACTTGGAGACCAAGACTGGAAGCAACCGAGAGAAGATTTCTGAATTCTGAAGGTGCCTAGGATTGCCACATGTCACAAGATGCAAGCCCAAGAAAACTCATAAAGAGATCTCACCCTTTGACCGCGGATCCGCGGCCAAACCCCCCTTGGGCCGCGGATCCGCCGCAATAATAAGGAGTTGGAAGGCAAGATTTTGGGAGATCAATCACTGTTGAATTTTACCAAGTTTCCAGCCTAAAGATTCTGGCTTTGCACTATAAAAGGGCACCGAGAGCCTCTTGGAAAAGCTATCAAGCCGAAGAGATCACGAAGCTCCCGACGCTCACGCATCCAGGCTGATCATCGACTGTTCGACTACCTCCTTATGAAAGATCGAGAAGCAACTAGTTTGTAATCATTTTCTACGGATTAAAGTGTAGTTTGTTCAAGTTGATTAATAAAGGTAGTTATTTTATTTAATTCTTTTTGCATTTTACATTATGTTTTTCCTCTCTTTCTTTTCATCTTCTTCTCCCAACATGCGTGAGTAATTCTCCGCTTGTTGGATTCGTAGGATTAGGGTAGGCTAATGGACGATGAAAATAACTAAATCCTTTTTATGTCCTATAAAGTTTAGGAACTTTATCAAAAGAATAATTAACATCCTAATCGGGCGCTAGCAATTCTTTGCTAGTTCCGACCGCGATTAGAGATTAGATTAATGATTGTTTTGGTAAAGGCTAGATATGAACGGAGTTCCGTGTCGAGATAAGGGTTAAGAGTGGGATTCCTTTTCCCTCCAGAAATCCTAATCTACACGCATCACCGTCGTTCTAGTTCTAAATCTATTAATGGATAAAAAGGGTAACTTTTAATTAATCGTCCATAACTACTAAATCCTAACGAACCCTACAAGCCTTCTTATTATATTATCTAAGTCTCTAAAATAATCTAGATCTATATTTTACATTCTTGTTTAACGTAGATCTAGAAATCATTCTATAAAATTCTTTATCGCTCCTCTCTTTCTCAACACATCTAAAGTAAAAGTAAAAGGTTCCACGTTTCCCAGAGGACGACCCGTACTCACCTCGGTCTAGCTACACGCGACACCGTTCTGATTGCGGTTAACTACAAACACAATCTTTCGTATCAATCAAAAGCCCTCTGGCTGTGTCATGTACACGCTCTCTTCTAAATCACCATTTAGAAAAGCGGTCTTGACGTCCATCTACTAGATTTCGTAGTCATGGTATGCAGCAACGGCAAGTAGGATCCTGATGGACTTAAGCATAGAGTCAGGAGAAAAGGTTTCATCATATTCGACACCTGGTCGTTGACGAAAACCTTTTGCTACAATTCTAGCTTTGAAAGTCTCAACTTGTCTATCTACACTAAGAACCTTCTTAAAGATCCACTTGCTCCCGATGGGTTTTACCCCTTCAGGAGCAACTTTCAAAGTCCATACTTTGTTGGTATACATGGATTCCATCTAAGATCGCATAGCATCCCACCATTTCACAGAGTCTCCATTTGTGATGGCCTGCTCGAAACTATTTGGGTCATCATCTTGCATGATGCAATCCTCGCTCCCACCGTCTATGAGAAAACCGTAGTATCTCTCAGGTGGATGAGGAACCCTACTGGATCTGCGGAGTGGCTGGGGTTCGTCAGGGACTATTGAATCTTCCGGTTCTACCAAATTGTCAGTTATAGTTTGTATAACTGGAACTTCTTCCAGTTCTTCCTCATTGCCACTAATTTCTTTCACAAGCAATTCCTTTTCTAAAAAGGTGGCATGTTGAGAAACAAACACCTTTTTTCCTCGGTGTGGTAGAAGATATACCCTCGCGAATATTTGGGATATCCTACAAACTTGCACAGAACTGACCTTGCCTTGAGCTTGTCCGAATTTTGCTTTTTAACATAGGACGAACAACCCCATATCTTAACTCGTTTAAGAGATGATCTCTTCCTATTCCATATCTCATATGGAGTGGTAGGCACGGATTTGGTCGGAACTCTATTTAATACGTATGCAGCTATCTCAAGTGCATATCCCCAAAAGGATATAGGCAACTCAGCTTTACTCATCATAGATCGCACCATATCTAATAAGGTGTGATTCCTCCGCTCCAAAACTCCATTGTGCTAAGATGTATACGGAGGAGTAAGCTGAGAGAGAATCCCATTCTCTTTTAAGTAGTCTCTGAATTCCGTGCTCAAGTATTCTCCTCATCGATCAGATCGAAGGATTTTAATACTTTTACCCGTTTGGTTCTCAACTTCGTACTTATATTCCTTAAATTTCTCAAAAGCTTCAAGCTTATGTTTCAACAGGAACATATGTCCGAATCTTGATAGATCATCGGTGAATGTAATAAAGTACGAGGGACCATTCCTGGCATGTATAGACATAAGACCGCATACATCACTATGTATCAGTCCTAAAAGTTCAGTAGCTCTTTCTCCGTGTCCAGTAAACGGAGTTTTGGTCATCTTGCCTTGAAGACATGACTGGTAAGTTTCATAAGATGAAAATTTAAACGGATTCAAGTATCCATCCTTATGCAACTTAGCCAGTCTTGTCGCATTGATATGACCTAGTCTACAATGCCACAAGAAGGCTTCGTTCATTTCTGAACTGTTCCTCTTATGTGTGTTCTGTATACTTAGAACTGTAGTTTGATTTAGAACGTATATACCGTTATACAACATACCATACCCAATCAACACTTGATTTAGGAAAACATTCACAATATTTTTGGTACGAAATAACAGTCGCTCAGAATCATTGTATTACCAATTGGTAATACAAGGTGATATTCGCCAACTGCTTTGGCTGCAACAATTGCACCATTCACTACTGTTAGAGACTTATCACCATTTTCCAGTACTATACCTCTCTTTAGCCCATGTAACAAATTACATACGTGGGATCCTGATCCGGTATCCAATACCCAGGATATAGAGCATACTGAGAAACAGTTCTCGGTAACGAACACGCCCGAAGAAGATGCATCAGCATGCTCTTTCTTCGCTCGGGTGGCATGAGAATTCTAATATTCTACTATTCCTTGCTCAGACTTATGACGGTCATAAGTTAGAGTGGAACCTAGCCCAGTATAATAAGTGGGTTCGGTCAATACATCCATATTATTATCTTGATTAAGGCGTGTCATTGGTCGCTATCTGGAGAGAAAGAGAAGGAAACGCTTTAGCGTGCGCTCTTTGCAAGATTAGATTGGTTGTTATTTTATCTAATCAGGATGGCTCCCACTGTTTTTATCAAATCTTCCTTCAAACCCTAAAAGGTAAGATTAGCCGGGATTAATTACACCCTACAAGTTCACCAATCGTTCGGCCAAGCAGGTATTGGTACTCCGAGGGAGTCTCCTCATGCTTTCGCATGGAACTAATTAAATAACCTCGTTTCCGCATGGGCATAACCCCGTTAACATCTTTCTTAGACACCTAATGGATCGGCTAATTGTAAACTGGAAAACTCTCCCAGGAGTAACTCTTACTCGCAGTGGGTATCGGGATCCAACTATCATATAGAAGGTATGCAATCTCATTGCAAATTTCAACACTTGAAATTCCCAATATCTATTTTTACCCCTAGCGTCCTATGACCTTGAGCAGGCCAACAAACCATAGGCCGCTAGTCAAGTTCAACCCGTTCATTTCGTGATTGAATTAAACCCACTCGCACGACCCTTGACGCAGGCCGACAAAGTCGCACGACTACCCTAATCCAATCGCATCACATGCTACAGATAAGCACTAATTAGCTACTGCACACTACGCCTTGGCTAAGGTCAACAAACATAGCACGAATACTGAATAGTACTTATCTGAAATGACGGAGGGCTACGGCTAGTTTTGAAGAAAACCTTTAACGTAATAAACTTGATATCGTTGTAGAATCTAGTGATTTGAAAAGGGAGTGTTTTTATAGCTTTTTCTAGTTTTGCTAAAGAGGTCACTCCCGGTGAAGGGATCACGGCTCTTTCCTCATCGAATGAGGTGCTAGATATTCATCAAGGAATACCACTATGCAAAGCAAGAACTAGAGAAGCTATAAAAGCAAAACTGAGTGGGTTGTAGCATTTTCTAGTTTTGCTAAAGAGGTCACTCCCGGTGAAGGGATCTCGGCTCTTTCCTCATCGAATGAGGTGCTGGATATTCATCAAGGAATACCACTATGCAAAGCAAGAACTAGAGCTACCTTTTTAAAATTTCGATTCTACAACATCTTTAGGTTTCTTTTCTTTTCATTAATCTCATTAATGAAGTCTCATCATTTATATTTCCCTAAATATCACAGAAAAGAAACGAAAATAGAACGTACGCTTATGCCATCCGCATTCGCCATGGGGCCCCGTCATGCACCGTTAGGTTACTTAACTAACGGCAGAGCGGGGGCTGGACTAGCGTGGGTGCAAAACATAAGCAATGATTATTATATATATCATATATATATATAGCATTCGTCTCACGCAATTATATGATCACATCACAGAACCAAGCAGCAGAAGTCAACATATGAAATATTGGCTATACTAGTAGGTCCGTGTTTTAAATTAAGCCAATAATGAAAAACATGGATTCCACGATTGTAATGAATAGCCAAACCCACACCCCTAGACCCCTACGAGAGCGGCAAGCAACCCTGCCAATTCTAGAGTTAGAATACCCGATTTCGACTCTTCGAGATGGTCTCCTACTGGACTCTAGAACCCGGTTACTTGTGCTCCCCGCCTTGGGTCTATCCTAATGCGGAAGAGTAAATAATATACATCAATAGTGACATCAACCTCAACCCAGAATGTCCTAATAAAAGAATATTACTTACAAAATTTTACATGAATGAAAATTGAAAAACTCTCATCTCACGCAAAACTCCCCCGGCTATTCAATCACGACGATCCAATATAACATATCATAGTAACACATAAAATCACATGTCATCAACGTAAGTAAATATGCGTATCCCAAATTCTGTTGACATATAGCAACGAGATTTGGGATACACCACATATTACACTTACAGTCGCAGAAAAGAAATGAAAAACTATAACAATTAGAATCCGCATTTCCTTAGACATCATAAACCCAGAATATCTCATATGCCGAATTTCATGCCTAACCTATAAACCTTGCATTTTAATCTTATATCGGAAACACTTTTCAATAACTTAGTTGGGTAATTCAACAAGATTCCCGACTACCCGATCGAATACTCATCGGAAACTTTAGTAGATGGCCGCACCCCCGATGCCGTCGACCAAGTGCACTTAGGCGGAACACTGTGGCTGCAAGCACCAGAGTGGATGATTTTGGCAACGGGGTTCTCCTAAAGTCACTTGGTCGGGGCTATGGGGCGTGGCTACCTAGTAAAGTTATCTGGCGAGTATTCGCGTACAATACGCGATTGCGACGGAGTTTCGATCCGAATCGAACCTTCGTTGCAATCAATTTATAGAGACTAACATGCTAGATTTACAAACAAACTAGTTTTCACAAAACTAATTTAATGTGGATTCCAACTACTGTATCACATATCAAACTTAAATCCGAAACGATGTAAAAATTACAGCTACAAAACACTCTGTATTAGCCCCTTAACAAAATTAATATCACATGCAATTTTGAGACAATCAAACATAACCAGAAACCCCAAAACCAATACACCAGAACAAAATACAAACTCGAGCCCAAAATGAAACAGTAGACCCGGCGAGGCCGATCTTTTTGCCTTTGTCGCCGGCCAAAAAGAGGAGTTTGGGTATCGATTTTCTTTTTTGTTCTAGTTACATCACATGTAAGCTTCTGCACTTGTTTAAAAAAATTTCAGAGACCGTTTAAATTTCGACAGAAACTTGGGATTTCGGGTTGCAGTTTCGGAGTTGTTTCGGTTTCGTGATTTATATACATCGTCTAATCATCTAGTTTTGACTCTGATACCATGTAAGTGTTTGTTAGCACCACCACTAGATTTTACTAGCATCAAGCATACCATTTTAAAATTTTGAGGTGCTAATTAACACTAAAAAGGAATCGAAACTAGATGATTAGGGTTTAACATGATATAACAAAAAGTTTACACTAAGAGAAAGAGCCTACAACCATTGTAGACTGTGTTCTTCTCTTCTCAAGCTCCGTGTAGTAGTCCATGCGACTCCACTAGGCTCCAATTGAAGTTGGATCGAGCTTCCTTTGCGATCTTCGTGCTAAAGATGATCCACCCAAAGCTTCGCTAATCCAAGCTACCTCTTCACTAAACTCTTTAGTGAAGTAAACACACTATACCAAGGTGCTAATCTAGTGTAGGATGGTGAAGTAGGGATGTTCTTTGCTCACTAGGGTTCTCACAAGCTCAAGGGTTCACAACTCATGTGAGAGATTGAGCTTGGAGGTGGAGGTGAAGAAGATGGAGAGAGCTAGAGAACAAGGAGCTCAAGTGAAGAAGAATGAACAAGTGTTCAAGCATCAGGTGAAAAAAGAAGTGAAGAATGGCTTATATCTTTTTTTAATAATTGAAGCATCCATTTTAAAACTATAATCAAATGGAATCATGCTTCAATAGTGAGTCAAGACCAATATTATAATCATCAAAGCCAAGCTTCACCCATTCCACAAAAGTCTCCCCATTTTCCACCTTTTTTTCTATTTTCTAAAAATAGAAAAACAACCATGCTTCATATAATATATATATATATATATATATATCACATATATATTGATATATATATATATAAATAAGAAAATAATTAGTGAGCAATAATATTAGTTAATATATAATTATATCAAATATAAATATATATCATATTATTAAATCAACACTTGATTTAATAATCCGGTTATATCATATATAACCGACTAATATCATTTATCTGTATATCACATTATCAAATCAAGACTTGATTCGATAATCCGGTTATATCACATATAACCTAACTGATAACAAATAACCGCCAGATTAGAATACAGTATCACATACTCGTATTTAATCAGACCCCCGCACATATCAGCATATGTGCCCTACATCGTTTCGCTTGTACTAGGAAACTTCTGTGTGGGACTCTAAAGACTCGTCAATACGCCAGTAGTAGCTGATGATCGCATCATTCACCCACAAGCCATCAACGGTACTAGCTGGACGTAACAGCTACCCAGGTATTGAATGATTAGATGATCAACAAGCAAGCTTGTCCAAAATCTCATGAAGCCTATAAGTAATACTTACCATACAGTCCGGTCTCTTCGTCTGATATATCGCACATCGAGTCTGGAAGCGGAATCTTAAGATAAGTCATGCCGATGTGTGGCCTATAACGGTATAAGAAACTACTGATAACTCTTACCAGTAAATCTCATCAATAGCCCTGGCCAGGGACTTCCTGTTATAGCCAATCGACCATAGCGCAACATCAACTCCCAATACTGGGAGAGACAAAACCCCTCCTATCACTCATTGCCTCCATGTGACTCGGGACTGTACCCAAAATCCACATGTTTGCACGACTCCTTTGAGCCATGGTAGGGAAGAGATCAAAGCACAGTGGGAACCACACCAGACTCTATGACGATCTCGGGTCTACAGACTAACCTGTACCAGTGTCACCAGAGAACTGCTATCTGACGATAGGTATAGTACCATCTAGGAGTTCTCGGCGAGTCCTGTTCGGTGTACCCATTCTCTAATTAGCACCTATGTACAATCTTTGATGTCAAACACTAATGGATATGGGATCAACCATCGCCCCATACAGGGTCAAGAAACGTATACACTAGTCTACTCTGGAATTTCGATATCCTGTCTCGATATTCTCTCGACTAAGAACAATTGAAGGATGTGCTTGTGGACTACCCAGGTCCAGTAGTATGATCTGCATCATAGTCCTAGTAGTCAAGCCAATATCCTAAGGGATTTATCAACATATATATGAGAGACGGTATAATAATACCTGTGAACATGTTAAGATAAAGGCAACCAGATAGCATACTATCATGTCGTGCAAGAAAGTCCTCTATATATATGTCCAAGCATCTACTATATCATACAATAATGGCCTCTAGGGCATACATATTACTAACAATTTTCGTCTCTTTAAATTCATATTTTTTCGGAATACAGATACGGGTATGTATATATGGTGAGGGGTATTCTTGTAACTTATTACAAGGGTGCTTCTAGAAGAAGACACCTCATTTGTTTATAACCATTTTGATTAAATGGTTAATGAGGTGAAGGGATGAGGTGTTCTTTGCATTAAATGAAGCATGTCTTTGTGGTGACTCATGGGGTGACTCATGGGGGCATTCATGTAGCATGCTTGATTTATTTGGGTTATGAGATATTTTGGTATGCTTGAGAATTATTGTTCACAACACTTAGCCATTTTTTAATGGTTGATTCACACAACACTCTCATCCTCTCTAGCTTCTTTCTTCTACCTCCACCCTAAAAGTCTCATGTGTTGAGAAACCTAGGGTGTTAAGAGACATTTTAATCTATATCTTCTAGGTTATCTAGTTTAGTGAACTAGGTATCCTTTTTACCTCAGTATTGAGGTTGGAGCTCGAATTACAAATCCTCATATGGATCATCTTCGATGGAGGGAGACCGGAGGCCAAACTCGATCCATGACGTCTCAAGAAGCTTATGAAGATGGTAGAAGACCGAAGGAAACGAATCATTCGGTATAACCATTCTAACTCCTCTTTAGTTTGCTAGCTTATAGGTTTATGGTAAATCCAGGTTATCGGGTTATTCTAGCGCCAGTTTATAAAATTATTGTTTCGCAAACGGTCACGGTAGATGGCCAGGGTGCTGGCATAACCCAACATAAACCACTCTTTTTCAAGACTACACGGTTCCTTCAACGATATCAAGTTCATTATGTTAACGGGTTTTTCGCCAAAAACCCAGCCGTAGCCCTCCGTCATTTCCTACAAGTATTACTTAGTATTTGTGCATATGTTGACTGTGTCAAGGCATAGTGTACGGTAGCTAAGTAGTTCTTGTTTGTAGCATATGATGCGATTGGTTAGGACGGTTGTATATGTTAGTCTACGGTAGCGCCCCGGCCGTCAATCTAACGCCAAACGCGGAACAAAAACATTTTAACTGGCGCTATCGCATACTATAACCCGGATCTGCCATTAACGCTAAACTAGCAAACTACAAAGTGGGTAGAAAGGCTATACCGAACGATCCGAGTCCTTCGTTCTTTAACGATCATCCCACGCTCCGTTGTGGCTGCTCCGATCTCCTGGCTCCTCGTCGAGGTGGCACCACATCTACGGATATTTAAACGGGCTCCCGCCTCTATACCGAGGCAACTCGGACATGAAGTTTGCTAGCCGACATGTCCAAGATTGATGTAGAGAATGAATAGAATACTTTGTCTCGTTACATCCAAAACCATGGATGAACGGTTAATGAAGTTGCCTTTTGGAAGTGATGAGAAATGAGCTATCAAATTTCCATGAACCAAAAACTATCATCTTTTCTAATGAATCAACCATTATTCCTCCATAAGAATGGCCGGCCACTATATAAGGAGAGGGTGAGTGTAGGAGCAAAAGGGGGGTGACCATAATGGAAAAGATCTTAATCAAATATCTTAGCAAGAACAAAAGGCATTAAAGGAAAAGGTGACTCACTAATAACACCTCATCAACCATTAATGCAAACAAATGAGTCATGAACCTAGTCACCAATCTAGAAGCTTCCACTTATGGCTCACCCTCAAGAAAAAGATAATTCCGTATTAAACCGAATGTTTAAGACGGGTGACAGAAAACTGGCAACTTCGAAAAGCGATCCCGAAACGAATTTCAGGATAACCCCGTAACGGTATAAATATACCCGCATTTGTATTACGACCGAATACAAATGCAACTGAGACAAAGATATTATATCTACATAGTATAATACTCGGATCCGGCTTAAACCAAAGCCCACCAGTATTATCTGTCCGAAATATGACACGTGCGTAAACGCACGTGCATTTTCCGAACCTTGCCATAAAACCATACGGCCTCCACAACGTTTCGCCCGAACTTGGGAAACTATCTGTAGGGGACTCTAATGACTCATCAGTACCCTGGCAGTGGGTTTAACCACAAGCACGTCAGCGGCACTAGCAGTGCGTAACGGCTGCCCATGTACTGACCTCAAGGGAAGCCGATGAGCGAACTCATCCTGGAACCCTACTGAGCCTAACAGAGACAATATACATACAGTCCGGTCCGTTCGTCTATGAGTATCGCATATCGGGCTTAGGGGCTGGTAACGTCAGACCCGTAATAGCGGTATAAGTCATGTCGGAGTGTAGCCCAGAACACCATGAGATACTATTGGAGTACCTACCAGTAAATCTCCTGCCTCGGCCAAGGGCTTTATGTAATGGCTCTCCTAGACACAGCGCGATCTCACCCCCAATACCGGGAGAGACGAATCCCCTGCCGATCCGCTCACTTGCCTCCATGTGGCTCGGGACTGTACCCAAAAAAGATCTGTTTGCGCGACTCCTTTGAGCCGTGGTAGGGTAGAAATCAAAGCACAGTGGGAACTCACACGAGACAAATGACGACCTCAGGTCGATGAACTAACCTGTACACATGTCACCAGGGAACTGCTATCTGACGCTAGGTATAAATACCAACTAGCAGGTTCCTGGCGAGTCATGTCCGGTGTACTCATAACCCAATGAGCACCTGTATACATCTTAGGTGATCCAACTGACACCAGTAGCTTGTGAGACCGGCCACCGCCCCTCGTCGGGGTCTCGACTGTATACACTAGTCTACTCCGGAGTATCGATGCTCTGTCTCGAAACTCCCACGACTAGGGACCACAATTAAGGTTGTGCTTATAGACTCCAGCTCCCACGTATATGATCGCCATCATACTGTTGGTAGTCAAGCAAGATCCTAAGGGCTCTATCAACGTGTAATAGAGATCAGTCACCTGAACCTATACACGTCTGATAAAGGCAAACCAGATAGCATACTATCATCTCGAGTAAGACTGTCCTACCGGTATAGGTCCTCCTCAATCATTGCAATCACATACCTGCGATCCAATAATTGACTTTGAGGGCACTATATCCAACAGTATAACCATTTTTGACTATGTCAAGGGTCATGCGGGTGATGGGTTAAGATTGACTAGCGACTTATGACATGTTGACAGTGTCAGGGTCATAAGTCGTTAAGGGAAAAAACCACATCGGGAGTTTCAAATATACAGGAAACTTGCTAGTCTTGCATACCTTCTGGAGTGTGGTAACTAAAGTAGCTTCCATCTAGGTTATCACGCAATGATAGTTGGATCCCGATCCCACTGATGAGTAGGATTACTCTTGGAAGATATTTTTCACTTCATAATTAGCTAACCTATTAGGTAACTAGAAAAGTGTTAACGGGGCTACGCCTCTGCGGAAATGATGTTTATTTTAATTAGGTCCATGCGAGAGCACGGGGAACCTCCCTCGGAGTACCAACACTCACCTGGCTGAACGGTTAGCGAATTTGTAAGGTGCGAATGATCCCGACTAATTTTCCTTTTAAAGGTTTGAAGGAAAATTCGAGGAAACAGTGGGAGCCATCCTTATTAGATAAACTAATAACTAATCTAATCTTGCAAGAGCACACGCTGAGTGTTTCTTTTCTCTCTCTCCAAGTAGCAACCATGTCACGCCCTAATCAAGATAATAAACTATTTAACTTGACTGAACCAGCTTATTACACTGGGCTGGGGAACGTCGGTTTGGCTCAAACTTGTGACAACTGTCACGAGTATGGGCAAAGGAAAAAGGACTGTAAGGAATTCCAGATGACCCTATTGAAGGAGAAGCATTCTAATGCATCTTCTTCGAGAGTATTTGTTATTGAAAACTGTTTTTCGCCAACCCTACCTCCTGGGTATTAGATACCAGATCAGAATCTTATATCTATAATTTATTACAAGGACTGAGAAAAAGTAGAATGGTTGGACCGGGTGATATGTCACTCGGAGTAGGGAACGAAGCACAAGTTAACACTGCTGCCATCGGTGCATATCACCTACTATTGCCAAGCAACAATACTATGATTTTGAACAATTGTTACTATGTACCTTCCATACTTTGCAATATCATACCAGTCTCTTTACTTGATAAATATGGGTATAACTTTGTTCTAAATAGAAATATCATGAAGATTTACCTTAATCAGGTATTGGTTGCAGAAGGTACACTATGTAATGGTATCTACATTCTAAATCAAAACACAATTTTCAATGTACAAAACACACGCAAGAGGAAGAGTTCAGAAATGAACGAAGCCTACTTGTGGCATTGCAGACTTTGTCATATCAATGAGAAAAGACTAAGTAAGTTGCATAAGGATGGATATCTGAATCCGTTCGAATTTTCATCCTATGAAACTTGTCAGTCTTGTCTCAAAGGAAAGATGACCAAATCTCCGTTCACCGGACACGAATAAAGAGCTACAGAGCTCTTGGGACTCATACACAGTGATGTATATTGTCCGATGTCTGTACATGCGAGGGGTGGGTTTTCCTACTTCATTACTTTCACTGATGATCTCTCTAGATTCGAATATGTATTTCTCATGGAAACACAAATATAAAGCTTTTGAGAAGTTCAAAGAATATAAAAGCGAAGTAAAGAACCAGACAGGAAAAAGTATTAAGATCCTTCGATCTGATCGAGGAGGGGAGTATTTGAGTACGGAATTCCTCGACTACTTAGAAGAGAATGGAATTCTCTCTCAGCTTACTCCTCCGTATACACCACAGCACAATGGTGTATCGGAGCAGAGGAATCGTACCCTGCTAGATATGGTTCGCTCCGTGATGAGTAATGTCAAGTTACCTCTTTCATTCTGAGGATATGCGCTTCAGACAACAGCATATCTGTTGAATCAAGTTCCATCTAAATCTGTGCCTAAAACTCCATATGAAATATGGAGTGGTAAGAGTTTGTATCTTAAAAGTGTTAAGATATAGGGTTGTCATGCTTATGTTAAGAAGCAAAGCCCGGATAAACTCAAGGCATGATCAGTTTTGTGTAAGTTTGTGGGATATCCGAAACATTCGAATGGATATCTATTCTACCACGCAGAGGAACAGAGGATTATTGTTTCTCGGAACGCTAAATTTTTAGAATGGAAGTTTCTTGCAAAACAAACTAGTGGGAGCGCGGTAGAGCTGGATAAAATACCAGAAGCACAAATTACAACTGAAGATTTGGTAGAACCAGAGAATTCAATGGAACCCGACGAATCTCAGCCACTCCGCAGATCTAGTAGAATTTCTCATCCGCCCGAAAGATACTACGGTTTTCTCATAGATGGGGATCGAGAGGATTGCATCTTGAAATAAGATGATCCTACTAGTTTCAAGCAGGCCATTAACAGTAGGGACTCTATAAAATGGCTTGATGCTATGAAATCCAAAATAGAGTCCATGTACACCAATAAGGTTTGGACTTTAGATGTTGCTCCTCCTGGGGAAAAACCTGTTGGATGCAAGTGAATCTTCAAAAAGAAAATTGGTGCAGATGGATAGGTGGAAACCTATAAGGCTAGACTTGTTGCAAAAGGTTTTCGTCAAAGATCGGGAGTGGACTATGACGAAACCTTTTCTTCAGTGGCTATGCTAAAATCCATTCGGATCCTACTTTCCATTGCTGCCTACCATGACTATGATATCTGGCAGATGGACGTTAAAACGGCTTTTCTAAATGGAAGTTTAGAAGAGTGCATTTATATGGATCAGCCGGAGGGATTCGTAGACAGTGGGAGCAGCGGGAAGGTTTGCAAGTTGCTTAAATCCATTTATGGATTGAAGCAAGCATCGCGGAGCTGGAACATCTGTTTTGATGAGACGATCAAGGAATTTGACTTCATCAAAAATGAGAATGAGCCATGTATCTACAAGAAGATTGTAAGGGAGAACTGTCGTATTCCTCATCTTGTATGTGGATGATATTCTATTGATAGGAAATGACATTCCTATGCTGCAGTCGGTCAAGTTGTTCTCTTCACAAAAGTTCTCCATGAAGGACCTAAGTGATGCCTCCTACATTCTGAGGATTAAGATCTATAGAGATAAATCCAAGAGATTATAGGGACTTTCACTATCCAGGTACATAGAGACCATACTAAAGAGATTTAGTATGGAAGATTCCAAGTGCGGTAATATACCCGCCTTACACGGAGTCACCCTTTCTAAAGAGATGTCTCCCAAGACTGATGACGAGAGCACTATACTCTATGCTTCGACGGTAGAATCTATAATATATGCAATGCTGTGTACCATACCAAATGTAGCATACGCGCTTAGCGTGGTGAGCCGGTATAAGTCGAACTCGGGTGAGAATCATTGGACAGCTGTGAAGAACATTCTCAAGTACCTAAGAAGGACTAAGAAGATGTTCTTGGTTTACGGTAATGGACACCTAAACATCGAGTCCTTTACCGACTCTAGCTTCTAAAGTGACAAGGATGATAGCAAGTCTGTCTCGGGTTTTGTGTTTATCCTCAACGGAGGGGCAGTCTGTTAGAAAAGCTCCAAACAGGACATCATCGCAGACTCGACGATGGAGACTGAATACATTGCTGCAAACGATGCCGCAAAAGAAGCGGTATGGATGAAGAAGCTCATTACTGAACTTGAGGTTGTTCCGTCCATTGTTAATCAAATATCTTTATATTGCGATAACAATAGGGCTATAGTTTTAGCAAAGGAACCATGGTCCCATCATAAATACAGACACATCTTGAGGCGGTATCATCTGATCAGGAGATCGTAGATCGCCGGGAGATCGAGGTCTGGAGAGTAGATATGAAAGACAACACAGCGGATCTAGTTACCAAGGCCTTCCATCAAGCGCAGTTTGAGCGACTTTTTGAGATGTTGGGTATGCGGTACGCCAACAACTGGCTTAAGAGTAGACGTTGGGTATTCGATACGCCAATTACAGGCCTTAGTGCAAGTGGGAGATTGTTGGATATGTATGCCCTAGAAGCCTGTATTATATAGGATGCTAGGGATATGTATGTACAGGACAATCAAACTCAGTTGTAAATAGTATATTATTTGAGATGTCTCTGTCTTAATATGTGTATTTCTTTCTCTTGTTGCTTTATATTGCTTACACATATTGATAAAGACTCTGTACAGTAGTATACTATTATGGTTTGACTTTATCTTAACATGTGCATATGTTATACTCGATATCACATATGGCGAATACATATTGATAAAGCCCGTAGGATTTTGCTTAACTACTAGCGTTATGATGTCGATCATACTTATGGGAGCTGGGTAGTCCATAAGCACATCCTTAAAAGTCTCAAGTCGCAAGAATATCGAGACCGTTCATCGATATTCCAGAGTAGACTTGTGTATAAGTTTCTAGACCCCGACGAGGGGTGATGGTTGGTCCCATAGCCATAGGTGCGATCACCTAATATTGTATACAGGTGCTCACTGGGGGTAAGTACACTGGACGGACTCGCCGAGAACCTCTAGATGGTATTATACCTATCGTCAGATAGCGGTTCTCAGGTGACATGAGTACAATTTAGTCTTTGGACCTAAGATCATCATTTTTCTCGTGTGAGTCCCATTGTGCTTTGATCACTACCCTACCATGGCTCTACTGAGTCGTGCAAAAAGGTTTTGGTTGGGTATAGTCCCGAGCCACATGGAGGCAGTGAGTGATTGTCAGGGATTCGTCTCTCCCGGTATTGGGAGTCGATATCTCACTGTGTCCAGTTGGCTAGAACCATAAGTCCTTGGCCAAGGCAATTGAGATCTACTGATAATTAGATTAGTAGTTTCTCGGATTGCTCCTGAGCCAAATTGACACAACTTATCAGGTCGGTAGGGGTCTGACGTTTACCACCCCGTAGACCCGGTATGCGATACTCTTAGACGAAGAGACCGGACTGTGCGGAGATTGTCACGGATAGGCTCAGTACGAGTTCAGATGAACTTGCTCCTCGGCCTTCTTTTCGACAGGTACCTGGATAGCCGTTACGTACAGCTAGTTCCCCTGACGTGCTTGTGGTTAAACCCACTGTCAACATACCGTCGAGTCTTTAGATTCCCACACAGAGGGTTTCTCTGGTTCAGGTGAAACGATGTGGTGGTCGTATGTTTATATATGCAGGATTCCGATCGAATGATAATAATAGCCAGCTTAGGATTAAGCCGGATTATTAAATCAGATATTGATTTAATAATTTATATATATTCAGGTGTTATCCAGGTTTTCGATCGGACGGTTGATGATACTAGAGGGCTTAGGATTAAGCTGGTTTGTTAAATCAGATATTGATTTAATGCTAGTATTATATTAGTGGTATTATTCTATCTCTTGGGTATTCATATTTTGGTACGAATACGGATATGTATATACGGTAGAGTGTATTCCGTATTTATAGGGAAAACATTCTAGAAGGTGGACGCCTCATTTTTTATTTATCCATTTATTCTTTTAAATGGAAATGAGGTGTTAAGGTGGTGAGGTGAGAATGGTGAGAACCGTGCTTCAATAGTGTTGACTGTAAGGTTCTTAGGCACAACCACAAGGTTCCACAAGGTATCAAACATGCCGTATTTAAAAATTTAGTGTGCCAAACAACCCTAACCTAAGATCTAACTAGAGTTTTAGGAGCAAAACTAGAAAGTAAACTACTTTACATCTAAGTGATAACGGAATACAACCTTTGTAGACCGGTCCTTCATTGCAATAGCTCCTTGTAGTGGTCCCTTCGTTGCGATCATGGAACTCCCGGACTCTTGCATGGCTTCTCAAGGTGAAAGGAACGATCTTGCTTGAAGTCTTCGAGGACGAAGATGATCTACGTCGAGGAGACACTAACTCAAGCTACTACTTCACTGATGAGAGATTAGTGAAGCTAACACCCTATACTAAAGTGCTAATCTAGTAGAGGATGATGAAGTAGGAAGTGGGCTCACTTTAGTTTTATTTTTCTCACGACATTTTCTCACTTTTGAAAAAGCTAGCAAACTTTTTCTCAAGGATAAGAAGATGAAGTCAAGAGATGAGAATGAACTAATGAGGTGAGAGAATCAACCATGGGTGAGTTTGTATCATATAGCTAACTCATGTAGAGACATAACCATGGCTAAATTATAATGGTTAGGTTAATAAATATCTTAAGTGAAACAAAATGAGTGGACTAAGTCAATGCATCCACAAGCTTCTACAAGCTTCATGCATGTGAGCAATTATCCACTAAGGATTTACTTTAAATATTTAAACCCTACATTATAATTAGTATGGTGTAAGTCTCATACACCCATGTAGTGTGTATCAACAACCATGACACAAAATAAAAAAACACAATTAATATATATCACATATATACTAAGTGTGCACATGTGAGAAAAATAAATGCTTAAGTGAGCTAATATTAGTTAATGTAAACTAGTATATCAAATATACAATTATACACTAAATTATCAAATCAACACTTGATTTAATAATCCGGCTATATCACATATAACCGAAAAAAATTATATGTACCAACTTATCGAATCAACACTTGATTCGATAACCCGGCTATATCACATATAACCGACCGATATAAATATCGTGAGAATAGAATATGGTATCACATACTCGTATTATTCTCGGTCCCGCACATATCATATATGTGCTCCTATATCGTTTTGCCTGAGCCAGTAAAAACCTCTATGTAGGACTCTAAAGACTCATCAATACGCCGACAGTAGGTGATGATCACATCACGCACTCACAAGCCGTCAGCGGTACTAGCTGGACGTAACGGCTACCCGGTATTGAGAGATCAGAAGATCAACAAGAAATCCTACTCTAGCTCCTATAAAGCCTGTCAGTAACACTACCGTACAGGCCGGTCTCCTCGTCTGATATGTCGCATATCCAGTCTAGGGGTGGTAAACGTCAGACCCCAATAACAGATAAGTCATGCCGATATAAGACTCATAACGGGTCGAGAAACTACTGATAACACTTACCAGTAAATCTTTAAATCAGCCCTGGTCAGGGACTTCCCTGTTATGGCCAATCAAGCACAGCGCAACATCAACCCCCAATACCGGGAGAGACGAAACCCCTCCTATCGCTCATTGTCTCCATGTGACTCGGGACTGTACCCAAAAACCACCATTTTACACGTCCTCTTGAACGTAGTAAGGTGGAAATCAAAGCACAGTGGGAATCACACAAGACTGTATGACGATCTCGGGTCTACAGACTAACCTGTACCAGTGTCACCAGAGAACTGCTATCTGACGTCAGGTATAATGCCATATAGGAGTTCTCGGCGCGTCCGTCCAGTGTACCCAGTCTCCACTGCGCACCCGTATACCATCTCTGATGTCAAACACCAATGGATATGGGATCATCCATCGCCCATCACATGGGTCGAGAAGCGTATACGCTAGTCTACTCTGGTATATCGATGCCCCGTCTCGATACACCCACGACTAGGAACATTAAAGGATGAACTTATGGACTACCATGGCCCCACTAGTATGATCTACATCATAATCCTGGTAGTCAAGTACACATCCTAAGGGCTTTACCAACATGTAACCATAAGACAGTAAGAGACAAGTATACATGTTAAGATAAAGAGCAACCAGATAGCATACTATCATGTTGAGCAAGAAAGTCCTCTCTATATATGTCCAAGCATCCACTATAATATATATCATATGTACAATAATGGCCTCTGGGGCATACATACAACTAACATTGACAAATGAATTGAATATTCATTTGTACAAACTATTCAAGCATGGTTGTGATTTTATATTGGAAAAATGAGATATACAAAATCATGGTTCATCATTTTTCACACAAGTTTTATCTCATTCTCACCATGAGCTTCTCTCTCCTCTCTAACCTTTCTTCAGTTCCTCCTCCTTCTTCATCTTCCTCCCTACCATCTCATATGTTGGGAATCAAGGGAAGAAGGGAGATAGAAATACACTAGAAAACTCACTACATCTCCTTAGTAATCTTGATTAGCAAACTAGGTTACTAAGTTGCTTCATTGGTGAAGCTAAGCTTGAATCACAAACTCTCGGGTGGTTCATCTAAGATCAAGAAGGCCATCAAGCAAGGTTGATCTAGGAGACCTCAAGGAGCTTAAGAAGAGGAGTGAAGACCCGAATGACACGTGTCTTTAGGTATAATCTTCTAACAGAGTTGTTAGACTCCTCCAGTTTACTAGTTTCGATATTTGGTAGATTTTAGGATATGTTTTCTAGCACCAAGTTTTAAAAAGTGAGTTTTTTATTCTGCAACGGTCGCGGTCAGCGGCCAGTGAGCTAGGAATCCCAACATTATCTGCGGGTACATTACCTCACTGGGAGTCCTCCATTCTAAACCACTTTAGAATGGTGTTAAGATACCTGAATTGAGGAAATCCCAAAACCCATACTAGATCGAAATCTATAGACCTAGTCACCAAAATCAATGAGATATATATATATATATATAATCCATAAAGGAGAAACGGTGACAATAAATGTTTGACCGGATCATAGTATAGGAATATCACTTCCTATCAAGAGTATGCCATCCACATCAGTATATGGAATCTGACAGTGCTCCCTACAACTTTCATACAAAAACCCGGCTCATCTTTAATTTTAATGAAGTCAAACACTTTGGCCGTTGCATCAAACAGATTATCCGTCTCCGCCATGCCTGCTTTAGTCTACAACTAGACTTAAGTAACTTGCACACTATCCGCTGCTCCCACTAACTAAGAAAACCCTCTGGTAGATTCATATACACGTACAGTTCTAAATCCAATTTAGAAAGACGTTATAGTCATTCTCATACCAGATATCATAGTCATGAAAACAGTGGCGGCAAGTTATATACGTATGGACTTCAGCACAGACACTGAAGTAAAGGTATCATCACAATCCACACTGGTTATTTGATGAATACTTGTTTAATACAAGTCTAGCCTTATTAGGTTAATAACTTTCCATTTGCACTGATCTCGAAAGATATGCTTGCTCCTTATGGGTTTTACCCCTTTCAGGAGCACACAACAAAGTCTAAAATTTGTTGTAGTGCATGGAGTCCAACTTGGATAACTTGGCATCCAGCCATCAGTCGAAAGTCACTACTTCATATGGCTTGCTGATAACTAGTAGGGTCATTATCACATGATGCAGGCCTCCTAGTCACTGTCTATGAGAAAACCAAAGAATCTCTCGGGTGGTTGAGGTCACCTGGTAAATCTGCGGAGTAGTTATGGTCTGTCAGGATCAATTGGATCATTAGGTTGCACTAAACTTTCAGTAATCGTTTGTGGTTCTGGAACCATTTCCAGTTCTACCATACTGCGACTAATTTCTTTCGCAAGAAATTCCTTTACCGAGGAGGTGGCGATTCCAGAACAAAACACTTTTGAACTTGAAAATGGTAGAAGTTATCCCTTGCAAAATCTTGGGATAACCCACAGACTGCTATTCCCGAAAAGTGCCTCGAATTTGTTGAGATTATAGTTTTAAACATAAACCGGATAACCCCATATCTTAACAATTTTAAAATGAACATCATTCTATATCACATATAGAAAAGAGGCACTTGTTTAGGTGGAACCGGTATCATATGATATGCATCAATTTCTTGTGTTGGATATAGTGCCTTCAAGGCAATTATTATGATTGCAAGTAGGTAATTATGATAATTGAGGGAGGACCTATACAGGTAGAACAATCTTGCTCGAAATAATAATATGCTATCTGGTTTGTCTTTATCATTGATGAAACCCATAGGATTCTTTCTTGACTACCAGTATTATGATGGTGATCATAAACATGGGAGTTGGGTTATCCATAAGCACATCCTTAAATGTCCCTAGTCATGGGAGTATCGAGACAGGGAATCGATATTCCGGATTAGACTAGTATATACATTTCTAGACCCTGATGAGGGGCGATGGTCAATCTCACAAGCCATTAATGTTGTGTCACTTAAGATTGTATACAGGTGCTCACTAGAGATGAGTATACTGGACGGACTCGCCGAGAACTTCTAGATGGTATTATATATATCGTCAGATGGAAGTTCTCAGGTGAAATGAGTATAGGTTAGTCTTTTGGCCTGAGATCGTCATTTGTCTCGTATGAGTTCCCACTGTACTTTGATTACTACCCTACCACGGTTTAAAGGAGTCGTGCAAATAGGTTTTAGTTGGGTACAGTCCCGAGCCACAAGGAGGCAGTGATCGATTGTCAGGAATTCGTCTCTCCTGGTATTATGAGTCGATGTTGCGCTGTGTTCAATTTGCCATCACTCTAAATCCGTGGTCACGGTGGATAAGATTTACTGATAGTTGTTCTGTAGTATCTCTGTTGGAGATGAGCATGACTCTGACACGACTTATCGAGTTATTAGGGGTTTGACGTTATCCACTCCCTAGACCCGGTATCCGATACTCTTAGACGAAAAGACCGGACTGTACGGAGATTGTCACACTCAGGCTAAGTAGGATAAGGACGTACTTAATTGTCAACCCCCTTTCAGAAAGTACCTGGATAGCCGTTACGTACAGCTAGTACCGCTGACGTGCTTGTGGTTAAACCCACTGCCAGCGTATTGTCGAGTCTTTAGAGTCCCACACATGGGGTTTTTCCAGTTTAGGCGATAGATGTAGAGGCCGTACGTTGGTACGTGCAGGGGTCCGATTAAATACGTGTACAGGATACACGGACTTTAATCGGGCGGTTGATAATACTAGCCGGCTTAGGATTAAGCCGAATTATTAAATCAAGTTTTGATTTAATAATTTATTTATATATATATATATATTGATATATATAGAGAGAGAGAGAATAATGGAAGAAAGATGCCATAGGAGGGAATTTCCTCCTATGGCGTCGAAAAAGTATGTCCTCTATCGTGTTTTCCGACGATCAACACCCATCATCTTCATCGTTATCATCTAAGATATGGGTACACCAAATTTCATGCGATTCTACAAATTTTTCACCGTTGAATTAGTGGGTTCAAAATTAACGGTTTACCGACAATAGAACTTTTTACATTGCTAAATCAACGGTGAAAAAGTTGTAGAATCACATGAAATTTGGTGTACACACATCTTAGATGATAACGATGAAGATAATGGATCCCGATCGTCGGAAAATACAACGGAGGGCATTCTTTTTCGACGCCATAGGAGGAAATTCCCTCCTATGGCAACTTTCCTCCATTATTCTCATATATATATTAGTATTATTGTTCACTATTCATTATCTCTCTTTTATGCTATCCGTATTTTTATCCAGATATATGTATATGTAGCGATACGTATACCCGGCGAAGTATTCCGTATTTGTACGGGAATGCTTCTAGAAGAAGGACACCTCATATTTGATTTTCTTTTTAAAAAATCAAATGGAGATGAAATGAAAGGTGAGGTGTAATGGGAGCATTTTAGAGAGGCCTAGTTTTGATTTTATATTCATAAAATCATTTGGTTTTACTATTCTAGTATGGTTGCAAAACTTAGCCATTCTCTTTCTATACTAATTCTCTTCATGAAAAAGACTTAGCCAATTTTTTGTGATGGCTACCTCCTCTTCACCTCCTCCTCCTTCTTCACTTGCTCTTTTGAGTATAGAAAAGAGAGAAATAAGTTAGTGAAAAAATTCCTACATCACCTATAATCCATTCCAAACAAGTTTGAAGCGTCCGTCGAATCTTGGATCGATTTCACTCGGGTGGATCATCTTCGGCAAGGGCGGTCGCCTCTCAAGCACGTTCTTGGAGGTTATGAACTTGGATGGGTCTTCCACGATTAGGTGAACACGCATCAAAGATTGCATTCCCTAAACCTTGTTTCTAAGTTTGCTATTTTAGTTATATGGTTTGATTCCTAAGAGATATGTGTTTTGTGCTTGCTAAAAATCATTGTTTTCGCTTCCATCTTGGCCGCGGCTTTTGCGGCGTGAGCACAACACACTAACATGTTATCAAAGCCGATCCATATGCCAAAACTAGCTTGAATGACTTCAGAATTCATCGCACAACTCATTTTTTCTGCAGTTTAAGCCTAAAAAATTCAGCCGCTGTAATGCATTAAATCGTTGTTTTCATGCTTTTTCTCAATCCCTGGAGCTCTCGTTTTGGACTAGGGATTCTGTCACGACCCGCAGGGTACGGAACGTGACTGGCACTTAAGTTTACGAAACGTCTAAAGACGTCCGTAGAATAAGTAAGCCAAAGCCCAGAAAACAAAACCAATTAAGCAAAAGAGTGAAGAAAACCCCAAACATTTGAAAGCAAGTTATCAAATAAGTCATGTAAAACCCTTTTTAAAAACAATACTAATTTTTCCGAAAATTTCGGCAGAGTCTCCTTTGTAAATACTGGCCCCCAAAAATGGGTACAACAAGAATATATGTAAAACCAACAAATAAGGCATCCCCAAGCGGGAGCTAGCTCTTCGCCATAAGGCGGTCACAAATCACACGCAATGTAAATGACAGCAAGCATAATAATCATAAGGAAGCATAAAAAAAACATCATGTCGACTCAAGTGAGCTCGACCCCAAAATACAGCATAACAGTCTACAAACCTCACTGTTGGGGTAAAAATTTACACCCCGGTTGACCAAGTCAAAATCAAAGTCAACCCCAAGCCAGGTGGGCCCAAGCCCAGGTCAAGCGGGCCCATGCCCAAGTCGAGCCCGCAGCCAGCCTCCCCATGCCAACAACAAAATCATGTAATAAATAATTTTTATGTAATTGTTTATGCATGAATGTAAACAAAATGGGTATAAAGCCAATATTTTGTAAGCCCATGGCTTATGTGCAAAAATGAAATGGCACATGAGCCATGGGATGGCTAAAATGCCATTTTGCAAAGCCCAAGGGGCTATATGTAAATATGTAAGCCTATAAAAGGCAACATGATGATGAATAAAAGAACACTTTTCATTCCCCCAAAAATTAGGGTTCTTTGTGCCTCCTGCTCCTTCTCCAAGGTTCTAAACCTTCTAATTCCTTTTGAATTAAATCAAGAGTTTTACTCTTTCTTTTCAAAAACTAAGAAGTCTTTCACCACAAAACCCACAAAGGGGAACTTGGATCTACCATTAGATCTCAGAAAGGAGAGATTTTTAGATCTCACATCTCTTGATCATCAAGATCCAGCCAACAGAGGAGGAAGAAGAAGAACATCTTTCACTAAACCCCCAAGAAAGAAGAAAAAAACACTCAGGAGTCCAACTCCTCTTTGATCTCTCTTCAGAGAAATCTTTTTAGGCTAAAAGCCTCTTTTCCTCTCCGGCGCGCAGCGCAAGTGCGTAAAGCGCCCGCGTGCCGACACGTGGCGCGCGCTTGCGCACCTGCGCGCTTGCGCAGGCGCGCAAAGCGCCCGCGTGCCGACACGTGGCGTGCTTGCGCAGGCGCGCAAAGCGCCCGCGTGCCGACACGTGGGGCGCGCGCGATTGCGCACCTGCGCGCTTGCGCAGGCGCGCAAAGCGCCCGCGTGCCGACACGTGGCGCGCGCGCGCTTGCGCACCTGCGCGCTTGCGCAGGCGCGCAAAGCGCCCGCTTGACGACACGTGGCACGCTTGCGTAAGTGCGCAAAGCGCCCGCGTGCCGACACGTGGCGCGCGCTCGCTTGCGCCCCTGCGCGCAGCGCTCTTGCGCAAAACGCCCACATGCCGACACGTGGCGCGTGCGCTTGCGCACCTGCGCGCAGCGCTCATGCGCAAGTTGCCCACGTGTCGACACGTGGCGCGCGCGCGCCTGAGCGCACAGCACCTTAGCGCACAGCGCTCTAGACGCTGGCCACACGCATCCTTTGGATGTCTTTTTCCCCTTTACTTATATTTACATGTATATATATACATATGTATAT
The DNA here is from genome assembly GCA_030015575.1 of Agapanthus africanus. Lineage (NCBI taxonomy): Eukaryota > Viridiplantae > Streptophyta > Magnoliopsida > Asparagales > Amaryllidaceae > Agapanthus > Agapanthus africanus. Next base: position 56,984,416 of record JASDDO010000018.1, on the reverse strand, counting down.
AAATGTACACATACACATACTCCGCGACACTGTCCCTGTTAGAAAAAAATTTCTAACGGGGCGCTGCCCCACACCCCGCAAGGGGGCTGCTAGCCCCCTTGACCCCCAGCCCGCTGTCCGGGTAGCGGGACCCCCGTAAAAACTCTGCGTGGGTCCCGATATATCCAAAACCCTCCTTTCAAAACACAACACACGTACACTGCACATTGAGTTCGCATGACCAGTTTAACCCGTTAATCGGAGGTTCCCTCGCCCCAAAGGCGAGGGGTAATTAACGGCAGCTTAGTCCGCGGCTGCCGGAGATTCGGATCCCCACAATCAATAAACCCCGGCCTACCCTAGGCCGGGGGAATCTGTAGTGCGCCTGACAAGCGCGCGCGTATTCCCATCTCAATGGGGTGACGAAAAACACCCTACACTCACAGTCTCATCTCTAGGTCAATATACAATAAAACTGGTAGAAACAGTAGATGGAGTACACTAGATACAAGAATATACAAGGTGGTACAAAATAATAACATAACCCACCTATGAGCAAATCTCGAGCCCAAGTAAAACAGGCAAAAGAACAAGTGCGCCCGCCGCTACTGAACTGACGGAGCGGACCTGCAAAAGACTGTGGCACAACGGGGGTGAGTTGCTAACTCGTGAGTAATAAATAACATCTGCAAAGGCTATCGTATGCATGCACACAAGCATCCTAGCATCTAAAATACAGGTATGACTGGATGCACTAGCAGGTGTGTATATCATATCAGTGTGCTAATATGTATGCAATATGAAAATCTGAGGTCTCAATAGGTATATATAAGAAATATTTTATCTCTTTTTGTTTTTGAAACTCTTTTAGAATGCCAGCATAATGTCAATGAATCGACGAAAATCGGTGTCCAGCAACGACACCCAAAAGCTGTCTCAAATCTCATAAATGTATCTCTGGCCTCAGCCGTCCGGCTGACCCATCTCAAATATCAATATCTCATCATCTAGCGGCCACGGTCGGTATCCTCTGGATATCCGCCGTCCCAAACAGTCACCGGTAGGTAATCCGTCCCCTGCCAGGCTCAACGTCATCACCACATTCCTCTTGCCCCGGGGTACCTTACCGGGCCCACCATGTACCCGTGCCGGTTCCTCCACTCCTCGACACGGATTTCCAAATCCACAGCAAACTCATGGTGGACGACACTTACATCAATAGAAAACCGCAATTTACATATTTTAAAAAATATAATAAGTTTAGAAATTTTGCGGCTTTCCCCCGAAATCCAGCAATATCATAAAATCTCAAGAAATCCTCATAAGTGCATATATCAATGATAATGAATGCGTATGATATCAATAATCAAGTTGCGATGTGTGATTAATGTATTAAGCATGAACAATTAGTATGATGAAGTACATGCACATGAATAGCAATACTACGGTTTCATTTTTAAGGAATTAAAGGCAATAGTACCAGTTTAAGTATCAATTAGTAAAAGGTTTCAATTTAAAGGTTATCTAGTGTGGTGGCATGGCAATTACCAGGGTGTGTGTGTAAGCAAGAATAGTGCTCGTGCTGTATATAAAAACCTGGTAATGGTGCATGTGTCCTACAATTGAGTTTGCGTATATGGGTATAACATATTGATCTAATTGCAGCAATTATCATGCCCGTATTATTATTCTAATGTCACAAGTGGTTATCCAGATTACTATTTTTCAATTTACTGAATCCATCGGGCGACTTGCGCCATCCAAACGATCGTCCCCCGTAGATGTTAAATCTACTCACCGGGATCCCTGGCTAGCTGTGTCCAATCACCGCCTTTCCCTTTCGCGCCGCGTCTGACGTTTCCGCGACCGAACCTGGAATTTACATCAATACCAAATATAAGGTTACATATCAAGAACGACGCAAAACCCCAACGAAACTACTAAAGTTCGCTAGCTAGGTACAACGTGCACGAAGTGCGCGGAACACACGCGAAAATCGCAAAACTGCCGAAAAACGCCGATTTGGTCGCCCGGCAAAACTAAAACCCGACTACCCAAAAATCCGCACTCACGCATCCTAAAAGTCATAGGACAAGCCATTACAATCATCAAGATATCAAAATAATTCATCACATAATTTTTATACAAAACTAGTAAGCATTTGCATTCCAAAATCGGTGCAAAAATCGCCGATTTGCGACAAAACGACTACAATAAAGCATAATTACCCAAGCACACTACAAGCAATCTACAAACACTAATTACAACACAATAGCAATGATTCCAATCCTATTTTCCATAACCACCAATTCTTGAATTTATAACTTAGCAAATGCAAATCAAAATCCATACTCGAAAAACTTAATTAACACTAATTTCAAACCCAATTAGCAAGTTCACCTCTTAGATTTAGGTTAGCAAAATACTAGATAACAAATTAGGTTCAATCAACTAAATAATATTTTCTAAACCTTAATCAACTCACTAATCAAGCTTCACAACTCAATTCCATACACTAACCCTCTCTTGAAATTCCTAAAACGACAATTACAACTAAAATCGAACTTTTAAAGTTAACTAAATTAACACAATTAGAAGACTTCATAACAAGGTAACCATATAGATTAGTTCATTAACAACTAGATTAACTATAAAACAACTTAATTAACCATCATGGTTCAAAACCCTAGTTTATTACAACAATTCTTTTATAAACTAGATTAGGAATTAGCTAAGCTTTTTAACACTAAACCATACAATTAAAGGAATTTAGCAAAAGAAAGTAATTTGATGAGAATTATACCTCTTGATCTATGGATCAAGCAAGAAAATTTTGCTCCAATTGATGGCCTCAAGCACCAAGATCCAAGCAAGAATGGCTAAGGAAAGGATAGCATAAGGATTTTGTTTGGATTTTTGAATAAAGTGTGGATTTTGATATGTTTTCTTGAAGAAATTGAAGGAAAATGAAAAGAAAAGAGAGGAAGAAGAGGGTGTGCAGGTTTTCGGCCAGAGGAGGAATGGGGGAGGGTGTGGGCAAGTGGGGAAAGTCATGGTCAAGTCCACAAAAGTCAATGTATCATACTTTATTCATTTTAATTAAAATAAAACCATAAACTATCAAATTCAACTCAAGAAGGCAACTCAAGAAATGAGGCCAGAAATTTCTGGTCTCACACAAGGTGGGGCTGTCCTAGGGCTGAGGAAAAAGAGAGAGGGGTTTTACAAAAGAAATTTTATGCAAAAAGGCCCCCTACAAGTCAAAAATTGCAAGTTTTAGCTCAAAATTTCAATAAATTCGTTTCATATCATAAAAATTTGTTAAAAATCAAAATAAATTACTAAAAATTTATGTTATCACTAGATTTTAATTATCATAATTTTAGAGATTAAAATTAGCCCGGAAAAATTTGTATTTATCGCTTATTTAATGTATTTTCTTACCGGCTTAAAATAATATAAAAAAATTGAAAAATTAGGGAAAATTTTTAAACGACCAGAATTTCATAATTAACTCATTAGCTACTAAAAACAAGCAATTACCTATCCATTTTAGGTAAAATTAGCCCTAAACTGCAAAATAACGAGAAAGACGGTTTTCGGAAAAATACCGAATTTTCACCGAATTTCAGGAAAACACCAAAACGACTTTTCAAGACGCTACAATCTTCCCCCCTTAAAGAAATTCGGTCCCCGAATTTAAAAATATTGCTACGCGTACCTTCAAAGAGATGGGGATATTTCTTCCTCATCTCGCCCTCGGTCTCCCAGGTAACCTCCTCGCTGCTCGGGCTACGCCAAAGGACCTTGACGGTTGGTATAATCTTCGATCTCAACTTCTTCACCTGCCGATCCAGGATGGCCACCGGCTGCTCTGCAAATGAAAGGTCGCGCTCTAGCTGGACTGTCGGGTGCTGAATCGCATGCGAAGGGTCGTGAAGGTACTTGCGGAGCATCGAAACATGGAAGACGGGGTGAACATCGGGAAAGCTGGGAGGAAGAGCCAAACGATAAGCAACAGCGCCGACCCGCTCAAGGATCTCGAAGGGACCTACGAATCTAGGGCTAAGCTTCCCCTTTCGCCCAAAACGCATCACGCCCTTCATCGGAGAGACCCTCAGAAAAACATGGTCGCCAACTGCGAACTCTAATCTGCGACGGCGCCTGTCAGCATAGGATTTCTGCCTGCTCTGAGCCGCTCTCATCCGGTCTCGGATCAACTGTATCTTCAATGTCGTCTCCTCAACAAGCTGCGGCCCCAAAATGCTGCTCTCGCTGAGCTCTGTCCAACAAACGGGCGATCTGCATCTCCTCCCATACAATGCCTCGAAAGGTGCCATCTGAATAGTATCCTGGAAGCTGTTGTTGTAGGAGAACTCCACTAGAAGTAAATGATGATCCCAGCTACCACCAAAGTCTAAAACGCATGCTCTGAGCATGTCCTCGAGAGTCTGAATGGTCCGCTCTGACTGTCCGTCTGTCTGCGGATGAAACGCTGTGCTGAAGCTCAAACGAGTGCCCAAAGCCTCCTGAAGTCTCTGCCAAAGTCGGCTGGTGAACTGAGTGCCTCGATCTGACACGATACACGTCGGTACGCCATGTAGTCGCACGATCTCGTCAATATAGAGCTGAGCATACTGAGCGAAGCTGAAAGTCGTCTTCACTGGAAGGAAGTGAGCCGCCTTCGTCAATCTATCCACGATCACCCAGATGGAGTCGTACCCTCGACTGGTCCTGGGTAGACCCACAACGAAATCCATCGAAATCTGCTCCCATTTCCACTCTGGAATGGGTAACGGCTGTAGCTCTCCTGCGGGCTTCTGGTGCTCGGCCTTGACTTGCTGACAAGTCAGGCATCTCAAAACGAACTCCGCAATGTCCCTCTTCATCCCGTCCCACCAGTAGGTCTCTCTCATATCATGGTACATCTTGGTGGAACCGGGATGGACACTATACACTGATCGGTGTGCCTCCTCAAGAATGTCGCGCCGCAATCCATCAGCATCTGGTACGCACAGTCTAGATCCATATCGTAAAATCCCCTGATCATCAACCATGAACTCGGAAAATCTGCCCTGTCCCATCTGTGCCATGATCTCTGAGCAACGGTCGTCACTGCGCTGTGCCTCATATATACGGTCAAGCAACTGTGGGCGTGCACGAACATGCGCGAGCTGTCCCCCTGTCTGAGTGAACTCGAACTCAACTCGGCTGTCGCATAACATCTGCCAATCTGCTGACGACTGCCTCTGCACTGCGCGCAAAAAGGATAGACTACCCCCGGGCTCCTACTCAACGCATCAGCCACCACATTCGCCTTGCCTGGGTGATATAAGATCTCGCAGCCGTAGTCTTTCACCAACTCCATCCAACGACGCTGTCTGAGGTTCAGGTCTCACTGCTGAAATATGTACTTTAAACTCTTGTGATCGGTGAATATCTGACACGACTCGCCGTACAGGTAATGTCGCCAAATCTTCAGTGCAAAGACCACTGCAGCCATCTCCAAATCATGAGTAGGGTAATTCTGTTCATACTTCTTCAACTGCCGAGAAGCGTAAGCGATCACCCGGCCATGCTGCATCAATACGCATCCTAATCCCACTCGCGAAGCATCACAGTAGACAACAAACCCGCCTGATCCTGAAGGCAAAGATAATACCGGCGCCGTAGTCAAACAAGTCCGTAGCTGCTGAAAACTGCGCTCGCACTCCTCTGTCCAGACGAAAGGAACTCCCTTCTGGGTCAAACCGGTCAACGGTGCAGCTATACGGGAGAAGTCCTGAACAAAACGCCTGTAGTAGCCTGCCAAGTCTAGAAAACTACGGATCTCAGTAACCGATGTAGGTCGGGGCCACTGCTGAACAGCCTCAATCTTCTTCGGGTCCACACAAATGCCGTCTCTCGTAACCACGTGACCCAAGAATCCGACGCTGTCCAGCCAGAATGCACACTTGGAGAACTTCGCGAACAGCTGGTGCTCCCTCAGAGTCTGTAACGTAATCCGCAAATGCTGCTCGTGCTCCTTTCTGCTCCGGGAGTACACCAAGATATCATCGATAAACACGATGATGAACAAGTCAAAATACGGCCTGAATGTACGGTTCATCAAATCCATGAATGCTGCTGGGGCGTTGGTGAGTCCGAACGACATCACCAAAAACTCGTAGTGGCCGTAGCGCGTACGGAAAGCTGTCCTCGGTATATCCTCCTGTCGAACTCGCAGCTGATGGTATCCTGATCGCAAGTCGATCCTCGAAAAATACCCCGCACCTTGAAGCTGGTCGAACAAATCATCAATGCGCGGCAACAGATATCTGTTCCGAACGGTAACTTTGTTCAGCTGGCGGTAGTCGATACATAAGCGCAAACTTCCATCCTTCTTCTTGACAAACAGGACCGGAGCACCCCACGGAGAAACACTCGGTCGAAAAAGCCCCTTATCCAACAAGTCCTGCAACTGATCCTTCAGCTCTCGAAGCTCTGCCGGGGCCATCCGATAAGGCGGTATAGAAATAGGCCCCGAACCGGGAATCAAATCAATACAGAACTCAACATCGCGCTCAGGCGGTAGCCCAGGTAGCTCATCAGGGAAAACATCAGGGAACTCACAAACTACCGGGACCCGGTCCAACGGAACCTCTGCAGCTCGAGTATCACAAACAAACGCTAAGAATCCCTGACATCCCTTCCGCAAGAGCTGACCAGCGCGAAGAGACGAAATTAAGCTGGGAAGGGTGACACTGCGGTCTCCCTGAATAACAAGGACTGGCTCTCCCGGAAAGCTAAATCTGACTGCCTTCTCACGGCAGTCCACCGAAGCATAACAAGTGGCTAGCCAATCCATGCCCAGAAGCACATCAAAGTCCAACATATCGAGGAGTATCAAATCAACTGATGAATCTCTCTCCCCGATACGAACGGAACACAAACGAAATACAAACCGAGCGACAAACGACTCGCTTACCGGAGTAGCAACAACAAGCGGCTGATCTAACGACGACGACTCATGGCCCAACATCGGTGCAAAGTGTGTAGAGACGTACGAATGTGTGGAACCTGGGTCGAATAATACCCGTGCGTCGAAAGAACAAACTGGCAAGGTACCTGTCACAACGGCATTGGATGCCTGCGCATCCTGCGGTGTCAAAGCAAAAACTCGGGCCTGTCCTCCACCGATAGCGGGCTGACCTCGACCTCGGCCTCTGCCTCCTCGTCCTCTCTGAACAGGACCGCCGCGTCCACGGCCTCTCGATGCACCTAACTGGCATGGAGCATCGCCTGGGGTAGGAAGTAGGGCTCTCTGAGGAGGGGGTGGTGATGGTGGTAGGGTCACATGCGGAACTGTCGCTGCTCCCTGTCGTCTCACCGGACAGTCTCTGATACGATGATGCAGGCTACCACACCAAAAACATCCTAACCATGGCTGCTGACCATATGGGTGAAGGCGATACAACTGGCCCCTAAGGAATCTGCCACGGCCTCTGCGAACACGCCTAGGTGCTAACATATCAGTGCGAATCCGACTCGGTCTCGAAACGACCGTAGGGGGAGTAGTATCCGATCTCTGTGCTCGATTGACCTCTACTAACGATTCCACCATCTGTCGTAACTCCTGCATGCCTCCCATCATCTGTCGTAGCTCCTCCATACCGGACTCAAGCCTATCCATGCGACCTGGGGAATGCGGATCAGTCTGTCTCTGCGGCGTAGGCATACCACCCTGCTCAGTCCTAGTCTCGGACGAGCCAGCTCGAATCTCGTCTCTGGCGGCAGCCCTCTGTGCCCTCGTAGCCTTCGGCGGCATAGTGACTGGTACAGAAAAAGGATAATAAGGACAGTGCAATAGGATCATAGGATACACGGAATTGAAGAAGGAATTTTTCAAGCAAGTATATCCTAAAGTCACTTAGGCGGAGTACCGTATCGTAAGTATGCCGCGGACATACGCACGCTACGTTACCCTGCTTAAGTCACTTACTCCATCTACCAAGGGTCATCCTACACTCACAAAGGTAAAACCTATCGCTCTGATACCAACTTTGTCACGACCCGCAGGGTACGGAACGTGACTGGCACTTAAGTTTACGAAACGTCTAAAGACGTCCGTAGAATAAGTAAGCCAAAGCCCAGAAAACAAAACCAATTAAGCAAAAGAGTGAAGAAAACCCCAAACATTTGAAAGCAAGTTATCAAATAAGTCATGTAAAACCCTTTTTAAAAACAATACTAATTTTTCCGAAAATTTCGGCAGAGTCTCCTTTGTAAATACTGGCCCCCAAAAATGGGTACAACAAGAATATATGTAAAACCAACAAATAAGGCATCCCCAAGCGGGAGCTAGCTCTTCGCCATAAGGCGGTCACAAATCCCACGCAATGTAAATGACAACAAGCATAATAATCATAAGGAAGCATAAAAAAACATCATGTCGACTCAAGTGAGCTCGACCCCAAAATACAGCATAACAGTCTACAAACCTCACAGTCTCATCTCTAGGTCAATATACAATAAAACTGGTAGAAACAGTAGATGGAGTACACTAGATACAAGAATATACAAGGTGGTACAAAATAATAACATAACCCACCTATGAGCAAATCTCGAGCCCAAGTAAAACAGGCAAAAGAACAAGTGCGCCCGCCGCTACTGAACTGACGGAGCGGACCTGCAAAAGACTGTGGCACAACGGGGGTGAGTTGCCAACTCGTGAGTAATAAATAACATCTGCAAAGGCTATCGTATGCATGCACACAAGCATCCTAGCATCTAAAATACAGGTATGACTGGATGCACTAGCAGGTGTATATATCATATCAGTGTGCTAATATGTATGCAACATGAAAATCTGAGGTCTCAATAGGTATATATAAGAAATATTTTATCTCTTTTTGTTTTTGAAACTCTTTTAGAATGCCAGCATAATGTCAATGAATCGACGAAAATCGGTGTCCAGCAACGACACCCAAAAGCTGTCTCAAATCTCATAAATGTATCTCTGGCCTCAGCCGTCCGGCTGACCCATCTCAAATATCAATATCTCATCATCTAGCGGCCACGGTCGGTATCCTCTGGATATCCGCCGTCCCAAACAGTCACCGGTAGGTAATCCGTCCCCTGCCAGGCTCAACGTCATCACCACATTCCTCTTGCCCCGGGGTACCTTACCGGGCCCACCATGTACCCGTGCCGGTTCCTCCACTCCTCGACACGGATTTCCAAATCCACAGCAAACTCATGGTGGACGACACTTACATCACTAGAAAACCGCAATTTACATATTTTAAAAAATATAATAAGTTTAGAAATTTTGCGGCTTTCCTCCGAAATCCAGCAATATCATAAAATCTCAAGAAATCCTCATAAGTGCATATATCAATGATAATGAATGCGTATGATATCAATAATCAAGTTGCGATGTGTGATTAATGTATTAAGCATGAACAATTAGTATGATGAAGTACATGCACATGAATAGCAATACTACGGTTTCATTTTTAAGGAATTAAAGGCAATAGTACCAGTTTAAGTATCAATTAGTAAAAGGTTTCAATTTAAAGGTTATCTAGTGTGGTGGCATGGCAATTACCAGGGTGTGTGTGGAAGCATGAATAGTGCTCGTGCTGCATATAAAAACCTGGTAATGGTGCATGTGTCCTACAATTGAGTTTGCGTATATGGGTATAACATATTGATCTAATTGCAGCAATTATCATGCCCGTATTATTATTCTAATGTCACAAGTGGTTATCCAGTTTACTATTTTTCAATTTACTAAATCTATCGGGCGACTTGCGCCATCCAAACGATCGTCCCCCGTAGATGTTAAATCTACTCACCGGGATCCCTGGCTAGCTGTGTCCAATCACCGCCTTTCCCTTTCGCGCCGCGTCTGACGTTTCCGCGACCGAACATGGAATTTACATCAATATCAAATATAAGGTTACATATCAAGAACGACGCAAAACCCCAACGAAACTACTAAGGTTCGCTAGCTAGGTACAACGTGCACGAAGTGCGTGGAACACACGCGAAAATCGCAAAACTGCCGAAAAACGCCGATTTGGTCGCCCGGCAAAATTAAAACCCGACTACCCAAAAATCCGCACTCACTCATCCTAAAAGTCGTAGGACAAGCCATTACAATCATCAAGATATCAAAATAATTCATCACATAATTTTTATACAAAACTAGTAAGCATTTGCATTCCAAAATCGGTGCAAAAATCGCCGATTTGCGACAAAACGACTACAATAAAGCATAATTACCCAAGCACACTACAAGCAATCTACAAACACTAATTACAACACAATAGCAATGATTCCAATCCTATTTTCCATAACCACCAATTCTTGAATTTATAACTTAGCAAATGCAAATCAAAATCCATACTCGAAAAACTTAATTAACACTAATTTCAAACCCAATTAGCAAGTTCACCTCTTAGATTTAGGTTAGCAAAATACTAGATAACAAATTAGGTTCAATCAACTAAATAATATTTTCTAAACCTTAATCAACTCACTAATCAAGCTTCACAACTCAATTCCATACACTAACCCTCTCTTGAAATTCCTAAAACGACAATTACAACTAAAATCGAACTTTTAAAGTTAACTAAATTAACACAATTAGAAGACTGCATAACAAGGTAACCATATAGATTAGTTCATTAACAACTAGATTAACTATAAAACAACTTAATTAACCATCATGGTTCAAAACCCTAGTTTATTACAACTATTCTTTTATAAACTAGATTAGGAATTAGCTAAGCTTTTTAACACTAAACCATACAATTAAAGGAATTTAGCAAAAGAAAGTAATTTGATGAGAATTATACCTCTTGATCTATGGATCAAGCAAGAAAATTTTGCTCCAATTGATGGCCTCAAGCACCAAGATCCAAGCAAGAATGGCTAAGGAAAGGATAGCATAAGGATTTTGTTTGGATTTTTGAATAAAGTGTGGATTTTGATATGTTTTCTTGAAGAAATTGAAGGAAAATGAAAAGAAAAGAGAGGAAGAAGAGGGTGTGCAGGTTTTCTGCCAGAGGAGGAATGGGGGAGGGTGTGGGCAAGTGGGGAAAGTCATGGTCAAGTCCACAAAAGTCAATGTATCATACTTTATTCATTTTAATTAAAATAAAACCATAAACTATCAAATTCAACTCAAGAAGGCAACTCAAGAAATGAGGCCAGAAATTTCTGGTCTCACACAAGGTGGGGCTGTCCTAGGGCTGAGGAAAAAGAGAGAGGGGTTTTACAAAAGAAATTTTATGCAAAAAGGCCCCCTACAAGTCAAAAATTGCAAGTTTTAGCTCAAAATTTCAATAAATTCGTTTCATATAATAAAAATTTGTTAAAAATCAAAATAAATTACTAAAAATTTATGTTATCACTAGATTTTAATTATCATAATTTTAGAGATTAAAATTAGCCCGGAAAAATTTGTATTTATCGCTTATTTAATGTATTTTCTTACCGGCTTAAAATAATATAAAAAAATTGAAAAATTAGGGAAAATTTTTAAACGACCAGAATTTCATAATTAACTCATTATCTACTAAAAACAAGCAATTACCTATCCATTTTAGGTAAAATTAGCCCTAAACTGCAAAATAACGAGAAAGACGGTTTTCGGAAAAATACCGAATTTTCACCGAATTTCAGGAAAACACCAAAACGACTTTTCAAGATGCTACAGATTCCGTAGGGGATTGAGGGTGACCCGTAGACTCTCGGGAAGCCTTTTTCCAAACCGTATTTTGCTTGATAGGGGCTGATTTTGATGACTGAAAACTGCAGTGCTTGGTTGTCCAAAAATCCATACATTTTGCGTGTTTCGATCATCGCGGGCTCTTGGTTCGGACCAATAACCCGTTGGGAGGATCGTGGGCACCCTGGGAAATTCCCGTAGGCCTTGGTTGGGTCATTCGGACTCTTAGTGTAGGAAAAAAGAATGGATTGTTTGGATTTCGGAGTGCACTCGATTTTCGTCATTTGGAATTTTGAGTGTTCACTTCGGGGTGATGAATTCTTTGATCATGGTTTTCGTATATGTGTACATGTGTTGTTGAATATCATCTAATTGACATATGCTCAATTAGACAGGATTGCACACTTGCTTCTGTTACTTGTTTCTGTGATATATATATCTCGTTTATGATTTCGTCGGATTGTCGTGTCAGATATCCCCACGTGTGATTTCTTGTACAGTTTTGATTTACATTGTTATATTCATTTGTTCGGGACGAGCTCCAACTTGTAGTCGCCATTTTCGTATTATCTATATTCTTTTATTGGGGCACGACCAGGATGCGGTTGATGTCTGTAGGGTTACTAGGCACAGTCACAAGGGTCTACAAGGCATCAACCATGCCCGATTTAAATTTTAGACATGCCGAACAACCCTAACCAAGATCTTAGACTAGAGATTAGGTGAAAAAAATAGCAAGTAAACAACTTTACTTCTAAGAGTTAGGGATTACAACCTTTGTAGTCCGTTCCTTCACTTCTAAAGCTCCGTGTTGAGGTCCCTTCGCTGCGATCATCGAGTTTCCGGACTCTAGAGAGGCTCCATGAAGAGAAAGATGCAAGCTTGCTTCCGATCTTCGATAACAAAGATGATCTACTTTGAAGAAACTCAAGCACAAGCTTTTGCTTCACTAATCAATTATTAGCAAAGTAAACAACCTAATCTAAGTGGCTAGAATAGATGAGGATGATGAAGTAGGAATTTAGCTCTCATTTGTTTTCTATTTCTCACTCATTTTCATCACTAATGAAAAAGCTAGAAAGCTTTTCATCAAGAAGGAAGAAGAAGAAGAAGCTAACTCTTTTGTGATGAATAATGAATCTAGTGAGATTAGAAATACAATCATGGGTTAAGTATGATAACTTAACCCATGTAGAGACTTAACCATGGTGAAGGGTTGGGTTGGGTTAACAAATATCAACCAAAATAACTTTAGAAAATAACTTTAGTTAAAAACAAAAGCAAAGCTTCTAGAAGCTTCAAGAAAAGATTAACCCAAATCAACTCCTAACCATGTTTAATCTCCACTAATCATGTTGCATTTATAACCCTAACATGTTACAATATTATATATCACATATACAATATTTATTGTAACAAAATAAAATAATACAATTAACATATATCGCATATATATCAATGTATTACCCGAGTGAGAAAAAGAATCTTTACGTGAGCTAATATTAGTTAATGTAATATAATATATCAAATATATAATTATACATTAAATTATCGAATCAACACTTGATCCGATAATCTGGCTATTTCATAAATAACCGACTAATATAATCTGTATCAGTTCATCGAATCAACACTTGATCCAATGACCCGGCTATATCACATATACCCGGCCGATATCTCATATCGCGAGAATCTAATACGGTATCATATACACGTATTGTTCTCGGTCCCGCACATATCATATATGTGCTCCTACTCCGTTTTGCCTGAGCCAGGAAACCTCTGTGTAGGACTCTAAAGAATCGTCAATACGCCGGCAGTAGGTGATGATCATATCAAACACCCACAAGCTGCAAGCGGTCAGCTAAACGTAACAGCCACCCAGGTATTGAGCGATCAGAAGATCAACAAGCAAGCCTATACATTCTCCTACGAATCCAATCAGCAACACTCCCGTACAGTCCGGTCTCTACATCTGATATGTCGCATATCTCGCCTAGGAGTGGTAAACGTCAGATCCCAGTAGCTTGATAAGTCGTGTCGATATGAGATCTATAACAGTTTGAGAAACTACTGATAACACTTACCAGTAAATCTCAGCAACCCTGGCCAGGGATTTCCAGTTATAGCCAATCGAACATAGCGCAACATCAAAGCACAGTGGGAATCATACAAGACTCTATAACGATCTCGGGTCTACAGACTAACCTGTACCAGTGTCACCAGAGAACTGTCATCTGACGTGAGGTATAATACCATCTGGGAGTTCTCGGCGAGTCCGTCCAGAGTACCCAGTCTCCACTGAGCACCCGTATACCTTCTCTGATGTTAAACAACAATGGATATGGGATCATCCATCGCCCATCATATGGGTCAAGAAGCGCATACGCTAGTCTACTCTGGTATATCGATGCCCTGTCTCGATACACCTACGACTAGGAACATTTGAAAGATGTAGTTGGCGACTACACTGTCCCTACTAGTATGTGTTGGATATAGTGCCCTCAGAGTCAATTATTGGATCACAGGCACATGATTGCAATGGTTGAAGGAGGACCTATACCGGTAGGACAGTCTTACTCGAGATGATAGTATGCTATCTGGTTTACCTTTATCATCGCGTACTGCTTTAGGTGACCTTACAGGTCACTATTGCATGTTGATAAAGTCCCTAGGATTCTTGCTTGACTACCAGGAGTATGAGGGCGATCATATACGTGGGAGCTGGAGTCTATAAGCAAATCCTTAAAAGGTCCCTAGTCGTGGGAGTTTCGAAACAGGGCATCGATTCTCCAGAGTAGACTAGTGTATACAGTCGAGACCCCGATGAGGGGAAGTGGCCGGTCTCACAAGCCACTGGTGTCAGTTGGTTCACCTAAGATGTATACAGGTGCTTATTGGGTTATGAGTACACCGGACAGGACTCGCCGGGAACCTGCTAGTTGGGATTATACCAGACGTCAGATAGCAGTTCCCAGGTGACATGTGTATAGGTTAGTTCATCGACCTGAGATCGTCATTTGTCTCGTGTGAGTTCCCACTGTGCTTTGATTACTACCCTACCACGCTCAAAGGAGACGTGCAAACAGGTTTTAGTTGGGTACAATCCCGAGCCACATGGAGGAAGTGAGCGGATCTGCAGGGGTTCGTCTCTCCCGGTATTGGGGGTGTGGTCGCGCTGTGTCTAGGAGAGCCATTACACGAAGCCCTCGGCCGAGGCAGGAGATTTACTGGTAGGTATTCCAGTAGTATCTCAGGGTGTTCTGGGCTACACTCCGACACGACTTGTACCGCTTTTGGGGGTCTGACTTTTACCAACCCCCTAGGCCCGCCATGCGATACTCATAGACGAACGGACTGCACTGTACGGATATTGTCACTGACAGGCTCAGTAGGGTGTCAGGATGAGTTCGCTCATCAACGTCCCTTTGGTCAATAGCTGGTGGCCCGTCACGTATGGCTAATACCTCTGACGTGCTAGTGGTTAAATCCACAACCATAGTATTGACGAGTCTTTAGAGTCCCCCACACACAGTTACTCAAGTTTCGGGCGAAACGCTGTAGAGGCCGTATGGAGATATGGCAGGGTTCGATCAGATACGTGCGGTATTGCACAGATCGTGATCGGACGGATTTTACTAGCTGGCTTTGGTTTAAGCCGGATCCTAGTATTAGACAGTGTAGATTTTGTCTCTTTGCATTTGTATTCAGTGGGAATACAAATGCGGGCATGTATATGCAGTAGCGGGGTTTTCCTGTAATTTATTACGGGATCAGTTTTCTGAAGTTGCCAGTTTGCATTCCGTTCCGGCCGTTTTTTCTTTGTTCCTTCACGGCCGGACTTTTCCGATGGAGGGGTGTTATTTGCAAGTGTGCAAATAACATTTGTGGAGGGGGTCCTTTGTAAAATGGTAGCATCATGATGAGATTCCTTTTGGATCACTTCCATTGCATTTATTGTGATGGATTTTGATTAGGCTTTGGATTAGAAATGGAGGTGACTTTTTGATCATTATCTTCACACATTTCCTACTTGATTTATTCCATTCTTTTTCTCTCCACCATGGTTGTAGGGGCCGGCCACATTAGGAGGAGAAGGGAGAGATTCATTTGAGTGTGTGGCAATTTTCTTCATCTCATTCTTTGCAAAAAAAAATGATAGCTCCATTTTTCCAAATCTCATTTTCTTTCTCCACCTCCACATCTATGGCAACTTCATAAACCCCAAAGAGCCTACCATTCTACACTACACCTACAGTACCCTTGGACGCGTCGGCTAGCCAACTTCGCGCCCGAGTTGCCTCGGTCCAGAGGTGGGAGCCCGTAAAAGAAATCGGCTACGTGGTGCGCTTTCCGACGAGGAGGTGACGGACGGAGATTCCGCGAGAGATCGGAGTGGAGACGAAGACCGAAGGACACGGATCGCTTGGTATAACTCTCTACCCATCTTTTAGTTTGCTAGTAGCTAGGTTAATGGCCCGATCCGGTATTTTTGTGCGCGGTGGTGCCGGTTTACTAGTTTGTAAAGTTTTTCGTTTCCGCGTTTCCGGCGTCGGATCGACGGCTGGGGCGCCGCCGTGCACTTACATTGGTATCAGAGCCACGCCATTAACCTAGCCTAGCTTGCTCTAACGTGTTTAGAACTCGACCGAACAATAAAACCCCAAAAACCGTATTTTCTAGTGCATCGGGTTTCTGTCGAAATTTTTTTGGCTCCAAAAATTTTTCAGGGTGTTGCAGAAATATGTGCAGGGTGTTATAAGACTTCTGGAAAAATTTGGTGGCCTGATTTGACTTTTCCACCGCGGAACCGCGGCCAAACACATGCATTGGCCGCGGTTCAGCGGCCATAATGACCCCTTGTTGTACCATTTTTTTCCAGTGGGTCCTAGTCTGTGAAATAGGGGTTTTGGGATATTCTGTTTGGGCCCAGATTTTCTGTGAGTGCTACAGTAGTGTTTGGGGCCCACTTTGGTATATTTGATCGATCGGAAATTTTAAACATATTAGTTCACAGTATTTACATTATATCTGCGACCGTGAATGTCATTTGATCGGTAAATCCTGTCTAACTGCTATAGCCCGGTTAGACGGATTTGCGAACGTGACATTCACGTTGATGTTCTGTGTTGTGCTGTGATGTTGCGGATTGGTCGTGGGGATAGCCTGGATGCAATGTTAGTAAAGTTTTGTTTTATATGTACATTTGATATTGCGGGGCGAGCGTCTGACATGTGGACTGCCGTCACTGCCTGTTTGTATTATTCTTTTGGGGCACAACCGGGTCGAGGTCGATGTACCCGTTGTATGTATATTTTACTTTCTGTACTAGGATTACCCAGCGGAGGGGTGCACGGATAGCCGGATTCTAGAGGGCAACGGGCCCGCATCTCATGGCATTGAGACGGAGGGGGCTTCACTCTAGAATTGGCGGGCTATTCACCGCACTCGTAGGGGGTATAGGTTGACCCAGGAGGGGTGCCCAAGTTACCGGATTCCGTGAAGTGCTGGGTGGTCCATTCACATTGCTAAAGGGGGCTGCCTCGCTTCAGGTTTTGGCGGGTAACTTGCCGCACCCGTAGGGGTCTAGGATTTCATTGCACATGCTATCCACACGACCAGGGGAACGTCGGGTTTCAGTAGCGACTCTATGAAACCCGGGGATCTCAGATATCTGTATTGTTCTGTGATGCTTATTACATTTCTGTGTTGTTGCATTTTTATCACGCCTTGAGCGAAAATTATATATTATATATATACTAGTAGATGTTGTATATGTTTTGCATCCGCGCTAGTCCAATCCCCGCTCTGTCGTTAGTTATCTAACCTAACGGGTGATGACGGGACCCAGTGGCGAATGCGGATGGCATATACGTACGTCATTATTTTCGTTCTTTATTGGTGTGATCAAATGATGGGACTGCGTTGATTCGGATCAATGCAAGATAAACAAACCTATTCTGATGTTGTTGGAACTTTTTTTTCAAAAAGCTGTTATTGCAAGGACGTTCTCTTTTGTTTTGCACAGTGGTATTCAGTTGGAATATCCTGCTCCTCAGTCAACGAGGCAAGGGCCGAGATCCCTTCACCGGGAATGACCCCTTGGACAGAAGTTTGCGTCAGGGCAATAACTTCACTATAGCCGATTACTTTTGCTTTGCATCGTGGTATTCAGTTGGAATATCCTGCACCTCATTCTACGGGGAAAGAGCCGAGATCCCTACACCGGGAGTGACCTCTTTAGTAAAGGTTTTCGTCACTATATTTTTAAAAAGCTATCCGTTCCTTCAACAATATCAAGTTCATTACGTTAAAGGTTTTCGCCAGAAACCATTCGTAGCCCTCCGTCGTTTCATATGAATAGTCAATAAGTATTCAAGCTGTGTATGTTGGCCAAAGTCAAGGCACAGTGATTGGTAGCTATTGGGTATTCATATGCAGCATAGATAGATGCGTTGGTTTGGGACAGTCGTACTACTATTTTGGCCAAAGTCAAGGGTATGTACGGGTGGGTTCAAATTAACCTGGAGAATGACAGGTAGAACTTGACATGTGACTTATGATATGTTGGCCAAAGTCAAGGTCATAAGAGCATGGTGCAAAAATCACATCGGGAGTTTCTAAAGAAACTGAAACTTGCCAGATATGCGCATACCTTCTGGAGTGTGATAACGTGAGCGGATTCCGTCACGTTATCATGCGATGATAGTTGGATCCCGATTCCCACTGATGAGTTGGTTTACTCCTCGGGTGATCCCGACTAATTCTTCTTTCAGATTTGAGGAAGAATTTGACGGTACGGTGGGAGGTTTCCAGATTAGATAAAGTGATAACCATTCTGATCTAGGTTAGAGTGCATGCTGAGTGTTTCTTTTCTCTCTCTCTTTGGCAGCGACCATTGACCCGACCTTAGACTATGACTCAGTGACCAAGTTGACCGAACCTTCTTATAAGACTGGCTTTTGGATTGTCAGAGTTGCAAACCTCATTGCCGCTCCTACTTTTACCCTTTTCTCCAGGACACCCCGTATTACTACGAACGTCCACTTCCATTGGACAAAACCATCGTATGGTCATATACGAACTCGAAAGAATTTATTCGAGGATGGTTTCCGGTTCTGGAGAAAACGAATAGGACTATTTAGTTGTCTTTTCCTTTTACCTTCTCTCAGGTTGCGAGTGCCCCTTAGATTAGGGGATAGTACACCCATTAAGCAAATTGGATAGTCTTCTTCCAAACCATAGGCAGGTGCCGACCGGTAGGGAATAAAGAAAACCAATTAGCCTAAACGGTGTACAGAAGGTATTAAGTTAAGACATAGAAAGGGATTAGAAGGAGGGCAAAGTAAGTTGCGACTGATATTCATGACCAAACCAAGTATTTCGTTACCACGCCCACTTCACCTTTGTATTTCTCCCGGACACTCCGTATCACTACGAAGATCCACAGTTTATTTGGATACTCCATCGTATGGTTATATACGAACTCGAAAGGAACTTGTTCCAGTTTGGGGATGGATTCTGGTTCAGGAGAAATAGGAATAAGGTTTATTCGGTTGTCTTTTATCTTCACCTTCTCTCGCATTGCGAGTGCTCCTAGGATTAGGACAGTACACCCATTATGCTTATTGGATAGTCTTCTTCCAAACCATAGGCTGGTGCCGAACGGTAGGGAAGGAAGAAAACCATTTGGCCAAAAGGGGTGTACAGAAGGTAATGACTAAAGACATATAAAGGGATTTGGAGAGGTGGCAAAGAAATATACGGTTACAGTTGTGAATCTGGATTATGGAAGAGGCATTACTAGGAATACCCGGATACCCCATCGAAACATCTCAATGTTTCAGTTTCACTGTGTACTGTTAAAAGAAAACTGATTTCCCAATTAGACACTTGTTCCAGGGTATGTATTTACCAGGTTTGATTCTCACATCTGTATGGTTTTACAGATGATGAGTGGGAGTAAGTTATTGGGAATTAGATGATTATCCTCATTATATCGGGATTCGTTGTAATTGGTGATATTTGAAGAAGTCACCTGGGTTGTTTGCCGGACGGCAAATATTTGGTTTTGAATATCCGTTGTTATGCACCAAATTCAAATTGATATATCTGTACGTCTATTTTTATAGAGTGAGATTTACCTTTTTGAAATTATGTCTATGACATTTACCTATATCAGTGGATGGTTAGGTAAGGAGCATTGAACAGCGGTGTAATTCTTCTTAACCATAAGTATAGTTTTCAACCTACGACACACAATGAATGAGTTATTAGACTCAGGGGACTTATACAGAGTATTGTATGTTGCCCAGTGTCCATTAGGACAGAGGGGATGGTCGTCGTACTATATTCGGTTTACTTATGACTTCTCTAGTTTTTAGACAGGTGTTTCGTAAAAACATAAGGTCCATGTTTTGAGAAGTTATAGGTATATGAATAAAGTAGAGAACCAGGTGTTGCAAGTATCGAGATTCTTCAAGGTAATCGAAGATGTAGATACTTGTGTATGGTATTCAGTTGATAAGTAATGATTAAGAGAACTTGCTTCTCTTTCGGGTTACTCATAATTGGAAGTACTCCTGAGTTGAGTAACGTTGATCGGCCTCCTTCCATTTAGTTGACATGCACTGGAGACAGCTACATGATTTGAATCTGGTTCAATTAAATCAGTGCCTCTGTTTCTATATTGGATATAGAACAGTTCATATCTTAACGATGTTAAGGTACGGGGAGTTGTCCGGCTTATACTTAAAACCAGACTCTGGATAACTCAAGGCACGTTTCTATAATGGCTGTTTGTGGGTTGACCCAGGCTATGACGAGGGTTGACTTTCTACCATCTGGAAGATCAATAGTGATATTGTTCTTGACTCGCCACAATTTTAAAAGAAATGGATTTTTTCAGAAAACAGTAGTAGGAGTATGGTAGAACTGGAAGCGATTCCAGAACCGCAAACAATTACTGAAAATTTGATAAGAACCTAAAGATTCAATCTGGATTGACATTCCATTAGCCACTCCGCAGATATGCTGGGTAACCTTAGGCACCCGAGAGGTACTTCGGTAGCCTCAAGGACGGTGACAGGGAGGTTCTTGTTTACCCAGACTTGCCATTGCTGTTGTTCCAGACTGTGAGACCCGGCAGAAGGATGAGTATAGAGTCGTTCTAAATTTGCTTTAGAAGTGTATGTGTATATGACTCTGCCAGAGGGTTGTCGTAGTCAGTGGGAGCAGCGGAAGCATTGGTGGACAAGTAGCTTGTGTCTATTTATAGACTAAAGCATATATAGCGGAGACAGATCATCTATTTTCTGATGTGACAGTCATAGGTTTGACTTCATCAGAATAGGGGATGGATCAGTTAAGAAGGTGGTAGGGTGTGATGTCCTGGTATTTGGATGACATACACAGAGTAGGAAGTGATATTCCTATATTACGATCGGTTGTACTTTGGTCGTCACACAGTGGTTTCTCCACATAAGACTTGGATATTATATCAGACATTCTGGTTACTGGATCTATGGTATTAGATCTAGATTTGGGTAGTTTCCCAATCTAGGTACTTAGACAGCATTCTATGAGTATTTAGAATGGACGACTCCTGGCACGGTAGTGTACCTGCAGGTGATGGAGTCACCCTCCCTAAAGGTGTCCTACAGACTAAAATAGAGAGGGATGTGCATGATTGGCAGATCACTTGCTTAGGCAATTGAGTCAATCATGAGATGTCAAGTACCACACCAGATGTTGTTCTTGCAGTAGATGTAATAAGTTGATATTAATCCAATCCTGGAGAAACATTAGGAAGCAGTTTTAGAACATAAGTGGATGTTCTAGGGATATGATAACGACAGCCTCGTTCTGGAGACGGTTATCATTCCAGGCTTCCAAGGTGACATGGACGACAGGGTGGTCGTCAGAGTTATAGTTTTCCTTCTGACGAGGGGCAATATTTTGGACAGGTGGTCCAAGTGGATACTGAGGGAAAGATGGCGCAGGATACTGATTAAGTTCAGTTGACGATACAGTCTAAGAAGTTTGGATTTGGAGTTCTTTTATGAGCTAGGTCCCATCAGAAATCCAGACATATTCTAAGACAGGTATTGCTCATTTCGGGAGATGGCTTTCTCCGCGAACTTGAGATATAGAGAGACATAGAAAGAAACATCAAAGCGGATCCACTCACTGTGGCTATTCCTCGAACGCAATAGTTTCGCAAACGAGCTTTGTGAGACTGACTAGTAGAAGAGTTGGGTGTTCGGTATCACACGGGCTGTGAGTATGCGACATCGCAATAATTAGCCTTGAGTGCAAGTGGGAGATTGTTGGATATAGTGCCCTCAGAGTCAATTATTGGATCACAGGCAAGTGATTGCAATGGTTGAGGGAGGGCCTATACCGGGAGGACAGTCTTACTCGAGATGATAGTATGCTGTCTGGTTTACCTTTATCATCGCGTACTGCTTTAGATGACCTTACAGGTCACTATTGCACGTTGATAAAGCCCCTAGGATTCTTGCTTGACTACCAGCAGTATGAGGGCGATCATATACGTGGGAGTTGGAGTCTATAAGCAAATCCTTAAAAGGTCCCTAGTCGTGGGAGTTTCGAGACAGGGCATCGATTCTCCAGAGTAGACTAGTGTATACAGTCGAGACCCTGACGAGGGGCGGTGGCTGTCTCACAAGCCACTGGTGTCAGTTGGTTCACATAAGATGTATACAGGTGCTCATTGGGTTATGAGTACACCGGACAGGACTCGCCGGGAACCTGCTAGTTGGGATTATACCAGACGTCAGATAGCAGTTCCCAGGTGACATGTGTACAGGTTAGTTCATCGACCTGAGATCGTCATTTGTCTCGTGTGAGTTCCCACTGTGCTTTGATTACTACCCTACCACGCTCAAAGAAGACATGCAAACAGGTTTTAGTTGGGTATAGTCCTGAGCCACATGGTGGCAGTGAGCGGATCTGCAGGGGTTCGTCTCTCCCGGTATTGGGGGTGAGGTCGCGCTGTGTCTAGGAGAGCCATTACACGAAGCCCTCGGCCAAGGCAGGAGATTTACTGGTAGGTATTCCAGTAGTATCTCAGGGTGTTCTGGGCTATACTCCGACACGACTTGTACCGCTTTTAGGGGTCTGACTTTTACCAACGCCCTAGGCTCGCCATGCGATACTCATAGACGAACGGACCGGACTGTACGGATATTGTCACTGACAGGCTCAGTAGGGTGTCAGGATGAGTTCGCTCATTGACGTCCCTTTGGTCAATAGCTGGTGGCCCGTCACGTATGGCTAATACCTCTGACGTGCTAGTGGTTAAATCCACAGTCATAGTATTGACAAGTCTTTAGAGTCCCCCACACATAGTTACTCAAGTTTCGGGCGAAACGCTGTAGAGGCCGTATGGAGATATGGCAGGGTTCGATCAGATACGTGCGGTATTGCACGGATCGTGATCGGACGGATTTTACTAGCCGGCTTTGGTTTAAGCCGGATCCTAGTATTAGACAGTGTAGATTTTGTCTCTTTGCATTTGTATTCAGTGGGAATACAAATGCGGGCATGTATATGCAGTAGCGGGGATTTCCTGTAATTTATTACGGGATCAGTTTTCTGAAGTTGTCAGTTTGCATTCCGTTCCGACCATTTTTTCTTTGTTCCTTCACGGCCGGACTTTTCCGATGGAGGGGGGTTATTTGCAAGTGTGCAAATAACATTTGTGGAGGGGGTCCTTTGTAAAATGGTAGCATCATGATGAGATTCCTTTTGGATCACTTCCATTGCATTTATTGTGATGGATTTTGATTAGGCTTTAGATTAGAAATGGAGGTGACTTTTTGATCATTATCTTCACACATTTCCTACTTGATTTATTCCATTCTTTTTCTGTCCACCATGGTTGTAGGGGCCGGCTACATTAGGAGGAGAAGGGAGAGATTCATTTGAGTGTGTGGCAATTTTCTTCATCTCATTCTTTGCAAAAAAAAATGATAGCTCCATTTTTCCAAATCTCATTTTCTTTCTCCACCTCCACATCCATGGCAACTTCATAAACCCCAAAGAGCCTACCATTCTACACTACACCTACAGTACCTTTGGACGCGTCGGCTAGCCAACTTCGCGCCCGAGTTGCCTCGGTCCAGAGGTGGGAGCCCGTAAAAGAAATCGGCTACGTGGTGGCCTTTCCGACGAGGAGGTGACGGACGGAGATTCCGTGGGAGATCGGAGTGGAGACGAAGACCGAAGGACACGGATCGCTTGGTATAACTCTCTACCCATCTTTTAGTTTGCTAGTAGCTAGGTTAATGGCCCGATCCGGGATTTTTGTGCGCGGTGGTGCCGGTTTACTAGTTTGTAAAGTTTCCGCGTTTCCGGCGTCGGATCGACGGCCGGAGCGCCGCCGTGCACTTACAGTATGATCCGTATCATAGTCCTGGTAGTCAAGTACTCATCCTTAGGGCTTTATCAACATGTATCATAGAGACAATCAGAGTACATGTTAAGATAAAAAGTAACCAGATAGCATACTATCATGTCGAGCAAGAAAGTCCTCCCTATATATGTCCAAGCATCCACTACAATATACAACGTATATACAGTAATGGCCTTTAGGGCATACATATAACTAACAATCTCCCACTTGCACTAGGGTCATCTGGTGTGGTATCGCATACCCAACAATAAGCTGTGGTTGAAGTATCTCATACTCAACCATCCCGTAAAAGTCTCTACTGGGAAATAGGCCTTTGTGAGTGGATCCGCGCTGTTTTCCTCTGTGTCAACTCTCCTAACCTCGATCTATCTGGAGATCAACCATCTCCATGATCAGGCGATACTGCCTAGGAATATATCTGGATCTCTTATGGGACGGGGGTTCCTTGGCATAAGCCACAACTCCATTGTCACACAATGGCAGGAACGAAGTTCATCTCATGAACTAATATATATCCAGACTTCCTCTTTGGTAGCATCCTTGGTAATGATGTATCTCGCCTTTAATCGTCTAGTAAGTCACGGTATCTAGCTTGGAACTCTTCCAATATACCATCCCTCCACTGAGGGTAAAGACAATGCCTGCGACTAACATTCAGTCGTCCTTATCACCCTGGAACCTTTCCAGTGATTCTCCCCAGGATCGGTTGATACCATCTCACAACAACTAGTGAGAATCCTAACATCCAATTAGATCTATCTCATAGATCCATAACCCAGGATTTAGGAGGTATCACCTTGATCCTATATGGAGAATCTTTGTGATAAGAGGAGATTGACCGAGCGTAGCATAGGAAACTCCTTCCCTATCAAGAGTATGACATCCACGTACTCTACGACGATCACCACCATACTCTCTACTACCTTTTTGTATATACAAGGTTCATCTACCATTTTGATGAAGTCAAACTCTTTGACTACCATATCAAAACAGACGTTCCAACTCCACGATGCCTGATTTATCACATAAAACATCTTGCACACGTTTCCGCTACTCCCACTGTCTACGAAGCCCTCTGGCTGTGTACTTATAGACGCTCTCTTCCAAATCAACATTTAGAAAAGAAGTCATGACACCCAACCGCCAGATATCGTAGTCATGGTATGTAGCCGTGGCAAGTAGGATCTGGATGGACTTAAGCATAGCTTTGAAAGTCTCAACTTTTCCATGTACACCAAGTAATCTTCTTAAGATATACTTGCTCCTGATGGGGATTTAACCCTTCAGATAAATCAACCAAAGTCCATACTTTGTTGGTGTATAAGGATTCCATCTCAGATCGCTAAGCATCGAGCCATTCTTACAGAGTCCCACTCCTTATGGCCTGCTCGAAACTAATTGGGTCATCATCTCATGATGCAATCCTCGCTCCCACTGTCATAGAGAAACCGAAGTATCTCTCAGGTGGATAAGGAACCCTACTAGATCGGCGGAGAGGCTGAGGTTCGTTAGAAACTATTGAATCCTTCAGTTCTACCAAATCATCAGCGGCAGTTTGTATAGCTGGAACTCTTTCCAGTTCTACCTCATGACCACTAATTTCTTCACAAGAAAATCCCTTTCACAATGGTGGCATGCTGAGAAAAAAAACATCTTTTGTTCCTCGGTTTGGTAGAAGATATTCCCTTGCGAATGCTTGGGATGTCCAACAAACTTCCACAGAACTGACCTTGCCTTGAGCTTGTCTGGATTATGCTTTTAGACATAGGCCGGACAAACCCAAATCTTAACTTACTTAAGATATGGGCTCTTCCCATACCATATCACATATGGAGTGGTAGGCAACTGATTTTATTGGAACCCTATTCAATAGGTATGCAGCTTCACAAGTGCATAACTCTCAAAAGGAAAATAGGAAACTCAGTAGTACTCATCATAGAGCGCACCATATCAAATAGGGTGTGATTGCTCCGCCCCGATACACCGACGTACTGTGGTGTATATGGAGGAGTAATGCTGAGAGAGAATCTCATTCTCCTTTAGAATAGTCCAGGAATCCCGTGCTCAAGTATTCTCCTCCTTGATCACATCAAAGGACATAATACTTATACCCGTTTTGGTTCTCTACTTCTAACTCATATTCATTGAATTTTTCAAAAGGTTCAGACTTGTGTTTCAACAGGAACACATATACGAATTTTGAGAGACCATCAGTGAATATAATGAAGTATAAATAACCGGTCCTGGCATGTATAGACAGGGGACCTTACATACATCATCATGTATCAATCCCAAGAGTTCACTAACTCTTTCTCTGTTTCCAATAAACAGAGCTGTGGTCATCTTATCTTTGTGACATGACCGGCAAGTTTCACAAGATGTAAATTCAAACTAATTTAAATATGCATCTAAATGTAACTTCAGCTAGTCGGGTCACATTGATATGACCTAGTCTACAATGCCTCAAGAAGGATTCGTTAATTTCTGAACTCTTCCTCTTGTGTGTGTTCTGTACGTTAAGAACTGTAGTTTGATTTAGAACGTCTATGCTTTTAGATAACGTGCCTGAACCGATCAACTCTTAATATAGAAAATGTTCAAAACATTATCCAACAATACAAAATTATATTTTTCTTTACTAATAAAGAGACTGATATGATGTTGTATATCAGGTTCGGTATCTAATAACATTCGTTCAGAATCAATGTATTCTGGTAATACAGGGTGATAACTGCCAACAAACTTGGCTGCAACACTTGCATCGTTTCCAACTCTTGAAATATATCACCCGTTCTCAGTCTTCTACCTATCTGAAGCCCATGTAACAGATTACATTTGCGGGATCCTGATCCGATATCACATACCCAGGACGTAAAGGATATAGAGAAACAGTTCTCGGTAATTAACACACCCGAAGATTATGCATCAACATGCACTTTCTTCGTTTGGGCGGCACGGGAATTCTGGCAATCCCCTATTTCCGGCTCTGTCTTATAACAATTATAAGTTAGAGCGGGACCAACGTTCCCTAGCGCAGTATAACAAGCGGGTTCGGTCAATGCATCCGTATTATTATCTTGATTAAGGCGTGACATGGTCGCTACCTGGAGAGAGATAGAAGAAAATACTCAGTGTGCGCTTTTACAAGATTAGATTGGTTATCAATTTATCTAATCAGGATGGCTCCCACTGTTTTAGTCAAATCTTCCTTCAAACCCTAAAAGGAAAGACTAGCCGGGATTAATTACACCCTACAAGTTCGCCAATTTTTCAGCCAGGTCAGTACCGGTACTTTGAGGGAGGTTCCCCGTGCTTTCACACGGACCTAATTAAAGTAAACCTCGTTTTCCCAGGGGCGTAACCCCGTTGACACCTTTCTAGACACCTACTTGATCGGCTAATTGTAATGTGTAAAACTCTCCCATGAGTAACTTTTACTCGCAGCGGGTATCGGGATCCAACTATCTCATAGAAGGTATGCAATCTTATTGTAAATTTCAACACTTGAAATTCCCAATAATATTTTACCCCTAGCAGCTATATGACCTTAACATGGTCAACAAATCATAAGTGCTAGTCAAGTTCAACCCGTCATTTTCCGATTGAATTAAACACACCCGCACGACCCTTAACATGGTCAACAAAGTCGCACGACTACCCTAATCCAATCGCATCATATGCTTATACAGATAAACACTAATCAGCTACCGCACACTACGCCTTAACATAGTCAACAAACGTAGCACGAATACTAACTAGTACTTATCTGAAATGACGGAGGGCTGCGACAGGTTTTTAAGAAAACCCTTTGCGTAATGAACTTGATATCGTTGTAGAATCTAGCAATTTTAAATGGAATGTTTTTTAGGCCTTTTCTAGTTTTGCTAAAGAGGTCACTCCCGGTGAAGAGATCTCGGCTCTTTCCTCATCGAATAAGGTGCAGGATATTTCGCAAATACCACTATGCAAAGTAAAAACTATAGAAGCAATCAAAATTCAAACCGTGTGTATAGCATCTGCTAGTTTCGCTAAAGAGGTCACTCCCGGTGAAGGGATCTCGGCTCTTTCCTTATCGAATAAGGTGCTGGATGTTCTACAAGAAACACCACTATGCAAAGCAAGAACTAGAGCTACCAGTTTTTAAACAAGTTTCTACAACATCTTTAGGTTTCTTTTATTTCATTAATCTCATTAATGAAGTCCCATTTTATTATGCTTCACAAGCATCACATTTGAAACAAAATCTGTAATATAACATAGATCTCATATATATAATATAAACATTCGTCTTAGGCAGTAATATGATCTCATCACAGAACATTGCAGCAGAAGAACATATATGAAGTATTGGATATACTAGGAGGTCCGTGTTTTAATACGAGCCTGTATAAAACGCGGATTCAACGGTCGCAATGAATAGCCAAACCCACATCCCTAGACCCCTACGAGAGCGGCAAGCAACACTGCCAATTCTAGGGTTAGGAGACCCGGTCTCGACTCCTCGAGATGGTCTCCCACTGGACCCTAGAACCCGGTTACTTGTGCTCCCCGCCTTGGGTCTACCTAATGCGGAAAAGTAAATAATATACAATGGTGACATCAACCTCATCCCGAAAGTGCCCCAATAAAAGAATATTACATACAATGAATTTTACATGAATGAAAAAGAAAAACTCTCATCTCACATAAAACCCCCGGCTATTTAGAACGCGACGATCCAATATAACATATCACAGCAACACATAATATCTCATATCATCAACGTAAGCAAGTATTCGTATCCCGATTGTCGTTGATGTATAGCAACGAAGCCGGCGATATACCACATACTACACTTACGGACACAGAAAAGAAAGTGTAAAACTGCAACAGTTGGAATCCGCAACCTCCTTATACATCGCATGCCTAACCAAATGAATTCCTTAGACATCGCATGCCTAACAATTATAAACCCCGCATTTTAGTCTCGATCTCAAAATCAATTTTCAATATCAAGTCGGGCAATTCAACAAGATTCCCGACATCCTGATCGAATGCTCGTCGCAAACTTTAGTAGACGGCCGCACCCCCGGATGCCGTCGACGAAGTGCACTAAGGCGGAACACCGCTGCCGCGAGCACCCGAACGGATGCTTTTGGAGATGGGGTTCTCCTACAGTCACTTGGTCGGGGCTATGGGGCGTGGTTATCTATTAAGTTTACCCGGGGAGTATCCGCGTACGCTACGTGATTGCGACGGACTTTTGATCACATCAAAATCCCGTGGCAACTGATCATCTGAGACCAAACTGCTAGATTTATAACATTCAAATTAGTTATCTCATAACTACTTATGGATTCCAAATATTGCATCACATTCCAGATAAATAGACAATGTTAAACTATCCGATCGAATAAATAAACACCCAAAATTTCCCAAATGGCTCAACACTTGAGCGGAGTTTAAAAAGCATCCATCACATGCCACAGTACTAATGGTCCAGCCATAGAAGGGTCAAACCAACGCCTCATATGTGGCAACGCCGCACTGCCCCAAACCCTAGGTTTAGAGGCGGTTCAGACGGTCACATAATCGAGTTAAGGTTTGTGTTCTTCTAGAGGGTCCACCGCGTTACTTGCACGACTTTGAATGTTCTTTAACTACGGAAAAATCCAACACATGGAAATTTTCCGGCAGGGGAAAAAGTGAGTTATTGATATCTGTTCGAACTTTTTAACACGTCCTAAATTACCCGGAAAAATAAACGAAGTTAAACTTTCCGATCGAATCAACGAGTTCCCAAGACATCCCAGAAAACTCAACACTTGAGTAGAATTAAAAATTCCCAGAACTATGAAAAAGGACCCAAGAATTAAGACCTGAAGTATCAGGCCCCAACTCCAAAGTTTGGCCGCGGAACCGCCGCCAAACGCGTGGTTTGGCCATGGTTCCGCGGTCACGTGATCGAGTCGGTGGTCCGTATTTCACAGTAATTCTTAGATTTACCTGCTTTATTTTCTGAGTATTTTTAATATGAAAAATGTCAACTTTTGAAAAAATTTCCAGAAACTAGGATTTAACGGGTATTCGGAGTTCGATCGGACTTTAAACTTCGTCTAGAGTTCGCCTAAAGCTCTAGCTTGGCACTGATACCATTGTAGGGTTACTAGGCACAGTCATAAGGGTCTACAAGGCATCAACCATGCCCAATTTAAATTTTAGACGTGCCGAACAACCCTAACCAAGATCTTAGACTAGAGATTAGGTGAAAACAATAGCAAGTAAACAACTTTACTTCTAAGAGTTAGAGATTACAACCTTTGTAGTACGTTCCTTCACTTCTAAAGCTCCGTGTTGAGGTCCCTTCACTGCGATCATCGAGTATCCGGACTCTAGAGAGGCTCCATGAAGAGAAAGATGCAAGCTTGCTTCCGATCTTCGATAACAAAGATGATCTACCTTGAAGAAACTCAAGCCCAAGTATTTGCTTCACTAATCAAGTATTAGCAAAGCAAACACCCTAATCTAAGTGGCTAGAATAGATGAGGATGATGAAGTAGGAATTTAGCTCTCATTTTTTTTCTATTTCTCACTCATTTTCATCACTAATGAAAAAGCTAGAAAGCTTTTCATCAAGAAGGAAGAAGAAGAAGAAGCTAACTCTTTTGTGATGAATAATGAATCTAGTGAGCTTAGAAATGCAACCATGGGTTAAGTATGATAACTTAACCCATGTAGAGACATAACCATGGTGAAGAGTTGGGTTGGGTTAACAAATATCTTTAGTTAAAAACAAAAGCAAAGCTTCTAGAAGCTTCTAGAAAAGATTAACCCAAATCAACTCCTAACCATGTTTAATCTCCACTAATCATGTTATATTTATAACCCTAACATGTTACAATATTATATATCACATATACAATATTTATTGTAACAAAAGAAAATAATACAATTAACATATATCACATATATATCAATGTATTACCCGAGTGAGAAAAAGAATCTTTAAGTGAGCTAATATTAGTTAATGTAATATAATATATCAAATATATAATTATACATTAAATTATCGAATCAACACTTGATCCGATAATCCGGCTATTTGACAAATAACCGACTAATATAATCTGTATCAGTTCATCGAATCAACACTTGATCCAATGACCCGGCTATATCACATATACCCGGCCGATATCTCATATCGCAAGAATCTAATACGGTATCACATACACGTATTGTTCTCGGTCCCGTACATATTATATATGTGCTCCTACTCCGTTTTGCCTGAGCCAGGAAACCTCTGTGTAGGACTCTAAAGAATCATCAATACGCCGGCAGTAGGTGATGATCATATCAAACACCTACAAACTGCAAGCGGTCAGCTAAACGTAACAGCCACCCAGGTATTGAGTGATCAGAAGATCAACAAGAAAGCATGTACATTCTCCTGCGAATCCAATCAGTAACACTCCCGTACAGTCCGGTCTCTTCGTCTGATATGTCGCATATCTCGCCTAAGGGTGGTAAACGTTAGACCCCAGTAGTTTGATAAGTCGTGTCGATATGAGGTCTATAACAGTTTGAGAAACTACTGATAACACTTACCAGTAAATCTCAGCAACCCTGGCCAGGGATTTCCAGTTATAGCCAATCGAACACAGCACAACATCAACTCCCTATACCAGGAGAGACGAAACCCCTCATATCGCTCATTGCCTCTAAGTGATTCGGGACTGTACCCAAAAGCCACCTTTTTGCATGCCCTCTTGGACGTGGTATAATGAAAATCAAAGCACAGTGGGAATCACACAAGACTCTATGACGATCTCGGGTCTACAGACTAACCTGTACCAGTGTCACCAGAGAACTACCATCTGACGTGAGGTATAATACCATCTGGGAGTTCTCGGCGGGTCCGTCCAGTGTACCCAGTCTCCACTGAGCACCCGTATACCTTCTCTGATGTCAAACACCAATGGATATGGGATCATCCATCGCCCATCATATGGGTCAAGAAGCGCATACGCTAGTCTACTCTGGTATATCGATGCCCTGTCTCGATACACCTACGACTAGGAACATTTGAAGGATGTACTTGGCGACTACACTATCCCGACTAGTATGATCCGCATCATAGTCCTGGTAGTCAAGTACTCATCCTAAGGGCTTTATCAACATGTATCATAGAGACAATCAGAGTACATGTTAAGATAAAGAGTAATCGGATAGCATACTATCTTGTCAAGCAAGAAAGTCCTCCCTATATATGTCCAAGCATCCACTACAATATACAACGTATGTACAGTAATAGCCTCTAGGGCATACATATAACTAACAATGTCACCGTTGTATATATATTTCATTTATGTACTAGGATTAACCCAGGAGAAGTGCTTAAGGAGCCGGGTTCTAAAGTGCAGCCGGCGGCCATATCATGGAGTTGAGACCGGGCCGCCTCGCTCTAGAATTGGCAGGTTGCTCACCGCACTTGTAGGGATTATAGTATCGAACCGCAGAAGGTTGCACAATTTACCGGATTCTAGAAAGTGATGGATGACCGACTCACTTCGTTGAGGGTGTGTTACCCAGTTTCTAGAATTGGCAGATGGCTTGCCGCGCTCGTAGGGGTCTAGGATCGGATATAGTATGGGTTATCCACATGACCGAGGATTGTCGCGTCTCATTTACGGCTCAATTGAAACGCGGGGCTTCTACTTTATATTCTATTCCATATTGTTGTTTGCATGCCTGTGATGATTATTATCTGTCTATGATGACTATTATTTACTTGCGATATTGATATATATATATATATAATATTAGTAGATGCTTCTATATTTTTGCATCCGCGCTAGCCCTGTCCCCGCCCTGCCGTAAGTTAAGTAACCTTACGGTGAAGATCCGAGACCCCGTGGCTAATGCGGATAGCATATAAAAGCATGCTATTTTAGTTGTTTCTTGTGTGGCTTGGAAACTTAAAATGATTGGAACGCATTATCTGTATAATGCAAGAAAAATAAACATATTTAATGTTGTCGGAACCAATTTTTAAAACTACTCGATTTTCTTCAAAACTATTGGTCATATTCTTTTGCTTTGAATAGAGCTATTCGGTTAGGAATATCCTACATCGCATTCTATGAGGGAAGAGCCTTGATGTCTTCACATTATGTTCACTCTTAAGCAAAAGTTTATGTTACAAGTTTTAAAAGCGGAGCCTAAACCACTACATTTCAAAGCCACTCGAGTCCCTTAAATGATATCAAGTTCATTACGTTAACGGTCTTTCGCCAAAAACCATCCATAGCCCTCCGTCATTTCAGACGGGTAGCGTCTAGTATTCATGCAATGTTTGTTAGCCTTCGTCAAGGCATAGTGTATAGCTATGTGTTACTTTTCTGCAATTTAGAGATGTATTAATTTAGAACAGTCGTACAGTCTTGTTGGCCTTCGTCAAGGGTGAGTACTGGTGGGTTTAGATTAATCAGGACAATAACGGGTAGAACTTGACTTGTGACTTATGATTTGTTGGCCTTCGTCAAGGTCATAAGACGCTTGGGGAAAAACTATATCAGGAGTTTCAAATATATGGGAAACTTGCCAAGTTTGTGCATACCTTCTGGAGTGTAGTAATTTTGGTCGGCTTCCATCAAAGTTATCACACAATTATAGTTAGGTCCCGATTCCCACTGATGAGTGTGTAGTACTCCTCAGGAGATATTCACTTCACAATTAGCTAACCTATTAGGTGTCTAGAAAGTGTTAACGAGATTACGTCTCTGCGGAAATGGGGTTATTAATTGGGTCCGTACGAAAACACGGTGGACCTCCTTCGAAGTACCAACATCGACCTGGCTGAACGGTTAGCAAAATTGTAAGGTGGATATGATCCCGACTAGTTCTCCTTTTAGGTTTTGAAGAAGAATTCGAGGAAACAATGGAAGCCATCCTGATTAGATAAAGTGATTAACCAATCTAATCTTGATAGAGTGCACGCTGAGTATTTCCTCTGTGTGTGTGTGTGTGTGTGTGGTTGCAGCGACCCATGACTTATCTTACCTAAAACTCATTAACCAAGTTAACTGAACCTTCTTACACATTTTGGCTTTTGGATTGTCATGGTTCACGACAAAGTCGCATATATCCCTGCCACTCCTACTTTTCCTCTGTTTTTCTCCAAAACACTATGTATCGCTACGGAGATCTATATTGTTTGGAAATGCCATCTCATATAGTTACATACGAACTCGAAGAAACTTATTTCAGTTCGAGGATGGCCACAGGTTCTAGAAAAATTGAATAAGATTATTTGGTTGTCTTCTCTCTTTACCTTCTCTCAGGTAGTTAGGGCTCCTAGTATTAAGATAGTACACCTATTACGCTTATTGGATAGTCTTCTTCTAAACCTTAGGCTGGTGCCGAAAGATAGGGAAAAAAGAAAACCATTTAGCCTAAGTGCGGTGTACAGAAGGTAAGATATAGAGACATATAAAGGGATTGAAATGAGGGCTAAGAAATTATGATTATTGTCATGAATCTGGATAATGGAAGAGACATTACTAGGAATACCCGGCCAATCCCTTGAAACATTTTCATGTTTCAGTATTTTTGTGCATTTATAAAAGAGAACTATTTTCCCAATTAATTCTGACTTTAGGATATGTATTTACAGGATTTGGATCTCACATCCGTACGGCATTACAGATGCTGAGTAGGAGTAGAATATTGGGAAATGGATGATTTGATCCTCAATATCGGAATTCGTTGCAATTGGTGATATTGGATTAAATCGCCTGGTTTTGTCAGATGGCAAATATTTGGTTTCGAATAACCATTGTTATACACCAATTTTTAAAATTGAATATATGTATCTTTATTTTATAAAATGATATATAAATTTTGAAAATTGTGTTCTAAACAGTTACCTTTATCAGTTGAGGATAAGATAAGGTATATTGAATAACATTGTAAGACATTCTTAACCAAGGTACAATTTTCAACTTATAATGCACTGAATTTGAGTGAGTATATTGTTGGAACTTATACATGAAAATGTTTATTGTCCAAAGTCCCTTAGGACAAGAGGTTGGTACTCTTACTTCATTCAGGTTTACCTATGAGTTCTCTGGTTTTAGACACGCATTCTTTTTAATACAAGGTCCAAAGATTTTGAGAAGTTTATAGGTATAAGAATAAAGTAAAGAACCATACATTGGAAGTATCAGTATTCTTCGAAGTAATCAAAGATATAGATTCTTAAGCTAGGTATTCCATCATATTAATGTTGAGAATTGTATTCTCTCATAGGTTACTTATCCGTGGGTGCGCTCCTTGATGAGTAATGTTGTATTTGTTAGTTATATATATGACCTAGAGGCCATTACTGTACATGCGATGTATATTGTAGTCGATGCTTGGACATATATAGGGAGGACTTTCTTGCTCGACATGATAGTATGCTATCTGGTTGCACTTTATCTTAACATGTACACTTATTGTCTCGTTATTACATGTTGATAAAGCCCTTAGGATGAGTACTTGACTACCGGGATTATGATGCAGATCATACTAGTGGGGACAGGGTAGTCGATAAATACATCCTTCAAATGTTCCTAGTCATGGGAGTATCGAGACAGGGCATTGATACTCCAGAGTAGACTAGCGTATACGCTTCTCGACCCATATGATGGGCGATGGATGATCCCATATCCATTGGTGTTTGACATCAGAGAAGGTATACGGGTGCTCAGTGGAGACTGGGTACACTGGACAGACTCGTCGAGAACTCCTAGATGGTATTATACCTATCGTCGGATAGCAATTCTCTGGTGATATTGGTACAGGTTAGTCTGTAGACCCTAGATCGTCATAGTGTCTTGTGTGATTCCCACTGTGCTTTGATTTCCACCATACCACGGTCAAGAGATCGTGCAAAAAGGTAGTTTTTGGGTACAGTCCTGAGTCACATGGAGGCAATGAGCGATAGGAGGGGTTTTGTCTCTCTCGGTATTGGGAGTTGATGTTGCGCTATGCTCGATTGGCCATAACAGGAAATCCCTGGCCAGGGTTGCTGAGATTTATTGGTAAGTGTTACCAGTAGTTTCTCGAACTGTTATGGACCTTGCATCGACATGACTTATCAGGCTATTGGGGTCTAACGTTATACCAGCCCCAGACTATGATATGCGACATATCAGACGAAGAGACCAGACTGTACGGTAGTGTTACTGATTGGATTCGCATATTGATCTTCTGATCGCTCAATACCCGGGTGGACGTTACGTTTAGTAGACCGCTTGCGGCTTGTGGGTGTTTGATATGATCATCACCTACTGCCGGCGTATTGACGAGTCTTTAGAGTCCTACACAGAGGTTTCTTGGTTCATGCGAAATGAAGTAGGAGCACATATATGACATATGCGGGACCGAGATTAATGTGAGTATGTGATACCGCACTCTATGCTCACGATAAGTGACATCATAGGTTATATGTGATATAGCCAAGTTATCGGATCAAGTGTTGATTCGATAAGTTGTTACATTTGATATTAGTCGGTTATATGTTATATAGCCGGATTATTAAATCAAGTGTTGATTTAATAATTTAATGTAGAATTATATATTTGATATATTAAATTACATTAACTAATATTAGCTCACTTAAGTATTACTTTTTCTCACTTGATGATACATTAATATATATGTGATATGTTAATTGTATTATTTTCATTTTGTGCACAAAATGTATATGTGATATATATTGTTGTGTCATGCTAGGTTACACTTGCAACATGTATGTATGAGATTTATACCATGCTAGGGTTTATGTTTGGGTTTTATTTATCATTAAGTAATTCACAAAAGATTTGGAATGAGTCATGGTTGAAGCTTAGAGAAGCTTGTAGAAAACATTGACCAAGTCCACTCTTTTGTCTAGCTTAAGATATTTGTTAACCCAACCCTTAACCTTACACTATGGTTTATTTTCTACATGAGTTAGGCATGACACTAACTCACCCATAGTTGCAATTCTAACATCACTCTCTCATTCATTTTCTTCATCACTTCTTCTTCTTCCTCAAGAGAAAAAGCTAGCTAGCTTTTTCTAAGTAGTGATTTATTGTGAGAAAAATAAAACTAAAGAGAGCCCACTTTCTACTTCATCATCCTATACTATTTGCCATTTAGTTTATGGTGTTCGCTTCACTAATCTCACCATTAGTGAAGAGGTAGCATGAGCTTGAGTCTCCTCGACGTAGATCATCTTCGGCCTTGACGACACCAAGAAAGCTTGTTCCGTACATCTCGTAGAGCCTTTCTAGAGTCCAAGGAGTTCACTACTTGGAGCGAAGGGACTACTACACGGAGCATTTGAAGTGAAGGACCGGTCTACAAAGGTTGTATTCCTTCTTCTCTTTGGTTTGTAAAGTGTTTACAATCTAGAAAACCCTAAGTCTCTAGTTCGATCCTCGTTCGGGTTCTTTAGCTCTCTAGAAAATTTTGAAATGGCATGTTTGATGCCCTAGTAAACACCGTGAGGGTGCTAAGGAAACCATCAGTGGTATCAGAGCCTAGCTACAGCATTAGGCGTTGCGTAGGCGAAATTAAAAGTCCGATCGAACTCCGAAAACCCTAATTTACCCACTTTCTGGAAATTTTTCAAAAAGTTGGATTTTTCCATGTTAAAAATATTTAGAAAATCATGCAGGTATGTAACACCTTAGATTGTGTTTAGTGGTAATTGTGTGTTAATGTGGGGTTTTTGGTAAAAAGTTTATCAAAACGGTTTTCAAATAATTTATCTGGTTTTATGAATATTTTATTAGAATTTATTCTGGACTGCACACACTTGTGCATGTTAACTAGGGTTAAGTCTAGGGTTAAACCATGTTTCGATAAGTATGGTGGACTAACCCATTTGTTATGATAACATTGTTTTAATTAAGGGTTTTAGTTTAAAAAATTGAATTAGTGTTAGGGGTTGACTTGTGTAGGTGAGAGGGTGAGCATGATGACTTGAGCATGCTTGCAATTAATGAAGAGAGAGAGAGGGGTTGACTCTCATTTCTTTGGTTTCAAAATCCATTATTTTCCCTCTCACTCACACACACACCCAACACAACTCAGCAGCAGCAGCTGAAGCAACAGCAGCAGCAGCACCAGCTTCAGCATCTGGAGCAGCAGCAATGCAACAACAACACAACAATAACAACAGCAGTAGTAGCAAGCAGCTTCAGCATCAGCAGCTGAAGCAACACTAGCAGCAGCAGCATCAGGAGCAGCAGCTTCAGCAACAGCATCAGCAACAGCAACACTAGCAGCAGCAGCAGAATTCCCTTCTCCTTCTCTTCTTCTTCTCCTTCTTCCAGTATCCTAGGATTCAAGTGAGGTATAATCTCTTAAATTCAACTCCTTTTGCTAAGCTTGTATGTTATTTAGCTTAAGTTTAGTGTTTAATATGAGTTGTTAGTGCTAGTTGTAGTTTAAGTGAGTTTTGGCCAAGTTAAAGTTTTTATGGCTTAATTAACTTAGGCAGGTGTTATTAGTGCTATGTTAACCTAGTTGTAATACTAGATTTAGCTAAATCACCTTAAGTCTAAAACTTGAAAAATTTTAATACGGTTTAGAGGCAAAACTATAGGATATCCGA
Organism: Agapanthus africanus; assembly: GCA_030015575.1. Classification (NCBI taxonomy): domain Eukaryota; kingdom Viridiplantae; phylum Streptophyta; class Magnoliopsida; order Asparagales; family Amaryllidaceae; genus Agapanthus; species Agapanthus africanus. The sequence goes on along the minus strand of JASDDO010000018.1, from coordinate 56,945,650 downwards.
GATCTGCTACACTGTGATCATTTTTATGGTTTAGAAACACCTACAGAATAGTGTGCAGGCTTGTTAGAGTAATGTGTAGGGTTTTGTGCCGGTTTTCCTCTTGAAAATCCGGTGACATCCACTGTTTTTTCGGCGTCGCCGGCCCCCGTGGTGAGATGAGTGGTGGTGCTGTGCTGAGTAGGTGCATATAGGTTTTTGGCTGTGTGTGGTATTGTTTAGGTTTTGGGTTTTTGCTGTTGGTGAAAGTTGGGAGAATTTGGATAGTTGTAGTGTTTTTGGTGGACTTTTGGCGAGATTTGATGGTTTAGTTGGAGAATGGGGTAAATCAGGGTTTTTAAGATTAGATTAGCTCTAATATTTGCTGTTGGTATCACTAGATTCTTGTAAATTCACCTAATTTCACAAAACACCCTATTGTTGCAAACTTAGTGCTTTAAAACATTTTTAAAATAAAAGTTTAAGATATGTAGAATCTGTTGTATCTAGGGTGTAAGTTTTAGTAAGAAAACATATACATTAGGCTATGCATTGTGTTAGGAATATAGTGTAGAAACCTGGACCCCTTTCACCAGATTTTGGCCGATATTGACCCTATGGTGGCCGGCCCATATGTGTGGGAAATTGTTAGATTTTTGCAGGTAGTGGTCTGTAGGTGTGGTGAGGGGTTTGGTCTTGTTTATTTTTCTTGTTTTTGCTCCAGATAAAATCTGGGACCTGTTACCTATTTTTTAGCGTAGCGGGACTTGCACGACACGTACGATGCGTGTCGAGTTGGTTTGCTGTGTGTCACAGCGTATCGCTGTGTGCCACAGCGTGTCGCGTTGGTTTTGGCGTATGCACACACGTTATGTATACGCGCACGTTTAGTTCGCGACGCGAGTTTCTCGTTTGGTTTTAATATCGCATTTTTGCAGGATTTTAGCTTATGTGTTGCTTTGTGTAAATTCTAGGTTCGCGGGCGGGGACCTCGAGCGCCGCGGAGAAAGGAAAGCAGGTGGTCGGACACACCTAGCGTGAGATCACGGGTGAGTAGATGTAACATCTACGGGGGACAATCGTTTGGATGGCGCAAGTCGCCCGATAGTTTGAGTAATTTAAAAGATTCCTAATGATATTAGTAATTATGAGTATAATGCTTGCCTGACATCCTGCTACATTCATGATCTACATTTTACCTACATATGCGAACTCATTCCATAGAACACCTGCACCATTGCCAGGGTTTTTATATGCAGCACGAGCACTATTCATGCGTACACACACGCCTTGGTAATTGCCATGCCACAACACTAGATAACTTATAATCTGAAACATTGTCACTATAATGGATGCTTAAACCTGTGCTATTGCATTTAAATCATTAAGATGAAATTGTAGGATTGCTATTCATGTGCATGTACCTCATTACATCATTTGTTCATACCTAGTCTATTAATCATACATTGCAACTCGAATATGGATATCATATGCATTCATTATCATTGACATATGCACTTATGATGATTTCTTGAGATTTATGATATTTCTGGATTTCGGGGGAAAGCCGCAAGAATTTCTAAACGTATTACCTCTTTTAAAATATGCAAAGTTGCAGTTTTCTAGTGATGTAAGTGTCGTCCACCATGAGTTTTTTGTGGTTTTCGAGACCCGTTTCGAGGAGTTGGATGAACCGTCTCGGGTACATGGTGGGCCCGGTAAGGTACCCCGGGACGAGAAGGTCGCAGATGATGGCGTTGAGCCTGGCAGGGGAGCACTACCTACCGGTGACTTTTTGGCACGGCGGATATCTAAAGGATACCGACCGTGGCCACGAGATATTGAGATATGGATATTTGAGATGGGTCAGCCGGACGGCTGAGGCCAGAGATACTGTGATATGGATACATGAGATTTGAGACAGTTTTGAGGTGTCGATGCTGGACACGGATTTTGATGATTCTAGTGATATTTTGCTGATATTTCAAAAGAGATTCCAAAAAGAAGTTAATGAATTCTTATACCTACCTATTCAGATCATGAGTTGATTCATGTTGCATACATACCAGCTAGTATATTCTGCCTTATCTGTATTGTAGATGCTAGTATACTTGCGTGCATGCTTGCGATAGCCTCTATAGTTGTTATTTATTACTCACGAGTTGGCAACTCACCCCCGTTGTGCCACAGCCTTTTTGCAGGTTCGTTCCGTCAGCACAGTAGCGGTGGGCGCACCAGCTTCTTTTGTCTCTTTTGCCTGGACTCGAGGCTTTTGCTCGTAGGTGGGTTGTGTTATTATTTTGTACCACTTTGTATATTCATTGTATTTAGAGTACTTCATCTACTGTATCAGCTGCACCTGTTATTTGTATTGTTGTATATTGACCTAGAGACGAGGCTGGGAGATTTATGGATTTTTATGCTGTATTTGGGGTCGAGCTCACGTGAGTCGACATGATATTTTACTTGTGCTTTTCATGCGTATTTATGCACATTGCTGTTTTATATTGCGTGGGATTTGTGACCGCCTTGGTGCGACGAGCTAGCTCCCGCTTGGGGATGCTATATTTCATGTTATTCATTTATACGCCAGTTTTGTACCCGTTTGGGGGCCTGTTTTACAAAGGAAACTCTGTCGGAATTTTTGGAAAAAGGGATGTTGCTTCTAAAAAGCTTGATGTGACTTAATGAATTAAATCGCTTTCAATAAATTGGTTTTTCCTTCACTCTATTTTCTTAATCGGGTTTTGATTTCTGGGCTTTGGCTTACTTATTTTACGAACGTCTGGAGACGTTTCGTAACTTAAGGGCCAGTCACGTTCCGTATCCTGCAGATTGTGATAAGGTAATTCTATGGACACACCTGAAGAACGAAACCCTAACTCGTCTAAGTAACCGTGGATCCACGGCCAAAACTTGGTTTTGGCGGCGGATCCGCGGCGCGACTTAAGAGGCTTGGGTTGGGCCCTTCAGCTGTAAGTCCGTGGGTACTGTGGTATGTCTCTGGTTAATTTTAACCGTGCTCAAGTGTTGAGATTTCTGGGAAATTTAGGAATTCATGGATTCGATCGAAATATTTAACGTCACCTAGATTTCTGTGATTGTGATACAATATTTGGAATCCACTATAATTAGTTATGTGATAACTAGTTTGAATTTTATAAATCTAGCAGTTTAGTCTCAATTGATCGGTTGCCATGGAATTTTGATGTTGATCAAAAGTCCATCGCAATTACATAGCGTACGCGGATACTCGCCGGGTAACCTTGCTAGATAGCCATGCCCCATAGCCCCGACCAAGTGACTGTAAGAGAACCCCATCGCCAAAAGCATCCATTCGGGTGCTCACGGCAGCGGTGTTCCGCCTTAGTGCACTTCGTCGTCGGCATCGAGGGGTGCGGCCGACTACTAAAGTTTCCGACGAGCATTCGATCAGGTTATCGGGAATCTTGTTGAATTACTCGACAGGCTATTAGAAAATGTTTTCAATATCGAGACTAAAATGCGGGGTTTATAATTGTTAGGCTTGCGATGTCTAAGGAATTCATTTGGTTAGGCATGAAATCCAATGTATGTGATATATTGGGTTTATGATGTCTAAGATGGTTGCGGATTCCAACTGTTGTAGTTTTTCACTTTCTTTTCTGCGACCGTAAGTGTAATATGTGGTGTATCGCCGGTTTCGGTGCTATATGTCAACGACAACTGGGATACGCATATTTACTTACGTTGATGATATGTGATGTTATGTGTTGTTGTGATATGTTATATTAGATCATCGTGCTTTGAATAGCCGGGGGTTTTATGTGAGATGAGGGTTTTTATTTTCATTCATGTAAAATTCATTGTATGCAATATTCTTTTATTGGGGCACTTCCGGGTTGAGGATGATGTCACCATTGATGTATATTATTTACTTTTCCGCATTAGGATAGACCCAAGGCGGGGAGCACAAGTAACCGGGTTCTAGGATTCAGTGGGAGACCATCTCGAGGAGTCGAGACTGGGTCTCCTAACTCTGGAATTGGTAGGGTTGCTTGCCGCTCTCGTAGGGGTCTAGGGGTGTCGGTTTGGCTATTCATCGCGACCGTGGAATCCGTGTTTTATACTGGCTTAATTTAAAACACGGAATTCCTAGTATATCCAGTATTTCATATGTGATTCTTCTGCTGCTGATATTCTGTGATGTGATCACTTGATATGTTCTGAGACGATTGCTTATATTATATATATGAGATATAATAAATATTGATACTTTCGTTTCTTCTGTGATGCTTGGGAAGCATAAAATTGATGGGAATTCAATAATGAGATTAATGAAATAAAAGAAACCTAAAGATGTTGTAGAAACTTTTTTTAAAAACTTGTAGCTCTAGTTCTTTCTTTGCATAGCGGTATTCCTTGTAAAATATCCAGCACCTTATTCGATAAGGAAAGAGCCGATATCCCTTCACCGGGAGTGGCCTCTTTAGCGAAACTAGCAGATGCTACAAACTCGGATTGTCTTTTGATTGCTTCTATAGTTTTTTGCTTTGCATAGTGGTATTTGTGAAATATCATGCACCTTATTCGATAAGGAAAGAGCCGAGATCCCTTCACCGAGAGTGAGCTCTTTAGCAAAACTAGTAAAAGCCTCAAAAACACTCCTTTTCAAAAATCACTTGTTTCTACAACGATATCAAGTTCATTACGCTCATGGTTTTCTTAAAAACCTGCGTAGGCCTCTGTCATTTCAGATAAGTAGTATTTAGTATTCGTGCTACGTTTTTTGGCTTTCGTCAAGGCGTAGTGTGCGGTAGCTGATTAGTGCTTATCTGCTTAAGCATGTGATGCGATTGGATTAGGGTAGTCATATGACTTTGTTGGCTTTCATCAAGGGTCGTGCGGGTGGGTTTAATTCAATCATGAAATGTACAGGTTGAACTTGACTAGTGGACTATAGTTTGTTGGCTTTCATCAAGGTCATAGGACGCTAGAGGTAAAATATTATTGGGAATTTCAAGTGTTGAAATTTGCAAAGAGATTGCATACCCTCTATGAGATAGTTGGATCCCGATACCCACTGCGAGTAAGAGTTACTCCTAGGAGAGTTTTACACATTACAATTAGCCGATCAAGTAGGTGTCTAGAAAGGTGTTAGCGGGGTTACGCCCTTGGAAAAACGAGGTTTATTTTAATTAGGTCCGTACGAAAGCACGGGGAACCTTCCTCAAAGTGTAAGTCTATGTCGCTCACCCCGCAAGCTAGCGAGGAGGCGGAACAAGTAAAAATCAAAACTTTCTTACATAGCAACATAGACTAACACTAAAGGATCTTTGCGAAACCATATCTAACGGAACAACGGGAGGTTTAATCTACTGTGATAGACGATTATACCTCACGAAACTAGTCCTTCGGTTCTTTTCTCCGCTGTCCTCCTCGTCCATGTGAGCTCTGAGGATCGATCCGGATCTTGGTCACCTCCGCGGCCTCCTAGAGTCGAAGACGATCCACCCGAGAGTCTATAGTCCGAGCTCCACCTCAAGCCGAGGTAACTAGGGCAACAAGTTCGCTATGCTTGATGTCCTAGGTGATGTAGAAGAAGAAGATGGATTTGTTTGTCTATTTAGAACCTAATTTGCTCAACACATGAGACTATTAGGAAATGCTAGTGAGGAAGAAGAAGGAGCAACCATGGGAGCTCTCTTTTGATGAGAGAGAAAGCAAATGAGATAATGATCCATAAGAAAAATATTACCAATATTTTATCATGAAAATTGTGATGGTTATAATTGATTTGACCATTATCATGTCAAGTTAAATCCAAGCCAAAAAAAGAGTCTAGTGCTCACAAAATATAAAAATCAACAATAGTCAACTAGGTCAAATGGTCAAACATGGTCAAATGGTCAAACCAATTAGCCATAACACAATTATCATTAAAAAGATTAGTAAACATTTTCCTCACCTCATAATGGTTTTGACCAAGTCAATGGTCAAAACCCTAATGAGGCACCTCCTTCTTCGCTCCTCACAACCGTGCATACACACCCGCATCCGCATTCCATAGAATACGAATACTAGAAGACAAAAACTAACCCATCCATACAATACTAGGATCCGGATTAAACCAAAGCCCACTAGTATTGTATGCCCGAACATCATACGCACACAAGTGCACGTAAGTGATCGTAACCCTGTCGTAAAACCATACGGCCTCTACACTTTTTGCCCAGTGCAGGGAAACTCTCTGTGTAGGACTCTAAAGACTCGACACTACGCTGGCAGTGGGCTTAACCACAGACCGCAAGCGGCGCTAACTATACGTAACGGTCCCCAGGTAGATATCGATAAGAAGGCCGACGAGGTAAACCCCATCCAAACTCCTACTGAGCCTGAATATGACAATCTCCGTACAGTCTGGTCTGTTCGTCTGTGAGTATCGCATGTCAGGCCTGGGGGGGCGGTAAACGTCAGACCCCTAATAGCGGTACAAGTCGTGCCGGAGTGTAGCCCAGAACACCCTGAGAAACTACTGGAAACACTACCAGTAATTCTCGCTTGCCCTGGCCAGGGACTTTGTGTAATGGCTCTCCTAGACACAGCGCGATATCAACCCCCAATACCGGGAGAGACGAATCCTGTCTAACCGCTATTGCCTCCAAGTGCTTCGGGACTATACCCAACTACTACCTGTTTGCACGACTCCTTTGAGCCGTGGTAGGGTAGTAATCAAAGTACAGTGGGAACACACTCGAGGCGAAGTAGCAGTGTCAAATCGACGGACTAAGCTGTACGCCTGTCACTTGGGAACTGCTATCTGACGTTAGGTATAGTACCAACTAACAGTTCCCGACGAGCCCTGTCCAGTGTACTCGTAACCTAACGAGCACCCGCATACTATCTCCAGTACGACGTACTAATGGCTGTGGGACAGACTATCTCCCCTGCTGGGATGAAAAGCGTATACACTAGTCTACTCTGGAGTATCAATGCCCCGTCTCGATAATCCTATGACTAGGGACCTGTATAAGGATGTACTTATAAATTACCCAGCCCCCACTAGTGTGACTGCCATCACAACGCTGGTAATCAAGCAAAGATCCTAAGGGCTCCACTAATATGTATAAGCGATATGCTAAAAGAAACACATGCACATATTGAAGTAGAAACAAACCAAGTAGCATACTACCATTTTGAGCAAGATTGTCTATATCACTGTGAATATCCCAAGCTTCCATTAAGTAATATACAAACTAGTATGATACAGTAATGGCCTCTAGGGCATATACACTAACACAAAGTACCGACACTGGCCTGGCCGAAAGATTGGCAAACTTGTAGGGTGTAATTAATCCCGGCTAGTCTTACCTTTTAGGGTTTGAAGGTAGATTTTACTAAAACAGTGGGAGCCATCCTGATTAGATAAAATAATAACCAATCTGATCTTGAAAGAGCGTACACAGAGTGTTTTTCTTCTCTCTCTCTCTCCTGGTAGCGACCATGTTACGCCTTAATCAAGATAATAATATGGATGCATTGACCGAACTGCTTATTATACTGAGCTAAGAAACATTGGTTCCATTTTTTCTTATAATTGTTATAAGTCCGAGCAGGAAATAGGGGAATATCCAGATTCCCATGCCACCCAATCGAGGAATTAGCATGTTGATGCATCTTCTTCGGGTGTGTTCATTACCGAGAACAGTTTCTCAGTATCCTCTACGTCCTGTGTATGTGATACCGGATCAGGATCCTGCATATGTAATATGTTTCATGGGACACAGAAAGGTAGAGAACTGAGAATGGGTGATATGTCTCTAAGTATTAGAGGATGGTGCAATTGTTGCAGCCATGTTTGTTAGCATATATCACCTTGTATTAATACATTGATTCTGAACAAATGTTATTACATACCGAACCTAATATACAACATTACATCATGTTCTTTACTGAGTTAAAGAAAGATATAATTCTGTATTGGAGGATAATGTTGTGAACATTTTCCTGAATCAAGAGTTGATTCGATCAGGCACGTTAGATAATAGCATATACGTTCTAAATCAAACCACAGTTCAAAGTATGTACAACACACACAAGAGGAGTAGTTCAGAAATGAACGAATCCTTCTAGTGGAATTGTAGACTATGTCATATCAATGCGACACGACCAGCTAAGTTACATAAGGATGAATATGACAATCTGTTCGAATTTTCATCTTATAATACTTGCCAGTCCTGTCACAAAGATAAGATGACCATGGCTCCGTTTACTGGAAATAGAGAAAGAGTTAGTGAACTCTTGGGATTGATACATGATGATGTATGTAGGTCCCCTGTCTACACATGCCAGGATTGATTCTTTATACTTCATTACATTCACTGATCATCTCTCAAGATTCGGACATATGTTCCTGTTGAAACACAAGTCTGAAACTTTTGAGAAATTCAAGGAATATAAGCTTGAAGTTAAAGAATCAGACGGGTAGAAGTATTAAGTCCTTCGATGTGATCGAGGAGGAGAATACTTGCGCATGGAGTTCCTGGAATTTCTAAAAGGAGAAGGTGATTCTCTCTCAGCTTACTCCTTCGAGTACACCAAAGCACAACGGTGTAACGGGGTGGAGGTATCGCATCCTATGAGATATGGTGCGCTCTATGATGAGTACTGCTGAGTTACCTGTTTCCTTTTGGTGTTATGCACTTAAGAAGCTGCATACCTATTGAATGGGGTTCCGTCTAAATCAGTGCCTACCACTCCATATGAGATATGGTATGGGAAGAGACCATGTCTTAAACGAGTTAAGATATGGGGTTGTCCGGCCTATGTTGAAAAGCAAAATCCGGACAAGCTCGAGGCAAGGTCAGTTCTGTAAGTTTGTTAGGATATCCCAAACATTTGCGAGGGTATATCTTCTACCACTCTGAGGAGCAAAAGGTGTTTTGTTTCTCAGCATGCCACCTTTTTAGAAAGGGGATTTCTTGTGAAGAAATTAGTAGTCATGATGGTAGAACTGGAAAGTGTTCCAGCTAGACAAACTAACAACTGATGATTTGGTGAAACCAAAGGTTTCAATAGTCTCCAATGAAACTCAGCCTCTCCGCGAATCTGGTAGGGTTCCTCATCCACTTTAGAGATACTACGGTTTTCTCGGTGACAGTGGGAGCGAGGATTGCATCATGAGATGATGGCCCAACTAGGTTCAGGCAGGCCATCACGAGTGGCGACTCTGTGAAATGGTTGGATACTATGCGATCAAAGATGGAATCCATGTACACCAACAAAGTATGACTTTGAATATGACACCTGAAGGGGTAAAACCCATTGGGAGCAAATTGGATCTTGAGAAGATTCTTGGTGTAAATGGAAAAGTTGAGACTTTCAAAGTTATGCTTAAGTCCATCAGGATCAATACAAGCATCGCAGAGATGGAACATCTGTATTGATGTGACAGTCAAAGTGTTTGACTTCATCAAAAAGGCAGATGAACCTTGTATATAAAAGAAGGTTGTAGAGAGTAAGGTCGTCTTCCACGTATTGTACGTAGATGACATACTCTTGATAGGAAATGGTTTCCTATGCTACACTCGGTCAAGCTCCTCTTATCACGGGGATTCTCAATAGAAGATTTGAATGATACCTACTACATCTTATGGATTATGATCTATAAGATAGATCTAAGTGGATGTTGGGAGTGTCCCAAATCCAGGTATATTAACACCATACTAAAGGGGTTTAGTATGGACGATTCTAAACGTAGTGGTTCGCCCACTTACTCATGGATCACTCTCTCTAAAAAGATGTCTTCCAAGAGTGATTTGGAGAGAGCTCGCGTGCAAGGGATACCCTATGCTTCGGCAGTAGGCTCTATCAGAGTATGCGATGTTATGTACTAGACCAGATGTAGATGACTCAATAGGTGTAGTGATAAGGAAGCATTCGGATCTTGTGAGAATCACTGGACAGCCGTGGAGGACATTCTTAAGTACTTGAGAAGCACTAAAAGAAAGTTCTTGGTTCCAGCTTCCAGAGTGATAAATTCGACTGAGAGTCAGTCATAGGCATTGTCTTTACCCTCAGTGCAGGGACGGTATGTTGGAAGAGTTCCAAACTAGATACCGTGACATGCTAAACAATAAAGGCTGAATACATTGCTACCAATGATGCTGCCAAAGTGGCTTTCTCGGAATTTCTTGTTCATGAGATGAACAAGATTCCTACCATTGAGCGTCCAATAACTGTTATTACGACAACAATGGAGTTTGGCTTTGGCTTAGGAACGCAGGTTCCATCAGCGTTCCAGACATATTCTGAGGCAAGTATCACCTGATCAAGGAGATGGTTGATCTCCAAGGGATCGAGATTAGGAGAGTAGACCCGAAGGATAACACAGCGGATCCACTCACAAATGCCTTACCCCTAGAGAGACTTCAATTGGATGGTTGAGTATGAGATATTACAACCACTGCTATATTGTTGGGTATTAGATACTACAACAAATGGCCCCAGTGCAAGTGGGAAATTGTTAGTTATATGTATGCCCTAGAGGCCATTACTGTACATGTGATGTATATTGTAGTAGATGCTTGGACATATATAGGGAGGACTTTCTTGCTCGACATGATAGTATGCTATCTGGTTGCTCTTTATCTTAACATGTACACTTATTGTCTCTCTATTACATATTGATAAAGCCCTTAGGATGAGTACTTAACTACCAGGATTATGATGCAGATCATACTAGTGGGGACAGGGTAGTCGATAAGTACATCCTTCAAATGTTTCTAGTCGTAGGAGTATCAAGACAGGGCATCGATACTCCAGAGTAGACTAACGTATACGCTTCTCGACCCATATGATGGGCGATGGATGATCCCATATCCATTGGTGTTTGACACCAGAGAAAGTATACGGGTGCTCAATGGAGACTGGGTACACTGGACGGACTCGCCGAGAACTCCTAGATGGTATTATACCTATCGTCGGCTAGCAGTTCTCTAGTGACACTGGTACAGGTTAGTCTGTAGACCTGAGATCGTCATAGTGTCTTGTGTGATTCCCACTGTGCTTTGATTTCCACTATACCACGGTCAAGAGATCGTGCAAAAAGGTGGTTTTTGGATACAGTCCCGAGTCACATTGAGGCAATGAGCGATAGGAGGGGTTTCGTCTCTCCCGGTATTGGGAGTTGATGTTGCGCTATGCTCGATTGGCCATAACAGGAAATCCCTGGCCAGGGTTGCTGAGATTTATTGGTAAGTGTTACCAGTAGTTTCTCGAACCGTTATGGACCTTACATCGGCATGACTTATCAGGCTATTGGGGTCTGACGTTATACCACCCTCAGGCTATGATATGTGACATATTAGACGAAGAGACCGGACTGTACGGTAGTGTTACTGATTAGATTCACAGGAGTACGAGCAGGCTTGCTTGTTGATCTTCTGATCGCTCAATACCTGGGTGGCCGTTACGTTTAGCAGACCGCTTACGGCTTGTGGGTGTTTGATATGATCATCACTTACTGCCAGCGTATTGACGAGTCTTTAGAGTCATACACAGAGGTTTCCTAATTCATGCGAAATGAAGTAGGAGCACATATATGATATGTGCGGGACCGAGATTAATGCGAGTATGTGATACCGCACTCTATGCTCGCGATAAGTGATATCGTAGGTTATATGTGATATAGCTAAGTTATCGGATCAAGTGTTGATTCGATAAGTTGTTACATTTGATATTAGTCGGTTATATGTTATATAGCCGGATTATTAAATCAAGTGTTGATTTAATAATTTAATGTATAATTATATATTTGATATATTAAATTACATTAACTAATATTAGCTCACTTAAGTATTACTTTTTCTCACTTGATGATACATTAATATATATGTGATATATGTTAATTGTATTATTTTCTTTTTGTACACAAAATATATATGTGATATAATTGTTGTGTCATGCTAGGTTACACTTGCAACATGTATGTATGAGACTTATACCATGCTAGGGTTTATGTTTGGTTTTATTTATCATTAAGTAATTCACAAAAAATATGGAATGAGTCATGGTTGAAGCTTGGAGAAGCTTGTAGAAAACATTGACCAAGTCCACTCTTTTGTCTAGCTTAAGATATTTGTTAACCCAACCTTTAACCTTAGACTATGGTTTATTCTGTACATGAGTTAGGCATGACACTAACTCACCCATGGTTGCAATTCTAACCTCACTCTCTCATTAATTTTCTTCATCACTTCTTCTTCTTCCTCAAGAGAAAAAGCTTGCTAGCTTTTTCTAAGTGATGATTTATTGTGAGAAAAATAAAACTAAAGAGAGCCCACTTTCTACTTCATCATTCTCTACTATTTTTCATTTAGTTTAGGGTGTTTGCTTCACTAATCTCACCATTAGTGAAGAGGTAGCATAAGCTTGAGTCTCCTCGACGTAGATCATCTTCGGTCTCGACGACATCAAGCAAGCTTGTTCTGTACATCTCGTGGAGCCTTTCTAGAGACCGAGGAGTTAACTACTTGGAGAGAAGGGACTACTACACAGAGCATTTGAAGTGAAGGACCGGTCTACAAAGGTTGTATTCCTTCTTCTCTTTAGTTTCTAAAGTGTTTACAATCTAGAAAACCCTAAGTCTCTAGTTCGATCCTCGTTCGGGTTCTTTAGCTCTCTAGAAAATTTTGAAATGGCATGTTCGATGCCCTAGTAAACACCGTGAGGGTGCTAAGGAAACCATCAGTATTGGCCTTTTTCCATTTAGGTGATATGCACTGGAAACAACTGCATGACTTTTGAATCTGGTTCCATCTAAATTAGTGCCTATGATTCTATATGGACATAGATTGGTTGCATATCTTGAGATTGTCAAGATATGGAGTTATCCGGTTTCTGATTAAAAGCAGAATCCGGACAAACTCAAGGCACGCTTCGGCAATGGCGGTTTGTGAATTATCCCAAGCATTCGCTAGGATTTTGTTTCTACCATTTTCAAGATAAATAGTTACATTGTCCTTAACTCGCCACCGTTTTTATAAAAGGAATGTTTTTGCAAAAGAAACTAGTGGGAATATGGTAGAACTGGAAGTGATTTCAGAACCACAAATAGTTACCGAAAATTTAGTAGAACCTAAGAATTCAATTGGACTTAACAAACCATTAGCCACTCTGCAGATTTTAGTAGGTGATCTCAGACACCCGAGAGATACTTCGGTTTTCTTAATGATGGCCTACTAGTTATCTGAAGGTCATAAGAAGTGGTTCCTTCTAGGTGACCAGATACTTTATATCTAAGTTAGACTCCACGCACTTTAGTAAATTATGGATTTTGGACTTTGCTGGGTGCTCCTGAAAGGGAAAACCTATTAGGAGCAAGTAGATCTTTTAAGATCTGTGCAGGAAGAAAGGTATTAACCTAATATGGCTAGACTTGTTGTAAAGATTCTCATCAAATACCCGTTGTATATTGTGATGAGACTTTTACTTCAGTGTCTACGCTGAAGTCCATATGGATATGACTTGGCACTGCTGCTGGTCTTGACTATAATATCTGGCAGATGGATGACTATAACTTCATTCCAAATGGGAAATTGAAAGTGAACGTGTATATGGCTCTACCAGAAGGCTATCGTAGTCAGTGGGAGCAGCGGAAGGTGTGCAAGTTGTTTATGTCTATCCGTAGACTAAAGCATGGATAGCGGAGATGGATCATCTGTTTTGATGTGACAGTCAGGGTGATTGACTTCATCAAAACATATGAACATAGTAAGAAGGGTGTAGCGAGTTATGTCTTGGGATTTGGATGATATACTCCGGATAGGAAGTGATGTTCCTATACTACAATCGGTCAAACTTCGGTTGTCATGAGGTGACCTGGATGACAAAGATGTTGTCAGAGTATTGAGTTTGCCCTATTCTGAGGATCAGTATATTAGATAGGGTTCCAATCGGGATACTGAGGTAGACATGATGCATATTACTGGTTATGACCCAATAGAGGATACAACCCAAGAAATTTGTTGGATAAAACTATTCATTTATGAACATAGTCCTATCAAGTATCCAGACAAATTCTTGAGGCAGGGTATCGCTCAGTTCGGAAGATTGTTGATCTCCACGAAATTGAGATATAGAGAGATGAAATTGGAACATTATAGTGGATCCACTCACTGAGGCTATTTCTCAAACACATTAGTTTCTTAAATATGGTTTGCGAAACTGATTAGTAGAGAATTTGGGTATTTAGTAGCACATGAGCCGTAGGTATACAATACCGCAATAATTGGCCTTAAGTGCAAGTGGGAGATTGTTGGATATAGTGCCCTCAAGGAAATTATTATGATTGCAAGTAGGCGATTATGATAATTGAGGGAGGACGTATACAGGTAGAACAGTCTTGCTCGAAATGATAGTATGCTATCTGGTTAGGCTTCATCATAGATGAAGCCCGTAGGATTCTTGCTTGACTACCAGCATTATGATGGCGATCATATACGTGGGAGCTGGGTTGTCCATAAGCACATCCTTAGATGTCCCTAGTCATGAGATTATCGAGACGGGGCATTGATATTCCAGAGTAGACTAGTGTATACGTTTCTAGACCCCGACGAGAGGCGGTGGCCGGTCTCACAAACCATTGGTGGTGTGTCACCTAAGATAGTATACAGGTGCTCACTAGAGGTGGGTACACCAGACGGACTCGTCGAGAACTTCTAGATGGTATTATATCTATCGCCAGATGGAAGTTCTCAGGTGGCATGAGTATAAGTTAGTCTTTTGACCTGAGATAGTCATTTTTCTCGTGTGAGTTCCTACTGTACTTTGATTATTTCCCTACCATAGCTCAAAGGAGTCATGAAAACAGGTTTTAGTTGGGTACAGTCCCGAGCCACATGAAGGCAGTGATCGATTGTCAGGAATTCGTCTCTCCTGGTATTAGGAATCGAAGTCGCACTGTGTTCGGTTAGCCATCACCCTAAATCCATGGCCACGGTGGATGAGATTTACCGATAGTTTTTTAGTAGTATCTCTTTTGGTGATGTAGGGTTCCTAGGCACACTAATGAGGTCTCACAAGGCTTCAACCATGCCAATTTCAAAATTTTCCGGTGCCGAGAAACCCTAATACGGATCGTTGACTAGAGATTAGGCGAAACAAAATGCTACTAAACTACTTTAGTGCTAAGTGAACGGAAATACAACCTTTGTAGATCCGGTCCTCCACCTCCATAGCTCCGCGTTGACGTCCCTCCGCTGCGATCATCGGATCCCGGACTCTAGTATGGTTTCGTCGAAGAAATGATCGGGCTAGGTCGTCGACTTTGATGCCGAAGATGATCTATGTCGAGGCAACACAAGATCAAGCTCCAACTTCACCAAGCCATGAAACTTGTGAAGAAAACACCCTATACTACTTGGCAAGTGGTAGAGGATGAAGAAATAGGAAGTGGGTTCACTTTAGAATTGGATTTCTCACTCTTTTTCTCAAGTCACCATTGAAGCTAGCAAGCTTCTTTCTTCTTGAAGAAGAAGAAGAAGAAGAAAAAGAATATGATAAGAATAATGGAAAAAGAAAATAAAGTGATTCTTATCATTTTAGCAACCATGGTTTAGTGTAGAGAATAAACTATGGTTTAGGTTTAATGGTTAGGTTAGGCATAAAACAAAAATGGTGGACTTATTCAAAGCTTCATGAAGCTTCAACTATAATACAAAGCAAGCCACCATTTTCCTTTTTGCCAAAAATGAATTAAAAAAAATAAATAAAACATTTAAAACAATAACCATTAACCTAAACATGGTTTAAAGTAAACACACACCTAAGTTTGCATGTATCATCAAACATGATACAAACTAGTGCAGAAAACTATATCATATATACAATGTGCACATCAAGTGAGAAAATCCATCTTAAGTGAACCAATACTAGTTAATGTAAAGTAATATATCAAATATATAATTATACATTAAATCATTAAATCAACACTTGATTTAACAATCCGGTCATATCGCATATGACCGACTAATATCCAATGTATCGACTTATCGAATCAATCCTCGATTCGATAACTAGGTTATATCGCATACAACCAATCGATACATTCATCGCGAGAATAGAATACGGTATCACATACACGCATTATTCTCGGTCCCGCACATATCTCATATGCGCTCCTATTTCGTTTCGCTTGAGCCAGGAAACCTCTGTGTAGGACTCTAAAGACTCGTCAATACGCCGGCAGCAGGTGATGATCATATCAAACACCCATAAGCCGCAAGCGGTCTGCTAAACGTAACGGCCACCCGGGTATTGAGCGATCAGAAGATCGACGAGCAAGCCCACTCACACTCCTGTGAATCCAACCAGTAACACTTACCGTACAGTCCGGTCTCGTCGTCTGATATGTCGCATATTTTGCCTAGGGGTGGTAAACGTCAGACCCCAATAGCTCGATATGAGGTCTATAACAGTTCGAGAAACTACAGGTAACACTTACCAGTAAATCTAAGCAACCCTGGCCAGAGATTTTCGGTTATAGCCAATCGAACACAGCGCAACATCAAATCCCTATACCGGGAGAGACGAATCCCCTCCTATCGCTCATTGCCTCCATGTGATTCGGGACTGTACCCAAAAACCACCGTTTTGCACGCCTTCTTGGACGTGGTAAGGTGGAAATCAAAGCACAGTGGGAATCACACAAGACTCTATGACGATCTCGGGTCAACAGACTACTCTGTACCAGTGTCACCAGAGAACTGCCATCTGACGTAAGGTATAATACCATCTGGGAGTTCTCGGCGAGTCCGTCCAGTGTACCCAGTCTCTACTGAGCACCCGTATATCATCTCTGATGTCAAACACCAATGGATATGGGATCATCCATCGCCCATCTGTATGGGTCGAGAAGGTATACGCTAGTCTACTCTGGTATATCGATGCCCCGTCTCGATACACCCACGATTAGGGACCTTGAAGGATGTACTTATGGACTACCATGTCCCCACTAGTATGATCCACATCATAGTCTAGGTAGTCAAGTACTCATCCTAAGGGCTTTACCAACATGTAATAGAGAGACAATCAGTGTACACGTTAAGGTAAAGAGCAACCAGATAGCATACTATCATGTCGAGCAAGAAAGTCCTCCCTATATATGTCCAAGCATCCACTACAATATACATCCTATGTATAGTAATGGCCTCTAGGGCATACATATAACTAACAATTTCCCACTTGCACTAGGGCCATCTGATAGCAGTGGTTGTAGTATCTCATACTCAACCATCCCATAAAAGTCTCTCTCTGGGAAAAGGCCTTTGTGAGTGGATCCGCCGTGTTGTCCTCTGAGTCTACTCTCCTAACCTCAATCATCTTGGAGATCAACCATCTCCATGATCAGGTGATACTGCCTTAGAATATGTCTGGATCACTGATGGGACGGACGTTCCTTGGCATAAGCCACAACTCCATTGTCACACAATGGGAGGAACTAAGTTCATCTCATGAACCAATATACACCCAGACTGCCTCTTTGGTAGCATCTTAAGTAGCGATGTATCTTACCTTTAATCGTCTAGTATGCCACGGTATCTAGCTTGGAACTCTTCCAACATACCGTCCCTTTACTGAGGGTAAAGGCAATGCCTGTGACTGACATTCTGTCGTCCTTATCACCATGGAACCTTTCCAGTGATTCTCCCCAGGATCAACTGATACCATCTCACTACAACTAGTGAGTCTCCTAACATCCAATTAGATCTATCTCATAGATCCAAAATCCAGGATTTAGGAGGTATCACTTTGATCCTATATGGAGAATCATTGTGATAAGCGGAGATTGATCGAGCGTAACATAGGAAACTCCTTCCCTATCAAGAGTATGTCATCCACGTACTCTATGAGGATCGCAACCATACTCCCTACTACCCTTTTTGTATATACAAGGTTCATCTACCATTTTGATGAAGTCAAACTATTTGACTACTACATCAAAACAGATGTTCCAACTCCGCGATGCCTGCTTTATCCTATAAAGCATCTTGTACACGTTTCCGCTGCTCCCACTGTTTATGAAGCCCTCTGACTGTGTACTTATAGACGCTTCTTCTAAAACATCATTTAGAAAAGCAGTTATGACACCCAACCGCCAGATATCGCAGTCATGGTATGTAGCCGTGGCAAATAGGATCCGGATGGACTTAAGCATAGCCACTGGAAAAAGGTTTCATCATTATCCACGCCTGGTCAATGACGAAAACTTTTAACAAGTCTAGCTTTGAAAGTCTCAACTTTTCCATCTACACCAAGTAATCTTCTCAAGATATACTTGCTCCTGATGGGGATTTAACCCTTCAGATAAAGCAACCAAAGTCCATACTTTGTTGGTGTATAAGGATTCCATTTCAGATCACTAAGCATCCAGCCATTCTTACAGAGTCTTACTCCTGATGGCCAGCTCGAAACTAGTTGGGTCATCATCTCATGATGCAATCCTCGCTCCCACTGTCATAGAGAAACCGAAGTATCTCTCAGGTGGGTGAGGAACCCTACTAGATCTGCGGAGAGGCTGAGGTTCGTTGGTAACTATTGAATCCTTTGGTTCTACCAAGTCATCAGCTGCAGTTTGTATAGCTGAAACATTTCCAGTTCTACATAACAGATCTTGCCTCGAGCTTGTCCGAATTTTGCTTTTAGACATAGGCCGGTCAACCCCAAGTCTTAACTGACTTAAGAGATGGGCTCTTCCCTTACCATATCTTATATGGAGTGGTAGGCTGTGATCTGATTCGAACCTAATTCAATAGGTATGCAGCTTCTCAAGTGCATAACCCCCAAAAGAAAACAGGTAACTCAGTAGTACTCATCATAGAGCGCACCATATCGAATAGGGTGCAATTGCTCCGCCCCGATATACCATCGTGCTATGGTGTATACGGAGGAGTAATGCTGAGAGAGAATCTCATTCTCCTTTAGAATAGTCCAGGATTTCCATGCTCAAGTATTCTCCTCCCTGATCACATCAAAGGACATAATACTTATACCTGTATTTTGGTTCTCTACTTCTAACTTATATTCTGTGAATATCTCAAAAAGTTCGGATTTATGTTTCAACAGGAACAAATGACTGAATCTTGAGAGATCATCAGAGAATGTAATGAAGTACAAAGAACCGTTCCTGGCATGTGTAGACGGGAGACCTTACATACATCAACATGTATCATCCCAAGAGTTCACTAACTCTTTCTCTGTTTTCAGTAAACAGAGCTGTGGTCATCTTATCTTTGTGACATGACTGGCAAGTTTTCACAAGATGTAAATTCAAACAGATTTAAATATGCATCTATATGTAATTTCAGCTAGTCGGGTCGCATTGATATGACCTAGTCTACAATACCTCAAGAAGGATCCGTTCATTTCTGAACTCTTCCTCTTGTGTGTGTTCCGTATACTAAGAACTGTAGTTTGATTTATAACATCAATGCTTTTAGATAACGTGCCTGAATCGATCAACTCTTGATATAGGAAATGTTCAAAACATTATCCAACAATACAAAATTATATCCTTTCTTTACTAATAAAGAGACTGATATGATTTTGTATATCAGGTTCGGTATCTAATAACATTCGTTCAGAATCAATGTATTGGTAATACAGGGTGACAGTGACCAACAGACTTGGCTGCAACACTTGCCCCGTTTTCAGTCTCATGAAACTTATCACCCGTTCTTAGTTCTTTACCTATCTGTAGCCCATGTAACAAATTACATATGCATGATCCTGATCCGGTATCTCATATCCAGGACGTAAAGAATACTGAGAAACAGTTCTGTATAATGAACACACCCGAAGATGATGCATCAGTATGCACTTTCTTTGTTTGGACGGCACGGAAATTCTGGTAATCCCTAATTTCCTGCTCTGTCTTATAACAATTATAAGTTGGAGCGGGACCAACATTCCCCAGCTCAGTATAACAAGCGGGTTCGGTCAATATCCGTATTATTATCTTGATTAAGGCGTGATATGGTCGCTACCTGGAGAGTGAGAGAAGAAAACACTCAGCGTGCGCCCTTGCAAGAATAGATTGGTTATTATTTTATCTAATCAGGATGGCTCCCACTGTTTTTTATCAAATCTTTCTTCAAACCCTAAAAGGAAAGACTAGCCGGGATTAATTACACGCTACAAGTTCGCCAATCTTTCAGCCAGGCCAGTGTCGGTACTTTGAGGGAGGTCCCCCGTGCTTTCGCACGAACCTAATTAATGTAAACCTCGTTTTCCCAAAGGCGTAACCTCGTTAACACATTTCTAGACACCTACTTGATCGGCTAATTGTAATGTGTAAAACTCTCCCAGGAGTAACTCTTACTCGCAGCGAGTATCGGGATCCAACTATCTCATAGAAGGAATGCAATCTCATTGCAAATTTCAACACTTGAAATTCCCGATAATATTTTGCCCCTAGCGTCCTATAACCTTGACGCAAGCCAACAAACCATAGTCCGCTAGTCAAGTTCAACCCGTCATTTCTTGATTGAATTAAACCCACCCGCACGACCCTTGACGCAGGCCAACAAAGTCGCATGACTACCCTAATCCAATCTGCATCATATGCATAAACAGATAAATACTAGTTAGCTACCGCACACTACGCCTTGACGCAGGCTAACAAACGTAGCACGAATACTAAGTAGGACTTATCTGAAATGACGGAGGGCTACGACAGGTTTTTTTTGAAAACCTATTGCGTAATGAACTTGATATCATTGTAGAATCAAATGATTTTAAAATGGAGTGTTTTTGAGGCTTTTCTAGTTTTGCTAAAGGGGTCACTCCCGGTGAAGGGATCGTCGGCCCTTTCCTCGTCGAATGAGGTGCGGGATATATCATATATATCACTGTGCAAAGCAGAAACTATAGAAGCAATCAAAGGACAAACCGAGGGTTGTAGCATCTGCCAGTTATTGCTAAAGGAGTCACTCCCGGTGAAGGGATCTCGGTCCTTTCCTTATCGAATAAGGTGCAGGATTTTCTACAAGGAACACCGCGATGCAAAGCAAGAACTGTAGCTACCTGTTTTATTTAGAAATTCGATTCCTCGACATCTTAGGTTTCTTTTCTTTCATTAATCACATTAATGAAGTCCCATAATAAAAGTACCTAAACATCACAGATAAATACAACGTACACTTATGCCATCCGCATTCGCCTCGATGTCCCCTCGTGCACCGTTAGTTTAGGCAACTAACGACAGAGCGGGGCAGGGCTAGCGCGGGTGTAAAACATAAGTAACGTCTATATAATATATCATATATACTATATACTGTATCTATCACAGATCATCACATGATCACATCACAGATATCGCAGCAGAAGAAACATATGAAACATTGGATATACTAGGACGTCCGTGTTTTCAATACGAGCCAGTATAAAACACGGATTCCACGGCCACGATGAATAGCCAAACCCACACCCCTAGACCCCTACGAGAGCGGAAAGCAACCCTACCAATTCTAGAGTTAGGAGACCCGGACTCGACTCCTCGAGTTGGTCTCCCACTGGACTCCAGAACCCGGTTACTTGTGCCCTCCTCCTTGGGTCTATCCTAGTGCGGAAAAGTAAAAAATATACAAAAGGTGACATCTTCCGCAACCTGGAAGTTCCCCAATAAAAGAATATTACATACAAGTTTTTACATGAATGAAAATGAAAAACACTCATCTCACATAAAAAAAAAACCCCGGCTATCCAAAACGCGACAATCCAATATAACATATCCAGCAACACATAACATCACATGTCATCAACGTAAGTAAACATGTGTATCCCAATTGTCGTTGACATATAGAAACGAAACCGGCGATATCACATATTACACTTACGGTCACAGAAAAGAAAGTGTAAAACTACAACAGTTGGAATCCGCAACCTCTTTAGACATCACATGCCTAATCAAATGAATTACTTAGACATCGCATGCCTAACAATTATAAACCCCGCATTTTAGTCTCATTATCGAAAACTCTTTTCAATATCAAGTCGGGCAATTCAACAAGATTCCCGCCATTTTGATCGAATGCTCGTCGCAAACTTTATTAGGCGGCCGCACCCCCGACGCCGTCGACGAAGTGCATCAAGGCGGAACACCGCTGCCGCGAGCACCCGAATGGATGCTTTCGGCGACGGGGTTCTCCTACAGTCACTTGGCCGGGGCTTTAGGGTGTGGCTGTCTATTAAGTTTACCCGGCGAGTATCCGCGTACGCTACGTGATTGCGACGGACTTTTGATCACATCAAAATTCTGTGGCAACCAATCAAGTGAGACTAAACTGCTATATTTATAACATTCAATTCAGTTATCTCATAACTACTTGTGGATTCCAAATATTGTAGCACATTCCGGATAAATAGAAAATGTTAAACTTTCCGATCGAACAATCAAACACCCAAGTTTTCCCGAAACAGCTCAACACTTGAAATAAGTTCAAAAACATCCAGTTCATGCCTCAGTACCAACGGTCCAGCCGTAGAAGGGTCAAGCCAACGCCTCACATGTGGCACGCCGTACTGCCCCAAACCCTAAGGTTCAAAGGGCAGTTCAAGACGGTCACATAATTGAGTTAAGGTTTGTTGTCTTCTAGAGGGTCCATAATGTTACTTGCATTACTTAGAACATTCTTAAACTACGGAAAAATCCAACACTTGGAAATTTCCCGGCAGGGGAAAAAGTGGGTATTTATATCCGGTCGAACTATTTAACAGTTTTTAAAATATCCGGAAAAATATAAATGAAGTTAAATTATCCGATCAAATTAACGAGTCCCCAATAAAACCCTAGAAAACTCAACACTTGAGTGGAATTAAAAAATTCCCATAAAAAATTGCCAAGAATGGACCTAAGAATAAATATATGAAATTTCAGGGACTAAGTCCAAATTTTGGCCGCGGAACCGCCGCCAAACCAATTGTTTCGCCGCGGTTCCGCGGTCAAATTATTGACTTAGTAGACCGTACTTCACAGTAATTCTTAGTTTCTCCTGCTTGTTTTTCTGAGAATTTTTAATTCACAAAAATCCACTGTTTTGAAAAATGTACAGAGAAGGGTTTTGTCGGGGTTTACGGGTTCGATCGGACTTCTAACTTCGTCTACACTTCGCCTAAAGCTCTAGCTAGGCTCTGATACCACTGTAGGGTTCCTAGGCACACTAATGAGGTCTCACAAGCCATCAACCATGCCAATTTCAAAATTTTCCGGTGCCGAGAAACCCTAATACGGATCGTTGACTAGAGATTAGGCGAAACAAAATGCTACTAAACTACTTTAGTGCTAAGTGAACGGAAATACAGCCTTTGTAGATCCGGTCCTCCACCTCCATAGCTCCGCGTTGATGTCCCTCCGCTGCGATAATCGGATCCCGGACTCTAGTAATGGTTTCGTCGAAGAAATGATCGGGCTAGGTCGTCAACTTTGATGCCGAAGATGATCTACGTCGAGGCAACACAAGATCAAGCTTCAACTTCACCAAGCCATGAAACTTGTGAAGAAAACACCCTATACTACTTGGCAAGTGGTAGAGGATGAAGAAATTGGAAGTGGGTTCACTTTAGAATTGGATTTCTCAATCTTTTTCTCAAGTCACCATTGAAGCTAGCAAGCTTCTTTCTTCTTGAAGAAGAAGAAGAAGAAGAAAAAGAATATGATAAGAATAATGGAAAAAAAAATAAAGTGATTCTTATCATTTTAGCAACCATGGTTTAGTGTAGAGAATAAACTATGGTTTAGGTTAAATGGTTAGGTTAGGCATAAAACAAAAATGGTGGACTTATTCAAAGCTTCATGAAGCTTCAACTATAATACAAAGCAAGCCACCATTTTCCTTTTTGCCAAAAATGAATTAAAGAAAATAAATAAAACATTTAAAACCCTAACCATTAACCTAAACATGGTTTAAAGTAAACACACACCTAAGTTTGCAAGTATCATCAAACATGATACAAACTAGTGCACAAAACTATATCATATATACAATGTGCACATCAAGTGAGAAAATCCATCTTAAGTGAACCAATACTATTTAATGTAAAGTAATATATCAAATATATAATTATACATTAAATCATTAAATCAACACTTGATTTAACGATCCGGTCATATCGCATATGACCGACTAATATCCAATGTATCGACTTATCGAATCAATCCTCGATTCGATAACTAGGTTATATCGCATACAACCAATCGATACATTCATCGCGAGAATAGAATACGGTATCACATACACGCATTATTCTCGGTCCCGCACATATCTCATATGCGCTCCTATTTCGTTTCGCTTGAGCCAGGAAACCTCTGTGTAGGACTCTAAAGACTCGTCAATACGCCGGCAGCAG
This sequence comes from Agapanthus africanus, assembly GCA_030015575.1. Lineage (NCBI taxonomy): Eukaryota > Viridiplantae > Streptophyta > Magnoliopsida > Asparagales > Amaryllidaceae > Agapanthus > Agapanthus africanus. The sequence goes on along the minus strand of JASDDO010000018.1, from coordinate 56,921,290 downwards.
GTGATGATCATATCAAACACCCACAAGCCGTAAGCGATCTGCTAAACATAACGGCCACCCGGGTATTGAGCGATCAGAAGATCGACGAGCAAGCCCGCTCACACTCCTGTGAATCCAACCAGTAACACTTACCGTACAGTCCGGTCTCGTCGTCTGATATGTCGCATATCTTGCCTAGGGGTGGTAAACGTCAGACCCCAATAGCTCGATATGAGGTCTATAACAGTTCGAGAAACTACAGGTAACACTTACCAGTAAATCTCAGCAACCCTGGCCAGGGATTTCCGGTTATAGCCAATCGAACACAGCGCAACATCAACTCCATATACCGGGAGAGACGAATCCCCTCCTATCGCTCATTGCCTCCATGTGATTCTGGACTGTACCCAAAAACCACCGTTTTGCACGCCTTCTTGGACGTGGTAAGGTGGAAATCAAAGCACAGTGGGAATCACACAAGACTCTATGACGATCTCGGGTCAACAGACTACTCTGTACCAGTGTCACCAGAGAACTGCCATCTGACGTAAGGTATAATACCATCTGGGAGTTCTCGGCGAGTCCGTCCAGTGTACCCAGTCTCCACTGAGCACCCGTATATCATCTCTGATGTCAAACACCAATGGATATGGGATCATCCATCGCCCATCTGTATGGGTCGAGAAGGTATACGCTAGTCTACTCTGGTATATCGATGCCCCGTCTCGATACACCCACGACTAGGGACCTTGAAGGATGTACTTATGGACTACCATGTCCCCCTAGTATGATCGACATCATAGTCCGGGTAGTCAAGTACTCATCCTAAGGGCTTTACCAACATGTAACAGAGAGACAATCAGTGTACACGTTAAGGTAAAGAGCAACCAGATAGCATACTATCATGTCGAGCAAGAAAGTCCTCCCTATATATGTCCAAGCATCCACTACAATATACATCCTATGTATAGTAATGGCATCTAGGGCATACATATAACTATCAAGTGATGAACTTGACTCCGACATGACTTATCGAGTTATTAGGGGTCAGACGTTATCCACTCCCTAGACCCAGTATGTGATACTCTTAGACGAAGAGACCGGACTGTACAGAGATTGTCACACTCAGGCTCAATAGGGTAAGGACGTACTTGATTGTCGACCCCCTTTCGGCAAGTACCTGCGTAGCCATTACGTACAGCTAGTGCCGCTGACGTGCTTGTAGTTAAACCCACTACCAGCGTATTATCGAGTCTTTATAGTCCCATACAGAGGGTTTTCCCGGTTCAGGCGATAGATGTAGAGGTCGTACGTTAGTACGTGTAGGGATCCGATTAAATTCGTGTAGGGATACACGGACTTTAATCGGGCGGTTGATAATACTAGCCTGCTTAGGATTAAGCCGGATTATTAAATCAAGTTTTGATTTAATAATTTAAATATATATATATACACACACATACATACATACACACTTTTTAGTATTATTGTGTTGGGTTACGGCAGCGCCCCGGCCATCAAACTGTGGCCAAATGCGAAACAAAAATTTTCTAAACTGGCGCTATCATGACCCGATGCCCGGATCTACCCTAAACCCTAAACTAGCAAGCTAATAAAAAAGATAGGAATGGTTATACCGAGTTGATCCATGTCCTTCGATCTTGAACAATCATCCCAAGCTCTTAGAGGATCCTTGATCAAATTTGTTTGCCGGTCTTCCTCCATCTACGATGATCCACCTGAGGGAAACGACGCAAGCTCCAGCCTCGCCAAGCGAGGCAACCGACACTCCAAGGTTGCTAGCAATGGAGAGTGGAGGTGTAGGAATGTGTCACTATAATTTTCCTCTCATCACAATACTCAAAAGAACAACTCAAGAAGATGAAGGAGGTCAGAAAACATGCGGCATGAGCAACTCAAGAATGGCTAAGTGTCTTCAAGAGAAATGAGAATGGAGCCATGAAGCAAGTGAAGAATCAAGAGAAGAAAAAAATGAGCAAGCCCACTCAAAACTAGTGGCTGCCCCCTCTCTCTCAATCACACACAAAAAAAATTTCTCTTCATTTTCAAATAAACAATTACATGTCATACCTCACTACATGCCATAACCCATGCTCATTCCAACTCACCCTCCACCTCATTTCCCAATTGATTTTCTAAAATGAAAATCAATTAATGAGATGGCCATCTTCTAGAAACAATTCCGTATAAATACGGAATAAAACCTGGTATACGTATCGAAATACATATACGCGTATTCGTACCAAAATACGAATAGGCAAGAGAGAAAATGAATATTGAACAATAATACTAGAATACATATATATAAATTATTAAATCAAAACCTGATTTAATAATCCGGCTTAATCCTAAGCCGCTAGTATTATCAACCGTCCGATTAAAGTCTGTGCAGCCTGTACACATTTAATCGGACACCTGTATATACCAACATATGGAATCTACACCATATCGCCTGAACTGTGAAAACCCTCTGTGTAGGACTCTAAAGACTCGTCAACACGCTGGCAATGGGTTTAACCACAAGCACGTCAGCGGCACGAGTTGTACGTAACGGCTACCCAGGTATTGAGAAAAAGGGAGGCCGACAAGCAAACTCATCCTGAACCCCTACTGAGCCTGACAGTGACAATATCCGTACATTCTGGTCCATTCGTCTATGAGTATCGCATATCGAGTCTAGGGGATGGATAAAGTCAGACCCCTAATAACGCAATAATTCGTGTCTGTATGAAACCCATCACCACCTGAGAAACTACTGATCCTAGATCAGTAATTCTCGACTTCCTTGGCCAAGGATTTCTGGTGATGGCCACCCATACACAGCGCGACATCAACCCCAATACCGGGAGAGACGAATCCCCGACGATCCGCTCACTGCCTCCATGTGGCTCGGGACTGTACCCAACTAAAACCTGTTTGCATGACTCCTTTGAGCCATGGTAGGGTAGTAATCAAAGCATAATGGGAACTCACACGAGACAAATGACGATCTCAGGTCGACAGACTAACATGTACACATGTCACCTGGGAACTGCTATCTGACAATAGGTATAGTACCAACTAACAGGTTCCCGGCGAGTCCGTCCAGTGTACTCATAACCCAATGAGCACCTGTATATTATCTTAGGGGAACAAACTAACACCAATGGCTTATGAGACCTGGCCACCGCCCCTCGTCGGGGTCTCGATCAGTATACATGTAATATTTCGGAAAATATAAAATATTATTTTTAAATTTAATATTAAAATAATATTTTTTCCCGAAAACTGCCCGGTTTGCGAAATTGGGGTTTTCGAAAAAAGAGTATAAGTATATGCCAATATTTATGAAATGAATGGAAATTAAAATGATTTATTCATTTAAAAAGATATTTATTGGATTTGGCATTTTTAAAATTTATTATATGCGATTTGGATAAAAATCGATTAGTGCACTGCTAATTGCGATTAAGCCAAATCCGTGTTTCTACAGTTTTCCGTGGCTAGTGCACCATGTCATGTTGCATTTGGTTACATGTTTTTGCATTTGTGTTGTTTTATGGGTATTATCTGTTTTGGTTTTGAAAATAAAAAGAAAAGAAAATGAGAAAGGGCAAAAGAGTAAAAGAGAGAGGGGGGGTGAGAATAAGAGAGTGAGAGAGAGAGGGCTGCCTTATATCCTCACCCCCATTTGTTTTCTCCATTTTTCCCCATCTCCTTCTTCCTCAAGCTTCCCTCCACCTTCACCCCAAGAGATCATCTCAAATTCTTCATCCAAACCCTAAACCCCTTTCATTTAAGTTGATCCCCTCTTCACCCTCTACACTTTGGACCCATCAATGTTGGATTTTGAGGACTATGTGGAGCTAGGGTTTTGCTTGGCAACATCTATGAGGTATATTTCCCTTCACTTACTTAGTTTATGTTTTCCTAGAATTCTAGTTAGTTTAGAATTGGTATAGGGTGTGGATTTGTGAACTTGGAAATTCCTATAGAAGGGTTTGAGTGTTGTGTGGATTGGGTGATGCCTAGTGGTTGTTTACAAGACCCTAAAGATTGATTCTTGACCTGGACCAGTGACCAACCCCAAAATACGAACTTTAGATTTGTCGATATCGGGTTTTTATGGATTTAGTGTTGGTATTTAGAGATCTGGGATGACCCGAGACCCTTGTAAATAAATTTCCCTTGACAGTGAGATGAGAAGGAAAGATAGGAGCAACCCTTGAAGCCCGAGCCCCTGATTCATTCCTATGGCCGCAGATTTATTCGATTTGGCCGCAATTTGCGGCCAAGTCATGGTACAGTAGTCTTGTTATCTGATATCTAGACCAACCCAGTATGCAAAATTGGCTAGTTTGACCTGAGCCAAAATCTAGGAGCACATTGGTGTGATTTTTGGTTATGTTTTCCGTATTTTGAATGCTAGATTGTGACATTTGGATTTGTATTTGGTTGTTGGATGTTTGTACATCAACAACAAGGATTGATTGGTTGGTTTGAATGCGTGGGCTATAGGTTCTAACCTATTGGCGATCCGTGTGCCGTATTGGCTTTCTGGATTCGATTTTAATAGCGATTGCGATTGTGTGTTATTGTAAGTACCTTCACGTGGATTCCAAGATGATGGAGCATGCGTCATAGACTTCGGCAAGTAAGGAGCAAGGTGAGTAGATCTATATCTACGGGGGAAGTCGGGTGGATGGCGTATAGCACCCCCGCAAGTTTTTGATGGAAACCGATCTATAGGATACAGTCGTAGAAACCTAGATTTGAAAACTAGGTACATGGTTAAAAAGATAGTTAGAGATGATATGAAGGATTTGTTAGTGTTTATGCCCTAGAGGCCATTACTGTATCATACTAGTTTGTATATTACTTAATGGAAGACTGGGATATTCACAGTTGTATTGACAGTCTTGCTAAAAATGGTAGTATGCTACTTAGTTTGTTTCTACTTTAACATGTGCATATGTTTCATTTAACATATCGCTTATACATATTAGTAGAGCCCTTAGGATCTTTGCTTGATTACCAGCGTTGTGATGGCAGTCATACTAGTGGGGGCTGGGTAGTCTATAAGCAACATCCTATACAGGTCCCTGGTCGTAAGATTATCGATAGGGGCATCGATACTCCGGAGTAGACTGGTGTATACGCTTCTCATCCCAGGTCTGGAGATGGTCTGTCCCATAGCCATCAGTACGTCGTACTGGAGAAAGTATGCAGGTGCTCGTTAGGTTACGAGTACACCGGACAGGACTCGCCGGGAACTGTAGGTTGGTACTATACCCATCGACAGATAGCAGTTCCCAGGTGACATGAGTATAGCTTAGTCCGTCGACTTGACACTGCTACTTCGCCTTGGGTGTGTTCCCATTGTACTTAGATTACTACCCTACTACGGCTCAAAGGAGTCGTGCAAACAGGTAGTAGTTGGGTGCAGTCCCGAAGCACTTGGAGGCAGTGGCGGTTAGACAGGATTCGTCTCTCCCGGTATTGGGGGTTGATATCGCGCTGTGTATGGAGAGCCATTACGCAAAGTCCCTGGCCAGGGCAAGCGAGATTTACTGGTAGGTTACAGTAGTTTCTCAAGGTGTAATGGGCTTCACACCGACACGACTTATACCGCTATTAGGGGTCTGACGTTTACCGCCCCCTAGGCCCGATATGTGATAGTCCTAGACGAACAGACCGGACTGTATGGAGATTGTCATATACAGGCTTAGTAGGAGTTCGGATGGGTTTCCTCATCGTCCTTCTTATCGACATCTAACTGGAGACCGTTACGTATAGCTAGTACCGCTTGCGGCCTGTGGTTAAACCCACTGCCAGCATAGTGTCGAGTCTTTAGAGTCCCACACAGAGATTTTCCCTGCACCGGGCAAATGGTGTAGAGGCCGTATGGTTTTACGCCAGGGCCGCGATCACTTACGTACACTTGTGCACGTACTATGATCGGGCAAATAATACTAGCGGGCTTTGGTTTAAGACAGATTCTAGTGTTATACAGATGGATTTATTCAGTCAATGATTATCCGTGTTTTTCGGAAATATGGATAGGAGGGGCAATCTCGTAATTTCTCGGGAAGCTTCTAGAAGGAGGTGGTTCATTTGTGTTTATTTCCTTTTAGGATTTAAGCTAAATGAGGTGGAGGATGATGTGTATGTTTACATTAAATGCTTAATGACTCATGAGGTGATTCATCCTTAGAATTAAATGAAGCATGCTAGATATTATCTTGATATTATCAAGAGAGATATTATTATGCTTCATATTATTCAAGCATGAGTATTATTCATTTCATTATCACAAAACACTTCTCTCTCCTCAAGTTTTCATCTTCTTCCTCAAACCCTAAAAGCTCTCATTAGTTGAGAATCCTAGGGTTTAAGTGACTAAGTAATCCATCTAAATACTCTACACCCTCTAGGACTTCTAGATTAGCAAACTAGAAGCCGTAGTTATCTCAGATTCAAGATAGGAGCTCGGACTATAGACTCTCGGGTGGATCGTCTTTGATTCGAGGAGGCCGTTGAGGTGCCCATGTTCCATAGAGCCTATGAGGTGTGGAGGACAATGATGAAGACCTGAAGGACATGTAACGTGAGGTATAACATCGAATTCAAGAAGTTAAACCTCTCGTAGTTTGTTAGTAATGGTTTAGACACGATCCGTGTGCTCAAGTCCGTGTTACGAAGCTTTGATAATTGTTTTTCATATATTCCGCCTCCCTGGGAACACGTGGGGTGTGTGACATGGACTTACAGTGGTATCAGAGTCTACTAAACCATAGCTAACAGTTTAAACAACAAGTTAAAACAACAAAACCGAAACGACCCGAAAACATTGATTCCTAGGTTCAAGTTTCTGTCGATTTTGAAAGGGGCTCTGAAAATCATTTAAACAAGTACAGAGTGCTATTTGAACAGTAAAAAGAACACCAAAAAAAATGAGACAATTCCTCGTAAAACGGGCCGGCGACATACCCACTTTTTCCGGCGACCTCGGCCTAGGTAGGGAGGAATTGCTTCATTTTTGTGGTGTGGCTTTTTGACTTTAATCTAGGGCTTCAGGTGTTGTTTATTTTTGCCAATTTTGATTTTACTGTAAACTCTTTACTGTGGAAAATACCGGGTGTTTCGAAGTCACAGTTTTATGTTGTTTGATGTTTCAAGTTGTGTTTGATGTGTTCGTAAACCTTCGCTAATTGCTAGTATGTCGGTTAGTTGGGGGTTGCACATTTCTGTAATGGATATATTGCTTTGTGTATATGAACTTCATTGGATCGTCGTAGATGAATAGCCGGAGATGTGAGATGAGAGTTTTTATCTTTCATTCGATATAAATTGTAATATGTTGTAATATTCTTTTGGGGGCACATCCGGGTTGAGGTTGTAGCCACCGTTGTATTATTTCATTTACTGTTTTTTGCTCCTAGGATAGACCCAAGATGGGGTGCACAAACTACCGGGTACTTTGAAGTGTTAAATGTCCTACTCACGTTGTTGAGGGAGACTATTTCACTGCTAGTACTAGGCGGGTAGTTTGCCGCACCCGTAGGGGTCTAGGGTGGGGTTTGGCTATTCATCATGACCGTGTAATCCGTCTTTTGTTGCAGGCTCAAACGAAACGCGGATTCCTAGTATATCCAATATGTTCATCTGTGATCTGGAATGCCTATTATTGCGTCTGATGGATGTACAATATCTATATATGATATCTAGTAGGCGTTGCTTATGTTTTGCATCCACGCTAGCCCAGCCCCCGCTCTGTCGTTAGTTAAGTAACCTAACGGGTGATTGACGGGACCCAGTGGCGAATGCGGATGGCACAAGCGGACGTTGTATTTTCGTTGTTTTCTGCAATGATAGGATAAATGATGGGACGCATTATGTTAATGCAAAGAAAACAAACCAAAGCTGAATCGTTGGAACAAATTTAAAAGAAACCACTCGGTTATTTTAAAAGAGCAGAATTTTTAATTGCGGAGCTTTAATCACTCTTTTTAAAAAGCTATCAGGTTCCTTCGGTTATATCAAGTTCACTACGTTCACGGTTTCGCCAAAACCAGTCGTAGCCCTCCGTCATTTCATATGAATGGTCAATAGTATTCAAGCTATGTTTGTTTGTCCCTTAGTCAAGACATAGTGATTGGTAGCTGCTGGGGTGTTCACATGTAGCATAGATAGATGCGTTGGTTTGGGACATCGTATTACTTTGTTGGCCCTCAATCAAGAGTATATACGGGTGGGTTCAAATCAACCTGGATAATGACGGGTAGAACTTGACATGTGACTTATGATTTGTTGGCCCTTAGTCAAGGTCATGTAGGGATCCTAGGCACACTATAGAGGTCTCACAAGGCATCGAACATGCCAATTTAAAATTTTATGGGTGCCGAGAAACCCTAATACGGATCGTCGGCTAGATTTCTAGGCGAAACTATAAACTAGTTAACACTTTAACTAAAAGTTAGATACTACAACCTTTGTAGATCCGGATATCCATTTCCTTAGCTCCACGTAGTCATCCTCTCGCTGTCCTTTTCGAATCCTAGACTCATTGGTCGGCTTCATCGGGAAAACGAGCGGAATAGGTCGTCGGCTTCGTGTCAAAGACGATCTACGTCGAGGTTGCGCAAGTTCAAGCTCCAACTTCACCAAGTTGTGAAACTTGTGAAGAAAACACCCAAAACAACTTGGCAAGAGGTAGAGGGTGAAGAAATAGGAGGTGGGTTCACTTTAGAATTGGATTTCACTCACTTTTTCTCAAGTTGCCATTGATGGCATCTAGTTTTCTCTCTTGAAGAAGAAGGAGAAGATGAAGCTAGCTTATGATAAATTAAAAAAGAAATCAATACTTATCATAATCTAACCTTAGTTGAGTGTAGAGAATGGACCATGGTTACTTGGATGAGTTAGGGTTAAGCATGAAGACAAGAATGGTCACTAAGGTCAAAGCTTCATGAAGCTTCAACATAAAACAAATAAAGCCACCATTCTTATCTTAATCCATTTCAAATAAATAAATAAATAGATAAATGAATTTGCAAACCCTAATCAACACTTAACCATGGTATAATTCTTTACACTTAACCATGAAAGCAAGTATCATCAAACATGATACAAACATGTGTACAAAAGTATATCACATATACAACTTGCACATCAAGTGAGAAAATCCATTTAAAGTGAACATATACTAGCTAATGCAAAGTAATATATCAAATATATAATTACACATTAAATCATTAAATCAACATTTGATTCAATGATCCGGTCATGTCGCACATAACCGACTAGTATTCAATGTATCGATTTATCGAATCAATGATTCGATAACTAGGTCATATCGAATATAACCAATCGAAACATATATCGCGAGAATGAAATGCGGTATCACATACACGCATTATTCTCGGTCCTGCACATATCTCATATGCGCTCCTATTTCGTTTCGCTTGAACCAGGAAACCTCTGTGTAGGACTCTAAAGACTCGTCAATACGCCGGTAGCAGATGATGATCATATCAAGCACCCACAAGCCGCAAGCGGTCTGCTAAACGTAACGGCCATCCGGGTATCGAGCGATCAGAAGATCGACGAGCTAGCCCGCTCACACTCCTGTGAATCCAACCAGTAACACTTACCGTACAGTCCGGTCTATTCGTCTGATATGTCGCATATCAAGTCTAGGGGTGGTATACGTCAGACCCCAATAACCGATAAGTCGTGCCGATGTGAGGCTCATAACGGGTCGAGAAACTACTGGTAACACTTACCAGCAAATCTCTGATCAGCCCTGGCCAGGGACTTCCCTGTTACGGCCAATCGAGCACAGCGCAACATCAACCCCCAATACCGGGAGAGACGAAACCCCTCCTATCGCTCATTGCCTCCATGTGACTCGGGACTGTACCCAAAGACCACCGTTTTGCACGCCCTCATGGACGTGGTAAGGTGGAGATCAAAGCACAGTGGGAATCACACAAGACTCTATGACGATCTCGGGTCTACAGACTAACCTGTACAAGTGTCACCTGAGAACTGCCATCTGACGTGAGGTATAATACCATCTGGGAGTTCTCGGCGAGTCCGTCCAGTGTACCCAGTCTCCACTGAGCACCCGTACACCATCTCTGATGTCAAACACCAATGGATATGGGATCATCCATCGCCCATCTCATGGGTCGAGAAGCGTATACGCTAGTCTACACTGGTATATCGATGCCCCGTCTCGATACACCCACGACTAGGGACCATGAAGGATGTACTTATGGACTACCATGTCCCCACTAGTATGATCTGCATCACAGTCCAGGTAGTCAAGTACATATCCTAAGGGCTTTACCAACATGTAACTATAAGACAGTATAAAGAGACTAGTGTATATGTTAAGATAAAGAGTAACCAGATAGCATACTATCATATCGAGCAAGAAAGTCATCTCTATATATGTCCAAGCATCCAATATAATATACATCATCTGTACAATACTGGCCTCTAGGGCATACATACAACTAACAGGTCATAAGAGCATGGGGCAAAAATCCACATCGGGAGTGTCTAAAGAAACTGAAACTTGCTAGTGTTGCATACCATTTGGAGTTTGATAATGTTGGTAGGATTCCTTCAGTATTATCATATGATGATATTTAGATCCCGATCCTACTGTGAGTATATGCTACTCATCAGGAGATTCATCACTTAACGATCAATGCTATAAACCAAGTAGGTGTCTAGAACAGTGTCAACGGGGCTACTCCTCTAGGGAAAAGAGGTTATTTAATTAAGGAACTTCGCGAAAGCGTCGTAAAACCTCCCTCGAAGTACTAACACTAGCTTGGCTGAATGGTTAAGCTAGTATTGTACGGTGAGATCAGTCCTGACTAATTCTTCTTTTATGGTTTGAGGAAGGATTCGAGAAACAGTGGGAGCCATCCAGTTTAGATAAACTAAAAACCAATCTTAACTTGCAAGAGCATCATGCTAAAGTGTTTTCTTCTCTCTCTCAACTGCAGCGACCCTATGACCATGACTAGGTTACATCTAGAAAACAAGTTGACTGAATCTGACTTTTATGACTGGCAAAGGTCTGTCCAGATGTACATTGCCTATTACAAGCTGGACCACCCTATTACTACTCAAGCCCCCACCGTCCCAGGTCCAGTTTCCACTGTCGCGGATATGGATATCCGTCAAACAAGGGAAAAGGACATTGCGAATGCTAAATGCCTCATGTTGGCTTCAGAGAATGGTGTATACCAGAAGCAGCACGAGAAGATAGGCTTAGTTTCCATCTTCCTCCATAACAAAGATTTATATGGAGAGCAATCTCGTATCGTAAGATATGAGACCTAAAACGAATTGCTTCAAGCGAGGTTGGATGTTGGGTCATCTGTAGGGGACGACGTCCTTATGATGACTAGCTATATTGATGAGCTCATGGACCTGGAGACCATGTTGGGAAACAGGTCATATGCTGACTTCTTTCCACAGTCCCTACCCTCTACTTACACCCTGAAGTAAACCAGGGAGACACCCGCCCTGCTTAATGGGGGACCTTCTTCTTCTGTTAGTTACATGTATGCCCTAGAGGCTATTACTATACATAGGATGTATATTGCAGTGGATGCTGGGACATATATAGGGAGGACTTTCTTGCTCGACATGATAGTATGCTATCTGGTTGCTCTTTACCTTAACGTGTATACTGATTGTCTCTCTGTTACATGTTGGTAAAGCCCTTAGGATGTGTACTTGACTACCTGGACTATGATGCGGATCATACTAGTGGGGACAAGGTAGTCCATAAGTACATCCTTCAAGGTCCCTAGTCGTGGGTGTATCGAGACGGGGCATCGATATACCAGAGTAGACTAGCGTATACCTTCTCGACCCATACAGATGGGAGATGGATGATCCCATATCCATTGGTGTTTGACATCAGAGATGATATTCGGGTGCTCAGTGGAGACTGGGTACACTGGACGGACTCGCCAAGAACTTCCAGATGGTATTATACCTTACGTCAGATGGCAGTTCTCTGGTGACACTGGTACAGAGTAGTCTGTTGACCCGAGATCGTCATAGAGTCTTGTGTGGTTCCCACTGTGCTTTGATTTCCATCTTACCACGTCCAAGAGGGCGTGCAAAACGGTGGTTTTTGGGTACAGTCCCGAATCACATGGAGGCAATGAGCGATAGGAGGGGATTCGTCTCTCCCGGTATAGGGAGTTGATGTTGCGCAGTGTTCGATTGGCTATAACAGGAAATCCTTGGCCAGGGTTGCTGAGATTTACTGGTAAGTGTTACCAGTAGTTTCTCGAATTGTTATAGACCTCATATCGACACGACTTATCGAGCTATTGGGGTCTGACGTTTACCACCCCTAGGCAAGATATGCGACATATCAGATGACGAGACCGGACTGTACGGTAGTGTTACTGGTTGGATTCACTGGAGTGTGAGCGGGCTTGCTCGTCGATCTTCTGATCGCTCAATACCCGGGTGGCCGTTACGTTTAGCAGACCGCTTGCGGCTTGTGGGTGCTTGATATGATCATCATCTGCTACCGGCGTATTGACGAGTCTTTAGAGTCCTACATAGAGGTTTCCTGGCTCAAGCAAAACGAAATAGGAGCGCATATGAGATATGTGCGGGACCGAGAATAATACCAGTATGTGATACTGTATTCGATTCTCGCGATTTGTAACATTGATCGGTTATATGCGTTATAGCCGGGTTATCGGATCAAGTGTTGATTCGATAAGTTGTTACTATTGATATTAGTCGGTTATATGCAATATGACCGGGTCGTTAAATCAAGTGTTGATTTAATGATTTAATGTATAATTATATATTTGATATATCACTTTACATTAACTAATATAGGTTCACTTAAAAAGGATTTTCTCACTTGATGTGCACATTGTATATATGATATACTTTTGTGCATTTGAAAGTATCATGTTTGATGATACATGATAGTTTGGTGTATGGTTTAAACCATGGTTGGTCAATGGTTAGGGTTTCTTATGCTTCATTTTCTTATTCATTTATTTTATTTTGGAAAAGAAAAAGGGGAAATGGTGGCTTTCTTTGTTTGTATTTGAAGCTTCATGAAGCTTTGACTAAGTCACCATTTTGTCTCATGCTTAACCCTAACCATTCCATTTAACCCTAGTCTATTCTCTACACTTGACCATGGTTACATTATGATAAGTATTCATTTTATTTCCTTTTTGAAAAATACTTATCATAATATTCTTCTTCTTCTTCTTCTTCACTTGAAGAAAGCATGCCTCCATCAATGGCAACTTGATGAAATGAGTGAGAAATCCAATTCTAAAGTGAACCCACCTCCTATTTCTTTATCCTCTACCTCTTGCCAAGTAGTAGAGTGTGTTTTCTTCACAAGTTTCATGACTTGGTGAAGTGGGAACTTGATCTTGTGATGCCTCGACGTAGATCATCTTCGGCATGAAGCCGACGACCTTGCCCGCCCATTTCTCTGATGAAGCCGACGCTTGAGCCCGGGATTTCATTTGGACAGCGGAGAGGACTTCATCACGGAGCCGTGGAGGTGGAGGACCAGATCTACAAAGGTTGTATTTCCGTACTCTTAGTTAAAGTAGTTAACTAGTTGCTTTGTCGCCTAAACTTCTAGCCAACGATCCGTATTAGGGTTTCTCGGCACCGTAATTTTTGAAATTGGCATGGTTGATGCCTTATGAGACCTCTTGAGAGTGCCTAGGAACCCTACATTGGTATCAGAGCCTAGCTAGAGCCTTAGACGACGCGTAGACGTCGTTTGAAACCCGAATGAACATCGAAACCCTAAAATTTCTTGTTCTCTGGACTTTTTCTAAAAACTGGGTTTTTTCCAGATTAAAAATTCTTAAAAAATTCAGCAGGAAAAAATAAGAATTACGATGCAAAATTTTTCGAGTGAAGCTGCTACAGTGCGGCGGAACCGCGGCAGAAGCTTGGCTTCTGCGGCGGTTCCGCGGCCAATAATTGTGATCAGTGTTTACTTTTTGCACAATAATTCATGTTGGAAGGTGCTGGATTTTCTGGGAATTTTTAATATTTATTCAAGAGTTGAATTTTCTGGGGTTGTTTTGGGGATTCGATGATTTGACCGGATTATCAGATTTTGTCTATGTGGCTTTCCGGATAAATTTTAGAATATGTTAAAATGTTCGACCGGATATAAATACCCAATTTTTCCCCTGTCGGGAAATTTCCAAGTGTTGGATTTTTCCGTAGTTTAAAGACGTTCTAAGTAGTGCAAGTAACGCGATGGACCCTCTAGAAGACAACAAACCTTAACTCGATTATATGACCGTCTTGAACTGCCCTTTGAACCTTCGGGTTTGGGGCAGTACGGCGTGCCACATGTGAGGCGTTGGCTTGACCCTTCTACGGCTGGACCGTTGGTACTGAGGCACGAACTGAATGTTTTTAGACTTGTTTCATGTGTTGATCTGTATCGGGAAAACTTGGGTGTTCGATTGTTCGATCGGAAAGTTTGACATTTTCTATTTATCCGGAATGGGATACAATAATTGGAGTTCACAAGAAGTTATGAGATAACTGAATGAATGTTATAAACATAGCAGTTTAGTCTCACTTGATCGGTTGCCATGGAATTTTGATGTGATCAAAAGTCCGTCGCAATCACGTAGCGTACGCGGATACTCGCCGGATAAACTTAATAGACAGCTACACCCCATAGCCCCGACCAAGTGACTGTAGGAGAACCCCGTCGCCGAAAGCATCCGTTCGGGTGCTCGCGGTGGCGGTGTTCCTCCTTGGTGCACTTCGTCGACGGCGTCGGGGGTGCGGCCGTCTACTGAAGTTTGCGACGAGCATTCGATCAGGATGTCGGGAATCTTGTTGAATTGCCCGACTTGACATTGAAAAGAGTTTTCGATTTTGAGACTAAAATGCGGGGTTTATAATTGTTAGGCATGCAATGTCTAAGGAATTCATTTGGTCAGGCATGCGATGTCTGAGGTGGTTGCGGATTCCAACTGTTGTAGTTTTACACTTTCTTTTCTGTGACCGTAAGTGTAATATATGATATCGCCGGTTTCGTTGCTATATGTCAATGACAATTGGGATGCGCATATTTACTTACGTTGATGACATGTGATGTTATGTGTTGCTGGATATGTTATATTGGATCGTCGTGTTTGAATAGCCGGGAGTCTTTTTATGTGAGATGAGTGTTTTTCATTTTCATTCATGTAAAAACTTGTATGTAATATTCTTTTGTTGGGGCACTTCCAGGTTGCGGAAGATGTCACCGTTTGTATATTATTTACTTTTCCGCACTAGGATAGACCCAAGGAGAGGAGCACAAGTAACCGGGTTCTGGAGTCCAGTGGGAGACCAACTCGAGGAGTCGAGTCCGGGTCTCCTAACTCTAGAATTGGTAGGGTTGCTTGCCGCTCTCGTAGGGGTCTAGGGGTGTGGGTTTGGCTATTCATCGCGACCGTGGAATCCGTGTTTTATACTAGCTCGTATTGAAAACACGGACGTCCTAGTATATCCAATATTTCATATGATTCTTCTGCTGCGATATCTGTGATGTGATCATGTGATGTTCTGTGATAGATACTTTATATAGTATATATGATATATTATATAGGCGTTACTTATGTTTTACACCCGCGCTAGCCCTGCCCCGCTCTGCCGTTAGTCACCTAACCTAACGGTGCACGAGGGGACATCGAGGCGAATGCGGATGGCATAAGTGTACGTCGTATTTATCTGTGATGTTTAGGTACTTAAATGATGGGACTTCATTAATGTGATTAATGAAATAAAAGAAACCTATGATGTTGTAGAATCGAATTTCAAAATTAAAACAGGTAGCTACAGTTCTTGCTTTGCACAGCGGTATATACGATATATCCTGCACCTTATTCGATGAGGAAAGGACCGAGATCCCTTCACCGGGAGTGACTCCTTTAGCAATAACTGGCAGATGATACACACTCGGTTTGTCTTTTGATTGCTTTTAAGAGTTTTTGCTTTGCACAGTGATATATATGATATATCCCGCACCTCATTCGACGAGGAAAGGACCGACGATCCCTTCACTGGGAGTGACTCCTTTAGCAAAACTAGAAAAGCCTCAAAAACATTCCATTTTCAAAATCATTTGATTCTACAACGATATCAAGTTCATTACGCAATAGGTTTTCAGAAAAACCTGTCGTAGCCCTCCGTCATTTCAGATAAGTCCAACTTAGTATTCGTGCTACGTTTGTTGACCCCCGTCAAGGCGTAGTGTGCTCCATGTCCATTGGTGTTTGACATCAGAGATGATATACGGGTGCTCAGTGGAGACTGGGTACACTGGACGGACTCGCTGAGAACTCCCAGATGGTATTATACCTTACGTCAGATGGCAGTTCTCTGGTGACACTGGTACAGAGTAGTCTGTTGACCCGAGATCGTCATAGAGTCTTGTGTGGTTCCCACTGTGCTTTGATTTCCACCTTACCACGTCCAAGAGGGCGTGCAAAACGGTGGTTTTTGGGTACAGTCCCGAATCACATGGAGGCAATGAGCAATAGGAGGGGATTCATCTCTCCCGGTATAGGGAGTTGATGTTGCGCAGTGTTCAATTGGCTATAACAGGAAATCCCTGGCCAGGGTTGCTGAGATTTACTGGTAAGTGTTACCAGTAGTTTCTCGAATTGTTATAGACCTCATATCGACACGACTTATCGAGCTATTGGGGTCTGACGTTTACCACCCCTAGGCAAGATATGCGACATATCAGACGACGAGACCGGATTGTACAGTAGTGTTACTGGTTGGATTCACTGGAGTGTGAGCGGGCTTGCTCGTCGATCTTCTGATCGCTCAATACCCGGGTGGCCGTTACGTTTAGCAGACCGCTTGCGGCTTGTGGGTGCTTGATATGATCATCATCTGCTACAGGCGTATTGACGAGTCTTTAGAGTCCTACACAGAGGTTTCCTGGCTCAAGCAAAACGAAATAGGAGCGCATATGAGATATGTGCGGGACCGAGAATAATACCAGTATGTGATACTGTATTCGATTCTCGCGATTTGTAACATTGATCGGTTATATGCGTTATAGCCGGGTTATCGGATCAAGTGTTGATTCGATAAGTTGTTACTATTGATATTAGTCGGTTATATGCGATATGACCGGGTCGTTAAATCAAGTGTTGATTTAATGATTTAATGTATAATTATATATTTGATATATCACTTTACATTAACTAATATAGGTTCACTTAAAAAGGATTTTCTCACTTGATGTGCACATTGTATATATGATATACTTTTGTGCATTTGAATGTATCATGTTTGATGATACATGATAGTTTGGTGTATGGTTTAAACCATGGTTGGTCAATGGTTAGGGTTTCTTATGCTTCATTTTCTTATTCATTTATTTTATTTTGGAAAAGAAAAAGGGGAAATGGTGGCTTTCTTTGTTTGTATTTGAAGCTTCATGAAGCTTTGACTAAGTCACCATTTTGTCTCATGCTTAACCCTAACCATTCCACTTAACCCTAGTCTATTCTCTACACTTGACCATGGTTACATTATGATAAGTATTCATTTTATTTCCTTTTTGAAAAATACTTATCATAATATTCATCTTCTTCTTCTTCTTCTTCACTTGAAGAAAGCATGCCTCCATCAATGGCAACTTGATGAAATGAGTGAGAAATCCAATTCTAAAGTGAACCCACCTCCTATTTCTTCATCCTCTACCTCTTGCCAAGTAGTAGAGTGTGTTTTCTTCACATGTTTCATGACTTGGTGAAGTGGGAGCTTGATCTTGTGATGCCTCGACGTAGATCATCTTCGGCACGAAGCCGACGACCTTGCCCGCCCATTTCTCTGATGAAGCCGACGCTTGAGCCCGGGATTTCATTTGGACAGTGGAGAGGACTTCATCACGGAGCCGTGGAGGTGGAGTACCAGATCTACAAAGGTTGTATTTCTGTACTCTTAGTTAAAGTAGTTAACTAGTTGCTTTGTCGCCTAAACTTCTAGCCAACAATCCGTATTAGGGTTTCTCGGCACCGTAATTTTTGAAATTGGCATGGTTGATGCCTTGTGAGACCTCTTGAGAGTGCCTAGGAACCCTACATCTTCTGCATCAAAGGCGAAAGCAAAAGGTAAAAAGAAGAAGACCTCCACAAATCCGATATACAGTGTCGGTGAAGTAGAAGGAAAGGGAAGAGCAAAAGTTTCGGGACTTGTTCTAGGGAAGGAGGGATGTTCCTATTGTTATGGGAAGGGGCATTGGTAGAAGGATTGCAAGGCTTTGGAAGCCAGTAGCCAGTATTCGAAGCATGTTATGGCTTCGGCCTCGGGTGTGTTTGTAATTGAGAACTGTTTGTCAATTAACTCTACTTCCTGGGTACTAGATACCGGATCAGGATCTCATATCTGTAATTCGTTACATGCTTTGAGAAACCGTAGAGTGATCAGGGTAGGTGATATGTCTCTCAGAGTTGCGAACGGAATGAGCATGGACGCTGAATCCGTGGGAGAATATCGCCTAGGACTGACAAGTGGGCAAATATTGATTCTACGTAACTGTTTGTATGTACCTAGTTTGACTTGTAATAACATATCAGTATCCTCACTTTCTAGAGAGGGATATGATTTTACATTCGTAAGCGATGTAGTAAACATCCACCTAAATCAAGTTCTGAATGGGTCCGGAACATTAGATAACGGTATATACGTATTAAATCAAGCTCAGGTTTTCAATGTCCAGAACACACTTAAAAGAATGTCCCCAGAAATAAATCAGGCTTTCTTATGGCATTGTAGACTAGGTTACATCAATGAAACACGGTTGACTAAGTTACATAGAGAAGGATATTTGAATCCGTTCGAATATCAATCTTATGCTACTTGTGAATCTTGTCTCATGGGAAAGATGACAAAGACTCCGTTTACTGGACACGGAGTAAGAGTGAGTGAGCTCTTGGGACTCGTACACAGTGACGTGTGTGGTCCAATATCTACACATGCAAGAGATGGTTATCCTACTTCATTACTTTTACGGATGATTTCTCTAAGTATGGACATATTTTCTTGATGAAGCATAAATCCGAGGCCTTTGAGAAATTCCAGGAATACAAGAATGAAGTGGAAAAACAGACAGGCAAAAGTATCAAGACACTGAGATCTGATCAAGGTGGTGAATACTTAAGTGTCGAGTTCCTGGGATACTTAAAAGAGAATGGAATTCACTCTCAGCTTACTCCTCCATACACACCACAACACAATGGTGTATCGGAAAGGCGGAATCGAACCCTATTGGATATGGTTCGTTCCATGATGAGTAAGGCTGAGTTACCGCGATCTTTCTGGGGTTATGCACTAGAATCAGCTGCATATCTTTTGAACCAGGTTCCAACCAAGACTGTGCCTACCACATCATATCAGATGTGGAGTGGGAAGAAACCCTGTCTTAAACACTTTAGGACATGGGGATGTCCAGCTTTGTTAAAAAGCAGCATGCGGACAAGCTCGAGGCATGCTCAGTACAGTGTAAGTTTGTGGGATATCCAAAGAACTCCAAGGGGTATTATTTCTATTACGCAGAGGAACAAAAGGTTTTTGTTTCTCGTCATGCCCACTTCTTGGAAGCTGAATTTTTAGAAAATCAGAAGAATGGGAGCGCAATAGAACTGGAAGAAATTCCAGAACCGCAAGCTGTTACTGAAAGTATGGTAGAACCAGAAGTTTCAGAAGAAAGGGACATCCCAGCGCCTATCCGCAGAAGTAGTAGGCAGTCTCATCCGTCCGAGAGATACTACGGTTTTCTCATAGACGAGGATAGAGAAGATTGCATCATTGATAATGATGACCCTACTAGCTTCCAGCAAGCCATTCAGAGCGGCGACTCAGTAAGATGGCTGGATGCAATGCGGACCGAAATGGAGTCCATGTACACTAACAAAGTATGGACTTTGGACATTGCTCCAGATGGGGTAAAACCCGTAGGATGTAAATGGATCTTCAGAAAGAAGATTGGTGTAGATGGACAGGTTGAAACCTATAAGGCTAGACTTGTTGCAAAGGGCTCGTCAAAGACCTGGTTTGGACTATGACGAAACCTTTTCTCCAGTGGCTATGCTCAAATCCATTCGGGTCCTTCTTGCCATTGCTGCCTTCCACGATTATGAGATCTGGCAGATGGACGTAAAGACGGCTTTTCTAAATGGTAATTTGGAAGAGTTCGTCTATATGGATCAGCCATAGAGATTCATTCAGAGTGGGAGCAGCGGTAAAGTGTGCAAGTTGCTTAAGTCCATTTATGGACTAAAGCAGGCATCGCGGAGTTGGAACATATGTTTTGATGATACTGTTAAAGAATTAAACTTTATCAAAAATCTAGATGAACCATACATATACAATAAGATTATAGGGAGAACTGTAGTATTCCTCGTCTTGTACGTGGATGACATTCACTTAATAGGAAATGATATTCCTATGCTACAGTCAGTCAAAGGATTCTTGTCACACAAGTTCTCCATGAAGGACCTGGGTGATGCCACCTACATTCTGGGGATCCAGATCTATCGTGATAGATCAAAGAGGATGTTGGGACTTTCGCAGTCCAGGTACATAGACACCATATTGAAAAGATTCAGTATGGAAGATTCTAAGCGCGGTAACCTACCAGCTTGTCACAGAATCACCCTCTCCAAAGAGATGTCTCCCAAGACTGATTTGGAAAGGGCTCGCATGTCGATTATACCCTACGCTACTGCGGTAGGCTCTATAATGTATGCGATGTTATGTACCAGAACAGATGTAGCATACGCATTAAGCGTTGTAAGACGGTATCAGGAAAACCCAGAGGAGAAGCACTGGATAGCAGTAAAGAACATTCTGAAGTACCTAAGGAGGACTAAGGAGATGTTCTTGGTGTATGGCGGAAAGGACCTCCAGATCGAGGCCTTTGCTGACTCCAGCTTCCAGAGTGACAAGGATGACTCCAAGTCCATGTCGGGTTATGTCTTTACCCTCAATAGAGGGGCGGTCTGTTGGAAGAGTTCCAAGCAGGACGTCGTTGCTGACTCAACGATGGAAGCGGAGTACATAGCTGCTTGCGATGCCGCAAAAGAAGCTGTCTGGATGAAGAAGTTCCTCAAAGAACTTCAGGTGGTTCCTACTAGTGTTGATCCAATACCTCTGTATTGCGACAAAAACGGCACTATAGCTTTAGCGAAGGAACCCAGGTGCCATCAGAAGTCCAGACACATCTTAAAGCGGTATCACCTGATCAGGGAGATCGTAGATCGCCGGGAGATCGGGGTAAAGAGAGTAGATAAGGACAATAACACTGCTGATCCATTCATAAAGGCCATTCCTCAGACGCAGTTCGAAAGGCTAATCGAGATGATAGGTCTGCGATATGCCAGTACATGGCCCTAGTGCAAGTGGAAGATTGTTAGTGTTTATGCCCTAGAGGCCATTACTGTATCATACTAGTTTGTATATTACTTAATGGAAGCCTTGGATATTCACAGTTGTATTGACAATCTTACTAAAAATGGTAGTATGCTACTTTGTTTGTTTCTACTTTAACATGTGCATATGTTTCTTTTAACATATCGCTTATACATATTAGTAGAGCCCTTAGGATCTTTGCTTGATTACCAGCGTTATGATGGCAGTCACACTAGTAGGGGCTAAGTAGTCCATAAGCAACATCCTATACAAGTCCCTGGTCATAGGATTATCAAGAGGGGCATCGATACTCCGGAGTAGACTGGTGTATACGCTTCTCATCCCAGGTCGGGAGATGGTCGGTCCCACAGCCATCAGTACGTCGTACTGGAGATAGTATGCAGGTGCTCGTTAGGTTACGGGTACACCGGACAGGACTTGCCGGGAACTGCGGGTTGGTACTATACCCATCGTCAGATAGCAGTTCCCAGGTGACATGAGTACAGCTTAGTCCGTCGACTTGACACTGCTACTTCGCCTCGGGTGTGTTCCCACTATACTTAGATTACTATCCTACCACGGCTCAAAGGAGTCGTGCAAACAGGTAGTAGTTGGGTGCAGTCCCGAAGCACTTGGAGCCAATGGCGGTTAGACAGGATTCGTCTCTCCCGGTATTGGAGGTTGATATCGCGCTGTGTATGGAGAGCCATTACGCAAAGTCCCTGGCCAGGGCAAGCGAGATTTACTGGTAGGTTCCAGTAGTTTCTCAAGGTGTAATGGGCTTCACTCCGACACGACTTATACCGCTATTAGGGGTCTGACGTTTATCGCCCCCCTAAGCCCGATATGCGATAGTCCTAGACGAACAAACCGGACTGTACGGAGATTGTCACATACAGGCTCAGTAAGAGTTCGGATGGGTTTCCTCATCGTCCTTCTTATCGACATCTACCTGGGGACCGTTACGTACAGCTAGTACCGCTTGCGGCCTGTGGTAAACCCACTGCCAGCGTAGTGTCAAGTCTTTAGAGTCTCACATAGAGAGTTTCCCTGCACCGGGCAAATGGTGTAGAGGCCGTATGGTTTTACGGCAGGGCCGCGATCACTTACGTACACTTGTGCACGTACTATGATCGGGCAGATAATACTAGCGGGCTTTGGTTTAAGGCAGATTCTAGTATTATACAGATGGATTTATTCAGTCAATGATTATCCGTGTTTTTCGGAAATATGGATGGGAGGGGCAGTCTCGTAATTTCTCGGGAAGCTTCTAGAAGGAGGTGACTCATTTGTGTTTATTTCCTTTTAGGATTTAAACTAAATGAGGTGGAGGATGAGGTGTATGTTTACATTAAATGCTTAATAACTCATGAGGTGATTCATCCTTAGAATTAAATGAAGCATGCTAGATATTATCTTGATATTATCAAGAGAGATATTAGTATGCTTCATATTATTCTAGCATGAGTATTATTCATTTCATTATCACAAAACACTTCTCTCTCCTCAAGTTTTCATCTTCTTCCTCAAACCCTAAAAGCTCTCATGAGTTGAGAATCCTAGGGTTTAAGTGACTAAGTAATCCATCTAAATACTCTACACCCTCTAGGACTTCTAGATTAGCAAACTAGTAGTCGTAGTTATCTCAGATTCGAGATAGGAGCTCGGACTATAGACTCTCGGGTGGATCGTCTTTGACTCGAGAAGGCCGTTGAGGTGCCCATGTTCCATAGAGCCTACGAGGTGTGGAAGATAGCGATGAAGACCCGAAGGACATGTAACGTGAGGTATAACTTCGAATCCGAGTAGTTAAACCTCTCGTAGTTTGTTATAAATGGTTTAGACACGATCCGTGTGCTCAAGTCCGTGTTACGAAGCTTTGATAATTGTTTTTCATATATTCCGCCTCTTCGCGAACACGTGGGGTGCGTGACATGGACTTACAGGATTGAATATGTGTATTGAGATATGAGATTAATGCAATAAGGATATGAAAAGTGAATGTGAATCACGACTTATAGATATATAGTTGCATTAGAGTAAGTAGAAATTTTAGAGTAACATGACACCTGATGTATAAGATAGAATGTATATATAAATTGACTTGATGTGAGATATAAATGCGATGAAAAGAATATACGATGTTATATGATGACTTGATGGTATGTTGGTATACGGATGCGAGTCGATTGAGATGATTGATACCTTTGCCGGTCCCCTGATATGAATTTGTTATGGATGTGAACTGGGACATAGGTATATAGATATATATAGATTGTCGTGAATCATGAGTGATATGTCGTACGAGACGTTAGGTCCGTACCCCTCATTGTCATATAGGATGATAGGATCCCTGATGGTTTAATGCCACCGTACGATGGTTTACCGTACGTGACGAGTGTTATGATGACTGGTCTATACCCTTGACTAGACGATGTCGTACGATGGAGTATACCGTACGTGATGTTGTGAGGCTGGATGCCGATTGATAGATTCACCGACTCGGTCATGTTAAATACGTATACCTGTCAGCATTTGCATACTATTTACTTTATGCTACGCTCATGTCACTCTCATTGCATTGCAGATACCTGTGCTAGTACACCTACACCATTATCGATGATGCATATGTTACATTTACACAGATTGCCGGCTCACACACTTCATCATCGATAATTGCCATGTCACTACACGGTAGGATTGCTGCATCATGATATGACTCCTTGCATAATTTACCTGCTATAATTGCATACGCATCTTTATATGATGTTGCATTGGACTTTGGAGAATTTGGGAACCGCAGGATATATTTAAAACTGGATTCATTTAAAAGAGCGGTTTTCCCTCGATATATGTATATTACTGTTCCAAGTTGCATGATATACAGATATGCTTGCATTTCTGTTATATGTCGCATACATCATGCTTTACGATTATACGCATTGAGATATATTGTTTTCATGAGACTTCTGGATTTGAGAACCGTGGTCATTTTAAAAAGAAAGTATGTATTGCTTTAAATACCCGGTTTCTCTTGATATGATATTTCAGTATGTCCACCATGCGTTTTCTCGGTTCTGAGATGTGTGACAGTGATACCCGATTCGAGGAGCTGGATGAGGCCGATTGCGGGTATATGGTGGACCCGGTATGTTACCCCGGGGCGAGAACAGATTGCTGTGCAGTAGACGGTGAGCCTGGCAGAGGGACTACTACCTACCGGTGATAATATTTGGGCTCGGTGGATATCCGGAGGATACCGACCGGAGTCGAGAGATGATATGGGCCGATCCGGACTGACGGAGCCCAAGGGCCGATCCGGACTGACGGAGCCCGAGATATGAGGATTTACGTGTCGATGTTGGACACGGGTTTCATAATGTTTCGAGTGTCGATGCTGGAACTCAGGTTCCATGATTTTGAGGTGTCGCGAGGGACACATGTTGATTTATATCCTCATATTTTCATACATATGCTTTTTATGATATTTACATGCATGATGTTGCTGTGTCATCGGTTGACACGTGGATGAGATCCACATGCATTCAGGCATTTATATTATTGTTGGATGTTATCCACATGCTCTTAGGCATTGTTTACTCTGTTGGCACATATACAGTTACGGTCACCCTAGATATCATAATATTACCTTTATGATATAGTTGACCTAGGAAATCGTTATTTTATTCGATTTCTATTTGTTGATTTTTTCTACTCACGAGTTGGCAACTCACCCCCGTTGTGCCACAGTTCTTGCAAGTTGACCTCATGGATCCGTAGCGGCACCACAGGCACACAGCTGCATTCGGGTGTTTTGCTTTGGTAGGTGGTACATGTTGGATCGTACCCCTCTTGTATTTATTATTCATATTGTATCTTGTCAACTCCATCAATCAAACTAGTATTTGTGTAAGTAATGAGACTTAGTGAGACTTGTGGTTGCGAGACTTAGAGCGAGGCGTATTCCGCTACTTATGGTTTTGATGTCTTGCTTATTTATTTATGTTTTGTAGTGAACATCGTCGTTGGGCGTCGTATACTTATATTTATGCTTTGCGTGGTTGTGGATCCGCCGATTGGCGAAGAGCTAGCTCCCGCTTGTGGATGCCTTTATATTATCATGTATTGTGATTTTGGATCAAAAAATATAAAGGAGGTGATGCCCAAAATTTTAAAAGTCGAAACATTTTTTCAACTAGCAACACCCACTTGCATTTTTATGTTCCATTGTTTATGTATTTAGGAAAACTTTTGATTTCATCATACCTTATTTTCAAAACTTCACATCTTTTATTTTCTTAAAAAGGTTTAGATTTCTGGGCTTCGGCTTACTTGAATTACGTTACGCCTTTAGACGTGGCGTGATTTAAGTGCTGGTCACGAGCTAATATTTCGGGTCGTGACAATACACTAGTCTACTCTGGAGTATCGATGCCCAGTCTCGAAACTCCCACGACTAGGGACATTTAAGGATGTGCTTATAGACCACTAGCTCCCACATATATGATCGCCATCACAATGCTGGTAGTCAAGCAAGAATCCTATGGGCTCTATCAACATGTAATAATGATGATAAAGACAAACCAGATAGCATACTATCATCTTGAATAAGACTGTTCTACCGGTATAGGTCTTCCCTCAATCATCATAATCACCTGCCTGCGACTACGATAATTGCCTTGAAGGCACTATAGCCAACAATCTCCCAATTGCACTTAAGGCCAATTATTGCGGTGTCGCATACTCACAGCTCGTGTGATACCGAACACCCAACTTCTCTACTAAGCAGTTTCGCAAAGCTCGTTTGTGAAACTATTGTGTTCGAGAAATAGCCTCAGTGAGTAGATCCGCTCCAGTGTTTCTATCTTTATATCTCTATATCTCAACTTCGCGGAGAATAACCATCTCCCGAAATGAGCAATACCTTGTCTTAGAATTTGTCTGGATATCTGATGGGACCCAGTTCATAAATAAACTCCAAATCCAGCAAACTTCTTAGACTATATCATCCACTGAATTTAATCGGTATCCTGCGCCATGCCTTCCTCGGTATCCGCTTGGACCACCTGTCCAACATACTGTCCCTCAGAAGAAGAAAAAACTATAACTCAGACAGCCACTCTATCATCCAGGTCACCTTGGAAGCCTGAAATGATAACCGTCTCCTGAAAGAGCCTGCCGTTACCATATCCCTAGAACATCCATTTATATTCATAAACTGCTTCCCTATATTTCTCCAGGATTGGATTAATATATGTTTATTGCAGCTAGTGCAAAAACAACATCTGGTATGGTACTTAACATTTCATGATTAACTCAATTACCTAAGCAAGTGATATGCTAATTATGCAGATCCCTCTCCCCTTTAGTCTGTAAGACACCTTTAGAGAGGGTGACTCCATCACCTGCAGGTACACCATCATGCTATGAGTCGTCCATTCTAAAACACTTTAGAATAGTGTCAAGTACCCAAATTAGGACACTTCCCAAATCTAGATCTAAAACCATAGATCTAGTAACCAGAAACCTTGATATTATATCCATGTCCTATGTGGAGAAACAACTATGTGACAACCACGGTATACTTGATCGTGGTATAGGAATTTCACTTCTTATAAAGTGCATGCCATCCCAAATACCAGGACATCACACCCTACTACCTTCTTACCATATCCATCTCCTATTATGATGAGGTCAAGACCTATGACTGTCACATCAAAAATAGATGATCTATTTCCGCTATAGCTGCTTTAGTCTATAAATAGACATAAGCTTCTTGCCCACTATGCTTCTGCTGCTCCCACTGACTACAACAATCCTATGGCAGAGTCATATACACGTGCACATCTAAAGCTAGTTTAGAACGACGCTATCTCATCCTCCTGCCGGGTCTTATAGTCTACAACAGCAGCAATGGAAAGTCTGGGTAAACAAGAACCTCCATGTCACCGTCTCTGAGAAGACCGAAGTACCTCTCGGGTGCCTGGGGTTACCCACCAAATCTGCGGAGTGGCTAATGGAATGTCGAAAACAATTGAATCCTCAGGTTCTATTAAATCTTCAGTGATCGTTTGTGGTTCTGGAATCACATCCAGTTCTACCATACTCCCACTTCTGTTTTTTGAAAAAATCCATTTTACTAAAATTGTGGCGAGTTAAGAACAATATCACTATTGATCTTCCTGATTGTAGAAAGTTAACCCTCATTAAAGCCCGGGATAACTCACAAACTGCCATTACTGAAACGTGCCTCGAGTTTATCCGGATTCTAGTTTCAAGCATCAGCCGGACAACTCCCTATACCTTAACTTCGTTTAGATATAAATTGATTCTATATATATCCAATATAGAAACAAAAGCACTAATTTAATTGGAACCAGATTCAAAAACATGCAGCTGTCTCCAATGCATATCAACCAAATGGAAGGAGGCCAATCAGCATTACTCAACTAGGAGTGCATTCATATATGAGTAACCTGAAAGAGAAGCAAGTTCTCAAAACCATTACTATCAACGGAATACCAAACACAAGTATCTACATTTTCGACTATCTCGAAGAATCCTGATACTTCCAACAAATGGTTCACTACTTTATTCTTATACCTATAATTTCTCAATATCTGGACCTTGTATTTCAACGAAATACGAGTCTAGAAGTGGAGAAGTCATGAGTGAACAGAATATAGTACGAGTACCAACCCCTTTGTCCTAATGGACAGTGGACAACATACAATACTTTGTACAAGTCCTCTGAGTTTAATAATTCAAACCCTGTGCGTCGTAGGTTGAAAATTGTAGTATGGTTAAGTACACCGCTGTTGAATACACCTTACCTAACCATCAACTGATATAGGTAAATGTCACAGACATAATTTCAAAAAGTTATATCTCACTTTATAAAATAAACGTATATATATATATATATATATATCAGTTTGAAATTGGTGCATAACAACGGATATTCAAAACCAAATATTCACCGTCAGGCAAAACCCAGGTGATTTCCTCAAATATCACCAATTACAACGAATTCCGATATACAGAGGATCTAATCACCCAATTCCCAATATCTTGCTCTCACTCACCATCTGTAATAACATATAGATGTGAGAAACTGATCTGGTAAATACATACCCTGGAGTTAGATTCCAATTGGGAAAACAATTTTTAATTAACATCGCACAATGAAACTGAAACATGAAAATGTTTCGAAAGGGGTTAACTGGTATTCCTAGTAATGCCTCTTCCACTATCCTGATTCATTATTGTAACTTTATAGTTCCATGCCCTCACTGCAATCCCTTTATTATGTCTTTACTTATTACCTTCTGTACACCTTCTTTAGGCTAATTGGTTTTCTTACTTCCCTACCCTTCGGCACCAGCCTAAGGTTTGGAAGAAGACTATCCAATAAGCGTAATAGGTGTACACTCCGTATGCCAGGAGCCCTCGCAACCTGAGAGAAGGTAATGGGAAAAGACATCTGAATAATCCTATTCAATTTCTCCTGAACCGGAAACCATCCTCGAATCTGGAACGAATTCCTTCGAGTTCGTATGTAACTATACGATGGCATGTCTAAGCATTATGGATGTTCGTAATGATACAAAGTGTTCTGGAGAAATCCAAAGTGGATGTGGGAGTGACAGGGGTATACACTGTTTTGTCGTGAATGATAGCAGTCGCAATTTTCTTTGCCGTTATTCTAATCCCTTAATATGTCTTTACTTATTACCTTATGTACACCACCTTTAGGCTAATTGGTTTTCATCCTTCCCCGCCTTTCAGAACCTGCCTATGGTCTGGAGGAAGACTGTCCAATAAGCTCAATAGGTATACCCTCTCCTAATCCTAGGATCCCTCACAACCTGAGAGAAGGTAAAGGCAAAAGACAACCGAATAATCCCATTCAATCTCTCCAGAACCAGAATCCATCCTCGAATCTGGAACAAGTTCCTTCGAGTTCGTATGTAACTATACGATGGATTTATCCAATAGGAGTGGATGTTCGTAGTGATACGGGGTGTTCTGGAGAAATGCAAAGGTGATATAGAAGTGGAAATGATATATGCGATACCGTGATATTCCAAAAGCCAAATTATTTTAAGAAGGTTCGGTTAACTGGGTTCATGAGTTTTAGTTAAGGGTCGGGCCATGGTCGCTGCCTGAGAGAGAGAGAAAATAAACACTCAGCATGCACTCTAATCTAGATCAGAATGGTTAATCACTTTATCTAATCAGGATGACTCCCACTGTATCCTCGAATTCTCCTCCAAACCCAAAAGGAGAATTTCCCCCAGGGAGTAATCATACTCATCAGTGGGAATCAGGATCCAACTATCATTGCATGATAACTTGATGGAAGTCACTCAAGTCACCACACTTCAGAAGGTATGCACATGCCTGGCAAGTTTCCTGTATGTTTGAAACTCCAGATGTGATTTTTTCCCCAAGCGCTTGTAACCTTGACTTTGGCCAACAAATCATAACACGCAAGTCAAGTTCTACCCGTCATTATCCAGATTAATTTAGACCCACCCACACACACCCTTGACTTTGGCTAACAAAGTGGTACGACTATCCTAAACCAATGCATATCCATGCAACGAACAAGCAACGCACCGCTACCACACACTATACCTTGACGTTGGCCAACAAACACCGCACGAATACTATGTGCTACTTATCCGAAATGACGGAGGGCTACAGCTGGTTTTTGGCAAAAAATCTTTAACGTAATGAACTTGATATCGTTGAAGGAATCCAAGTGGTTTTACAAATATATAGTAGCGAAAAACTTTTGCTAAAGAGGTCACTCCCGGTGAGGGGATCTCAGCACATTCCTCATCGAATGAGGTGCAGGATATTCCAAACTGAATACCACGATGCAACGCAAAAGAATCGACTATAGTAAAGTAATTACGTTGATGCAAACTTCTGCCCAAGGGGTCACTCCCGATGAAGGGATCTCGTCCCTTGCCTCGTCGAATAAGGTGCAGGATATGCCCAATCGAATACCACTGTGCAAAGCAAAAGAGAACATCTGTAATGTCAGTTTTTTAAAAACTTGGTTCCAACAACATCATATATAGGTTTGTTTTATCCTTGCATTGATCAAAATCAACGCAGTCCCATCAATTAATCACACCAGAAAAGAACGAAAATAAAATGTACGTATATGTCATCCGCATTCGCCACTGGGTCCCGTCATCACCTGTTAGGTTACTTAACTAACGACAGAGCGGGGACTGGACTAGCGTGGGTGCAAAACATATACAACATCTACTAGTATATATAAATATATATATAACATTCATCTCAGGCATGATATAAGCATCATCACAGAAACATCACAGAAGTAACACAGAATGGTGGATAATCATGGAGCCCCGGGTTTCATTTGAGCCGCAAATGAGACCCGACGTTCCCTTTGTCGTGTGGATAGCCTGTGCAATGAAAACCTAGACCCCTACGAGTGCGGCAAGTTACCCGCCAATCCTAGAAGCGAGGAAACCCCAATCAACAATGTGAATGGGCCACCCAACACTTCACAGAATCCGGTAACTTGGGCACCCCTCCATGGGTCAACCTATACCCCCTACAAGTGCGGCGAATAGCCCGCCAATTCTAGAGTAAAGTCCCCTCCGTCTCAACGCCATGAGATGCGGACCCATTGCCCTCTAGAACCCGGCTATTCATGCACTCCACCGCAAGGTAATCCTAGTACAGAAAAGAAAATAATATACAAGGGTGACAACGACCTCAACCAAGTCGTGCCCCAAACAAATAATATACAAACTGGCAGTGACGGCAGTCCACATGTCAGACGCTCGCCCTACAATATCAAATGTACAAATGAGACTAAACTGTACTAACATTGCACCCAAGATATCCATCACGATGATCCAACCATAATCACAGCACAACACAGAACATCAACGTGAATGTCACGTTCGTAAACCCGTCTAAAAGAACATATAGCAATTAGACGAGATGTACCGCTCGAATGATATTCATGGTCGCAGATAGTAATGCATATACTTGAAGGTCGACCTTAGCACCGGCAAGGGGTTCAAGAGGCATCAAGCATGCCAAATTTTAATTTTTTTAGGTGCTAAGCTAGACTACCAAGATCACTACTAGAATATTAGGTTTTTGCTTTGTGATGTGATTAAACTTAAGAGTAGAAAAAGAGCATACAACCTTTATAGTTCGTATCCTTCTCTTCAAAAGCTCCGGGATGAAGTCCATGCGACTCTTCAAGGCTTCTCT
Organism: Agapanthus africanus; assembly: GCA_030015575.1. Taxonomy (NCBI): domain Eukaryota; kingdom Viridiplantae; phylum Streptophyta; class Magnoliopsida; order Asparagales; family Amaryllidaceae; genus Agapanthus; species Agapanthus africanus. The sequence continues at coordinate 56,889,556 of JASDDO010000018.1, read as the reverse complement.
CCGAGTTGAACGAATCTCCTTCGTGATCTTCGCGCCAAAGACGATCCACCCGAAGTCTACAAGCACAAGCTTTTCACTACACTAAACACTTTTAGTGTAGGAAACACACCACACCAAATCGCTAGTTTGGTGTGGGATGATGAAGTAGAGGATAAGTAAAGCTCACTAAGGTCTCACAAGCCCAATGATTCACATCTCATGTGAGGGTTTTGAGTTTGGAGGTGAGGTGAAGAAAATTGTAGAGAGCAAGAGAAGAAAAGAGCTCTTGAAAAAAATAGCTAAGGCATGAACTATGAAGAAAGTGTAGAATGAATAAAATGAATCATCTCTTTCCTCACTCATTCAAGCATGGAATAAAAATGCAATTAAAATTGCAACCATGTTTGAATAGTGAGTCAAAAGTAATATAAAAACATATAAACCCATGCCTTGAACCATACCACAAATATCTCCACAATTTACACCTCATTTTTCTATTTTCTAAAAAATAGAAAAACATGCCATGCTTCATATAATAATATATATATTTATTTATATATATATCAAATATACATTAATATATATATAAATAAAGCAATTAGTGAGCTAATGATATTAGTTAAGATATAATTATATCACATATAATATATATCACATTATTAAATCAACACTTGATCTAATAATCCGGTTATATCACATATAACTGACTAATATCATTAATCTGAATATCACATTATCAAACCAACATTTGATTCGATAATCCGGTTATATCACATATAACCTGACTGATAATAGATAACTACCAGATTACAATACGGTATCACATACTCGTATTTAATCAGGCCCACACACATATCACATATGTGTCCTACTTCATTTCGCTTGAACCAGGAAACTTCTGTGTTGGACTCTAAGGACTCGTCAATACGCCAGCAGTAGGTGATGATCACATCAGTCACCTACAAGCTGTCAGCGGTACTAACTGGACGTAACGGCTACCCGGGTATTGAGCGATATGAAGATCAACAAGCAAGATCGTCCATACTCTCCATGAAGCCTATCAATAACACTACCGTACAGTCCGGTCTCTTCGTCTGATATGTCGCATATCATGTCTAGGGGTGGAAATTGCCAGACTCCATTAACGTGATAAGTCATGCCGATGTCTGGTCTATAACAGTTCACTAAATTACTAATAACACATATCAGTAAATCTCAGCAGCAGCCCTGGCTAGGGACTTCCAGTTATAGCCAATCGAGCATTGCGCAACATCAACCCCCAATACCGGGAGACACGAAACCCCTCCTATCGCTCATTGCCTCTATGTGACTCGGGACTGTACCCAAAATCCACCTGTTTGCACGACTCCTTTAAGCCGTGGTAGGGAGGAAATCAAAGCACAGTGGGAGCCATACAAGACTCTATGACGATCTCGGGTCTACAGACTAACCTGTACCAGTGTCACCAGAGGACTGCTATCTGACGATAGGTATACTACCACATAGGAGTCCTCGATGAATCCTGTTCAGTATACCCAGTCTCCACTGAGCACCCGGATACCATCTTTGATGTCAAACACCAATGGATATGGGATCATCCATCGCCCATCATATGGGTCAAGAAGCGTATACGCTAGTCTACTCTGGAATATCGATGCCCTAGTCTCGATATTCCCTCGACTTGGAACTTATTAAAGGATGTACTTTTGGACCACCCTGGCCCCACTAGTATGATCTCATCATAGTCCTGGTAGTAAAGTACATATCCTAAGGGCTTTATCAATATGTAAGAGACAGACGGTATAAATACCAGTCTATATGTTAAGATAAAGGTAACCTAATAGCATACTATCATGTCGGGCAAGAAAGTCCTCTATATATATGTCCAAGAATCCACTATATTATTAATAATGGCCTCTAGGGCATATATATTACTAACAATCTCCCACTTGCACTAAGGCCAGTTGTTGTAGTATCTCATACCCAACGTCCCAAAAAGTCTCTCGAATAACATCTGGGGGATGGCCTCGGTGAGTGAATCCGCTGTGTTATCCTCTGTGTCAACTCTCCTGACCTCGATCTCCCGGAGATACAACCATCTCCATGATCAGGTGATACTGTCCAAGAATATGTCTGGATCGCTGACGGGACCGGGGTTCCTAGACCAAAGCCACAACTCCATTTTCATCACAATACACGGGTATTGGATGCCCAATGGTAGGAACCTAGTTCATCGCATGAACTCTATTCATCCAGACAACCTCTTTGGCAGCATCTTTGGTAGCGATGTAATTAGCCTCTATCAACGAGTCTGCTACGATATATAGCTTGAAACCCTTCCAACATACCGTCCCTCCACTGAGGGTGAAGACAAAACCCGACACTGACTTTCAGTCATCCTTATCACTCTGGAAGCTCGAATCGGTAAAAGACTCCATCTGGAGTTCACCGTTACCATACACCAAGAACATCTCTTTAGTCCTTCGCAAGCACTTTAAGAATGTTCTTCAGCTGTCCAGTGGTTTTCCCAAAGATCTTTTCGATACTTATTCACTACACCTAGTGAGTAAGCTACATCTGATCTGGTACATAATATCGTATACATGATTGACCCGTCTGCCAAAGCATAGGGTATCCCTTGTATGCGAGCCCTCTCCAAATCAGTCTCGAGAGACATCTCTTTGGAGAGAGTGATTCCTGAACAAGCGGGTACATTACCACGCTTAGAATCATCCATACTAAAACCCTTTTAGCATGGTGTCTATGTACCCGGATTGGGATAATCCCAAATACATTTAGATATATCTCTACAGATCTATAACCACAGAATGTAGGAGGCATCAGTTAGATCTTTCATGGAGAACCTGTGTGATAAGCGGTGCTTGACCGAGTGTAGCATAGGAACACCTTTTCCTATCAAGAGTATCTCATCCGCGTACAATACGAGGAAGACAACCATACTCTCTACAACCTTCTTATTTATACATGGTTCATCTATCTTTTTGATGAAGTCAAACTCTTTGACAGCTTCATTAAATAGATGTTCCATCTCCGCGATGCATGCTTTAACCCGTAGATGGGTTTAAGCAGCTTGCACATGCTTCCGTTGCTCCCACTGTTTACGAAGCCCTCTGGCGGTGTCATATACATGCTCTCTTCTAAATCACCATTTAGAAAAGCGGTTTAGACATGCAGTCTGCCAGATTTCGTAGTCATGGTATGAAGCAATAGCAAGTAGGATCCTGATGGACTTAAGCTTAGCGACAAGTCTAGCTTTGAAAATCTCAACTTTTCCATCTACACCAATTTATCATTCTCAAAGATCCTCTTGCTCCCGATAGGTTTTACCCCTTCAGGAGCAACATGCAAAGTCAACACTTTGCTGATGTATATGGATTCCATCTCAGATTGGATAGCATCCAGCCATTTCACATAGTCTCCACTTGTGATGGCCTGCTCGAAACTAGTTGGGTCATCATCTCCATGATGCAATCCTCGCTCCCATCGTCTACGAGAAAACCGTAGTATCTCTCAGGTGGATGAGGAACCCAACTAGATCTGCGGAGTGGCTTCGGTTCGTCAGGGACTATTGAATCCTTCGGTTCCACCAAATCGTCAGTTATAGCTTGCTTTGCTGGAAGTACTTCCAGTTCTACCTCATCGCCACTAATTTCTTCCATAAGAAATTCATTTTCTAAAAAGGTGGCATGTTGAGAAACAAAACATCTTTTGTTCCTCGGTGTGGTAGAAGATATACCCTCGTGAATGGTTGGGATATCCTACAAATTTGCACAGAACTGACCTTTCCTTGAGCTTGTCCGGATTTTTGCTTTTCAACATAGGCCGGACAACCCCATATCTTAACTCGTTTAAGAGATGGGCTCTTCCCATTCTATATCTCATATGGAGTGGTAGGCAACAGATTTGATCAGAACTCTATTCAATAGGTATGCAGCTTCTCAAGTGCATGTCCCTGAAAGGAAATAGGCAACTCAACGGTACTCATCATAGAGCGCACTATATCTCATAAGGTGTGATTTCTCCACCCCGATATACCATTATGCTATGGTTGAAGGGTTACGCTAGTGCCCCGGCCAACTTCCATGTCCAAATGCGGAACAAAAATTTTACTACGATACAAAACTGGGCGATAGAATAAACCCTAAACCGGATCTTTACCATAAACCTAACTAGCAAAAAAAGGTTCTATCTACTATGATAGAAAGTTATACCTCAAACTTGAACTCCTTCTCTTCTTATGGTGCTTCTTCTTGTTGTGAGCTCCTTGGAATGGTGTAGACGGCTCCTCCTCACCGTCTTCTCTATGCCAAAGAAAGATCCACCTGAAAGCCTCTACCCTGAGCTCCAACCTCTATCTTGAAGTAACTAAGGTGCTTGGTGTGCTAGACTAAGAACCCTAGAGTGAGTAAAGAATTGTTTTGGTGGTTTGATCTCACAATGCTCTTGATTTTCAACTCATGAAACAAGAGAGCCTTGAGAGAGGAAGAGGAGAGAGCTAGCAAGAGAGAGAAAGTGTCATGATAAAATGAGGTGTTTGCTCTCATATGATGAAAAAAGAATAATGATAATTTTAATTAGGATAATTATCATGGTTGATGTTGATTTGACCATTTCATGTCACAATTAATGCTAAGCACAAAATATCTCATGCTTTAACAAAATATCTAAGTCAACAAAAGTCAACAAGTCAAATGGTCAAACCAATTAACCATGATACAATTATCTCTAATTAAAACTCATTAATCAATTTCCTCCATCTCATTATGGTTTTAATCAAGTCAATGGTCAAAACCCTAATGAGGTTTCTCTGCCTCTGTCAACTATATATACACACCTGCATCCGTGTTCCGAGGAACACGAATACAATGAGCCCGAACCAACCCAAAACTAAATACTAGGATCTGGCTTAAACCAAAGCCCACTAGTGTCAACTGCCCGAACACCAAGCACGCACAAGTGCGCGTATGTGAACGGACCCTGTCGTAAAACCATACGACCTCTACTCCGTTTTGCCCAAAGGTGAACAACCCTCTGTATGGGACTCTAAAAACTCAACACTACGCTGGCAGTGGGTTTAACCATAGGCCGCAAGCGGTACTAGCTGTACATAACGGTCCCCAGGTAGATGCCGATAAGAAGACCGAAGAGGTGAACACATCCGAACTCCTACTGAGCCTGAGTGCGACAATCTCCGTACAGTCCTGTCTGTTCGTCTAAGAGTATCGCATATCGTGCCTAGGGGGCGGTAAACGTCAGTCCCCTAATAGCGGTATAAGTCGTGTCGGAGCGTAGTCCAAAACACCTGAGAAACTACTGGAGTACCTACCAGTAAATCTCGCTTGCCCTGGCCAGGGACTTTGTGTAATGGCTCTCCAAACACAGCACGATATCAACCCCCAATACCGGGAGAGAAGAATCCTATCTAACCGCCACTGCCTCCAAGTGCTTCGGGACTGCACCCAACTACTACCTGTTTGCATGACTCAATAGAGCCGTGGTAGGGTAGCAATCAAAGAACAATGGGAACACACTCGAGGCGAAGTAGCAGTGTCAAGTCAACGGACTAAACTGTACTCATGTCACCTGGGAACTACTAACTGACGATAGGTATAATACCAACCAACAGTTCCCGACGAGTCCTGTCCAGTGTACTCGTAACCTAACGAGCACCTGCATACTATCTCCAGTACGACGTACTGATGGTTGTGGGACAGACCATCTCCCCTGCTGGGATGAGAAGCGTATGCACCAGTCTACTCTGGAGTATCGATGCCCTATCTCGATAATCCTACGGCTAGGGACCTGTATAAGGATGTGCTTATAGACTACCCAGCCCCCATTAGTGTGATCGCCATCACAACGCCGGCAGTCAAGTAAAGATCCTAAGGGCTCCATCAATATGTATTAGCGATATGTTAAAAGAAACATATACATATATTAAGATAGATACAAACCAAGTAGCATACTACTATATCGAGCAAGACTGCCGTAAATCCGTGTATATATCCCAAACTTCCAAAATGTATTATACAAACTAGTACTATACAATAATGGCCTCTAGGGCATACATATCCAACAATCTCCCACTTGCACTAAAGGCCAGTAATTGGTGTACCGCATACCCAACGTCTGCACTAAGGCCAGCTGCTGGTGTACCGCATACCCAATTGCTCAAAAAGTCGCTCGAACTGTATTTTAGGGAGGGCCTTTATGAATGGATCCGCCGTGTTGTCTTTAGTGTTCACTCTCCGTGCCTCGATCTCCTGGCGATCAATGATCTCCCTGATCAGGTGATACCGCCTTAAGATGTGTCTGGATTTCTGATGGGACCGTGGTTCCTTTGCTAAAGCTATAGCCCCATTGTTATCGTAATACAAAGATATTGGGTCAACAATGGACGGAACCACCTGAAGTTCACTAATGAACTTCTCCATCCAGACCGCCTCTTTTGCGGCATCGCTTGCAGCAATGTATTCAGCCTCCATCGTCGAGTCTGCGATGGTATCCTGTTTGGAACTCCTCTAACACACATCCCCTCCGTTGAGGGTAAACACAAAACCCGAGACAGACTTGCTGTCGTCCTTGTCACTCTGGAAGCTTGAATCGGTAAAGGACTCGACCCTGAGGTCACCATTACCGTAAACCAGGAACATCTCCTTAGTCCTTCTCAGGTACTTGAGAATGTTCTTCACTGCTTTCCAGTGGTTCTCACCTGGGTCTGACTGATACCGGCTCACCACGCTTAGCGTGTAAGCTACATCTGGTCTTGTACATAGCATCGCATACATTATAGATCCTACCGCCGAAGCGTAGGGTATAGTGCTCATGCGAACCTTCTCCTCATCAGTCTTGGGAGACATCTTCTTGGAGAGGGTGATTCCGTGCAATGCGGGTACATTACCGCGCTTGGAAACTTCCATACTAAATCTCTTTAGTACGGTCTCTATGTACCTGGACTGCGAAAGTCCCAGTAATCTCTTAGATCTATCTCAATAAATATTGATCCCCAAAATGCACGAGGCATCACCCAGGTCTTTCATGGAGAACCGTTGTGACAAGAATAGCTTGACCGATTGTAGCATAGGAATGTCATTTCCTATCAAAAGAATGTCGTCCACGTACAAGACTAGGAATACGACAGTTCGTCCTACAATCTTCTTATAAATACAAGGCTCATCCTCGTTCTTGATGAAGTCAAATTCCTTGACTGTTTCATCAAAACAGATGTTCCAACTCCGCGATGCCTGCTTTAATCCATAAATGGATTTAAGCAACTTGCATACCTTCTCGCTGCTACCACTGTCTAAAAAACCTTCTGGCTGATCCATATAAACGCACTCTTCGAAACTGTCGTTTAGAAAAGCCGTTTTTACGTCCATCTGCCAGATTTCTGTAAGTCTACGGTAGTGCCCCGGCCGTCTGTCCGAGGCCAAAATGCGGAAACGAAAACTTTTTCTAAACTAGAAACCGGCGCTATCGCAGACTTTAATCCCGGATCGAACCATTAACCTATAAACTAGCAACTAGAGAAGGGATAGAAAAGTTATACCGATCGATCCGTGTCCTTCGTTCTTTGGCCACCATCCCAAGCTCCTCGCGGCATCTCCAAGCTCCGGTCTTCTCGTCGGAAAGGGCACCACATCATCGAGTCTTTTTATGAGCTCCCGCTTCATCCGAAGCAACTCGGGCACGAAGTTCGCTAGCCGACGTATCCAAGGTGATGTAGAGAATGTGTGTGATAACTTTGTCTCAAGCATCCATTGATTCTCATCATATGAGAGTGTATGGATGGAGGTTACAGATGATGCCATTAATGGAGGTTGTGAACTAGAGGAAAAAGAAGAAGAGGAAGCATTTTCTTTTCTTGTATTGAGATGATAAGAATGAGAGTGAGAGAGTAAGAATGGAAAAATACAAGAGCTAACCATATCATGGCAGCCCCTCTCTCTCTCCTTATCATATCAAGACTGAAATCAAACAATAATGTGACATATGCACATAAAAAGAGACCATGAGTCACAACCCTTGCACATGCCACATTAAATGCACTCCATCATAAGCTTGAGCTCACAATTTCCATTTGCAAACATTAATCCAAATGTTTGCAACAATAAAAAAGATACGGCAACATCTAAAGTAAACTCGTGACGGATCACAAGGATACCCCTCACCTGTATATACATACCTGCATCCGCATTCCGACTGAATGCGAATGCGATGAGACTAAAGTAATCCAATAAATCTAATACTAGGATCCGGCTTAAACCAAAGCCCACTAGTATGATCTGCCCGATCATGATCCGTGCACTACTGCACGTATATGATCGGACCCTGCCATATATCATACGGCCTCTACAATGTTTCGCCCGAAACTTTAGAAACTGTCTGTGGGGGACTCTAAAGACTCGTCAATACTTTGGCTGTGGATTAAACCACTAGCACGTCAGAGGTATTAGCCGTACGTAACGGGCTACCAGGTATTGACCAAAAGGGAAGTCGATGAGTGAACTCATCCTAACATCCTACTGAGCCTGTCAGTGACAATATCCGTACAGTCCGGTTCGTTCGTCTATGAGCATCGCATGGTGGGCCTAGGGGGTTGGTAAAAATCAGACCCCCAAAAGCGGTACAAGTCGTGTAGGAGTGTAGCCCAGAACACCCTGAAATACTACTGGAATACCTACCAGTAAATCCCCTGCCTTGGCCAAGGACTTCGTGTAATGGCTCTCCTAGACACAGCGCGATCTCACCCCCAATACCGGGAGAGACGAAACCCCTGCCGATCCGCTCACTGCCTCCATGTGGCTCGGGACTGTACCCAACTAAAACCTGTTTGCATGACTCCTTTGAGCCGTGGTAGGATAGTAATCAAAGTACAATGGGAACTCACACGAGACAAATGACGATCTCATGTCGATGAACTAACCTATACACATGTCACCAAGGAACTGCTATCTGACGTCAGGTATAATACCAACTAGCATGTTCCCGGCGAGTCCTATCCGGTGTACTCATAACCCAATGAGCACCTGTATACATCTTAGGTGAACCAACTGACACCAATGGCTTGTGAGACCAGCCACCGCCCCTCGTCGGTGTCTCGACTGTATACACTAGTCTACTAATGGAGTATCGATGCCCGGTCTCGAAACTCCCACGACTAGGGACCACTTTAAGGATGTGCTTATAGACCCCAGCTCCCACGTATATGATCGCCATCATACTGCTGGCCATCAAGCAAGAATCCTATGGGCTCTATCAACGTGCAATAGTGACCTGTACGGTCACCAAAAGCTGTACACGATGATAAAGATAAACCAGATAGCATACTATCATCTTGAGTAAGACTGTCCTACCGGTATAGGTCCTCCCTCAATCATTGCAATCACGTGCCTGTGATCCAATAACTAACTCTGAGGGCACTATATCCAACAATTTCATAGTCATGGAAAGCAGCAATGGCAAGTAGGATCCGGATGGATTTGAGCAAAGCCACTGGAGAAAAAGTTTCGTCATAGTCCACACCAGGCCTTTGACGAAAACCTTTTGCAACGAGTCTAGCCTTATAGGTTTTCACCTGCCCATCTACACCAAGTTTCCTTTTATAGATCCATTTGCATCCAACGGGTTTTACCCCAGGTGGAGCAATATCCAAGGTCCACACTTTATTGGTGTACATGGACTCAATTTCGGATCGCATAGCATCTAGCCACTTATCAAAGTCCCTACTGATAATGGCCTGCCTGAAACTGGTAGGATCATCTTCTTCCAAGATGCAACCCTTTCGATCCCCGTCTATGAGAAAACCGTAGTATCTCTCGGGCGGATGAGAAATCCTACCAGATCTGCGGAGTGGCTGAGGTTCGTCTGGGATTACTGAATCTAGTGGTTCCTCAAAATCTTCAGTTACATTTTGTGGTTCATGGATTTCTCCCAGTTCTACCGTACTCCCATTAGTTTCGTTAGCAAGAAACTCCCTTTCTAAAAAGGTAGCATGGCGAGATACAAACACCTTCTGTTCCTCAGTGTGGTAGAACAGATATCCTAGTAAATCCTTAGGATATCTGTCACGGCCCGAAATTGGCACGTGACGGCCCTAATACTACGCAACGTCTACAGGCGTAACGTAGCAAAAGAAAGCCAAAACTCAGCAATCTAAACCATCAAAGTAGCAAGAAAGTGATAATAGTATTTTCAAAACCTTTGAAATCACAACCCAAATTCTTTAAAGTCTCACTTTTATTCCTTAAAATTTTGGCAGCACCTCCTTTGTAAAACAAGCCCCCAAAAATGAGTACAATAGAATATATAAGTAAAAGCAGCCCAACGGGAGCAAAATCCACGCCCAACGGCGGAAAACAATCACCACAACAGATATACGACGCCATAGCGAAGAAAGAGACGATATAAATGAAACTGCATAAAAACCTTCAAGTCACAAAAATAATATACAATATCGTCCTTGTTAGTTGTATGTATGCCCTAGAGGCCAGTATTGTACAGATGATGTATATTATATTGGATGCTTGGACATATATAGAGATGACTTTCTTGCTCGATATGATAGTATGCTATCTGGTTGCTCTTTATCTTAACATGTACACTTGTCTCTTTAAACTGTCTTATAGTTACATGTTGATAAAGCCCTTAGGATGTGTACTTGACTACCTGGACTATGATGAAGATCATACTAGTGGGGACATGGTAGTCTATAAGTACATCCTTCAAGGTCCCTAGTCGTGGATATATCGAAACAGGGCATCGATATACCAGTGTAGACTAGCGTATACGCTTCTCGACCCATGAGATGGGCGATGGATGATCCCATATCCATTGGTGTTTGACATCAGAGATGGTATACGGGTGCTCAGTGGAGACTGGGTACACTGGACGGACTCGCCGAGAACTCCCAGATGGTATTATACCTCACGTCAGATGGCAGTTCTCAGGTGACACTTGTGCAGGTTAGTCTGTAGACCCGAGATCGTCATAGAGTCTTGTGTGATTCCCACTGTGCTTTGATCTCCACCTTACCACGTCCATGAGGGCGTGCAAAACGGTGGTCTTTGGGTACAGTCCCGAGTCACATGGAGGCAATGAGCGATAGGAGGGGTTTCGTCTCTCCCGGTATTGGGGGTTGATGTTGCGTTGTGCTCGATTGGCCGTAACAGGGAAGTCCCTGACCAGGGCTGATCAGAGATTTGCTGGTAAGTGTTACCAGTAGTTTCTCGACCCGTTATGAGCCTCACATCGGCACGACTTATCGGTTATTGGGATCTGACGTTTACCACCCCTAGACTTGATATGCGACATATCAGATGAACAGACCGGACTGTACGGTAAGTGTTACTGGTTGGATTCACAGGAGTCTGAGCGGGCTAGCTCGTCGATCTTCTGATCGCTAAATACCCGGATGGCCGTTACGTTTAGCAGACCGCTTGCGGCTTGTGGGTGCTTGATATGATCATCATCTACTACCGGCGTATTGACGAGTCTTTAGAGTCCTACACAGAGGTTTCCTGGCTCAAGCGAAACGAAATAGGAGCGCATATGAGATATGTGCGGGACCGAGAATAATGCGTGTATGTGATACCGCATTTCATTCTCGCGATGAATGTTTCGATTGGTTGTATGCGATATGACCTAGTTATCGAATCATTGATTCGATAAAACGATACATTAGATACTGGTCGGTTATATGCGATATGACCGGATCGTTAAATCAAGTGTTGATTTAATGATTTAATGTATAATTATATATTTGATATATTACTTTGCATTAACTGGTATTGGTTCACTTTAAATGGATTTTCTCACTTGATGTACATGTTGTATATGTGATATACTTTTGTGCACATCTTTGTATCATGTTTGATGATACTTGCTCATATGGTTAAGTGTGAAGAATTAAACCATGGTTAAGAGATGATTAGGGTTTTGCCTTTTTATTTATTTATTTGTTTATTTATTTAGAAAAGGTTTAGATGAGAATGGTGGCTTTCTTTGTCTCTTATTGAAGCTTCATGAAGCTTTGACTTATGCAACCATTCTTGTCTTCATGCTTAACCCTAACTCATCTAAGTAACCATGGTATATTCTCTAAACTTAACCTTAGTTAGGATATGATAAGTATTGTTTTTCTTTTTCATTTTAAAACACTTATCATATTCTTTCTTCTTCTTCATCTTCTTCTTGAAGATAGAAAACTTGATGCCATTAATGGCAACTTGAGATCTAAAGTGAGAAATCCAATTCTAAAGTGAACCCACCTCCTATTTCTTCACCCTCTACCTCTTGCCAAGTTGTTTTGGGTGTTTTCTTCACAAGTTTCACAACTTGGTGAAGTTGGAGCTTGAACTTGTGCAACCTCGACGTAGATCATCTTCGGCACGAAGCCGACGACCTATTCCGCCCATTTCTCCGATGAAGCCGACGATTGAGTTCAGGATTCGAGATGGACAGCGAGAGGACACCTACGTGGAGCTAAGGAAGTGGAGAACCGGATCTACAAAGGTTTTAGTCTTTCTCTTTTAGTTAAAGTGTTAACTAGTTTCGTATTTCGCCTAAACATCTAGTCCACGATCCGTATTAAGGTTTCTCGGCACCCATAAAATTTGAAATTGGCATGGTTGATGCCTTGTGAGACCTCTATAGTGTGCCTAGGAACCCTACAGTGGTATCAGAGCCAAGCTAGAGCCTTAGGTGAAGTCCTGACGACGTTTGAAGTCCGATCAAACCAAAACTCTAACCCGAAAACGGCTCTCTGTACATTTTTTAAAAAATGGGTTTTTTCCAAATTAAAAATATGCAGAAAACTCAGCAGAGAATTATAAGAATTACAGCGCAAAATTGAACCCATGAACAGTGCAACCTGCGGCGGAACCGCGGCAGAAGCCTGCCTTTGGCGGCGGTTCCGCGGCAGCTTGATGACGTCATCCCTATCAATTTGCACAGTAATTCCTATTTAACAGTGCTAAGTTCTCTGGGTATTTATTTTTAATTTATTCAAGAGTTGAATTTTCTGGGGTGTTTTAGAGCTTTGATGTTTCGACCGGATTATCAAATTTCATCTTTGTGTATTTCCGGATGACTTTAGAATATGTTAAAAAAGTTCGACCGGATATAAATACCCAACTTTTCCCCTGTCGGGAAATTTCCAAGTGTTGGATTTTTCCGTAGTTTAACGACGTTCTAAGTAGTGCAAGTAACGCGATGGACCCTCTAGAAGACAACAAACCTTAACTCGATTATGTGACCGTCTTGAACTGCCCTTTGAACCTTCGGGTTTGGGGCAGTACGGCGTGCCACATGTGAGGCATTGGCTTGACCCTTCTACGGCTGGACCGTTGGTACTGAGGCACGAACTGAATGTTGTTAGACTTATTTCATGTGTTGAGCTGTATCGGGAAAACTTGGGTATTCGACTGTTCGATCGGAAAGTTTAATATTTTCTGTTTATCTGGAATGTGATACAATAATTGGAATTCACAAACAGTTATGAGATAACTGAATGAATGTTATAAATCTAGCAGTTTAGTCCCACATGATATTGAAAAGAGTTTTCGATAATGAGACTAAAATGCGGGATTTATATCTGTTAGGCATGTGATGTCTAAGTATTTCATTTGATTAGGCATGTGATGTCTAAAGAGGTTGTGGATTCCAACTGTTGTAGTTTTACACTTTCTTTTCTGTGACCGTAAGTGTAGTATGTTCATATCGCCGGTTTCGTTGCTATACGTCAACGACAATTGGGGTATGCATACTTATTTACGTTGATGACATGTGATGTTATGTGTTGCTGGATATGTTATATTGGATCGTCGTGTTTGAATAGCCGGGGGTTTTTATGTGAGATGAGTGTTTTTCATTTTCATTCATGTAAAAACTTGTATGTAATATTCTTTTTATTTGGGGCACTTCCAGGTAGCGGAAGTTGTCACCCTTTGTATATTATTTACTTTTCTGTACTAGGATAGACCCAAGGAGGGGAGCACAAGTAACCGGGTTCTAGGGTCCAGTAAGAGACCATCTCGAGGAGTCGAGTCCGAGTCTCCTAACCCTAGAATTGGTAGGGTTGCTTACCGCTCTCGTAGGGGTCTACGGGTGTGGGATTGGCTATTCATCACGATCGTGGAATCCGTGTTTTATACTGGCTCGTATTAAAAACATGGACGTCCTAGTATATCCAATATTTCATATGATATTTTCTGCTGCAATATCTGTGATGTAATCATGTGATGTTCTGTGATAGATACAGTATATAGTATATATGATATATTATATAGACGTTACTTATGTTTTGCACCCGCACTAGCCATGCCCTGCTCTGTCGTTAGTTACCTAACCTAACGGTGCACGAGGGGACATCGAGGAGAATGCGGATGGCATAAGTGTACGTCGTATTTATCTGTAATGTTTAGGTATTTAAATGATGGGACTTCATTAATGTGATTAGTGAAAGAAAAGAAACCAAATGATGTTGTAGAATCAAATTTTAAATAAAACAGGTAGCTACAGTTCTTGCTTTGCATAGCGGTATATATGATATGCCCTGCACCTTATTCGATGAGGAAAGGACCGAGATCCCTTCACCGGGAGTGACTCCTTTAGCAATAACTGGTAGATGCTACACACTCGGTTTGTTTTTGATTGCTTCTATAGTTTCTGCTTTGCACAGCGATATATATGATATATCCCGCACCTCATTCGACGAGGAAAGGGCCGACGATCCCTTTACCGGGAGTGACCCCTTTAGCAAAACTGGAAAAGCCTCAAAATCACTCCATTTCAAAACTTCATTTGATGCTACAATGATATCAAGTTCATTACGCAATAGGTTTTCTGAAAAACCTGTCGTAGCCCTCCGTCATTTCAGATAAGTCCTGTTTAGTATTCGTGCTGCGTTTGTTGACCTTGTCAAGGCGCAGTGTGCGGTAGCTAACCAGTATTCATCTGCTTATGCATATGATGCAGATTGAGTTAGGGTAGTCGTACGGCCTTGTTGACCTTGTCAAGGGTCGTGCGGGTGGGTTTGATTCAATCAAGAAATGACGGGTTGAATTTGACTTACAGTCTATGGTTTGTTGACCTTGTCAAGGTCATAGATCGTTTGGGGCAAAAGCATTATCGGGAATTTCAAGTGTTGAAATTTGCAATGAGATTGCATACCTTCTATGAGATAGTTGGATCCCGATACCCACTGAGAGTAAGAGTTACTCCTGGGAGAGTTTTACATATTACAATTAGCCGATCAAGTAGGTGTCTAGAAAGGTGTTAACGAGGTTACGCCTCTGGGAAAACGAGGTTTACATTAATTAGGTTCGTGCGAAAGCACGGGGGACCTCCCTCAAAGTACCGACACTGGCCTGGCTGAAAGATTGGCGAACTTGTAGTGTGTAATTAATCCCGGCTAGTCTTTCCTTTTAGGGTTTGAAGGAAGATTTGATAAAAAGCAGTGGGAGCCATCCTGATTAGATAAGATAATAACCAATCTAATCTTGCACGAGCATACGCTAAAGTGTTTTCTTCTCTCTCTCTCCAGGTAGCTACCATTTCATGCCTTAATAAAGATAATAATATGGATGTATTGACCGAACCCGCATGTTATACTGTGCTGGGGAACGTTGGTTCCGTTCTTTCCTATAAGAGTTATAGGACTGAACAGGATATAGGGGAATACCAGGATTCCCATGCCACCCGAATGAAGAAAGTACATGATGATGCATTTTCTTCGGGTGTGTTCATTACAGAGAACTGTTTCTCCATTTGCCCTACGTCCTGGGTATTAGATACCTGGTCAGGATCCCATATATGTAATCAGTTACATGGGCTTAGAAAAGGTAGAGAACTTGGAGAAGGTGATAAAGACATTAGAGTTGGAAATGGTGCAATTGTTGCAGCTAAGACTGTCGGGGAATATCACCTTGTATTACCAACTGGTAATACATTGGTTCTGAACGAATGCTATTACATGCCGAACCTGATATGCAACATTATATCGGTTTCTTTGCTAAGTAAAGAAGGATATAATTTTGTATTACAGGACAATGTTATGAACATTTTCCGTAACCAAAAGTTGGTTGGATCAGGCACGTTGTGCAATGGCATTTATGTTCTAAATCAATCAACAGTTCTGAGCATAACAAACAAACACAAGAGGAAGAGTTCAGAACTGAACGAATCCTTCTTGTGGCATTGTAGAGTGGGTCACATCAATGCGACACGACTGGCTAAGTTGCATAAGGATGGATATTTGAAACCATTCGAATTTTCATCTTATGACACTTGCCAGTCATGTCTCAAAGGCAAGATGACCAAAACTCCGTTTACGGGACACGGAGAAAGAGTTACCGAACTCTTGGGACTGATACATAGTGATGTATGCAGTCCCATGTCTACACATGCCAGGGATGGTTCTTCGTACTTCATTACAATTCACTGACGATCTCTCTAGATTCGGATATGTGTTCCTGATGAAACACAAATCAGAAGCTTTTGAGAAATTTAGAGAATATAAACAAGAAGTCGAGAACCAAACCGGAAAAAGTATTAAAATCCTTCGATCTGATCGAGGAGGTGAATACTTGAGCAATGAATTCCTGGACTTCCTAAAAGAGAATGGGATTCTCTCTCAGCTGACTCCTCCATATACACCACAGCACAACGGTGTATCTGAACGGAGGAACCGCACCCTATTGGATATGGTGCGCTCTATGATGAGCACAGCTGAGTTACCTATTTCCTTCTGGGGATATGCACTGGAGACAGCAGCATACCTATTGAATCAAGTTCCATCTAAATCTGTACCTACCACACCATATGAGATATGGAGTGGGAAGAGGCCATATCTTAAACGAGTTAAGATATGGGGTTGTCCGGCCTATGTCAAAAGACAAAATCCGGACAAGCTCGAGGCACGGTCAGTTCTTTGCAAGTTTGTGGGATATCCAAAGAACTCATATGGGTATTTTTTCTACCACAGTGAGGAACAAAAAGTGTTTGTTGCTCAACATGCCACCTTTTTAGAAAAGGAATTCCTTGAAAAAGAAATTAGTGGCAAAGTGGTAGAGCTGGAAGAGGTTCCAGATACATAAACCATAACTGAAGATTTAGTGGAACCAGAAAACTCAGTAGCTCCCAATGAAGCTCTGCCTCTCCGCCGATCTAGTAGGGTTCCTCGCCAACCTGAGAGATACTACGGTTTTCTCATGGACGGTGGAAGCGAGGATTGCATCATGGAGGATGATGACCCAACTAGCTTCGAGCAGGCCATCACGAGTAGGGACTCAGTGAAATGGTTGGATGCTATGCGGTCCGAGATGGAATCCATATACACCAACAAAGTATGGACTTTGGAAGTTGCTCCTGAAGGGGTAAAACCCATTGGGAGCAAGTGGATCTTCAAGAAAAAACTTGGTGTAGATGGGAAAGTGGAGACTTTCAAAGCTAGACTTGTAGCAAAAGGTTTTCGTCAAAGACCAGGTGTGGACTATGACGAGACCTTTTCTCCAGTGGCTATGCTTAAATCCATCCGGATCATGCTTGCTATCGCTGCATATCATGATTACGAAATCTGGCAAATGGATGTTAAGACCGCCTTTCTAAATGGTGATTTAGAAGAGTGCGTGTACATGACTCAGCCAGAGGGCTTCGTAGACAGTGGGAGCAGCGGGAAAGTGTGCAAGCTGCTTAAATCCATTTATGGATTAAAGCAAGCATCGCGGAGTTGGAACATCTACTTTGACGTCGTTATCAAAGAGTTTGATTTCGTCAAAAACCCAGATGAACCTTGTATTTACAAAAAGGTGGCAGAGAGTAAGGTTGTCTTCCTCGTATTGTACGTGGATGACATACTCTTGATAGGAAATGATATTCCTATGCTGCAATCGGTCAAGCTCTTCTTATCACAAAGATTCTCAATGAAAGATCTTGGTGATGCCTCCTGCATATTGGGAATTAGGATCTATAGAGATAGATCCAAACGGATTTTGGGATTGTCCCAATCCAGGTACATTGACACCATACTAAAGAGGTTTAGTATGGAAGAATCCAAGCGTGGGAACTTGCCCACGATCTCTAGAGCCACTCTCTCCAAAGATATGTCTCCCAAGACTGATTTGGAGAGAGCTCGCATGCAAGGGATACCCTATGCTTCGGCTATAGGCTCTATCATGTATGCGATGCTATGTACCAGACCCGATGTAGCATACTCACTAAATGTAGTGAGCAAGTATCAAGCTGATCCTGGAGAGAGTCACTGGACAACTGTGAAGAGAATTCTCAAGTACTTACGAAGGACTAAAGAGATGCGCTTGGTGTATGGTAACGGAGAACTCCAAGTAGAGTCCTTTACCGATTCGAGCTTCCAGAGTGATAAGGACGACTCTAAGTTGCAGTCGGGCTTTGTCTTTACCCTTTACGGAGGGGCGGTTAGCTGGAAGAGTTCCAAGCAGGAAACCGTAGCAGACTCGACGATGGAGGCTGAATACATCGCTGCCAACGATGCTGCCAAAGAGGCTGTCTGGATCAAGAAGTTCATTACTGAACTTGGAGTGGTTCCATCCATTGAGCATCCAATACCTTTGTATTGCGATAACAATGGAGCGGTGGCTTTGGCCAAGGAACCCAAGTCCCATCAGCGATCCAGGCATATTCTGAGGCGGTATCACCTGATCCGGGAGAGAGTTGATCGCCGGGAGATCGAGGTCAGGAGGGTTGACATGAAGAACAACACGGCGGATCCACTCACGAAGGCCATTCCCCAGATACAGTTTGAGAGACTCTTCGGGATGCTCGGTATGCGATACTACAGCAGCTGGCCCTAGTGCAAGTGGGAGATTGTTAGTTGTATGTATGCCCTAGAGGCCAGTATTGTACAGATGATGTATATTATATTGGATGCTTGGACATATATAGAGATGACTTTCTTGCTCGATATGATAGTATGC
Organism: Agapanthus africanus; assembly: GCA_030015575.1. Lineage (NCBI taxonomy): Eukaryota > Viridiplantae > Streptophyta > Magnoliopsida > Asparagales > Amaryllidaceae > Agapanthus > Agapanthus africanus. Next base: position 56,870,606 of record JASDDO010000018.1, on the reverse strand, counting down.
TATCTGGTTGCTCTTTATCTTAACATGTACACTTGTCTCTTTAAACTGTCTTATAGTTACATGTTGATAAAGCCCTTAGGATGTGTACTTGACTACCTGGACTATGATGAAGATCATACTAGTGGGGACATGGTAGTATATAAGTACATCCTTCAAGATCCCTAGTCGTGGGTATATCGAGACAGGGCATCGATATACCAGTGTAGACTAGCGTATACGCTTCTCGACCCATGAGATGGGCGATGGATGATCCCATATCCATTGGTGTTTGACATCAGAGATGGTATACGGGTGCTCAGTGGAGACTGGGTACACTGGACGGACTCGCCGAGAACTCCCAGATGGTATTATACCTCACGTCAGATGGCAGTTCTCAGGTGACACTTGTGCAGGTTAGTCTGTAGACCCGAGATCGTCATAGAGTCTTGTGTGATTCCTACTATGCTTTGATCTCCACCTTAGCACGTCCATGAGGGCGTGCAAAACGGTGGTCTTTGGGTACAGTCCCGAGTCACATGGAGGCAATGAGCGATAGGAGGGGTTTCGTCTCTCCCGGTATTGGGGGTTGATGTTGCGCTGTGCTCGATTGGCCGTAACTGGGAAGTCCCTGGCCAGGGCTGATCAGAGATTTGCTGGTAAGTGTTACCAGTAGTTTCTCGACCCGTTATGAGCCTCACATCAGCACGACTTATCGGTTATTGGGGTCTGACGTTTACCACCCCTAGACTTGATATGCGACATATCAGACGAACAGACCGGACTGTACGGTAAGTGTTACTGGTTGGATTCACAGGAGTGTGAGCGGGCTAGCTCGTCGATCTTCTGATCGCTCAATACCCGGATGGCCGTTACGTTTAGCAGACCACTTGCGACTTGTGGGTGCTTGATATGATCATCATCTGCTACCGGCGTATTGACGAGTCTTTAGAGTCCTACACAGAGGTTTCCTGGCTCAAGCGAAACGAAATAGGAGCGCATATGAGATATGTGCGGGACCGAGAATAATGCGTGTATGTGATACCGCATTTCATTCTCGCGATGAATGTTTCGATTGGTTGTATGCGATATGACCTAGTTATCGAATCATTGATTCGATAAAACGATACATTAGATACTGGTCGGTTATATGCGATATGACCGGATCGTTAAATCAAGTGTTGATTTAATGATTTAATGTATAATTATATATTTGATATATTACTTTGCATTAACTGGTATTGGTTCACTTTAAATGGATTTTCTCACTTGATGTACATGTTGTATATGTGATATACTTTTGTGCACATCTTTGTATCATGTTTGATGATACTTGCTCATATGGTTAAGTGTGAAGAATTAAACCATGGTTAAGAGATGATGAGAATAACCGGACAACAAACACTCCACATGGAATCGCACCCTGACTAAACCTGGGTAGACGCCACAACGAAAATTCATGGAGATCTGCTCCCATTCCCTCTCCGGAATGATTAAAGGTCGCAGCTCTCCAGCCGGTCTCAAATGCTCAACCTAAGCTCACAACAAGACAGACACCTTGAACGAAATCCGAAACTCCACATTTTCATCCTGCCCACCAGTAACTAACTCTCAAGTCACGTTACATCTGGGCGGTACTTGGATGAACATAGAAAGGTGACTGACGTGCCTACTCTGGGACCTCGCGTCTCTATCTATCAGTAACAGGTACACACCAACGAGTCCCTAAACGTAGCATACCTGGGTCACAAATCAAGGACTCCGAATCTTTATCCTGCCGAACATGCTCAAGTATTACAGACAACGAGCATCGGTGGGTTGTGCCTCACAAAACTATTAAGGAAAACGGTCCGACGCGGACATCAGCAAGCTGTCCTCTTAGTAGAGGCGAACCTAACTGTACTCTACGATCACACGAGAACTGTAAATCTGTAGAAGACTGTCTCTGAACTGCGCACCACTGGAACAAACTAACCCCAGGCCTACGACTAAAGCATCAGCTACCACAGTCGCCTTGCCACGGGTAATAAAGGATCTCACAAATACAATCCTCCACAAGCTCTATCCAACGGTGCTATCTCAACAATCCAAAACCCGCTGCAGGAAGATGTACATTAAGCTCTGGTGGTCCATGAAAATCTGACACGACTCTCTGAGCAAGAAGTGTCTCCAAATCTCCAATGCACGACCACCGCGGCCATCTCCAGATCATGAGTGGGATATCCTGCTCGTACTTCCTCCAACTGTCGGGAAGCAAAAGCGATAACTCTATAATGCTATATCAACGCAAAATCGAGACCCACTCGCGAAACATCACAGTTAAACAACAAAGTTGTCCGAACCAGAAAACAAGAAAGAACTGGTGCAGTTGTCAACCGAATCTCTAACTGCAGAAAACTCCGCACGCATGCCTCAGTCCACAGAAAAGAACCTCCTTCCCGGTCAGTTCAGTCAATGGTGCAGCGATACACAAGCAATCCTGCACGAAACGGCGGTAAAAACCTGCTAAGCCCAAATCTGCGGACCTCTGTCCCGGATAAAAGTATGGGCCAAAGCTGTACGGCCTCGATCCTCCTCGGGTCCATACAAAAACCGTCTCCCGTAACTACTAGACCTAGGAGTCAACACAATCAAGCCTGAAGGAACGCTCCGAGAATTTAGCTAACAGCTGGTGCTCTCTCAATGTCTGGAAAACAAATCCTCAAGTGATATTCCTGTTCCTCACGACACATTGGAATAGACCAGAATGTCATCAACGACACAACAATAAACTGGTCGAGGAATGGCCTAAAGAAATCTGGTTCATCACATCCACAAATGCTGCTAGGGCACTGGTGAGTCCAACGACACCACCAAAATACATAAAACCCATAGCACGCACAAAAGCAGTCTCCGGAATGTCATCACTCCGAACCCGCAACAATGATGACCTGATTCCAAACAATTTTAGAAAATGTCTCGCACTCTGGAGCTGATCGAAGAAATCGTCAATGCGAGGTAAAAGATACCTATCCTCACCGTAACTCGGTTTAATTGACGATCCATCAATACACAACCTCAAACTGCTATCCTTCTCCCTGACGAACAGGACAGGAGCTCCCCAAAGCGAAACACTCGGACGCACAGTCCCCCAACCAACCACTCTGCAGCTGATCCTTAAGCTCCCTAAGCTTCGCCGGCTCATATGGAACAACGTCGGAAAACCCTCACACGAAAGGAACCCGGTCTAACAACTCACAGTGGTTCCGGTATCACGAATGAAAACCAAGGATCCTCGACATCCACTCCTCCAAAGCCCGACAAGCGAAAAAGGCTGAATTCAAGCTATGAGAGGCTGCACCACTGTCCCTCTGCACAACAAGAACTGACTCGCTGGGAAAACAAAACCTTACTGTTTCCTCGCGGTAGTCCACAGACGCCTAGCACGTAGCTAACCAGTTTGTGCCCAAGAGAACGTCAAATCCAACTTCTCTAGAAGGATCACAACGGCGGACGAATCTCTATCTCCTATCCGATTGGCACTCGACTGAAACACGTGTCGCACAACAAAAGAATCGCTGACAGAAGTTAATCACAACAACGACTGATCTAGCATACACTGTAGGGTTCCTAGGCACCCTAATGAGGTCTCACAAGGCATCAACCATGCTAATTTAAAAAAATACGGTGCCGAGAAACCCTAAACTACGGATCGTTGGCTAGATGTCTAGGCGAACAAAGTAACTAGTTAACAACTTAACTATAAAGAATACGGAAATACAACCTTTGTAGATCCGGTGCTCCACCTCCATAGCTCCGCAACGAAGTCCCCTCGCTGTCCAAATGAGTTCCCGGGCTCTAGCGTCGGCTTCGTCGGAGAATGGGCAAGCTAGGTCGTCGATGTCCATGCCGAAGATGATCTACGTCGAGGCATCGCTAGATCAAGCTCCAACTTCACCAAGTTCTTAACCATGGTTGATTATGATAAGTATTCTTTTATTTTCTATTTTCTAAATTAACTTATCATAACAATTTCTATCTTCTTCTTCATCTTGACACATGAAGAAACCTTACTTCATCAATGGTGATTGATGAAAACAAGTGAGAAATCCAATTCTAAAATGAACCCACTTCCTATTTCTTCATCCTCTACCTCTTGCCAAGTAGTAGAGTGTGTTTCCTTCACAAGTTTTCTAGACTTGGTGAAGTTGGAGCTTGATCTAGCGATGCCTCGACATAGATCATCTTCGGCATGGACATCGACGACCTAGCTTGCCCATTCTCCGACGAAGCCGACGCTAGAGCCCGGGAACTTATTTGGACAGCAAGGGGACTTCGTTGCGGAGCTATGGAGGTGGAGCACCGGATCTACAAAGGTTGTATTTCTGTATTCTTTATAGTTAAGTTGTTAACTAGTTACTTTGTTCGCCTAGACATCTAGCCAACGATCCGTAGTTTAGGGTTTCTCGGCACCGTATTTTTTTAAATTGGCATGGTTGATGCCTTGTGAAACCTCATTAGGGTGCCTAGGAACCCTACAGTGGTATCAGAGCCTAGCTAGAGCCTTAGGCGAAGTCTAGACGCAATTTGAAGTCCGAACAAACCGAAACCCCAAAATTTCCACGCTCTCTGGACTTTTTCTGAAAACGTGGATTTTTCCAAATTAAAAATTCGTAAAAAATTCAGCAGGAAAACCTAAGAATTAGGATACAAAATTTTTCCATTGAAGCTTCCAGAGCGCGGCGGAACCGCGGCATAAGCCCTGCTTATGCGGCGGTTCCGCGGCCTTATTATTGTATTGTCCTATAATTTTTGTACAGTAATTCATGGTTTCGGGTGCTGGATTTTCTGGGATTTTTTAATATTTATTCAAGAGTTGAATTTTCAGGGGTTTTTTTGGGGATTCGGTGTTTCGATCGGAGTATCAAATTTTGTCTATGTGGCTTTCCGGATAAATTTTAGAATATGTTAAAAAGTTCGACCGGATATAAATACCCAATTTTTTCCCTGTCGGGAAATTTCCAAGTGTTGGATTTTTCCGTAGTTTGACGACGTTCTAAGTAGTGTAAGTAACGCGATGGACCCTCTAGAAGACAACAAACCTTAACTCGATTATGTGACCGTCTTGAACTGCCCTTTGAACCTTCGGGTTTGGGGCAGTACGGCGTGCCACATGTGAGGCGTTGGCTTGACCCTTCTACGGCTGGACCGTTGGTACTGAGGCACGAATGGAATGTTGTTAGACTTATTTCATGTGTTGAGCTGTATCGGGAAAACTTGGGTGTTTGACTGTTCGATCGAAAAGTTTAACATTTTCTGTTTATCTGGAATGGGATACAATAATTGGAATTCACAAATAGTTATGTGATAACTGAATGAATGTTATAAACGTAGCACTTTAGTCTCACTTGATCGGTTGCCACGGAATTTTGATGTGATCAAAAGTCCGTCGCAATCACGTAGCGTACGCGGATACTCGCCGGGTAAACTTAATAGACAGCCTCACCCCATAGCCCCGACCAAGTGACTGTAGGAGAACCCCGTCGCCGAAAGCATCCGTTCGGGTGCTCGCGGTAGCGGTGTTCCGCCTTGGTGCACTTCGTCGACGGTATCGGGGGTGCAGCCGCCTACTGAAGTTTGCGACGAGCATTCGATCAGGGTGTCGGGAATCTCATTGAATTACCCGACTTGATATTGAAAAGTGTTTTCGATTTTGAGACTAAAATGCGGGGTTTATAATTGTTAGGCATGCGATGTCTAAGTAATTCATTTGGTCAGGCATGTGATGTCTGAGGTGGTTGCGGATTCCAACTGTTGTAGTTTTACACTTTCTTTTCTGTGACCGTAAGTGTAATATGTGATATCGCCGGTTTCGTTGCTATATGTCAACGACAATTGGGATGGACATATTTACTTACGTTGATGACATGTGATGTTATGTGTTGCTGGATATGTTATATTGGATCGTCGTGTTTGAATAGCCGGGGGGTTTTATGTGAGATGAGTGTTTTTCATTTTCATTCATGTAAAAACTTGTATGTAATATTCTTTTATTGGGGCACTTCCAGGTTGCGGAAGTTGTCACCTTTTGTATATCATTTACTTTTCCGCACTAGGATAGACCCAATGAGGGGAGCACAAGTAACCGGGTTCTGGAGTCCAGTGGGAGACCAACTCGAGGAGTCGAGTCCGGGTCTCCTAACTCTAGAATTGGTAGGGTTGCTTGCCGCTCTCGTAGGGGTCTAGGGGTGTGGGTTTGGCTATTCATCGCGACCGTGGAATCCGTGTTTTATACTGGCTCGTATTGAAAACACGGACGTCCTAGTATATCCAATATTTCATATGTTTCTTCTGCTGCGATATCTGTGATGTAATCATATGATGTTCTGTGACAGGTATTATATATATATGATATATGATATATGATATAGACGTTACTTATGTTTTACACCCGCGCTAGCACTGCCCCGCTCTGTCGTTAGTCACCTAACCTAACGGTGGACGAGGGGACATCGAGGCGAATGCGGATGGCATAAGTGTACGTCGTATTTATCTGTGATGTTTAGGTACTTAAATGATGGGACTTCATTAATATGATTAATGAAATAAAAGAAACCTAAGATGTTGTAGAATCGAATTTCAAAATAAAACAGGTAGCTACAGTTCTTGCTTTGCATAGCGGTATATGTGATATATCCTGCACCTTATTCGATGAGGAAAGGACCGAGATCCCTTCACCGGGAGTGACTCCTTTAGCAATAACTGGCAGATGCTACACACTCGGTTTGTCTTTTGATTGCTTTTAAGAGTTTTTGCTTTGTACAGTGATATATATGATATATCCCGCACCTCATTCGACGAGGAAAGGACCGACGATCCCTTTACCGGGAGTGACTCCTTTAGCAAAACTAGAAAAGCCTCAAAAACACTCCATTTCAAAATTCATTTGATCCTACAACGATATCAAGTTCACTACGCAATAGGTTTTCAGAAAAACCTGTCGTAGCCCTCCGTCATTTCAGATAAGTACTAGTTAGTATTCGTGCTACATTTGTTGACTATGTTAAGACGTAGTGTGCGGTAGCTAATTAGTGCTTATCTGCATAAGCATATGATGTGATTGGATTAGGGTAGTCGTGCGACTTTGTTGACTATGTTAAGGGTCGTGCGGGTGGGTTTAATTCAATCGGGAAATGATGGGTTGAACTTGACCAGCACTTATGATTTGTTGACTATGTTAAGGTCATATAGCTGCTAGGGGCAAAATATTATCGGGAATTTCAAGTGTTGAAATTTGCAATGAGATTGCATACCTTCTATGAGATAGTTGGATCCCGATACCCGCTGGGAGTAATTGTTACTCCTGGGAGAGTTTTATACATTACAATTAGCCGATCAAGTAGGTGTCTAGAAAGGTGTCAACGGGGTTACGCCTCTGGGAAAACGAGGTTTACATTAATTAGGTTCGTGCGAAAGCACGGGGGACCTCCCTCAAAGTACCGACACTGGCCTGGCTGAAAGATTGGCGAACTTGTAGTGTGTAATTAATCCCGGCTAGTCTTTCCTTTTAGGGTTTGAAGGAAGATTTGATAAAAAGCAGTGGGAGCCATCCTGATTAGATAAAATAATAACCAATCTATTCTTGCAAGAGCGCACGCTGAGTGTTTTCTTCTCTCTCTCTCCAGGTAGCGACCATATCACGCCTTAATCAAGATAATAAAACGGATTATTGACCGAACCCGCTTGTTATACTGAGCTGGGGTACGTTGGTCCCGCTCCAACTTATAATTGTTATAAGACAGAGCAGGAAATTGGGGAATACCAGATTTCCCGTGCCGCCCAAACGAAGAGAGTGCATGCCGATGCATCATCTTCGGGTGTGTTCATTACAAAGAACTGTTTCTCAGTATCCTTTACGTCCTGGGTATGTGATACCTGATCAGGATCCCAGATATGAAATCTGTTACATAGGGCTACAGAAAGGTAGAGGACTGAGAACGGGTGATAAGTTTCATGAGGCAGAAAACGGGGCAAGTGTTGCAGCCAAGTCTGTTGGTCACTGTCACCCTGTATTACCAATACATTGATTCTGAACGAATGTTATTAGATACCGAACCTGATATACAAAATCATATCAGTCTCTTTATTAGTAAAGAAATGATAAAATTTTGTATTGTTGGATAATGTTTTGAACATTTCCTATATCAAAAGTTGATCGGTTCAGGCACGTTATCTAAAAGCATTGATGTTCTAAATCAAACTACAGTTCTTAGTATACTGAACACAAAAAAGAGGAAGAGTTCAGAAATGAACGAATTCTTCTTGAGGCATTGTAGACTAGGTCAGATCAATGTGACCCGACTAGCGAGAGTTACATATAGATGCATATTTAAATCAGTTTGAATTTACATCTTGTGAAACTCGCCAGTCATGTCACAAAGATAAGATGACCATTGCTCCGTTTACTGGAAACAGAGAAAGAGTTAGTAAACTCTTGGGATGATACATGTTGATGTATGTTAGGTCCCCTGTCTACATATGCCAGGACTGGTTCTTTGTACTTCGTTACATTCTCTGATAATCTCTCAAGATTCAGACATATGTTCCTGTTGAAACACAAGTCTGAACCTTTTGAGATATTCACAGAATATAAGTTAGAAGTAAAGAACCAATGAGGGTACAAGTATTATGTCCTTTGATGAGATCAAGGAGGAGAATACTTGAGCACGGAATTCCTGGATTATTCTAAAGGAGAATGAGATTCTCTCTCAGCATTACTCCTCCGTATACACCATTGCACGATGGTATGTCGGGGCGGAGCAGATACACCCTATCTGATATGGTGTGCTCTATGATGAGTACTACTGAGTTATCTATTTCCTTTTTGGGAGTTATGCACTTAAGAAGCTGCATACCTATTGAATAGGGTTCCAATCAAATCAGTTGCCTACCGCTTCATATGTGATATGGAATGGGAAGAACCCATGTCTTAAGTTAGTTAAGATTTAGGGTTGTCCGACCTATGTCTAAAAACAAAATCCGGACAAGCTCGAGGCAAGGTCTGTAATGTAGAACTGGAAAGGTTCCAGCTATACAAACTACAGCAGATGATTTGATAGAGCCAAAGGATTCAGTAGATTCCAATGAACCTCAGCCTCTCCGCCGATCTAGTAGGGTTCCTCACCCACCTGAGAGATACTTCAGTTTCTCTATGACAGTGGGAGCGAGGATTGCATCATGAGATGATGACCCAACTAGTTTCGAGCAGGCCATCGAGAGTGATGACTCTGTAAGAATGGCTGGATGCTTAGCGATCTGAGATGGAATCCATGTACACCAACAAAGTATGGACTTTGGTTGCAATATCTGAAGGGTTAAATCCCCATCAGGAGCAAGTATATCTTGAGAAGATTACTTGGTGTAGATGGAAAAGTTGAGACTTTCAAAGCTAGACTTGTTAAGGGTTTTCGTCATCGACCAGGCGTGGATAATGATGAAACCTTTTCCAGTGGCTATGCTTAAGTCCATTCAGATCCTACTTACCACGGCTACATACCATGACTACGATATCTAGTGGTTGGGTGTCATGACTGCTTTTCTAAATGATATTTTGGAAGAGAGCGTCTATAAGTACACAGCCAGAGGGCTTCGTAGACAGTGGGAGCAGCGGAAACGTGTGCAAGATGCTTTATAGGATAAAGCAGGCATCGCGGAGTTGGAACATCTGTTTTGATGAATTAGTCAAAGAGTTTGACATCATCAAAATGGTAGATGAACCTTGTATAAACAAAAAGGTAGTAGGGAGTATGGTGACGATCCTCGTAGAGTACGTGGATGACATACTCTTGATGGGGAAGGAGTTTCCTATGCTACGCTCGGTCAATCTCCGCTTATCACCATAATTCTCCATATAGGATCAAAGTGATACCTCCAAAATCCTGGATTTTGGATCTATGAGATAGATCTAAATAGATGTTAGGATACTCACTAGCTGTAGTGAGATGGTATCAATCGACCCTGGGGAGAATCACTGGAAAGGTTCCAGGGTGATAAAGACGACTGAATGTCAGTCACAGGCATTGTCTTTACCCTCAGTAAAGGGACGGTATGTTGGAAGAGTTCCAAACAAGATACCGTGACACACTAGACGATAAAGGCAGGATACATCGCTACTTAAGATGCTACCGAAGAGGCTGTTTGGGTGTATATTGGTTCATGAGATGAACTGTGTTCCTCCCATTGTGTGACAATGGAGTTGTGGCTTATGCCAAGGAACGCCGGTCCCATCAGTGATCCAGACATATTCTAAGGCAGTATCACCTGATCATGGAGATGGTTGATCTCCAGGGTGATCGAGGTTAGGAGAGTAGACTCAGAGGACAACACAGCGGATCCACTCACAAAGGCCTGTTCCCAGAAAGAGACTTTTATGGGATGGTTGAGTATGAGATACTACAACCACTGCTACAGATGGCCCTAGTGCAAATGGAAGATTGTTAGTTATATGTATGCCCTAGAGGCCATTACTGTACATTGGATGTATATTGTAGTGGATGCTGGGACATATATAGGGAGGACTTTCTTGCTCGACATGATAGTATGCTATCTGGTTGATCTTTACCTTAACGTGTATACTGTTTGTCTCTCTGTTACATGTTGGTAAAGCCCTTAGGATGTGTGCTTGACTACCTGGACTATGATGCGGATCATACTAGTGGGGACATGGTAGTCCATAAGTACATCCTTCAAAGTCCCTAGTCGTGGGTGTATCGAGACGGGGCATCGATATACCAGAGTAGACTAGCGTATACCTTCTCGACCCATACAGATGGGCGATGGATGATCCCATATCCATTGGTGTTTGACATCAGAGATGATATACGGGTGCTCAGTAAAGACTGGGTACACTGGGCGGACTCGCCGAGAACTCCCAGATGGTATTATACCTCACGTCAGATGGCAGTTCTCTGGTGACACTGGTACAGAGTAGTCTGTTGACCCGAGATCGTCATAGAGTCTTGTGTGGTTCCCACTGTGCTTTGATTTCCATCTTACCACGTCCAAGAGGGCGTGCAAAACGGTGGTTTTTGGGTACAGTCCCGAGTCACATGGAGACAATGAGCGATAGGAGGGGAATCGTCTCTCCAGGTATAGGGAGTTGATGTTGCGCTGTGTTCGATTGGCTATAACAGGAAATCCCTGGCCAGGGTTGCTGAGATTTACTGGTAAGTGTTACCAGTAGTTTCTCGAATTGTTATAGACCTAATATCGACACGACTTATCAAGCTATTGGGGTCTGACGTTTACCACCCCTAGGCGAGATATGCGACATATCAGACGATCAGACCGGACTGTACGGTAGTGTTACTGGTTGGATTCACTGGAGTGTGAGCGGGCTTGCTCGTCGATCTTCAGATCGCTCAATGCCCGGGTGGCCGTTACGTTTAGCAGACCGCTTGCGGCTTGTGGGTGCTTGATATGATCATCACCTGCTGCCGGCGTATTGACGAGTCTTTAGAGTCCTACACAGAGGTTTCCTGGTTCAAGCGAAACGAAATAGGAGCGCATATGAGATATGTGCAGGACCGAGAATAATACGTGTATGTGATACCGTATTCCATTCTCGCGATGAATGTGTCGAATGGTTGTATGCGATATAACCTAGTTATCGAATCAAGGATTGATTCGATAAGCCGATACATTGTATACTAGTCGGTTGTGTGCGACATGACCGGATCATTGAATCAAGTGTTGATTTAATTATTTAATGCATAATTATATATTTGATATATTACTTTGCATTAACTAGTAGCGGTTCACTTTAAATGGATTTTCTCACTCGGATGTGCGCATTGCATATGCGATATGATTTTGTGCACTTGCTTGTATCATGTTTGATGATACATGCCTTTTGGTTAAGTGTAAAGAATTAAACCTTGGTTAATGAAATGGTTAGGGTTTACTATTTCCTTATTCATTTTATTCATTTATTTATTCTTTTGGAAAAAGAAAAGCAAATGAGAAAATGGTGGCTTGTTTTGTTTTGTTCATGAAGTTTCATGAACACTTTGACTTAGTCACCATTTTTGTCTTCATACCTAACCTAACCATTCACTTAACTTGAGTTTAGTCTCTACACTTAACCAAAAGGCATGTATCATCAAACATGATACAAGCAAGTGCACAAAATCATATCGCATATGCAATGCGCACATCCGAGTGAGAAAATCCATTTAAAGTGAACCGCTACTAGTTAATGCAAAGTAATATATCAAATATATAATTATGCATTAAATAATTAAATCAACACTTGATTCAATGATCCGGTCATGTCGCACACAACCGACTAGTATACAATGTATCGGCTTATCGAATCAATCCTTGATTCGATAACTAGGTTATATCGCATACAACCATTCGACACATTCATCGCGAGAATGGAATACGGTATCACATACACGTATTATTCTCGGTCCCGCACATATCTCATATGCGCTCCTATTTCGTTTCGCTTGAACCAGGAAACCTCTGTGTAGGACTCTAAAGACTCGTCAATACGCCGGCAGCAGGTGATGATCATATCAAGCACCCACAAGCCGCAAGCGGTCTGCTAAACGTAACGGCCACCCGGGTATTGAGCGATCTGAAGATCGACGAGCAAGCCCGCTCACACTCCAGTGAATCCAACCAGTAACACTACCGTACAGTCCGGTCTGATCGTCTGATATGTCGCATATCTCGCCTAGGGGTCCCAAAAATCATATTTTATTATTTTGAAGACGTTACAATATTCTGGTATAATTAAATACAGATAAATGGGGAAAAATTATGGAAAATTCTAAAATAAGGTATTTTAAGGAATTGCCTCGTTTTCTGTGCATGCCCCCATTTCCTCTAGTTTTGACCCTGAGTATGTCTAGTTTTGACTGATTCCATCTAGGGTGAAATCTGGGTTGATTTTCCTATGTTGGTGTATAATTTGGGACTTGTTTTAGCATGGATTTTGGTATTTGGTGATTCATTCCTGTCGGGTGGCGTTTGGACGTCAACGACAAGTGAATTTTGATTGTGTTTACATGCGAGTCGATAGGTTTTTACCTATGCGGGTAGCGTGTGCTATTTTGGTTTCCGATGTGATTTTCATGTGCTTTAGCATTGTGATATACTTGTAGGTACCCCGCGTGATGTTGAGGCAAAGGAGGTGAAGATAGCGACATCGGCTTTGGCACACGAGAAGCAAGGTGAGTAGATTTATATCTACGGGGAGGAGTCGGGTGGATGGCGTATAGCACCCCCGCAGTCCGTGGTGATGTATACGAATACGTATACACACGAATATTTATTATGTGTTGTTTAGGGTTATTGATGGTAATAATGATATTTTGATGATAAGAATATATTGGTTTAGTATAGTGCGAACCCTAGAGTAGTGGTTGCACTCACACCTACATTTACACACATACTTGCATTCATTCTTCTAGAGGGTCCATAGAATCACCTGCATGTCTTTCCGTATACTTTAAACTTGGAAAATAGGTTCCTGACATTCGATCGTCTCAATCGACTCTCAACGAATCTGCGTGAAGTCGCCTCTAGCTGGAATCAATCTACCTGATGACCTCGCATCGGGGTAAGCAAACGAACCACATGTCCTAGTCATTAATCCTCGGTGACTAGCGACTCACTATCATATCTCTAAGAATATGCTCATGCTGCAGTAGCTCCAATCATCTGGGCGATATCTCATCACTCGCAGCAACAACTGGCTCATTCGTCGGTACGCTAAGCAGCGCCTCAACCATGGCGACAGGAACCTCAATCGAGTACTTTCGAGATCAGTGATTCTCTTCATATCCATGATTATACATCCATTTGAGATCCCCGATTCTATTAGTTTCATGATCATACCTTTATTGATGCCGTTCCTTCTTATGATCATGTATCCACTTTGGATCTGTTGTTCTCTTTCTTGCCTTTGACCTGCTCTCTTCGATACTCGATTGAGGTTCCTGTCGCCATGGTTGAGGCGCTGCTTAGCGTACCGACGAATGAGCCAGTTGTTGCTGCGAGTGATGAGATATCGCCCAGATGATTGGAGCTACTGCAGCATGAGCATATTCTTAGAGATGTGATAGTGAGTCGCTAGTCACCGAGGATTAATGACTAGGACATGTGGTTCGTTCGCTTACCCCGATGCGAGGTCATCAGGTAGATTGATTCCAGCTAGAGGCGACTTCACGCAGATTCTTTGAGAGTCGATTGAGACGATCGAATGTCAGGAACCTATTTTCCAAGTTTAAAGTATACGGAAAGACATGCAGGTGATTCTATGGACCCTCTAGAAGAATGAAACCCTAACTCGACTGAATGACCGTGTGAAAGCCTTTGAACCTTAGGGTTTGCGGCAGTTCCTCGGCGCCATTAGTGAGGCTTGGGTTTGCCCTTCTACGGCTGGACCACCGACGCTGTGGCATGTACTCGATACTATTAAACTGTACCCGAGATGTTGAGCTCTTGGGGGATTGTGAGGTTCTGACGAGTCGATCGGATGATTCGACGTCATTCGGATATCATGTGATGGGACACTGCTTGGGAGACTCCAGATACGAGCATAGCCGTCGGAGCGCAGTCTGTGTAGCCATGATGAGATGAGTCCGAATCAGTCGATAGTGGAGCAAGGTGGAGTAAAGAGTTTGCACGAGATTTCGACGAGATGACGTTCCACTCCGCTGACATCAGAGATGCGATATGCACGCTGAGGACGTGTTCGGCTAGATATCTTCTACTGAGTGATGAAGATACTGAGTTCGTGATTTCGAGTCCGTGTTAGAGACTTCGGGTGGACCGTAGCCGAGGACATTGCAGTGTGCAGATAAAGACGCGACGTCGAATGGTCGATGATACAGACAAGCGGGACAAGAAGTTCGTGCGAGAGGCAGATGAGCTATTACTACACCCCGTTAAGATTAAAGGCCGGACATGCATACAGAGGCGCAGAGATGCGACCAGCTTCCGAGGAGATGTTGTACTAAGGACGCAGAGGTCCAGAGAGCGAGAAAAGATTACGCCAGAGTACCAGCCTCCTTACAGTTTGGCTTAGGCAAGATCAGAAGAGACCTTGAGTAGGATTCCTTCCAGTACACTGCTGCAATAAGAGTTGCACCCAGGATCGGATGTGTGATATGCATTCAGAGGACCCGAGGTCGGCGCCAGAGATGTGCTGCTTTATGAGCGGTCGTGAGGATTGACCGAGAGATGACCAGGGAAGTGCAAGAACGGAATCGTTCCTGTCAGCACACCTGACCGGGCCGATGAGCCGATGGATTGCGAGTTGGTAATCTACAGGAAAGATCAGGAACCAGAGGCAGAGGACGCCAGCCGCGAGCAAGAGGCAAGTAGATATCTTGCGCCGCTAGCATCGGATGTGCCGGTACCTTCTCGACCCTGAAGGAGGGTATACCGACGACGGTAATTATGATTTGTGATTTTGTGATTTGACTATCACGTATCCGTCACTTTGGGATTTCAGTATTTTGGCGATCTATTTGCATGATTTAGTCTTGATGACTGAGTTCCATGATATTTGATTTTGTGCACCATGGTTGCACTTACTGGGTATTCATATTTTGTGCAGAGTTATTACTCTTGAGGTATTGATTGTGATTTCATGCCTATTTTATGCCGGTGATTTGATTTACGCTTCCAGCATAGTTTCATGTACTCTTAGTGTTTTGATTTGTGCACGCTGATGCACGCGGTTGTGAGTTTTCCATCGCGGTACACTTGATTTTGATTGAGCCGCGTTGTATATCGTTTCGTGCCTTGGCTGCACCTGCTTATGACTTTATGGATTTCATACAGTTGATTTGATGTTGTGCATATGTTACGCACACAATTTGATTTTTGCACTCGGTATAGCTTATATGTGCTTGTAGTGCATTGATGTGTGTTTTGTGCACGCAGTTGCGCACGTTTATGATTTTCTTTATATCTGGGTACACTTAGTGTTGCTGCTTACGCATTTGAGTTATTGCTGGTATTTATGCATGGGATGCACCAGTTCTATACTTCGTGCATTTGTCGCACCAGTTTTATGTTTCTTGCGTTTATCGCATCAGATTTATATTTCGTGCCTTTGTTGCACCGGATTTATATTTTGTGCATTACGATTGCACCTGACTTCGATTTGATGCCTTTCGGTATGTCGATTTTGATTGTGATATTGATGTGGATTCTTGCACTCCGTGCTTTTGACTGGACTTACGCATATTCGACGTTGCTATTGGATTTTGTGATTCCGTGCATATTGAGTGCGCAGGGTCTAGATTTTCATTTGTGCATGATGGATGCACCGATTTGGATTTTCGCGCATGTTGGGCGCATGTTTTGAGATACGATTTTGGGGCACACCAGATGCACTAAATTGAGATTCTTCGTGCATGTCAGATGCACCTGTTTTGGCTGTCAGGCACACATGTTGCCTATGACAGATGCTTCGTGCACACCCGTTGCACCTAGATGTTGTTTTGTGCACATGTTTAGCGCATATATGGATTTTGATTTCCATGCGCGTCAGACGCACAGGGTGGTGTTATGTGCATTTTTGGAATTTATTCCTTTTAGAGCAGTACATTTTTATGATGTGGGATATTTGCTTTTATACTGAGCAGGACTAGTCAGTGGACAGTGCCTGGATATATTTTGCATGCATCGATAGTTATCGAAGGGATTTCCGAAAAGCGAGCTATAGTCTCAGTATATACCTACGTGTCCGATATGACACAAAACGTTTTAAAAACAAGGAAACCCTTCTGATTATTTTCAAAATGGTGGAACGTGCTTATTAAACAAAGGATATATATACACATATATAGTTATTTTCTTATGAGAAACGTCCGCCACTGTGCAGTGTTACGCGCATCACACAGCGACTTAAAAAGATTTGGCATACAGTTGCATCAGCTAATTACATGTATAGATTGGGTGTCTACATGTATAGTCTTGGTCCATATCATATTGATTTTGTATTGGATTTGACATTGTGTCGTTACCATGACTCCGATGATTGCGGATGCTTGATGGAGTGTTGCTTTTGAGTTATCTGCTCAGTACTCATGCGCATGCATTGCGCTATGATGTTTTATGTATAGATGATTTCGGAGCCCCGATGACTTGGAATTTGTATTGAAATATTTTAGTATTTGGGGGTTTAAATTTAAATTCGGGGGCCGAATTTTTTTAAGGGGGGTAGATTGTAACGTCTTCAAAATAATAAAATATGATTTTTGGGAAATTTTATAATTTAATATTATTTTAATGAATATTTTAATATTCTGGTATAATTAAATACAGATAAATGGGAAAAAATTATGGAAAATTCTAAAATAAGGTATTTTAAGGAATTGCCTCGTTTTCTGTGCATGCCCCCATTTCCTCTAGTTTTGACCCTGAGTATGTCTAGTTTTGACTGATTCCATCTAGGGTGAAATCTGGGTTGATTTTCCTATGTTGGTGTATAATTTGGGACTTGTTTTAGCATGGATTTTGGTATTTGGTGATTCATTCCTGTCGGGTGGCGTTTGGACGTCAACGACAAGTGGATTTTGATTGTGTTTACATGCGAGTCGATAGGTTTTTACCTATGCGGGTAGCGTGTGCTATTTTGGTTTCCGATGTGATTTTCATGTGCTTTAGCATTGTGATATACTTGTAGGTACCCCGCGTGATGTTGAGGCAAAGGAGGTGAAGATAGCGACATCGGCTTTGGCACACGAGAAGCAAGGTGAGTAGATTTATATCTACGGGGAGGAGTCGGGTGGATGGCGTATAGCACCCCCGCAGTCCGTGGTGATGTATACGAATACGTATACACACGAATATTTATTATGTGTTGTTTAGGGTTATTGATGGTAATAATGATATTTTGATGATAAGAATATATTGGTTTAGTATAGTGCGAACCCTAGAGTAGTGGTTGCACTCACACCTACATTTACACACATACTTGCATTCATTCTTTCATTTATTAGAGTGCATATGATGGTGCGTATATCTACACATGGGTATGGGACTATGTGTTTATATACGGGATTTGAGGATGATACGTGGTTTGAGATGATACTTGATGTGAGGCCGTGAGATCGGCGATGTGACATAGCTTGTCTTCGAGGTGCGATATGATAGTTTTAGCGGGCCTTTGGACATGTGCTTTACCCGCATTCATATTTTAATAGATGGTATCGATTTGTACTAGACTTAGAGTAGTACCCCAGATTATGCGATCTGATGATAGTGATACCTGATATGTGATGAGGTATTGTGATATTGACCCCTACCCAGCTATTGGGATGCCGTACGACGATCTACCGTACGAGCCGATATTGATGATAGATCCGCACTCATGACTCGAGGATATCTTACGATATGTTATTGAGGCGGGATCACCGACTATCATATCTATATATTTTGACTCAGATTAGGTGGTTTCTTACCCCTCCTGTCTAGATTACTTAGTAGACATTAGACTGGACCGAGTCATACCTATTTCAAACTAACGAATCAGGGATATTTTAAAGATAGGCAGAAGGGTCATACAGATATTTTCAAATGATGTATCTTTTCTTAAAACACCGTAGCCCTTGTTTTTCCAAAAGCCCTGATTCGTCTTATTTCAAATGGCACCCCTGCATGACTTGTACAGATTGGTGTAGATTCTTTACTTTTGCGTTGATTATTCGATTCCGCATATTCATGCTATTTGCATTGCATCGCTTGTACTGTGGTTATATTTCAGTCATGCTGCTAGGACACCAGCACCATTATCGATGATGCATATGTTCCACGTACACTTGTTGCCGGCTCACACACTCATCATCGATAATTGCCATGTCACTACACTATAGTACTATTGCATTCATGATATGATTCTGGCATGGCATATTGTACACTTATACCTGTACACATATATAGATGATTCTAGCTTGATTGGGGATTTGGGAACCGCAAGATACTCTTTAAAAACAGATTCCTTTTAAAAGAGCGGTCTCCCTCGACATGTGCACATTATTATTCCATGTTGCATGACTTACTGATATGCTTGCATTACTGTTACATGCCGCATACATCATGTTTTGACTGTACGCATTGAGATATGTTGTTTCTATGATATTTCTGGATTTGGGAACCGAGGGTATTTCAAAAGAGAATATGTCATTTCTTTAAAAACCCGGTTACCATTGATATGATATTTCAGTGCGTCCACCATGTGTTTTCTCGGTGCTGAGAGCGATATGTGTAACCCGAATCGAGGCGTGGATGAGCCGATTGCGGGTACATGGTGGACCCGGTATGGTTCCCCTCGGCAAGATGATCGATGAGCTTTGCCGATTGAGCCTGGAGGCGGGCGAGTACCTACCGGTGATTGGTTGGACCTGACGGTTATCCGGAGGATACCGACCAGAGTCGATAGATGTTTTGGGCATACTGCCGGGGCCGAGGGCCGATACCGCAGACAGAGCCCGCGGGCCGATCCGGACTGACGGAGCCCGATATATGAGGATTTACGTGCCGATGCTGGGCACAGTTTTCATGATGTTTTCGGGTGTCGATGCTGGGCACCCTGGTTCCATGATTTTGACGTGTCGCGAGGGACACGGGTGGGTTATATCCTCATATTTCCATGCACAGGTTTCATGATATTTACTTGCATGATGGTTATTGTCATTGGGTGACGAGTGGACGGGATCCACGTGTGTGCAGATTTGATTACATTGGTTATACCTCATATTCATGACATGCGATTACCTGAGGCACTAGCACGAGCACTTGACACTACACTCATGTATAGAGATTACATTGCCAGTTTAGCATGCTTCAGCTTTATTCATATTGAGGTTTATGTATATCTGATCGTTTTGACCTAGGATGGGTCATGCATTTGATTTCTGCTTGTAGATATCTTTCTATTCACGAGTTGGCAACTCACCCCCGTTGTGCCCCAGTTCTTGCAGGTTTGCCGTACAGATTCCATAGCGGCATTTCTGGCACACTGCTTCCTTATGGGTGACTTGCTTGGATAGGTGGGTTCTTTTGTATCAGAACCGCCCGTGTTCATGTATTATTTATTGTATCTAGAATTTCCATCAACCAAAACTTGTAGTTTGTTTCAGACTTAGAAATCAGTGTTGTTTTATTTCGACCTTAGAGTCGCGCTAGTAGTATTACGGTTTTCTGGCTGTTTGAGTTTCTTTTTTTTTGGGTTTTGATCCTCGTCCTTTGGCGTTGTATATTATTATTGCTTGCGTGGTTGTGACCGTCGATGGACGAAGAGCTAGCTCCCGCTTGGGGATGCCTTTTATCATTTCATATATATTATTCTTGTTGTACCCCGTTCGGGGCCAGTTTTTACAAAGGAAAATCTGCCGAAATTTTCAGGAAAGGTTACACATTTTAAAAAAATGCATATTCGGCTTAGTTATTTAAAAACTTGATTTTCAAACATGATTTCCTTACTTTTCAAAAACAGTTTTCCTTATTTACTCTTTAAATGGTTTTAGATTGCTGGGCTTTTGGCTTACTTGGATCAGATGGGGTCCTATAGACTTCATATGGTTCAAGGGCCAGTCACGTGCTCTTTCGGGTCGTGACAACGTCAGACCCCAATAGCTTGATAAGTCGTGTCGATATTAGGTCTATAACAATTCGAGAAACTACTGGTAACACTTACCAGTAAATCTCAGCAACCCTGGCCAGGGATTTCCTGTTATAGCCAATCGAACACAGCGCAACATCAACTCCCTATACCGGGAGAGACGATTCCCCTCCTATCGCTCATTGTCTCCATGTGACTCGGGACTGTACCCAAAAACCACCGTTTTGCACGCCCTCTTGGACGTGGTAAGATGGAAATCAAAGCACAGTGGGAACCACACAAGACTCTATGACGATCTCGGGTCAACAGACTACTCTGTACCAGTGTCACCAGAGAACTGCCATCTGACGTGAGGTATAATACCATCTGGGAGTTCTCGGCGAGTCCGCCCAGTGTATCCAGTCTCTACTGAGCACCCGTATATCATCTCTGATGTCAAACACCAATGGATATGGGATCATCCATCGTCCATCTGTATGGGTCGAGAAGGTATACGCTAGTCTACTCTGGTATATCGATGCCCCGTCTCGATACACCCACGACTAGGGACTTTGAAGGATGTACTTATGGACTACCATGTCCCCACTAGTATGATCCGCATCATAGTCCAGGTAGTCAAGCACACATCCTAAGGGCTTTACCAACATGTAACAGAGAGACAAACAGTATACACGTTAAGGTAAAGATCAACCAGATAGCATACTATCATGTCGAGCAAGAAAGTCCTCCCTATATATGTCCCAGCATCCACTACAATATACATCCAATGTACAGTAATGGCCTCTAGGGCATACATATAACTAACATACACAAATCTCAGCATTGGACACCCGCGTATCCCGATAAGTAGAAGCAAACTCCTGAGTCTGCCCTCTACCCGCAACTGGCTGAAATCCTCCTCTCTGCGGTATAGCTGCCCCCGACTACGTGGCTCAGTACAAACTCGAACCCGATGATCCAAACTCCCACACCGATAATATCCGGAAGAAAACTGCTGACCATCCTGGAGATAAGAGCTAAACGACTATCCTCGCCCCAAGCCTCTGCTCTCCCGCGACGGTCACGAAATCTGTCTCGACGCCTAGGCCTCTGTCTCTGGGCCGGTACACCTGTACGAGCCCTCCTCTGTTCCGGAACTCCCAAAGTCTCGGAAAATGCTCCTCGCCAAAACGGGCTGTGTCCACTGGCGCCGTATAAGTAACACAAGGCTGAGTACTGACTACAAGGAACAACTGGGTAACAGGGGAGACAACCTCCTGTTGCTGCGCTCGAATAGCCTCAGCTAAAGAACTCATCGTCTAGCGCAAATCCTGTATCTCTGCCACCAGCCTATCAATATAATCTATCGAAAGCGGATCCATATAGTCCGATGCAACGATCGTGCCATCACGGTCAGTCCTCGTCCCACACGAGTCAACTCTGACCTCGGCTCTCGTTGCATCACTCTGAGTCCCCATAGTCATCGGCGGCAAAGGCTATAAATGGAAGAAGGATTCGATATGAACACGAAAATCGAATCACAAGGATATGTATCATCAAGAAAGGAATTTCCAGCAATTTGTACTTAGGTCACTTTAGGCGGAGTACCGTGATCGTAAGTATGCCGCGGAACATACAAACGCTATGTTACTCTGCTTAAGCTACCTACTCCATCATACCAAGGTTATCCTACACTCCGAAAGGTAAAACCTAGCGCTCTGATACCAACTTTGTCACGACACGAAATTGGCACGTGACAGCCCTAATACTACGCAACGTCTACAGGCGTAACGTAGCAAAAGAAAGCCAAAACCCAGCAATCTAAACCATCAAAGTAGCAAGAAAGTGATAATAGTATTTTCAAAACCTTTGAAATCACAACCCAAATTCTTTAAAGTCTCACTTTTATTCCTTAAAATTTTGACAGCACCTCCTTTGTTAAACAAGCCCCTAAAAATAGGTACAACAGAATATATAAGTAAAAGCATCCCAACGGGAGCAAAATCCATGCCCAACGGCGGAAAACAATCACCATAACAGATATACGACGCCGTAGCGAAGAAAGAAACGATATAAATGAAACTGCATAAAAACCTTCAAGTCACAAAAATAATATACAATATCGTCCTCACATCAAATCTCTAAGTCATACTATACAATGGTAGATGGAAAGTACAAGGTACAAGATAACAATAACAACAATAGATAGCTGCAAAAAACCCACCTATAGCAAAACCGTGCACAGTCAACTGAAGCGGTATCCGCAGCAAAAGATCATACTATGGATGAAAAATAGCTCTCGGCCTCTGACTATCCTAAGGAATACCTGCAAAACACTGTGGCACAACGGGGGTGAGCTGCCAACTCGTGAATAGTAAATAACATATGCAGGTAGTCGCGAGTATGCACGTACAGCGCGAATCTAACATAAGCATTTAATAGCAATGAATAGTCATATGTAATGCATCAGTCATGAAAGGTACGCTAGCAGGTACTACTAGTACATGAAGCAATAATATGACAATCGGTATGTAACAATCATGTAAGGTACAATAATACATGAAACAATGCATATAATAGTATGTAAATGCAACAGTCATGGAAAGTACTCTATCAGGTACAACTAATACATGAAGCAGTGCATAAATAATAAATGTGGAGTATGGAATAAAACATGTCATTTCCACGGAAATCCTAACCTCGTGGTTGTAGGGATACTAGGCACACGCATAAGGGTCTATAAAGCATCAACCATGCCCGATTTAAAATTTAGCCGTGCCGAACAACCCTAAACCAAGATCTTAGACTAGAGATTAGGCGAAATAAAGCATGTTAAACACTTTAACACTAAGAGTTTAGGATTACAACCTTTGTAGTCCGGTCCTTCACTTCTAAAGCTCCGTGTTGAGGTCCCTTCGCTGCGATCATCGAGTATCCGGACTCTCGAAAAGCTCCACGAAGAGAAAGATGCAGGCTAGCTTCCGATCTTCGATAACAAAGATGATCTACCTTGAAGTTTCTTAAACACAAGCTCCCACTCACAAATGAAGTGAACACCCTAATCTAAATGGTTAGGATAGATTAGGATGATGAAGTAGGATTTTAGCTCTCATTTGTTTTCTTAATCTCAGACTAATCCATCACAAAACCCTAAGCTAGAAAGCTTTGCAAGGAGGAAGAAGAAGAAGAATTGCTTTGTGATGAATAATGAATTGTGTGTATTATTACCAATGCAACCATGGTCAAAGATGAAGAGAGTTAACTAATGTAGAGAGTTAACTAGGGTTAGAGGGTGTGGGTTGGGTTAGGAAATATCTTGCAAATATCTAAACAAAATATCTTTGCAAGAAACAAAATAAAAGCTTCTAGAAGCTTCTAGAAATGTTTAACCCAAATCAAACCCTAACCTTGTTTAATCTCCACTAATCATGTTGCATTAGTAATTATAACTTGTTACAATATTATATATCACATATACAATATTTATTGTAACAAAATAAAATAATACAATTAACATATATCGCATATATATCAATGTATTACCCGAGTGAGAAAAAGAATCTTTTAGTGAGCTTATATTAGTTAATGTAATTTAATATATCAAATATATAATTATACGTTAAATTATCGAATCAACACTTGATCCGATAATCCGGCTATTTAACAAATAACCGACTAATATAATCTGTATCAGTTCATCGAATCAACACTTGATCCGATGACCCGGCTATATCACATATACCCGGCCGATATCTCATATCGCGAGAATCTAATACGGTATCACATACACGTATTGTTCTCGGTCCCGCACATATCACATATGTGTTCCTACTCTGTTTTGCCTGAGCCAAGAAACCTCTGTATAGGACTCTAAAGAATCGTCAATACGCCGGCAGTAGGTGATGATCATATCAAACACCCACAAGCTGCAAGCGGTCAGCTAAACGTAACAGCCACCCAGGTATTGAGCGCTCAAAAGATCAACAAGCAAGCCTGTACATTCTTCTGTGAGTCCAATCGGTAACACTCCCGTACAGTCCGGTCTCTTCGTCTGATATGTCGCATATCTCGCCTAGGGATGGTAAACGTCAGACCCCAGTAGCTTGATAAGTCGTGTCGATATAAGGACTATAATAGGTCGAGAAACTACTGATAACACTTACCAGTACATCTCAGCAACCCTGTCCAGGGATTTCCAGTTATAGCTAATATACGAACACAGCACAACATCAACTCCCTATACCGGGAAAGACGAATCCCCTCCTATCGCTCATTGCCTCCATGTGATTCGGGACTGTACGCAAAAGCCACCTTTTTGCACGCCCTCTTGGACGTGGTATGATGGAAATCAAAGCACAGTGGGAATCACACAAGACTCTATGACGATCTCGGGTCTACAGACTACTCTGTACCAGTGTCACAAGAGAACTGCCATCTGACGTGGTGTATAATACCATCTGGGAGTTCTCGGCGAGTTTGTCCAGTGTACCCAGTCTCTACTGAGCACTCGTACACCATCCTTGATGTCAAACACCGATGGATATGGGATCATCCATCGCTCATCAAATGGGTCAAGATGCGTATACGCTAGTCTATTCTGGTGTATCGATGCCCTGTCTCAATACACCCTCGACTAGGAACAGTTATAGGATGTACCCGTCGACTACCGTGGCCCCACTAGTATGATCTCATTATAGTCCCAGTAGTCGAGTACATATCCTAAGGGCTTTATCAACATGTAACATAGAGACAATCAGAGTACATGTTAAGATAAAGTGCAACCAGATAGCATACTATCATATCGAGCAAGAAAGTCCTCCCTATATATGTACAAGCATCCATTACAATATACATCATATGTACAGTAATGGCCTCTAGGGCATACATATAACTAACAATCTCCCACTTGCACTAGGTGTTAGTGTATATGCCCTAGAGGCCATTACTGTATCATACTAGTTTGTGTATTACTTAATGGAAGCTTGGGATATTCACCTTGTATATACAATCTTGCTCAAAATAGTAGTATGCTACTTGGTTTGTTTCTACTTCAATGTGTACATGTGTTTATTTTAGTATATCGCCTATACACATTAGTGGAGCCCTTAGGATCTTTGCTTGATTACCAGCGTTGTGATGGCAGTCACACTAGTGGGGCTGGGTAATCTATAAGCACATCCTTATGCAGGTCCCTGGTCGCAGGACTATCGAGATAGGGCATCGATACTCCGGAGTAGACTAGCGCATGCGCTTCTCATCCCAGTGTGGGAGACGGTCTGTCCCACAGCCGTCGGTACGTCGTACTTGAGAGAGTATGCGGGTGCTCGTTGGGTTACGAGTATACTGGACAGGACTCGTCGGGAACTGACTAGTTGGTATTATGCCTATCGTCAGTTATCAGTTCCCAGGTGACATGAGTACAGCTTAGTCCGCTGACTTGACACTGTCACTTCGCCTCGAGTGTGTTCCCACTGTACTTTGATTACTACCCTACCACGGCTCAAAGGAGTCGTGCAAACAGGTGGTAGTTGGGTGCAGTCCCGAAGCACTTGGAGGCAGTGACGGTTAGACAGGATTCGTCTCTCCCGGTATTGGGGGTTGACATCGCGCTGTGTCTAGGAGAGCCATTACACGAGTAGTCCCTGGCCAGGGCAAACGAGATATACTGGTAGGCTTCCAGTGTTATCCCAGGGTGTTTTGGGCTTCACTCCGACACGACTTGTACCGCTATTGGGGGACTGACGTTTACCGCCCCCTAGGCCCGCCATGCGATGTATCAGACGAACAGACCGGACTGTAAGGAGAATGTCACATTCAGGCTCAGTAGGAGTTCAGATGGGTTTCGCCTCGTCAGTCTTCTTGTCGGCATCTACCTGGGGACCGTTACGCACAGCTAGTGCCGCTTGCGGTCTGTGGTTAAACCCACTGCCAGCGTAGTGTCGAGTCTTTAGAGTCCCACACAGAAAGCTATTCGCCTTTAGGCAAAAGAGTAGAGGTCGCATGGTTTTGCGACAGGTCACATGGTTTTGCGACAGGGTTCGGTCACATCCGTGCACTTGTGCACGTACAGTGTCCGGACAGTTTACACTAGCGGGCTTTGGTTTAAGCCAGATCCTAGTGTACCTTTTGGGATTGGATTTATCCAGTGTGTATTCGTGTTCCTCGGAACGCGGATGCGGGTGTGTATGCACAGTTGACGAAGAGACAGAGGTAGAGGATTCTCATTAGGGTTGTTGACCGTTGACTATTGACTTTTTGCTCAACCCTAATGAGAATATGATATGTGATTAACAATAATATTAATTAAGTATTATGGTGACATGGTTGTTGAGGGATTGACTTTGTTGACTTGTTGACTTTTGTTGACTTGTTGACTTTGTTGACCGGTTGACTAGGCTTGACTAGTTGACCATCATGATAACTATAGCTATCATTTCATGGCAAAGACTTTTGCTTGCTTGCTCTTTTGTGCAAAATGAGTGCATGAAATGATATGGCTATGGTTACTTAAACCTTCACATAATACTTGATTGATATGAGGTGTTATGATTGTTTTGGATTATGAGAGCCAAATGAGAAAAGTCTTCTCTCATTCTTTCATGCTCATTCTCTCTCGTGTTCTTGAGCTCTCATCTTCCTCCTCATGCTCTCCCTCTCTTGACTCTATGGTTCACTTGTCTCATGAGTTGAGAACCAAGAACCATAGATAAAATCCCATACAAACTCTTCTCTACTCACTCTAGTTCACAAGGTTTAGCAAACCGAGTGAACTAGTTTCTTCAAAGTTCGAAGAAGGAGCCAAAGGTTGAAGCTTTCAGGTGGATCTATCTTCGGCGTAAGGAGACGACGGGGAGAAGCCGATTCGGACGACCATCGAAGCTTGAAGACGAAGGAGTTCGAGAAAAAGAAAGGTATAACCCCCTAACCGACTAGTTATCAACTCGTAGTTAAGTTGTTAGTTAGATGTTTAACAAAGATCCGGTTTTGAGTCCATGTTACCACCTCTAAGAAAATTGTTTTTCACCAAATTCCGCATGCCCGAAAGTACCGGGAGAGGTAGCATGGACTTACAGTGGTATCAGAGCCTAGTTAAACTCTATCTAACATGTTAGCAAAGTAACTAGAAGATCGATCAAAGGAAAAGTCGCAAAACGAACCCCTTTTTTTAAACTTTCTGTCGATTTTAAAAGTGCTGGAAAAATTTTTTGAGATACACCAAAAATCGACTCAGGGTTTTCTGAAGAAACTGCAAAAATTTGACCCCCTAACTCGATCAAAGCGCCGCGGTTCCGCGGCGGGAGCTTGCTCCCGCCGCGGAACCGCGGCCGAGTTGACTCGGTCATGGGGTTTCTTCTTTGCAGTTTGCTCATAGGGGTATTTTGGGATTTTTGGAATATAAATTTTCTGCCCAGATTTTCCAGAACGAAAATTTTATTTTTGGGTCCTGAAAATCCGTATTTTTGATCGAACTTCAAAAAGACTTTAGCTGACGGGTTTTTTTCTGTAATGTGATATTTGTATTGAACATCTGCTAATCGCTATATGTCGATTAATGGGGGTTATACAAATCTGTGATCTATAATGTTGCTGGAATGTGTATATGAATTCATTGGATTGTCGCGGGTGAATAGCCGGGGGGTTGTGAGATGAGAGTTTTCTTTTCTTTCAATTCATGTAAATTTGTAAATTGATGTAATAATTATTTGTATGGCCGCACAACCGGGTCGGGGTTGTAGCCGTCATTGTATAATTTCTTTTTACTGTTTTGCTCCTAGGATAGACCCATGGAGGGGGTGCACAAACTACCGGGTATGCCGAAGTGCCGAGTGGCCTACTCACGGCGTTGAGGGAGGTTGCTTCGCTTCGGGTACTTGGCGGGTAGTTTGCCGCACCCGTAGGGGTCTTGGGTGGGGTTTTGGCTATTCACCGCGACTGTGTAATCTGCTTTTCGTTACAGGCTTGTACGAATTGCGGATTCCTAGTATATCCAATGTGTTCATCTGTGATCTGAAATGGCTATCATTGCAGTATATCTATATATGATATTATTTAGACGTTGCTTATGTTTTACAGACGCGCTAGCCCAGCCCCCGCTCTGTCGTTAGTTAAGTAACCTAACGGGTAATGACGGGGCCCCGTGGCGAATGCGAATGGCATAAGCGTACGTCATATTTTGGTTGTTTTCTGCAATGGTAGGATTAAATGATGGGACGCATTAAAAGAACTAATGCAAGAATATCACGCATTAAAAGAACTAATGCAAGAAAATAAACCAAGTTAAAATCGTTGGAACACTATCGGAAAACCACTCGGTTCTTTTCAAAACTAACTTTTAAATGCGGAGCTTGAGCCACTCCTTTTAAAAGCTATCTCGTTCCATCGATTATATCAAGTTCACTACGTTCACGGTTTTGCCAAAACCATTCATAGCCCTCCATCATTTCAGTTAAATATTCGGTAGTATTCAAGCTATGTATTTTGACCTCACGCCAAGGCATAGTGATTGGTAGCTGCCGGATATTTATCTGTTGCATAGATAGAATGCGTTGGTTTGGGACAGCCGTACTACCATTTTGGCCTACGTCAAGGGTAGGTACGGGTGGATTCAAATTAACCTGGATAATGATGGGAAGAACTTGACATGTGACTTATGACATTTTGACCTCACGCCAAGGTCATAAGAGCATGGGGCAAAAATCCACATCGGGAGTTTCAAAAGAACTGAAACTTGCTAGTGTTGCATACCATTTGGAGTGTGATGATTCTGGTAGGATTC
Source organism: Agapanthus africanus (assembly GCA_030015575.1). Taxonomy (NCBI): domain Eukaryota; kingdom Viridiplantae; phylum Streptophyta; class Magnoliopsida; order Asparagales; family Amaryllidaceae; genus Agapanthus; species Agapanthus africanus. Next base: position 56,841,246 of record JASDDO010000018.1, on the reverse strand, counting down.
CTTCAGTTTCGTCACGCGATGATATTTGGATTCCGATCCTACTGTGAGTATATGCTACTCCTCGGGAAATTTCTGTAGGGTTCCTAGGCACTCTTATGAAGGTTCAAAAGGCATCAAACATGCCCGGATTAAATTTTAGACGTGCCGAACAACCCAAAGCCGGGATCTTTGCTAGATTATTAGGGTTTAACATGCAATATGATAACTTTTATCTAAGTGTGAGGGATTACAACCTTTGTAGTCCGCTCCTTCACTTCACAAGCTCCGAGTAGAAGTCCCTTTGCCGCGATCCACGATCTCCCGGACTCATGAGAGGCTCCACGACTCGAACGATCCATTCTAGCTTGTCGTATTCCAAATCTCCGATGATCTACCTTGAAGTTGCTACGACTCAAGCTTTCTCACTCTTATGAGATGAACACACTAATCTCAAGGGCTAGATGAGATGAGGATGAGAGAGTAGTAATTTTGCTTTCTTTTTATATCATTTTCTCATATTTTATCATCACTTTAGGATTTTCAAGAGAGCTTCTTCAAGAGAGAAGAAGAAGAAGATAATGGATAATGATCATATGAATTAATCCTTTTGTGATGAATAGAAAATAAAGTATATGATTGATATGTAAACCATGGTCAAGGATGAATGGATAAGAATGAGTAGAGAGTTAACTAGAGTTAGGGTTTGGTTGGGTTAAATGAATGTGTCATTCTAAATATCTTAAGAATGACAAAAGAAGAAAGCTTCTAGAAGGAACTTGAAGCATCCAACCCTAATCAAACCTTAACCTCAATTAATCATCCTTAAACATGTTTAACAATTAATCATATCTTGTCACAATAATATATATCACATATATATTATATATTTGCAACAAAAGAAAATAATACAATTAACATATATCGCATATATATCAATGTATCATCCACTGAGAAAATGAAATAATAAAGCGAGCCAATATTAGATAATGTAATACAATATATCATATATATTATTATACATTAAATCATCGAATCAACACTTGAATCGATGATCCGGCTATATCGAATATTACCGACTAATATATCATGTACCGATTCATCGAATCAACACTTGATCCGATGACCCGGTTCATATCCATATTTCGCGAGAATATAATACGGTATCCTATATCGCATTATTCACGCTCCTGCGCATATCACATATATGCCACCACTCCGTTTCGCCTGAGCCAAGAAACCTCTGTGTAGGACTCTAAAGAATCGTCAATACGCCGGTAGCAGGTGATGATCATATCAAACACCCACAAGCTGCAAGCGGTCAGCTAAACGTAACAGCCACCCAGGTATTGAGCGATCAGAAGATCAACAAGCAAGCCTGTGCGTTCTCCCGTGAATCCGATCAGTAACACTCCCGTACAGTCCGGTCTGTTCGTCTGATATGTCGCATATCAAGTCTAGGGGTGGTATACGTCAGACCCCAGTAACCGATAAGTCGTGTCGATGTATAGCTCATAACGGGTCGAGAAACTACTAATAACACTTACCAGTAAATCTCCATATCAGCCCTGGCCAGGGACTTCCAGTTATAGCCAATCGAACACAGCACAACATCAACTCCCTATACCGGGAGAGACGAATCCCCTCCTATCGCTCATTGCCTCCATGTGATTCGGGACTGTACCCAAAAGCCACCGTTTTGCATGCCCTCTTGGACGTGGTAAGGTGGAAATCAAAGCACAGTGGGAATCACAAAAGACTCTATGACGATCTCGGGTCTACAGACTACCCTGTACCAGTGTCACCGGAGAACTGCCATCTGACGTGTGGTATATCACCATCTGGGAGTTCTCGGCGAGTCCGTCCAGTGTACCCAGTCTCCACTGAGCACCCGTATACCATCCTTGATGTCTAACACCGATGGATATGGGATCATCCATCGCCCATCATATGGGTCAAGATGCGTATACGCTAGTCTACTCTGGTGTATCGATGCCCTGTCTCGATATACCCTCGACTAGGAACAATTATAGGATGTACTCATCGACTACCGCGGCCCCACTAGTATGATCTCATCATAGTCCCAGTAGTCGAGTACAGATCCTAAGGGCTTTATCAACATGTGAGAGTAAAACAGTAAACCAATACAAGTCAACATGTTAAGATAAAGTGAAACCAAATAGCATACTATCATGACGAGCAAGAAAGTCATCTCTATATATATCCAAGCATCCATTATAATATACATCATATGTACAACAATGGCCTCTAGGGCATATACATAACTAACAATCTCCCACTTGCACTAAGGCCAGCTGCTGTAGTATCTCATACCTAGCATCCCGAATAATCTCTCAAACTGTATCTGGGGAATAGCCTTCGTTAATGGATCCGCAGTGTTGTCCTTCGTATCTACTCTCCAGACCTCGATCTCCCGGCGATCAACTATCTCCCTGATCAGGTGATACCGCCTCAGAATATGTCTGGACTTCTGATGGGACCTGGGTTCCTTGGCCAAAGCCACAGCTCCATTGTTATCGCAATACAGAGGTATTGGATGCTCAATGGATGGAACCACACCAAGTTCACAAATGAACTTCTTGATCCAGACAGCTTCTTTGGCAGCATCGTTGGCAGCGATGTATTCAGCCTCCATCGTCGAGTCTGCAACGGTATCCTGTTTGGAACTCTTCCAACATACCGCCCCTCCATTGAGGGTAAAGACAAAACCCGAATGCGACTTAGAGTCGTCCTTATCACTTTGGAAGCTGGAATCGGTAAAGGACTCCACCTGGAGTTCTTCGTTACCATACACCAAGAACATCTCCTTAGTCCTTCGTAAGTACTTGAGAATGTTCTTCACAGCTGTCCAATGACTCTCTCCAGGATCTGCTTGATACCGACTCACTACACTTAGTGAGTATGCTACATCGGGTCTGGTACATAGCATCGCATACATGATAGAGCCTACTGCCGAAGCATAGGGTATCCCTTGCATGCGAGCTCTCTCCAAATCAGTCTTGGGAGACATTTCTTTGGAGAGAGTGAGTCCAGAGATCGTGGGTTGGTTCCCACGCTTGGATTCTTCCATACTAAACCTCTTTAGTATGGTGTCAATGTACCTGGATTGGGACAATCCCAGTATCCGTTTAAATCTATCTCTATAGATCATGATTCCCAATATGCAGGAGGCATCACCTAGATCTTTCATTGAGAATCTCTGTGATAAGAAGAGCTTGACTGATTGCAGCATAGGAATATCATTTCCTATCAAGAGTATGTCATCTACGTACAATACGAGGAAGACTACCTTACCCTCTGCCACCTTCTTATAGATACAAGGTTCATCTATATTTTTGATGAAGTCAAACTCTTTGACTACAACATCAAAACAGATGTTCCAACTCCGCGATGCTTGCTTTAACCCATAAATGGATTTAAGCAGCTTGCACACCTTTCCGCTGCTCCCACTATCTACGAAGCCCTCTGGCTGAGTCATGTACACGCTCTCTTCTAAATCACCGTTTAGAAAGGCGGTCTTAACATCCATTTGCCAGATTTCGCAGTCATGGTATGCAGCAATGGCAAGTAAGATCCGGATGGACTTAAGCATAGCCACTGGAGAAAAGGTTTCGTCATAATCCACACCTGGTCGTTGACGAAAAGCCTTTGCTACAAGTCTAGCTTTGAAAGTCTCAACTTTTCCATCTACACCAAATTTCTTTTTAAAAATCCACTTGCTCCCAATGGGTTTTACCCCTTCAGGAGCATTTTCCAAAATCCATACTTTATTGGTGTACATGGATTCCATCTCAGATCGCATTGCATCCAGCCATTTCACAGAGTCACCACTCGTGATGGCCTGCTCGAAACTAGTGGGGTCATCATCATCCATGATGCAATCCTCGCTTCCACCATCAATGAGAAAACCGTAGTATCTCTCAGGTGGACGAGAAACCCTACTAGATCGGCGGAGAGGCTGGGGTTCGTCGGGTACTACTGAATCCTCTGGCTCCAATAAATCATCAGTTGTAGTCTGTGGTGCTGGAACCTCTCCCAGCTCTACCTCTTTGCCACTAATTTCTTTTTCAAGAAATTCCTTTTCTAAAAAGGTGGCATATTGAGAAATAAACACTTTTTGTTCCTCAGCGTGATAGAAAATATATCCTTGAGAATTCTTAGGATATCCCACAAATTTGCAAAGAACTGATCGTGCCTCGAGTTTGTCTGGATTTTGTCTTTTGACATAGGCCGGACAACCCCATATCTTAACTCGTTTAAAATATGGTCCCTTCCCACTCCATATCTCATATGGTGTGGTAGGTACAGATTTAGACGGAACTAGATTCAATATGTATATGGCTGTTTCCAGCGCATAACCCCAAAAGGAGATAGGTAACTCAGCAGTGCTCATCATAGAGCGCACCATATCTAATAGGGTGCGATTCCTCCGCTCCGATACACCGTTGTGCTGTGGTGTATAAGGAGGAGTAAGCTGAGAGAGAATCCTATTCTCTTTTAGATAATCCCGAAACTCATTGCTCAAGTATTCTCCTCCTCGATCAGATCGAAGGATCTTAATACTTTTGCCCGTTTGGTTCTCTACTTCGTGCTTATATTCTCTGAATTTCTCAAAAGCTTCAGACTTGTGTTTTAACAGGAACACATGTCCGTATCTAGAGAGATCGTCAGTGAATGTAATGAAGTAGGAAGAACCGTTCCTGGCATGCGTAGACATGGGACCGCATACATCACTATGTATCAGTCCTAAGAGTTCAGTAACTCTCTCTCCGTGTCCACTGAACGGAGCTTTGGTCATTTTTCCTTTGAGACATGAATGGCAAGTATCATAAGATGATAATTCGAACGGATTCAAATAACCATCTTTATGCAACTTAGCAAGTCGTGTCGCATTGATATGACCAAGTCTACAATGCCACAAGTAGGATTCGTTCATATCTGAACTTTTCCTCTTGTGTGTGTTTTGTATATTCAGGACTGTATTCTGATTTAGAATGAATATGCCATTATGTAACGAGCCTGATGCAATCAACTTTTGATCTAGGAATATGTTCATAACATTATCCTGTACTACAAAATTATATCCCTCTTTACTCAATAAAGAAACTGATATAATGTTGCACATCATGTTCGGTATATAATAGCACTCATTTAGAATCAGTGTATTACGACTTGGCAATACAAGGTGATATTCGCCAACTGCTTTGGCTACAATACTTGCACCATTCCCTACTTGAACGGAATGATCACCTTTTCCCAGTTCTCTACCTTTACGTAGCCCATGTAACTGTTTACATATGTGGGATCCTGATCCGGTATCTAATACCCAGGACGTAGGGTGAACTGAGAAACAATTCTCAATAACTAACACACCCGAAGAAGATGCATCAACATGCATGTTCTTTTGGGCGGCGTGAGAATCCAGATATTCTTCTATTTCCTGTTCAGTCTTATAACTCTTATAAGAAAGAACGGGTCCAACATTCCCTAGCTCAGTACAATAATTGGATTCAGTCAATACATCCATATTATTATCTTGATTATGGCATGATATGGTCGCTACCTGGAGAGAGAGAGAAGAAAACACTTTAGCGTATACTCTTGCAAGATTAGATTGGTTATAATCTTATCTAATCAGGATGTCTCCCACTGTTTTTATCAAATCTACCTTAAAACCCTAAAAGGTAAGATTAGCCGGGATTAATTACACCTTACAATTTCGTCAATCTTTCAGCCAGATCAGTGTCGGTACTTTGAGGGAGGTTCCCCGTGCTATCGCACGGACCTAATTAAAGTAAACCTCATTTTCCCAGAGGCGTAACCCCGTTAACACTTTTCTAGACACCTACTTGATCGGCTAATTGTCTTGTGTAAAACTCTCCCAGGAGTAACACTTACTCGCAGTGGGTATCGGGATCCAACTATCTCATAGGAGGTATGCAATCTCATTGCAAATTTCAACACTTGAAATTCCCGATAATATTTTGCCCCTAGCGATCTATGACCTTAACTAAGTCAACAAACCATAAATCGCAAGTCAAGTTCAACCCGTACATTTCCCGATTGAATTAAACCCACCCGTACGACCCTTAACTGAGTCAACAAAGCCGTACGAATACCGTAATCCAATCACATCTCATGTTTTAGCAGATAAACATTACTTAGCTACCGTACACTATGCCTTAACTAAGTCAACAAACATAGCACGAATACTAAATAATATCTATCTGAAATGACGGAGGGCTACGCAGGTTTTTCAAAAAACCCTGAGCGTAATGAACTTGATATCGTCGTAGAATTAAGTGAAGTTTTTGAAAAGGAGTGTTTTTGAGGCTTTTCTTAGTTTCGCTAAAGGGGTCACTCCCGGTGAAGGGATCGTCGGCCCTTTCCTCATCGAATAAGGTGCAGGATATATCATATATACCGCTGTGCAAAGCAAAACACTAAAAGCAATCAAAAGACAAACCGCGTTTTGTAGCATCTGCCAGTTTTGCTAAAGGAGTCACTCCCGGTGAAGGGATCTCGGTCCTTTCCTCATCGAATAAGGTGCAGGATATATCGTATATATCACTGTGCAAAGCAAAACTGTAGCTACCCCTTTTATAAAGTTTTTGATTCTACAACATCTTTAGGTTTCTTTTCTTTTATTAATCACATTAATAAAAATCCCATCAGCTTATGCTTCCTAAGCATCACAGAAGAAACGAAAGCAGTAATATTTATATATCAGCATATATATATAGTATAAGCATTCGTCTCAGGCAGTAATATGATCTCATCACAGAACATTGCAGCAGAAGAACATATATGAAATATTGGATATACTAGGACGTCCGTGTTTTCAATACGAGCCTGTATAAAACACGGATTCCACGGTCGCGACGAATAGCCAAACCCACATCCCAAGACCCCTACGAGAGCGGCAAGTAACACTGCCAATTCTAGGGTTAGGAGACCTGGTCTCGACTCCTCGAGATGGCCTCCCACTGGACCCTAGAACCCGGTTACTTGTGCTCCCCTCCTTGGGTCTACCTAATGCGGAAAAGTAAATAATATACACTGGTGACAGCAACCGCAACCTGGAAGTGCCCCAAATAAAAGAATATTACATTACAAATGAATTTTACATGAATGAAAATAAAAACCCTCATCTCACATAAAACCCCCGGCTATTCAGAACGCGACGATCCAATATAACATATCACAGCAACACATAATATCTCATATCATCAACGTAAGTAAATATGCGCATCCCAATTGTCGTTGACATATAGCAACGAAACCGGCGATATCACATATTACACTTACGGTCACAGAAAAGAAAGTGTAAAACTACAATATTTGGAATCCACAATCACTTTAGACATCGTAAATCCGAAATATCACATACTTCGTATTTCATGCCTAACTCTATGAATTCCACATATTGTATCACATTCCAGATAAATAAACAGTATTAAACTTTTCGAACAGATAATCAAACACCCAAAATTTCCTAAACTGCTCAACACTTGAGCGGAGTTCAAATAATCCCAGAATATGTCACAGTACCGGTGATCCAGCCGTAGAAGGGTCAAGCCAACGCCTCACATGTGGCACGCCGTACTGCCCCAAACCCGAAGGTTCAAAAGGCAGTTCAAGACGGTCACATAATCGAGTTAAGGTTTGTTGTCTTCTAGAGGGTCCACCGCTTAACTTGTACAATTTTTCCGAAAGATTTAAACCCGAATAAATTTCAACACTTGAAAATTTGCCGTACCGGGAAACAGTAAGTTAATGATATCCGTTCAAATAGTTTAACAGTTTCTAAATATCCGGAAAGAAATACGAATTTAAATATTCCGATCGAATCTACGATTACAAAATAAACCCCAGATTTTATCAACACCTGAAACAGATTAAAAATACCCAGAAGCATCAGCAAGCACCTACGGTCATTACCAGAAAAGCCACGTGTCATAATCCTATCAATCCGCCGCGGAACCGCCGCGCAAGCCATGCTTGCGCCGCGCTTCCGCGGCCGTTTGATCGAATTGGTGGCTCGGGCTTCTTGGTAATTCTTAGAATTCCCTGCTGATTTTTTTACATATTTTTAATTCTGAAAAATCCCAAAATTTAAAAAATTTCCAGAGAGGGTCCAAATTTGTCATTTCGGGTTCGATCGGAGTTTTAACTTCGTAAACACATCGCCTAATGCTCTAGGTAGGCTCTGATACCACTGTAGGGTTCCTATGCACTCTTGTGAAGGTTCAAAAGGCATCAAACATGCCCGGATTAAATTTTAGACGTGCCGAACAACCCAAAGCCGGGATCTTTGCTAGATTATTAGGGTTTAACATGCAATATGATAACTTTTATCTAAGTGTGAGGGATTACAAATTTTGTAGTCCGCTCCTTCACTTCACAAGCTCCGAGTAGAAGTCCCTTTGCCGCGATCCACGATCTCCCGGACTCATGAGAGGCTCCACGACTCGAACGATCCATTCTAGCTTGTCGTATTCCAAATCTCCGATGATCTACCTTGAAGTTGCTACGACTCAAGCTTTCTCACTCTTATGAGATGAACACACTAATCTCAAGGGCTAGATGAGATGAGGATGAGAGAGTAGTAATTTTGCTTTCTTTTTATATCATTTTCTCATATTTTATCATCACTTTAGGATTTTCAAGAGAGCTTCTTCAAGAGAGAAGAAGAAGAAGATAATGGATAATGATCATATGAATTAATCCTTTTGTGATGAATAGAAAATAAAGTATATGATTGATATGTAAACCATGGTCAAGGATGAATGGATAAGAATGAGTAGAGAGTTAACTAGAGTTAGGGTTTGGTTGGGTTAAATGAATGTGTCATTCTAAATATCTTAAGAATGACAAAAGAAGAAAGCTTCTAGAAGGAACTTGAAGCATCCAACCCTAATCAAACCTTAACCTCAATTAATCATCCTTAAACATGTTTAACAATTAATCATATCATGTCACAATAATATATATCACATATATATTATATATTTGCAACAAAAGAAAATAATACAATTAACATATATCGCATATATATCAATGTATCATCCACTGAGAAAATGAAATAATAAAGCGAGCCAATATTAGATAATGTAATACAATATATCATATATATTATTATACATTAAATCATCGAATCAACACTTGAATCGATGATCCGGCTATATCGAATATTACCGACTAATATATCATGTACCGATTCATCGAATCAACACTTGATCCGATGACCCGGTTCATATCCATATTTCGCGAGAATATAATACGGTATCCTATATCGCATTATTCACGCTCCTGCGCATATCACATATGTGCCACCACTCCGTTTCGCCTGAGCCAAGAAACCTCTGTGTAGGACTCTAAAGAATCGTCAATACGCCGGTAGCAGGTGATGATCATATCAAATACCCACAAGCTGCAAGCGGTCAGCTAAACGTAACAGCCACCCAGGTATTGAGCGATCAGAAGATCAACAAGCAAGCCTGTGCGTTCTCCCGTGAATCCGATCAGTAACACTCCCGTACAGTCCGGTCTGTTCGTCTGATATGTCGCATATCAAGTCTAGGGGTGGTATACGTCAGACCCCAGTAACCGATAAGTCGTGTCGATGTATGGCTCATAACGGGTCGAGAAACTACTAGTAACACTTACCAGTAAATCTCCATATCAGCCCTGGCCAGGGACTTCCAGTTATACCCAATCGAACACAGCACAACATCAACTCCCTATACCGGGAGAGACGAATCCCCTCCTATCGCTCATTGCCTCCATGTGATTCGGGACTGTACCCAAAAGCCACCGTTTTGCACGCCCTCTTGGACGTGGTAAGGTGGAAATCAAAGCACAGTGGGAATCACACAAGACTCTATGACGATCTCGGGTCTACAGACTACCCTGTACCAGTGTCACCGGAGAACTGCCATCTGACGTGTGGTATATCACCATCTGGGAGTTCTCGGCGAGTCCGTCCAGTATACCCAGTCTCCACTGAGCACCCGTATACCATCCTTGATATCTAACACCGATGGATATGGGATCATCCATCGCCCATCATATGGGTCAAGATGCGTATACGCTAGTCTACTCTGGTGTATCGATGCCCTGTCTCGATATACCCTCGACTAGGAACAGTTATAGGATGTACTCATCGACTACCGCGGCCCCACTAGTATGATCTCATCATAGTCCCAGTAGTCGAGTACAGATCCTAAGGGCTTTATCAACATGTGAGAGTAAAACAGTAAACCAATACAAGTCAACATGTTAAGATAAAGTGAAACCAAATAGCATACTATCATGACGAGCAAGAGAGTCATCTCTATATATATCCAAGCATCCATTATAATATACATCATATGTACAACAATGGCCTCTAGGACATATACATAACTAACAATTTCTCACTTAACGATCAATGCTATAAACCAAGTAGGTGTCTAGAAAGGTGTTAGCGGGGCTACGCCCCCAGGGAAAAGAGGTTATTTAATTAAGGAACTTCGCGAAAGCGTTGGAAAACCTCCCTCGAAGTACCGACACTGGCCTGGCTGAACGGTTAAGCAAGTATTGTACGGTGAGATTGATCCTGACTAATTCTTCCTTTTTGGTTTGAGGAGGGATTCGAGAAACAGTGGGAGCCATCCTGTTTAGACAAATTAAAAACCACTCTAAACTTGCAAGAGCATCATGCTGAGTGTTTCTTCTCTCTCCTAATTGCAGCGACCAATCGACATGACTGGACTTAAGTTACTCCTAGATAAAAACATACTGACAGGGCCAAACTACAAAGATTGGCTCAGGAATGTCAAGATGGCAATCACTTACAACAAGCTGGGGTATTTTCTTACCACCAAAGCTCCCTCTGTCCCTGGTCCCACTTCCAGCGTCGCGGATAAGGAAATCCGTAAGACTTGGGAGATTGATAGCGCGAAGGCCAAGTGCCTCGTACTTGCCTCTATGGACAATGAATATCAGAGGAGGCACGAGAATTTGGACTTGGAATCCATATTTCTTTATACAAAAGAACTGTATGGAGAGCAATCTCGTATCGCAAGATACGAAGCGTCAAAAAAGTTATTTTCGGCAAGGATGGCCGTTGGATCATCAGTAGCAGAACACGTGCTTAAGATGATCGGCTACATGGAGGAGCTCGCGGACGTAGGGACCACATTGGAGAGTGAGCTCTATACGGACTTAGTTCTCCAGTCCCTTCCTTCCACTTACGCCCAGTTTATACTGAACTTCAACTTACAAGAAAAAGAAGTTGAACTTTCAGAGCTCCTCAACATGCTGAGGAGCGCAGAGGGCACCCTACAGAAAGGTAGGGAAACATCCACTTTGTTTGTAGGAGGATCATCTTCTTCTAGGTCCAAGGCGAAAGCCAAGGGAAAGAAGAAGAAAGCCCCCGCCAAACCAAGAGGCGGTGTTAGTAAAGTGGATACGAAGGGAAAAGCTAAAGCAACAAAGAAAGCGGGGAAGCTTGTGGATAAGGAAGAATGCTTCTATTGTCATAAGAAAGGACACTGGAAGAATGATTGCAGGGCCTGAAAGGCCAGAACACAGGAATTGAAGCAGGTTGCAGCTTCAGCTTCAGGTGTGTATGTTATTGAAAACTATCTTTCAATAAACTCTACTTCCTGGGTATTGGATACCGGATCAGGATCTCATATCTGTAATTCTTTACAGGCGTTGAGAAACCGTAGTGTTTTGAAAGCAGGTGACATGACCCTCAGAGTTGCGAACGGAGCTAGCATGGATGCTAAGGCCGTGGGGGACTATCACCTGGGAATGTCAGATGGACATGTTTTGGTTTTGCATAATTGCTTTTTTGTACCCAACGCAACTTGTAATATCATTTCTGTATCTTTGGTTTCTAAAGAAGGTTATGAATTTGCGTTTGTAAGTAATGTTGTAAACATTCACCTTAATCAAGTTCTGATTGGGTCAGGTACATTAAGCAATGGTATATACGTATTAAACCAACCACAGATTTTCAATGTCCAGAATACACACAAAAGAAAGTCTCCGGAAATAAATCAGACTTTCTTGTGGCATTGTAGACTGGGTCACATCAAGAGAAGGTTGACGAAGTTAAATACAGAAGGATATTTGAATGCGTTCGAATATCAATCGTATGCCACTTGTCAATCCTGTCTCAAAGGAAAGATGACAAAGACTCCGTTCACTAGACACAGAGTAAGAGCGAGCGAGCTCTTGGGACTCGTACACAGCGACGTGTGCGGTCCAATGTCTATACATGCGCGAAGCAGTTATTCTTACTTCATTACTTTTACGGATGACTTTTCAAGGTACGGTTATGTCTTCTTAATGAAACATAAGTCCGAAGCCTTTGGAAAATTCCAGGAATATAAGAATGAAGTAGAAAAACAGACCGGCAAAAGTATCAAGATCCTAAGATCGGATCGAGGTGGTGAATACTTGAGTGCCGAGTTCCTGGACTATTTAAAAGAGAACGGAATTCTCTCTCAGCTTACTCCTCCATACACTCCACAACATAATGGTGTATCGGAGAGACGGAACCGAACCCTATTGGATATGGTTCGGTCCATGATGAGTAACGCTGAGTTACCGCGATCATTCTGGGGGTATGCGCTAGAATCAGCTGCATACCTTTTGAACCGAGTTCCCACTAAGACTGTGCCTACCACACCTTATGAGTTATGGAGTGGGAAGAAACCCTATCTTCAATATCTGAAGATCTGGGTATGTCCAGCTTTTGTCAAAAAGCAGCATGCGGACAAACTCGAGACATGCTCAGTACTGTGGAAGTTTGTGGGATACCCAAAGAACACCAGGAGGTATCTTTTCTACCACGCAGAGGAACAAAAAGTCCTTGTTTCTCGTAATGCCCACTTTCTAGAACACCAGTTCTTAGAAAAGGAAAATAGTGGGAGCGCAGTAGAACTGGAAGAAATTCCAGAACTACAGACTATTACTGAAAGTTTAGTGGAACCAGAGGGTTCAAAAGAACAGGACATTCCTACGCCGCTCCGCAGGAGTAGTAGGCAGTCTCATCCGCCCGAGAGATACTACGGCATTCTCATAGACGGGGATAGAGAGGATTGCATCATAGATTATGATGAGCCTACTAGCTTCCAGCAGGCCATTCAGAGCGTTGACTCAGTAAAATGGCTGGATGCAATGCGGACCGAAATGGAGTCCATGTACACCAACAAAGTATGGACGTTGGACATTGCTCCAGACGGGGTAAAACCCGTAGGATGCAAGTGGATCTTCAAAAGGAAGATTAGTGTAGATGGACAGGTTGAGACCTATAAAGCTAGACTTGTTGCAAAGGGTTTCCGTCAAAGACCTGGCTTGGACTATGACGAAACCTTTTCTCCAGTGGCTATGCTGAAATCCATTCGGATCCTTCTTGCCATTGCTGCCTTCCACAATTATGAGATCTGGCAAATGGAGGTAAAGACCGCTTTTCTAAATGGAAATTTAGAGGAGTGTGTCTATATGGACCAACCAGAGGGTTTCATTCAGAGTGGGAGCAGCGGAAAGATGTGCAAATTGCTTAAGTCCATCTATGGACTAAAGCAGGCATCGCGGAGTTGGAACATCTGTTTTGATGAGACGGTCAAGGAATTTGGCTTTATCAAAAATCCAGATGAACCATGCATCTATTGTAGATTTGTAGCGAGAACTGTAGTATTCCTCGTTTTGTACGTGGATGACATTCTCTTAATAGGAAATGACATTCCTATGCTACAATCTGTCAAGGGGTTCTTGTCACACAGGTTCTCCATGAAAGACCTGGGTGATGCCTCATACATCCTGGGGATCCGGATCCATCGTGATAGATCCAAGAGGATATTAGGACTTTCACAGTCCAGGTACATTGACACCATACTGAAGAGATTCAGTATGGAAGATTCCAAGCGCGGTAACCTACCGGCTTGTCACGGGATCACCCTCTCTAAAGAGATGTCTCCCAAGACTGATTTGGAGAGGGATCGCATGTCTATTATACCCTACGCTTCTGCGGTAGGCTCTATAATGTATGCGATGTTGTGTACCAGACCGGATGTAGATTATGCACTGTGTGTGGTAAGCCGGTATCAGTCAAACCCTGGGGAGAAACACTGGATAGCGGTAAAGAACATTCTCAAGTACCTGAGAAGGACTAAGGAGATGTTCTTGGTGTATGGCGGAAAAGACCTCCAGATCGAGGCCTTTGCTGACTCCAGCTTCCAGAGTGACAAGGATGATTCCAAGTCCATGTCGGGTTTTGTCTTTACCCTCAATAGAGGGGCGGTGTGTTGGAAGAGTTCCAAACAGGAAACCGTTGCAGACTCGACGATGGAAGCGGAATACATCGCTGCATCTGATGCCGCAAAAGAAGCTGTCTGGATGAGGAAGTTCTTGAAAGAACTTCAGGTGGTTCCGTCCATTGTTAATCCAATACCTCTGTATTGCGACAACAACGGGGCTATAGCTTTAGCGAAGGAACCCAGGTCCCATCAGAGATCCAGACACATCTTGAGGCGGTATCACCTGATCAGGGAGATCGTGGATCGCCAGGAGATCGAGGTTCGGAGAGTTGCTTCAGAAGATAACACTGAAGATCCATTCACCAAGGCCTTGCCCCAGACTCAGTTCGAGCGGCTCATCGAGATGATAGGTCTTCGATACGCCAGTACATGGCCTTAGTGCAAGTGGGAGATTGTTAGTGTATATGCCCTAGAGGCCATTACTGTATCATACTAGTTTGTATATTACTTAATGGAAGCTTGGGATATTCACCTTGTATATACAATCTTGCTCAAAATAGTAGTATGCTACTTGGTTTGTTCCTACTTCAATGTGTACATGTGTTTATTTTAGTATATCGCCTATACACATTAGTGGAGCCCTTAGGATCTTTGCTTGATTACCAGCGTTGTGATGGCAGTCACACTAGTGGGGCTGGGTAATCTATAAGCACATCCTTATGCAGGTCCCTGGTCGCAGGACTATCGAGACAGGGCATCGATACTCCGGAGTAGACTAGCGCATGCGCTTCTCATCCCAGTATGGGAGACGGTCTGTCCCACAGCCGTCGGTACATCGTACTTGAGAGAGTATGCGGGTGCTCGTTGGGTTACGAGTACACTGGACAGGACTCGTCGGGAACTGACTAGTTGGTATTATGCCTATCGTCAGTTATCAGTTCCCAGGTGACATGAGTACAGCTTAGTCCGCTGACTTGACACTGTCACTTCGCCTCGAGTGTGTTCCCACTGTACTTTGATTACTACCCTACCACGGCTCAAAGGAGTCGTGCAAACAGGTGGTAGTTGGGTGCAGTCCCGAAGCACTTGGAGGCAGTGACGGTTAGACAGGATTCGTCTCTCCCGGTATTGGGGGTTGACATCGCGCTGTGTTAAGGAGAGCCATTACACGAGTAGTCCCTGGCCAGGGCAAACGAGATATACTGGTAGGCTTCCAGTGTTATCTCAGGGTGTTTTGGGCTTCACTCCGACACGACTTGTACCGCTATTGGGGGACTGACGTTTACCGCCCCCTAGGCCCGCCATGCGATGTATCAGACGAACAGACCATACTGTACGGAGAATGTCACATTCAGGCTCAGTAGGAGTTCAGATGGGTTTCGCCTCGTCAGTCTTCTTGTCGGCATCTACCTGGGGACCGTTACGCACAGCTAGTACCGCTTGCGGTCTGTGGTTAAACCCACTGCCAGCGTAGTGTCGAGTCTTTAGAGTCCCACACAGAAAGCTATTCGCCTTTAGGCAAAAGAGTAGAGGTCGCATGGTTTTGCGACAGGTCGCATGGTTTTGCGACAGGGTTCGGTCACATCCGTGCACTTGTGCACGTGCAGTGTCCGGACAGTTTACACTAGCGGGCTTTGGTTTAAGCCAGATCCTAGTGTACCTTTTGGGATTGGATTTATCCAGTGTGTATTCGTGTTCCTCGGAACGCGGATGCGGGTGTGTATGCACAGTTGACGGAGAGACAGAGGCAGAGGATTCTCATTAGGGTTGTTGACCGTTGACTATTGACTTTTTGCTCAACCCTAATGAGAATATGATATGTGATTAACAATAATATTAATTAAGTATTATGGTGACATGGTTGTTGAGGGATTGACTTTGTTGACTTGTTGACTTTTGTTGACTTGTTGACTTTGTTGACCGGTTGACTAGGCTTGACTAGTTGACCATCATGATAACTATAGCTATCATTTCATGGCAAAGACTTTTGCTTGCTTGCTCTTTTGTGCAAAATGAGTGCATGAAATGATATGGCTATGGTTGCTTAAACCATCACATAATACTTGATTGATATGAGGTGTTATGATTGTTTTGGATTATGAGAGCCAAATGAGAAAAGTCTTCTCTCATTCTTTCATGCTCATTCTCTCTCTTGTTCTTGAGCTCTCATCTTCCTCCTCTTGCTCTCCTTCTCTTGACTCTATGGTTCACTTGTCTCATGAGTTGAGAACCAAGAACCATAGATAAAATCCCATACAAACTCTTCTTTACTCACTCTAGTTCACAAGGTTTAGCAAACCGAGTGAACTTGTTTCTTCAAAGTTCGAAGAAGGAGCCAAAGGTTGAAGCTTTCAGGTGGATCTATCTTCGGCGTAAGGAGACGACGGGGAGAAGCCGATTCGGACGACCATCGAAGCTTGAAGACGAAGGAGTTCGAGAAAAAGAAAGGTATAACCCTCTAACCGAGTAGTTATCAACTCGTAGTTAGGTTGTTAGTTAGATGTTTAACAAAGATCCGGTTTTGAGTCCATGTTACCACCTCTAAGAAAATTGTTTTTCACCAAATTCCGCATGCCCGAAAGTACCGGGAGAGGTAGCATGGACTTACACTAGGGCCATCTGTTGTGGTATCGCATACCCAACAATTAGCTGTGATGGAAGTATCTCATACTCAACCTTCCCATAAAAGTCTCTACTGGGAAAAAGGCCTTTGTGAGTGGATCCGCGCTGTTGTCCTCTGTGTCTACTCTCCTAACCTCGATCTCCCTGGAGATCATCATCTCCATGATCAGGTGATACTGCCTAAGAATTATATCTGGATTGACTGATGGGACGGGGGTTCCTTGGCATAAGCGACAACTCCATTGTCACACAATGGTAGGAACGAAGTTCATCTTATGAACTTATATATATCCAGACTGCCTCTTTGGTAGCATCCTTGGTAACGATGTATCTTGCCTTTAATCGTCTAGTAAGTCACGGTATCTAGCTTGGAACTCTTCCAACATACCGTCCCTCCACTGAGGGTAAAGACAATGCCTGCGACTGACATTCAGTCGTCCTTATCACCCTGGAACCTCTCCAGTGATTCTCCCCACAATTGATTGATACCATCTCACTACAACTAGTGAGTATCCTAGCATCCAATTAGATCTATCTCATAGATCCAAAAACCCAGGATTTAGGAGGTATCACTTTGATCATATATGGAGAATCTTTGTGATAAGCGGAGATTGACCGAGCGTAGCATAGGAAACTCCATCCCTATCAAGAGTATGTCATCCACGTACTCTACGAGGATCACTACCATACTCCCTACTACCTTTTTGTATATACAAGGTTCATCTACCATTTTGATGAAGTCAAACTCTTTGACTACCATATCAAAACAGACGTTCCAACTCCGCGATACCTGATTTATCGCATAAAACATCTTGCACACGTTTCCGCTGCTCCCACTTTCTACGAAGCCCTCTGGCTGTGTACTTATAGACACTCTCTTCCAAATCAACATTTAGAAAAGCGGTCATGACACCCAACCGCCAGATATTGTAGTCATGGTATGTAGCCGTGGCAAGTAGGATCTGGATGGACTTAAGCATAGCTTTGAAAGTCTCAACTTTTCCATCTACACCAAGTAATCTTCTCAAGATATACTTGCTCCTGATGGGGATTTAACCCTTCAGATAAAGCAACCAAAGTCCATACTTTGTTGGTGTATAAGGATTCCATCTCAGATCGCTAAGCATCCAGCCATTTTCACAGAGTCCTCACTCCTTATGGCCTGCTCGAAACAAGTTGGGTCATCATCTCATGATGCAATCCTCGCTCCCACTGTCATAAAGAAACCGAAGTATCTCTCGAGTGGATGAGGAGCCCTATTAGATCGGCGGAGAGGCTGAGGTTTGTTGGAATCTATTGAATCCTTTGGTTCTACCAAATCATCAGCTGCAGTTTGTATAGCTGGAACTCTTTCCAGTTCTACCTCATGACCAATAATTTCTTCACAAGAAATTCCCTTTCACAAAGGTGGCATGTTGAGAAATAAAACATCTTTTGTCCCTCGGTTAGGTAGAAGATATTCCCTTGCTAATGCTTGGGATATCCAACAAATTTCTACAGAACTGACTTTGCCTCGAGCTTGTCCGGATTATGCTTTTAGACATAGGCCAGACAACCCCAAATCTTAACATACTTAAGATATGGGCTCTTCCCATACCATATCACATATGGAGTAGTAGGTAACTGATTTGATTGGAACCCTATTCAATAGATATGCAGCTTCTCAAGTGCATAACTCCCAAAAGGAAATAGGCAACTCAGTAGTACTTATCATAGAGCACACCATATCACATAGGGTGCGACTGCTCCGTCCCGATACACCGACGTGCTGTGGTGTATACGGAGGATTAATGCTGAGAGAGAATCTCATTCTCCTTTAGAATAGTCCAGGAATTCCGTGCTTTAAGTATTATCCTCCTTGATCTCATCAAAGGACATAATACTTATACCCGTTTTTGGTTCTCTGTTTCTAACTTATATTCTGTGAATATCTCAAAAGCTTCGGGCTTGTGTTTCAACAGGAACACATGTGCAAATCTTGAGAGATCATCAGTGAATATAATGAAGTACAAAGAACCGGTCCTGGCATGTGTAGACAGGGGATCTTCATACATCAGCATGTATCAATCCCAAGAGTTCACTAACTCTTTCTCTGTTTCCATTAAACAGAGCTGTGGTCATCTTATCTTAGTGACATGACCGGCAAGTTTCACAAGATGTAAATTCAAACTAATTTAAATATGCATCTAAATGTAACTTCAGCTAGTCGGGTCACATTGATATGACCTAGTCTACAATACCTCAAGAAGGATTCGTTCATTTCTGAACTCTTCCTCTTATGTGTGTTCTGTATACTAAGAACTATGGTTTGATTTAGAACGTCTATGCTTTTAGATAACGTGCCTGAACTGATCAACTCTTGATATAGGAAATGTTCAAAACATTATCCAACAATACAAAATTATATCCTTCTTTATTAATAAAGAGACTGATATGATGTTGTATATCAGGTTCGGTATCTAATAACATTCGTTCAGAATCAATGTATTCTGGTAATACAGGGTGATAACTACCAACAGACTTGGCTGCAACACTTGCACCGTTTCTATCTCACGAAATTTATCACCCGTTCTCAGTTCTCTACCTATCTGTAGCCCATGTAACAAATTACATTTGTGGGATCCTAATCCGGTATCTCATACCCAGGACGTAAAGGATACTTGAGAAACGGTTCTCTATAATGAACACACCCGAAGAAGATGCATCAGCATGCACTTTCTTCGTTTGGGCGGCACGGGAAATCTGGTATTCCCCAATTTCCTGCTCTGTCTTATAACAATTATAAGTTGGAGCGGGACCAACGTTCCCTAGCGCAGTATAACAATCGGGTTCGGTCAAAACATCTGTATTATTATCTTGATTAAGGCGTGACATAGTCGTAACCAAGAAAGAGAGAGAAGAAAACACTCAGCATGCGCTTTTACAAGATTAGATTGGTTATCAATTTATCTAATCAGGATATCTCCTACTGTTTTAGTCAAATCTTCCTTCAAACCCTAAAAGAAAGGACTAGCCGGGATTAATTACACTCTACAAGTTCGCCAATCTTTCAGCCAGGCCAGTGTCGGTACTTTGAGGGAGGTTCCCCGTGCTTTCGCACGGACCTAATTAAAGTAAACCTCATTTTTCCAGGGGCATAACCCCGTTAACACCTTTCTAGACACCTACTTGATCGGCTAATTGTAATGTGTAAAACTCTCCCAGGAGTAACTCTTACTCGCAGCGGGTATCGGGATCCAACTATCTCATAGAAGATATGCAATCTCATTGCAAATTTCAACTCTTGAAATTCCCAATAATATTTTACCCCTAGTGACTTATGACCTTAACTATGGTCAACAAATCATAAGCACTAGTCAAGTTCAACCCGTCATTTCCCGATTGACTAGACCCACCCACATGATCCTTAACTAAGGTCAACAAAGTGATATGACTGTCCTAATTAATCACATCATATGTTATATAGGAAAACATCACTTAGCTACCGTACACTGCGCCTTAACTATGGTCAACAAACGTAGCACGAATACTAAGTACTATATTTCCTAAAATGACGGAGGGTTACGGCAGGTTTTTAAGAAAACCCTTTGCGTAATGAACTTGATATCATTGTAGAATCAAGTGATTTTAAATGGAATGTTTTTTTAGGCTTTTCTAGTTTCGCTAAAGAGGTCACTCCCGGTGAAGGGATCTCGGCTCTTTCCTTATCGAATAAGGTGTAGAATATTTCGCAAATACTACTATGCAAAGCAAAAACTATAGAAGCAATCAAAAGACAAACCGAGTTTGTAGCATTTGCTAGTTTCGCTAAAGAGGTCACTCCCGGTGAAGGGATCTCGGCTCTTTCCTTATCGAATAAGGTGCTGGATGTTCTACAAGGAACACCGCTATGCAAAGCAAGAACTAGAGCTACCAGTTTTTAAACAAGTTTCCACAACATCTTAGGTTTCTTTTATTTCATTAATCTCATTAATGAAGTCCCATTTTATTATGCTTCACAAGCATCAGATATGAAATGAAATCAACAATATATAATATATATCTCATATATATAATATAAACATTCATCTTAAGTAGTAATATGATCTCATCACAGAACATTGCAGCAGAAGAACATATATAAAATATTGGATATACTAGGACGTCCGTGTTTTAATACGAGCCTGTATAAAACACGGATTCCACGGTCGCGATAAATTGCCAAACCCACATCCCTAGACCCCTACGAGAGCGGCAAGCAACACTGCTAACTCTAGGGTTAGGAGACCCGGTCTCGACTCCTCGAGATGGTCTCCCACTGGACCCTAGAACCCGGTTACTTGTGCTCCCCGCGTTGGGTCTACCTAATGCGGAAAAGTAAATAATATACAAGGGTAACATCATCCTCAGCTCGGAAGTGCCCCAATAAAAGAATATTACATACAAATGAATTTTACATGAATGAAAAAGAAAAACTCGCATCTCACATAAAACCCCCGGCTATTCAGAACGCGACGATCTCATATAACATATCACAGCAACACATAATATCACATATCATCAACGTAAGCAAGTAAGCGTATCCCGATTGTCGTTGATGTATAGCAACGAAGCCGGCGATACACCACATACTACGCTTACGGTCGCAGAAAAGAAAGTGTAAAACTACAACAGTTGGAATCCGCAACCTCCTTAGACATCGCATGCCTAACCAAATGAATTCCTTAGACATCTCATGCCTAACAATTATAAACCCCGCATTTTAGTCTCAATATCGAAAACGCTTTTCAATATCAAGTCGGGCAATTCAACAAGATTCCCGACATCCTGATCGAATGCTCATCGCAAACTTTAGTAGACGGCCGCACCCCCAGATGCCGTCGACGAAGTGCATTAAGGCGGAACACCGCTGCCGCGAGCACCCGAACGGATGCTTTTGGCGACGGGGTTCTCATACAGTCACTTGGTCGGGGCTATGGGGCATGGCTGTCTATTAAGTTTACCCGGCGAGTATCCGCGTACGCTACGTGATTGCGACGGAGTTTTGATCGCATCAAAATCCCGTGGCAACCGATCATCTGAGACTAAACTGCTATGTTTATAACATTCAAATTAGTTATCTCATAACTACCTGTGGATTCCAAATATTGTATCACATTACAGATAAATAGACAATGTTAAACTTTCCGATCGAATAAACAAACACCCAAGTTTTCTCAAATTGCTCAACACTTGAACGGAGTTCAAAAAATATCCATCACATGCCACAGTACCAATGGTCCAGCCGTAGAAGGGTCAAGCCAATGCCTCACATGTGGCAACGCCGTACTACCACAAACCCTAAGGTTTAGAGACGGTTCAGACGGTCACATAATCGAGCTAAGGTTTGTTGTCTTCTAGAGGGTCCACCGCGTTACTTGCACGACTTTCCGAAAGTTTCAAACTCGAGAAAAAATCCAACTTTTGAAAATTTTCCGACAGGGCAAAAATGAGTTATTGATATCCGTTCGAACTTTTTAACAGTTTCTAAAATTATCCGGAAAAAAATAAACGAAGTTAAATTATCCGATCGATTCAACGAGTCCCCAATACAACCCAGAAAACTCAACACTTGAGTATAATTAAAAATACCCAGAAAGAAGAGGAAACACCTACGGACATTACTGTGTAAACACGTGTCATGATTCAACTATTTGGCCGCGGAACATCCGCGCAAGTTATGGTACGACCGCGGTTCCGCGGCGCTTTAATGGTATTGAAGGCACATGTTTCACAGTAATTCTTGTATTTCCATGCTGATTTTTTTAAGTATTTTTAATATGAAAAAATCAACATTTTTATAAAATTTCCAGAGAAGGGTCCGTGTCGGGGTTTCAGGGTTCGATCGGACTTTAAACTTCGCCTAGACTTCGCCTAAAGCTCTAGCTTGGCTCTAATACCACTGTAGGGTTACTAGGCACATGCATAAGGGTCTATAAGGCATCAACCATGCCCGATTTAAAATTTAGCCGTGCCGAACAACCCTAAACCAAGATCTCAGACTAGAGATTAGGCGAAACAAAGCATGTTAAACACTTTAACACTAAGAGTTTGGGATTACAACCTTTGTAGTCCGGTCCTTCACTTTTAAAGCTCCATGTTGAGGTCCCTTCGCTGCGATCATCGAGTATCCAGACTCTCGAAAAGCTCCAAGAAGAGAAAAATGCAAGCTAGCTTCCGATCTTCGATAACAAAGATGATCTACCTTGAAGTTTCTTAAACACAAGCTCTCACTCACAAATGAAGTGAACACCCTAATCTAAATGGCAAGAATAGATTAGAATGATGAAGTAGGATTTTAGCTCTCATTTGTTTTCTTAATCTCACACTAATCCATCACAAAACCCTAAGCTAGAAAACTTTGCAAGGAGGAAGAAGAAGAAGAATTGCTTTGTGATGAATAATGAATTGTGTGTATTATTACCAATGCAACCATGGTCAAAGATGAAGAGAGTTAACCAATGTAGATAGTTAACTAGGGTTAGAGGGTATGGGTTGGGTTAGGAAATATCTTGCAAATATCTAAACAAAATATCTTTGCAAGAAACAAAATAAAAGCTTCTAGAAGCTTCTAGAAATGTTTAACCCAAATCAAACCCTAACCTTGTTTAATCTCCACTAATCATGTTGCATTAGTAATTATAACTTGTTACAATATTATATATCATATATACAATATTTATTGTAACAAAATAAAATAATACAATTAACATATATCGCATATATATCAATGTATTACCCGAGTGAGAAAAATAATCTTTTAGTGAGCTTATATTAGTTAATGTAATTTAATATATCAAATATATAATTATACGTTAAATTATCGAATCAACACTTGATCCGATAATCCGGCTATTTAACAAATAACCGACTAATATAATCTGTATCAGTTCATCGAATCAACACTTGATCCGATGACCCGGCTATATCACATATACCCGGCCGATATCTCATATCGCGAGAATCTAATACGGTAATACACGTATTGTTCTCGGTCCCGCACATATCACACATGTGTTCCTACTCCGTTTTGCATGAGCCAAGAAACCTCTGTATAGGACTCTAAAGAATCGTCAATACGCCGGCAGTAGGTGATGATCATATCAAACACCCACAAGCTGCAAGCGGTCAGCTAAACGTAACAGCCACCCAGGTATTGAGCGCTCAGAAGATCAAAAAGCAAGCCTGTACATTCTTCTGTGAATCCAATCGGTAACACTCCCGTACAGTCCGGTCTCTTCGTCTGATATGTCGCATATCTCGCCTAGGGATGGTAAACGTCAGACCCCAGTAGCTTGATAAGTCGTGTCGATATAAGGTCTATAACAGTTCGAGAAACTACTGATAACACTTACCAGTAAATCTCAGCAACCCTGGCTAGGGATTTCCAGCTATAGCCAATCGAACACAGTACAACATCAACTCCCTATACCAGGAGAGACGAATCCCCTCCTATCGCTCATTGCCTCCATGTGATTCGGGACTGTACCCAAAAGCCATCTTTTTGCATGCCCTCTTGGACGTGGTATGATGGAAATCAAAACACAGTGGGAATCACACAAGACTCTATAACGATCTTGGGTCTACAGACTACTCTGTACCAGTGTCACCAGAGAACTGCCATCTGACGTGGTGTATAATACCATCTGGGAGTTCTCGACGAGTCCGTCCAGTGTATGCTGTCTCTACTGAGCACCCGTACACCATCCTTGATGTCAAACACCGATGGATATGGGATCATCCATCACCCATCAAATAGGTCAAGATGCGTATACGCTAGTCTATTCTGGTGTATCGATGCCCTGTCTCAATACACTCTCGACTAGGAACAGTTATAGGATGTACTCGTCGACTACTGTGGCCCCACTAGTATGATCTCATCATAGTCCCAGTAGTCGAGTACATATCCTAATGGCTTTATCAACATGTAACATAGAGACAATCAGAGTACATGTTAAGATAAAGTGCAACCAAATAGCATACTATCATGTCGAGCAAGAAAATCCTCCCTATATATGTCCAAGCATCCATTACAATATACATCATATGTACAGTAATGGCCTCCAGGGCATATATATAACTAACAGTAGTAGGACCAAAAATCCAAAAGGCAATCAAATTCCCAATTTCCACAAATCAGCCCCCAAATGGCTCTCATATCATGTAAATCTCATATATCCTGAATGTCCAATATCAAGTAGATTTCACATATCATGTATGTACAATATCAGTATATCCCACATATCCTGTGTGTACAATATCAGTATATCCCATATATCTTGTGTGTACAAAATAAGTATGTCCCACATATCCTGTGTGCAATATCAGTATATCCCACATATCTTGTGAGTCTCATGGAACCTGAGTGTCTATCATCGACACCCGAACATCATGAAAACAAATCCCTTTATGTGTATGTATATAAATATAAGTATGAAGATATCAACCCCGTATGCCCACCGACTATACGTAAAAATCATGGAAACCTGAGTGTCTAACACCGACACTCGAAACATCATGAAACCCGTGTCTAGCTTCGACACGAAAATCCTCATAACTCAGGCGCTGTCACCACGACTGGCCCTGACGATATGTCGTACATCACTCCGGTCAGTATCCCCACGATAACTGCCGAGTCCAAATACAATCACCGGTAGGTACTTGCTCACCTTCCAGGCTCATCGTCTGTACCACGAACATCTTGCCGAGGGGAACCATACTGGGCCCCACCATGTCCCCACATACGGCCCACTACTCCTCCTCGCATGGAGTATATAAAAGCTCAGTACCGAGAAATCTCATGGTGGCTGCAGAAATATCATATCAATAGAAACCGGGTTTTTCAAATAATGCATAATTTCATGAAACAACCACGGTCCTCAAATCTAGAAAACATCAAGTAATGAATGAGTATAACTGCATGAATCAATACACAGATATTAGCGTCCCATTCCACTAATATATGTATATAGGCATATATAACAGCGTCCCACTCTACTGTCATATATACTTAGGAATAACAATATCAGAGAACATCATATGCAGCATGAAACAGTAATATGAGCATATAAAAGAAAACAGCTATTTAACTACAACAAGTTACTAAATATATCACGCGGTTCCTGATTTCCCCGAAATCAGATGCAACATCATAGACAGGTGAACGTGTAGCTATAACGAGGTATGCGTAACCATGTCGGTATAGCAAGATATGTGTGTCCATATGTAAGTATGTATGATGTCAAACTAGCTGTAGCAAGGTATGTGTCTATACCTATCCATAATACCCTCCAGGTATATGTATGTATGTATGCCAGATGCACACGTAGCTATGTCTCATATGTGTATATACCTATCACAATGGTATAATACCATATAGGTATATGGGTAACTAGCGTGTAAGCATATCAGGTATACAGGTATGCTAGATGTCATATGCATATAGGGACATGAATCAACGTCTCAATGTCCCTAACTAAACAATATTATATCTATTATTGGGTTGCGCGTGACATGGCAATTATTGACGGTGTGTGTGGCATGCAATCCGTGCTCGTGCAACATAAGCCGTCAATAATAGTGCAGTGTCCTAAGGATACTAGTCCAAGCACAACAATAATCAAGCAGTAATGTGTATGCGCAACTCTATATATATTCAATAGAATAGGCGACAAAACATAACATTTCTAGCCCGGACGCATAACGCCATGCGGGCGATTACTCTGTAGATGTTAAATCTACTCACCAACGCTCCTAGCTAAGTGAAGCCAACCACTCGTTTTCCCCCTGGTAGCAGTGTCCGAAGTCCTCGCCTGCGAACCTACCACATCAAAACAATAAAGCAAGTATATATTAATAATAGAACAAGAACTCGAACAAACTACGTTTTAACGACACACCAACTCCAAACCTACTCCCAAGTGTTCGTATTGTGGCTAACGTGCGTAGCGACACGACGAAAACAACCTAAGAGAAAAAACACACGAAATGCACGATCCGTGTCGTATAACGTATCGCGCGGACACAAAACACTAGATTATAGGAAAACGGACCCAGATTTCGCATACTGTAAATACTAACAAAGTAAACAGTACTAAACACCCCTTACCAACAGCAGACGACTACCCACAAAAACCAAACCCTAGCATCTCCCTACATCGCCGGCGTCGCCGGAATTCGTCGAAGGGGTCGCCGGCCGCGGATGGTGGGGTGGTCCTCGTCTCTCACGTGGTGGTCCAGGGTCGCTAGTAAATCACTATAATTTTGTTTGGTCACGCACTAAAATTTCCCGGTCACAGCAGTTCTCAGAGGTTGAAAAAGACACTAAAATTACGATATTTTCACAAATCGTTTACTTTAAGTGTCCTACGCTACAACCAACGAGCTACACAACACAAAAACTCCTATTTAACAGAGTAGAGATTATACCTATCAAAGCTAGCTCCCATGATCCAAGCTTTTCTAGCTCCAAGATGCTAATTCAAGACTTGATGCATTTTGTGATATAATTTGGGAATTTTGGGGATTTAATTAGCTTGGAGTGTTGCAAAGAGTGAAGGAAATGGTCAAGGGCAGAAGAGAGAGGGAGGGACTCAGCCAAATGA
This sequence comes from Agapanthus africanus, assembly GCA_030015575.1. Classification (NCBI taxonomy): domain Eukaryota; kingdom Viridiplantae; phylum Streptophyta; class Magnoliopsida; order Asparagales; family Amaryllidaceae; genus Agapanthus; species Agapanthus africanus. Next base: position 56,813,750 of record JASDDO010000018.1, on the reverse strand, counting down.
GGAAAGCGTAAGGAATTGTGTAGGGTTTTCTAGCAATTTCCATCAATAAGTGCAATTTAATGCATTCACATACACATGCATGCACCTAAATGATTCTTTTCTTTTCTTTTAACAACTTAATTCTATTAGCACAAAAGATCTAGATATGATGTGAGGGTTTAATAACTCAAACTTAATTGTAGAAAAGAAGACTTAGGAGGAATTTCCCAAAATGTGAATCCCGCATTAAAACAATATTAAAATTGGGAAAAAATCAAATTAAACCAAAATGTCCCATATACCCCCAAAGTTTGCGCACTAGCTTTATTCTAGCTAAACTAGATGCTGGTAAGTCTATATGGTCGTTTGACCACAGTCGGGTTAAAACAGAAAATACCGACAATTTTACCCTAAAACCGAAAAAAAATTCGCATAACGATTTTCTAAAACGTTACAATATCCCACAAATTTACATAGAACTGAACGTGCCTGAAGGTTGTCTAGTTTCTGTGTTTTCACATAGGCTGGACAACCCCATATCTTAATAAATTTAAGACATGGTTTCTTACTACTCCATATTTCATACGGAGTTTTAGGCACAGATTTGGACGGAACTTGATTCAAAAGGTATGCCGCTGTCTGAAGCACATGTCCCCAGAATGAAAGAGGCAACTCAGCACTACTCATCATGGAGCGAACCATATCCAATAGGGTACGATTCCTCCGCTCCGATTCACCGTTGTGCTGTAGTGTATATGGAGGAGTAAGCTGAGAGAGAATTCCATTCTCTTTTAAGTAATCTAGGAATTCCGTGCTTAAGTATTCCCCTCCTCTATCCGATCGGAGGATCTTGATACTTTTGCCAATCTAGTTCTCTACTTCGTTTCGGAATTCTTTGAATTTCTCAAAAACTTCGGATTTGTGTTTCATAAGATACACATATCCGAATCTAGAGAGAGCGTCAGTGAATGTGATGAAGTACGAGAACCCACCCCTTGCATGTATAGACATCGGACTACACACATCACTGTGTATGAGTCCCAAGAGCTCTGCTGCTCTTTCTCCATGTCCGGTGAACGGAGATTTGGTCATCTTTCCTTTGAGACAAGACTGACGAGTTTCATAAGATGAAAATTCGATCGTATTCAAGAGTCCATCTTTATGTCACTTACTTAGTCTTTTCTCTCCGATATGATCAAGTCTACAATACCGCAAGTAGGATTCGTTCGTATCTGAACTCTTCCTCTTGCGTGTGTTTTGTATATTGAGAACTGTATTCTGATTTAGAACATAGATACCATTACACAGTGTACCTTCTGCAACCTGTTGGGTTAGCCTAGCACCTCATGAAGGGTTTGGAAGCATCACATGAACCAAAGGTGTAGTCTTTAGGGTGCTAAGTTAACAAGCATCGGATCGTTCCTAGAAAAATTAGGGTTTCAAAAATTTCACATCACCATATGAAAGAAAGGCTAGGGTTTTGAGAGTACAACCTTTGTAGATCCCTATGCTAGACTCCTCGGCTACTTGGGGTTTGAAAAAGCTCCGCTTGAACTCCTCGAGGTCACCAATGATCCACCCGGAGTCCGCTTTGTCCAAGCTTGCAACTTTATCCGATCAAGTGAACGAAATGAAGCTAACACTCTAAACAAGTTGGCTAAACTTGTGTAGAATGATGTTGTGGTTCTTATTCTCACTTCAAAATCCAATCTTGATGAGTATATTGCTCACTACAAAAAACTAGAGAGCAAAAAGAGAAAGGAAGAAGAAGATGATGGCAATTTGAGAAGAAGATAAGTTCAACTCCCTAAAGAAAATAGAAAATATATCAATATATATTTTTTATCTCTCATCTCAAACCATGGTTGAATCATTATTGTACTTGAGTTAAAAACTAAAAGGAAGAGTAAACCATGGTTAAATGGTGGGTGAGAAAGGTTAGGTCAAGAAGAGTGTAGAAACAATCCAAAACTAACCCTTTTCTTTTTCCTTTTGTTTTTAGCTTAAATACAATAATATTCCAAATAAAAAACCCATGGTGTGAGTCTTATATTGCCACCATTTTCTTTGTATAAGCAACCATAATTGATGATGTATGTATGTATGTATGTATGTATGTATGTATGTATGCACATCCATATGCGCATGAACCTATAAAGAAAGTATACATGCATGCATACATCCATCATACTCAAGAAAGGATTTCAAGTGAGAAGCTAATGGTTAAATGATAAATCAACACTTGATTTATCAATCCGGCCATATCACATACGACCCTAACCAAAAGCAAGCCGCCCGATCAATATACGGTATCCTATACGCGTATTTTAATCGGGTCCATGCGCATATCGCATACGCGCACCACAACGTTTCGCCTGGACTAGGAAACTCCATTGTGGGACTCTGAGACTCGTCAATACGCCGGCAGTGGGTGATGATCATATCAAGCACCCCCAAGCCGCAAGCGGTCAGCTAAACGTAACGGCCACCCGGGTATTGAGCGATCAGAAGAGAACAAGCGAACCTGCTACAACTCCCGTCGAGCCAACCGGCAACACTTCCCGTACAGTCCGGTCTCCTCGTCTGATATGTCGCATATCAAGTCTAGGGGTGGTAAACGTCAGACCCCAATAACCGATAAGTCGTGCCGATGTGAGGCTCATAACGGGTCGAGAAACTACTGGTAACACTTACCAGCAAATCTCTGAATCAGCCCTGGCCAGGGACTTCCCTGTTACGGCCAATCGAGCACAGTGCAACATCAACCCCCAATACCGGGAGAGACGAAACCCCTCCTATCGCTCATTGCCTCCATGTGACTCGGGACTTTACCCAAAAACCACCGTTTTGCACGCCCTCATGGACGTGGTAAAGTGGAGATCAAAGCACAGTGGGAATCACACAAGACTCTATGACGATCTCGGGTCTACAGACTAACCTGCACAAGTGTCACCTGAGAACTGCCATCTGACGTGAGGTATAATACAATCTGGGAGTTCTCGGCGAGTCCGTCTAGTGTACCCAGTCTCCACTGAGCACCCGTATACCATCTCTGATGTCAAACACCAATGGATATGGGATCATCCATCGCCCATCTCATGGGTCGAGAAGCGTATACGCTAGTCTACACTGGTATATCGATGCCCTGTCTCGATACACCTACGACTAGGGACCTTAAAGGATGCACTTATGGACTACCATGTCCCCACTAGTATGATCTGCATCATAGTCCAGGTAGTCAAGTACACATCCTAAGGGCTTTACCAACATGTAACTATAAGACAGTTTAAAGAGACAAGTATACATGTTAAGATAAAGAGCAACCAGATAGCATACTATCATATCGAGCAAGAAAGTCATCTCTATATATGTCCAAGCATCCAATATAATATACATCATCTGTACAATACTGGCCTCTAGGGCATACATACAACTAACACAACCAGTACCTTATCAAGGTAAATGATCATGATATTTCTATCAAGAACAAAGTTATATCCATCTTTATCAAGTAAAGAAACTGATATGATGTTGCAAACCATGGAAGGCACATAGTAGCAATTGTTCAAAATCATAGTCTTGCCATTTGGCAACACTAGGTAATATTCACCGGCGGCTGCAACATTAACTTGTGCTCCGTTCCCTACCCTGAGGGACATATCACCAGGTCCAACGATCCTACTTTTTCTCAGTCCCTGCAATAAATTACAGATATGAGATCCTGATCCGGTATCTAGTACCCAGGAGGTAGGACTGACCGAAAAGCAGTTCTCAATTACAAGAACACCTGAAGTAGATGCAATGTTATGCTTCTTCTTCACTTGGGTCTCCTTGGAATCCATACAATCCTCTTTTCCTTGCTCATACTTATGACTGTTGTCGTAAGTTAGAGCCGAACCGACGTTCCCCAGCCCCGAATAAGAATTCGAATCGGTCAAGTGATACATTTTATTATCTTGATTAGGGCGTGAAATGTTGCTACCTAGAGAGAGAGAAAAGAAACACTCAGCGTGCGTTCTTGTAAGATTAGATTGGTTATTAATTTATCTAACCAGGATGGCTCCCACTGTTTCCTCAAATTCTTCTTCAAAACCCTAAAAGAAGAACTAGTCAGGATTTAATCACACGTCACAATACTTGCTTAACCTTTCAGCCAGGCTAGTGTTGGTATTTCGAGGGAGGTTTTCCAACGCTTTCGCGAAGTTCCTTAATTATATGACCTCTTTTCCCTGGAGGCGTAGCCCCGCTAACACCGTTCTAGACACCTACTTAGTTTATAGCATTGATTGTTAAGTGAAATAATCTCCCAAAAGTAATCCAACTCATCAGTGGGATCGAGATCCAACTATCATTGTGTAATGACCTAGATGGAATCCACTCTAGTCACTACACTCCAGAAGGTATGCTAAATCTGCAAGTTTCCTGTATATTTGAAACTCCCGATGTGGTTTTTGCCCCTAGGGCCCAAGTGATCTTGACGAATAATCAATAAATCAAAAAAGGTCCTAGTCAAGTTCAACCCATAGTTATCCAGGATTGCATTAGACCCACCCGTATGATCCTTGACGAATAATCAACAAAATCATGCGACCGTCCTAACCAATCGCATCTATCAGTGCAACAGAGAATCATTACTTAGCTACCGTTCATTGTGCCTTGACGAATAATCAACAAACACAGCACGAATACTAAGTATTAATTATCTGAAACGACGGAGGGCTACGGCTGAGTTTTTGGCGAAAAACCCGTCAATGTAATGAACTTGATATCGTTGAAAGAACCTGAGTGGTTTTTTAATATATAGTGGCGAAAACATTTGCTAAAGAGGTCACTCCCTGTGAAGGGATCTCGGCTCTTTCCTCGTCGAATGAGGTGCAGGATATTCCAAACTGAATACCACGATCCAAAGCAAAAATAATCGACTATAGTGAAGTTATTACATTAACGCAAACTTTTACTCAAGGGGCCACTCCCGATGAAGGGATCTCGGCCCTTGCCTCATCGAATGAGGTGCAGGATATTCAAAACTGAATACCACTGTACAAAGCAAAAGAGAACGTCTGTAATGTCAGTTTTTAAAACTTGGTTCCAACAACATCTTTTAGGTTTATTTTCTTGCATTAATCAAAATTAATGCGGCCCCATCAATATAACCTATCACACCAGAAAAGAACGAAAATATAATGTACGTATATGCCATCCGCATTCGCCACTGGGCCCCGTCGTCACCCGTTAGGTTACTTAACTAACGACAGAGCGGGGGCTGGACTAGCGCGGGTGAAAAACATATACAACATCTACTAGTGTATATATATAAGTATATACAACATTCGTCCCATGCAAGAAAATAATCAACATCACAGAAACTCGGCCAACAATACAGAATGGTGGATAACTTTGAGCCCCGGGTTTCATTTGAGCCGAAAATAAAACCCGATGTTCCCGGTCGTGTGGATAGCCTATGCAATGAAAACCTGTACCCCCTATGAGTGCGGCGAATAGCCCGCCAATTCTAGAATGAAGCCCCCTCCGTCTCAACGCCATGAGATGTCAGCTTGTTGCCTTCTAGAACCCGGCTATTCATGCACTCCTCCGCGGGGTAATCCTAATACAGAAAAAGAAAATAATATGTACAAACGGTGACATCGACCTCAACCCGGTCGTGCCCCAAAATAATATACAACCCGGCAAAGACGGCAGTCCACATGTCGGACGCTCGTCCCGCAATAACAAATGTACAAATGAATATAAACTATACTACTAACATTGCACTACATGCTATCCATCTCGACTATCCAACCACAATCAAAGCACAAGCACAAAACATCAACGCGAATGTCACGTTCGCAAAACCCGTCTAAAAGAACATATAGCAATCAGACGAGTTTTACCGATCGAGTGACATTCCCGGTCGCAGATAAAAGTGAATGTACTGTAAAATACACATTTAAAATTTCGATCGACTAAACTTTTCCAAATAGGCTCCAAATGCAAATCCAGCACTCAAATAAACCTGGGCCAAAACTATATATCACAAATATCATATTTTCATGAACTAAAGCCCCAGAAAAATTTTGGGCTACTGTAGCCCAAAAAGTGCAGCGGAAGCGACGCGGAAAGGCCGCAAAATGTGACATTTTGCTCACTTTACGCGGCAGAATTTTGGAGCTAGGCCCCCAAATTTTTTCTATAGCTATAGTTTCGCCTGCACATAATTCTAAGATACCCAGAAAAATTTTAGAACAAATTTGCAAATCGACAGCAAGCTCATGAATATAGATTCGTGATTCGGAAAAATTTGTCAATCGAGATTTTAACCTTGTGCAAGCAAGATAGTAGGATTTATGGGTAGGCTCTGATACCATGAAGGGTTATGCTAGCGCCCCAGCCAACTTCCATGGCCAAATCCGGAACAAAAATTTTACTACGATACAAAACTGGACGCTAGAATAAACCCTAAACCGGATCTTTACCATAAACCTAACTAGCAAAAGAAGGTTCTATCTACTATGATAGAAAGTTATACCTCAAACTTAAACTCCTTCTCTTCTTGTGGTGCTTCTCCTTTTTGTGAGCTCCTTGGAGTGGTGTAGATGGCTCCTCCTCACCGTCTTCTCTATGCCAAAGAAAGATCCACCTGAAAGCCTCTACCTTAAGCTCCAACCTCTATCTTGAAGTAACTAAGGTGCTTGGTGTGCTAGACTAAGAACCCTAGAGTGGGTAGAGAATTGTTTTGGTAGTTTGATCTCACAATGCTCTTGATTTTGAACTCATGAAACAAGAGAGCCTTGAGAGAGGAAGAGGAGAGAGCTAGTAAGAGAGAGAAAGTGTCATGATAAAATGAGTTGTTTGCTCTCATATGATGAAAAAAGAATAATGATAATTTTGATTAGGATAATTGTCATGGTTGATGTTGATTTGACCACTATCATGTCACAATTAATGCTAAGCACAAAATATCTCATGCTTCAACAAAATATCTAAGTCAACAAAAGTCAACAAGTTAAATGGTCAAACTAATTAACCATGATACAATTATCTCTAATTAAAACTCATTAATCAATTTCCTCCATCTCATTATGGTTTTAATCAAGTCAATGGTCAAAACCCTAATGAGGTTTCTCTGCCTCTGTCAACTGTGTATACACACCCGCATCCGTGTTCCGAGGAACACGAATACAATGAGACCAAACCAACCCAAAACTAAATACTAGGATCTGGCTTAAACTAAATCCCACTAGTGTCAACTGCCTGAACACCAAGCACGCACAAGTGTGCGTATGTGAACGGACCCTGTCGTAAAACCATACGACCTCTACTCCGTTTTGCCCAAAGGTGAACAACCCTCTGTGTGGGACTCTAAAGACTCAACACTACGCTGGCAGTAGGTTTAACCACAGGCCGTAAGCGGTACTAGCTGTACGTAACGGTCCCCAGGTAGATACCGATAAGAAGACCGAAGAGGTGAACCCATCTGAACTCCTACTGAGCCTGAATGTGACAATCTCCGTACAGTCCGGTCTGTTCGACTAAGAGTATCGCATATCGGGCCTAGGGGGCGGTAAACGTCAGCCCCCTAATAGCGGTATAAGTGGTGTCGGAGCGTAATCCAAAACACCTGAGAAACTACTGGAGTACCTACCAGTAAACCTCGCTTGCCCTGGCCAAGGACTTTGTGTAATGGCTCTCCAAACACAGCGCGATATCAACCCCCAATACCGGGAGAGACGGATTCTATCTAACCGCCACTGCCTCCAAGTGCTTCGGGACTGCACCCAACTACTACCTGTTTGCATGACTCAATAGAGCCGTGGTAGGGTAGCAATCAAATAACAGTGGGAACACACTCGAGGCGAAGTAGCAGTGTCAAGTCAACGGATTAAGCTGTACTCATGTCACCTGGGAACTGCTAACTGACGATAGGTATAATACCAACCAACAGTTCCTGACGAGTCATGTCCAGTGTACTCGTAACCTAACGAGCACCTGCATACTATCTCCAGTACGACGTACTGATGGCTGTGGGACAAACCATCTCCCCTGCTGGGATGAGAAGCGTATGCACCAGTCTACTCTGGAGTATCGATGCCCTATCTCGATAATCCTATGGCTAGGGACCTGTATAAGGATGTGCTTATAGACTACCCAGCCCCCACTAGTGTGATCACCATCATAACGCCGGTAGTCAAGCAAAGATCCTAAGGGCTCCATCAATATGTATTAGCGATATGTTAAAAGAAATATATACATATATTAAGATAGATACAAACCAAGTAGCATACTACTATATCGAGCAAGACTGTCGTAAATCCGTGTATATATCCCGAGCTTCCAAAATGTATTATACAAACAAGTACTATACAATAATGGCCTCTAGGGCATACATATCCAACAGTGGTGTATACGGAGGAGTAAGCTGAGAGAGAATCACATTCTCTTTTAGATAGTCATAGAATACCGTGCTCAAGTATTCTCCTCCCCGATCAGATTGAAGGATTTTAATACTTTTACCCGTCTGGTTCTCAACTTCATGCTTATATTCTTTGAATTTCTCAAAAGCTTCAGACTTGTGTTTCAATAGGAACACATGACCGAATCTTGAAAGATCGTCAGTGAATGTAATAAAGTACGAGGAACCATCCCTGGCATGTGTAGACATAGGACCGCCTACATCACCATGTATCTGTCCAAGAGTTCAGTAGCTCTTTCTCCGTTTCCAGTAAACGGAGATTTGGTCACCTAGTCTTTTGAGACATGACTGGCAAGTTTCATAAGATGTAAATTCGAACGGATTCAAATATGCATCCTTATGGAACTTTAGCTAGTCTTGTTTCATCAATATGACCCAGTCTACAATGCCACAAGAAGACTTCGTTCATTTCTGAATTGTTCCTCTTGTGTGTATACGTTTTAGAACTGTAGTTTGATTCAGAACGTGTACACTGTTATACAACATATCTTACCCAATCAACACTTGATTTAGAAAAATATTCACAATATTTGTTGGTATGAAATAACAGTCGCTAAGAATCAATATATTACCAGTTGGTAACACTAGGTGATATTTGCCAACTATTTTGGCTGCAACAATTGCACTATCTCTACTACTAGAGATATATCACCCTTTCCCAGTTCTCCACCTGTCTATAGCCCATGTAACAAATTACATATGTGGGATCCTGATTCGGTAACCAATACCCAAGACGTAGAGGTAAACTGAGAAACGGTTCTTGGTAACGAACACACCCGAAGACAATACATCAACATGCTTTTTCTTCGTTTGGATGGCGTGGGAATCCGAATATTCCCCTATTCTTTGCTCAGACTTATGATAATCATAAGATAGAGCGGAACCTAGCCCAGTATAATAAGTAGGTTCGGTCAATACATCCATATTATTATCTTGATTAAGTCATGTCAATGGTCGCTACCAGGAGAGAGAGAAGGATAATCACTTTGCGTGCACTCTTTGTAAGATTAGATTGGTTATTTTTATCTAATCAGGATGGCTCTCACTGTTTTTATCAAATCTTCCTTCAAACCCTAAAAGGTAAGATTGACCGGGATTAATTACACCTTACAAGTTCGCCAATCTTTCGGCCAGGCCAGTGTTGGTACTTTGAGGGAGCTTCCCCGTGCTTTCGCACGGACCTAATTAAAATAAACCTCGTTTTTCCAGGGGCGTAACCCCATTAACACCTTTCTAGACACCTACTTGATCGGCTAATTATGATGTGTAAAACTTTCCCAGGAGCAACTCTTACTCACAGAGGGTATCGGGATCCAACTATCTCATAGAAGGTATGCAATCTCATTGCAAATTTCAACACTTGAAATTCCCGATAATATTTTGCTCCTAGCAACTTATGACCTTAACATAGTCAACAAATCATAAGCGCTGGCCAAGTTCAACCCGTCATTTCCTGATTGAATTAAACCCACCCGTACGACCCTTAACATAGTCAACAAAGTCGCACGACTACCATAATCCAATCGCATCTCATGCTTTAGCAGATAAGCACTAATTAGCTACCGCACACTACGCCTTAACATAGTCAACAAACGTAGCACGAATACTAACTAGTACTTATCTGAAATGACGGAGGGCTACGACAGGTTTTTGAGAAAACCTTTTTCGTAATGAACTTGATATCGATGTAGAATCGAGTGATTTTGAAAAGGAGTGTTTTTTAGGCTTTTGCTAGTTTCGCTAAAGAGGTCACTCCCGGTGAAGGGATCTCTGATCTTTCCTCATCGAATGAGGTGCAGGATATTCAGGAATACCACTATGCAAAATAAGAACTAGAAAAGCTATCAAAAACAAAACCGAGTGTCGTAGCATTTGTTAGTTTTGCTAAAGTGGTCACTCCCGGTGAAGGGATCTCGGCTCTTTCCTCATCGAATGAGATGCTGGATATTCATCAAGGAATACCACTATGCAAAGCAAAAACTAAAGCTACCCTTTTTGAAAATTTGATTCTACAATATCTTTTGGTTTCTTTCTTTTCATTAATCACATTAATTAAGTCCCATCATTTAACGTTTCCTAAACATTACAGAAAAATAAACGAAAATAGAACGTACGCTTATGCTATCCGCATTCGCCACGGGGCCCCGTCATGTTGGCTATAGTGCCCTCAAGGCAATTATCATAGTCGCAGACAGGTGATCATGATGATTGAGGGAGGACCTATACCGATCAAACAGTCTTACTCGAGATGATAGTATGCTATCTGATTTGTCTTTATCATCATGTATATGTTGATAAAGCCCATAGGATTCTTGCTTGACTGCCAGCATTGTGATGGCGATCACATACGTGGGAGCTGGGGGTCTATAAACACATCCTTAAATGTCCCTAATCGTGGGAGTATCGAGACTGGGAATCGATACTCCAGTGTAGACTGGTGTATACTTATCTAGACCCTGACGAGGGGCGGTGGCCGGTCTCACAAGCCATTGGTGTCAGTTGTTCACCTAAGATAGTATACAGGTGCTCATTGGGTTATGAGTACACTGGACGGACTCGCCAGGAATATGCTAGTTGGTATTATACATATAGTCAGATAGCAGTTCCCTGGTGACATGTGTACAAGTTAGTCTGTCGACCTGAGATCGTCATTTGTCTCGTGTGAGTACCCACTGTGCTTTGATTACTACCTTACCACGGCTCAAAAGAGTCGTGCAAACAGGTTTTGGTTGGGTACAGTCCCGAGCCACATGGAGGCAGTAAGCGGATCGTCAGGGATTCGTCTCTCCCGATATTTGGGGTTGATGTCGCGCAGTGCACAGGTGGCCATCACTAGAAATCCTCGGCCAGGGTATGTGAGAATTACCGATCCAGGATCGATAGTTTCTCAGGTAGTGATGGGTTTCATACCGACACGAATTATCGCGTTATTAGGGGTCTGACTTTATCCACCCCCTAGACCCGATATGCGATGCTCTTAGACGAACAGACCGGACTGTACGGATATTGTCACTGACAGGCTCAGTAGGGGTTCGGATGAGTTTGCTCGTCGGCCTTCCTTTCGCTCAATACCTGGGTAGCCGTTACGTACAGCTAGTGTCGCTGACGTGCTTGTGGTTAAACCCACTGCCAGCGTATTGACGAGTCTTTAGAGTCCCATACAGAGGGTTTCCCTGGTTCTGGCGAAATGATGTAGTAGCCGTATTGGATACGTGTAGGGTTCCGATCGATTGATGTACATAGTACTCGGACTTTCGATCGGACAGTTGATAATACTAGCCTGCTCGGGTTTGAGCCGGATTATTAAATCAGGTACTGATTTAATAATTTACATATATGTATTTCGATACGTATATTCTAGTATTATATTATTTGTGTTATTCTATCTCTTTTGATATTCGTATTTCGGTACGGATACAGGTATGTATATACAGTAGAATGTAATCCGTATTTTTTACCGGATAACATTCTAGAAGGTGCCACCTCATTTTAGGGTTTGACCATTTTCATTAAATGGATAAATGAGATGGAATATAGCATGATGGGTATAGTGAGAACCATACTTAAATAGTGCACACAAATGAATTCTTCACTATTCAAGTAGGGGAGGAATTTAAAAATGGAAAAATGGTTTTTACAAAACCAAGCATGCTACTTTCTCTCTCCAAGGTTGAGCTCATTTTTGCAAGCATGCTTGTTCTTCTTCACTTGGGTTTTTTTCTTGAGCTCCTCCCTCACCATTTCTCCTCTAGCTTTTCATTGTTGCCTCCACCTTCATGATATGAGATAGATAACACTTAGACTACATTCACTACATCCTAGGCTCTTTAGGGTAGCATCCTAGAGACCTTAGTTGCTCCACTAGCATCTTGATGTGGAACTAGAGCCGGAATTACATCTCTCGGGTTGATCTTCTTTGATGAAGGAAGACCGACGACCAACTTCGTTCAAGCACACCTCAAGGAGCCATGGAGAAAGATGAAAACCGAAGGACATGCTTCTATTCGGTATAATCTTTCTAACTTGTAGTTTAGCACCTTTTGTTTGCTAGTATAGTGTTTATGGGTTCGATTTTGGGATTGGGTTCCGTCGGTGCCAGAATTTTTGTTCTTCGTTTTTGTTCCACACCGGCCACTTTTGATGGCCCAGGCGCCGGCATAACCCAGCACGTCATGCACCGTTAGGTTATTTAACTACCGGCAGAGCGGGGGCTGGACTAGCGCGGGTGCAAAACATAAGCAACGTTTATTATATATCATATATATAATATAACATGATCACATCACAGAAACAAGCAGCAGAAGCAACATATGAAATATTAGATAAACTAGGATTTCCGTCTTTTAAATTTAGCCAGTAATGTAAAACACGGATTCCACAGTCGTGATGAATAGCCAAACCCACATCCTATAGACCCCTACGAGAGCGGCAAGTAACCCTACCAATTCTAGAGTTAGGAAACCCGGTCTCAACTCCTTGAGATCGTCTCCCACTGGACTCTAGAACCCGGTTACTTATGCTCCCCACCTTAGGTCTATCCTAATGCGGAAAAGTAAATAATATACAACAGTGGTGGCATCATCCACAACCCGGAAGTGCCCCAATAAAAGAATATTACATTGAATTTTATATGAATGAAAATGTAAAAACTCCCATCTCACAGAAAACCCCCCGGCTATTCAATCACGACGATTCAATAAATCATATCAACAGCAACACATAACATCTCATGTCATCAACGTAAGTAAATATGAGTATCCCAAAAACTCTTTGACATATAGCAACGAGATCGGAATACCCCACATATTACACTTACGGTCGCAGAAAAGAAACAGAAAACTACAATGATTAGAATCCATATTATCCTTAGACATCATAAACTCGGAATATCACATATTCCGAATTTCATGCCTAACATGTAAAACATGCATTTTAGTCTCAAATTGAAAACACTTTTCAATAATGTGTTGGATAATTCAACAAGATTCCCGACTAGGTGATCGCGTACAATACGCAATTGCGACGGAGTTTTGATCTGAATCAAAACTTCGTTGCAATCGATCAATTGAGAATAAACGGCTAGGTTTACTAACTAGTTTTCATAAAACTAATTAATCCGGATTCTAATAATTGTATCACAAATCACAAAGCTTGTAAAGTAACCGCGACATTAGAATTCCGCACGCATTTAGCAAACTTAAACCAATTTTTCCAACACTTGAAAAACAGTGAGCTAAAGTTCCAAAACCGATCATTTTAAGCCAATCCGGGAGTCGAAACAAACTCGAAACCCGCCCGAATCTTCACGGGGGAGAAGACCTACAAATAAGTATCGAAAGGGGGCCTAGAGGGGGTACCCCACCCCCAAGGCCACCACGAGGTGGCCAGGGGATAAGGCAGACCCGAAACTGTCCAAGGAAGGGCAGTTTCGTGTCCCCACCGCCAAGACCACCTTGTGGTGGTCTTGGGGAGTGGGCCCAGCCGTTCAGTCCCTCCTGGGGTGTCCCCGAGGTGCGCACGCTCCACCCCGCGGCTTCTAGATTCAAACCGTGAGCCCGCGGGGTATGCAAACAACTCAAAACATCAATTTCGAAACTGTTTTTTTGGCAGTTTTTGTGCGATAAAAACGGCGGATTTCTAACGTTGCTACAAGTAATTCTAATGTTCTAGCTTGGCTCGGATACCATGAAGGTCGACCTTAGCACCGTCAATAGGTTCAAGAGGGATCAAGCATGCTAAATTTTAATTTTTTTAGGTGCTAAGCTAGACTACCAAGATCACTACTAGAATATTAGGTTTTTGCTTTGTGATGTGATTAAACTTAAGAGAAGAAAAAGAGCATACAACCTTTGTAGTTCGTTTCCTTCTCTTCAAAAACTCCGGGATGAAGTCCACACGACTCTTCAAGGCTTCCCTCTAAGTTGAACGAACCTCCTTTGTGATCTTCGCGCCAAAGACGATCCACCCGAAGTCCACAAGCACAAGCTTTTCACTACAGTAAACACTTTTAGTGTAGGAAACACATCACACCAAATCGCTAGTTTGGTGTGGGATGATGAAGTAAAGGATAAGTAAAGCTCACCAAAGTCTCACAAGCTCAATGATTCACATCTCATGTGAGGGTTTTGAGCTTGGAGGTGGGGTGAAGAAAATTGTAGAGAGCAAGAGAAGAAAAGAACTCTTGAAAAAAATGGCTAAGGCAGGAACCATGAAGCAAGTGTAGAATGAATAAAATGAATCATCTCTTTCCTCACTCATTCAAGCATAGAATAAAAATGCAATTAAAATTGCAACCATGCTTGAATAGTGAGTCAAGAGTAATATAAAAACATATAAACCCATGCCTTGAACCATACCACAAATATCTCCACAATTTACACTTCATTTTTCTATTTTCTAAAAAATAGAAAAACATGCCATGCTTCATATAATAATATATATATTTATTTATATATATCTAATATACATTAATATATATATATATAAATAAAGCAATTAGTGAGCTAATGATAATAGTTAAGATATAATTACATCACATATAATATATATCATATTCTTAAATCAACACTTGATCTAATAATCCGGTTATATCACATATAACCGACTAATATCATTAATCTGAATATCACATTATCAAACAAACATTTGATTCGATAATACGGTTATATCACATATAACCTGACTGATAACAGATAACTGCCAGATTACAATACGGTATCACATACTCGTATTTAATCAGGCCCACACACATATCACATATGTGTCCTACTTCATTTCGCTTGAACCAGGAAACTTATGTGTGGGACTCTAAAGACTCGTCAATACGCCAGCAGTAGGTGATGATCACATCAGTCACCTACAAGCCATCAGCGGTACTAAATGGACGTAACGGCTACCCGGGTATTGAGCGATATGAAGATCAACAAGCAAGCTCGTCCATACTCTCCATGAAGCCTATCAGTAACACTACCGTACAGTCCGGTATCTTCGTCTGATATGTCGCATATCATGTCTAGGGGTGGAAATTGTCAGACCCCAGTAACGTGATAAGTCATGCCGATGTCTAGCCTATAACGGTTCAAGAAACTACTGATAACACTTATCAGTAAATCTCGGCAGCAGCCCTGGCCAGGGACTTCTAGTTATTGCCAATCGAGAATTGCGCAACATCAACCCCCAATACCGGGAGAGACGAAACCCCTCCTATCGCTCATTGCCTCCATATGACTTGGGACTGTACCCAAAATCCACCTGTTTGCACGACCCCTTTGAGCCATGGTAGGGAGGAAATCAAAGCACAGTGGGAGTCAGACAAGACTCTATGACGATCTCGGATCGACAGACTAACCTGTACCAGTGTCACCAGAGGACTGCTATCTGACGATAGGTATACTACCACATAGGAGTCCTAGGAGAGTCCTGTTCAATGTACCCAGTATCCACTGAGCATCCGTATACCATCTTTGATGTCAAACACCAATGGATGTGGGATCATCCATCCCCATCATATGGGTCATGAAGCGTATATGCTAGTCTACTTTGGAATATCGATGCCCTAGTCTCGATATTCCCTCGACTAGGAACTTATTAAAGGATGTAATTTTGGACCACCCTGACCCCACTAGTATAACCTTATCATAGTCCTGGTAGTCAAGTACATATCCTAAGGGCTTTATCAAATGTAAGAGACAGACAGTATAAATACCAGTCTACAAGTTAAGATAATGGTAACCTGATAGCATACTATTATGTCGAACAAGAAAGTCCTCTATATATATGTCCAAGCATCCACTATATTATCAATAATGGCCTCTAGGAAATACATATTACTAACAGTACTGATAAACATTTAAACAGTGTTAAATTATCAACTTCGAAACATCCCGAATTGCCCCTGAACAATAGATAACAAAATATCCAAACTGGGCCAAACAAGCAATACCACTGAACCAATATTCCAGAGACCAGACCACACCCAAAATACGAAACCCAAACTCAGAAGAATGGCCGGCCGGCTCGAAAAATTCCTTAATGTGCTCGGTCTAAAACGAGTGGAAGTGCCTCGTATTTGGGGTGCAGTCTAGTAGTCACAAAAATAACCTTTTGCAATTGCTTAAAAAAAATTTTGAAGACTGATCAGTCGAAAATATTACATTTTTAACACGTCAATTTCCCTACCATTTGCACTCATCTAGAGGTGCTCGGAATAAATATTGCACATATTAGCAAAACAGCCGTAAAATACCAAATTACTTGTGTTATACTTTAAAACCGACATTTTGAGGGAAATTGAGTGTTTATCATTGCATCGCATTATTTTTGTGTAGCGCAACACTTGTCTCGAGAATCTGTGCAGGAAATTGTAGGAAAAGAGCAGAAATTGTCAAAGGTGCTGAGAAAAATACGCCAAGTCTAATACTTGTGATCTGGCAGTGAACTAAAGAGAATTATAAGATTCAACATATCAGAAAAGTACTAAAAGGCCAACATAAAGCAGCACAGCAAGTTTCAAGCAATGAAGGCTTCAAAGGGCCGCGGATCCACGACAAATAGCCCCTTACCGCCGCGGATCCGCGGCGCAATGATGACATCAGCTTCCCAAATTTCCACACGTAGCTTCCCTTTAATGGCTCAGCTTCCAGAAGGCTCCAGAATAACACGTGGCTTCATCCAGAAGGCTCGGCCTAACAACCTAGCCCTAGAATATACCTTATTCTAAAATATTCCCTCCAACAAACTTCTTCTAGAAGCCTCTCTCTAACAAACTTTTGGAGGGAAATTTAAAATTTGAATTCTAGATCTAAGGTTGAGATGGTTATAAAAGGAGACCTAGATCTAGGGTTTTAGGTTGTTCAATTTTTAGAGGGTAGTTCTCCAATTCCCAACACAAGTTGAGTGACGCAACTTGTAACCCTAACCCTAATCCAATCACCAAAGCTAAATTCAAGATCTTCGAGTACAATTCAAGCAAGAAGCCTTCAACCTTTTAGGAGCGAAGCCGATCATCATCCGAGCAAGTGATCAAAGACGATCCGCGACTCACGAAGACGAGCGTAGCCAAATCGACGATCGAGTTCTTTCCTCATTGTAGATCTTGAGAGAATTGTAACAAAATTGTTGATAAATAAAAGGTGAAATTCTTTATCTTTCTTTCTTTACATTCTTGCATCATGATTAGATCTCAATTCTTGATTGTGTTTCTTGTTATGATGTTTAAGTAAAACTCCGCTCGTGAAGAAGTCGAGAGAATCAATAGATGATGATGTTACAAATCTTGAAACGATTCTTAAGTCATATGAGTTTTGTAAACTTTAGTAAATTGAAGAATCGACAACCTAGTTTCGAGCGATACTTTCTTGATTGTGTTCGCTCTTAATTAGTGATCCACGATTGATTCTTGAATTTACTAGAGGCTAAAATGTGAATGAAATCAACGAAAGGACAAGGGATTGATGATGAAATCCTAGTTTCCGCAAGAAATCCCTAATTCTCGCTGATCATCATCGATCTAGTATCAAATCATCAATGAATAAGAAAACATAACCAATAGTTTTCATCACGTCTATAGATTCGATCGATTCCTACGAGCCTCACTTCGATTCTTGAAACCTAATTCGATTGGAAATCATCAATTCTTGATTCTTGATTTTAATGTTTTCTTGTTATCAGATCTAGATTTTAATAATTCTTGAAATTCACGTTTAAATCTTGAATTGAATTGTCTTTTTTCTCTTTTCTTTAATTTTCGACTCATCTAATTCAAATTCGAACGGATCTCACTTTCCCTGTGGATGATCCGCACTCGCTAACGCGCTACAATCGACACCGTTATTGATTGTGGTCAAAAATTTCTTTGGTTGTGATTTCTATACATTTTCTAAACCTACACACCGAGATTTCAATTCAATGAAATGGCGCCATTGCCGGGGATCGTGTGCTAATTTGTTCGTTTTTGAAATTTGAGTTGAAAAATTTATTCCATCAGAATTTTTAGATCAAAATTCGTACAAACACTAAACGATTTGTTGTGATTTGTTGCGAGGAAATCTGGAATCTGTGGAGCTTGAGGAAAAATTTTCTGAATATTCCAGAGAGCTCAGGGAGTGAACAGAAGCATACACTGAAAATTTTATGCAGGTATTCCTTTAGACTGCGGCGGATCCGGGACATAAGACGCTTCCCGCGGCGGTTCCGCGGTGGGAATAGGGTATTGCTGTACGAAATTTGCTCGGTGACTCTCTGACTTTCTTATCTCTTCCTTTATCTGCTCCAATAACCAATTTCTGCATGTTTCTTTGCAAAAATTCGCAGCGCCGCAAAAATAAAAAAATTGTGCATGATTGATCTTGGTTGTTTGCATTTTTAATACGGAAATTAAGGGGCAAAGACCAAATTCAGATTAGGTGGGGAGTTCATTACCCTTCCTAAGACCCGAAAATCGCAAAATTGCATCCGCATTACCCTAATTAACTAAAAAATATCTAGACATCACTCTAAGGACCGTCGCACTCACTTAGGACAGAAGGAGGTCGTGGGTAATCTATTGCTTATCCGCGTTTCTTTTGTGGTGTCTAAGGCAAGTGTGTCTAAGGTAAGTGGTTACTTAATTAGGCCCACTACTTACGTAGTGGAGAACCTCCCACTTACCTGGCACTTACCTGGCCACAGGAGAGACAAAGAAGCAGTAGAGGATTGATCTTGCGACTTGTCTTCTGGCAGTTAGGAGCGGTCTAGAGACTTGACCTAGGTGACCATTAGACTTAGGGTTGTGCTTGTGCATTTGTTGTGATTTGCATCATTTTTTTCAAAAATCCGTAACTTTTTCAAAACAAACATTACTTCATCTTTCCCTAATTATCTTAACGCTGCCACTTGTGCTAAACCCTTTAGTTCAAGCTCGGCTGGACACGGGATTCTAGTGCCCGACTTGTCCGCGTTTTTCCCCCATCGACCCCAAAGTCGGTATTTCTACATTTTCTTTTTCCCACCACCACCGCGATGGACGGATTTCCATCAAACTTTTACACCACTCTGCCACCGCCCGCAGGTGCGCAGAATCCTCCACGCATTTCTCTACAAGAGAGATGCTATCTTTCACGTATTCCCCTTCCCACATGTCTTTCTATACTACCTGCCAACGGGGAAAATTTTGAAATCAACCCCAATTCATCAAACTGTTACCCAAATTTCACGGTCTTGATTCTGAAGACGCATACGTTTTTATCTCCAAATTCGAAAACGTATGCGCAATGATTGGAACGTCACAACTGTCTGTGGATGCTCTGCGTTTACGTTTTCTCCCATTCACTTTGTGCGACTTAGCCGAGAAGTGGCTTTACAATACAACCGCACATTTTATTTCAAAATGGGATGAATTTGTTGGAGCATTCCTTAAGAAATTTTATCCCAATCACAAGACCAGCCGTATTCGGAGCGAAATCTTCAAATTCACCCAACTTCCCAATGAACCATTTTGGAAATGTTTTGAACGGTTCAAGGATCTTCTTTTACAATGCCCTCATCACGGAATCTCCAGATGGGATTTGTGTCGAATTATCTATGAGGGTATTGATCTCACTACTAGACAAATGCTTGAAACCATGTGCCATTGCCAATTCCTATCTAAAGATGATGGTGAAGCTTGGAAATACCTAGAAGATTTAAATCAAAACACATTACAATGGGAAAGTGTTAGACTACCACCACCTAGGGAAGATGTCAATCAGCTCGATGTTTCCGTCATAATGAGAGCCGAAATGGCCGCAATACAAAGGAAACTCGACGCTATAGAAAACAAAATCTCTTCAGCCTCCCTAAACCAATACACACTTCCCAAAACCGTGTGTGGTTGCGGTTCAAACCCATCACATTTGACGGAAGAATGTCCTTTGAATGTACCGTTTCAAGGTCATACTAATGCTGCATTTCAGCAAAGACCTGGAAACGATCCTTCTTCTTCCTCATATAATCACAATTGGAGGAATCACCCTGATCTTTCTTGGATCCAACACCAAACTCAATACATGGATCTAAACCAGAATAACTTTCAACGGGTCCCTCCACCACAACAGCAACCACCACAACTAAGTCAGCACCCCTTTCAATCGCAACCTTTCTAAAATCCGGCCAACACTTTTGCACCACATGAAAACTCTTTGCAATTGGCCGGTACTGATAATTCATCTGCACTAGCACAAACCTTGGATACTTTCATGAAACAATCCATCCAAGGGACGGTAAGTTTTCAATCTTCCGTCGATAATATGATGAAGATCATTCTCACTCAAAATGAGAATATTAAATCGATGGAAGAAGAAATTGCAAGATTAAAAGCCAAAATGAGTGCAAGAGAGAAAGAGAATCTTCCAGCTCAACCCCTACCTGATCCTGGACCTTCACATTACACTAATGTGGATGTATTTACAACGTTGAGATCTGGAAAAGTGCTAGCCAATCATGTGGGTAAACAGATTGATGTTGAGGAATCAAGTGAACCCCAGGCTTCCACTTCCACTTCCACTCACACTTCTACTTCTTACCCTATTTCGTTTAATTTACCGTCTTCTTCCGAGCCTATTCTCCGTTTTCCCAAAGGCTCGAACCCTCCACCTACTTCATCCTTCCCACCCCCACAAACTTCTCCACAAATGTTGGACCCAACACTTATTGATAGAGCTCCATTTCCAAATAGGTTGAGGCCCAACAAACCCAATGCCTAAATGGAAAAGCTTGTGGATATGTTTAAGCAAGTTAACATCAACATCCCTCTCCTAGATGCTATCCAACAAGTTCCGTCCTATGCGAAAACTCTTAAGAACTTATGCACTAGGAAGAGGAAGACTCAAGTGCCCAAGAAGATATTCATGGCAAAGACTATAGACACGGCTTTCCCCAACAATTATCAAGGAAACGTAAGGACCCTGGCTGTCCTACTATTTCCATTTCTATTGGGGAAAAACACATTAACCGTGCTTTACTAGACCTTGGCTCTAGTGTTAACTTGCTTCCATACTCAGTCTACGAGCAGTTAGGTATCGGAGTGTTAAAGCCCAGAGCATAACTCTCCAGATGGCTGACCGATTAATCACCAAACCTAGGGGTGAACTGGAGGATGTGTTAATAAAAATCGGGGAATTTGTATTCTCTGTAGATTTTATTGTAATTGATACATAGCCTATAGCAAACCCACGGAATCAAATTCCGGTGATTCTTGGTCGCCCCTTTTTGGCCACTTCCAATGCTATCATCAACTGTCGTAATGGTTCTATGACCCTATCTTTCGGGAATAGGTCAATTGAGCAGAACATTTACAAGTTGGGAAGTGTACCCTCCGAACCTACTGCTCAGGTCTGTTCTGTCGAATTAATGGATGTCGACAGCATCGAATTTGATGATCCTCATGATACTGATCTAGACTCTTTTCATATGTTGTTGTTTGACCCAACTATGTATCATACACATACGGACTCTTCCACTGAGTTGTCCGGGTCAACAACTAACACTGATTATGAACTGTTTTTGGAGTCTGAAGATCATCCCGCGCTTTGTGATGACATTATTCTTCGGGGTATTGATGGGACTTTTGAGGAAATCTTCGCTGATGAGCTCGCATTTTTGAATGACACGGGTGTTGAGATGAATCCACATCAAAACAATGAAATTGAACCTCCACCCCTTCTTCTGAACTGTAAAAAGAATGCGATTAATCCATCACATATACTGAGTCGTCTCTCCAAAACGAGACGCAAACACATTCTATTCCACCACTTACCCTTTCCCTACTTCTTCTTCCACCAACTGTTGCACTACATTAATAAAATCTTCGAATGGTTGGTGTTAATTTTCGGTCTTTGCAAAGCTTGGCATCGACCAATGATCTTGACCTCCTCTTGTGATTTTCAAAAGATTAACATTGCTTAACTCAAGTTTGTGGGGGTATAATCTGGCTCTTGAAAAGAAAATTTTTACAAAAATGGTGAGCCATAAGGGGAGGATCTTCACTTAAATATTTTGCCCCCATTAATAAATTTCCTCCCAAGCTTACAGGTTTTCGAGATTTAGCGGATGGCAACAGTGAGGAAACTATTGAAAATAAGTTTGGGGGAGGTTTGTGCTTATTTTTCGCATCATTTGCATCATACTTTGCATAAGCACAAAACATTTTCTAAAAACCTATAAAAACTTCGTTGCAATCGATCAATTGAGAATAAACGGCTAGGTTTACTAACTAGTTTTCATAAAACTAATTAATCCGGATTCTAATAATTGTATCACACATCACAAAGCTTGTAAAGTAACGCGACATTAGAATTCCGCACGCATTTAGCAAACTTAAACCAATTTTTCCAACACTTGAAAAAAAGTAAGCTAAAGTTCCAAAACCGATCATTTTAAGCCAATCCGGAAGTCGAAACGAACTCGAAACCCGTCCGAATCTTCATGGGGGAGAAGACCCACAAATAAGTATCGAAAGGGGGCCTAGAGGGGTACCCCATCCCCAAGGCCACCATGAGGTGGCCAGGGGATAAAGCAGACCCGAAACTGTCCAAGGAGGGGCAGTTTCGTGTCCCCACCGCCAAGACAACCTTGTGGTGGTCTTAGGGAGTGGGCCCAGCCGTTCAATCCCTCCTGGGTGTCCCCGGGGTGTGCACGCTCCACCCCGCGGCTTCTCAATTCAAACCGTGAGCCCGCGGGGTGTGCAAACAACTCAAAACATCAATTTCGAAACTGTTTTTTTGGCAGTTTTTGTACGATAAAAACGGCGGATTTCTAACGTTGCTACAAGTAATTCTAATGTTCTAGCTTGGCTCGGATACCATGAAGGTCGGCCTTAGCACCGTCAATAAGTTCAAGAGGCATCAAGCATGCCAAATTTTAATTTATTTAGGTGCTAAGCTAGACTACCAAGATCACTACTAGAATATTAGGTTCTTGCTTTGTGATGTGATTAAACTTAAGAGAAGAAAAAGAGCATACAACCTTTGTAGTTCGTTTCCTTCTCTTCAAAAACTCCAGGATGAAGTCCACACGACTCTTCAAGGCTTCCCTCTAAGTTGAACGAACCTCCTTTGTGATCTTCGCGCCAAAGACGATCCACCCGAAGTCCACAAGCACAAGCTTTTCACTACAGTAAACACTTTTAGTGTAGGAAACACACCACACCAAATCGCTAGTTTGGTGTGGGATGATGAAGTAGAGGATAAGTAAAGCTCACTAAGGTCTCACAAGCTCAATGATTCACATCTCATGTGAGGGTTTTGAGCTTGGAGGTGAGGTGTAGAAAATTGTAGAGAGCAAGAGAAGAAAAGAACTCTTGAAAAAAATGGTTAAGGCAGGAACCATGAAGCAAGTGTAGAATAAATAAAATGAATAATCTCTTTCCTCACTCATTCAAGCATGGAATAAAAATGCAATTAAAATTGCAACCATGCTTGAATAGTGAGTCAAGAGTAATATAAAAACATATAAACCCATGCCTTGAACCATACCACAAATATCTCCACAATTTACACTTCATTTTTCTATTTTCTAAAAAATAGAAAAACATGCCATGCTTCATATAATAATATATATATTTATTTATATATATCTAATATACATTAATATATATATATAAATAAAGTAATTAGTGAGCTAATGATAATAGTTAAGATATAATTACATCACATATAATATATATCACATTCTTAAATCAACACTTGATCTAATAATCCGGTTATATCACATATAACCGACTAATATCATTAATCTGAATATCACATTATCACACAAACATTTGATTCGATAATACGGTTATATCACATATAACCTGACTGATAACAGATAACTGCCAGATTACAATACGGTATCACATACTCGTATTTAATCAGGCCCACACACATATCACATATGTGTCCTACTTCGTTTCGCTTGAACCAGGAAACTTCTGTGTGGGACTCTAAAGACTCGTCAATACGCCAGCAGTAGGTGATGATCACATCAGTCATCTATAAGCCGTCAGCGGTACTAACTGGACGTAACGGCTATCCGGGTATTGAGAATATGAAGATCAACAAGCAAGCTCATCCATACTCTCCATGAAGCCTATCAGTAACACTACCGTACAGTCCGGTATCTTCGTCTGATATGTCGCATATCATGTCTAGGGGTGGAAATTGTCAGACCCCAGTAACGTGATAAGTCATGCCAATGTCTGGCCTATAACAGTTCAAGAAACTACTGATAACACTTATCAGTAAATCTCGGCAGCAGCCCTGGCCAGGGACTTCTAGTTATATCCAATCGAGAATTGCGCAACATCAACCCCCAATACCGGGAGAGACAAAACCTCTCCTATCGCTCATTGCCTCCATGTGACTCGGGACTGTACCAAAAATCCACCTGTTTGCACGACTCATTTGAGCCATAGTATGGAGGAAATCAAAGCACAGTGGGAGCCAGACAAGACTCTATGATTATCTCGGATCTACAGACTAATCTGTACCGGTGTCACCAGAGGACTGCTATCTGACGATAGGTATACTACCACATACGAGTCCTAGGGGAGTCCTGTTCAATGTACCCAGTCTCCACTGAGCACCCGTATACCATCTTTGATGTCAAACACCAATGGATGTGGGATCATCCATCGTCCATCATATGGGTCAAGAAGCGTAAACGCTAGTCTACTCTGGAATATCGATGCCCTAGTCTCGATATTCCCTCGACTAGGAACTTTTTAAAGGATGTAATTTTGGACCACCCTGGCCCCACTAGTATGACCTCATCATAGTCCTGGTAGTCAAGTACATATCCTAAGGGCTTTATCAAATGTAAGAGACAGAGAGTATAAATACCACTCTACAAGCTAAGATAAAGGTAACCTGATAGCATACTATCATGTCGAGCAAGAAAGTCCTCTATATATATGTCCAAGCATCCACTATATTATCAATAATGGCCTCTAGGGAATACATATTACTAACAGTCCTGATAAACATTTAAACAGTGTTAAATTATCGACTTCGAAACATCCCGAATTGCCCCTGAACAATAGATAACAAAATATCCAAACTGGGCCAAACAAGCAATACCACTGGACCAATATTCCAGAGACCAGACCACACCCAAAATAAAAAACCCAAACTCAGAAGAATGGTCGGCCGGCTCGAAAAATTCCTTAATGTGCTCGGTCCAGAACGGGTGGAAGTGCCTCGTATTTGGGGTGCAGTCTAGTAGTCACAAAAATAACCTTTTGCAATTACTTAAAAAAAATTTGAAGACTGATCAGTCGAAAATATTGCATTTTTAACACGTCAATTTCCCTACCATTTGCACTCATCTAGAGGTGTTCGGAATAAATATAGCACATATTAGCAAAACAGCCGTAAAATACCAAATTACTTGTGTTATACTTTAAAACCGACATTTTGAGGGAAATTGAGTATTTATCATTGCATCGCATTATCTTTGTGTAGCGCAACACTTGTCTCGAGAATCTGTGCAGGAAATTGCAGGAAAAGAGCCGAAATTGTCAAAAGTGCTGAGAAAAATACGCCAAGTCCAAGACTTGTGATCTGGCAGTGAACTAATGAGAATTATAAGATTCAACATATCAGAAAAGTGCTAAAAGGCCAACATAAAGCAGCACAGCAAGTTTCAAGCAATGAAGGCTTCAAAGGGCCGCGGATCCGCGGCCAATAGCCCCTTACCGCGGCAGATCCGCGGCGCAATGATGACATCAGCTTCCCAAATTTCCACACGTGGCTTCCCTTTAACGGCTCAGCTTCCAGAAGGCTCCAGAATAACACGTGGCTTCATCCAGAAGGCTCGGCCTAACAACCTAGCCCTAAAATATACCTTATTCTAGAATATTCCCTCCAACAAACTTCTTCTAGAAGCCTCTCTCTAACAAACTTTTGGAGGGAAATTTAAAATTTGAATTCTAGATCTAAGGTTGAGATGGTTATAAAAGGAAACCTAGATCTAGGGTTTTGGGTTGTTCAATTTTTAGAGGGTCGTTCTCCAATTCCCAACACAAGTTGAGTGACACAACTTGTAACCCTAACCCTAATCCAATCACCAAAGCTAAATTCATGATCTTCGAGTACAATTCAAGTAAGAAGCCTTCAACTTTTTAGGAGAGAAGCCGATCTTCATCCGAGCAAGTGATCAAAGAGGATCCGCGACTCACGAAGACGAGCGAAGCCAAATCGACGATCGAGTTCTTTCCTCATTGTAGATCTTGAGAGAATTGTAACAAAATTGTTGATAAATAAAAGGTGAAGTTCTTTATCTTGCTTTCTTTACATTCTTGCATCATGATTAGATCTCAATTCTTGATTGTATTTCTTGTTATGATGTTTGAGTAAAACTCCGCTCGTGAAGGAGTCGAGAGAATCAATAGATGATGATGTTACAAATCTTGAAACGATTCTTAAGTCCTATGAGTTTTGTAAACTTTAGTAAATTGAAGAATCGACAACCTAGTTTCGAGCGATGCTTTCTTGATTATGTTCGCTCTTAATTAGTGATCCACGATTGATTCTTGAATTTACTAGAGGTTAGAATGTGAATGAAATCAACGAAAGGACAAGGGATAGATGATGAAACCCTAGTTTCCGCAAGAAATCCCTAATTCTCGTTTATCATCATCGATCTAGTATCAAATCATCAATGGAAAAGAAAACGTAACCAATATTTTTCATCACGTCTATAGATTCGATCGATTCCTACGAGCCTCACTTCGATTCTTGAAACCTAATTCGATTGGAAATCATCAATTCTTGATTCTTAATTTTAATGTTTTCTTGTTATTAGATCTAGATTTTAATAATTCTTGAAATTCACTTTTAAATCTTGAATTGAATTGTCTTTTTTCTCTTTTCTTTAATTTTCGACTCATCTAATTCAAATTCGAACGGATCTCACTTTCCCTGTGGACGATCCGCACTCGCTAACGCGCTACAATCGACACCGTTATTGATTGCGGTCAAAAATTTCTTTGGTTGTGATTTCTATACATTTTCTAAACCTACACACCGAGATTTCAATTCAATCAAAGACTCTGAAAATTCGACAGAACCTGGAATATGCAGTCTACAGTTTCGGGGTTGTTTCCGTTTCGATACTTTAGCATCGTCTAAACTAGCTAGATAAGGGTTTAAAAGTTAGCTCTGATACTATGTTGGGTCACGGCGGCGCTCCGGCCATCAAACCGTGGCCAAATGCTGAACAAAAATTTTCTAAACTGGCGCTCCCATGACCCGATACCCGGATCTACCCTAAACCCTAAACTAGTAAGCTAATAAAAGAGATAGGAATGGTTATACCGAGTTGATCCGTGTCCTTCGGTCTTGAACCATCATCCCAACCTCCTAGAGGCTCCTTGATAGAATTTGGTTGCCGGTCTTCCTCCATCTATGATGATCCACCTGAGGGAAACGGCGCAAGCTCCAGCCTCGCCAAGCGAGGCAACTGATGCTCCAAGGTTGCTAGCAATGGAGAGTGGAGGTGTATGAATGTGTCACTATAATTTTCCTCTCATCACAATGCTTAAAAGAGCAACTCAAGAAGATGAAGGAGGTAAGGAAACATGTGGCATGAGCAACTCAAGAGTGGCTAAGTGTTTTCAAGGGAAATGAGAATGGAGCCATGAAGCAAGTGAAGAATTAAGAGAAGTGAAAAATGAGCAAGCCCACTCAAAACTAGTGGCTGCCCCCCCTCTCTCAATCACACACACAAAAAATATCTCTTCATTTTTCAAATAAACAATTGCATGCCATACCTCTCTACATGTCATGACCCATGCTCATGCCAACTCACCCTCTACCTCATTTCCCAATTGATTTTCTAAAATGAAAATCAATTAATGAGGTGACCATCTTCTAGAAACAATTCCGTATAAATACGGAATACAACCTATACGTATCGAAATACATATACGCGTATTCGTACCAAATTTGTTAGTTATATGTATGCCCTAGAGGCCATTACTGTACATATGATGTATATTGTAGTGGATGCTTGGACATATATATGGAGGACTTTCTTGCTCGACATGATAGTAGGCTATCTGGTTGCTCTTTATCTTAACATATACTCTGATTGTCTCTATGATACATGTTGATAAAACCCTTAGGATGAGTACTTGACTACCAGGACTATGATGCAGATCATACTAGTGGGGACAGTGTAGTCGCTAAGTACATCCTTCAAATGTCCCTAGTCGTGGGTGTATCGAGACAGGGCATCGATATACCATAGTAGACTAGCGTATAGCTTCTCGACCCATAAAGATGGGCGATGGATAATCCCATATCCATTGGTGTTTGACATCAGAGATAGTATACGGGTGCTCAGTGGAGACTGGGTACACTGGACGGACTCCCCGAGAACTCCCAGATGGTATTATACCTCACGTCAGATGGTAGTTCTCTGGTGACACTGGTACAGGTTAGTCTGTAGACCCGAGATCGTCATAGAGTCTTGTGTGATTCCCACTGTGCTTTGATTTCCATCATACCACATCCATGAAGGCGTGCAAAAAAGTGGCTTTTGGGTACAGTCCCGAATCACATGGAGGCAATGAGCGATAGGAGGGGTTTTGTCTCTCCCGGTATAAGGAGTTGATGTTGCGCTGTGCTCGATTGGCTATAACAGGAAGTCCTTGGCCAAGGCTGATTTAGAGATTTACTGGTAAGTGTTACCAGTAGTTTCTCGACCCGTTATGAGCCTCATATCGACACGACTTATCGAGTTACTGGGGTCTGACGTTTACCACCCCTAGACTAGATATGCGACATATCAGACGAAGAGACCGGATTGTATGGTAGTGTTACTGATTGGATTCACAGGAGTACTAGCAGGCTTGCTTGTTGATCTTCTGATCGCTCAATACCCGGGTGGCCGTTACGTTTAGCAGACCGCTTGCGGCTTGTGGGTGTTTGATATGATCATCACCTACTGCCGGCGTATTGACGAGTCTTTAGAGTCCTACACAAGGGTTTCCTGGCTCAAGAAAAACGGAGTAGGAGCACATATGTGATATGTGCGGGACCGAGATTAATACGATATGAGATACCGTATTCTATTCTCGCGATCCGTGACATTGATCGGTTGTATGCGATATAGCCGGGTTATCGGATCAAGTGTTGATTCGATAAGTTGTTACACATGATATTAGTCGGTTATAGCCGGGTTATTAAATCAAGAGTTAATTTAATAATTTAATGTATAATTATATATTTGATATATTACATTACATTAACTAGTATTAGCTCACTTATGATTTATTTTCTCACTAGATTGTGCACATTGTTTATATGTGATATATGCAAGTGTACATGTTTATATCATGCTTGATGATACATACAAGTTGGGTGTATGAGACTTAAACCGAATCAAGGTTAAATTAGGGTTTACTTATTTCCCAACAAATAACAAAATTGAAGAGACTTTGGTCAAAGTTATCAAGCTTCATGAAGCTTGAAGAAACATTGACAAAGTCAACTCTTTTGTCATTCCTTAGGATATTAGTTAACCCAACCCTTAACCTCATACCTTGGTTAATTCTCTATATGAGTTAAGCATGAGGGCTTAACTCAACCATGGTGCAATAATTCATTGGATAAGTTTTCATTTGGATGAATTATTCATAAGACTTCTTCTTCTTCTTCCTTGAACAAAAAGCTTGCTAGCTTTAATGGTGCCATGAGAAAAAGTGTGAGAAAATCAATTCTAAAGTGCCCACTTCCTACTTCTTCATCCTCTACTACTTTCCATGTAGTATAGGGTGTTCTCTTCACAAAGTTCATGACCTAGTGAAGGAATAGCTTGAGTTAGTGTCTTCCCGACGTAGATCATCTTCGGCCTCGAAATCATCGAAGCAAGTATGTTTGTTTCTTCGTGGAGCCTCTCTAGAGTCCGGAGTTTACGATCGCAGCGAAGGGGACTTCTACACGGAGCTATTGAAGTGAAGGACCGGTCTACAAAGGTTGTATTCCCGCTCTCTTAGAAGTAAAGTTGTTTACTTGCTCATAGTTTTCGCCTAATCTCTAGTCCATGATCTTGGTTAGGGTTGTTCGGCACTTGAAAATTTTGATTTTGGCATGGTTGATACCTTGTAGAACCATATTAGAGTGCCTAGCATCCCTACAGTGGTATCAGAGCTAAGCTAGAGTTTTAGGCGAAGTCTAGACGAAGTTTAAAGTCCGATCGAACCCCGAAACCCTAGTTTTTACCCTTCTCTTGAAATTTTCTGAAATTGTGATTTTTTCCGTATTAAAAATGCTCAAAAAAATCAGCAGGGTTTTCTAGGAATTACTGTGCAGCACGTGCTCCTAACTCCATCAAAGCGCCGCGGAACCGTGGCCTTACCCTGGCTTGCGCGGCGGTTCCGCGGCCATACTGTAGCTTCATGCTTCACTGTTTGCACAGTAATGTCCGTAAGTAATTCCTGTGTTTTCTGGGAATTTTTAATTCTTGCTCAAGTGTTGAGTTTTCTGGGGTGTATTGGGGACTCGTTGATTCGATCGGATTATTTAACTTTGTTTAGTTTGTCCGGGTAATTTTAGAACGTGTTAAAAAGTTCGAACGGATATCAATAACTCACTTTTTCCCCTGCCGGAAAATTTCCAAGTGTTGAATTTTTCCGTTGTTTAAGAACGTTCTAAGTCGTGCAAGTAACGCGGTGGACCCTCTAGAAGACAGCAAACCTTAACTCGATTATGTGACCGTCTTGAACTGCCTCTAAACCTTAGGGTTTGTGGCAGTACGGCGTGCCACATGTGAGGCGTTGGCTTGACCCTTCTACGGCTGGACCATTGGTACTGTGGCATGTGATGGATGTTTTTAAACTAATTTCAAGTGTTGAGAACCATTTGGGAAAACTTGGGTGTTTGTTTATTCAATCGGAAAATTTAACATTGTCTATTTATCTGGAATGTGATACAATATTTGGAATCCACAAGTAGTTATGAGATAACTAATTTGAATGTTATAAACATAGCAGTTTAGTCTCAGATGATCGGTTGCCACGGGATTTTGATGCGATCAAAAGTCCGTCACAATCACGTAGCATACGCGGATACTCGTCGGGTAAACTTAATAGACAGCCACGCTCCATATCCCCGACCAAGTGACTGTAGGAG
Source organism: Agapanthus africanus (assembly GCA_030015575.1). Lineage (NCBI taxonomy): Eukaryota > Viridiplantae > Streptophyta > Magnoliopsida > Asparagales > Amaryllidaceae > Agapanthus > Agapanthus africanus. Next base: position 56,782,172 of record JASDDO010000018.1, on the reverse strand, counting down.
AACCCCGTCGCCAAAAGCATCCGTTCGGGTGCTCGCGGCAGCGGTGTTCCGCCTTAGTGCACTTCGTCGACGGCATCTAGGGGTGCGGCCGTCTACTAAAGTTTGCGACGAGCATTCGATCAGGATGTCGGGAATCTTTTTGAATTGCCCGACTTAATATTGAAAAGAGTTTTCGATTATGAGACTAAAATGCGGGGTTTATAATTGTTAGGCATGCGATGTCTAAGGAATTCATTTGGTTAGGCATGCGATGTCTAAGGATGGTTGCGGATTCCAACTGTTGTAGTTTTACACTTTCTTTTCTGCGACCGTAAGTGTAATATGTGGTGTATCGCCGGTTTCATTGCTATACATCAACGACAACTGGGATACGCATATTTACTTACGTTGATGATATGTGATATTATGTGTTGCTGTGATATGTTATATTGGATCGCCGCGTTTTGAATAGCCGGGGGTTTTATGTGAGATGAGAGTTTTTCTTTTTCATTCATGTAAAATTCATATGTATGTAATATTCTTTTATTGGGGCACTTCCGGGCTGAGGATGATGTCACCATTGTATATTATTTACTTTTCCGCATTAGGTAAACCCAAGGCGGGGAGCACAAGTAACCGAGTTCTAGGGTCCAGTGGGAGACCATCTCGAGGAGTCGAGACCGGGTCTCCTAACCCTAGAATTGGCAGTGTTGCTTGCCGCTCTCGTAGGGGTCTAGGGATGTGGGTTTGGCTATTCATCGCGACCGTGGAATCCGTGTTTTATACAGGCTCGTATTAAAACACGGACGTCCTAATATATCCAATATTTCATATATGTTCTTCTGCTGCAATGTTCTGTGATGAGATTATATTACTACTTAAGATGAATGTTTATATTATATATATGAGATATATATTATATATTGTTGATTTCATTTCATATCTGATGCTTGTGAAGCATAATAAAATGGGACTTCATTAATGAGATTAATGAAATAAAAGAAACCTAAGATGTTGTAGAAACTTGTTTAAAAACTGGTAGCTCTAGTTCTTGCTTTGCATAGCGGTGTTCCTTGTAGAACATCCAGCACCTTATTCGATAAGGAAAGAGCCGAGATCCCTTCACCGGGAGTGACCTCTTTAGCGAAACTAGCAGATGCTACACACTCGGTTTGTCTTTTGATTGCTTCTATAGCTTTTGCTTTGCATAGTGGTATTTGTGAAATATCCTGCACCTTATTCGATAAGGAAAGAGCCGAGATCCCTTCACCGGGAGTGACCTCTTTAGGAAAACTAGAGAAGCCTCAAAAACATTCCATTTAAAATCACTCGATTCTACGACGATATCAAGTTCATTACTCAAAGGGTTTTCTTAAAAACCTGTCGTAGCCCTCCGTCATTTCAGATAAGGACTGTTTAGTATTCATGCTGCGTTTGTTGGCCTTTGTCAAGGCGTAGTGTGCGGTAGCTGAATAGTACTTATCTGCTTATGCATATGATGCAGATTGGATTAGGGTAGTCGTGCGACTTTGTTGGCCTGCGTCAAGGGTCGTGCGGATGGGTTTAATTCAATCAAGAAATGACGGGTTGAACTTGACTAGCGCACTGTGGTTTGTTGGCCTGCATCAAGGTCATGGGACGCTAGGGGTAAAATATTATTAGGAATTTCAAGTGTTGAAATTTGCAATGAGATTGCATACCTTCTATGAGATAGTTGGATCCTGATACCCGCTGCGAGTAAAAGTTACTCCTTGGAGAGTTTTACACATTACAATTAGCCGATCAAGTAGGTGTCTAGAAAGGTGTCAACGGGGTTATGCCTCTGGGAAAACGAGGTTTACTTTAATTAGGTCCGTGCGAAAGCACGGGGAACCTCCCTCAAAGTACCGACACTAGCCTGGCTGAAAGATTGGCGAACTTGTAGCGTGTAATTAATCCCAGCTAGTCTTTCCTTTTAGGGTTTGAAGGAAGATTTGACTAAAACAGTGGGAGACATCCTGATTAGATATATTAGATAACCAATCTAATCTTGCAAGAGCATACGCTGAGTGTTTTCTTCTCTCTCTTTCCAGGTAGTGACCATATCACGCCTTAATCAAGATAATAATACGGATGTATTGACCGAACCCGCTTGTTATACTGAGCTAGGGAACGTTGGTCCCGCTCCAACTTATAATTATTATAAGACAGCAGGAAATTGGGGATTACCAGAATTCCCGTGCCGCCCAAACGAAGAAAGTGCATGCTGATGCATCATCTTTGGGTGTGTTCATTACAGAGAACTGTTTCTCAGTATCCTTTACGTCCTGGGTATGAGATACCGAATCAGGATCCCGCAAATGTAATATGTTACATGGGCTTCAGATAGGTAGAAAACTGAGAACGGGTGATAAGTTTCAAGAGTTGGAAAGAATGCAAGTGTTGCAGCCAAGTCTGTTGGTAGTTATCACCCAGTATTACCAGAATACGTTGATTCTGAACGTATGTTATTAGATACCGAACCTGATATACAACATCATATCAGTCTCTTTATTGGTAAAGAAGGATATAATTTTGTATTGTTGGATAATGTTTTGAACATTTCCTGTATCAAGAGTTGATCGGTTCAGGCACGTTATCTAAAAGCATATACATTCTAAATCAAACTCCAGTTCTTAACGTACAGAACACACACAAGAGGAAGAGTTCAGAAATGAACAAATCCTTCTTGAGGTATTGTAGACTAGGTCATATCAATGCGACCCGACTAGCTAAGTTACATTTAGATGCATATTTAAATTAGTTTGAATTTACATCTTGTGAAACTTGCCGGTCATGTCACAAAGATAAGATGATCATAGCTCTGTTTATAGGAAACAGAGAAAGAGTTAGTGAACTCTTGGGATTGATACATGCTGATGTATACAAGGTCCCTTGTCTATACATGCCAAGACCGGTTCTTTATACTTCATTATATTCACTGATGATCTCTCAAGATTCAGACATATGTTCCTGTAGAAACACAAGTCCGAAACTTTTGAGATATTCACAGAATATAAGTTAGAAGTAGAGAACCAAAAACGGGTATAAGTATTATGTCCTTTGATGAGATCAGGGAGGAGAATACTTGAGCACGGAAATCCTGGACTATTCTAAAGAAGAATGAGATTCTCTCTCAGCATTACTCCTCCGTATACACCATAGCAAGATGGTATATCGGGGTAGAGCAATAACACCCTATGTGATATGGTGTGCTCTATGATAAGTACTAATGAGTTTCCTATTTCCTTTTGGGAATTATGCACTTGAGAAGCTGCATACCTATTGAATAGGGTTCAAATCAAATCAGTTGCCTACCACTTCATATGTGATATGGAAAAGGAAGAGCCCATATCTTAAGTTTGTTAAGATTTGGGGTTGTCCGGCCTATGTCTAAAAGCATAATCCGGACAAGCTCGAGGCAAAGTCAGTTCTGTGGAAGTTTGTTGGATATCCCAAGCATACGCAAGGGACTATCTTCTACTTGACCGAGGAACAAAAGATATTTTGTTTCTCAGCATGCCACCTTTGTGAAAGGGAATTTCTTGTGAATAAATTAGTGGTCATGAGATAGAACTGGAAAGAGTTCCAGCTATACAAACTGCAACTGATGATTTGGTAGAACCAAAGAATTCAATAGTTTCCAACGAACCTCAGCCTCTCCGCCGATCTAGTACGGCTCCTCACCCACCTGAGAGATACTTCGGTTTCTCTATGACAGTGGGAGCAAGAATTGCATCATGAGATGATGACCCAACTAGTTTCGAGCTGGCCATCAGGAGTGGGACTCTGTAAGAATGGCTGGATGCTTAGCGATCTGAGATGGAATCCTTATACACCAACAAAGTATGGACTTTGGTTTCTTTATCTGAAGGGTTAAATCCCCATCAGGAGCAAGTACATCTTGAGAAGATTACTTGGTGTACATGGAAAAGTTAAGACTTTCAAAGCTAAGGCTTATTGCAAAAGGTTTTTATCATCGACCAGGTATGGTTAATGATGAAACATTTTCTAGTGTCTATGCTTAAGTCCATCCAGATCCTACTTGCCACTGCTACATACCATAACTACGATATCTGGTGGTTGGGTGTCATGAATGCTGTTCTAAATGATGATTTAGAAGAAGGCATCTATAAGTACACAGCCAGAGGGCTTCGTAAACAGTGGGAGCAGCAGAAACGTGTGCAAGATGATTTATGAGATAAATCAGGCATTGCGTAGTTGGAACGTCTGTTTTGATGTGGTAGTCAAAGAGTTTGACTTCATCAAAATGGTAGATGAAACTTGTATATACAAAATGGTAGAAGGGTGTATGGTGGTGATCCTCATAGAGTACGTGGATGACATACTCTTGATAGGGAAGGAGTTTCCTATGCTACGCTCGGTCAACCTCCTCTTATCGCAAGGATTCTCCATATAGGATCAAGGTGATACCCCCTAAATCCTGGGTTTTGGATCTATGAGATAGATCTAATTGGATGTTAGGATACTCACTTGTTGTAGTAAGATGGTATCAATCGATCCTGGGGAGAATCACTGGAATGGTTCCAGGATGGTAAGGACGACTGAATGTCAGTCACAGGCATTGTCTTTACCCTCAGTGGAGGGACAGTATGTTGGAAGAGTTCCAAGCTAGATACCGTGACATACTAGACGATTAAAGGCAACATATATCGTTACCAAGGATGCTACCAAAGAGTCGGTCTGGATATATATAAGTTCATGAGGTGAACTTCGTTCCTACCATTGTGTGACAATGGAGTTGTGGCTTTTGCCGAGGAACCCCCGTCCCATCAGAAATCCAGATATAATTCTTAGGCAGTATCACCTGATCATGGAGATGGTTGATCTCCAGGGAGATCGAGGTTAGGAGAGTAGACACAGAGGAAAACAGCGCGGATCCACTCATAAAGGCCAGTTTCCCAGTAGAGACTTTTATGGGATGGTTGAGTATGAGATACGTCAACCACTGCTGATTGTTGGGTATGAGATACTACAACAGATGGCCCTAGTGCAAGTGGGAGATTGTCAGTTATATGTATGCCCTAGAGGCCATTACTGTACATATGATGTATATTGTAGTGGATGCTTGGACATATATATGGAGGACTTTCTTGCTCGACATGATAGTAGGCTATCTGGTTGCTCTTTATCTTAACATGTACTCTAATTGTCTCTATGATACATGTTGATAAAGCCCTTAGGAAGAGTACTTGACTACCAGGACTATGATGCAGATCATACTAGTGGGGACAGTGTAGTCTCTAAGTACATCCTTCAAATGTCCCTAGTCGTGGGTGTATCGAGACAGGGCATCGATATACCATAGTAGACTAGCATATAGCTTCTCGACCCATATAGATGGGCAATGGATGATCCCATATCCATTGGTGTTTGACATCAGAGATAGTATACGGGTGCTCAGTGGAGACTGGGTACACTGGACGGACTCGCCGAGAACTCCCAGATGGTATTATACCTCACGTCAGATGGCAGTTCTCTGGTGACACTGGTACAGGTTAGTCTGTAGACCCGAGATCGTCATAGAGTCTTGTGTGATTCCCACTGTGCTTTGATTTCCATCATACCACGTCCAAGAGGGCATGCAAAAAGGTGGCTTTTGGGTACAGTCCCGAATCACATGGAGGCAATGAGCGATAGGAGGGGTTTCGTCTCTCCCGGTATAGGGAGTTGATGTTGCGCTGTGCTCGATTGGCTATAACAGGAAGTCCTTGGCCAAGGCGGATTTAGAGATTTACTGGTAAGTGTTACCAGAAGTTTCTCGACCCGTTATGAGCCTCATATCGACACGACTTATCGAGTTACCGGGGTCTGACGTTTACCACCCCTAGACTAGATATGCGACATATCAGACGAAGAGACCGGACTGTTCGGTAGTGTTACTGATTGGATTCGCAGGAGTACTAGCAGGCTTGCTTGTTGATCTTCTGATCGCCCAATACCCGGGTGGCCGTTATGTTTAGCAGACCGCTTGCGGCTTATGGGTGTTGATTGATCATTTCTTTATGTGTCGATTTAGAAAATGAATAGAAATCACAATCAAAGAATTATTTGACCGCAATCAATAACGGTGTCGAATTGTAGCGCGTTAATAAGTGTGGATCGTCCACAGGGATTGTGCGATTCGTTCGTATTTGTTTTGTTTTGAATTGAAAATTAATAAGAAGAGAAAAGAAAACTTGATTATATGATTTATATCAATGAATTTCAAGAATCATCTAAATCTCATCAAAAATCAAGAAGGCAATAAAAAATCAAGAACAAGAATTGATAGAATTCCAATCGATTAAAGTTTCAAGAATTGAAATGTAGCTCGCAGGAGTCGATTAGATCATAGATGTGAAGAAGACAAGCGATTACCGTTTCTTATCCATTAACGAGTTGATGCTAGTTCGATGTCGATTTATCGAGGATTAAGGATCTTGCGAAGAATTAGGGTTTCCTCATCTTATCCTTTGTCCTTTCGATGAATCACATTCACAAGATAGCTTCTAGGAAATCCAATAATCGATCGTTGATCTCTAGTTCCGTGCGAAAATAATCAAGAATGCATTTCGCAATCGAAACTAGATCAACGATCATTCAATTTTCAAGAATTTACAATCGTTATAGGACTTAAGAAAATGTTTAAAGATTCGTTAACATCATCATTCTACCGATCGTCTCGACTCCTCCACAAGCGGAGTTTTACTCAAGCATCATCACAAAGAATACATTCAAGAATCGAAATTGAATCATAATGCTTGAATTGAAAAATAAGCAAGTTAAAAGAATCTCACCTTTATTTATTCAACACTTTGTTACACTTTGCCCAAAGAACTACAAGAATTTGAGAAGGGAACAAGATCGTCGAATCTAGCGTTGCATTGGCTCCTTGAGTCGCGGATCGGCTTGGATCACATGCTCCGATGAAGTCCGGCTTCGCTTCTAAAGGATGGTTGATGGCTTGCTTTGCTTGAACTCAAAGATCTTGAACTTTTGGCTTCTTGATTGGATTAGGGTTAGGGTTTGGCGGTGGCAAGTGTTGGGTTGAAGAGATGATAGAATTTCAACAACAATCAACAACCTTTTTAAGTGAAGCCTAGGGTCCTTTTTATAGGCTTGAGAATGATTAGCTTCCTTAAGAAGCTTGGATTAGGTTAGCTTCCTTTGTAAGCTAGTTAGTTAGGTAGAAGCCTCTAGAACTAGTTAGTTAGGGTTTAGCTTCCACCTTAAGGTAGGAGCTTAGGGAGAAGGTTCTAGGCTTTAAGGTAGTTAAGGTGAAGCTTACTTAGGAAGCTTGGAGTGTTTAGCTTTGATCAAGGAACCCTTTCTGATCTGGCAGAATGTTCTGGAGTGTTCTGGAAATTACAGTGGCTTAAAGGGGTACTTGACTTGAGAGAAGAATAATGCAACAGAGCTTTGATGATGTGTCAGTCACGTGACCGTGGATCCGCGGCACATGCCTGCTTAGGCCGCGGATCCGCGGCCATTATGGTGCCTTGGTGCATCAACTTCTCTGTGGTGCTTTGATCTGTCTTTGGAGTTATTCTCTGATATGCTGAATCTTGTAATACCCTTTAGTTTATTTCCAGATCTCAAGTCATTGAGTTGGCGTAATATTTTATCAGCAATTTGACAATTTTGGCTCGGTTCCTGAAATTTCCTGCACAGACTTCGAAACAAGTGTTGCGCAATACAAGGATGATGCGATGCCATGAAAAACACACAATTTCCCTAAAAATGCCGGTTTTAGTATACAATATAGGTATTTCAGTATTTTACAATCGTTTTGCTAATATGTGCAATATGAATACCGAACACCTCTAGATGAGTGTAAAAGATAGAGAAATTGACGTGTTAAAAATACATTATTTTCGACTGATCAGGTGTTTGATATGATCATCACCTACTGCCGGTGTATTGACGAGTCTTTAGAGTCCTACACAGGGGTTTCCTGGCTCAAGCAAAACGGAGTAGGAGCACATATGTGATATGTGCGGGACCGAGATTAATATGATATGAGATACCGTATTCTATTCTCGCGATTCGTGACATTGATCGGTTGTATGCGATATAGCCGGGTTATCGGATCAAGTGTTGATTCGATAAGTTGTTACACATGATATTAGTCGGTTATAGCCGGGTTATTAAATCAAGAGTTGATTTAATAATTTAATGTATAATTATATATTTGATATATTACATTACATTAACTAGTATTAGCTCACTTATGATTTATTTTCTCACTAGATTGTGCACATTGTTTATATGTGATATATGCAAGTGTACATGTTTGTATCATGCTTGATGATACATACAAGTTGGGTGTATGAGACTTATACCAAATCAAGGTTAAATTAGGGTTTACTTATTTCCTAACAAATAACAAAAGAGAAGAGACTTTGGTCAAAGTTATCAAGCTTCATGAAGCTTGAAGAAACATTGACAAAGTCAACTCTTTTGTCATTCCTTAGGATATTAGTTAACCCAACCCTTAACCTCATACCTTGGTTAATTCTCTACATGAGTTAAGCATGAGGGCTTAACTCAACCATGGTGCAATAATTCATTGGATAAGTTTTCATTTGGATGAATTATTCATGAGACTTCTTCTTCTTCCTTGAACAAAAAGCTTGCTAGCTTTAATGGTGCCATGAGAAAAAGTGTGAGAAAATCAATTCTAAAGTGAGCCCACTTCCTACTTCTTCATCCTCTACTACTTGCCATGTAGTATATGGTGTTCTCTTCACAAAGTTCATGACCTAGTGAAGGAATAGCTTGAGTTAGTGTCTACCCGACGTAGATCATCTTCGGCCTCGAAATCATCGAAGCAAGCATGTTCGTTTCTTCGTGGAGCCTCTCTAGAGTCCGGAGTTTACGATCGCAGCGAAGGGGACTTCTACACGGAGCTATTGAAGTGAAGGACCGGTCTACAAAGGTTGTATTCCCGCTCTCTTAAAAGTAAAGTTGTTTACTTGCTCATAGTTTTCACCTAATCTCTAGTCCACGATCTTAGTTAGGGTTGTTCGGCACTTGAAAATTTTGATTTTGGCATGGTTGATGCCTTGTAGAACCATATTAGAGTGCTTAGCATCCCTACAAAAATACGAATAGCCAATAGAGAAAATGAATAGTGAACAATAATACTAGAATACATATATATAAATTATTAAATCAAAACCTGATTTAATAATCCGGTTTAATCCTAAGCCGCTAGTATTATCAACCGTCCGATTAAAGTCTGTGTAGCATGTATACATATTTAATCGGACACCTGTATCTACCAACATACATCATCTACACCATATCGCCTGAACTGTGAAAACCCTCTGTGTGGGACTCTAAAGACTCGCCAATACGCTGGCAGTGGGTTTAACCACAAGCACGTCAGCGGCACTAGCTGTACGTAACGGCTACCCAGGTATTGAGCGAAAGGGAGGCCGACGAGCAAACTCATCCTTAACCCCTACTGAGCCTGACAGTGACAATATCCGTACAGTCCGGTCTGTTCGTCTAAGAGTATCGCATATCGAGTCTAGGGGGGTGGATAAAGTCAGACCCCTAATAACGCGATAATTCGTGTCGGTATGAACCCATCACCACCTGAGAAACTACTGATCCTAGATCAGTAATTCTCGACTATCTTGGCCAAGGATTTCTGGTGATGGCCACCCGTACACAGCGCGACATCAACCCCAATACCGGGAGAGACAAATCCCCGGCAATCCGCTCACTACCTCCATGTGGCTCGGGACTATACCCAACTAAAACCTGTTTGCACGACTCCTTTGAACCATGGTAAGGTAGTAATCAAAGCACAGTGAGAACTCAGACGAGACAAATGACGATCTCAGGTCGACAGACTAACCTGTACACATGTCACCTAAGAACTGCTATCTGACAATAGGTATAGTACCTACTAGCAGGTTCCCGGCGAGTCCGTCCAGTGTACTCATAACCCAATGAGCACCTGTATACTATCTTAGGTGAAGGAGAAAATAAAGAAAGAGAAAAACTAACTAGCACACTTTCGTAGGCAACATGATTGCACTGAGCACGTGCAACAAGCCTTTAAACCTCTAGGTGTCCCTAGTAGGAGGAGTGTTGTCTCCTGAGGGTTTTCAGCGGATTGCACCCACAAAATCCAATAATAAAAGGAAGACCGTGAATATTACATTTAAAGAAAAGAATTGTAAAATAAAAGCCTTGAAAATTAGGGTTTCCAACTAAGCTAGCTTTTCGGTTGTTATGAGCCCTATCTTAATAGTCATAAAAAGATGTCAGAAATCACGTCCTCCCTCAATAAAATATCGTCTTATTCTTCATTCCTATCTTTCTTCTAAACATCGATCATATAACCCTACGTGTGTGTAAAGACATCCCTACACCCGGAGAATTCAATTCAAGCTATCATACTCTTGTCCATCCACCTCAGTACTTTTTAATTAATAAATATTTAGATGAATTTGCTCACACACTTTCATGCGACCGTTAATACTTCTTGAGGTACTAACCGACCGATTACTCATGTTCTTGCTTATTTGGTGTTTTTCCTCGTCTTGCACCACCTAAGGCTTAGCAGTGACTCCCAGACCAGTTGGCCTTAGGGCACTAGGTGAAGAGGCACCCTCGCTATATTTTTTTATTGCTGCCTTGGCGATAACAAAACCAGTGTCCATTTTTTCACCATTTTATATTTTCTTCATTTTTTTTTATTTCCTTCATACTTTGGCTTTTAGACAAGAGCATTTCAAGGTATCCTCTACTATCCCGGGCTTCAAGACGTGTGTAAGTGCGAATAGTAGAGTATCAACGTTCAAAATGTTTGGCTTCCAGAATAGGAACTATTTTTCAGACTTATTTTTATCCTCAGATTAGTGACTTCCTTCATCTTACTAACCCTTGGGACAACGGCTCATAACTACATATTACTAGTTCGTATAAGAAAACTTCTAATTTTCTTGATTTTCTTAAATTTTTCTAATCTCATGGATGTAATTTTTTACTATCTAATCTTTTATTATCTTATTTATGTACAAAAATGTTTAAATATTAAATATTTTTATATTTTGAAAATTTTTAAATTTTTATAGTTTTTGAAAATTTTTAAATTTTTATAGGTTTTTAAAGAAATGTTTTGTACTTATGCAAATGATATGCAAATGATGCAAAAATAAGCACAAATCTCCCCCAAACTTGTTTTCAACAGTGTCCTCACTGTTGCCAACCGCTATACCTACAAAAACCTGTAAGCTTGGGAGGAATTTATTAGTGGGGGCAAAATATATAAGTGAAGATCTTCCCCCAAACTTATTCTTTTCACTCACCTCCATTTAAAAGACGATGCAGTAATTTACAGGACATGAAGGTGAGACGGAGGAATTTTACTCCAAATAAAATGGCTCCTGTAAGAACTGGAGCTCCTCCGTGGGGTCAGTGGAAAAATACGGCTTTAATCTATGTCCATTAACTTTGAAAAATGTGCCGTTTTTAACATTTTCTACCTCTACTACCCCGTGCGAGTATACAGACCGCACAATAAAAGGTCCCTTCCACCGAGATCGAAGCTTACCCGCGTGAAGGTGTAGTCGTGAATCATAAAGAAGGACTTGTTGACCAGGTGTAAATGTTTTCCTCAAAATGTTTTTATCGTGAAAAACCTTAGTCCTATTCTTTACGATTACAGCGTTATCATAAGCTTCATCGCGGAGTTCGCTTAGCTCATTTAATTGCAGCTTCCGAAAGTTGCAGGCTTGGTTTAAGTCAAAGTTGATTTCCTTAATAGCCCACAATGCTTTATGCTCAATCTCGACTAGCAAGTGACAAGCCTTCCCAAACACTAACCTATATGGAGACATCCCTAGATCGGTTTTAAATGCAGTTCGGAATGCCCAAAGAGCATCAGTCGGTTTGGTCGACCAATCTTTTCTATTCTTCGCAACAGTTTTCTCCAGGATTTGTTTGATCTGTCTACTTGAAATCTCAGCATGCCCGCTCGTTTGGGGATGATAGGGTGTAGAAAGTCTGTGGTTGATTGCGTATTTCCGCATCAGAGTCTCGAAAGACCTGTCCCGTTATCGCTAATGATAGCGCGTGGGTGTCCAAATCACGTAAAGATGTTTTCTTTTAAGAACTTAATGACAACCTTCTTGTCATTAGTGCGACATGGAATAGCTTCAACCCACTTCGAGACGTAATCAACCGCAAGCAGTATGTACAAATTCCCAAAGGAGTTGGGAAAGGGACCCATAAAGTCAATGCCCCAAACATCGAAAATTTCAACCAGTAAGATGGGTTGCTGTGGCATTTCATTTATCCGGTAAATCCTACCCGTGTGTTGACACTGTGTACAGGTTTTGCAATAATCAAATGCATCCTTGAACAAGGTCGGCCAATAAAAATCGCATTGCAAAACCTTCTCCGCCGTCTTTTTAGGACTGAAGTGACCCCCACAGGCCTGATCATGACTAAAAGATAGAACACTCTTGAACTCCTCATTCAGGACACATCGGTGAATGATCTGATCAGGACAATATTTAAACAGATATGGTTCATCCCAGTAAAAGTATTTTACTTGGGATAGAAAACGATATTTGTCCTGTTTTGACCAATCGCTGGGTATCAGTCCCGTGGCAAGATAGTTCACAATATCCCTAAACCAAGGTTTCTCGGATACGTTCAAGAGTTGTTCGTCTGGGAAAGAATCATTGATCGGCAGGGTCACAGGGGAAAAAGAGATGCGTGAAAGATGGTCGGCTACAACGTTTTCACATCCTTTCTTATCTTTGATAACAAAATAAAATTCTTGTAATAGAAGGATCCAACGTATTAGCCTACCTTTTGCATCTTTCTTCGCCAAAAGATGTTTCAAGGCGGAATGGTCAGTGTACACAACTATTTGTGAGCCAATCAAGTAAGGCCTGAATTTTTCTAATGCAAATACAACCGCCAAAAGTTCTTTTTCGGTAGTTGTATAGTTAATTTGAGCATCATTCAGGGTCTTACTTGCATAATAGATCACGTGTGGTATCTTTTCAATGTGCTGTCCTAAGACTGCACCGACTGCAAAATCTGATGCATCACACATAAGCTCAAAGGGGTAGTCCCAATCTGGAGACGATAGAACGGGGGCTGTAGTGAGGGAGTGTTTGAGTGAGTCGAATGCTGCCTCACAATCCGAGTCAAAGTGGAAGTTCGTATTCTTGGCCAAGAGAAGAGTTAAAGGTCTAGCAATTTTGCTAAAATCCTTAATGAATCTCCTATAAAAGCCCGCATGGCCAAGAAATGATCGGATATCCTTGACGCTTTTGGGATGAGGAAGGTTTTGAATGACATCTATCTTAGCTCTGTCAACCTCAATGCCTTTTTGTGAAATAACATGTCCAAGCACAATTCTCTCTTGGACCATGAAATGGCATTTTTCCCAATTCAAGGTTAAGTTCTTCTTTTTGCAACGAGTAAGAACCGCGTCAAGATTCGATAGGCAGTCAGAAAAAGAGTCTCCAAAAATCGAGAAATCGTCCATAAAAATCTCCAAAAAATTCTCGACCATGTCAGAGAATATCCCCATCATACACCGTTGAAAGGTAGTAGGAGCATTGCATAACCCAAAGGGCATGCGTCTATAAGCAAAGGTGCCAAAAGGATAAGTAAAAGTGGTTTTATCTTGATCCTTTTTGGCATTGGGGACCTGATTATAGCCAGAGTATCCGTCCATAAAGCAATAATACTCACGTCCAGCTAAGCGTTCCAGCATCTGATCAATGAAAGGTAGAGGAAAGTGGTCTTTCCTTGTAGCGGCATTGAGTTTTCTGTAATCAACACATACACGCCACCCAGTTTGGGCGCGTATCTGAATCAACTCATTTGCCTCATTGGTAATAACAGTGATGCCAGATTTCTTAGGGACGACAAGAATTGGACTCACCCATTGGCTATCGGAGATTGGGTATATAATACCATTATCTAGGCATTTGACGATCTCTTTCATCACCGCTTCCTTCATGACGGGGTTCAACCGTCTCTGTGGTTCTCGGGTTGGTTTGGCATCATCCATCACATGTATATGATGTTCTACAATCAAGGGACTAATCCCTTTGATGTCATCCATGGTCCAACCAAACTCCTCCCTATTAGATCTCAATACCGACAAAAGTGCATTCTCTTGCTCTGATGCTAGAGAAGCGGATTTGATCGGTAAAGACTCATTCTCACCTAAATATGCATATTTAAGATGAGAAGGTAAAATTTTGAGATCTAATGCTGGCGGAGAAATAATAGAAGGTGGGATCATTAGGTGATTTTCGGAGTCACAAAGAAGCTCATAGCCTGTGAAAGATACAGACTCGGGTGGTGATGAGTCAGGAGTGTCGGACTCAAGCGTGGAATTGGTGTCCTCACTAAGATCATGTGCAAGGTCAAACAGTGATGTGGTAGTGTCGTCGAGATCTGTAAAGCAAAGTTCATCAACTCCGCAACTTTCGGGAGCAATCTCGTGGACAGAGCACACATCAAGAATATGAGCAGAGGGTTCTGATGGCTGACTTCCAACTTTGTAGATGTTCAGTTCAATGGTCATATTTCCAAAGGATAAGTTCATTGAACCGTTTCTACAGTTAATGACAGCATTGGAAGTGGCAAGGAATGGTCGACCCAAAATCACCGAAATTTGACTCCGTGGGTTTGCTACAGGTTGTGTGTCGAGAACAATGAAGTCTACAGGGAATACAAATTCCCCGACCTTTATCAACACATCCTCTAGTTCACCCCTAGGTTTGGTGATCGAATGGTCTGCCATTTGGAGAGTGCAGTAAGCTGGTTTCAACTCTCCAATCCCTAGCTGCTCATAAACAGAATATGGAAGTAGGTTAACACTTGCGCCATGGTCTAAAAGAGCACGGTTGATGTTTTTACCCCCAATAGAAATCGATATCGTAGGACATCCTGGGTCCTTACGTTTCTTTGGTAGCTGTGGGATAAAAGCAGTGCTAATATTATTAGACATGAAGACCTTCTTTGGCACTTGAGTCTTCCTCTTCCTAGTGCACAAGTCTTTAAGAATTTTTGCATAAGCAGGGACTTGTTGAATAGCATCTAGGAGAGAGATGTTGATGTTAACATGTTTGAACATTTCCATAATTTTCTCCATATGTGGACTCGATTTGTTACCCCTTAACCGATTAGGATAAGGAGCTTTAGCAATAAGCGCTGGGTCCATCATAGGAGAAGGAAGTGAGGGTAGACGTGATCCCAACAGAGGAGTGGGGATCATCTGTGGAGAACTAGAAGAGGTTTGCTGAGGTGTCGAGCCTAGAGGGAAATGGAGAATAGGCTCGTGAGAAAGCGGTGGGGTAGAAGAACAAGGATCAGAAGTAGAAGTGTGTGTGTGAGGAAAGGTCTCAGCCGGGGTGTTGATAGGATTTTCAATATCATCAACTTCTTCCCCAACATAGTTATTCAGCACTTTTCCTGATCTCAACGTTGTGATGACATTTACATTGTAATGCCCAGGATTTGGTAAGGGTTGAGACGGAAGTTTCCCTTTTTCTCTCGCACTCATTTCGGCTTTAAGTCGTGCAATTTCTGCTTCCATCGATTTTAAACTCTGAGCTTGGAGGTCAGAGTTTTTCTCAAATTTATCGAGGGAAGACTTAACTTCTGCCGACATTCGTTTCATGGACGTTTCAAAAGTCCGTTCGAGTGAAGCAGAGAGATCAATACCAGTCAACTGTGCAGGATTATACGGTGCATGTGTGTTGACTGGATCTTGAAAATTTTGTGATTGGTAGGGGTGCTGAGTCAGATGAAATGGTTGCTGTTGTGGTGGAAGAGCCCTTTGAAAATTGTTTTGGTTTGGAACCGTGTTTTGATTTTGTGATTGGTTCCAAGCAAAATTAGGGTGATTCCTCCAACCCTGATTATATGTGGAAGAAAATGGATCGTTTCTAGGTCTTTGAAATGCGGCATTAGTATGCTCTTGACCTTGAAACGGAGAATTCAATGGACATTCTTCCGTCAAATGAGAAGGATCAGAACAGCATCCACATACAGTTTTGGAGAGTGACATTTGATTTAGGGCGGCAGCTAAAAATTTGTTTTCCATAGCGTCGAATTTCTTGTGTAAAGCTGAAATTTCAGCTCTAACTCCTATGGAAACATCCGATTGGTTATTGCCACCCCTAAACGATGGACTCTCCCACTGTAAAGATTTTTCGGCGAAATCTTCTAAGTATTTCCAAGCTTCCCCATCGTCTTTGGTCATAAAATTGCCTTGACACATGTTTTCAAGGCTCTGTTTAGTGGTAGGGTTACTGCCTTCATATATGATTCGGCGCAGCTCCCATCTAGGGATTCCATGATGTGGGCATTGAACCAACAGATCCTTGAAGCGGTCAAGACATTTTGAAAATGGTTCATTTGGAAGCTGGGTGAACTGATTGATTTCGCTACGGACTCGAGCTGTCTTATGATTAGGGTAGAATTTCTTAAGGAATGCTACAACGAATTCTTCCCAATTCGTAATGGAATGTGCGGTAGTGTTATACAGCCACTTCTCGGCTATATCGCATAAGGTAAATGGAAGAAGACGTAGACGCATAGCATCCACAGAAAGCTGTGAAGTACCCATCATTGCGCATACATTTTCAAATTTTGTAATAAAGAAATATGCGTCTTCAGTCTCGAGACCGTGGTATTTGGGTAGAAGGTTGATGTATTGGGGTTTAATCTCAAAATTAACCCCGTTGGCTGGTAGAATGGATAAGCAGGTCGAAAGAGGACCTCGCATAGGATAGCACCTCTCTTGGAGAGAGATGCGGGGTGGATTCTGCGCACCTGAGGACGGCGGCAGATTAGTGGTAAAGAAGTTCGATGGAGACGGATCCATCAATGTGGGTGTGGTGGTGGGTAAAGAAGAGGTAAATGTAGAAATACCGACTTCGGAGTCGATCGGGGGGACGCGGACTAAACGGGAACTAGAATCCCGTGTCCAGCCTATCTTGCACTAAAAAAGGTTAGTACAAGTGGCAGCGTGACTTATAATTAGGGGAAATGATGAATGCGGTGTTTGTTTTGAAAATAGACGGATTTTTGAAAAAATGATGCGATCACAATAAATGCAACAAGCAAAACCCTAATTCTATTGGTCGCCTAGGTCAAAGCTCTATACCGCTCCTAACTGCCAAAAGATAAGTCGCAGGATAAATCCTCCACTGTCTCTTTGTCTCCCCTGTGGCCAGGTAAGTGCCAGGTAAGTGGGAAGGTACTCCACTACGTAAGTAGTGGGCCTAATTAATAACCACTAGCCTTAGACACACTTGCCTTAGACACCACAAAAGAAACACGGATAAGCAATGAATTACCCACGGCCTTCTCTTGTCGTAAGTGAGCGCGACGATCCTTAGAGTCATATCTAGATCTTTTTTAGTTAATGAGGGTAAATGCGGATGCAAGTTTGTGATTTTTGGGATTTAGGAAGGGTAATGAACTCCCCACCTAATCTGGATTTGGCCGTGCCCCTTAATTGTCACGCCCCACTTCTCAAAATACGGAATACAAGGGTGACAAGGCCAGCCATGCTCCTACGATCAAGGAAGAATCCTGTCGTAGTCACATATCGGCTTCTAGCATTATATGGTAATCAGTAAATATAGCACAGAAATAAAGGAAAATAATACTAGTTTATTACACCAACTTTCATTGTTCACAGTTTACATTAGGATAAATTGAAAGAAACTACTAACCAAGTGCGAATACAAGGTTGATTTATGGAAAACAGTAAAAGTACTGAGGGCACGACCGTCTAGATCTCTGCAAGCTCGAAGGATAGGTCTGTCTCTTGAATCCGGTCCTCAGCAAACTCTGAGCATGCATACTCAGGTCGTCAGGGCGACGCAATAGCAATATCATAATAATCATGAAAGACAAGAAAATAAAGCAATAACAGTGGAGGTAATAAATGCAGGCAATCAATATGTCATGAACTGATGTAAGGTATGCTCTGTGTTCCTATCTGTCTCTAAGTCATTTTGAAATCGAAATGCGGAAAGGAGTTATCATGTTTAACGAGGGTCTCGTACGTACCCGAGACTACGGCTCGCTGTTGCCCGGGACATAACCCTGTCAGCCGGACCGCTAGGTCCAAACCTAATATATAAGAGTCGCTGTTCGAATGATCATCCTCTAAATCACTGACCTCGCTAAATACAATTTCCTTTCCATTTCGATTTCCCCTTTTCCCCAGGTTTACACTATTTATGATTATGAGTTAGTTGTGTACAAGCATACCAATGGCACGGTTTTATCACTGTTCACTGTATTAATCACTGTCACGAATCATTCACTTTCCATTGGAGTACTTGACACTTCTAAACCAATATCATTCACGCACGATAATGGAATGTCCACTGATCACTAACACGCACTAACACTATATATATGGCAATTGGGTAAGAGATATGTATGTTTGTCGTTAACAAGTCATGTATGTTATGAATCAATATGCACGTTATAAACTTACAAAAATTGCAGTAATTCATATATTCAGAATTCAATGAAATGATACAAATACGATGATAAGTACACTCTATCAGAAGTTCATTAAAATTGGTTTCAGTTCAATCGGGTTTCCGGTATTCAAGTTGCAGCCGTTTCATTTTAAGTGTTCGCTGCAGGAAATTCAGTTTCTGAACTGAACGTCCGATTCGCGACACGAATTTTACCCAGTTGGGATCAGAATTAGGCGACACTATAGTTGAACAATTTTTAGGTCTATCAGTTATGTTTCCAACGCAATTTTCATATCAGTAATATTCTATTTCAACATGGAGTTATCGTCATGTTAAGTTCAATGTGTAAAATCTGCCACTGCAGAATTCAGCAAAACACATCGTCGTTATAAAATATGTTAAAAATATCATACAGTTAAGGAATCCAATGAAACTAGTGGGGTAAGAAATCTAACTCAGTTTTCTACATAACGATATAGGGTTCCACACATTTTCGCATTTGAGCAATGTTATACGGTGATTTCAAAACAAGGGTGAACTGGGATTACTGCTCTGGACTGCAGTCCAAAGTCGTAATTCTCCCCAGTTTTCTCTATCATAACTAGTTCAAATTTTGAAATAAATTATAGAGTACTCTAGTTTAATTTGTTATCTTCAGTACGAGCCATGGAACGCTCCAATCCGGTTTGTAAAAGATTTATCGTGAATTTAACGGTCTAGTGTGTTCAGAAAAATTCTGATTCCGCAATGGTTTTCGGGGTAACATTTTATGGGTGAAATAATATTTATTTTCAACCAAATTTCAGCAGCACCTATGTAAATAGTAATCGGGTTTAACGAACACAAGTTCCGCCATTTACAGCTAGGTTTTCACGTAACGTTTAGTATCAACTACTTATTTTGAATGTATGGCAATCAGAGCTTTTGTTTCGTTTAATCGGTCAATATATTTCGTACGTGGTTAGAGCCGAATAAAAGCTCGACTTATAAACTATGTCAAACAATGTATAAGCAGGGGATTGTGAGACTTATCCAAAATCCATGATTTTCTAATTAACTTGATTGTTAAATACAATATATATATAACTATGATGATCACTTGCCTGAAGACGATGATGGCGGCAACAGCTACGGCGGCGATACCCACGGCGACAGAGGCGACGCTGTCAACGGCGAAAACGACATAGGTGGCGGCGATTGCAATGGCTGCAAGGGGTGTTCGGTTCCAGAAAGGAGTGGTGAAGGCTCGACGTTGTGCAGCGGGGAGTTCGACGTTGGTGGTTGCGCTGGTGGATGGCCGGAGCTTGCAGGCGATGGTCGCCGGAATTTGCAGGGAGCTCGGTCGCGGTTGGGTGTGTCGCGGCTGTGAAAGGAGGAAGGAGTGGGGAGGAGTGGTGGGTCGTCGAGGAGGTCGCACGGTGATCGGTGGTGGCAGGCGAGGTGGAGGAGCTCGGCGGTGGTTGGGACAATGGTGAGGAGAGGGAGGTTGGGTCGGGTGTGCAGTCGAGGTGGGGGAGCTCGGCGGTGAAGTTAGGTCTCGGGGTTTTGGAGAGAGGAGAAAGGGGCGAGGGTGATGCCGGCAATGGTGGCGGGGCGAGCGCGGCGTCGGTGCAGTATGGCGTGGGTGCGGGTGAGGGAGCGGGAAGAGAGTAGGAGGAAGGAGAAAGAGAGAGAGAGATGATGGGGAAAAGAAGAGGGGTGAGAATAGAGGGAGAGAGAATACGTGAATGATAATGAAAAGGAATTAAAGGAAGAGAGAGAGAGGAATAATCGTGGGTAATAATTAAAGGAATTAAGAGAGAAAGAAACAGTAAGTTAACGGGAAAAAGTTTTTTAATGAGGATTAATGGAAATTTAATTTGGTAAGATTTTGGGTTTAATTGAGGGTATAAAATTTGAATTTTGAAAAGGGAGGAAAGAGTAGATAATTTGAATATAATTGTTGTTTTTGAAATAAAGATTTGGGTTGTTGGGCTTGGGCTCAATAAAATTTTAAAAGAAAAAATGTGGGATTTAGATATGGACTTGGGCTTAGGGTTGGGTTCATAGGAAAACAAAAGTAATTAGAAATTAATATAAAGTGTAAAATGGATAAAATATTTTATTTGAATACGGGTATTGGCGTAGATAAAGACCGGATATTATATCAATTTCCGTATTAATATGTAAACAACCAAAAATCAAAAACACGCACAATTTATTTTGCTTTTTGCGGCGCTGTGATTTTTGCAAAGAAGCCTGCAGAAAATTGTTAATTGGAGCAAATGAAGAAGGAGATAAGAAAGAAAGAAAGGACCTGAGTGAAAATTGTACAGTGACTCAGCAAGCTTGCCGCGGAACCGCCGCAATGAGGCCCTTAAACCGCGGAAGCGCCGCACATTTCACTGTTCACTGCAAGAAAAGTTTATAGAGAGCTTCTGTTAAGCCCCTGAGTCCTCTGCAATATTCTGAAAAAAATTTCACTTGCTCCACAGCTTCCAGAATTCCTCGCAACAAATCACAACAACACGTTTAGAGTTTGCGCGAATTTTGTTCTCAAAATTATAATGGAATAAATCTTTCAACTCAAATTTCAATAAAGAACGAATTAGCGCACGATCCCTAGCAACGGCGCTATTTGATTGATCGTTTCTTTGTGTGTCGGTTTAGAAAATGAATAGAAATCACAATCAAAGAATTATTTGACCGCAATCAATAACGGTGTCGAATTGTAGCGCGTTAGTAAGTGCGGATCGTCCACAGGGATTGTGCGATTCATTCGTATTTGTTTTATTTTGAATTGAAAATTAATGAGAAGAGAAAAGAAAACTTGATTATATGATTTATATCAATGAATTTCAAGAATCATCTAAATCTCATCAAAAATCAAAAAGCATTAAAAAATCAAGAACAAGAATTGATAGAATTCCAATCGATTAAAATTTCAAGAATTGAAATGTAGCTCGTAGGAGTCGATTAGATCATAGATGTGAAGAAGACAAGCGATTACCGTATCTTATCCATTAACGAGTTGATGCTAGGTCGATGTTGATTTATCGAGGATTAAGGATCTTGCGAAGAATTAGGGTTTCCTCATCTTATCCTTTGTCCTCTCGATGAATCACATTCACAAGATAGCTTCTAGGAAATCCAATGATCGGTCGTTGATCTCTAGTTCCATGCGAAAATAATCAAGAATGCATTTCGCAATCGAAACTAGATCATCGATCATTCAATTTTCAAGAATTTACAATCGTTATAGGACTTAAGAAAATGTTTAAAGATTCGCCAACATCATCATTCTACCGATCGTCTCGACTCCTCCACGAGCGGAGTTTTACTCAAGCATCATCACAAAGAATACATTCAAGAATCGAAATTGAATCATAATACTTGAATTGAAAGATAAGCAAGTTAAAAGAATCTCACCTTTATTTATTCAACAATTTGTTACACTTTACTCAGAGAACTACAAGAATTTGAGAAGGGAACAAGATCGTCGAATCTA
Source organism: Agapanthus africanus (assembly GCA_030015575.1). Classification (NCBI taxonomy): domain Eukaryota; kingdom Viridiplantae; phylum Streptophyta; class Magnoliopsida; order Asparagales; family Amaryllidaceae; genus Agapanthus; species Agapanthus africanus. Next base: position 56,760,179 of record JASDDO010000018.1, on the reverse strand, counting down.
GCGTTGCATCGGCTCTTTGAGCCGCGGATCGGCTTGGATCACATGCTCCGATGAAGTCCGGCTTCACTTCTAAAGGATGGTTGAAGGCTTGCTTTGCTTGAACTCAAAGATCTTGAACTTTTGGCTTCTTGATTGGATTAGGGTTAGGGTTTGGCGGTGGCAAGTGTTGGGTTGAAGAGATGATAGAATTTCAACAACAATCAACAACCTTTTCAAGTGAAGCCTAGGGTCCTTTTTATAGGCTTGAGAATGATTAGCTTCCTTAAGAAGCTTGGATTAGGTTAGCTTCCCTTATAAGCTAGTTAGTTAGGTAGAAGCCTCTAGAACTAGTTAGTTAGGGTTTAGCTTCCACCTTAAGCTAGGAGGTTAGGGAAATGGTTCTAGGCTTTAAGGTAGTTAAGGTGAAGCTTGTTTAGGAAGCTTGGAGTGTTTAGCTTTGATCAAGGAACCCTTTCTGATCTGGCAGAATGTTCTGGAGTGTTCTGGAAATTACAGTGGCTTAAAGGGGCACTTGACTTGAGTGAAGAATAATGCAACAGAGCTTTGATGATGTGTCAGTCATGTGACCGTGGATCCGCGGCACATGCCTGCTTAGGCCCCGGATCCGCAGCCATTATGGTGCCTTGGTGCATTAACTTCTCTGTGGTGCTTTGATCTGTCTTTGGAGTTATTCTCTGATATGCTGAATCTTGTAATACCCTTTAGTTTATTTCCAGATCTCAAGTCATTGAGTTGGCGTAATTTTTTATCAGCAATTTGACAATTTTGGCTCGGTTCCTGAAATTTCCTGCACAGACTTCGAAACAAGTGTTGCGCAATACAAGGATGATGCGATGCCATGAAAAACACACAATTTCCCTAAAAATGTCGATTTTAGTATACAATATAGGTATTTCAGTATTTTACAATCGTTTTGCTAATATGTGCAATATGCATACCGGACACCTCTAGATGAGTGTAAAAGATAGGGAAATTGACGTGTTAAAAATATATTATTTTCGACTGATCAGGTGTTTGATATGATCATTACCTACTGTCGGCGTATTGACGAGTTTTAGAGTCCTACACAGGGGTTTCCTGGCTCAAGCAAAACGGAGTAGGAGCACATATGTGATATGTGCGGGACCAAGATTAACACGATATGAGATACCGTATTCTATTCTCGCGATTCATGACATTGATCGGTTGTATGCGATATAGCCGGGTTATCGGATCAAGTGTTGATTCGATAAGTTTTTACACATGATATTAGTCGGTTATAGCCGGGTTATTAAATCAAGAGTTGATTTAATAATTTAATGTATAATTATATATTTGATATATTACATTACATTAACTAGTATTAGCTCACTTATGATTTATTTTCTCACTAGATTGTGCACATTGTTTATATGTGATATATGCAAGTGTACATGTTTGTATCATGCTTGATGATACATACAAGTTGGGTGTATGAGACTTAAACCAAATCAAGGTTAAATTAGGGTTTACATATTTCCTAACAAATAACAAAAGAGAAGAGACTTTGGTCAAAGTTATCAAGCTTCATGAAGCTTGAAGAAACATTGACAAAATCAACTCTTTTGTCATTCCTTAGGATATTAGTTAACCCAACCCTTAACTTCATACCTTGGTTAATTCTCTACATGAGTTAAGCATGAGAGCTTAACTCAACCATGGTGCAATAATTCATTGGATAAGTTTTCATTTGGATGAATTATTCATGATACTTCTTCTTCTTCTTCCTTGAACAAAAAGCTTGCTAGCTTTAATGGTTCCATGAGAAAATGTGTGAGAAAATCAATTCTAAAGTGAGCCCACTTCCTACTTCTTCATCCTCTACTACTTGCCATGTAGTATAGGGTGTTCTCTTCACAAAGTTCATGACCTAGTGAAGGAATAGCTTGGGTTAGTGTCTCCCCAACGTAGATCATCTTCGGCCTCGAAATCATCGAAGCAAGCATGTTCGTTTCTTCGTGGAGCCTCTCTAGAGTCCGGAGTTTACGATCGCAGCGAAGGGGACTTCTACACGGAGCTATTGAAGTGAAGGACCGGTCTACAAAGGTTGTATTCCCGCTCTCTTAGAAGTAAAGTTGTTTACTTGCTCATAGTTTTCGCCTAATCTCTAGTCCACGATCTTGGTTAGGGTTGTTCGGCACTTGAAAATTTTGATTTTGCTATGGTTGATACCTTGTAGAACCATATTAGAGTGCCTAGCATCCCTACAAAAATACGAATAGCCAATAGAGAAAATGAATAGTGAACAATAATACTAGAATACATATATATAAATTATTAAATCAAAACCTGATTTAATAATCCGGTTTAATCCTAAGCCGCTAGTATTATCAACCGTCCGATTAATGTCTGTGTAGCTTGTATACATATATAATCGGACACCTGTATCTACCAACATACATCATCTACACCATATCGCCTGAACTGTGAAAACCCTCTGTGTGGGACTCTAAAGACTCGTCAATACGCTTGCAGTGGGTTTAACCACAAGCACGTCAGCGGCACTAGCTGTACGTAACGGCTACCCAGGTATTGAACGAAAGGGAGGCCGACGAGCAAACTCATCCTTAACCCCTACTGAGCCTGACAGTGACAATATCCGTACAGTCCGGTCTGTTCGTCTATGGGTATCTCATATCAAGTCTAGGGGGGTGGATAAAGTCAGACCCCTAACAACGCGATAATTCGTATCGGTATGAAACCCATCACCACCTGAGAAACTACTAATCCTAGATCAGTAATTCTCGACTACCTTGGCCAAGGATTTCTGGTGATGGCCACCCGTACACAGCGCGACATCAACCCCAATACCGGGAGAGATGAATCCCCGGCGATCCGCTCACTGCCTCCATGTGGCTCGGGACTATACCCAACTAAAACCTGTTTGCACGACTCCTTTGAACCGTGGTAAGGTAGTAATCAAAGCACAGTGGGAACTCAGACGAGACAAATGACGATCTCAGGTCGACAGACTAACCTGTACACATGTCACCTAAGAACTGCTATCTGACAATAGGTATAGTACCAACTAGCAGGTTCCCGGCGAGTCCGTCCAGTGTACTCATAACCCAATAAGCACCTGTATACTATCTTAGATGAACAAATTAACACCAATGGCTTGTGAGATCTGGCCACCGCCCCTCGTCGGGGTCTCGATCAGTATACACTAGTCTACTCTGGAGTATCGATACCCCGTCTCGAAACTCCCACGACTAGGGATATTTAAGGATGTGCTTATAGATTACTAGCTCCCACGTATATGATCGCCATCATAATGCCGGTAGTCAAGTAAGAATCATATGGGCTCTATCAACATGTAATAGTGATAATAAAGACAAACCAGATAGCATACTATCATCTCTAGTAAGACTGTTCTACCGGTATAGATCCTCCCTCAATCATCATAATCACCTGCCTGCGACTACGATAATTGCCTTGAGGGCACTATAGCCAACATATTGTTCACTATTCATTTTCTCTCTTTAGTGCTATCCGTAATTTTATCCGGATATGCTTATATGTAGCGATACGTATACCGGACGAAGTATTCTGTATTTGTACGAGAATGCTTCTAGAAAAAGAACACCTCATATTTGATTTTCTTTTTAGAAAATCAAATGGAGATGAGGTGGAAGGTGAGGTGTAAAGGGAGCATTGTAGAGAGGCATGTCTTTGATGAAAATCATTTGGTTTTACTATTCTATGATTGGTATAAAATCATTTGGTTTTACTTTTCTAGTATGGTTGCAAAACTTAACCATTCTCTTTCTACCCTTATTCTCTTCATGAAAAAGACTTTGCCAGTTTTTTTTTGTGATGGCTACCTCCTCTTCACCTCCTCCTCCTCCTCCTTCTTCACTTGCTCTCTTGAGCATAGAAAAGAGAGAAATAAGTTAGTGAAAAAATTCTTACATCACCCACAATCCATTCTTAGCAAGTTTAGAGCGTCGGTCGGAGTTTGGATCGGTCTCCCTCGGGTGGATCATCTTCGGCAAGGGCGGTCGTCTCTCAAGCGCGTTCCCGACGGTTACGAGCTTGGATGGATCTTCCACGATTAGGTGGATACGCATCAAAGGTTGTATTCCCTAAATCTTGTTGCTAAGTTTGCTAGTTTAGTTGTATGGTTTGATTCCTAGGGGATATATGTTTTATGCTTGCTAAAAATCACTGTTTTCGCTTCCGCCTTGGCTACAGCTTCCGCGGCGTGAGCACAACACACTAAGATCTTGTGCATCCCTAAAATTGAAGAAGGAAACTCAGCATTACACATCATGGAGCACATCCGTGGATGAGCAATTTAAAATAGAATCACATTCTCATACGGAATACCTAGTGCCAACCCCATGTCTGTTTGGACATCAGACAACATACATCAATATCTATAAGTCCCTTCAGTTCACTAACTCAATTCCCATGAGTTGTTAATTGAAAAACATTCTTTTGGTTAAAAGAAACCAATAGTTTGCCATTTAGGCAAAACCTGATGATTTTCCTCAATCGCAGCAATTGCTACAAAAGCCGATATTGAGGATAAAATCAACCAATCTCAATTTTTTACTCCTTCGCAGCATCTATAACGCCCTGCAGATGTGGGATTTTAATCCGGTATCTATATACTCAGGAGTTAGAGTTTGTTGAGAAGCGGTTTTTCAAAATACAGACACACAGAAAATCTGAAACATGAAAATGTATCAGCGGGGTTAGTTGGGAATTCATAGTATTGGCTCTTTCATTGCCCAGGCTCATGACAGTAGTCTCATTTTTCTTTTCTCATATTTCAACCCCTTTTGATGTCTCTCCATCTTACTTTTCTGTATACCGAACTTATACTAGTTGGGTTTTTTTCCATTCTTTTAGCACCAGCTTTGGGATCCAAAGAAAACAATCCAATAAGCGTAACTGGAATACTGTCCTTACATATAAGGAGCTCTCGAACTTGAGATAAGGTAGGAGGGAGAGATAAACGAACAATTCATCTAATTAAGAACCAGTAGCCATCTTCGGACTGAAATAATTTTATCGAGTTCATATCTAAGTATATAATGGCCTTCCAAACAATATGGAGCTATGATACAACTATAAGGGGTTCGTGCTCGCTGGACGGGTGTTTAAAAAACTTTGCGGAAGCGGAAAAACAAAGGGATCCAAGCGAGCAAGACTTCCCTAACCTAGAATCAACCGTAGACTATAACTTGCAAACAAAAGAATAGAACAACGAGAAGATACAGCCTTTGAAGCATCTTCATTTGCTCCAATGGTTGAGTTCCGGACTCTGGCTAAGCTCCGAGGCGATCCGGATCGCGCTTGGTTCCCGATCGGCTTCATCGAAGATGATCCAAGCGAAGGCCAGCGGTTCTAGCTTCAACTTCAATCAAATGAAGTAACTCTCATTTGGTGTGTGCTAAATATGAAATGAAAAAGATGTAGAATACAAGACGTGAACTCTCATTTGCTCTCTCTTCTCTTTTCTTTTCTCTACAATTTTCTTTTTCTAAGTATGAAAGAGAATAGAAAGGAAAAAACTCATAATTCATTCTCATGGCTTAAGGCTCAAATGAACCATAACATTTTCTTTTATCTCTCACCACATACACTTGTCATGAGACAAATGAGAGTGTATGCCACCTGATCAGTCGAAAATAGTGCATTCTCAACACGTTAATTTCCCTACTCTTATCATTCATATATAGGTGTTTATTGTAATTATAACACAGATTACGAATTCATATGGAAAATAGCAAATAGCCTGTGTTATAGTTATAATCGACATTCTAAAGGGAAATTAAGTGTTTATTACTACTTACATTGATCTGTATATATCAATCCTTGTCTCGAGATTGTGTGCAGGAAATTCTTCAGGTAAAAGAGCCGGAACTGCTTAAAGTGCTGATACAATACACCAAGTCCAAGACTTATGATCTGGTAGTAACCAAGAAAATATAAAAATATTCCAGACATCAAGAAAGCGCCAAAAAGCAACATGAAACAAACCCTAGAAATTGCATGCAGTGACTCACCAAGATGGCCGCGGATCCGCGGCCTAGTCGGCCGAGTTGCCGTGGTTCCGCGGCCTTGTTAGCTCATCAGGGCGTCAAATTTCTCCACGTGGCTTCTTGTAACGGCCAGGCATCTAGAAGACTCTCCAAAGAGCACGTGGCTTTATCCAGAAGGCTCAGCCTAACAACCTTATCCTATAATATACCTTATTCTAGAATATTCCCTCTAACAAACTTCTTCTAGAGGACTCTCTCTAACAACCTAGTTTTGGAGGGAAGATTCAAATGAATGGTTATAAAAGGAGATCTAAACCTAGGGTTTGAGGTTGTTGAAGGTGGTTCATCATTTAACTGGCAAAAGAATTATGGTGAGATCCAAATCATTTCTAAATCAAATTGAGTGACGCAATTTGATCCAAATCAAGATCCATCGAGTACCAAATCAAGCAAGCATTCGACGAGCCTTTTGAAGCAACGCCAATCTTCATCCGAGCAAGAGATCCACGACGATCCACGACTCAAGAAGACGATGCGAAGCTAGTTCGACGATTTAGTTCCTCCTCAAATCTTGTAATCTTTGAGTGTATTGTAACGAAACGTCGTTTAATAAAAGGTGAAAATTCTTGATCTTGCTTTTCTTTACATTTGAGCATTATGAAGAGTTATCAATTTTTGATTGTTTTCTTTTTCATGATGTTTGAGTGAAAACACCACTTGTGGAGGAATCGAGAAAATAGGTAGATGATGATGAGTAAATTCTTGAACGATTCTTAAGTCTTATGAGTTTTGTAAACTTTAGGAAATTGAATCAATGATGACCTAGTTTTGAGCGAGATGTTTTCTTGAATGTTTTCGCTCCAAATTAGAGATCAACGATCGATGATTGAAGTTCCTAGAGGCTAGAATTTGAATGCTAATCAACGAAAGGACAAGGGATGGTGATGGAGAAACCCTAGTTTCTTCAATAGATCCCTAATCCTCGTTGATCGTCATCGATCTAGCAATAAATCTTCAATAGATAAGAATTTGTAATCATAAGTATTCATCATCACTATCAATTGGATCGGTTCCTACAAGCCTCTTTACAAATCTTGATAATTAATTCGATTTGGACATCTTGTTGATCTTTAGCATTTCGTGATTCTAGATCAATTTTCTTGATATTTCTTGAAATCAAATATTACAAATCTTGAATCAATTTTCTTGCAATTTCTTTTATCTTTTCATTTCGACTCATCTAAAACAAAATTGATCAAAACACACATCTCAGTGGACGATCCGTATTCATTAACGCGCTACACCGACACCGTTAATTGATTGCGGTATAAATTTGTTTGGTTGTGATACATTTTACATACACACGAAGATAATGGCCAATCAAATAGCGCCGTTGCCGGGGATGTGTGTTATTTTGTTCGTTTTTGTTATTTGAGTTGAAAAATTATTATTCCATCAAATTTTCATCCAAGATTCGCTTCAAGTGCTTAACGATTAGTGTTTGAATTTTTGAGAGGGAATCTGGAATCATTTCAGCAGTGAGATCAAGATTCAGAGAAGATCTGAAGAATCCAGAAAAGCAAAGGGACCTACAGAGAAAATTTCAAACCCTAATTCCCCCATAGCACCGCGGATCCGCGGCCAGAGAGGCGTTTTTGCGGCGGAACCACCGCCGTTTAGGGTTTGCATTGTGCCAAATTTCTCAGGTCTGCTCTCTGTACTCTCCTCTTCTCTCTGATCTTGTCCAATATCAATTTCCTGCAGGATTCTTTGCAAAATTCAGCGCCGCTAAAAAATAAATTTGTTGCGATTCTTGAAATTGGTTGTTTGCATATTTTAAATACGGAAATTAAGGGGCAAAGACCAAATTCAGATTAGGTGGGGATTTCATTACCCTTCCTATGCCCCAAAAATCACAAACTTGCATCCGTATCACCCTCATTAATTAAAAAAATATCTAGACAAGACTCTAAGGACCGTCGCGCTCACTTAGGACAGAAGGAGGTCGTGGTTAATCTATTGATTATCCGCGTTTCTTTTGTGGTGTCTAAGGCAAGTGTGTCTAAGGCAAGTGATTACTTAATTAGGCCCACTACTTACGTCGTGGAGAACCTCCCACTTACCTGGCACTTACCTGGCCACAGAAGGGATAAAGAGGCAGTAGAGGATTTATCCTGCGATTTGTCTTCTGGAAGTCTAGGAGCGGTCTAGTGACTTGACCTAGGTGACCATTAGATATAGGGTTGCGAGTGCATGTTTGTGTGAATTTTCATAAATCCATCCGTTTTCAAAACAAACCAATTATTTTCTCCCCTTTTTACCCTTTCCCCCCTCTTCTCTTCTTATAATGGGTGACCCAAAGAGAGGAACTCTTGCCGAGCTTTGCTGTCCACAACCAGATATTTCTTGTTTTCGTAATCGCTTCGGTATACCGTCCGACTCCCCCATGTCTTTAAGAGATCGGATAGAACAAGCCGGTAGAAACAGTTGGCGACCTCAGTCCATGTCCTATCAACAGTATCCTAATTCTACATCCATTTCAGTTGATACTCCAAGTGAGGATGCCCCTAGACGCATGTCCATTGCTGAGCACATAGCTAGGGCTAAAGGCTAAAGTTTTAATCCGAACCAATATCAACCATCACCTCCACTTTCCAAAGAAGAATTTCATAATCGGTTTGTGGCATGTATGATGTCCAATAGCCAACCGACCAACCAATATCAATATTCTTCTTATCATAATGTTGATCCTGCTCCTATCCAATTTTCGCAACCATTCTATTCCTATCAATCCAATCCGACTTTTCCACCTTCTCTAGACAGTCCTTCGAATCAGTCATTTAGGAGTTTTAATTGTCCACAAGAATTTCAATCTTATACTGAAACCCCTTATCGACCCAAGTCTAGTCTTGAGCAGACATTAGAAAAATATCTGGAAATGTCGAACCAAATGAGGAGGAAATGACAGAGTGGATGCAAGCACATAATTTCAAACCTGCCCAATAATTTTCAGTATATAATTCGGGCATAGGACAAAACGAGAATTTAGGTAGTGAGACAGAACTGTACACCCTTCCTAATCAAACCTTCCCTTTCCAAACTGAAATCCACAACTCCAGTTTTACAGATTCATCGAGTACACCAAATGATTCACCAATGGTCGATAGAATGTATGAGAAGTGGTATAATAATGCAGTGTTTGATTTACCTGATCGTGAAGGGTCAATTTCCAGTGAAACCATACCAAACCCTTGTGATCTCTACACCTCCATTCTTGAACCAAAATTGATTGAAGACCATAATTTGAATGAGATATTTGAGAATTTTAACCTTCACTTGAATGAGGTGATTGACGTTGGGGATATATTGATTGATGAACCCGAAGTTTTGGATGAGTTTGTCCCAACAATTCATCAGATCCTTTCACTTCCTTGTGGTCATCATCTTGAGCCTTTAATTCTTCATGAACCCCAAATGTGTCTTGAAGTTGATGATAATGGTATAACCGAAGAGCAGACCGAAACTCAGCCTCCATCTTTCACATCTGGTTTAGCGATCCTCGACACACCAAATTGTTTACCCATTTCATCTTCCACTCTCTGTGGTTCTTCTTCTGTTCCTGTAATGTTAACGAGTGTTGATGAATCACAATCCGATAATTCAAGTTCAATAATACCAGAAAGCCAACTTGATTTGGATATTTTTGAAAATGAGGTAGATGAGTTTTTCGAGTCTTCTACCTTCATAGATTTTGACAAATCAAGTATGATAAATTCTGGCACAAAACTTATTGACAGCAAAATGTTTGATCACACCATTGATGAAAGTTTTGAAGAACTTTTTGCTGACGAACTTGCATTCCTAAACAATACGGATTTTATGATTGATCAACCTCAACCTATAGAAGTTGAACCGCCACCATTCCTTCTTCTTAATCATTCACATTCTCCCTGTCATTCTTCCTCATTCTTTCATTTCTCTAATTTAAAACTCAAACCTTTTCCAGACCACCACTTATCTCTTCCTCATTTCTTCCTGACTCTATACAACATATTCTTCCACCGACCTATACGCTATACTGATAAAATCTTTGAATGGTTGGTATTAATTTTTGGTCTTTGTAAAGTCTTATTTTGACCAAATGACTTACCCCCTCTTAAAATGCTTAATATTGTCTAACTCATATTTGAGGGGGGGTATATTTTTGGCTCTTGAACATAACTTTTGTCCTCAAAATTATGAGCCAAAAATAAGTTTGGGGGAGGATTTTCACTTTCATATATTTATCGCCCCCATTAATAATGTCCTCCCAAGCTTACAGGTTTTTGAGGTTTAACAGATAGCAACAGTGAGGACACTGTTGAAAACAAGTTTGGGGGAGGTTTGTGCTTATTTACGCATCATTGCATCATACTTTGCATAAGCACAAAATATATAAAAAAAATATTTAAAAATTTATAAAAAAAAAAATTGTACATAAATAAGATAATAAAAGATTAGATAGTGAAAAATTACATCCAAAAGTTTAAGAAAACCTAGAAAGTTAGAAGTTTTCTTAAACGAAACTAGTAATAAGTAGTTATGAGCCGTTGTCCCAAGGGTTAAAAAGATGAAAGAAGCCACTAATCTGAGAATAAAAATAAGTCTAAAAAATAGTTCCTATTCTGGAAGCCAAACATTTGAATGTTGATACCCTACTATACGCACTTACACACGTCTTGAAACTCGGGATAGTAGAGGATACCTTGAAATACTCTTGTCTAAAAGCCAAAGTATGAAGGAAATAATAAATGGAAAATAAAAGTTAAAATGGTGAAAAGAAAAATGAACACTGGTTTTGTTATCACCAAGGCAGCAATAAAAAAATATAGCGAGGGTGCTTCATCACCTAGTGTCTTAGACCAACTGGTTTGGGAGTCACTGCTAAGCCTTAGGTGGTGCAAGACGAGAAAAATATTAAATACATCTAATAAGCAAGCACATGAGTAATCGGTCGGTTAGTATCTCAAGAAGTATTAACAGTCGCATGAAAAATGTGTGAGCAAATCCATCTAAATATTCATCAATTAAAAAGTACTGAGGTAGATGGAAAAAGTATGATTGCTTGAATTGAATTCTCCGAGTGTAGGGATGTATTTTACACACACGTAGGGTTATATGATCGATATTTGGAAGAAAGGTAGGAATGAAGAATAAAGACGATATTTTATTGAGAGATGATGTGATTTCTAACATCTTTTCATGACTATTAAGATAGGGCTCATGACGACCGAAAAGCTAGTATTAGTTGGAAACTCTAATTTTTCAAAGTCTTTCTTTTATAGTTCTTATCTTTATATGTAACTTTCACAGTCTTCCTTTTATTATTGGATTTTGTGGGTGCAATCCGCTGAAAACCCTCAGAAGACAACACTCCTCCTACTAGGGACACCTAGGGGTTTAAAGGCTTGTTGCACGAGCTTAGTGCAATCGTGTTGCCTACGAAAGTGTGCTAGTTAGTTTTTCTCTTTCTTTATTTTCTCCTTCTCTTAAATAAAATACGTTTGCTCGAGACGACCAAAATTAAGTTTGGGGGAATTTAATCAGTCGAAAATAGTGCATTCTCAACACGTTAATTTCCCTACTCTTATCATTCATATATAGGTGTTTATTGTAATTATAACACAGATTACGAATTCATATGGAAAATACCAAATAGCCTGTGTTATAGTTATAATCGACATTCTAAATGGAAATTAAGTGTTTATTACTACTTGCATTGATCTGTATATATCAATCCTTGTCTCGAGATTGTGTGCAGGAAATTCTCCAGGTAAAAGAACCGGAACTGCTTAAAGTGCTGATACAATACACCAAGTCCAAGATTTGTGATCTGGCAGTAACCAAGAAAGTATAAAAATATTCCAGACATCAAGAAAACGACAAAAAGCAACATGGAACAAACCCTGGAAATTGCATGCAGTGACTCACCAAGATGGCCGCGGATCCGTGGCCGAGTTGCCGCGGTTCCGCGGCCTTGTTAGCTCATCAGCGCGTCAAATTTCTCCGCGTGGCTTCTTATAACGGCCAGGCTTCTAGAAGACTCTCCAAAGAGCACATGGCTTTATCCAGAAGGCTCGGCCTAACAACCTTATCTTAGAATATACCTTATTCTAGAATATACCTTATTCTAGAATATTCCCTCTGACAAACTTCTTCTAGAAGACTCTCTCTAACAACCTAGCTTTGGAGGGAAGATTCAAATGAGTGGTTATAAAAGGAGATCTAAACCTAGGGTTTGAGGTTGTTGAAGGTGATTCATCATTTGAGTGGTAAAAGAATTATGGTGAGATCCAAATCATTTCTAAATCAAATTGAGTGACACGATTTGATCCAAATCAAGATCCATCGAGTACCAAATCAAACAAGCATTCAACGAGCCTTTTGAAGCAACGCCGGTCTTCATCCGAGCAAGAGATCCATGACGATCTGCGACTCAAGAAGACGATGCGAAGTTTGTTCGACGATTTAGTTCCTCCTCAAATCTTGTAATCTTTGAGTGTATTGTAACGAAACGTCGTTTAATAAAAGGTGAAAATTCTTGATCTTGCTTTTCTTTACATTTGAGCATTATGAAGAGTTATCAATTTTTGATTGTTTTCTTTTTCATGATGTTTGAGTGAAAACTCCGCTTGTGGAGAAATCGAGAAAATAGGTAGATGATGATGAGTAAATTCTTGAACGATTCTTAAGTCTTATGAGTTTTGTAAACTTTAGTAAATTGAATCAACGATGACCTAGTTTTGAGCGAGATGCTTTCTTGAATGTTTTCGCTCCAAATTAGAGATCAACGATCGATGATTGAAGTTTCTAAAGGCTAGAATTTGAATGCTAATCGACGAAAGGACAAGAGATGATGATGGAGAAACCCTAGTTTATTCAATAGATCCTTAATCCTCGTTGATCGTCATCGATCTAGTAACAAATCTTCAATAGATAAGAATTTGTTGTTAGTTCATGTTGCATGCTCCCACAACTCTTGTGAGGCGGCGGAAGTGATAAACGAAAATTTTCTTTGCATACAACACGCACTTTTCCAAAGATTTTTTCTAAACCATAACTAAAGAAACCTAACTAGAGATCTTATCTACTATGTTAGGGATTATACCTCAATGATACGATCCTTCGGGTCTTCTCTTTGGTGCCACTCCTTAGCTCCTTGCCACTCCTTAGCTCCTTTGGATGTTGCCGATGTTCTCGATCTCCGGCCACCCCAAGACTTAGATGATCCACGCGAGAGTTGTCGTGCAAGCTAGAAACTCTTCATAAGAGCTTAACCTAGAGACCAAGTTTTCTAGAAGAGGTCACTAGGATCATGTAGAGATTAGGGTATTAGATTATCTTTAATCCTAAACTTTTGTTTCACAACACATGTGAAGGGTAAAGCTTAGGATTAAGGAGGAGAAGAGAAGAAGGAGAGAGAAAGTGTTTGTGATAATGAGAGAGTTCAAGCATGAGAAAATGATATATTGCAAATGAAATAATTGAAGCATATAATATAAAATTAGCACCATGCTTCAATAGTAATTCCAAAACAATATAAAATTAAATAACCCATTCTTGCAACCATACTTGGACTTTCTTATTTCCACCTCATTTATTTATTTTCATAAAATAAATAATGTCATTATGAGGTGGCACCTTCCAGAAGGTATTCTTGTAACAATTACAAGAATACCCCTCCTCCGTATACCGTATACCCGTATCCGAATTCCGAAAAATACGAATACCATTAATCCAATAATATAATATAATACCGGTATCCGGCTTAAACCAAAACCTACCAGTATTATTGTTCCGATTATTATTCCTGTAACATAATCGAAACCCTATCGTAACACCTTACGGCTGCCGTAACAACTTACGGCCTCTACATCTTTCGCCTGAACGAGAGAACCCTCTGTGTGGGACTCTAAAGTCTCGACAGTACGCTGGCAGTGGGTTTAACCACAAGCGCGTCAGCGGCACTAGCTGTGCGTAACGGCTACCCAGATACATGACGAAAAAGTGGCCGACGAGCGAACTCATCACAACCCCAACGAGCCTGCAAGCAACACTTACCGTACAGTCCGGTCTCTTCGTCTGATACGTCGCATACGAAGTCTAGGGGTGGTAAATGACAGACCCCAGAAACTTTATAAGTCATGCTGATTTACGGCCCATAACGGTTTGAGAAACTACTGATAACACTTATAAGTAAATCTCGAGAACCCTGGCCAGGGATTTGATGTTATGGCCGATCAAGCATAGCGCGACAGCAACTCCCTATACCGGGAGAGACGAAACCCCTCCTATCGCTCACTGTCTCCATGCGATTCGGGACTGTATCCAAAATCCACCTGTTTGCACGACTCGGCAGAGTCGCGGTAGGGAGGAAATCAAAGCACGGTGAGAATCACACAAGACACTATAACGATCTTGGGTCTACAAACTAACATGTACAAGTGTCGCCAAAGATCTGCTATCTGACAATTGGTATATATACCATCTAGAAGTTCTCGACGAGTCCTGTTCGGTGTACCCATTCTCCAATGAGCACCTGTGTACAATCTTTGATGTCAAACACCATTGGTTGTGGAATCAACCATCGCCCCCCTGTTAGTTATATGTATGCCCTAGAGGCCTTACTATACATAGGATGTATATCGTAGTGGGTGCTTGGACATATATAGGGAGGGCTTTCTTGCTCGACATGATAGTATGCTATCTGGTTGCACTTTACCTTAACGTGTACGCTGATTGTCTCTCTGATACATGTTGGTAAAGCCCTTAGGATGTTTACTTAACTACCTCGACTATGATGCGGATCATACTAGTGGGGACATGGTAGTCCATAAGTACATCCTTCAAAGTCCCTAGTCGTGGGTATATCGAGACGGGGCATCGATATACCAGAGTAGACTAGCGTATACCTTCTCGACCCATACAGATGGGCGATGGATGATCCCATATCCATTGGTGTTTGACATCAGAGATGATATATGGGTGCTCAATGGAGACTGGGTACACTGGACGGACTCGCCGAGAACTCCCAGATGGTATTATACCTTACGTCAGATGGCAGTTCTCTGGTGACACTGGTACAGAGTAGTCTGTTGACCCGAGATCGTCATAGAGTCTTGTGTGGTTCCCACTGTGCTTTGATTTCCACCTTACCACGACCAAGAGGGCATGCAAAACGGTGGTTTTTGGGTACAGTCCCGAATCACATGGAGGCAATGAGCGATAGGAGGGGATTCGTCTCTCTCAGTATAGGGAGTTGATGTTGCGCTGTGTTCGATTGGCTATAACCGGAAATCCCTGGCCAGGGTTGCTGAGATTTACTGGTAAGTGTTACCAGTAGTTTCTCAAACTGTTATAGACCTCATATCGACACGACTTATCGAGCTATTGGGGTCTGACGTTTACCACCCCTAGGCGAGATATGCGACATATCAGACGACGAGACCGGACTGTACAGTAAGTGTTACTGGTTGGATTCACAGGAGTGTGAGCGGGCTTGCTCGTCGATCTTCTGATCGCTCAATACCCGGGTGGCCGTTACGTTTAGCAGACCGCTTGCGGCTTGTGGGTGTTTGATATGATCATCACCTGCTGCCGGCGTATTGACGAGTCTTTAGAGTCCTACACAGAGGTTTCCTGGCTCAAGCAAAACGAAATAGGAGCGCATATGAGATATGTGCGGGACCGAGAATAATGCGTGTATGTGATACCGTATTCTATTCTCGTGATGAATGTATCGATTGGTTGTATGCGATATAACCTAGTTATCGAATCAAGGATTGATTCGATAAGCCGATACATTGGATATTAGTCGGTTATATGCGATATGACCGGATCGTTAAATCAAGTGTTGATTTAATGATTTAATGTATAATTATATATTTGATATATTACTTTGCATTAACTAATATTGGTTCACTTTAAATGGTTTTTCTCACTTGTTTGTGCACATTGTATATGTGATATATTTTTGTGCACAAGTTTGTATCATGTTTGATGATACATGAAAACTTGGGTTTGTGTAAAGATTAAACCATGGTTATATGAATGGTTAGGGTTTTATTTTCTTATTCATTTATTTATTTATTTATTCTTTTTGGAAAATAAATGGCATAATGAGAAAAATGGTGGCTTTCTTTGTTTGCATCTTGAAGCTTCATGAAGCTTTGACTAAGTGACCATTTTGTCTCATGCTTAACCCTAACCACTCCATCTAACCTTAGTTAAATCTCTACACTAAACCATGGTTTGTATATGATAAGAATTGATTTTTCTTTTCTATTTTATTATTCTTATCATATCATTATCATATCTTCTTCTTCTTCTTCAAGAAGAAAAAGCTAGGTACCATCAATGGCAACTAGTGAAAATGAGTGAGAAATCCAATTCTAAAGTGAACCCACCTCCTATTTCTTCATCCTCTACCTCTTGCCAAGTAGTATAGGGTGTTTTCTTCACAAGTTTCATGACTTGGTGAAGTGGGAGCTTGATCTTGCGATGCCTCGACGTAGATCATCTTCGGCATCGTAGTCGATGACCTAGCCCGCCCATTTCTACGATGAAGCCGACGCTAGAGCCCGGGATTTGATTTGGACAGCGAGGAGACTTCATCGCGGAGCTATGGAGGTGGAGCACCGGATCTACAAAGGTTGTATTTCCGTTCTTTTAGTTAAGTAGTTAACTAGTTGCATGTGTTCGCCTAAATATCTAGTTAACGATCCGTATTAGGGCTTCTCGGCACTTGTAAAATTTGAAATTGACATGGTTGATGCCTTGTGAGACCTCATTAGTGTGCCTAGGAACCCTACACCCCCAGGGTCAGGAAACGTACACACTAGTCTAACTTGGTAATACCGATGCCCTGTCTCGATATACCCTCGACTAGGAACTATTAAAGGATATGCTTATACACTATCCAGGCCCCACTAGTATGATCTCATCATAATCCTGGTAGTCAAGCATAATCCTAAGGGCTTCATCAACATACATATAAAGATATGAAATATAACACAAGTTAAGATGAAGATAAACCAGATGGCATACTATCATTTCGAGCAAAGATTGTTTCTGCACATATACATGCCTAGCATCCTATACAATACAGGACTCTAGGGCATACATATCTAACAATCTCCCACTTGCACTAAGGCCTGTAGTTGATGCAATAAGTACTAACTGTCTGTACTAGAACCAGTTGCCTACGTACCGCATGCCCAACAGCTCGAACAGTTTCTCAAACTGGACTTGAGGGATGGCCTTGGTGAATGGATCTGTTGTGTTGTCCTTTGTGTCTACTCTCCGTACCTCGATGTCCTGGCGATCCACTATCTCCCTGATGATGTGATACCGCCTCAAGATATGTCTGGATTTCTGATGGGACCTCGGTTCCTTTGCCAAAGCCATGGCTCCATTGTTATCGCAATACAGAGGTATTGGATTAGCAATGGATGGAACCACTTGAAGTTCAGAAATGAACTTCCTCATCCAGACTGCCGCTTTTGCGGCATCATTAGCAGCAATATACTCAGCTTCCATCGTGGAGTCAGCGACGGTATCTTGTTTGGAACTCTTCCAACATACCGCCCCTCCGTTTAGGATAAATACAAACCCTGAGATGGACTTACTATCATCCTTGTCGCTCTGGAAGCTGGAGTCGGTAAATCCCTCCATTTGGAGATCTCCGTTACCATACACCAAGAATATTTCTTTAGTTCTTCTCAAGTACTTCAGAATATTCTTCACAGCAGTCCAGTGTTTCTCCCCTGGGTTGGATTGATACCTGCTTACTGCACTCAGTGCATAAGCTACATCTGGGCGAGTACACAACATCGCATACATTATAGATCCTACTGCTGAAGCGTAGGGAATAATGCTCATGCGAGCCCTCTCTTCATCAGTCTTTGGAGACATCTCTTTGGAGAGGGTAATCCCATGACAAGCGGGTAAATTACCCCTCTTGGAATCTTCCATACTAAACCTCTTTAGTATGGTGTCAATGTATCTCGATTGGGACAATCCTAATAATTTCTTAGATCTATCTCTATAGATCTTAATCCCCAGATTGTACGAGGCATCGCCCAGGTCTTTCATGGAGAACCTTTGCGATAAGAATAGTTTGACCGATTGTAGTATAGGAATATCATTTCCTATTAAGAGAATGTTGTCCACGTAAAATAAGAGGAATGTAACTGTACTCTCTACAATCCTTTTATAAATGCATGGCTCATCCACATTTTTGATAAAACCAAACTCTTCGATTGTATCATCAAAGCAGATGTTCCAACTCCGTGATGCCTGCTTTAATCCATAGATGGATTTAAGCAGCCTACATGTTTTTCCGCTGCTCCCACTATCAATGAAGCCTTCTGGCTGATCCATAAAAACGCATTCTTCTAAATCACCATTTAGGAATGCCGTTTTAACATCCATCTTCCAAATCTCATAATCATAGTGAGCAGCTATAGCAAGCAGGATCCGAATGGATTTGAGCATTGCGACTGGTGAAAAGGTTTCATCATAGTCCAGTCCTGGTCTTTGACGAAATCCTTTTGCTACCAGCCTAGCTTTATAGGTCTCCACCTGACCATCCACACCGATCATTCTTTTAAAGATCCATTTGCACCCTATGGGTTTTACTCCAGAAGGTGCAACCTCCAAAGTCCATACTTTGTTGGTGTGCATGGATTCCATTTCGGATCTCATGGCATCCAGCCACTTCACTGAGTCACTACTCGTGATAGCTTGCTGAAAACTAGTAGGGTCATCATCATTCATGATGCAATCTTCTCTATCACCATCAATTAGAAAACCGTAGTATCTATCAGGTGGGAGAGAAGTCCTACTAGATCTACAGAGTGGCTGAAGTTCGTCAGGTTCTATTGAAATCTCAGGTTCAACCAAATCATCGACAATTGTTTGTGTATCTAGAATTTCTTCCAGTTCTACCGCATTGCCAATAGTATCATTTGCAAAATATTCATTTTCTAAAAATGTGGCATACTGAGAAACAAACACCCTTTGTTCCTCCTTGTGGTAGAAGAGATATCCATACGAGTGTTTTGGATATCCCACAAATTTACACAAAACCGATTATGTCTCGAATTTGTCTGGATTCTGCTTTTTCACATAAGCCGGACAACCCCATATCCTAAATCTTTTAAGAGATGGTCTCTTCCCATACCATATTTCATATGGAGTGGTAGACACGGTTTTGGTCGGCACCCTGTTCAAAAGATGAATCGCAGTCTCTAATGCGTGCCCCCAGAATGATATTGGTAACTCAGCATCACTCATCATAGATCGTACCATATCTAATAGGGTGTGATTCCTCCTTTCCGATACTCCATTGTGCTGTGGTGTGTATGGAAGAGTGAGCAGAGAGAGAATCCCATTCTCTTTTAGGAAATCTAGAAACTCTGAGCTTAAATACTCACCTCCTCGATCTGATCGAAGTTTCTTGATACTTAGGCCTGTTTGTTTTTCTACTTCAGATTTATACTCCTTGAACTTTTCGAAAGCTTCAGACTTATGTTTCATCAAGAACACATGTCCAAATCTTGAGAAGTCATCAGGAAAGGTTATGAGTATGAAAAACCACCTCTTGCATGTGTAGACATTGGTCCACATACATCACTATGTATGAGGCCTAAAAGTTCAGTAGCTCTCTCTCTCCGTGTCCAGTAAACGGAGTTTTGGTCATTTTACCTTTGATGCAAGACTGGCAAGTCGCATAAGATTTATATTCAAACGAGTTTAAATATCCATCTTTATGTAGCTTGGTTAGTCTTGTTTCGTTAATATGACCAAGTCTACAATGCCAAATGAAGGCTTCATTTATGTCTGAAACATTCCTTTTGTTTGTATGTTGTACGTTAAAAACTGTATGTTGGTTTAAGACGTATATCCCGTTATTTAATGTACCAGACCCAATCAACTCTTGATTAAGGTTAATGTTCATAACATTAGATTGCAATACAAAATTATATCCTGCATTGTCCAACACCGATACAGATATAATATTGCATAACATAGAGGGTACAAAATAACACGGGTTCAAAACCAATATACAACCCGACGGCAAACCAAGGTGATACTCTCCCACTGCTGTAGCGTGTACTGAGGAACCATTCCCAACCCGGAGAGTGTGATCACCTTTCTTCAAAAACTTGCTATTTCTCAGCCCCTGCAGACAATTGCAGATATGAGATCCTGACCCAGTATCTAATACCCAGGAAGCAGAGTTAATTGAAAAACAGTTTTCTATTACAAACACACCTGAAGTGGAAGCTTCACCCTGCTTCTTCTTCTTGAGGTCGGCCAAGTATCCAACGCAGTTTCTCTTCCAGCACCCAGTCTGGTGGCAGTGGAAACATTCCCCTCGTCCTGTCGTAGCAGCCCCTTTCTTGTCCCTTCCCGGTGCCTTTTTCACTCCGCCTCTCTGCTTGATGGGATTCTTCTTGTTCTTTCCCTTTCCCTTTGTTTTGGCTTTTGGGACGGAGGAAGAAGATGGCCCTACAATAAGAGCGGGAGTTTTCGCTACCTTTAGTGTGCTCTCTTCACTCCTCAACATATTGAGGAGTTCAGGCAAAGACTTCTCCATGTTGTGCATGTTGAAGTTTACAATGAATTGAGCAAAGGCAGGGGAAAGGGACTGTAAAACAATATCAACATACCGCTCGTTCTCCATGGTCCAACCCAGGTCCTCAAGTTCTTCGATAAGTCCAATCATCTTCAATACATGGTCACTTACAGACGTGCCAGCAGCCATTCGCATCTGAAACAACTTTCGAGATGCCTCGTATCGGAGAGTACGAGATTGCTCTCCATACAACTCCTTTGTATGGAGAAAGATGGATTGAACATCCATCTTCTCGTGCTGCTTCTGATGTTCATTGTTCATAGAAGCAAGCGCGAGGCACTTAGCTGTGGCGCAGTCTATATCCCATGTCTTGCGGATTTCTTTATCCGCAACTGAAGAATCAAGGCCTGGGATAGGAGGGGCTGGAGTAGTCAGGACGTATCCGACCTTATCATAGGTCAGGGCAATATTCACGTTCCTTAGCCAATCTTTGTAATTCGGTCCCGTGAGTTTATTTTTGTCTAATAAAAGCTTAAGTCCCGTCATAGGTATCGGCCATTAGGAGAGAGAAAAGAAGACACTCAGCGATTGCCCTTGCATAATTTAGATAGGTTATTAATCTTATCTAACTGATGTCACCCGCTGCTTTTTATCAAATTTTCCTTCAAACCTCTCAAAAAGAAAATTAGCCAGAATTAATTGCAATCTGCAAGTTCGCTAACCGGTCAGCCAGGCCAGTGTCGGTACTTCGAGGGAGGTTCCCTGTGCTTTCGCACGGACCTAATTAAAGTAAACCTCTTTTTCCTAGAGGCGTAACCCCATTGACACTTTTCTAGATACCTACTGGATTAGCTAATTGTAAAGTGCAAAACTCTCCCGGGAGTAACTTTTACTCACAGTGGGATCGGGATCCAACCATCAAATAGAAGGTATGCAATCTCATTGCAAATTTCAACTCTTGAAATTCCCGATTTGATTTTTACCTCTAGTGTCTTATGACCTTAACTATGGTTAACAAATCATAAGCACTAGTTAAGTTCTACCCGCCATTTCGGGATTGATTTAGACCTCCCCCCCCCCCCGCAAGACCCTTAACTATGGTCAACAAAGTCATGCGAATGCCCTAATCGATCGCATCAAATGCTTTGTAGGAAGACATCACTTAGCTACCGTACACCACGCCTTAACTATAGTCAACAAACGTGGCACGAATACTAAGTACTCTGCTTCCTAAAATGGCGGAGGGTAACGGATGGTTTTTGTGAAAACCTTTGACGTTTTGAACTTGATATCGTTGTAGAATCGAGTGAAAAGAGTGGTTTAAGCTCCAGTTTTAAAAATCGAATGGTTTTATAGTATCTTTCTAATTTTTCTAAAGAGGTCACTCCCGGTGAAGGGATCTCGGCTCTTTCCTCATCGAATGAGGTGCAGGATATTCATGAATACCACGATGCAAAACAAAAGTTAGATCAACTATAAAAACAATCGAGTTCTTTGTAACATTTGCTAGTTTCGCTAAAGGGGTCACTCCCGGTGAAGGGATCTTGGCCCTTTCCTCATCAAATGAGGTGCAGGATATTCAAGAATACCACTATGCAAAGCAAAAACTAGAGTTACCCATTTTAAAAAATTTGATTCTACAATATCTTTAGGTTTCTTTTTCTTCACATTAATCACATTAATGCTGTCCCATCATTTACGTTTCCTAAACATCATAGAAAAGAAACGAAAAATAGAGCGTACGCTTATGCCATCCGCATTTGCCACTGAGCCCCGTCATGCACCGTTAGGTTACTTAACTAACGGCAGAGCGGGGGCTGGACTAGCGCGGGTGCAAAACATAAGCAAATTTATTATATATCTCATATATAAATATAGCCATTACAGATCACAGATGAATACATTGGATATACTACGAATTCCGAATTTCATTCAAGCCTTAATGAAAGACAGGTTCCACGGTCGTGATGAATAGCCAAAACCCCACCCTAGACCCCTACGGGTGCGACAAACTACCCGCCAAATTCCCGAAGTGGAGCAACCTCCCTAAACAAAGTGAGTAGGCCACTCGGCACTTCGAAAACCCGGTAGTTTGTGCACCCCACCTTGGGTCTATCCTAAGAGCAAAAATAGTAAAAAGAAATTATACAACGGTGGCTACAACCTCAACCCGAATGTGCCCCGCAAAATAATATTACATTGCTATTTACAAATTATATTGAATGAAAGAAAAGAAAAACGCTCTTCTCACATCCCCCGGCCATTCATCACGACGATCCAACATATTCATATACATATACAATCTCAAGATATCATTACAGAAAAGTGCAACCCCGACTAATCGACTTGTAGCAATTAGTCGACGTTTCAAACACACATATCATTAACCAAGAAGACCCAATTAGCCAAGCACTTTAGAATTTCGATCGATAATTATAAACCATGCCAACACTTATCACAATCCAGAGCACAAACAACTTTGTGTAAATTCCAGATATCTCAGAAACACTATTTCCTTAATCTAAACAAACTGCTGAAAAACGAATCAACTCGGCCATGACTCGGCCGCGGATCGGCGGCCAAACACTGGGTTTGGCCGCGAATCCGCGGCGTTTCTGACGATTTAGAGTCTCGTTTTTCTACAGTGTGCTTAGAAAACCCTGCACGTATTTTTCAGGCCACTGAAATGATTTTTTGAACACTTTAAAAATCGACAGAAAACGAGGACAGAAAATGTGTTTTTCCGGGAAAAAATCGTCGATCCAAGTTCTAACTTTTGGCTAATAATCTAATTATGGTTTAGTTAGTCTCTGATACCGTGTTAGTTCATGTTGCATGCTCCCACAACTCTTGTGAGGCGGCGGAAGTGATAAACGAAAATTTTCTTTGCATACAACACGCACTTTTCCAAAGATCTTGTCTAAACCATAACTAGAAAAACCTAACAAGAGATCTTATCTACTATGTTAGGGATTATACCTCAATGATACGGTCCTTCGGGTCTTCTCTTTGGTGCAACTCATTTGCTCCTTGCCACTCCTTAGCTCCTTTGGATGTTGCCGATGTTCTCGATCTCCGGCCACCCCAAGACTTAGATGATCCACGCGAGAGTTGTCGTGCAAGCTAGAAACTCTTCATAAAAGCTTAACCTAGAGACCAAGTTTGCTAGAAGAGATCACTAGGATCATGTAAAGATTAGGGTATTGGATTATCTTTAATCCTAAACTTTTAATTCACAACACATGTGAAGGGTAAAACTTAGGATGAAGGAGGAGAAGAGAAGAAGGAGAAAGAAAGTGTTTGTGATAATGAGAGAGTTCAAGAATGAGAAAATGATATATTGCAAATGAAATAATTGAAGCATATAAAATAAAATTAGCACCATGTTTCAATAGTAATTCCAAAACAATATAAAATTAAATAACCCATTCTTGCAACCATGCTTGGACTTTCTTATTTCCACCTCATTTATTTACTTTCATAAAATAAATAATGTCATTATGAGGTGGCACCTTCTAGAAGGTATTCTTGTAACAATTACAAGAATACCCCTCCTCCGTATACCGTATACCGTATACCTGTAAGTCCGCGGCGGCGCCCCGGCTGTCGATCCGACGCCGGAATGCGGAAACAAAAACTTTGCAAACTAGCAAACCGGCACCACCGCGCACTTTTATCCCGGATCGGGCCATTAACCTAGCAACTAGCAAACTAAAATACGGGTGAAGAAGTATACCAAGCGATCTGTGTCCTTCGGACTTCGTCTCCACTCCGATCTCCCGCGGAATCTCCGTCCGTCACGTCCTCGTCGGAAAGGGCACCACGTAGCCGGGTTCGTTTACGGGCTCCCACCTCTGGACCGAGGCAACTCGGACGCGAAGTTGGCTAGACGACGCGTCCAAGATTTGCTGTAGAACAGTGTAGAAGCTTGTCTCTTTTGGGGTTTGAGGTTGCCATGATGTGGTGGAGGTGAAGAAAGCAACTAAGGAAGTGAGCTTAGGAATTTGGTAGCATGAAAAATGAGATGAAACATTTTTCCCTCACTCAAATGAACCTCTCTCTCCCCCTCAAGAATAGTGGCTGGCCCCTCTAAAGAAAAATGGTGGTGGGAAAAAGAATCCATGGAATAATCATATACAAGAGAAGAAAAGGTATATTCATCAAATGAAAATAGTCACACCCACTTCTCATCTCATCAAATCACAAAACCATCACATGAAAAGCAAAGGAATGACAAGAAAAGAATCTCATGATGAAGAGGCCACAATTATGCAAGAAACCCCTCCACAAATGTTATTTGCAAATGTGCAAATAACCCCCTCCACCGAAAGTCCGGCCGTGAAGGAACAAAAGAAAACTGGCCGGAACGGAATGCAAACTGGCAATCTCAGAAAACTGATCCCGTAATAAATTATAGGAAAACCCCGCTACTGCATATACATGCCCGCATTTGTATTCCCACTGAACACAAATGCAAAGAGACAAAATCTACACTGTCAAATACTAGGATCCGGCTTAAACCAAATCCGGCTAGTAAAAACCGTCCAATCACGATCCGTGCAATACCGCACGTATCTGATTGAACCCTGCCATATCTCCATACGGCCTCTACAGCGTTTCGCCCGAAACCTGAGTAACTGAGTGTGTGGTGGACTCTAAAGACTCGTCAATACTATGGCTGTGGATTTAACCACTAGCACGTCAGAGGTATTAGCCATACGTGACGGGCTACCAGCTATTGACTAAAAGGGACGTCGATGAGCAAACTCATCCTGACACCCTACTGAGCCTGTCAGTGACAATATACGTACAGTCCGGTCCGTTCGTCTATGAGCATCGCATGGCGGGCCTAGGGGGTTGGTAAAAGTCAGACCCCCAATAGCGGTACAAGTCGTGTCGGAGTGTAGCCCAGAATACCCTGAGATACTACTGGAATACCTACCAGTAAATCTCCTGCCTTGGCCAAGGACTTTTCATGTTCTGGCTCTTCTAGACACAGCGCGACCTCACCCCCAATACCGGGAGAGACGAACCCCTGCAGATCCGCTCACTGCCTCCATATGGCTCAGGACTGTACCCAACTAAAACCTGTTTGCACGACTCCTTTGAGCCATAGTAGGGTAGTAATCAAAGCACAGTGGGAACTCACACGAGATAAATGACGATCTCACGTCGATGAACTAACCTGTACACATGTCACCAGGGAACTGCTATCTGATGTCTGGTATAATCCCAACTAGCAGGTTCCCAGCGAGTCCTGTCTGGTGTACTCATAACCCAATGAGCACCTGTATACATCTTAGGTGGACCAACTGACACCAGTGGCTTGTGAGACCGGCCACCGCCCCTCGTCGGGGTCTCGACTGTATACACTAGTCTACTCTGGAGAATCGATGCCCTGTCTCGAAACTCCCACAACTAGGAACCTTTTAAGGATGTGCTTATAGACTCCAGCTCTCACGTATATGATCGCCCTCATACTGCTGGTAGTCAAGCAAGAATCTTAGGGGCTCTATCAACGTGTAATAGCGACTCGTAAGGTCACCTACAGCAGTACACGATGATAAAGATAAACCAGATAGCATACTATCATCTCGAGTAAGACTGTCCTACCGGCATAGGTCCTCCTCAATCACTGCAATCACGTGCCTGTGATCCAATAATTGACTCTGAGGGCACTATCTCCAACAATACCTGTGTCCGAATTCCGAAAATACGAATACCATTAATCCAATAATATAATATAATACCGGTATCCGGCTTAAACCAAAGCCTACCAGTATTATTGTTCCGATTATTATTCCTGTAACAATTACACGAATATAATCGAAACCCTATCGTAACACCTTACGGCTGCCGTAACAACTTACGGCCTCTACATCTTTCGCCTGAACGAGGGAACCCTCTGTGTGGGACTCTAAAGACTCGACAGTACACTGGCAGTGGGTTTAACCACAAGCGCGTCAGCGACACTAGCTGTGCGTAACGGCTACCTAGGTACATGACGAAAAAGTGGTCAACGAGCGAACTCATCACAACCCCAACGAGCCTGCAAGCAACACTTACCGTACAGTCCGGTCTCTTCGTCTGATACGTCGCATACGAAGTCTAAGGGTGGTAAATGTCAGACCCCAGAAACTTTATAAGTCATGCTGATTTACGGCCCATAACGGTTCGAGAAACTACTGATAACACTTATCAGTAACGAACTGATTAATGAGAATTTGCAGAAAAGAAAGGGAGCTCTCAGAGATGGGCAAGAGGTCTAGAGGAATGTTATGGTAAAACTTCGTTTGAAACGATGTGGTAGAAAGCAACGTGCGACTTGCCAGAGATTTGATGTTATGGACGATCATGCATAGCGCGACAGTAACTCCCTATACCGGGAGAGACGAAACCCCTCCTATCGCTCACTGTCTCCATGCGATTCGGGACTGTACCCAAAATCCACCTGTTTGCACGACTCGGCAGATTCGCGGTAGGGAGGAAATCAAAGCACAGTGAGAATCACACAAGACACTATGACGATCTCGGGTCTACAGACTAACCTGTACAAGTGTCGCCAGAGATCTGCTATCTGAAAATTGGTATATATACCATCTAGGAGTTCTCGGCGAGTCCTGTTCGGTGTACCCATTCTCCAATGAGCGCCTGTGTACAATCTTTGATGTTAAACACCAATGGTTGTGGAATCAACCATCGCCCCCCAGGGTCAGGAAACGTACACACTAGTCTAACTTGGTAATACCGATGCCCTGTCTCGATATACCCTCGACTAGGAACTATTAAAGGATATGCTTATAGACTATCCAGGCCCCACTAGTATGATCTCATCATAATCCTGGTAGTCAAGTATAATCCTAAGGGCTTCATCAATATGCATATAAAGATATGAAATATAACACAAGTTAAGATGAAGATAAACCAGATAGCATACTATCATTTCGAGCAAAGATTGTTTCTGCACATATACATGCCTAGCATCCTGCGATTTCAAAACAAACCAATTATTTGTCTTCTGGAAGTCTAACACAGGAGGGATAAAGAGGCAGTAGAGGATTTATCCTGCGATTTGTCTTCTGGAAGTCTAGGAGCGGTCTAGTGACTTGACCTAGGTGACCATTAGATATAGGGTTGCGAGTGCATGTTTGTGTGAATTTTCATAAATCCATCCGTTTTCAAAACAAACCAATTATTTTCTCCCCTTTTTACCCTTTCCCCCCTCTTCTCTTCTTATAATGGGTGACCCAAAGAGAGGAACTCTTGCCGAGCTTTACTGTCCACAACCAGATATTTCTTATTTTCGTAATCGCTTCGGTGTACCGTCCGACTCCCCCATGTCTTTAAGAGATCGGATAGAACAAGCCGGTAGAAACAGTTGGCGACCTCAGTCCATGTCCTATCAACAGTATCCTAATTCTACATCCGTTTCAGTTGATACTCCAAGTGAGGATGCCCCTAGACGCATGTCCATTGCTGAGCACATAGCTAGGGCTAAAGGCCAAAGTTTTAATCCGAACCAATATCAACCATCACCTCCACTTTCCAAAGAAGAATTTCATAATCGGTTTGTGGCATGTAGGATGTCCAATAGCCAACCGACCAACCAATATCAATATTCTTCTTATCATAATGTTGATCCTGCTCCTATCCAATTTTCGCAACCATTCTATTCCTATCAATCCAATCCGACTTTTCCACCTTCTCTAGACAGTCCTTCGAATCAGTCATTTAGGAGTTTTAATTGTCCACAAGAATTTCAATCTTATACTGAAACCCCTTATCGACCCAAGTCTAGTCTTGAGCAGACATTAGAAAAATATCTGGAAATGTCGAACCAAATGAGGAGGAAATGACAGAGTGGATGCAAGCACATAATTTCAAACCTGCCCAAAAATTTTCAGTATATAATTCGGGCATAGGACAAAACGAGAATTTAGGTAGTGAGACAGAACTGTACACCCTTCCTAATCAAACCTTCCCTTTCCAAACTGAAATCCACAACTCCAGTTTCACAGATTCATCGAGTACACCAAATGATTCACCAATGGACGATAGAATGTATGAGAAGTGGTATAATAATGCAGTGTTTGATTTACCTGATCGTGAAGGGTCAATTTCCAGTGAAACCATACCAAACCCTTGTGATCTCTACACCTCCATTCTTGAACCAAAATTGATTGAAGACCATAATTTGAATGAGATATTTGAGAATTTTAACCTTCACTTGAATGAGGTGATTGACGTTGGGGATATATTGATTGATGAACCCGAAGTTTTGGATGAGTTTGTCCCAACAATTCATCAGATCCTTTCACTTCCTTGTGGTCATCATCTTGAGCCTTTAATTCTTCCCGAACCCCAAATGTGTCTTGAAGTTGATGATAATGGTATAACCGAAGAGCAGACCGAAACTCAGCCTCCATCTTTCACATCTGGTTTAGCGATCCTCGACACACCAAATTGTTTACCCATTTCATCTTCCACTCTCTGTGGTTCTTCTTCTGTTCCTGTAATGTTAACGAGTGTTGATGAATCACAATCCGATAATTCAAGTTCAATAATACCAGAAAGCCAACTTGATTTGGATATTTTTGAAAATGAGGTAGATGAGTTTTTCGAGTCTTCTACCTTCATAGATTTCGACAAATCAAGTATGATAAATTCTGGCACAAAACTTATTGACAGCAAAATGTTTGATCACACCATTGATGAAAGTTTTGAAGAACTTTTTGCTGACGAACTTGCATTCCTAAACAATACGGATTTTGTGATTGATCAACCTCAACCTATAGAAGTTGAACCGCCACCATTCCTTCTTCTTAATCATTCACATTCTCCCTGTCATTCTTCCTCATTCTTTCATTTCTCTAATTTAAAACTCAAACCTTTTCCAGACCACCACTTATCTCTTCCTCATTTCTTCCTGACTCTATACAACATATTCTTCCACCGACCTATACGCTATACTGATAAAATCTTTGAATGGTTGGTATTAATTTTTGGTCTTTGTAAAGTCTTATTTTGACCAAATGACTTACCCCCTCTTAAAATGCTTAATATTGTCTAACTCATATTTGAGGGGGGGTATATTTTTGGCTCTTGAACATAACTTTTGTCCTCAAAATTATGAGCCAAAAATAAGTTTGGGGGAGGATTTTCACTTTCATATATTTATCGCCCCCATTAATAATGTCCTCCCAAGCTTACAGGTTTTTGAGGTTTAACAGATAGCAACAGTGAGGACACTGTTGAAAACAAGTTTGGGGGAGGTTTGTGCTTATTTACGCATTATTGCATCATACTTTGCATAAGCACAAAATATATAAAAAAAATATTTAAAAATTTATAAAAAAAAAAAATTTGTACATAAATAAGATAATAAAAGATTAGATAGTGAAAAATTACATCCAAAAGTTTAAGAAAACCTAGAAAGTTAGAAGTTTTCTTAAACGAAACTAGTAATAAGTAGTTATGAGCCGTTGTCCCAAGGGTTAAAAAGATGAAAGAAGCCACTAATCTGAGAATAAAAATAAGTCTAAAAAATAGTTCCTATTCTGGAAGCCAAACATTTGAACGTTGATACCCTACTATACGCACTTACACGTCTTGAAAGTCGGAATAGTAGAGGATACCTTGAAATACTCTTGTATAAAAGCCAAAGTATGAAGGAAATAATAAATGGAAAATAAAAGTTAAAATGGTGAAAAGAAAAATGAACACTGGTTTTGTTATCACCAAGGCAGCAATAAAAAAATATAGCGAGGGTGCTTCATCACCTAGTGTCTTAGACCAACTGGTTTGGGAGTCACTGCTAAGCCTTAGGTGGTGCAAGACGAGAAAAATATTAAATACATCTAATAAGCAAGCACATGAGTAATCGGTCGGTTAGTATCTCAAGAAGTATTAACAGTCGCATGGAAAATGTGTGAGCAAATCCATCTAAATATTCATCAATTAAAAAGTACTGAGGTAGATGGAAAAAGTATGATTGCTTGAATTGAATTCTCCGAGTGTAGGGATGTATTTTACACACACGTAGGGTTATATGATCGATATTTGGAAGAAAGGTAGGAATGAAGAATAAAGACGATATTTTATTGAGAGATGATGTGATTTCTAACATCTTTTCATGACTATTAAGATAGGGCTCATGACGACCGAAAAGCTAGTATTAGTTGGAAACTCTAATTTTTCAAAGTCTTTCTTTTATAGTTCTTATCTTTATATGTAACTTTCACAGTCTTTCTTTTATTATTGCATTTTGTGGGTGCAATCCGCTGAAAACCCTCAGAAGACAACACTCCTCCTACTAGGGACACCTAGAGGTTTAAAGGCTTGTTGCACGGGCTTAGTGCAATCGTGTTGCCTACGAAAGTGTGCTAGTTAGTTTTTCTCTTTCTTTATTTTCTCCTTCTCTTAAATAAAAGACGTTTGCTCGAGACGACCAAAATTAAGTTTGGGGGAATTTAATCAGTCGAAAATAGTGCATTCTCAACACGTTAATTTCCCTACTCTTATCATTCATATATAGGTGTTTATTGTAATTATAACACAGATTACGAATTCATATGGAAAATACCAAATAGCCTGTGTTATAGTTATAATCGACATTCTAAATGGAAATTAAGTGTTTATTACTACTTGCATTGATCTGTATATATCAATCCTTGTCTCGAGATTGTGTGCAGGAAATTCTCCAGGTAAAAGTGCCGGAACTGCTTAAAGTGCTGATACAATACACCAAGTCCAAGATTTGTGATCTGGCAGTAACCAAGAAAGTATAAAAATATTCCAGACATCAAGAAAACGACAAAAAGCAACATGAAACAAACCCTGGAAATTGCATGCAGTGACTCACCAAGATGGCCGCGGATCCGTGGCCGAGTTGCCGCGGTTCCGCGGCCTTGTTAGCTCATCAGCGTGTCAAATTTCTCCGCGTGGCTTCTTATAACGGCCAGGCTTCTAGAAGACTCTCCAAAGAGCACATGGCTTAATCCAGAAGGCTCGGCCTAACAACCTTATCTTAGAATATACCTTATTCTAGAATATTCCCTCTAACAAACTTTTTCTAGAAGACTCTCTCTAACAACCTAGCTTTGGAGGGAAGATTCAAATGAGTGGTTATAAAAGGAGATCTAAACCTAGGGTTTGAGGTTGTTGAAGGTGATTCATCATTTGAGTGGTAAAAGAATTATGGTGAGATCCAAATCATTTCTAAATCAAATTGAGTGACACAATTTGATCCAAATCAAGATCCATCGAGTACCAAATCAAACAAGCATTCAACGAGCCTTTTGAAGAAACGCCGATCTTCATCCGAGCAAGAAATCCATGACGATCTGCGACTCAAGAAGACGATGCGAAGTTTGTTCGACGTTTTAGTTCCTCCTCAAATCTTGTAATCTTTGAGTGTATTGTAACGAAACGTCGTTTAATAAAAGGTGAAAATTCTTGATCTTGCTTTTCTTTACATTTGAGCATTATGAAGAGTTATCAATTTTTGATTGTTTTCTTTTTCATGATGTTTGAGTGAAAACTCCGCTTGTGGAGAAATCGAGAAAATAGGTAGATGATGATGAGTAAATTCTTGAACGATTCTTAAGTCTTATGAGTTTTGTAAACTTTAGTAAATTGAATCAACGATGACCTAGTTTTGAGCGAGATGCTTTCTTGAATGTTTTCGCTCCAAATTAGAGATCAACGATCGATGATTGAAGTTTCTAGAGGCTAGAATTTGAATGCTAATCAACGAAAGGACAAGAGATGATGATGGAGAAACCCTAGTTTCTTCAATAGATCCTTAATCCTCATTGATCGTCATCGATCTAGTAACAAATCTTCAATAGATAAGAATTTGTTGTTAGTTCATGTTGCATGCTCCCACAACTCTTGTGAGGCGGCGGAAGTGATAAACGAAAATTTTCTTTGCATACAACACGCACTTTTCCAAAGATTTTTTCTAAACCATAACTAGAGAAACCTAACTAGAGATCTTATCTACTATGTTAGGGATTATACATCAATGATATGATCCTTCGGGTCTTCTCTTTGGTGCAACTCCTTAGCTCCTTGCCACTCCTTAGCTCCTTTGGATGTTGCCGATGTTCTCGATCTTCGGCCACCCCAAGACTTAGATGATCCACGCGAGAGTTGTCGTGCAAGCTAGAAACTCTTCATAAGAGCTTAACCTAGAGACCAAGTTTGCTAGAAGAGGTCACTAGGATCATGTAGAGATTAGGGTATTAGATTATCTTTAATCCTAAACTTTTGTTTCACAACACATGTGAAGGGTAAAGCTTAGGATTAAGGAGGAGAAGAGAAGAAGGAGAGAGAAAGTGTTTGTGATAATGAGAGAGTTCAAGCATGAGAAAATGATATATTGCAAATGAAATAATTGAAACATATAATATAAAATTAGCACCATGCTTCAATAGTAATTCCAAAACAATATAAAATTAAATAACCCATTCTTGCAACCATACTTGGACTTTCTTATTTCCACCTCATTTATTTATTTTCATAAAATAAATAATGTCATTATGAGGTGGCACCTTCTAGAAGGTATTCTTGTAACAATTACAAGAATACCCCTCCTCCGTATACCGTATACCCGTATCCGAATTCCGGAAAATACGAATACCATTAATCCAATAATATAATATAATACCGGTATCCGGCTTAAACCAAAACCTACCAGTAGTATTGTTCCGATTATTATTCCTGTAACATAATCGAAACCCTATCGTAACACCTTACGGCTGCCGTAACAACTTACGGCCTCTACATCTTTCGCCTGAACGAGAGAACCCTCTGTGTGGGACTCTAAAGACTCGACAGTACGCTGGCAGTGGGTTTAACCACAAGCGCGTCAGCGGCACTAGCTGTGCGTAACGGCTACCCAGATACATGACGAAAAAGTGGCCGACGAGCGAACTCATCACAACCCCAACGAGCCTGCAAGCAACACTTACCGTACAGTCCGGTCTCTTCGTCTGATACGTCGCATACGAAGTCTAGGGGTGGTAAATGTCAGACCCCAGAAACTTTATAAGTCATGCTGATTTACGGCCCATAACGGTTCGAGAAACTACTGATAACACTTATAAGTAAATCTCGAGAACCCTGGCCAGGGATTTGATGTTATGGCCGATCAAGCATAGCGCGACAGCAACTCCCTATACCGGGAGAGACAAAACCCTTCCTATCGCTCACTGTCTCCATGCGATTCGGGACTGTATCCAAAATCCACCTGTTTGCACGACTCGGCAGAGTCGTGGTAGGGAGGAAATCAAAGCACGGTGAGAATCACACAAGACACTATAACGATCTCGGGTCTACAAACTAACCTGTACAAGTGTCGCCAAAGATCTGCTATCTGACAATTGGTATATATACCATCTAGAAGTTCTCGACGAGTCCTGTTCGGTGTACCCATTCTCCAATGAGCACCTGTGTACAATCTTTGATGTCAAACACCATTGGTTGTGGAATCAACCATCGCCCCCTGTTAGTTATATGTATGCCCTAGAGGCCATTACTATACATAGGATGTATATCGTAGTGGGTGCTTGGACATATATAGGGAGGACTTTCTTGCTCGACATGATAGTATGCTATCTGGTTGCACTTTACCTTAACGTGTACGCTGATTGTCTCTCTGATACATGTTGGTAAAGCCCTTAGGATGTTTACTTGACTACCTGGACTATGATGCGGATCATACTAGTGGGGACATGGTAGTCCATAAGTACATCCTTCAAAGTCCCTAGTCGTGGGTATATATCGAGACGGGGCATCGATATACCAGAGTAGACTAGCGTATACCTTCTCGACCCATACAGATGGGCGATGGATGATCCCATATCCATTGGTGTTTGACATCAGAGATGATATACGGGTGCTCAGTGGAGACTGGGTACACTGGACGGACTCGCCGAGAACTCCCATATGGTATTATACCTTACGTCAGATGGCAGTTCTCTGGTGACACTGGTACAGAGTAGTCTGTTGACCTGAGATCGTCATAGAGTCTTGTGTGGTTCCCACTGTGCTTTGATTTCCACCTTACCACGTCCAAGAGGACGTGCAAAACGGTGGTTTTTGGGTACAGTCCCGAATCACATGGAGGCAATGAGCGATAAGAAGGGATTCGTCTCTCTCGGTATAAGGAGTTGATGTTGCGCTGTGTTCGATTGGCTATAACTGGAAATCCCTGGCCAGGGTTGCTGAGATTTACTGGTAAGTGTTACCAGTAGTTTCTCAAACTGTTATAGACCTCATATCGACACGACTTATCGAGCTATTGGGGTCTGACGTTTACCACCCCTAGGCAAGATATGCGACATATCAGACGACGAGACCGGACTGTACGGTAAGTGTTACTGGTTGGATTCACAGGAGTGTGAGTGGGCTTGCTCGTCGATCTTCTGATCGCTCAATACCCGGATGGCCGTTACGTTTATCAGACCGCTTGCGGCTTGTGGGTGTTTGATATGATCATCACCTGCTGCCGGCGTATTGACGAGTCTTTAGAGTCCTACACAGAAGTTTCCTGGCTCAAGCAAAACGAAATAGGAGCGCATATGAGATATGTGCGGGACCGAGAATAATGCGTGTATGTGATACCGTATTCTATTCTCGCGATGAATGTATCGATTGGTTGTATGCGATATAACCTAGTTATCGAATCAAGGATTGATTCGATAAGCCGATACATTGGATATTAGTCGGTTATATGCGATATGACCGGATCGTTAAATCAAGTGTTGATTTAATGATTTAATGTATAATTATATATTTGATATATTACTTTGCATTAACTAATATTGGTTCACTTTAAATGGTTTTTCTCACTTGTTTGTGCACATTGTATATGTGATATATTTTTGTGCACAAGTTTGTATCATGTTTGATGATACATGAAAACTTGGGTTTGTGTAAAGATTAAACCATGGTTATATGAATGGTTAAGGTTTTATTTTCTTATTCATTTATTTATTTATTTATTCTTTTTGGAAAATAAATGGCATAATGAGAAAAATGGTGGCTTTCTATGTTTGCATCTTGAAGCTTCATGAAGCTTTGACTAAGTGACCATTTTGTCTCATGCTTAACCCTAACCACTCTATCTAACCTTAGTTAAATCTCTACACTAAACCATGGTTTGTATATGATAAGAATTGATTTTTCTTTTCTATTTTATTATTCTTATCATATCATTATCATATCTTCTTCTTCTTCTTCAAGAAGAAAAAGCTAGGTACCATCAATGGCAACTAGTGAAAATGAGTGAGAAATCCAATTCTAAAGTGAACCCACCTCCTATTTCTTCATCCTCTACCTCTTGCCAAGTAGTATAGGGTGTTTTCTTCACAAGTTTCATGACTTGGTGAAGTGGGAGCTTGATCTTGCGATGCCTCGACGTAGATCATCTTCGGCATCGTAGTCGATGACCTAGCCCGCCCATTTCTCCGATGAAGCCGACGCTAGAGCCCGGGATTTGATTTGGACAGCGAGGAGACTTCATCGCGGAGCTATGGAGGTGGAGCACCGGGTCTACAAAGGTTGTATTTCCGTTCTTTTAGTTAAGTAGTTAACTAGTTGCATGTGTTCGCCTAAATATCTAGTTAACGATCCGTATTAGGGTTTCTCGGCACTTGTAAAATTTGAAATTGGCATGGTTGATGCCTTGTGAGACCTCATTAGTGTGCCTAGGAACCCTACAGTGGTATCAGAGCCTAGCTAGAGCCTTAGGCGAAGTCTAGACGGAGTTTTAAGTCCGAACGAACCGAAACCCCAATATTTCCATGCTCTCTGGACATTTTCTGAATTTGTGGATTTTTGAGAATTAAAAATATGCAGAAAAATCAGCAGGTATTTCTAAGAATTACTGTGAAGTTCGAGCACCTAAGTCTACCAAAGCGCGGCGGAACGGCGGCATTAGCATGCTAATGCGGCGGTTCCGCGGCCCTTTAGTCTCTTCATGCATTGAATTTTGCACAGTAACTCCTACTTTGCAGTGCTGGTTTTCCTGGGAATTTTTAATATTTATTCAAGAGTTGAGTTTTCTGGGTTGTATTGGGAGTTCGTAGATTCGATCGGATTGTCTAATTTTGTCTATGTGTTTTCCGGATAATTTTTGAATATGTTAAAAAGTTCGACCGGATATAAATACACAATTTTTTCCCTGTCGGGAAATTTCCAAGTGTTGGATTTTTCCGTGGTTTAAAAACGTTCTAAGTAGTGCAAGTAACTCGATGGACCCTCTAGAAGACAACAAACCTTAACTCGATTATGTGACCGTCTTGAACTGCCCTTTGAACCTTCGGGTTTGGGGCAGTACGGCGTGCCACATGTGAGGCGTTGGCTTGACCCTTCTACGGCTGGACGGTTGGTACTGAGGCACGAAATGAATGTTTTTAGACTTATTTCATGTGTTGAGCTGTATCGGGAAAACTTGGGTGTTCGACTGTTCGATCGAAAAGTTTAACATTTTCTATTTTATCCGGAGTGTGATACAATAATTGGAATTCACAATAAGTTACGAGATAACTGAATGAATATTATAAACATAGCAGTTTATTCTCACTTGATCGGTTGCCACGGAGTTTTGATGTGATCAAAAGTCCGTTGCAATCACGTAGCGTACGCGGATACTCGCCGGGTAAACTTAATAGACAGCCTCACTCCATAACCCCGACCAAGTGACTGTAGGAGAACCCCGTCGCCGAAAGCATCCGTTCGGGTGCTCGCGGCAGCGGTGTTCCGCCTTAGTGCACTTCGTCGATGGTATCGGGGGTGCGGCCGCCTACTAAAGTTTGCGACGAGCATTCGATCAGGATGTCGGGAATCTTGTTGAATTATCCGACTCGATATTGAAAAGTGTTTTCGATAATGAGACTAAAATGCGGGGTTTATAATTGTTAGGCATGCGATGTCTAATGAATTCATTTGATTAGGCATGTGATGTCTAAGGAGGTTGCGGATTCCAACTGTTGTAGTTTTACACTTTCTTTTCTGTGACCGTAAGTGTAATATGTGATATCGCCGGTTTCGTTGCTATATGTCAACGACAATTGGGATGCGCATATTTACTTACGTTGATGACATGTGATGTTATGTGTTGCTGGATATGTTATATTGGATCATCGTGTTTGAATAGCCGGGGGTTTTTTTTATGTGAGATGAGTGTTTTTCTTTTTCATTCATGTAAAAACTTGTATGTAATATTCTTTTATTGGGGCACTTCCAGGTTGCGGAAGATGTCACATTTTGTATATTATTTACTTTTCCGCACTAGGATAGACCCAAGGAGGAGGGCACAAGTAACCGGGTTCTGGAGTCCAGAGGGAGACCAACTCGAGGAGTCGAGTCCGGGTCTCCTAACTCTAGAATTGGTAGGGTTGCTTGCCGCTCTCGTAGGGGTCTAGGGGTGTGGGTTTGGCTATTCATCACGACCGTGGAATCCGTGTTTTATACTGGCCCGTATTGAAAACACGGACGTCCTAGTATATCCAATATTTCATATGATTCTTCTGCTGCGATATCTGTGATGTGATCATGTGATGTTCTGTGATAGATACAGTATATAGTATATATGATATATTATATAGACATTACTTATGTTTTACACCCGTGCTAGCCCTGCCCCGCTCTGCCGTTAGTTACCTAACCTAACGGTGCACGAGGGGACATCGAGGCGAATGCGGATGGCATAAGTGTACGTTGTATTTATCTGTGATGTTTAGGTACCTTAAATGATGGGACTTCATTAATGAGATTGATGAAATAAAAGAAACCTAAGATGTTGTAGAATCGAATCTCAAAAATAAAACAGGTAGCTA
This sequence comes from Agapanthus africanus, assembly GCA_030015575.1. Taxonomy (NCBI): domain Eukaryota; kingdom Viridiplantae; phylum Streptophyta; class Magnoliopsida; order Asparagales; family Amaryllidaceae; genus Agapanthus; species Agapanthus africanus. The sequence goes on along the minus strand of JASDDO010000018.1, from coordinate 56,721,702 downwards.
CAGTTCTTGCTTTGCACAGCGGTATATATGATATATCCTACACCTTATTCGATGAGGAAAGGACCGAGATCCCTTCACCGGGAGTGACTCCTTTAGCAATAACTGGCAGATGCTACACACTCGGTTTGTCTTTTGATAGCTTCTATAGTTTCTGCTTTGCACAGTGATATATATGATATATCCCGCACCTCATTCGACGAGGAAAGGGCCGCCGATCCCTTCACCGGGAGTGACCCCTTTAGCAAAACTAAAAAAGCCTCAAAAACACTCCATTTCAAAATCATTTGACTCTACAACGATATCAAGTTCATTACGCAATAGGTTTTCAGAAAAACCTGTCGTAGCCCTCCGTCATTTCAGATAAGTACTAGTTAGTATTCGTGCTGCGGTAGTTTGGCCTCCGTCAAGGCGTAATGTACGGTTGCTAACTAGTGCTTATCTGCTAGCATATGATGCGATTGGATTAGGGTATTCGTACGGCGTTGTTTGGCCTCCGTCAAGGGTCGTGCCGGTGGGTTTAATTCAATCAGGAAATGACGGGTTGAACTTGACTAGCGGACTATGGGTAGTTTGGCCTCCGTCAAGGTCATAGGACGCTAGGGGCAAAATATTATCGGGAATTTCAAGTGTTGAAATTTGCAATGAGATTGCATACCTTCTATGAGATAGTTGGATCCCGATACCCACTGCGAGTAATTGTTACTCCTGGGAAAGTTTTACACATTACAATTAGCCGATCAAGTAGGTGTCTAGAAAGGTGTTAACGAGGTTACGCCTCTGGGAAAATGAGGTTTACATTAATTAGGTCCGTGCGAAAGCACGGGAAACCTCCCCCAAAGTACCGACACTGGCCTGGCTGAAAGATTGTCGAACTTGTAGCGTGTAATTAATCCCGGCTAGTCTTTCCTTTTAGGGTTTGAAAGAAGATTTGATAAAAAGCAGTGGGATCCATCCTGATTAGATAAAATAATAACCAATCTGATCTTGCAAGAGCGCACGCTGAGTGTTTTCTTCTCTCTCTCTCCAGGTAGCGACCATATCACGCCTTAATCAAGATAATAATACGGATTATTGACCGAACCCGCTTGTTATACAGAGCTGGGGAACGTTGGTCCCGCTCCAACTTATAATTGTTATAAGACAGAGCAGGAAATTGGGGAATACCAGAATTCCCGTGCCGCCCAAACGAAGAGAGTGCATGTTGATGCATCATCTTCGGGTGTGTTCATTACAGAGAACTGTTTCTCAGTATCCTTTACGTCCTGGGTATGTGATACCAGATCAGGATCCCAGATATGTAATCTGTTACATAGGGGTACAAAAAGGTAGAAAACTGAGAACGGGTGATAAGTTTCATGAGGCAGAAAACGGGGCAAGTGTTGCTGCCAAGTCTGTTGGTCACTGTCACCCTGTATCCCAAATACATTGATTCTGAACGAATGTTATTAGATACCAAACCTGATATACAAAATCATATCAGTCTCTTTATTAGTAAAGAAATGATAATATTTTGTATTGTTGGATAATGTTTTGAACATTTCCTATATCAAAAGTTGATCGGTTCAGGCACGTTATCTAAAAGCATTGCTGTTCTAAATCAAACTACAGTTCTTAGTATATGGAACACACATAAGAGGAAGAGTTCAGAAATGAACGAATCCTTCTTGAGGTATTGTAGACTAGGTCATATCAATGCGACCAGACTAGCTAAGTTGCACAAAGATGCATATTTAAATCTGTTTGAATTTACATCTTGTGAAACTTGCCAGTCATGTCACAAAGATATAATGACACCAGCTCTGTTTAAAGGAAACAGAGAAAGAGTTGGTGAACTCTTGGGATGATACATGTTGATGTATAAAGGTCCCATGTCTACATATGCCAAGACCGGTTCTTTCTACTTCATTAAATTCTCTGATGATCTCTTTTGATTCAGACATATGTTCCTGTTGAAACACAAGTCAGAACCTTTTGAGATATTCACAGAATATAAGTTAGAAGTAGAGAACCAATACGGGTAAAAGTATTATGTCCTTTGGTGAGATCAAGGAGGAGAATACTTGAGCACGAAATTCTTGGACTTTTCTAAAGGAGAATGAGATTCTCTCTCAGCATTACTCCTCCGAATACACCATAGCACGATGGTATATCGGGGCGGAGCAATTGCACCCTATTCGATATGGTGTGCTCTATGATGAGTACTACTGAGTTACCTATTTCCTTTTTTGGGAGTTATACACTTGAGAAGCTGCATACCTATTGAATAGGGTTCAAATCAAATCAGTTGCCTACCACTTCATATTTGATATGATAAGGGAAGAGCCCATCTCTTAAGTTAGTTAAGATTTGGGGTTTTCCAGCCTATGTCTGAAAAGCAAAATCCGGACAAGCTCGAGGCAAGGTCTGTAATGTAGAACTGGAAATGTTCCAGCTATACAAACTGCGGCTGATGATTTGATAGAACCAAAGGATTCAATAGTCACCAACGAACCTCAGCCTCTCCGCCGATCTAGTGAGGTTCCTCACCCACCTGAGAGATACTTCGGTTTCTCTATGACAGTGGGAGCGAGGATTGCATCATGAGATGATGACCCAACTATTTTCGAGCTGGCCATCTGGAGTGGGACTCTGTAAGAATGGCTGGATGCTTAGCGATCTGAGATGGAATCCATGTACACCGACAAAGTATGGACTTTGGTTGCTATATCTGAAGGGTTAAATCCTCATCAGGAGCAAGTATATCTTGAGAAGATTACTTGGTGTAGATAGAAAAGTTGAGACTTTCAAAGCTAGACTTGTTAAAGGTTTTCGTCATCGACCAGGCGTGGATAATGATGAAACCTTTTCAAGTGGCTATGCTTAAGTCCATCCAGATCCTACTTGCCACGGCTACATACCATGACTACGATATCTGGTGGTTGGGTGTCATGACAGCTTTTCTAAATGATGTTTTAGAAAAGGGCGTCTATAAGTACACAGCCAGAGGGCTTCGTAGACAGTGGGAGCAGTGGAAACGTGTAAAAGATGCTTTATAGGATAAAGCAGGCATCGCGGAGTTGGAACGTCTGTTTTGATGAAGTAGTTAAAGAGTTTGACATCATCAAAATGGTAGATGAACCTTGTATATACAAAAAGGTAGTAGGGAGTATGGTGGTGATCCTCGTAGAGTACGTGGATGACATACTCTTGATAGGGAAAGAGTTTCCTATGCTACGCTCGATCAATCTCCGCCTATCACAATGATTCTCCACATAGGATCAAAGTGATACCTACTAAATCCTGGATTTTGGACCTATGAGATAGATCTAAATGGATGTTAGAATACTCACTAGCTGTAGTGAGATGGTATCAATTGATTCTGGGGAGAATCACTGGAAAGGTTCCAGAGTGATAAAGACGACTGAATGTCAGTCACAGGCATTGTCTTTACCCTCAGTAAAGGGACGGTATGTTGGAAGAGTTCCAAGCTAGATACTGTGGCATACTAGACGATAAAGGCTCGATACATCGCTACTTAAGATGCTACCAAAGAGGCAGTCTGGATGTATATTTGTTCATGAGATGAACTTAGTTCCTCCCATTGTGTGACAATGGAGTTGTGGCTTATGCCAAGGTACGTCCGTCCCATCAGTGATCCAGACATATTCTGAGGCAACATCACCTGATCATGAAGATAGTTGATCTCCAGGATGATCGAGGTTAGGAGAGTAGACTCAGAGGACAACACGGCGGATCCACTCACAAAGGCCTTTTCCCAGAGAGAGACTTTTATGGGATGGTTGAGTATGAGATACTGCAACCACTGCTATCAGATGGCCCTAGTGCAAGTGGGAGATTGTTAGTTATATGTATGCCCTAGAGGCCATTACTATACATAGGATGTATATCGTAGTGGGTGCTTGGACATATATAGGAAGGATTTTCTTGCTCGACATGATAGTATGCTATCTGGTTGCACTTTACCTTAACGTGTACGCTGATTGTCTCTCTGATACATGTTGGTAAAGCCCTTAGGATGTTTACTTGACTACCTGGACTATGATGCGGATCATACTAGTGGGGACATGGTAGTCCATAAGTACATCCTTCAAAGTCCCTAGTCGTAGGTATGTTAGTTGTATGTATGCCCTAGAGGCCAGTATTGTACAGATGATGTATATTATATTGGATGCTTGGACATATATAGAGATGACTTTCTTGCTCGATATGATAGTATGTTATCTGGTTGCTCTTTATCTTAACATGTACACTAGTCTCTTTATACTGCCTTATAGTTACATGTTGGTAAAGCCCTTAGGATGTGTACTTGACTACCTGGACTATGATGCAGATCATACTAGTGGGGACATGGTAGTCCATAAGTACATCCTTCAAGGTCCCTAGTCGTGGGTGTATCGAGACGGGGCATCGATATACCAGTGTAGACTAGCGTGTACGCTTCTCGACCCATGTGATGGGCGATGGATGATCCCACATCCATTGGTGTTTGACATCAGAGATGGTATACGGGTGCTCAGTGGAGACTGGGTACACTGGACGGACTCGCCGAGAACTCCCAGATGGTATTATACCTCACGTCAGATTGCAGTTCTCAGGTGACACTTGTACAGGTTAGTCTGTAGACCCGAGATCGTCATAGAGTCTTGTGTGATTCCCACTGTGCTTTGATCTCCACCTTACCACGTCCATGAGGGCGTGCAAAACGGTGGTCTTTGGGTACAGTCCCGAGTCACATGGAGGCAATGAGCGATAGGAGGGGTTTCGTCTCTCCCGGTATTGGGGGTTGATGATGCGCTGTGCTCGATTGGCCGTAACAGGGAAGTCCCTGGCCAGGGCTGATCAGAGATTTGCTGGTAAGTGTTACCAGTAGTTTCTCGACCCGTTACGAGCCTCATATCGGCACGACTTATAGGGTTATTGGGGTCTGACGTTTACCACCCCTAGACTTGATATGCGACATATCAGACGAAGAGACCGGACTGTACGGTAAGTGTTACTGGTCGGATTCGCAGGAGTGTGAGCGGGCTAGCTCGTCGATCTTCTGATCGCTCAATACCCGGGTGGCCGTTACGTTTAGCAGACCGCTTGCGGCTTGTGGGTGCATGATATGATCATCATCTGCTACCGGCGTATTGACGAGTCTTTAGAGTCCTACACAGAGGTTTCCTGGTTCAAGCGAAACGAAATAGGAGCGCATATGAGATATGTGCGGGACCGAGAATAATGCGTGTATGTGATACCGTATTTGATTCTCGCGATTAATGTTTCGAATGGTTGTATGCGATATAACCTAGTTATCGAATCGAAGATCGATTCGATAAGCCGATACATTGAATACTAGTCGGTCGTGTGCGACATGACCGGATCATTGAATCAAGTGTTGATTTAATGATTTAATGTATAATTATATATTTGATATATTACTTTGCATCAACTAGTATTGGTTCACTTTAAACGGATTTTTCTCACTTGATTTACACATTGTATATGTGATATACTTTTGTGCACATATTTGTATCATGTTTGATGATGCATGTTGTCTTGGCTTTGTGTAAAAGAATTGAACCATGGTTATGAGAGTGGTTAGGGTTTATGATTTATTCACTTATTTATTTAATACATTCTTTATTTATTTAAGTGGATAAATCAAAACAAAAATAAAAAAGGGTTTCATTCTTCATGAAGCATGTTGAAGCTTCATGAAGCTTTGACTTTTGATACCTTTTGTCTTCATTCTAAACCCTAACCATTCCCACTAACCATGGTCCATTCTCTACACTTGACCATGGTTAGATTATGATAAGTATTGTGATTATTATTCATTTTAAACAACTTATCATAATTCTATCATCATCTCCTTCTTCTTCTTCAAGTGAGAAACCTTGATGCCATCAATGGCAACTTGAGATCTAGTGATAGAAATCCAAATCTAAAGTGAAACCACCTCCTATTTCTTCATCCTCTACCTCTTGCCAAGTGGTTTTGGGTGTTTTCTTCACAAGTTTCACTACTTGTTGAAGTCGGAGCTTGAACTAGTGCAACCTCGACGTAGATCGTCTTTGACACGAAGCCGACGACCTAGCTCGCCCGTTTCTCCGATGAAGCCGACGAATGAGTCGAGGATTCATGATGGACAGCGAGGGCATGACCACGTGGAGCTAAGGAGGTGGAAATCCGGATCTACAAAGGTTGAAGAATCTAACCTTTAGTTAAAATGTTAACTAGTTTACCGTTTCGCCTAAACTTCTAGTACACGATCCGTGTTAGGGTTTCTCGGCACCCATTATTTTTGAAATTGGCATGGTTGATGCCTTGTGAGACTTCATTAGGATGCCTAGGAACCCTACAGTGGTATCAGAGCCTAGCTAGAGCCTTAGGCGAAGTCTAGACGCGATTTGAAGCCCGAACGAACCCGAAACCCTAAACCAAACATGCTCTCTGTACATTTTCTAAAATCTGGGATTTTTCAATACTAAAAATATGCAGAAAAATAAGCAGGAAATTATAAGGTTTATTGTGAAATTCGTGAGCGTAATTCCACTAAGCTAGCGCGGATCCGCGGCATGAGCATGGCTCATGCGGCGAATCCGCGGTCGTACGGCCTAATTATTTAAAGAATTTTACACAGTAATCCTTAGTTTCCAGTGGTGATTTTCCTGGGTATTTTTAATAATTATTCAAGAGTTGAATTTTCTGGGGTTGCTTTGGGGATTCGGTGTTTCGATCGGGGTATCAAATTTCGTCTTTGTGTATTTCCGGATAATTTTTAGAATATGTTAAAAAGTTCGACCGGATATAAATACCCAACTTTTCCCCTGTCGGGAAATTTCCAAGTGTTGGATTTTTCCGTAGTTTAACGACGTTCTAAGTAGTGCAAGTAACGCGATGGACCCTCTAGAAGACAACAAACCTTAACTCGATTATGTGACCGTCTTGAACTGCCCTTTGAACCTTCGGGTTTGGGGCAGTACGGCGTGCCACATGTGAGGCGTTGGCTTGACCCTTCTACGGCTGGACCGTTGGTACTGAGGCACGAACTGAATGTTGTTAGACTTATTTCATGTGTTGAGTTGTATCGGGAAAACTTGGGTATTCGACTGCTCGATCGGAAAGTTTAACATTTTCTGTTTATCTGGAATGTGATACAATAATTGGAATTCACAAGTAGTTATGAGATAACTGAATGAAAGTTATAAATCTAGCAATTTAGTCCCATATGATATTGAAAAGAGTTTTCGATAATGAGACTAAAATGCGGGATTTATATCTGTTAGGCATGCGATGTCTAAAGAGGTTGCGGATTCCAATTGTTGTAGTTTTACACTTTCTTTTCTGTGACCGTAAGTGTAGTATGTTCATATCGCCGGTTTCGTTGCTATACGTCAACGACAATTGGGGTATGCATACTTACTTACGTTGATGACATGTGATGTTATGTGTTGCTGGATATGTTATATTGGATCATCGTGTTCGAATAGCCGGGGGTTTTTATGTGAGATGAGTGTTTTTCATTTTCATTCATGTAAAAACTTGTATGTAATATTCTTTTATTTGGGGCACTTCCAGGTAGCGGAAGTTGTCACCTTTTGTATATTATTTACTTTTCCGCATTAAGATAGACCCAAGGAGGGGAGCACAAGTAACCGGGTTCTGGGGTCCAGTGGGAGACCAACTCGAGGAGTCGAGTCCGGGTCTCCTAACCCTAGAATTGGCAGGGTTGCTTGCCGCTCTCGTAGGGGTCTAGGGGTGTGGGATTGGCTATTCATCACGACCGTGGAATTCGTGTTTTATACTGGCTCGTATTGAAAACACGGACGTCCTAGTATATCCAATGTTTCATATGTTTCTTCTGCTGCGATATCTGTGATGTGATCATGAGATGTTCTGTGATGGATATAGTATATAGTATATATGATATATTATATAGACGTTACTTATGTTTTACACCCGCGCTAGCCCTGCCCTGCTCTGTCGTTAGTTACCTAACCTAACGGTGCACGAGGGGACATCGAGGCGAATGCGGATGGCATAAGTGTACGTCATATCTATCTGTGATGTTTAGGTATTTAAATGATGGGACTTCATTAATGTGATTAATGAAAGAAAAGAAACCTAAGATGTTGTAGAATCAGATTTTAAATAAAACAGGTAGCTACAGTTCTTGCTTTGCATAGCGGTATATGTGATATGCCCTGCACCTTATTCGATGAGGAAAGGACCGAGATCCCTTCACCGGGAGTGACTCCTTTAGCAATAACTGGCAGATGCTAGACACTCGGTTTGTTTTTGATTGCTTCTATAGTTTCTGCTTTGCACAGTGATATATGAGATATGTCCCGCACCTCATTCGACGAGGAAAGGGCCGACGATCCCTTCACCGGGAGTGACCCCTTTAACAAAACTAGAAAAAAGCCTCAAAATCACTCCATTTTAAAACTTCATTTGATTCTACAACGATATCAAGTTCATTACGCAATAGGTTTTCAGAAAAACCTGTCGTAGCCCTCCGTCATTTCAGATAAGTCCCGTTTAGTATTCGTGCTGCGTTTGTTGACCTTGTCAAGGCGCAGTGTGCGGTAGCTAACCAGTATTTATCTGCTTATGCATATGATGCAGATTGAGTTAGGGTAGTCGTACGGCCTTGTTGACCTTGTCAAGGGTCGTGCGGGTGGGTTTAATTCAATCAAGAAATGACGGGTTGAACTTGACTTACGGTCTATGGTTTGTTGACCTTGTCAAGGTCATAGATCGTATGGGGCAAAAGATTATCGGGAGTTTCAAGTGTTGAAATTTGCAATGAGATTGCATACCTTCTATGAGATAGTTGGATCCCGATACCCACTGCGAGTAAGAGTTACTCCTGGGAGAGTTTTACACATTGCAATTAGCTGATCAAGTAGGTGTCTAGAAAGGTGTCAACGAGGTTACGCCTCTGGGAAAACGAGGTTTACATTAATTAGGTTCGTGCGAAAGCACGGGGGACCTCCCTCAAAGTACCGACACTGGCCTGGCTGAAAGATTGGCGAACTTGTAGTGTGTAATTAATCCCGGCTAGTCTTTCCTTTTAGGGTTTAAAGGAAGATTTGATAAAAACCAGTGGGAGCCATCCTGATTAGATAAGATAATAACCAATCTGATCTTGCACGAGCATACGCTAAAGTGTTTTCTTCTCTCTCTCGCCAGGTAGCGACCACTTCATGCCTTAATCAAGATAATAATATGGATGTATTGACCGAACCCGCATATTATACTGTGCTAGGGAACGTTGGTTCCGTTCTTTCTTATAAGAGTTGTAGGAATGAACAGGACATAGGGGAATACCAGGATTCCCATGCCACCCGGATGAGGAAAGTACATGTTGATGCATTTTCTTCGGGTGTGTTCGTTACAGAGAACTGTTTCTCCATTTGCTCTACGTCCTGGGTATTAGATACCGGGTCAGGATCCCATATATGTAATCAGTTACATGGGCTTAGGAAAGGTAGAGAACTTGGAGAGGGTGATAAAGACATTAGAGTCGGAAATGGTGCAATTGTTGCAGCCAAGACTGTCGGGGAATATCACCTTGAATTACCAACTGGTAATACATTGGTTCTGAACGAATGCTATTACATGCCGAACCTGATATGCAACATTATATCGGTTTCTTTACTGAGTAAAGAGGGATATAATTTTGTATTACAGGACAATGTTATGAACATTTTCCGTAACCAAAAGTTGGTTGGATCAGGCACGCTGTACAATGGCATTTATGTTCTAAATCAATCAACAGTTCTGAGCATAACAAACACACACAAGAGGAAGAGTTCAGAACCGAACGAATCCTTCTTGTGGCATTGTAGATTGGGTCACATCAATGCGACACGACTAGCTAAGTTGCATAAGGATGGATATTTAAATCCGTTTGAATTTTCATCTTATGACACTTGCCAGTCATGTCTCAAAGGCAAGATGACCAAAACTCCGTTTACGGGACACGGAGAAAGAGTTACCGAACTCTTGGGACTGATACATAGTGATGTATGCGGTCCCATGTCTACACATGCCAGGGAGGGTTCTTCGTACTTCATTACATTCACTGACGATCTCTCTAGATTCGGATATGTGTTCCTGATGAAACACAAATCAGAAGCTATTGGGGTCTGACGTTTACCACCCCTAGGCGAGATATGCGACATATCAGACGACGAGACCGGACTGTACGGTAAGTGTTACTGGTTGGATTCACAGGAGTGTGAGCGGGCTTGCTCGTCGATCTTCTGATCGCTCAATACCCGGGTGGCCGTTACGTTTAGCAAACCGCTTGCGGCTTGTGGGTGTTTGATATGATCATCACCTGCTGTCGGCGTATTGACGAGTCTTTAGAGTCCTACACAGAGGTTTCCTGGCTCAAGCAAAACGAAATAGGAGCGCATATGAGATATGTGCGGGACCGAGAATAATGCGTGTATGTGATACCGTATTCTATTCTCGCGATGAATGTATCGATTGGTTGTATGCGATATAACCTAGTTATCGAATCAAGGATTGATTCGATAAGCCGATACATTGGATATTAGTCGGTTATATGCGATATGACCGGATCGTTAAATCAAGTGTTGATTTAATGATTTAATGTATAATTATATATTTGATATATTACTTTGCATTAACTAATATTGGTTCACTTTAAATGGTTTTTCTCACTTGTTTGTGCACATTGTATATGTGATATATTTTTGTGCACAAGTTTGTATCATGTTTGATGATACATGAAAACTTGGGTTTGTGTAAAGATTAGACCATGGTTATATGAATGGTTAGGGTTTTATTTTCTTAGTCATTTATTTATTTATTTATTCTTTTTGGAAAATAAATGGCATAATGAGAAAAATGGTGGCTTTCTTTGTTTGCATCTTGAAGCTTCATGAAGCTTTGACTAAGTGACCATTTTGTCTCATGCTTAACCCTACCACTCCATCTAACCTTAGTTAAATCTCTACACTAAACCATGGTTTGTATATGATAAGAATTGATTTTTCTTTTCTATTTTATTATTCTTATCATATCATTATCATATCTTCTTCTTCTTCTTCAAGAAGAAAAAGCTAGGTACCATCAATGGCAACTAGTGAAAATGAGTGAGAAATCCAATTCTAAAGTGAACCCACCTCCTATTTCTTCATCCTCTACCTCTTGCCAAGTAGTATAGGGTGTTTTCTTCACAAGTTTCATGACTTGGTGAAGTGGGAGCTTGATCTTGCGATGCCTCGACGTAGATCATCTTCGGCATCGTAGTCGATGACCTAGCCCACCCATTTCTCCGATGAAGCCGACACTAGAGCCCGGGATTTGATTTGGACAGCGAGGAGACTTCATCGCGGAGCTATGGAGGTGGAGCACCGGATCTACAAAGGTTGTATTTCCGTTCTTTTAGTTAAGTAGTTAACTAGTTGCATGTGTTCGCCTAAATATCTAGTTAACGATCCGTATTAGGGTTTCTCGGCACTTGTAAAATTTGAAATTGGCATGGTTGATGCCTTGTGAGACCTCATTAGTGTGCCTAGGAACCCTACACCCCCAGGGTCAGGAAACGTACACACTAGTCTAACTTGGTAATACCGATGCCCTGTCTCGATATACCCTCGACTAGGAACTATTAAAGGATATGCTTATACACTATCCAGGCCCCACTAGTATGATCTCATCATAATCCTGGTAGTCAAGCATAATCCTAAGGGCTTCATCAACATACATATAAAGATATGAAATATAACACAAGTTAAGATGAAGATAAACCAGATAGCATACTATCATTTCGAGCAAAGATTGTTTCTGCACATATACATGCCTAGCATCCTATACAATACAGGCCTCTAGGGCATACATATCTAACAATCTCCCACTTGCACTAAGGCCTGTAGTTGATGCAATAAGTACCAACTGTCTGTACTAGAACCAGTTGCCTACGTACCGCATGCCCAACAGCTCGAACAGTTTCTCAAACTGGACTTGAGGGATGGCCTTGGTGAATGGATCTGTTGTGTTGTCCTTTGTGTCTACTCTCCGTACCTCGATGTCCTGGCAATCCACTATCTCCCTGATGATGTGATACCGCCTCAAGATATGTCTGGATTTCTGATGGGACCTCGGTTCCTTTGCCAAAGTCATGGCTCCATTGTTATCGCAATACAGAGGTATTGGATTAGCAATGGATGGAACCACTTGAAGTTCAGAAATGAACTTCCTCATCCAGACTGCCGCTTTTGCGGCATCATTAGCAGCAATATACTCAGCTTCCATCGTGGAGTCAGCGACGGTATCTTGTTTGGAACTCTTCCAACATACCGCCCCTCCGTTTAGGGTAAATACAAACCCTGAGATGGACTTACTATCATCCTTGTCGCTCTGGAAGCTGGAGTCGGTAAATCCCTCCATTTGGAGATCTCCGTTACCATACACCAAGAACATTTCTTTAGTTCTTCTCAAGTACTTCAGAATATTCTTCACAGCAGTCCAGTGTTTCTCCCCTGGGTTGGATTGATACCTGCTTACTGCACTCAGTGCATAAGCTACATCTGGGCGAGTACACAACATCGCATACATTATAGATCCTACTGCTGAAGCGTAGGGAATAATGCTCATGCGAGCCCTCTCTTCATCAGTCTTTGGAGACATCTCTTTGGAGAGGGTGATCCCATGACAAGCGGGTAAATTACCCCTCTTGGAATCTTCCATACTAAACCTCTTTAGTATGGTGTCAATGTATCTCGATTGGGACAATCCTAATAATTTCTTAGATCTATCTCTATAGATCTTAATTCCCAGAATGTACGAGGCATCGCCCAGGTCTTTCATGGAGAACCTTTGCGATAAGAATAGTTTGACCGATTGTAGTATAGGAATATCATTTCCTATTAAGAGAATGTTGTCCACGTACAATAAGAGGAATGTAACTGTACTCTCTACAATCCTTTTATAAATGCATGGTTCATCCACATTTTTGATAAAACCAAACTCTTCGATTGTATCATCAAAGCAGATGTTCCAACTCCGTGATGCCTGCTTTAATCCATAGATGGATTTAAGCAGCCTACATGTTTTTCCGCTGCTCCCACTATCAATGAAGCCTTCTGGCTGATCCATAAAAACGCATTCTTCTAAATCACCATTTAGGAATGCCGTTTTAACATCCATCTTCCAGATCTCATAATCATAGTGAGCAGCTATAGCAAGCAGGATCCGAATGGATTTGAGCATTGCGACTGGTGAAAAGGTTTCATCATAGTCCAGTCCTGGTCTTTGACGAAATCCTTTTGCTACCAGCCTAGCTTTATAGGTCTCCACCTGACCATCCACACCGATCTTTCTTTTAAAGATCCATTTGCACCCTATGGGTTTTACTCCAGAAGGTGCAACCTCCAAAGTCCATACTTTGTTGGTGTGCATGGATTCCATTTCGGATCTCATGGCATCCAGCCACTTCACTGAGTCACTACTCGTGATAGCTTGCTGAAAACTAGTAGGGTCATCATCATTCATGATGCAATCTTCTCTATCACCATCAATTAGAAAACCGTAGTATCTATCAGGTGGGCGAGAAGTCCTACTAGATCTACAGAGTGGCTGAAGTTCGTCAGGTTCTATTGAAATCTCAGGTTCAACCAAATCATCGGTAATTGTTTGTGTATCTAGAATTTCTTCCAGTTCTACCGCATTGCCAATAGTATCATTTGCAAAATATTCATTTTCTAAAAATGTGGCATACTGAGAAACAAACACCCTTTGTTCCTCCTTGTAGTAGAAGAGATATCCATACGAGTGTTTTGGATATCCCACAAATTTACACAAAACCGATTATGTCTCGAATTTGTCTGGATTCTGCTTTTTCACATAAGCCGGACAACCCCATATCCTAAATCTTTTAAGAGATGGTCTCTTCCCATACCATATTTCATATGGAGTGGTAGACACGGTTTTTGTCGGCACCCTGTTCAAAAGATGAATCGCAGTCTCTAATGCGTGCCCCCAGAATGATATTGGTAACTCAGCATCACTCATCATAGATCGTACCATATCTAATAGGGTGTGATTCCTCCTTTCCGATACTCCATTGTGCTGTGGTGTGTACGGAAGAGTGAGCTGAGAGAGAATCCCATTCTCTTTTAGGAAATCTAGAAACTCTGAGCTTAAATACTCACCTCCTCGATCTGATCGAAGTTTCTTGATACTTAGGCCTGTTTGTTTTTCTACTTCAGATTTATACTCCTTGAACTTTTCGAAAGCTTCAGACTTATGTTTCATCAAGAACACATGTCCAAATCTTGAGAAGTCATCAGTAAAGGTTATGAGTATGAAAAACCACCTCTTGCATGTGTAGACATTGGTCCACATACATCACTATGTATGAGGCCTAAAAGTTCAGTAGCTCTCTCTCTCCGTGTCCAGTAAACGGAGTTTTGGTCATTTTACCTTTGATGCAAGACTGGCAAGTCGCATAAGATTTATATTCAAACGAGTTTAAATATCCATCTTTATGTAGCTTGGTTAGTCTTGTTTCGTTAATATGACCAAGTCTACAATGCCAAATGAAGGCTTCATTTATGTCTGAAACATTCCTTTTGTTTGTGTGTTGTACGTTAAAAACTGTATGTTGGTTTAAGACGTATATCCCGTTATTTAATTGTCACGACCCGAAAGTACGGAACATGACCGGCACTTAAACTACGAACGTCTCGAGGCGTAAGTAATCTAAGTAAACCGAAAACCCAGAAATCCAAACCAAGAAAATAGTAGAGTGCAGGAAACACCAACTTAAAGCAAGTAGTTCAATAGCATAAGCCGAATTATGCGGTTTTTAAAACATCAAAATTTTACTGAAAATTTCGGCAGAGTCTCCTTTGTAAATACTGGCCCCCAAACGGGATACAACATGAATAGTATACGAAATCAAGAAAAAGGCATCCCCAAGCGGGAGCTAGCTCTTCGTCAAACGACGGTCACAACCACACAAGCAATATAATATACAACGCCAACGGCGAGGATCAAAACTCAAAAGGAAACTCAAAACCACCAGAAATCCCCAGAAATAAAACGCGTGACTCTAAGGTCGAAAGAATAACATCACGGGTCTCTATCTCAAAAATAAATACATGTTTGGTTGATGGAATTTACTAGATACAACTGAATAATATCATACAAGGTAAATAATGGGGGTATGATACAAGTAAACCCACCTACTAGCAAATCACCCGAATGAAACTATGCCCGCAAAGCCGTAAGGAACCTGTATGGCAACCTGCAAGAAACTGGGGCACAACGGGGGTGAGTTGCCAACTCGTGAATAGAAAAATATCTACGCACAGAAATCGCATAAATAACGCAACCTAGGTCAATGATCATAATATATCCTCAAAAATATGTATAACAGGCAGCCTATAACAATGACTAGGGTAATATCTAACCCGAGTATAATTTCATGTGCCCATGTCAGTGCCTCAGGTAGCAATATATCATATGAATGAGGTATGAATGCATGAAATAGAATACATGTAAATGAAGAAACTGTTTTCATAAATTAGTGAGATTTCCTTCGTATTTTTAAACTGAGGTATCATAATGAAATCAGTATCAACAGTGTCTAGCATCGACACAAAACATAAATCTCACTGTCTCGAAATATCAATGTCTCAAGCTTAATATCTAGGGCGCCGTCAGTCCGGACCGGCCCCTACCATCCATCTCAAGACCACGACGGTATCCTCCGGATATCCGACGCGTCGGGTAATATCACCGGTAGGTAGTGCTCCCCAGCCAGGCTCAACGTCAACACCACATTCCTCTTGCCCCGGGGTACCATACCGGGCCCACCATGTACCCGTGACGGTTCCTCCACTCCTCGACACGGATCTCCAAAACCACAGCAAACTCATGGTGGACGACACTTTACATCACTAGAAAACCGCAACATTTTATATTTTAAAGATCATAAGTTGTAAATTTTGCGGCTTTCCCCGAAATCCAGAAATATCATAAATCTCAAGAAATCATCACAAGTGCATATGTCAATGATAATGAACTAGGCATGAACAACTGAATAACAGTATGCATGAAGTGGTAGGCAATAACTACAATGTCTAATATGGCATATAAGGGAAGTACACTAATATCATGTCAAAACTACTAGCTAACAATCTAAGTCAAGCAATTATATTCTCTAAAGTGTACGTGACATGGCAATTACCGATGAAGATGTGTGTGAGCCGGCAAATAGGTGTATGTGGTACATACGCATCATCGGTAATGGTGCTAGTGTCCTAACAGCATGATATCAATAATGGAATATGTAGCAAAATAAATATGCGAGGCAGAGCGAACAGCAATAATGTGCGGGAGCTGAATACTAGACACAACGATAACTAATCTGCATTACCCTAATATAAGTCCTACAATAGTGCCTTTTTGAAATAACACGAATCGCGGTGTTTTGAAAATAAGGGCTACGGTGTTTTTAAGAAAAGATACGTCTTTTGAAATATCCGTAGAATCCCTTGACCTGTCTTTTAAAATACCCACGATCCGTTAGTTTTGAAATAGGTAGGAGTCTAATCTAGTCTAACAACTACACTAAACTATACGGCTGAACTAACAAGCTGAACTACAGGTAAGGAAACCGCCTAACATCTGAGTCGATACATATACATACCTGTATATATATTATTCGGTGATCCCGCCTCAATAATATCATATCCGATACTATATCTATAATCAGACATCCCAAGTCAAGAGTGCAGATCAATCATCAATATAGCTCGTACGTAAATCCGTCGTACGGCATCCCAAATCTGGGTACGGGTCAATATCACATGTAAGTCCACGTTGCGACCCCCGGTTCTTACGGGGAGGCGGAAACGGTATAAAAATCAAATTTTTAGCGCAAGGGGCAACATGGACTAAGCAAAGTCGGGATCTTTGACTAAACTAAAACTAGCAAACTTATCTAAAGAGAGTTAGCTACTCGGATGGAGATGGTTATACCTAAACTTGAACTCCTTCGCTTCAAGCTCCGATGGTGGTCCGATGGCTCCTTCTTGTCGTCTCCGTACGCCGAAGATAGATCCACTTGAAAGCTCCAACCTTTAGCTCCTTCTTCGTTCTTTGAAGAAACTAGTTCACTTGGTTTGCTAAACCTAGTGAACTAGAATGGGTAGAGAGGAAATAGAATGGGATTTTATCTATGGTTCTTGATTCTCAACTCATGAGACAAGAGAACCATAGATCAAGAGAGGGAGCAAGAGGTTGAGGGTGAGAGTAAGAGGAGAGCTCAAGAACAAGAGAGAGAATGAGCAAGAAAGAATGAGCAAGTATTTTGTCTCTCACCCTCTCATAATCCAAAGCAATGATAACTCATCATATTAACAAAAGTCTTATGTGATGGTTAGAAGCAACCACAACCATATCATTTCATGCACTCATTTTACACAAATGAGCAAGTAAACAAAAGTCTTTTCCATGAAATGATGGCTATGGTTATCATGATGGTCAACTAGTCAAGCCTAGTCAACCGGTCAACAAGTCAACAAAAGTCAACAACTCAACAAAGTCAACAAGTCAACAAGTCAACAACCATATCACCATAATACTTAATTAATATAATAGTTAATCACATATCATATTCTCATTAGGGTTGAGCATAAAGTCAAATAGTCAACGGTCAACTGTCAACAACCCTAATGAGAATCCGCTGCCTCTGCCTCCCTGTCAACTGTGCATACACACCCGCATCCGCGTTCCGAGGAACACGAATGCAAACTGGATAAATCCAATCCCATAAGGTACACTAGGATCTGGCCTAAACCAAAGCCCGCTAGTGTAAACTGTCCGGACACTGTACGTGCACAAGTGCACGGATGTGACCGAACCCTGTCGCAAAACCATGCGACCTGTCGCAATACCATGCGACCTCTACTCTTTTGCCTAAAGGCGAAAAGCTTTCTGTGTGGGACTCTAAAGACTCGACACTACGCTGGCAGTGGGTTTAACCACAGACCGCAAGCGGCACTAGCTATGCGTAACGGTCCCCAGGTAATGCCGACAAGAAGACCGACGAGGCGAAACCCATCTGAACTCCTACTGAGCCTGAGTGTGACATTCTCCGTACAGTCCGGTCTGTTCGTCTGATACATCGCATGGCGGGCCTAGGGGGCGGTAAACGTCAGTCCCCCAATAGCGGTACAAGTCGTGCCGGAGCGAAGCCCAAAACACCCTGAGATAACACTGGAAACCTACCAGTATATCTCGTTTGCCCTGGCCAGGGACTACTCGTGTAATGGCTCTCCTAGACACAGCGCGATGTCAACCCCCAATACCGGGAGAGACGAATCCTGTCTAACCGTCACTGCCTCCAAGTGCTTCGGGACTGCACCCAACCACTACCTGTTTGCACGACTCCTTTGAGCCGTGGTAGGGTAGTGATCAAAGTACAGTGGGAACACACTCGAGGCGGAGTGACAGTGTCAAGTCAGCGGACTAAGCTGTACTCATATCACCTGGGAACTGATAACTGACGATAGGTATAATACCAACTAGTCAGTTCCCGACGAGTCCTGTCCAGTGTACCCGTAACCTAACGAGCACCCGCATACTATCTCAAGTACGACGTACTGACGGCTGTGGGACAGACCGTCTCCCACACTGGGATGAGAAGCGCATGCGCTGGTCTACTCCGGAGTATCGATGCCCTGTCTCGATAGTCCTGCGACCAGGGACTGCATAAGGATGTGCTTATAGATTACCCAGCCCCACTAGTGTGACGGCCATCACATCGCTGGTAATCAAGCAAAGATCCTAAGGGCTCTACTAATGTGTATAGGCGATATACAAAAAATAAACACATGTACACATTGAAGTAGAAACAAACCAAGTAGCATACTACTATTTTGAGCAAGATTGTATATACAAGGTGAATATCCCAAGCATCCATTAAGTAATATACAAACTAGTATGATACAGTAATGGCCTCTAGGGCATATACACTAACATCACATTCATCATACTATTCACCTGGTATCCTCTTTATCAAATATCATGATCGGGGTACTGATCTACGTCTAGTACAATACTGATACCGCCTAAGTATGCATGCACGTGTGTGAAACACTACGTCAAGGACCCGCTACAACGTCATGTCGTATCTCAAATACGACCCTGCCATATCACCGATCTCATCGACTCATCTCAAATCCCAAGTACTATCCTCATCATCCGTACATGTGTATATGAATGTATATATGCATAGTCCCATACCCACGCGTATATACATATATACACATCCCCATCAACGCACAAGAAAATAATGTATGCAAGTCTGTGTGTGTGCGTATGTGGGTATAACAACTACTCTAGGGTTTCGCAACTAAACCAAAGCTAATCCATGAACACATAATCATAACATGAATAAACATTCTCGTATCATGAAACACCTATATAAACATATATATATGAGCTACACTACGGACTGTGGGGGTGCTATACGCCATCCACCCGACTTCTCCCCGTAGATATAAATCTACTCACCTGGTCCTCGCTTGCCGAAATCGATGTCGCCACGCGCTTGCTTGTCTTCTCGAAGTCCTCGTGAGGGTACCTACGTATCATGACACATCGCATCGCATTAAAAACCCAATTCGAAATCGAAACGGCATACGAAAACCAAATCGGCACGCGTACCACACATAGGTCTAAACCTATCACCTACGCATGCAAAAATAGCCAAACCAACACTCGATGTCGATGTCCAAACGTCAAACCATCGAGAAAAACCCAAACGCACCCATTTGCGCATTCACAAACACTAATTATAATATGAAATAGGTTAGAATTCACAAAAACCTCAAACTCACTTTAAAAGCTATTTTTCCGAAAACCTAGTAAGCAAACTTTTCCATTTTAGTACAAAACTAAATGTTTTAATGATTTTAGTGGCTACAATGCTCACTAAATATCTTAACTAAGCCACCCAAACCATTACTAGATTTTAAACTTACTCATTTCCATAAATCCCAAAATTCTAGTTTGCAATTTAGCTTAAATAGTAAAATTCTAAAATACAATTTGCAAACTAGCTACTAGGTTTGATTTAACATGCCTTAATATGATAAATTACACACTTAAACCATGTTCAAATGATATAAAACCCTAACTAGATTTAAATCTCACATTTGCAATTAAATTACAAAACCTAGTTTGCTAAAAACTTAATTTGGACATTTTAAATGTTACAATTAGCAAATTAGCAATCAGATTAGTTTTAGCATAGCATTAACATGTTAATCTACTCATCACAACCATAATCTAATGATAAACACACTAATTTGATCACAAACCATTTTCTTGAATTTCCAATCATGCAATTAGAACCAATTTAAAACCTAATTAAACACTTAACAACTAAATTAAAGTAATTAACTAACAATTTACCAAAGGGTTAGAATTTATACCCAACAATTTGAAGATCCCACAAGCAAACTTAGCCCTCCAAAATTAGCTTCTTTTCATCAAGATCTATACTAGATAGGCTAAGGAAAAATGGGTAGGGTTTTGATTTGGATTTTGTGGGATTTTTGGTGTTGATTTTTGGGCATTTTGTGAAGAATTTTGAGGTGAAATGAGAAGGAGAAGAGGGCAGGGGCTGTTGCAGCAGTGAAGAAGGGGGGCTCGGCCAAATTTTGGGGAGGAGAGAGAGAGGTGAGGTGAGGAAAATGCAAGGGAGGAAAGTCAAGGTCAAGGTAAGGTCAAAGTCTAACTACTTTATCTATTTTCTAATCTTTTCTTTTATTTCTTTTCCCTTTGCAAACCAAGTGGGGAAAAAGTGAGGGCTGCTGAATTTGGCTAAGGGGAGGAGTAAGTGGGGGTGTGTGGGTGTGGGCACGGGTGTGGGGTGGTGAAAAATGATAAATACAATACCCCAAACATCCATTACGCTAAAAAAAAGCCTTTTTTTCTTCAATAATTTCTAAACCGTTTTGGCAAATGATTTCGTTCCAAAAACCACATGATAAATTTTTATTTAATGTTTTATGATGCACAAAATTTGTTTCAACTCATTCCAATTTGTAATTTTCCCTAATTAAATGTATTAGTGACGGCTTAAATAATAATAAAATAATATTTTTTTCAGAAAATTTGAAATTTCACCAGCGGCTCAATAAACACCAAATAATAGCAATTACATAGCTAGAATATGTATATTTAATTTTTATAATAAGATATTTGTATTTTGACTTTTTACAGAAAACCCCCTTATTTTACCGATTTTTTTTGAAATTTCACCGAAACGATTTTCAAAACGTTACATTAATGTACCAGACCCAATCAACTCTTGATTAAGGTTAATGTTCATAACATTAGATTGCAATACAAAATTATATCCTGCATTGTCCAACACCGATACAGATATAATATTGCATAACATAGAGAGTACAAAATAACACGGGTTCAAAACCAATATACAACCCGACGGCAAACCAAGGTGATACTCTCCCAATGCTGTAGCGTGTACTGAGGAACCATTCCCAACCCGGAGAGTGTGATCACTTTTCTTCAAAAACTTGCTATTTCTCAGCCCCTGAAGACATTTGCAGATATGAGATCCTGACCCAGTATCTAATACCCAGGAAGCAGAGTTAATTGAAAAACAGTTTTCTATTACAAACACACCTGAAGTGGAAGCTTCACCCTGCTTCTTTTTCTTGAGGTCGGCCAAGTATCCAACGCAGTTTCTCTTCCAGCACCCAGTCTGGTGGCAGTGGAAACATTCCCCTCGTCCTGTCGTAGCAGCCCCTTTCTTGTCCCTTCCCGGTGCCCTTTTCACTCCGCCTCTCTGCTTGATGGGATTCTTCTTGTTCTTTCCCTTTCCCTTTGTTTTGGCTTTTGGGACGGAGGAAGAAGATGGCCCTACAATAAGAGCGGGAGTTTTCGCTACCTTTAGTGTGCTCTCTTCACTCCTCAACATATTGAGGAGTTCAGGCAAAGACTTCTCCATGTTGTGCATGTTGAAGTTTACAATGAATTGAGCAAAGGTAGGGGAAAGGGACTGTAAAACAATATCAACATACCGCTCGTTCTCCATGGTCCAACCCAGGTCCTCAAGTTCTTCGATAAGTCCAATCATCTTCAATACATGGTCACGTACAGACGTGCCAGCAGCCATTCGCATCTGAAACAACTTTCGAGATGCCTCGTATCGGAGAGTACGAGATTGCTCTCCATACAACTCCTTTGTATGGAGAAAGATGGATTGAACATCCATCTTCTCGTGCTGCTTCTGATGTTCATTATTCATAGAAGCAAGCGCGAGGCACTTGGCTGTGGCGCAGTCTATATCCCATGTCTTGCGGATTTCTTTATCCGCAACTGAAGAATCGGGGCCAGGGATAGGAGGGGCTGGAGTAGTCAGGACGTATCCGACCTTATCATAGGTCAGGGCAATATTCACGTTCCTTAGCCAATCTTTGTAATTCGGTCCCGTGAGTTTATTTTTGTCTAATAAAAGCTTAAGTCCCGTCATAGGTATCGGCCATTAGGAGAGAGAAAAGAAGACACTCAGCGATTGCTCTTGCATAATTTAGATAGGTTATTAATCTTATCTAACTGATGTCACCCGCTGCTTTTTATCAAATTTTCCTTCAAACCTCTCAAAAAGAAAATTAGCCAGAATTAATTGCAATCTGCAAGTTCGCTAACCGGTCAGCCAGGCCAGTGTCGGTACTTCGAGGGAGGTTCCCCATGCTTTCACACGGACCTAATTAAAGTAAACCTCTTTTTCCTAGAGGCGTAACCCCATTGACACCTTTCTAGACACCTACTGGATTAGCTAATTGTAAAGTGCAAAACTCTCCCGGGAGTAACTTTTACTCAAAGTGGGATCGGGATCCAACCATCAAATAGAAGGTATGCAATCTCATTGCAAATTTCAACTCTTGAAATTCCCGATTTGATTTTTACCTCTAGTGTCTTATGACCTTAACTATGGTTAACAAATCATAAGCACTAGTTAACTTCTACCCGCCATTTCGGGATTGATTTAGACCCACCCGCAAGACCCTTAACTATGGTCAACAAAGGCATGCGAATGTCCTAATCGATCGCATCAAATGCTTTGTAGGAAGACATCACTTAGCTACTGTACACCACGCCTTAACTATATGTAAGTCGATGTACAACACCCCACGACTTGCGGGGAGGCGGAAATATGAAAAACGATCTTGTTCTTTGCTTGAACATCAACTAACCGCATGAATCGAAGCTAAACGATAACTAACATCAAACATAGAAGTTAACAACTACTATGTAAAGGGATTATACCTAAAGAACCGTGTCCTTCGTCTTTACGAACTCCACCTCCTCCTCGGCCTTCTCGAAGTAGTAGACGATCCACCCGAGAGCTTTACTCCAAGCTTAGCCTCTAAACTTGAGGCAACTAACTTTCTTTAAGTGCTAATCAAAGAAGCTAGGTGATATAGAGTGAGAGTTATGGTTTAATTAGTCTAACTAATCCTTGTACTCAACACATGAGAGGGGAGGATTAGGGTTTGAAGAGGGAGAGCTTGAGGAGAGAGAAGGTGAAGATAATAATGAAGTGAGAAGAATGAGTTATCAAAATATATATCAAGCATTTTGTAATATCAAGAAAAGAAAAGAAAATGATTTACAACCATGCTTGATAAATATCTTGTGGTGATTCATCTCCATGAGTCATTAAGCAATTATGAAGCATTAATCATATGGATGAATCATCCATATGACTCACTAATCACATTCATTGTATATGCCACCTAAACCTCCTTAGTCACCACCTTCTAGAAGCTTCTCGCGCAATTACGAGAACGCCCCTCCTTTCCGCAAAAATACGGAAAAACTTTAGACTGTATAAATCCAATAACCGGATACCAGTAACTGGCTTAAACCAAAGCCGACTGGTAAAAACTGTCCGAAAGTCGTACGTGCGTAAACATACGTATGCGTCCGAACCCTTGTCGTAAAACCATACGACCTCTATATCGTTTCGCCTGGAGTAGGGAAACTCTCTGTGTGGGACTCTAGAGACTCGACTACTACGCTGGCAGTGGGTTTAACCACAGACCGCAAGCGGCACTACCTGTACGTAACGGTCCCCAGGTAGATGTCGATAAGAAGGCCAATGAGGAAACCCATCCGAACTCCTACTGAGTCTGATGTGACAATCTCCGTACTGTCCGGTCCGTTCGTCTAAGACTATCGTATATCGGGCCTAGGGGGCGGCAAGCGTCAGTCCCCTAATAGCGGTATAAGTCGTGTCGGAGCGAAGCCCATTACACCCTGAGAAACTACTGGAACCTACCAGCAAATCTCGCTTGCCCTGGCCAGGGACTTTGCGTAATGGCTCTCTGACACAGCGCGATATCAACCCCAATACCGGGAGAGACGAATCCTGTCTAACCGCCACTGCCTCCAAGTGCTCGGGACTGCACCCAACTGCTACCTGTTTGCACGACTCCTTTGAGCCGTGGTAGGGTAGTAATCTAAGAACAGTGGGACACACTCGAGGCGAAGTAGCAGTGTCAAGTCTGCGGACTATGCTGTACTCATGTCACCTGGGAACTGTTCATTGACGACTGGTATAAAACCAACCAACAGTTCCCTGTGAGTCCTGTCCGGTGTACCCGTAACCCAACGAGCACCTGCATACTATCTCCAGTACGACGTACTGACGGCTGTCGGACAGACCATCTCCCCAACTAGGATGAGAAGCGTACACACTAGTCTACTCCGGAGTATCGATGCCCTGTCTCGATAATCCAACGACTAGGGACCTGAATAAGGATATGCTTGTAGACTACCCAGCCCCCACTAGTGTGACTGCCATCACAACGCCGGTAGTCAAGCAAGATCCTAAGAGCTCTATCAATACGTATACTCACATATTAAGATAGAAAAACCAAGTAGCATACTACCATGTTTAGCAAGACTGTTATATACATGTGAATATCCCAAGCTTCCATTAAGTAATATACAAACTAGTATGATACAATAATGGCCCCTAGGGCATATACATTAACAATCTCCCACTTGCACTAGGGCCATGTACTGGCATATCGAAGACCGATGATCTCGAGTAGCCTCTCGAACTGAATCTGAGGTAGGGCCTTCGTGAATGGATCAGCAATGTTCTCTTCAGAAGCAACTCTCCGTACCTCGATCTCCTGACGATCAATGATCTCCCTGATCAGGTGATACCGCCTTAAGATGTGTCTGGACTTCTGATGGGACCTTGGTTCCTTTGCTAAAGCTATAGCTCCGTTGTTGTCGCAATACAGAGGTATTGGATCAACTATGGTAGGAACCACCTGAAGTTCTGTTAGGAACTTCTTCATCCAGACTGCTTCTTTTGCGGCATCGCAAGCAGCTATATACTCCGCTTCCATCGTCGAGTCAGCAACGGTGTACTGCTTGGAGCTCTTCCAGCATACCGCCCCTCCATTGAGGGTAAAGACATAACCCGACATGGACTTGGAATCGTCCTTATCACTCTGGAAGCCGGAATCGGCAAAGGCCTCCAACCTGAGGTCTTTTCCGCCGTAAACCAAGAACATCTCCTTAGTCCTTCTCAGGTACTTGAGAATGTTCTTTACTGCTATCCAGTGCTTCTCCCCTGGGTCTGACTGATACCGGCTTACCATGCTCAGTGCGTAAGCTACATCTGGTCTGGTGCACAACATCGCATACATTATAGAGCCTACCGCAGAAGCGTTGGGTATAACAGACATGCGTTCCCTTTCCAAATCAGTCTTGGGAGACATCTCTTTGGAGAGGGTGATTCCGTGACAAGCCGGTAGATTACCGCGCTTAGAATCTTCCATACTGAATCTTTTCAGTACAGTGTCGATATACATGGACTGCGAAAGTCCCAACATCCTCTTGGATCTATCACGATGGATCAGGATCCCCAGAATGTAAGAGGCATCACCCAGGTCTTTCATGGAGAACCTGTGTGACAAGAATCCTTTGACAGATTGTAGCATAGGAATGTCATTTCCTATCAATAGAATGTCATCCACGTACAAGACGAGGAATACGACACTTCTGGCTACAACTTTACTATATATGCACGGTTCATCTGGATTTTTGATAAAGTCATATTCTTTGACTGTCTCATCAAAACAGATGTTCCAACTCCGCGATACCTGCTTTAGTCCATAAATGGACTTAAGCAGCTTGCATACTTTCCCGCTGCTCCCACTCTGATTGAAACCCTCTGGCTGATCCATATAGACGCACTCTTCTAAATTACCATTTAGAAAAGCCGTCTTTACGTCCATCTGCCAGATTTCATAATCATGGAAGGCAGCAATAGCAAGAAGGACCCGAATGGATTTGAGCATAGCCCCTGGAGAAAAAGTTTCGTCATAGTCCAAACCAGGTCTTTGACGAAAACCCTTTGCAACAAGTCTAGCCTTATAGGTTTCCACCTGTCCATCTACACCAATCTTTTTCTTGAAGATCCATTTGCATCCTATGGGTTTTACCTCATCTGGAGCAAAGTCCAAAGTCCATACTTTGTTGGTGTACATGGACTCCATTTCAGTCCGCATTGCATCTAGCCATCGTACCGAGTCGCCGCTCTGGATGGCCTGCTGGAAGTCAGTAGGTTCATCATCATCTATGATGCAATCCTCTCTATCCCCATCTATGAGAAAACTGTAGTATCTCTCAGGCGGATGAGACGGCCTACTACTCCTGCGGAGGGGTGCGGGAATGTCCTGTTCTTCTTGAACTTCTGGTTCTACCAAACTTTCAGTAGCAGCTTGTGGTTCTGGAATTTCTTCCAGTTCTATTTCGCTCCCACTTATTTCCTTTTCTAAAAACTGATGTTCTAGAAAATGGGCATTACGAGAAACAAAAACCTTTTGTTCCTCTGCGTAATAGAAATAATATCCCTTGGAGTTCTTTGGATATCCCACAAACATACATTTTACTGATCGTGCCTCGAGCTTGTCCACATACTGCTTTTTAACAAAAGCTGGACATCCCCAAATCTTCATATGCTGAAGATGGGGTTTCTTCCCAGTCCACATCTGATATGGAGTGGTAGGCACAGTCTTGGTAGGAGCCCTGTTCAGAAAATATGCTGCTGATTCAAGCGCATAACCCCAAAAAGATCGCGGTAACTCAGCATTACTCATCATGGATCGCACCATATCTAATAGGATTCGATTCCGTCTCTCCGATACACCGTTATGCTGTGGAGTGTATGGAGGAGTAAGCTGAGAGAGAATCCCTTTCTCTTTTAGGTAACCTAGGAACTCGGCACTCAAGTATTCACCACCTCGATCAGATCTAAGTGTCTTGATACTTTTGCCGGTTTGGTTTTCTACTTCATTCTTATACTCTCGGAATTTCTCAAAAGCCTCGGATTTATGTTTCATCAGATAAATGAATCCGTATCTTGAGTAATCATCCGTGAAAGTAATGAAATAGGAAAAACCACCTCTTGCATGTGTAGACATTGGACCGCATACATCGCTGTGTATGAGTCCTAAGAGCTCGCTCGCTCTTACTCCATGTCCAGTAAATGGAGTCTTTGTCATCTTTCCTTTGAGACAAGATTGACAAGTGTCATAAGTTTGATATTCGAACGAGTCCAAATATCCTTCTCTATGCAACTTAGTCAACCTTCTCTCATTGATGTGACCCAGTCTACAATGCCATAAGAAAGCTTTATTTAAATCTGGAGACTTTCTTTTAAGTGTGTTCTGGACATTGAAAATTTGGAGTTGGTTTAAAACATATATACCGTTATTTAGTGTACCGGACCCAATCAAACTATGATTAAGGTGGATGTTAACAACATCTCTTACAAACGTGAAATCATAACCTTTATTTGATAACAAGGAAACTGATATGATATTACACGTTAAGCTTGGTACAAAAAAACAGTTATGTAAAACCAAAATGTGTCCACTCGTCAATCCTAGGTGATAATCCCCGACGGACGCAGCTCCCACGCTAGCTCCGTTAGCAACCTTTAGGGTCATATCACCTTCCTTCAGCACTCTACGGTTTCTCAGTGCCTGCAATGAATTGCAAATATGAGATCCTGATCTGGTATCCAATACCCAGGAAGTAGAGTTGATCGACAGACAATTCTCAATTACAAACACACCTGAAGTCGAAACCACAGCTTGCTTCGGTTCCTGGTTCTTGGCGTTCCACGCCTTGCAATCCTTCTTCCAGTGCCCTTTCCTGTGACAATGGAAGCACTCATCCTGGCCAACTACCGGTACCGCAAACTTTTTCTTTCCCTTCCCTCCCACCTTACTAACACCTCCTCTAGGTTTAGTGGCGGCCTTCTTCTTCCTTCCTTTGGCCCTTGCCTTGGACCCGGAAGAAGATGTACCGCTAACAAACATAGCGGGTGTTTCCCTTGTCTTCTGCAAGGTGCCCTCTGCACTCCTTAACATGTTCAGGAGTTCCGGAAGTTCGACTTCTTTTCTTTGAATGTTGAAGTTCAGGATAAACTGGGCGTAGGTGTGAGGAAGGGACTGGAGAATAAGGTCTGTATAGAGCTCATTATCCAAAGTCGTCCCAAGGTCTGCGAGCTCTTCAATATAGCCGATCATCTTTAGGACATGTTCTCCTACCGATGACCCGACAGCCAACCTCGCTCGAAACAAGTTCTTAGAGGTCTCGTATCTAGCTATACGAGATTGCTCTCCATAAAGTTCCTTTGTATGGAGAAATATGCCATCTAGGTTCATATCCTCGTGCCTCCTCTGATGTTCATTGTTCATTGAGGCAAGCACGATGCACTTGGCTTTCGCGCAATCTAAATCCCAGGTTTTGCGGATTTCCTTATCCGCATTGCTGGATTTGGGACCAGGGACAGCAGGTGCCGTAGCGGTGAGGACGTACCCCAATTTGTCATAGGTCAAAGCCATTTTGACATTCCGCAGCCAATCTTTATAGTTTGGCCCTGTCAGTATATTTTTCTCTAAAAGTAACTTAAGTCCAGTCATTTTCAGGGTCGCTGCAATTAGGAGAGAGAGAAGAAAACTCTTTAGCATGATGCTCTTGCAAGTTTAGAGTGGTTTTTAGTTTATCTAAACTGGATGGCTCCCACTGTTTCTCGAATCCTTCCTCAAACCATAAAAGAAGAATTAGCCAGGACTATTCTCACTGTACAATTCTTGCTTAACCGTTCAGCCAGGCTAGTGTCGATACTTCGAGGGAGGTTTTCCAATGCTTTCGCGAAGTTCCTTAATTAAATAACCTCTTTTCTCTGGGGGCGTAACCCCGCTGACACCTTTCTGGACACCTACTTGGTTTATAGCATTGATCGTTAAGTGACGAATCTCCTGATAAGTAGCATATACTCACAGTAGGATCGGGATCCAAATATCATCGTATGATAATGTTGAAGGAATGCTACCAACATTCATCAAACTCCAAATGGTATGCATCACTTTGCAAATTTCAGTTTCTTTAGAAATTCCCGATATAAGTTTTTGCCCCATGCTCTTATGACCTTGGCTTTGGTCAAAATGTCATAAGTCACATGTCAAGTTCTACCCGTCATTATCTTGTCAATTTGAACCCATCCGTATATACCCCTGACTTTAGTCAAATGATAATACGACTGTCCCAAACTAACTCATCTATCTTATGCAACAAATGAAAACCCAGCAGCTACCAAACACTATGCCTTGACTTTGGCCAAAATGCATAGCTTGAATACTACTGAATACCCAAATGAAATGACGGAGGGCTACGAATGGTTTTGGCGAAACCGTGAACGTAGTGAACTTGATATAACCGAAGGAGCCTGATAGCTTTTAAAAGGAGTGGTTAAAGCTCCGCATTTAAAAATATCTGTTTTTAAAATTAACCGAGTGGTTTCTTTTAAATTGTTCCAACGATTAACTTTTGGTTTATTTTCTTTGCATTATAAATAATGCGTCCCATCATTAACCTATCATTGCAGAAAACAACGAAAATACAACGTCCTCTTATGCCATCCGCATTCGCCACGGGGTCCCGTCATCACCCGTTAGGTTACTTAACTAACGACAGAGCGGGGGCTGGGCTAGTGCGGGTGTAAAACATAAGTGACGTCTAAATAGCTATCATATATAGATATTGTACATTCGTCAGACGCAATAATAGGCATTCCAGATCACAGATGAACTTTATTGGATTTGCAAGCAATCCGTGTTTGTTTTGAGCCTGCAACAAAAGACGGATTACACAGTTGTGATGAATAGCCATTACCCCACCCAAGACCCCAACGGGTACGGAAAACTACCCGCCCGGCAGTTTGTGCACCCCACCTTGGGTCTGTCCTAGGAGCAAAAAACAGTAAAATGAAATAATACAACGGTGGCTACAACCGCAACCTGGATGTGCCCCGCAAAATAATATTACAACAAATTACATTTACATCAAATGAATTAAATAATAACCCATCACATAACCCCGGCTATACATCACAACAGTCCAACACAGTTCATATCCACAAACAGTAAAAACCATTACAGAAATATGCAACCCCCTGCCAACCGACATACTAGCAGTTAGGGGAGGTTTACGAACACAATATACAAACACAGATATAATCCATCAAGCAAATACTGTATAATTTCGATCGATTAAACACTTCTAATTTTGCTCCAATACTTCTCTGTAAATCTGAAACCTGAGCAAAAATAAAATATTCCAGAAAATACCAAATATCACAGAGAAGCAACACAGGAAAATTGGGTTCCTGAATCGCCAACTCGGCGGCGGAATCGCGGCGGATCGGTGGGATCCGCCGCGGTTCCGCGGCGCTTTAGGCGATTCAGGGGCCCAATTTTCTTGGGTGTTCTTCTACTGTCTTTTCAAGCTTTCTAAACATCCCTGAAAAATTTTTGGACTTCATTTAAAAATCGACAGAAACTTATGATTTCGGGGTTTTCCGGTTTCGTTTTTTCCGTTCGAAATTCATACAAATTTGAAAGTAAGTTATTTATTGTTTAGCGAGGCTCTGATACCACTGTAAGTCGATGTACAACACCCCACGACTTGCGGGGAGGCGGAAATATGAAAAATGATCTTGTTCTTTGCTTGAACATCGACTAACCGCATGAATCGAAGCTAAACGATAACTAACATCAAACATAGAAGTTAACAACTACTATGTAAAGGGATTATACCTAAAGAACCGTGTCCTTCGTCTTTACGAACTCCACCTCCTCCTCGGCCTTCTCGAAGTAGTAGACGATCCACCCGAGAGCTTTACTCCAAGCTTAGCCTCTAAACTTGAGGCAACTAACTTTCTTTAAGTGCTAATCAAAGAAGCTAGGTGATATAGAGTGAGAGTTATGGTTTAATTAGTCTAACTAATCCTTGTACTCAACACATGAGAGGGGAGGATTAGGGTTTGAAGAGGGAGAGCTTGAGGAGAGAGAAGGTGAAGATAATAATGAAGTGAGAAGAATGAGTTATCATAATATATATCAAGTATTTTGTAATATCAAGAAAAGAAAAGAAAATGATTTACAACCATGCTTGATAAATATCTTGTGGTGATTCATCTCCATGAGTCATTAAGCAATTATGAAGCATTAATCACATGGATGAATCATCCATATGACTCACTAATCACATTCATTGTATATGCCATCTAAACCTCCTTAGTCACCACCTTCTAGAAGCTTCTCGCGCAATTACGAGAACGCCCCTCCTTTCCGCAAAAATACGGAAAAACTTTAGACTGTATAAATCCAATAACCGGATACCAGTAACTGGCTTAAACCAAAGCCGACTGGTAAAAACTGTCCGAAAGTCGTACGTGCGTAAACACACGTATGCGTCCGAACCCTTGTCGTAAAACCATACGACCTCTATATCGTTTCGCCTGGAGTAGGAAAACTCTCTGTGTGGGACTCTAGAGACTCGACTACTACGCTGGCAGTGGGTTTAACCACAGACCGCAAGCGGCACTAGCTGTACGTAACGGTCCCCAGGTAGATGTCGATAAGAAGGCCGATGAGGAAACCCATCCGAACTCCTACTGAGTCTGATGTGACAATCTCCGTACTGTCCGGTCCGTTCGTCTAAGACTATCGCATATCGGGCCTAGGGGGCGGCAAGCGTCAGTCCCCTAATAGCGGTATAAGTCGTGTCGGAGCGAAGCCCATTACACCCTGAGAAACTACTGGAACCTACCAGCAAATCTTGCTTGCCCTGGCCAGGGACTTTGCGTAATGGCTCTCTGACACAGCGCGATATCAACCCCTAATACCGGGAGAGACGAATCCTGTCTAACCGCCACTGCCTCCAAGTGCTCGGGACTGCACCCAACTGCTACATGTTTGCACGACTCCTTTGAGCCGTGGTAGGGTAGTAATCTAAGAACAGTGGGACACACTCGAGGCGAAGTAGCAGTGTCAAGTCTGCGGACTATACTGTACTCATGTCACCTGGGAACTGTTCACTGACGACTGGTATAAAACCAACCAACAGTTCCCTGTGAGTCCTGTCCGGTGTACCCGTAACCCAACGAGCACCTGCATACTATCTCCAGTACGACGTACTGACGGCTGTGGGACAGACCATCTCCCCAACTGGGATGAGAAGCGTACACACTAGTCTACTCCGGAGTATCGATGCCCTGTCTCGATAATCCAATGACTAGGGACCTGAATAAGGATGTGCTTATAGACTACCCAGCCCCCACTAGTATGACTGCCATCACAACGCCGGTAGTCAAGCAAGATCCTAAGAGCTCTATCAATACGTATACTCATATATTAAGATAGAAAAACCAAGTACCATACTACCATGTTTAGCAAGACTGTTATATACATGTGAATATCCCAAGCTTCCATTAAGTAATATACAAACTAGTATGATACAATAATGGCCCCTAGGGCATATACACTAACACTATAGTCAACAAACGTGGCACGAATACTAAGTACTCTGCTTCCTAAAATGGCGGAGGGCAACGGATGGTTTTTGTGAAAACCTTTGACGTTTTGAACTTGATATCGTTGTAGAATCGAGTGAAAAGAGTGGTTTAAGCTCCAGTTTTAAAAATCGAATGGTTTTATAGTATCTTTCTAATTTTGCTAAAGAGGTCACTCCCGGTGAAGGGATCTCGGCTCTTTCCTCATCGAATGAGGTGCAGGGTATTCAAGAATACCACGATGCAAAACAAAAGTTAGATCAACTTTAAAAACAATCGAGTTCTTTGTAACATTTGCTAGTTTCGCTAAAGGGGTCACTCCCGGTGAAGGGATCTCTGCCTTTTCCTCATCAAATGAGATGCAGGATATTCAAGAATACCACTATGCAAAGCAAAAACTAGAGTTACACATTTTAAGAAATTTGATTCTACAATATCTTTAGGTTTCTTTTTCTTCACATTAATCACATTAATGCTGTCCCATCATTTACGTTTCCTAAACATCACAGAAAAGAAACGAAAAATAGAGCGTACGCTTATGCCATCCGCATTTGCCACTGAGCCCCATCATGCACCGTTAGGTTACTTAACTAACGGCAGAGCGGGGGCTGGACTAGCGCGGGTGCAAAACATAAGCAACGTTTATTATATATCTCATATATAAATATAGCCATTACAGATCACAGATGAATACATTGGATATACTACGAATTCCGCATTTCATTCAAGCCTTAATGAAAGACAGGTTCCACGGTCGTGATGAATAGCCAAAACCCCACCCTAGACCCCTACGGGTGCGACAAACTACCCGCCAAATTCCCGAAGTGGAGCAACCTCCCTAAACAAAGTGAGTAGGCCACTCGGCACTTCGAAAACCCGGTAGTTTGTGCACCCCACCTTGGTTCTATCCTAAGAGCAAAAACAGTAAAAAGAAATTATACAACGGTGGCTACAACCTCAACCCGGATGTGCCCCGCAAAATAATATTACATTGCTTTTTACAAATTATATTGAATGAAAGAAAAGAAAAACGCTCTTCTCACATCCCCCGGCCATTCATCACGACGATCCAACATATTCATATACATATACAATCTCAAGATATCATTACAGAAAAGTGCAACCCCGACTAATCGACTTATAGCAATTAGTCGACGTTTCAAACACACATATCATTAACCAAGAAGACCCAATTAGCCAAGCACTTTAGAATTTCGATCGATAATTATAAACCATGACAACACTTATCACAATCCAGAGCACAAACAACTTTGTGTAAATTCCAGATATCTCAGAAACACTATTTTCTTAATCTAAACAAACTGCTGAAAAACGAATCAACTCGGGCATGACTCGGCCGCGGATCGGCGGCCAAACACTGGGTTTGGCCGCGAATCCGCGGCGTTTTTGACGATTTAGAGTCTCGTTTTTCTACAGTGTGCTTAGAAAACCGTGCACGTATTTTTCAGGCCACTGAAATGATTTTTTGAACACTTTAAAAATCGACAGAAAACGAGGACAGAAAATGTGTTTTTCCGGGAAAAATTCGTCGATCGAAGTTCTAACTTTTGGCTAATAATCTAATTATGGTTTAGTTAGTCTCTGATACCATGGCAGTTCATGTTGCATGCTCCCACAACTCTTGTGAGGCGGCGGAAGTGATAAACAAAAATTTTCTTTGCATACAACACGCACTTTTCCAAAGATCTTGTCTAAACCATAACTAGAAAAACCTAACTAGAGATCTTATCTACTATGTTAGGGATTATACCTCAATGATACGGTCCTTCGGGTCTTCTCTTTGGTGCAACTCATTTGCTCCTTGCAACTCCTTAGCTCCTTTGGATGTTGCCGATGTTCTCGATCTCCGACCACCCCAAGACTTAGATGATCCACGCGAGAGTTGTCGTGCAAGCTAGAAACTCTTCATAAAAGCTTAACCTAGAGACCAAGTTTGCTAGAAGAGATCACTAGGATCATGTAGAGATTAGGGTATTGGATTATCTTTAATCCTAAACTTTTAATTCACAACACATGTGAAGGGTAAAACTTAGGATGAAGGAGGAGAAGAGAAGAAGGAGAGAGAAAGTGTTTGTGATAATGAGAGAGTTCAAGAATGAGAAAATGATATATTGCAAATGAAATAATTGAAGCATATAAAATAAAATTAGCACCATGTTTCAATAGTAATTCCAAAACAATATAAAATTAAATAACCCATTCTTGCAACCATGCTTGGACTTTCTTATTTCCACCTCATTTATTTACTTTCATAAAATAAATAATGTCATTATGAGGTGGCACCTTCTAGAAGGTATTCTTGTAACAATTACAAGAATACCCCTCCTCCGTATACCGTATACCGTATACCGTATACCTGTAAGTCCGCGGCGGCGCCCCGGCCGTCGATCCGACGCCGGAATGCGGAAACAAAAACTTTGCAAACTAGCAAACCGGCACCACCGCGCACTTTTATCCCGGATCGGGCCATTAACCTAGCAACTAGCAAACTAAAATACGGGTGAAGAAGTATACCAAGCGATCCGTGTCCTTCGGTCTTCGTCTCCACTCCGATCTCCCGCGGAATCTCCGTCCGTCACGTCCTCGTCGGAAAGGGCACCACGTAGCCGGGTTCGTTTACGGGCTCCCACCTCTGGACCGAGGCAACTCGGGCGCGAAGTTGGCTAGCCGACGCGTCCAAGATTTGCTGTAGAATAGTGTAGAAGCTTGTCTCTTTTGGGGTTATGAGGTTTCCATGATGTGGTGGAGGTGAAGAAAGCAACTAAGGAAGTGAGCTTAGGAATTTGGTAGCATGAAAAATGATATGAAACATTTTTCCCTCACTCAAATGAACCTCTCTCTCTCCCTCAAGAATAGTGGCCGGCCCCTCCAAAGAAAAATGGTGGTGGGAAAAAGAATCCATGGAATAATCATATACAAGAGAAGAAAAGGTATATTCATCAAATGAAAATGGTCACATCCACTTCTCATCTCATCAAATCACAAAACCATCACATGAAAAGCAAAGGAATGACAAGAAAAGAATCTCATGATGAAGAGGCCACAATTATGCAAGAAACCCCTCCACAAATGTTATTTGCAAATGTGCAAATAACCCCCTCCACCGAAAGTCCGGCCGTGAAGGAACAAAAGAAAACTGGCCGGAACGGAATGCAAACTGGCAACCTCAGAAAACTGATCCCGTAATAAATTACAGGAAAACCCCGCTACTGCATATACATGCCCGCATTTGTATTCCCACTGAACACAAATGTAAAGAGACAAAATCTACACTGTCAAATACTAGGATCCGGCTTAAACCAAAGCCGGCTAGTAAAAACCGTCCGATCACGATCCGTGCAATACCGCACGTATCTGATCGAACCCTGCCATATCTCCATATGGCCTCTACAGCGTTTCGTCCGAAACCTGAGTAACTGAGTGTGTGGTGGACTCTAAAGACTCGTCAATACTATGGCTGTGGATTTAACCACTAGCACGTCAGAGGTATTAGCCATACGTGACGGGCTACCAGCTATTAACTAAAAGGGACGTCGATGAGCGAACTTATCCTGACACCCTACTGAGCCTGTCAGTGACAATATTCGTACAGTCCGGTCCGTTCGTCTATGAGCATCGCATGGCGAGCCTAGGGGGTTGGTAAAAGTCAGACCCCCAATAGCGGTACAAGTCGTGTCGGAGTGTAGCTCAGAACACCCTGAGATACTACTGGAATATCTACCAGTAAATCTCCTGCCTTGGCCAAGGACTTTTCATGTTCTGGCTCTCCTAGACACAGCGCGACCTCATCCCCAATACCGGGAGAGACGAACCCCTGCAGATCCGCTCACTGCCTCCATATGGCTCGGGACTGTACCCAACTAAAACCTATTTGCACGACTCCTTTGAGCCGTGGTAGGGTAGTAATCAAAGCACAGTGGGAACTCACACGAGACAAATGACGATCTCACGTCGATGAACTAACATGTACACATGTCACCAGGGAACTGCTATCTGACGTCTGGTATAATCCCAATAGCAGGTTCCCGGCGAGTCCTGTCCGGTGTACTCATAACCCAATGAGCACCTGTATACATCTTAGGTGGACCAACTGACACCAGTGGCTTGTGAGACCGGCCACCGCCCCTCGTCGGGGTCTCGACTGTATACACTAGTCTACTCTGGAGAATCGATGCCCTGTCTCGAAACTCCCACGACTAGGGACCTTTTAAGGATGTGCTTATAGACTCCAGCTCTCACGTATATGATCGCCCTCATACTGCTGGTAGTCAAGCAAGAATCCTAGGGGCTCTATCAACGTGTAATAACGACTCGTAAGGTCACCTAAAGCAGTAGACGATGATAAAGATAAACCAGATAGCATACTATCATCTCGAGTAAGACTGTCCTAACGGCATAGGTCCTCCTCAATCACTACAATCACGTGCCTGTGATCCAATAATTGACTCTGAGGGCACTATCTCCAACAATACCTGTGTCCGAATTCCGAAAAATACGAATACCATTAATCCAATAATATAATATAATACCGGTATCCGGCTTAAACCAAAGCCTACCAGTATTATTGTTCAGATTATTATTCCTGTAACAATTACACGAATATAATCGAAACCCTATCGTAACACCTTACGGCTGCCGTAACAACTTACGGCCTCTACATCTTTCGCCTAAACGAGGGAACCCTCTGTGTGGGACTCTAAAGACTCGACGGTACACTGGCAGTGAGTTTAACCACAAGCGCGTCAGCGACACTAGCTGTGCGTAACGGCTACCTAGGTACATGACGAAAAAGTGGCCGACGAGCGAACTCATCACAACCCCAACGAGCCTGCAAGCAACACTTACCGTACAGTCCGATCTCTTCGTCTGATACGTCGCATACGAACTCTAGGGGTGGTAAATGTCAGACCCCAGAAACTTTATAAGTCATGCTGATTTACGGCCCATAACGGTTCGAGAAACTACTGATAACACTTATCAGTAACGAACTGATTAATGAGAATTTGCAGAAAAGAAAGGGCGCTCTCGGAGATGGGCAAGAGGTCTAGAGGAATGTTATGGTAAAACTTCGTTTGAAACGATGTGGTA
The DNA here is from genome assembly GCA_030015575.1 of Agapanthus africanus. Taxonomy (NCBI): domain Eukaryota; kingdom Viridiplantae; phylum Streptophyta; class Magnoliopsida; order Asparagales; family Amaryllidaceae; genus Agapanthus; species Agapanthus africanus. The sequence continues at coordinate 56,683,628 of JASDDO010000018.1, read as the reverse complement.
GAAAGCAACGTGCGACTTGCCAGAGATTTGATGTTATGGACGATCATGCATAGCGCGACAGTAACTCCCTATACCGGGAGAGACGAAACCCCTCCTATCGCTCACTGTCTCCATGCGATTCGGGACTGTACCCAAAATCCACCTGTTTGCACGACTCGGCAGAGTCGCGGTAGGGAGGAAATCAAAGCACAGTGAGAATCACACATGACACTATGACGATTTCGGGTCTACAGACTAACCTGTACAAGTGTCGCCAGAGATCTGCTATCTGAAAATTGGTATATATACCATCTAGGAGTTCTCGGCGAGTCCTGTTCGGTATACCCATTCTCCAATGAGCGTTTGTATACAATCTTTGATGTTAAACACCAATGGTTGTGGAATCAACCATCGCCCCCCAGGGTCAGGAAACGTACACACTAGTCTAACTTGGTAATACCGATGCCCTGTCTCGATATACCCTCGACTAGGAACTATTAAAGGATATGCTTATAGACTATCCAGGCCCTACTAGTATGATCTCATCATAATCCTGGTAGTCAAGTATAATCCTAAGGGCTTCATCAATATGCATATAAAGATATGAAATATAACACAAGTTAAGATGAAGATAAACCAGATAGCATACTATCATTTCGAGCAAAGATTGTTTCTGCACATATACATGCCTAGCATCCTATACAATACAGGCCTCTAGGGCATACATATCTAACACTTGTAATCATAAGTATTCATCATCACTAACAATTGGATCGGTTCCTACAAACCTCTTTACAAATCTTGATAATTAATTCGATTTGGACATCTTCTTGATCTTTAGCATTTCGTGATTCTAGATATATTTTCTTGATATTTCTTGAAATCAAATATTACAAATTTTGAATCAATTTTCTTGCAATTTCTTTTATCTTTTCATTTCGACTCATCTAAAATAAAATCGATCAAAACACGCATCTCAGTGGACGATCCGTATTCATTAACGCGCTACACCGACACCGTTAATTGATTGCGGTATAAATTTCTTTGGTTGTGATGCATTTTACATACACACAAAGATAATGGCCAATCAAATAGCGCCGTTGCCGGGAATGTGTGCTATTTTGTTCGTTTTTGTTATTTGAGTTGAAAAATTATTATTCCATCAAATTTTCATCCAAGATTCGCTTCAAGTGCTTAACGATTAGTGTGTGAATTTTTGAGAGGGAATCTGGAATCATTTCAGCAGTGAGATCAAGATTCAGAGAAGATCTGAAGAATCCAGAGAAGCACAGGGACCTGCAGAGAAAATTTCAAACCCTAATTCCCCCATAGCGCCGCGGATCCGCGGCCAGAGAGGCGTTTTTGCGGCGGAACCGCCGCCGTTTAGGGTTTGCATTGTGCCAAATTTCTCAGATCTGCTCTCTGTACTCTCCTCTTCTCTCTGATCTTGTCCAATATCAATTTCCTGCAGGATTCTTTGCAAAATTCAGCGCCGCTAAAAAATAAATTTGTTACGATTCTTGAAATTGGTTGTTTGCATATTTTTAATACGGAAATTAAGGGGCAAAAACCAAATTCAGATTAGGTGGGGATTTCATTACCCTTCCTAAGCCCCAAAAATCACAAACTTGCATCCGCATCACCCTCATTAACTAAAAAAATATCTAAGTTCCAGCTTCACCCAGTGAAACAACCGACACTCCAACCTCGCTAGAAATGGAGTGTCGGATGTAGGAATTTTATCACTTTCATTTCTCTTTAAAACAATGCTCAAGAGAGTATCAAAGAAGAAGGAAGAAGAGGATGAGAGAGTCTCCACATAAATTGAGCACCTGTTGTGTAAAAATGAGAGTGAGAGAGAATTGCTATTATTTTTCCAACCATACAATATTATGCCATAACTTTTTAGCAATTTTAAAATGAGTCCATCCCTCTCAACATGTTCACCTTTACACATAACCCTCCATCTCATTCTTTGATTTTCTTAAAAAGAAAATCAATAATGAGGTGTCCTCCTTATAGAAGTTTCCCGTATAAATATGGAATACAACCCCGATATATGTATCGAAATACAAATACATGTATCCGTATAAAATACAGATAGCCTAGAGAGAGAAAATGAAAAGTGAACATATTACTAGAATATATATGTGTGTGTGTGTGTGTGTGTGTAAATTATTAAATCAAAACCAGATTTAATAATCCGGCTTAATCCTAAGCCAGCTAGTATTATCAACCGTTCGATTAAAGTCTTTGTAGCCAGTACACGTATTTAATCGGACCCCTGCACATATCAACATACGGCAGTTATATCAAATCGCCTGAACCAGGAAAACCCTTTATGTGGGACTCTAAAGACTCGACAATACGATGGCAGTGAGTTACCGGATAAATCCATAACCACAAGCACCTCAACGGCACCAGCTGTACGTAACGGCTACCCAGGTATATACCAAAAGGGAGGTCGACAATCAAGTCCGTACTTACCCTACTGAGTCTGAATGTGACGATCTACGTACAGTCCAGTCTCTTCGTCTAAGAGTATCGCATACCGGCTCTAGAGGGTTGATAACGTCAGACCCCTAATTACCCAATAAGTCGTGCCAGAGTCAAGCTCATCGCCCACCAAGAAACTACTGAACTCCTATCAGTAAATCTCATTCACCCTGACCAAGAATTTATAGTGATGGCCAACTGAACATAACGCGATATCAACTCCTAATATCAGGAGAGACAAATCCCTAACAATCGCTCATTACCTCCATGTGGCTCGGGATTGTACCCAACTAAAACCTGTTTGCACTACTCCTTTAAGCCATAGTAGGGTAGTAATCTAAGTACAGTAGGAACTCACACGAGACAAATGACAATCTCAGGTCAAAAGACTAACTTATACTCATGTCACTAGAGAACTGCTACCTGACGATAGGTATAATACCATCTAGAAGTTCTCGGCGAGTCCGTCCGGTGTACTCACCTCCAGTGAGCACCTGTATACTATCTTAGGTGACACAACACCGATGGCTTATGAGACCGGCAATCACCCCTCGTCGAGATCTTGAAACGTATACACTAGTCTACTCTGTAATATCGATACCCAGTCTCGATACTCCCACGACTAGAGACATTTAAGGATGTGCTTATGGACTACCCAGCTCCTACTTATATGATTGTCATCATAACGCTGGTAGTAAAGTAAGAATCTTATGAGGCTTTATCATTATGTATTAGCGACACGTAATAGCAAGTAAAACGTATACACATAATAAAAAAGACAAACCGGATAGAATACTATTATCTCGAGTAAGACTGTTCTACCCGTATAGGTCATCCCTCAATTACCATAATTGCCTGTCTACAATTACAAAAATTTCCTTGAGGCTATTATATCCAACATTTTTTACAAATTAAAAACCACAAACTTTCAATGTTTTCCTGATAGATACTATGGGCTTTCTTTATTACAAATAAATATAACGAACTTTGTTTATTACAGAAAAAATACGAGGAGTTTCGGATGAATGCCATGGATTTTTTTGGCAAATAAATAGCACGCTTTAATCAATTTTCGGATAAATACCATGGCTTTGTTTTTTTGCTAAACACCATAGACTTTGTTTCTTACTAATAAAAAATACCATAGACTTTTACAGCGAAAAATTTCCAACCGTATATAAATATCGCTTTATATAATCAAATTTCCATGGTATAAATTTTTTATCCATATTCATAAATCCTAACCAGCCAGCAGGGTTTACCTTAATATATTTACTATTATAACTAAAATCTATCTGGCATGTGGCATTTTCACCCCTCCCCATTAAATACACTCATGTTGGATGGAATTTGAAACATAAAATTATAAATAACCTTCATAATATTATTAATTTATACGACATTACTTCAAATAATTCAATTATCTTTTCATCAGTCACGTGCATAATCACAATATTCACGAATTGTTGGACGAATTCATGAATTTTTGAACGGACGATTAAATCTCCAATTTAATCACCGTTGGCGAACAATTTGAATTATTCGTGAATAAATCACGAATTATTCATAAATAATTCGCAAAATCGGCAAATAATTCAAAAAACAGCTAATAATTCGCAAAATCAAAACTCAGCGCCTCATATATTAATTTCTTCTTTGAAATCCTTCCCGAACATTTCTCGAATTTGTGACTATGGTCACGTGCATAAACTCTAAACTCTAGTAAATTAAATTTGAAGAAAAAAAAGTTACATGAAAAACCATTTGGGGTGGGAAAAAAAAAAAGAAATCAAATACTTCCACATGCAAGGCATGTGGAATTCAACTCCCTGAGTGATAAAGAAAGCCAAAGGCAAATTAATGATAAAACCATACTAATTCAAGAATATATTCGTATGCATGTGCAACGATACTAAAGTTGTGTTTAAAGTCTGTGAAAAAGATGTCTCATAAAAGGATCTTTTTGGCAAGTAAAGATTGATATGAAACAGTAAAATCAGGAGTGCTTTAGGGTATGATTTCATGGTGCTCAATTTGGTCAAAAAAGAAAAATGTTAAAGCAAATAAAGCGGACAACTTTCTTTTTCTTTTCATGCCAATCCTTTTCTCAATAAGTTGTCATACTACATGCTAACCAGTTAATTCCAAGAATTTACTTTCTCACTTATCCAAATTAAGGGCACTAATCCCAAAGAATTTAATAACCAATTCATATCTTTCTCATAACGTTTTGGATACAGATAGCAATCAATCAAATCAATGATGCAATGACTTATTGATGTTGTGTGGTGATTAACAAATGTACAATTTCTTTTCTTAAATAAACAAAGGTAAAAATACCTTGAAGATGATCCAACATAACTACATCAAAGAAAGAGTAAGAAAAACACCATCCAAGTTCAAAAAAGGATTAGAGTCCTCTTTACAATCGTAAGAGGGACTGCATGACAATATAAACAAATAAAAACCCACAAACGCATCCAAGAAATACGGGGTAATTATCTAGTCCCATCAGTCCATCAAATCTTTGAAAGTCCGTCATGTCTATGGCTCTGTCCCCTCCTGCCGAATGCCCAACACCACTCGGGTCCTCTGCACTCACCGGAACAATCCGAGCCTCTCGTGGAACATCATCTAGAGTGTCTTGAATAAATGCCTCGGCCCTTTTCCCATCATAGCGGGGGCCATAACAAATGTGCAATTGGAAGTATTGTCGAAAAACTGTTATAAAATTTAGGGGAAAATAACTTTGATTTTCTATAACACCATCGAATTTTCAATGCTTCTGGATAACATCAACGAACTTATAGATGCCACAAAACCCTCCAAATCCTAAACGGAAAATGCTATTTTAAAATGTTTGTTTTAGGTTTATTTGGCGGTTTATTTTACATATCAGTCATTCTCAATGTGCTATGCCTATGAATTGTCTCTAAATCAACTCTAGTTCTTAAATCAAACATCAGTCATTCTCAATGTGTTATACCTATGAATTGTCTCTAAATCAACTCTAGTTCTTCTTAAATCAAACCTAAATCAAACAGCCTCAGAATACATTGTTAGTTTTGAAGGTTTCGTGCCAATTTTAAAGTTCATGGTGTTTTCCCATAAACACAAAAAAGTTGATGTCATTGAAATTTAACCCAAACAAAAATGATTACCCATCCCTGCATTCTGTCGTTCATAACAAGTTGGTGTACTTAGATGGAAAGACTGATAGAATCTCTATTCAAATCTAATGAAATGCCTAAAAACCCAAATCAAAATGGATACTAACTGGACATTATTGAATATGATATTAACTTAAATATGAAAAGACCCTACATAGATTAAAATATTTTTAAAATAAAATAAAAAAAGTTTTCAGGTGTAAACCCAGCAGCTAAAGCCCAGATCATCACATTTCTCATAAATTCCTTTACGAAACCCAAAAAAGAAAAAACACTATGCAATCAAGTTAAATGACAAAAAAACCAAAAAATGATAAAATAAAATAAAAGAAATGGTTTACAATAATGAGTTCTACGGAGAACAGCACCTGGCTTTCTTAGTACCATCATTCACTTCATTCTCATCCTGTAAAATCACTGCTCTTCCACTCCCAAGGGACGACTCGTTCTTTTTTACTTCTTGAGATTGAAACACCTTTCTGCTTAATATATCGTAAATCTCTTTCACGACGGTTTGAAAAGCAGCGGTGACATTGGAGGAGTCGAGGGCGGAGGTCTCCATGAAGAAGAGGCCTTGGGCCTCTGCCAAGGCCTTGCCCTCGGCAGTGGTGACTTCACGAGCGTCCTTGAGGTCAGTCTTGTTTCCGACGAGGATGGTTACCACATTCATGTCAGAGTGAGCTGTTTCAAAATTGGAAAGGGTAGGTCAAATACAAAAAGCTCACCTTGAAGCTTCAAACTACAAACTACAATCAAATGGGGTCAGCTATGCACACAAAGGCTCAATGAAAATTTTGAGCTAATAAATTTTCCATCATGAAGGAAATGCCAGATTGTTCAATGCTATGGACATAAAGGCTTATTTAGTTGTCCTGAACATAGTTATCAAACTTCATATCCTACACTATAATACATTATCTTGTATTTGCATTTGTGTGGGTGTCACTTTTGTGACATGCACCTTATTAACTACAATGTTTCTACTTGCTAATTTGATTTATTGTGCTTATGTGACTTGCGCCTTGCTACTTGTATATTATCCCAATTTGCTAATTTGAATATATTCTATAAAATACATAGTGGTATACTTAATTGCTTAGCTATTGCACAAGGAAAAGATACTTGCAATATATGATATACCATAAGATAGGCGATAAGATATATTAGGAAAACGAAATGAAATACATCACGATTTGACAACTATGGTCTTGAATAAAATCAATAACATGTTGGAAATTTGGACAGGTGATTTGAAGAAAATAGAAATTTTATGGCACAACTGCCTTGTTGCTAATGTTGGGAGCTTCTAGCTAGGTTTTGTAACTTCTAAATTCAGTCTGTTCCAGGGGTGAAAGATATTTTGGAGATGCTCAATGCACAATTCTAAGTCCAAATTTTTTTTTAAAAAAAACAAAGTTTTATTAGACGACCCCCCAACCCAAAAAAAAAAACTCTTCCCCAAAAGGGCAACAACAAGCCTTTATCCCAAATTGTTGGAGTCGGACATATATATCCTTTTCCTCCATTCAACTATATTAAAAGCCGTCTCTCAATTAAACTAACAATTAGCATATCTTAATTGGCTCTGTCTCTATCCATGGTCGTTTAACCCTAACCCTACCCTTAACCCTGCTCCTAATTGTGCCATTACTACAATTTTGTCACTTTAACTGGTCGAGGCATTGATTGGTCTCTGTTGCACATGATCAAACCATCTTATTCTATTGTGTATTATCACTTTTCCATCTTAACAAACAAACAAAAATTTAAAAAAAGTGTTCAGTGCTAATAAGAGTATTAGGAGTTGTAAATAGAAGTTAGGTATAGATGAAGAGTTATACGCAATTTACCCTTTTATTTAATTTCAAAAATACATGCAGGTATAAACTTGTGTCACGGATGCAGATAAGGTTCACTGGCATTGAATGGTTTTAGTTTATTTGACTTGGATTGCATTTGAAAGTTAAAACTTCAAAGCAGGATCTAGGGTGCACAATAGTATTAGTATCAGGATTTGATGATGTGCTCACTATGCAATTCATTGAGCCATCGGCCAATGCTATCAAAGGTCTGCCGTCTGCTGATGTCATAAACAACTAAAGCTCCAACAGCGCCTCGGTAATACGCTGATGTCACCGCTCTGAAGCGCTCTTGCCCTGCAGTGTCCCATATCTGAGCTTTAATTTCCTTACCATCAATGTCCATTTTTTGGGTTTGAAACTCTACTCCTATGGTAGACTTAGAGTTTGGATAAAACTCATCGCGAGCAAATCTTGCTAGTAAATTTGATTTCCCAACAGCTGAATCACCGATCAGAACGATTTTGAAAAGATAGTCCTGGCTCTGCTCTTCTTCTCCATCGAATGCCATGCCTTAAGCTCTTTAATAGCTCCTTGTGCAGCCACTCAGTAGCAAAGCATAGCTAACACTGCTAGAATGAATTAAGACAACTAACTAGTTTCAGTAACCCGCTTAAAATTGAGAGCAAAAACTATAATGGGAAGATAGCAATGCCAATAAAGCTATTTTCATCAAGGGCAACACTTGAGAATGCTACCAAATGTTTAACTATTTGTGATACACACGGCAAAAAGTGTGAAATAAGTAGGACAAAGATAATAATTGGTTAGTAATACATATGATATGGACCATGGTATGAATGCACGGTTGAATTAGAATCATATCCAAGAAACAAGACTGAAACTGCTGGAATACAAGATACCATTAAAGCCTCGATTTGATCTGTTTAGTTCTTTTCACTTGTGTTAGAAACTTATCAAATAAAACAATGCATAGAGGCATAATGAGAAGTCACAGCAACCATTTCCCTATGACACAAGAAATATAACGCCTCAATGCATGGAAATGGCAGTTACCCAAACTATTGATGGAATTTATCCCAGCTGGCAAATAACTGGCAACATCAACATACATTGTGCATTATGGCCTGTTTGGTACAAATAACGAAAACCATTTCCTTGAAGAAAAGCTTTTCATTACTTATCTCTTTTTTGAATTCCAATGTTTGTTTGAATGGAAAAAGAATTAGTTTGGTTAGTTTAAAATCACATTTTGGGTTTTCCTTGTTTGTTTGTTATGAAAGATAGCATGGGAAAAAGTAAAAAGAAAGGTTAAAAGTAGAGAGAGATGGAGTAAGTGGGGCCCAAAAAGGACACTTTCTCTCCAAAATCATGGACAACCCATGAAATGTTTTTCCCAACTTTGCATATGCGGCGTGGCAGTTTTGTAAATAACTACAAAACCAAATGTATTGCAACCAAACAAAGGAAACACCATGTTTGCAAGGAAATGTAGGTGTGGGCCCCACTTTTTCAACTTTTCCCAACCATTTTCACTGAAACAAATAGGCCTTTAGTGGTGAGGAAAAATCCTTAAAGCAAACACTATCATCAATCCCATGAGGCGGACTTCTCCTCTAGTTTAATTTTAACAAAATGACAATTTCAACAAGTTGCTCTCGGTAGCTTGAGTTTCAAATGCAACACATATTCGAGACAAGTAGATTGAATAATTTATCTTTCTCTAATTCTCGCTAAGCTATACAACCTATGTTGTACAGTGTGAACAAATGCAGAATATTAGAGAAATTTTAACCAACATATATAAAGAAATAACGAAATTGTTCCTAGAATGGAATTCCGTTTCTTAGTGCATGCACCTAATGGTCTTTTCTCAGTGATGCTAGGATAGTGGAAGAGGCTTCAACTGGTTATTAACATTAGTAACGGTTGATCCATGTTCAGTTGATAGTCATAGTACACTGGAATTATATTTTGGTGATGGAATGCAGCACATTTCATAATAAAAGTAGGCTTAACTCCAAAAAAGAACAACCAAAATCTTTACCCCTTTTGCATCAAACTACCAATATCTCCTAAAATTACAAGAAACTACCAACATGACAGTGCCACGTCAGCACCATTAATGCCACATCACCGTCAAATCAACATCTTGCCACATCATTAAAAGCTTTCAATTTTTAACAGATTACCCTTCTTCCTCCGTTATTTCTAACCTTGCCCTAGCCTAAACCCTAACCCAACCACCAGCGCCCCCCGGCGCCGGCGCCACTGCCTCCTCCCTAGCTTGCTCTGTCGCCTCCCGCCTTGCATCTTCTTCCTGTTCCAAACACTAGCTTTCCATCCTCGCAGCCGTCACTACCGCCATTCCCCACTCACTCACCGCCACCGCCCTTATTGTCGCCTCCTCCCTCCATTGTCTTCGTCTTCTTTTCCTCTAACCCTAATCTAACCTTAACCCTAGCCATCCTAAATTTAGCCTCGTCATCCTCCTTCGCCGCCATCTCCCTCATCGTCATTGCCTCCAGCCGTGTCATCACCGCCGCCTCCGAATACCTTATCTGCGCTATTCATCTTCTTCAACCTCTTTCATATACTTAACCTATCCTTACTGATTTTAACCTAGCCCTAGACCTGACCGCCAAATAACCCTAGATCTTAATATAAATAGAAATTTTTCCTTTTGGAAATCTTTTACCCTCCTCCATTTCACTATTTCCATTTTTCCTTCACCATCTGTTCTTTGTTTATTCCATACTCTACTTTCTCATGTTTAAAAATCATATTTAATTATTCATATTCTTTTTTATGGTATTTTTTTAACATTATCTATCGGTTACACTACGCTGTCCATGAATTTGCTCATCCATAAATTGTTTTCATTCTTGTTTATAATTTCTATTTTCACGTCATTAATATTTAATCCTTCAAGCCGTTAAAAAGTGAAATATTAATTTCATCAACATACTTGAAAATGAAATTCAAGGGTTAGCAAGGGGAACAGAGAGGAGGGAATGGGTGAGGGAGAGAAATTAGACTACTTTTCCTTTAATTTGAAATGTCTAATTTTGAAAAAATCGATAAATTTTGCATGATTTATCGTAGAAATTTGAAACGTAGACGGGTTATGCGATATAACTTCAAAATCTATGGGGCATCTGTATGATTCTTAGGCATATGGGGGTTATGTGATACATTAACAAAATTCGGAAGGGTTTACTAAAATACATATATGGCAAGTCACTTTTCCTCTTAAAAGCAAGTTTTATTCATACCGTCAAAACCAAGCAAGCTCAAGAATAAGCGAAAACTATCAGCTCAAATAATTATGAGAATGATATAATTATATATAAAACGATGATATTATGGCCCTGTAGGAAATTTCCTACATCGAAGGGAGAAAAGCTACAAGATAGAATACTTCACGCAAGATGATTATAAATATGTATATTCTACCAGAGTACCAATTAGCATCTTATTGTGCCTATCGAGCGCGAAGTCATCACTTACGTAAGGTTAAATCATAATTCATGCAACCTTGATTACGGTAACACTTAGTATAAGCTTATCTGAATCAACAATGTTAAATGTTCCCTAAATTTTATCCAACCATAGAACTAAAGATCTTTAAAATATCTCGTCTCCTTTCCCTGGGGTTTTAACGTATATCAATCTCAGTTGCATAGAACATATATAATCAAAGGTAAATAATAGTCTATTAGGCTTTCTAGAAGAGAACCAACAACCAAAATTTATAACCACTAACGGTGTCTGAAATAATTGGAAAGTCTTATACTTATTATTTGTATGGTTGATGTTTGTCATAAAAAAATGCATTTCAATACCGCTCATTCATTATCTATTTTTTTATATATCGGTACTATTAACCAGTGTCTGCTCAGTAATTACAGATTACAGGTATCCGTGATAAAATACTGGAAATACACTTAAAATCACGGATATATCCTTTGTGAGCCGATACTGCAAACAGAACAAAAAACCTATCATTGTCCAAAGAGTTCTTTTTGCAAATAGATGTGTGCACACAATTTTGGTCCAACACAATGCAAGTGTGCATATGGACCTTGGTGGGGCTGTCTAGGCTACATGACATGATGAAATGGTACAAGTAGAGAACATGTACATTAAATGCTAAAAGAGGTGATGTGATGTGGATTAAATGCTAAAGAGGTGATGTGATGTGCATTAAATGCTAAAAAAGATGATGTGATTTAAAGCATCATGATTTCCCTCCAAAAGCTACTAAGCAACCCATGTTGCCTATAAATACCAAGTCATGGGCAAGGAGAGAACATACTTTCTCTTTAGTTTTGTTTTAGAACTCTTGTAATTTGTAACTTGTTTTCCTTTGGACCCTTGAGTTTTTTGCCTTCTCTTGATCTTGCGACCTCTTCATTGAGCTTGCAAGTTTAAGTTTTGGTTATTGATCTCAATGGTTGTATCTTCATTTGGAATCAATAAAGCTTTCTTTTTGCCTTCATTTGCCTTGTGTTCTTAGCCTTCTCTTGATCTTACAACCACTTCATTGAGCTTGCAAGTTTAAGTTTAGGCTATTGAACCTATGGTTTGTAATGTGTTCTATGGTTCCTAGTATCTTTATTTCTTGCTTTACTTTCTTGCAATTTATTTTCATGCTTTACTTACTTGCAATTTTATTACCATGTCATTTACTTTCTTGCAATGCACTTTTCTTTTCTTTGTTTATCTTTTCTTTTGCTCTTTTTTGGTTTGTTATTGTGAGATGTTGTGAATATTGTTGTTAGGAAAAGAGAATGATATTGTAAGTTAAAGCAAGAGACAAGAACAGACGGACAAGGGTCAATAAGCCGGATTCTACGAATACCGTGCTTAAGCACCTTAATCCACGTTGTTGCCGATTGCTCTAACTTCATTGGTTGAGTTCGGCTCAAAGGATTGAGTACGGGAATCCACTAGCTTACACTATCTTTTCTATTCCTAACAATTTATAATTGTGCATATATACACTTAGGATAGATACGAAAAATCCGCCTCGCGCATTAACTCGTCAAAACAAGAACGTAAAAAGCTCCGTCTCCCTGTGGATCGACCCGTGCTCATCGCGGCTAGCTGCAAAGCGACACCGTCTTGATTGCGGTTAACTTTAATTCTATCAATCAAATGGCGCCGTTGCCGGGGAGACGGTAACGTTTTTATTTTTTGTTATTTCGGGTTAATCATTGTACATCTCATTTATACAACTAACCCTATTTTCAAAACATAAAAATTTCAAAAACCAAAACAAAAACTAACTTGCTAACACTTTTTCTTCTCTGGATTTTTGTACCTGCTTGCACTCTGGATCTCAACTAGAAAAACAAACAATACCAGTGAGGCACTAATGGAGCAACTTGAACACAGAAGAAGTTTGGAGCCTAAACTCCTACATTGGACCGGCGACACAACCCCTATACCCGAGCTCGCCGGCCCCCTTGCCTCATTTTGCTTCCAAACTTTCCTCTATGCTCCATTGTTCCCCGGCAACGGTGCCATTCGATCGCAAGCTTTTGGCGTGTTGAGTTTTAAAGTTCTAAAGTTAACCGCGATCATAACGGTGTCGCTTTGGAGCTAGCCACGATGAGCACGGGTCGATCCACAGGGAGACAGAGCGTTTTATGTTCTTGTCGTAATGAGTTAATGTGCGTGGGCGGAAAGTTCTTTATCTAACCTATGTGTTATATGCAAAGTAAAACTTGTTAGGAAACGATAGGATAATGTAAGTTAATGGATTCCGTATTCAAGTCCTTTGAGCCGAACTCAACCAATGAAGTTAGAGCAATCGGCAACAACGTGGATTAGGGTACTTAAACACGGTATTCGTAGAATCCAGCTTATTGACCCTTGTCCGTCCGTTCTTGTCTTTTGCTTTCGCCTCCGGCCAAATCGAACGCAAGGAGGCTCTTCACTTCGTTCACTACAGTAAGAAGTGCTTTCAGTCTCGCGAACCGGTCGCGGTTAGGAATCACCGTTACCTTGGTAGGGTGGGGTGCCTAACGGAGCGCTTGCGTAAGGTTTGGAGGGAGTTTCAAATGGAAAAGACGGGAAAAGGAAATGAGAAACAAAATGTTAACTTACAATACCTTTCTCTTTTCCTAACAACACTAATTTACAACCATTCACAACAACAACAAAAGGGACAAAAGAAAAGATAAGCAAAGAAAAGAAAGGAAAACATTACAAGTAAATGCATGGAATTTAAGTGCAAGTAAGTAAAGCAAGTATTAAAGTGCAAGAAAGTAAATGAGCAAGAAATAAAAAGGGCAAGAAAGAAAGATTAAGAACCATGGAACCAAAGAGCACAATACAAGCCATGGGTTCAATAGCCTAAACTTAAACTTGCAAGCTCAATGAAGAGATTGCAAGATCAAGAGAAGGCAAAGAACTCAATGGTCCAAAGGAAAACAAGTTACAAATTACAAGAGTTCTAAAACAAAACTAAAGAGAAAGTATGTTCTCTCCTTGCGCATGACTTGGTATTTATAGGCAACATGGATTGCTTAGTAGCTTTTGGAGGGAAATCGTGATGCTTTAAATCACATCACCTCTTTAGCATTTAATGCACATGGCATCACCTCTTTAGCATTTAATGCACATCATATCATCTCTTTTAGCATTTAATGTACATGTTCCCTACTTGCACCATTTCGTCATGTCATGTAGCCTAGGCAGCCCCACCATGGTCCATGTGCACAGTTGCATTGTGTTGGACCAAAATTATGTGCACACATCTATTTGCAAAAAGAACTCTTTGGACAATGATCGGTTTTCTGTTCTGTTTGCAGTATCGGCTCACAAAGGATATATCCGTGATTTTAAGTGTATTTCCAGTATTTTATCACGGATACCTGTAATCTGTAATTACTGAGCAGACACTGGTTAATAGTACCGATATATAACAAAATAGATAATGAATGAGCGGTATTGAAGTGCAATTTTCTATGACAAACAGTTGACAATGCAAATTCTAAGAAAAAATCGACTAATATAAGGTGTAATAACCGGTTCCTTTTGTACTTTACGTGTTTAAATAAAACTTCAATTTCTTCCCAAAATTTTCATTTCTTTCTCTCTTCTAATTTCTTTTTCCTTTCCAAGCACCTAGACCTGCAAACCAACTCCCCACTCCTCTCCTTTCTTTTCCTTTCTTTCTTTTTCATTTCATCTTCTTTTTCTGCGACCTAGCCCAGCCAGTTACCCCCCTCCTTTTTCTTCTTCGCCTTCGTTTCCTTTTTCCCCACAATCCCAGCGAACCACGGCCATCTCCTCTCCCCACACGGATATTGTATGCCTACTCCCTGAGATCGCACCCACGTTTCCCTAACCAACCTACCCTATTCAAACCCCAACCCTGGCTCTCTCATTCTCCCTCTTTCTCTCTCCTCTCAAAGCTCACCACCCGAGCTCCTCTCTGCAACCACTGCCGACCATCTCCGACGATTCCATCACAGGACTCAACCACATTCGTCGACCCAACACCCGAGCTCCTCCCTGCAACCGTCGCCATCACCTCCGTCGAGCCCTCTTCTCCTCCACGGACAGCACCGACCCAAGCTCCGACCACCACTATGCCTTTCACCCTCCTTTCTCTTAGCAATCGAACCCAAACACCGAAACTGAGGCCCTCTTGCCCATTGCAACCCCAAGCTCCATTAACCGAACTCTCCCCCTCTCCACTACATCCCTCCACGTAGCCGTTGACGCCGATGCCGTCATTGCCAGCAACACCGAGCCCCGGGACCCACACCACCATCGTACCATGCCCGCGTCCAGTACCGTGTCGCCATTATACGGACGCATCCAGTGCGCATCACGCATGCACCCAGCGCGCATCACGCGTCGTACCCAGCACCGCGCCGCTTCGTCCTCATTTCGTGTGTCGAGGCGATTCCCTGCGTTCATGTCGCTTCTATTTCAGCGATCTAGGCAAGTGATCCTCCACTTGCTGTCATGCTAATAATTATATTATATATGTTATAATCGAAATGTTTAAATTGTTTACGTCGTGCTTATGATCGAACCGGAATTTAACTGTGAACCGTAGTGGTGTGAATCATGTTGAACTGAACATAAAATGGGTCTAAAACCCCGTGTTAGACATATAGAATTCATGACCGAATCTCGTTCGAATCGGTCGGATAAAACTTAAATCCCAATAGTTATTGTTATGTATGACAAGCGTTCGATCAAGTGTCCCAAACCAAAACCTTACCTTAGAACATCCAAATTTGTGATTAATAGATTCGTTTACTGTTAATTAATATTTTATGGAAAATTAGGTTTAAAATATTAAAGTTTCACACATAAAATGTCGTCCCAATAGGCGACAACAAATCTGAATATTTCTGTATGTACTGCCTTGTGAAAATCATAATAAATCATATAAAAACCGCCTTGTATCATTCGTAGGTTCGTATCGAAGCTAACTTAATATACTAAATACATGTGACAAGCTTTTTACTGGAAAATATGTGATTACATTCCCGTAAACTGGAAAGAAATATGGTTCTGGACTGCTGTCCAGAGCAATATTCTTCAATATAGTCTGTTTTGAAACCTTAGAATACCCATGTATAAACATACTGAGATGTCGAGACCTATATCAATGTGTAGGTAAATGAGTTAGCTATCATTGGCGCTGATTTCGTTAACTTTCATTACTGTTTGATATTTTAAAAGTTTTTTATACTGTGTTTTCCTGCTATGTCGATTATACCTACCGACCTTGCAATGGCCATAACTCTTTGTATACTCTTGATATTAATATTCGGTTTATTGCATTTGAAAGTTAACTGAAAAATCTAGAATTCATCGAACTGTAACGACCCTAAATTCATAACATAAGCTATTGTAAATTCTATTCGAAGTTGGATCTCCAGTTCTAAAACTGGAATTCCAGCAGTGTTTACCTATTCGAAGTTGGATCTCCAGTTCTGAAACTGGAATTCCGGCATATCTCTCGAACCAGGAAAGATATCGAGATGAAACCAATTTTGTTGATTAGTTGAATAAGTCTACTTTCCACGTCTTTTATATTGTCTTGCCTGAATCTGATCGTATGTGTTTTTAATAAATTTTGCAAACTGAATGATATCAGCTGTCCTATAATGCTTAAAGTAAGATAATGCATTTCATCATGCTATATAACAATTTTCCCTCATGTTTAATTGTTCATGCTATATAACCAAATATCATTGTATGGTAATGGCTTGACTCATACTTAGAACCTATCTATAATGACATCATTATGATGCAGACCGTACACTCATGCAAGATACTACATTATCTGTTATATCGATATTCTATGCTTGTACAAATAACATGCACCTAGACATGGCGTTTCTTAATTAATTGACACTTCACTGTAATCTATGAGACGCATAACTTATATTCTGGTGTCGGCATAGGACGGGACCGGAGTGTACGTTAGTTGGTATGACATTAAAACGTATTTACCGACTGGAATGTTAAATTACATGTCCTGAAATATTTATTCGTATTTACGTGTTTTCCCACTCCATGATATTATCGTGATTATTCGTGACTCGTGCCCGGTCAGCATTCGTGTTTAATGATAAGATTTTAGAGTTGTAATATAACTTAAAAACGCGGGCTGTTGGGGTAGTTTGAATGTAAGTTCGATCAACGGAATCTCAGGAGTCCCATTACCGATATATTTCGTCAATACGTATTGCTATGCTACCGAGCTGAAACGGTATATTTCGTGAATGTGTGTTAATATGGTACTGGGTTGAAACGGTATATTTCATGAATACGTGTTTCCATGGTATCGGGCTGAAACGGTACATTGTATTACTGACTCTTGATTCGGACCCATATTTCCTTACCTCTGGACGATAGCCTTGGGTTTGAAAATACTCCTGCGGTGGTTAACGGTCATGCTCGAACTGACGATAAGTTAGATTACCCTTGTTAAACATATGACTCTTTTCCACCGTTCGATTTTAAATAACATAAAGACTGTTAGATTTAGTGACATGCATATTGCCTTCGACTATTGCCATAATTCGTATGTTATACTGCTTATCTGTTCATGTTATTCTACTTTCGTTATTGATTTATGATTTCTGGATCATGTTTATTGTTATTGCAGCATATTATATATTATTATATTATGTCGCTCTGCCGACCTGAGTATGCATGCTCAGAGGAAGTAGACCAAGCCCCAGAACAGGACCTATCCTATTTCGATGTAATTGCAGAGATCTAGACCAGCGACGTCAGCTTTATCGTTTCATTTGCTTTCAATAAAAGAACAGTTGTTGACATTTTGTTAGTTATTTCTTTTGTTGTTTAAAGCCTTGTATCCGTTGAACTCTTATTGTTTAAATGTAATAAAGTAGTGACGTAACATAAGGAGAGTTCAATATACGACAACAAAAATTTGCTAAACATGTCCAAGCTTCTAAAATCTAACAATGTCAATCCTAGAAACTATGTAGAATGTATCAAAACACTACATAAAACGATGGTCTATAATGATTTCTTTAAAGGGAGCAAGTTATTGTACCACTAAAAATCTAAGATAATTGTCAGGTCCCATGCTACTTCTTTGTACTGATTACAAAGCAAATTATTAAAATTTGACCAAAACACTTGGAAAATACAATATAGTCAGCATGTTGTAAAACACGTAGATGTTCTTTGTTTGGTCGATCAACACTATGACATTAACGAATTATACGTTGCATTCGATTTATGCGAAGTTGTGAATAAAGAGGTTTTTTTTAATACATAAACATATAAGATATAGGAAAAGAGTTCTCAAAAAATAGAAAATAAGTTGATAAGAAGAAACTTGAGAGAATTGAGCCTTTGATAAGTAAATTTTAAGTTTCGGTATTGATTTTGGATTTCAGGTAGATATGCACATACTAGTGCAAGATTAACTGGTTCTTTGCCTATAGATTTCGCAGCATGCGACTGTTTGACCTTTTATTATAGGTGATGCGGTTGCATCCCAAAGAAACAAATCTTGTTTCACAACATTGATAATCAGCAACGACTAAGAGCCGGGTTCAATCCAAAAAAAATAGTAGTGTGCATGCTAAACTCATCCAAATTTTGACAATTAAATAAATCCAATTTTGAGAATTTGTCTTTAGCAATAAACCATGATGAGTGACATAAGTTTCCATATAGAAGAATCAATCCCATTGATATAGAATCATTTATGCATTAAGCTCCAATGAAACTTTGACAACGTTTTATGACCCATTGTCAACCCGACACCAAAACCCTTTTAGTTAATACCATATTTCGTCGATATACTATGCACTGGAAAGGAGCTTGTCATAATCCTAAACACTAATGTTCACCCTTGAAATTCTACCACACTAACAAAAACGAGTCTGCGAGAAGCGGAAAAACGATAAGTTTGCTACAATGAATGACAATGCAAACTATAAAATGTTTGCCTAAATTACTATCAGGGCCAAATCTAAAACTAAGGATCTTAATAAATAAGCCCAAATTTTGTTATCTAAACTAATTGTTACCCAAACATAGAATTCACAGAAAAAGGGCAAACCAGATTTTGATACCTAAAACCAACAGAATTCATCCAGATAAGACTAAAAGAACGCAAATTTTTTAAACATTCTATTAATTTGGGAGATGAATCAGATCTATTCAACATTTTAATTGATAATCAACTCGAGATATCGATCTACAAATCTAGCAATAGGCATCAAATTAAATATCTTATAATATCGGTATTGAATTAATCGAAGAAAAAACTATAAATTTAGAAACCCTAAAAGTCTCACCTTTGGCCTTGCGTTTCGAATGGAAACCCTAAAGGAGCGGAGAGAGAGCTGACAATTCTTTTCTTCTTTGAGTTTTTATAACTTGGGTCTCATTAATCCTTTTTACTTTCTATTTTCTCAAACATATAATTAAAAAAAAGGTTAAGTTATCCAAAAAAAACATTGATAAATCGTCAAACAAACCCAAGCACTTTTTTCCATTGTCACAAACCCCCAGGCCTCAAAAGTTGGTCAAAACCCCTAAAAAAGTTTTTAGTTGTCAGGACACCCCTTACCTGTGAAATCTAACAGTCGCTTGTGATTCTATGCAATTGGATGTGAATTGTATGAACTAATTAAATATAGAAGGCAACTTTACTAATATTGCAGGAAATTTTTCTAAGGGGTTTTTGTAAATCCCCAGTTCGTTGTACTTCCTATATCTAAATTTTAATCCCGATAAATTTCCGTTTTAAATTCCAAGTTAGTTTCCCAAAAAAATCCCCAAATTATATTTTCCTACGTACCCTAATATTTTCCTAGTCAAATCTTCCGTTTAAATATAATATATATATAGAGAGAGAGAGAATAATGGAGAAAAGATGCCATAGGAGGAAATTTCCTCCTATGGCGTCGGAAAAAATACACACTCCATTTTTTCCAACGATCGGCATACATCATCTTCATCTTTATCATCTAAGATGTGGATACACCAAATTTCATGCGATTCTACCACTTTTTCACCGTTGATTTAGTGGGTGCGAAACTAACGGTTTACCGACAATAGAACTTTTTACATTGCTAATCCAACGGTGAAAAAGTTGAAGAATCACGTGAGATTTGGTGTATGCCCATCTTAGATGATAAAAATGATGATGATGGATGCCGATCGTTGAATAAAATGTTGGAAGGTGTATTTTTTCAACGCCGCCTAACGAAAATCCCTTCTAGGGCCTCTTTTCTCCATTATTCTAATATATATATATATATATATATATATATATATATAAACCCAAACCCTAACCTAACTTCCTAACCCGACCCGAGCCCATCTCCTCCTTTCTCTTTCTTTCTTCATCTTCTCTTTTTCCCTCCCGCTCGAAAATCCCACGTCCCCATTCTTCGGCACGAGACCCGCTCACCCTCGTGAACCGCTCGCCTCCCCGACCTCGCTCTCGCCTCAACGTTCGCACGAGATCCCCTCCTCCAAATCCTCACCTCTCTAACCAAACTTCTTCTTTCAAATATCATCTCTCTATCTTCATCTTGTTAGTGTATATGCCCTAGAGGCCATTACTGTATCATACTAGTTTGTATATTACTTGATGGAAGCTTGGGATATTCACAGTTGTATAGACAATCTTGCTCGAAATGGTAGTATGCTACTTGGTTTGTTTCTACTTTAATGTGTGCATGTGTTTCTTTTAGCATATCGCCCATACACATTAGTGGAGCCCTTAGGATCTTTGCTTGATTACCAGCGTTGTGATGGCAGTCACACTAGTGGGGGCTGGGTAATCTACAAGCACATCCTTATACAGGTCCCTAGTCGTAGGATTATCGAGACGGGGCATCGATACTCCGGAGTAGACTAGCGTATGCGTTTCTCATCCCAGCAGGGGAGATGGTCTATCCCACAGCCGTCAGTACGTCGTACTTGAGATAGTATGCGGGTGCTCGTTAGGTTATGAGTACACTGGACAGGACTCGTAGGGAACTGTTGGTTGGTACTATACCTATCGTCAGTTATCAGTTCCCAGGTGACATGAGTACAGCTTACTCCGCTGACTTGACACTGTCACTTCGCCTCGAGTGTATTCCAACTGTTCTTAGATTACTACCCTACCACGGCTCAAATGAGTCGTGCAAACAGGTAACAGTTGGGTGCAGTCCCGAAGCACTTGGAGGCAGTGACGGTTAGACAGGATTCGTCTCTCCCGGTATTGGGGGTTGATATCGCGCTGTGTCTAGAAGAGCCATTACACATAGTCGTCCCTGGCCAGGGCAAGCGAGATATACCGGTAGGTTTTCCAGTGTTATCTCAAGGTGTTCTGGGCTACACTCCGACACGACTTGTACCGCTATTAGGGGACTGACGTTTACCTCCCCCTAGGCCCGCCATGCGATGTTCTCAGACGAACAGACCGGACTGTATGAAGATTGTCACATTCAGACTCAGTAGGAGTTCGGATGGGTTCACCTCATCAGTCTTCTTATCGGCATCTATCTGGGGACCGTTACGTACAGCTAGTACCGCTTGCGGCCTGTGGTTAAACCCACTGTCAGCGTAGTGTCGAGTCTTTAGAGTCCCACACAGAGAGCTATTCGCTTTTGGGCAAAACAGAGTAGAGGTCGCATGGTTTTGCGATAGGGTTCGTTCACATCCGCGCACTTGTGCACGTTTGGTGTCCGGGCAGTTATTACTAGCGGGTTTTGGTTTAAGCCAGATCTTAGTATATGTTTTGGGATTGGTTTTACCTCATTGTATTCGTGTTCCTCGGAACACGGGTGCGGGTATGTATGCACAGTTGGTAGAGGCAGAGGCAGAGGATTCTCATTGGGGTTGTTGACCGTTGACTTTTTCAAAACCCTAATTAGAATAAGAAATATGATTAATAATATTAATCAAGGATTATTGTGCCATGGTTGAGTTGAACATTTGACTTTTGTTGACTTGCTGACTTTGTTGACCGGTTGACCATTGTGGACTTGATTGACCATCATCATTTCATTTCAATGACTTTTGTTGACTTGTTGTTCTTTACAAAATGCATTAAATGCATGAAATGATAATGGTCATTGAAACTAACCATCACAATTCTTAATTATTATTATTATCATCATTATTCTTTCTTTTGTGAACATGGTTGTAAAAGGTCAAGCTCATTCTCACTTGCTCATTCTCTCTCATCCAAAGCTCACCCTCTTCTTCTCTCTCAAAGCTCTCATGTCTCATGTGTTGAGAAGCATGAGCTATTGAGATAAAACACTCAAAACTCTTCTCTACTCACTCTAGAGTTCTAGGTTTAGCAAGCCAAGCACTTTAGTTGCCTCTCGGTTGAGGTAGGAGCTCAAGGTAGAGGCTTTCGGGTGGATCCTTCTTCGACAACAAGGAGACTACGAGGTCGAGCCGTTCCAACCACTCCAAGGAGTAAGAAGCGAAGGAGTTCAAGACCTAGGTATAACCCTCTAACATAGTAGTTAAACTTCTAGTTAGTTTGCTAGGTTTTTGTTTAGCAAAGATTCTCATTTCTAGTCCATGTTGCCTTGTGTCAAAAAATCGTTTTTTACCTTTTCCGCCTCCCCGTAGGAACCGGGGTGGGCAACGTGGACTTACAGTGGTATCAAAGCCTAGCTAAACAACAACTAGCATGTTAGCAAAGTATTTAGAATTTCGATCCGAGAAAAAATCGCAAAACACGTCCGAAAAACTGAACTTTCTGCCGATTTTTAAACTGCTCCAAAAATAATTCCACACATATTAAAAATCGGCTCAGGGTTTTGTAGGAACACAAAGCAAAAACGAGCCACTGACTCGGTCAAAGCGTCGCGGAACCGCGACGAGAACATGCTTCTTGCCGCGGATCCGCGGCCGAGTTGACTCGGCCGTGACTCATCTTTGCTGCAGTTTTCTCAGTGTTCTGTTTTGGGATTTTTAGGATATTTTGTTTCTGCCCAGATTTTCCAGAGAACAAAGTTGTGTTTGGGGTAGTTACAAATCCGTATTTTTTATCGAAGTTCTGTAGACTTGCTAATGGGTGTGATGTGATATATGCACTGAACGTCAACTAATCGATATACGTCGATTAGTGGGGGTTGTGCATATCTGTGATCTGTAATGTTGATGGATTGTGTATATGAACTCGTTGGATTGTCGCGGATGAATAGCCGGAGGTTGTGAGATGAGAGTTTTCTTTATCTTTCATTTGATGTAATATGTAAATTGATGTAATATTATTTCTATGACCGCACATCCGGGATGAGGTTGTAGCCGCCATTGTATATTATTTCTTTTACTGTTTTTGCTCCTAGGATAGACCCAAGGTGGGGTGCACAAACTACCGGGCACCTCGAAGTGCCAAGTGGCCTACTCACGTTGTTGAGGGAGGTTGCTTCACTTCGGATACTTGGCGGGTAGTTTGCCGCACCCATAGGGGTCTAGGGTGGGGTTTGGCTATTCATCGCGACCGTGTAATCCGTTTTTCGTTGCAGGCTCAAACGAAACGCGGATTCCTAATATATCCAATGTGTTCATCTGTGATTTGGAATGGCTATCATTGCATCTAACGAATGTATATATCTATATATGATATCTAGTAAGCGTTGCTTATGTTTTGCATCTGCGCTAGTCCAGCCCCCGCTCTGTCGTTAGTTAAGTAACCTAACGGGTAATGACGGGGCCCCGTGGCGAATGCGGATGGCATAAGCGTACGTCATATTTTCGTTGTTTTCTGCAATGGTAAGATTAAATGATGGGACGCATTAAATTAATGCAAGAATATAAACCAAAGTAAAGTCGTTGGAACAATTTCAAAACCACTCGGTTTCTTTTCAAAACAACTTTTAAATGCGGAGCTTAAACCACTCCTTTTAAAATCTATCACGTTCCATCGATTATATCAAGTTCACTACGTTCACGGTTTCGCCAAAACCATTCGTAGCCCTCCGTCATTTCATATGGATAGTCAATAGTATTCAAGCTGTGTTTGTTGGCCAAAGTCAAGGCACGGTGATTGGTAGCTATTGGATATTCATATGTAGCATAGATAGATGCGTTGGTTTGGGACAGTCGTACTGCCTTGTTGGCCAAAGTCAAGGATAGGTACGGGTGGGTTCAAATTAACCTGGAAAATGACGAGTAGAATTTGACATGTGACTTATGATTTGTTGGCCAAAATCAAGGTCATAAGAGTATGGGGCAAAAATCAACATCGGGAGTTTCTAAAGAAACTGAAACTTGCTAGTGCTGCATACCATTTGGAGTATGATGATTCTGGTAGGATTCCTTCAGTTTTATCACACGATGATATTTGGATCCCGATCCTACTGTGAGTATATGCTACTCCTCGAGAACTTTCTCACTTAACGATCAATGTTATAAACCAAGTAGGTGTCTAGAAAGGTGTTAGCGGGGCTACGCCCACAGGGAAAAGAGGTTATTTAATTAAGAAACTTCGCGAAAGCGTTGGAAAACCTCCCTCGAAGTACCAACACTGGCCTGGCTGAACGGTTAAGCAAGTATTGTACGGTGAGATTGATCCCGACTAATTCTTCCTTTTTGGTTTGAGGCAGGATTCGAGAAACAGTAGGAGCCATCCTGTTTAGACAAACTAAAAACCACTCTAAACTTGCAAGAGCATCATGCTAAAGTGTTTCTTCTCTCTCCTAATTGCAGCGACCAAACATCATGACCGGACTTAAGTTACTACTAGATAAAAATATACTGACAGGGCCAAACTACAAAGATTGGCTCAGGAATGTCAAAATGGAGATTACTTATGACAAGTTGAGATATCTTCTTACCACCAAAGCTCCCCATGTCCCAGGACCTCAATCCAGCATCGCGGATAAGGAAATCCGTAAGACCTGGGAGATTGATTGCGCGAGGGCCAAGTGCATCGTGCTTCCCTCTATGGACAATGAATATCAGAGGAGGCATGAGGATATGGACCTAGAATCCATATTTCTTCATACAAAAGTTCTGTATGGAGAGCAATCCCGTATCGCCAGATACGAAGTCTCGAAAAAGTTATTTTCGGCGAGATTGGCCGTCGGATCATCGGTAGCGGAACACGTGCTTAAGATGATTGGCTTTATTGAAGAGCTCGCGGACCTCGGGACCACGTTAGAGAACGAGCTTTATCCTGACTTGATTCTCCAGTCCCTTCCTTCCACTTACGCCCAGTTTATCCTGAACTTCAACATGCAAGGAAAGAAAGTTGAACTTTCGGAACTCCTAAATATGTTGAGGAGTGCAGAGAGCACCCTACAGAAAGTAAGGGAGACATCCACTTTGTTTGTTGGAGGAGCTTCCTCTTCCAGGTCCAAAACGAGAGCCAAAGGAAGGAAGAAGAAGGCCCCCACCAAACCAAGGAACGGTGTTAGTAAAGTGGAAGCCAAGGGAAAGGCAAAAGTAACAAAGGTAGCGGGAAAGCTTGTGTGAAAGGAATAGTGCTTTTACTGTCACAAGAGTGGACACTAGAAGAAAGATTGCAGGGCTTGGAAGGCCAGAAACCAGGACCCGAAGCAAGTTGTGGCTTCGGCTTCAGGTGTGTATGTTATTGAAAACTGTCTATCAATAAACTCTACTTCCTGGGTATTGGATACCAGATCAGGATCTCATATCTGTAATTCTTTGCGGGCACTGAGAAAGCGTAGGGTTTTGAAGGCAGGTGATATGACCCTCAGAGTTGCAAACGGAGCTGGCATGGATGCTGAGTCCGTGGGGGACTATCACTTGGGATTGTCAGATGGACATGTTTTGGTTTTGCGTGATTGTTATTTTGTACCCAGTGCGACTTTTAATATCATATTTGTATCTTTAATGTCTAAAGAAGGTTATGATTTTGCATTTGTAAGCAATGTTGTAAACATTCACCTTAATCATGTTCCGATTGGGTCGGGTACATTAAGCAACGGTATATACGTATTGAACCAACCACAGATTTTCAATGTCCAGAATACACACAAAAGAAAGTCTCCAGAAATAAATCATGCTTTCTTATGGCATTGTAGACTGGGTCACATCAATGAGAGAAGGTTGACTAAGTTACATAAAGAAGGATATTTGGATCCGTTCGAATATCAATCATATGCAACTTGTCAATCATGTCTCAAAGGAAAGATGACAAAGACTCCGTTCACTGGACACGGGGTAAGAGCGAGCGAGCGAGCTCTTGGGACTCGTACACAGCGATGTATGCGGTCCAATGTCTACACATGCGCGAAATGGTTATTCTTACTTCATTACTTTTACGGATGATTTTTCAAGGTACGGGTGTGTCTTCTTAATGAAACATAAATCTGAAGCCTTTGAAAAATTCCAGGAATACAAGAATGAAGTAGAAAAATAAACAGGCAAAAGTATCAAAACACTGAGATCTGATCGAGGTGGTGAATACTTGAGTGCCGAGTTTCTGGGTTACTTAAAAGAGAATGGAATTCTCTCTCAACTTACTCCTCCATACACCCCACAACATAATGGTGTATCGGAGAGAAGGAACCGAACCCTATTGGATATGGTGCGTTCCATGATGAGTAACGCTGAGTTGCCGCAATCATGGGGATATGCACTAGAATCAGCTGCATACCTTTTGTACCGAGTTTCAACTAAGACTGTGTCTACCACACCATATCAGATGTAGAGTGGGAAGAAACCCTATCTTAAGCACATTAAGATATGGGGATGTCCAGCTTTTGTTAAAAAGCAGCATACGGACAAACTCGAGGCACGCTCAGTACAGTGCAAGTTTGTGGGATATCCAAAGAACTACAAGGGATATTTCTTTTATTACGCAGAGGAACAAAAGGTTTTTGTTTCTCGTTATGCCTGCTTCTTGGAAACTGAATTTTTGGAAAATCAGATAAGTGGGAGCGCAATAGAACTGGAAGAAATTCCAGAACCATAAGCTATTACTGAAAGCTTAGTAGAACCAGAGGGTTCGAAAGAAAAGGACATTCATGCGCCGCTCCGCAGGAGTAGTAGGCAGTCTCATCCGCCCGAGAGATACTACGGTTTTCTCATAGACGGTGATAGAGAGGATTGCATCATTGATAATGATGAGCCGACTAGCTTCCAGCAGGCCATTCAGAGCGCTGACTCGGTAAAATGGCTAGATGCAATGCGGACCGAAATGGAGTCCATGTACACCAACAAAGTATGGACTTTGGACATTGCTCCAGAAGGGGTAAAACCCGTAGGCTGCAAATGGATCTTCAAAAGGAAGATTGGTGTAGATGGACAGATTGAGACCTATAAGGCTAAACTTGTTGCAAAGGGTTTTCGTCAAAGACCTGGTTTGGACTATGACGAAACCTTTTCTCCAGTGGCTATGCTCAAATCCATTCGGATCCTTCTTGCCATTGCTGCCTTCCACGATTATGAAATTTGGCAGATGGACGTAAAGACCGCTTTTCTGAATGGAAATTTAGAGGAGTGTGTCTATATGGACCAGCCAGAGGGTTTCATTCAGAGTGGGAGCAGCGGGAAGGTGTGCAAGTTGCTTAAGTCCATTTATGGACTGAAGCAGGCATCGCGGAGTTGGAACATCTGTTTTGATGAGACGGTCAAAGAATTTGGTTTTATCAAAAATCCAGATGAACCATGCATCTATAGTAAAATTGTAGCACGAACTGTCGTATTCCTCGTTTTATACGTGGATGACATTCTCTTGATAGGAAATGACATTCCTATGCTACAATCTGTCAAAGGGTTCTTGTCACACAGGTTCTCCATGAAAGACCTGGGCGATGCCTCTTACATTCTGGGGATCCGGATCCATCGTGATAGGTCCAAGAGGATATTAGGACCTTCACAGTCCAGATACATCGATACCTTACTGAAAAGGTTCAGTATGGAAGATTCCAAGCGCGGTAATCTACCGGTTTGTCACGGGATCACCCTCTCCAAAGAGATGTCTCCCAAGACTGATTTGGAAAGGGATCGCATGTCTATTATACCCTACGCTTCTGCGGTAAGCTCTATAATGTATACGATGTTGTGTACCAGACCAGATGTAGCTTATGCACTGAATGTGGTAAGCCGGTATCAGTCAAACCCTAGGGAGAAGCACCGGATAGCGGTAAAGAACATTCTGAACTACCTGAGAAGGACTAAGGACATGTTTTTGGTTTACGGCGGAAAAGACCTCCAGATGGAGGCCTTTGCTGACTACAGCTTCCAGAGTGACAAGGATGACTCCAAATCCATTTCGGTTATGTATTTACCCTCAATGGAGGGGCGGTGTGTTGGAAGAGTTCCAAACAGGAAACCGTTGCTGACTCGACGATGGAAGCGGAATATATCGCTGCATCTGATGCCGCAAAAGAAGCCGTCTGGATGAGGAAGTTCTTGACAGAACTTCAGGTGGTTCCGTCCATTGTTGCTCCAATACCTCTGTATTGTGACAACAACGGGGCTATAGCTTTAGCGAAGGAACACAGGTCCCATCAAAAGTCCAGGCACATCTTGAGGCGGTATCACCTGATCAGGGAGATCGTGGATCGCCGGGAGATCGAGGTTCGGAGGGTTGCTACAGAAGATAACACTGCAGATCCATTCACAAAGGCCTTACCCCAGACTCAGTTCGAGCGGCTGATCGAGATGATAGGTCTTCGATACGCCAGTACATGGCCTTAGTGCAAGTGGGACATTGTTAGTGTATATGCCCTAAAGGCTATTACTGTATCATACTAGTTTGTATATTACTTGATGAAAGCTTAGGATATTCACAGTTGTATAGACAATCTTACTCGAAATGGTAGTATGCTACTTGGTTTGTTTCTACTTTAATGTGTGCATGTGTTTCTTTTAGCATATCGCCTATACACATTAGTGGAGCCCTTAGGATCTTTGCTTGATTACCAGCGTTGTGATGGCAGTCACACTACTGGAGGCTGGGTAATCTACAAGCATATCCTTATACAGGTCCCTAGTCGTAGGATTATCGAGACGGGGCATCGATACTCAGGAGTAGACTAGCGTATGCGTTTCTCATCCCAGCATGGGAGATGGTCTGTCCCACAGCCGTCAGTACGTCGTACTTGAGATAGTATGCGGGTGCTCGTTAGGTTACGAGTACACTGGACAGGACTCGTAGGGAACTGTTGGTTGGTACTATACCTATCGTCAGTTATCAGTTCCCAGGTGACATGAGTACAGCTTAGTCCGCTGACTTGACACTGTCACTTCGCCTCGAGTGTGTTCCCACTGTTCTTAGATTACTACCCTACCACGGTTCAAATGAGTCGTGCAAACAGGTAGCAGTTGGGTGCAGTCCCGAAGCACTTGAAGGCAGTGACGGTTAGACAGGATTCGTCTCTCCCGGTATTGGGGGTTGATATCGCGCTGTGTCTAGAAGAGCCATTACACAGTCGTCCCTGGCCAGGGCAAGCGAGATATACCGGTAGGTTTTCCAGTATTATCTCAGGGTGTTCTGGGCTACACTCCGACATGACTTGTACCGCTATTAGGGGACTGGCGTTTACCTCCCCCTAGGCCCGCCATGCGATGTTCTCAGACGAACAGACCGGACTGTATGGAGATTGTCACGTTCAGGCTCAGTAGGAGTTCGGATGGGTTCACCTCATCAGTTTTCTTATCGGCATCTACCTGGGGACCGTTACGTACAACTAGTACCGCTTGCGGCCTGTAGTTAAACCCACTGCCAACGTAGTGTCGAGTCTTTAGAGTCCCACACAGAGAGCTATTCGTCTTTGGGCAAAACAGAGTAGAGGTCGCATGGTTTTGTGACAGAGTTCGTTCACATCCGCGCACTTGTGCACGTTTGGTGTCCGGGCAGTTATTACTAGGGGCTTTGGTTTAAACCAGGTCCTAGTATATGTTTTAGGATTGGTTTTATCTCATTGTATTCGTGTTCCTCGGAACACGGGTGCGGGTGTGTATGCACAGTTGGCAAAGGCAGAGGCAAAGGATTCTCATTGGGGTTGTTGACCGTTGACTTTTTCAAAACCCTAATGAGAATAAGAAATATGATTAATAATATTAATTAAGAATTATTGTGCCATGGTTGAGTTGAACATTTGACTTTTGTTGACTTGTTGATTTTGTTGACCAGTTGACCATTGTGGACTTGATTGACCATCATCATTTCATTTCAATGACTTTTGTTGACTTGTTCTTTACAAAATGCATTAAATGCATGAAATGATAATGGTCATTGAAACTAACCATCACAATTCTTAATTATTATTATTATCATCATTATTCTTTCTTTTATGAGCATGGTTGTAAAAGGTCAAGCTCATTCTCACTTGCTCATTCTCTCTCATCCAAAGCTCACCCTCTTCCTCTCTCTCAAAGCTCTCATGTCTCATGTGTTGAGAAGAATGAGCTATTGAGATAAAACACTCAAAACTCTTCTCTACTCACTCTAGAGTTCTAGGTTTAGCAAGCCAAGCACTTTAGTTGCCTCTCGGTTGAGGTAGGAGCTCAAGGTAGAGGCTTTCGGGTGGATCCTTCTTCGACAACAAGGAGACTACGAGGTGGAGCCGTTCCAACCACTCCAAGGAGCAAGAAGAGGAGTTCAAGACCTAGGTATAACCCTCTAACATAGTAGTTAAACTTCTAGTTAGTTTGCTAGGTTTTTGTTTAGCAAAGATCCTCATTTCTAGTCCATGTTTCCTTGTGTCAAAAAATCGTTTTTTACCGTTTCCGCCTCCCCATAGGAACCGGGATGGGCAACGTGGACTTACACATCTCTCATTCTCAAATCTCTTTCTCAAACTCTCTCTCCCTAGCTCACGGCCGCCGACGAGCTCCTCACCGACCACCGAACATCCCTCTTCCCCTCTCGCATGCCTCCTCTCTCAAGAACCCATTCTCGACCCCACTGCGCGATCACAACCTCTCCAACAACCCCCAACCTCCTCACTGCACCCAATTACCTTACCGACCCTCCTCCTATCGCCATCATCACCGGAGGCCTCCCAGCACAATCGTCGACCACCTGTTGGATATAGTGCCATCAAGGCAATTACTGTAATCGCAGGCAAGCGATTATGATGATTGAGGATGGACCTATACATATAGAACAGTCTAACTCGAGATGATAGTATACTATATGATTTGACTTTATCATCGCGTACATGTCTTGTGTGGTATTGCATATCACCATTATATGTTGATAAAGCCCATAGGATTTATGCTTGACTACCAGGGTTATTATGGCGATTACACTTGTGAGAACTAGGTAGTCTATAAGCACATCCTTAAATGTCCCTAGTCGTGGGAGTATCGAGACTGAGCATCGATATTCAGGGTAGACTAGTGTATACGTTTCTTGACCCCGACGAGGGGCGATGGCCGGTCTCAAAGCCATTGGTGTTAGTCAGTCACCGAGATTATATACAGGTGCTCATTGGGCTATGAGTTACACTGGACGGACTCGCTGAGATCATGCTAGATGGTATTATACCTATCGTCAGGTAGCAAGTCTCTGGTGGTATTTGTACGGGTTAGTCTGTCGACCCAAGATCGTCATTTGTCTTGTGTGAATTCCCACTGTACTTTGATTACCGCCTTACTACGGCTCAAAGGAATCATGCAAACAGGTTTTAGTTGGGTACAATCCCAAGCCACATGGAAGCAGTGAGCGGATTGTGGGGATTCGTCTCTCCCAGGATTGGGGGTTGATGTTGCGTTGTGCCCGGTTGGCCATCACCATAAAACCTGGCCAGGCAACTGAGATTTACTGATTTGGATCAGTAGTTTCTCGGATGGTGATGGGCTTGATATCGGCATGACTTATTACGTTACTAGGATTCTGATGTTTACCACACTCCTAGACCCGATATGCGACAGTCTCAGACGAACAGACCGGACTGTATGGTACATGTCGCTGATAGGCTCGGTAGGGTTTCGTACTAGCTTGCTTGTCGATCTCCTTTTCGACAATATCTAGGTAACCGTTACGTACAGTTAATACCGCTGATGTGCTTGTAGTTAAACCCATTGCCAGCGTCTTATCGAGTCTTTAGAGTCTCACACAGAGGGTTTCCGGCTTTGGCGAAATATTGTAGTTGCGGTACGTTTGTATGCGCCAAGGTTCGATTAAAACTAGTGTATTTTATACGCTGACAGTAATCGGACGGTTGTAATACTAGCTGGTCTTTTTGGAAAGACGGATATTAAATCGGGTGTCGATTTAATATTTGATACATGTATTGTATATGTATTTACTAGTATTATATCACTATTAATTAATCTCTCTTTTATGTATTTTAAATACCTTGGATAACAATTACAAATATATGTATTTAGTATGTTATATTATATTTATATACACACACACATATATTGTTTTTTTTATTCATTTTCTTTTTTTTCTTTAGCTTATGTTATTCCAAAGAAATAACATAACTTTTGCCTCACTCTTTAAGGTGACATGTGGTGGGGGGAGAGGAGGGTGGACACTTGGTAGCTTGATTAAATCCTATGGCTAGGATTTTGTAGAGAATGTTTTATTAGTAACCATTTTCTTTTTAAGTAAATGGTTAACTAATCATATCTCTAGTTCTTCCTCTGTTTAGCCATTGCTCTCATCTCCCTCCTCCTCTAAAATGAGAAAACAAATTATAAAAAGAAAGAAAAATAAGAGAAAACTATAGTGAAGAAAAAACTATAACTCCTAACTAGTTAGTTTAGCAACATATGTACTTAGGTTATCTCAATTTGAGATTGGAGCTAAAGTTCTTCAGCCTTCAAGGTGGATCATCTTCGATGGAGAGGGTGGGCTTGCAAGCATATTCCATAGACATTCAAGGAGCCTACAATGGAGTCCAACCCAATCGGAGCAAATGAATATGCTACAAAGATTGTATGGTTCTAACCTTAAATGAAAACTCTAGGTTTATATTTGCATGTTTAATTCTTTAGCTAGTATCCTAGTCTATGTGTTGCTAGAAAATTTTAAAACCTAGTTTTGCTTGTTCTAAAATCCTAGTAGTGAGCTCAAGATCTCCTAACACACCTACCCCCGTCCCCATCGCCGCCCCTCGAACCCAACTAGGGCACTGCCCACTCAATTTGTCGAACGCCACTCGCCGCCGGCGCCTCCTGGATCACCGTCGCCCCGTTAGAGAACCCCATTTCTCCTCCGGTGAGTCCCCTTGCCTAGCTCCGACCAGACTCAAGCCCAAGTCCCAGACAAGGCCGACATTAGGTGTTGTTGTGCGTTGTGCTGCTGCTGCTTGCGTGCTGTCGTCGCCGTGTCTTCGCCGTTGCTGCCCGTGAACGTAGCGTGCTATCGCTATTCGTCACCACGATCGTCGCAGGAAAGTGATACCCTCACTTTCTTTAACATGCTATGAATATAAATCTATGATTTCGTGTTAAAATTATATTATATAGGTTATTACGAATATGTGTTAAAGTAGTACACTATCACGTGTGTATATTGTAAGCCATCGTCATATTTTTCATGGAAAACCGCAGTAATTCTAGGATGTTAGTTTTGAGCGTAATCGGATCTGAACATCATATTAACATCGTTAGGAATTGTAAGTATTAGATATCGTTTTCATGAGTTGGGCAAAACCGACTTTAATTCGATGGTTCTTGATATTGTACGCTGATAGTTCGATATGGTGAACTGAACCAAAACCCCGTTGATCATGCTCAAAGCTTTTACCAATATTTTCTTTTGCTACTTACGAATATCGTGTAGAAAACTGAACTCAAAATAACGAAGTATCGCACGCGAAACGACGTCCCAAAGAGGCGACGTCAAATCTCGTTTTTACTGTACATGTCGTGGCGTTTAATTGATATTAAATTAGATACATACCGGAATGTAATGTCCTATGGCTCATATTGAATTTGACTCGATAAGTTAGGACCCCCTATTATTTATTTTTCGATACTAATATATCTCAACGACGAAAACAGACTTGGGACGCGACTCAAGACTGCAGTCCTGAGGAGCATTCCATATTGACACATGTTTCTAAATAAATGTGTAACTCTGTACGCACATGAAAATATGCGGAACCCTATACCGTTACGAAGAAAATCCCGTTAGCTAACTATAGGTGGTGGTGGTTTTGTTTGACTTTACTGTCGTTTGTTATTTTAATTGCATTTTAAACCATCGAGATGTACTCCAGTTTAGTACGGAGACAGATTGTATACCCTAGCCTTAAACAGGACATATCTCCCAAAACTCAGCGGATATTGTCGATCCGACTGATGCGTTGAAAACGTAATTGATAGATGTAAATTTTACCTAACTGTAGCGTCGCCTAATTATGATCCTAACATGAAGTAAAATGTGTTACAAAATGAACTTTCAGTTTAGGAACTGAATTTCCAGCGATGAACACTTAAATTGAAATGATCGTAATTCACAAACCTGAAACCCGATTGATTTGAAACTAATTTTGTTGGATTGTTGTTTAAGTTTACTTTCTACCTCTTTTGTATCATTTTGCCTAATTATGATCGTACGATTTAATATGTTTTGCTGAACCTGTAATGCACATTGTGTTTCATATCGTACATGACTTGTTATGTGGCATCATTCTCGTATTTACATGACCGTGATGCCTTTAGTGATGGCAAACGTTTATAGTGATTCATAGAGAACTTTGCATTGTTGAGCGTGAGTGGTATTGGATTAATTGTGTCAAGTACGCCAATGATAAGTGATTGACTCGTGAAAGTGAACAGCACAGTGACAAGTGAATAAAACCGTGATTTTGGCGTGTGCTTGTATACAACTAGTCTCATACACACAGTTATTGTAACCTAGGGAAATGGAGAAATCAAAGTGGAATCGAACTCGTATTTAGCGAGGTACGGTGACTTAGAGGATGATCATTCGATATTAACGATATATTTACATTAGGTCGTTGGCCTAACAGCACGGCAGCAAGGTTATGTCCCGGGCAACAGTGGACCGTAGTCTCGGGCATGCATGAGACCCTTATTAAACACGAGCATCATTTTCCACCGATTGATTTCATTTGACTTAGTGACAGATAGGTAATGGCATACACATTGCATGGATTGCTGACAGGATACATATATTGTTGGCGATAGTGCCCTCAAGGCAATTATCAGTCACAGGCAGGTGATTATGATAATTGAGGGAGGACATATACCGGTAGAACAGTCTTACTTGAGATGATAGTATGTTATCTGGTTTGTCTTCATCATCATGTACAGCACTAGGTGGCATTACAGATCACTATTACATGTTGATAGAGCCCATAGGATTCTTGCTTAACTACCAACATTATGATGGCGATCATATACGTGGGAGCTAGGTGGTCTATAAGCACATCCTTAAATGTCCCTAGCCGTGGGAGCTTCGAGACTGAGCATCGATACTCCAGAGTAGACTAGCGTATACTGATCGAGATCCCGACGAGCGGCGGTTGCCAGGTCTCACAAGCCATTGGTGTTAGTTTGTTCACCTAAGATAGTATACAGGTGCTCATTGGGTTATGAGTATACTGGACGGACTCGCCGGGAACATGCAAGTTGGTAGTAAACCTATTGTTTGATAGCAGTTCCCAGGTGACATGTGTGCAGGTTAGTCTGTCGACATGAGATCGTCATTTGTCTCGTATGAGTTCCCACTGTGCTTTGATTACTATCTTACCACGGCTCAAAGGAGTTGTGCAAACAGGATTTAGTTGGGTACAGTCCCGAGCCATATGGAGGCAGTGAGCGGATCGTCGGGGATTCGTCTCTCCAGGTATTGGAGGTTGATGTCGCGTTGTGCACGGGTGGCCATCAGCAGAAATCCTTGACCAAGATAGTCGAGAATTACTGATTTGAATAAATAGTTTCTCAGTGGATGATGGGCTTCATACCGACACGAAATGTCGTGTTATTAGGGGTCTGACTTTATCCACTCTCCTTGACTCGATATACGATACTCATAGACGAACGGACCGGACTGTACGGATATTGGCACTGTCAGGCTCAGTAGGATTTCAGGATGAGTTTGCTCGTCGGCCTCCCTTTCGTTCAATACTTGGGTAGCCGTTACGTACAGCTAGTGCCGCTGACGTGCTTGTGGTTAAACCCACTGCCAGCGTATTAACGAGTCTTTAGAGTCCCACACAGAGGGTTTCCCTGCTTCGGGCGAAACGATATAGAGGCCATATGGTTTTACGGCAGGGTTCGATCATATACGTGCACTTGTGCACGGATCATGATTCGGACGGATAATACTGGTGGGCTTTGGTTTAAGCCGGATCCTAGTATTATATTGTTGGATTATGTTCGTCTCATTGTATTCGTATTCTTCGGAATACGGATGCGGTTATGTATATACAATGAGGGGTATTCTTGTAATTCTTTACAATAATGTTTCTAGAAGATGCCACCTCATTTAGATATAACCATTTAGGATTAAATGGTTAATGAGGTGGAGGATGAGGTGATTAGTGGCATTAATTAGAGCATGACCCATGAGGTGACTCATGGGGGCATGCTTGACATTTTGTTTGGGTTGTGAGATATTTTGGAGATATTTTCTTGACTTGAGGTATTTATTTTTGGAGGCTTGAAAATATCTCACAACACAAGACTTAGCCATTTTTGTAGCCATGCTTCTCTCTCTCATCCTCTTGCCATCTTCTTCTACCTCCACCCTACAAGTCTCATGTGTTGAGAAACCTAAGGTGTCTTGAGACAAATTAATCCTTCACCACTCTCTGCTTCTCCTAAGCTATCTAGTGTTGCGATCTAGGTACCCTAGTTACCTCGGATATGAGGTTGGAGCTCGTTTCATAGACTCTCGAGTGGATCATCTTTGATGGAGGGAGACCGAAGATCAAGTTTGATCAAGGAGGCCTTTAGGAGCTTGGGAAGGTGGTTGAAGACCGAAAGACACGGATCAATTCGGTATAACCATTCCTAACTCTTTCTTGTTTGCTAGTATAGGGTTAATGGTAGATCCGGGTAGCGGGTTGTGTTAGCGCCAGTTTTGAAAAAATTTGTTCCGCATTCGGCCACGGTTTGATGGCCGGGGCGCTGGCGAAACTCAACATGGTATCAAAGACAACCCATTAACCCATTGCTAGCAGTTTAAACAACGTTTAAACTATCGAAACCAAAACAACTCCGAAACAATACCCCGAATATTCTAGGTTCTATCGATTTTTCAGAGTCTTCAAATTTTTTTTAAAACAATTGCAGAAGGCTATTAGTGAGACATCTAGAACACCCTACAAAAACGAGCCCCATTCACCGGATGACCCGACAAGACTTGCATAAGACCGGTCCCACCGGTTTTTTATTGGACTTGGAACTTGATTTTTGGGGTGTGCTCTAGACTCTGGAATATTGGTATTTTGGTATTGTTTGTTTTGTCCAGTTTGGATATTGTGTTATCTTATGCTTTGGGGGCAATCCGGGGTATTTCGAAGTCGATATTTTAACATTGTTTAAATGTATACAGTACATACATTACTATCTGCGACCGTGAATATCATTAAAGCGGTACAACTCGTCTAATTGCTATATGTTCTTTTAGACGGGTTTGCAAACGTGACATTCACGTTGATGTTCTGTGTTGTGCTATGGTTGTGGTTGGATCGTCGTGGTGGATAGCTTGGGTGCAATGGTGGTACAGTTTAGTTTCATTTGTACATTTGATATTGCGGGACGAGCGTCCAACATGTGGACTGCCGTCTCTGCCAGTCTGTATATTATTTGTTTGGGGCACGACCGGGTTGAGGTCGATATCACCTTTGTACATATTTTTTTCTTTTCTGTACTAAGATTACCTTAAGACGGAGTGCTCGAATAGCCGGGTTCTAGAGGGCAACGGGTCCGCATCTCATGGCGTTGAGACGGAGGGGACCTTACTCTAGAATTGGCGGGCTATTCGCCGCACTCGTATGGGGTATAGGTTGACCCACGGAGGGGTGCCCAAGTTACCAGATTCCGTGGAGTGCTGGATGGCTCATTCATATTGTTGATTGGGGTTGCCTCTCTTCTGGGATTGGCGGGTAACTTGCCGCGCTCGTAGAGGTCTAGATTTTCATTGCACAAGCTATCCACACGACAGGGAACGTCGGGTCTCATTTGCGGCTCAAGTGAAACCCGAGGCTCCAGGATTATCCACCAATCCGTGTTGTTGGTTGAGATTCTGTGATATTGCTTTATATCATGCCGGGACGATTGTTATATATATTTATATATATACTGGTAGATGTTGTATTAAGTCTTAATTTGGCTTGATTTTTTAACACTAGGATCATTGTTGTGATATAAAACCATGAATTTAACATATCCACATATATGTATGTATGTATTACCATCAAAACCGAAACTGAAACCTGAACCGAGATAAGCGAAACTAACGGAAACCCACCAAAACTAATAAATTTTGAGAGACTGGATCTGAAGCCGAGTTCTTGAACCTTGCTCGGCATTCTTTACTTAACATTCTTTGGTTTCTCTCTTTTTTCTCTTGCCACATCTGTTTGTCATTAAGTTTGTCATTTGTGTCGGGTTTTTTTGCGATTCTTGAAGCCATTGTAATTTGATTTGGCCTTAAACAGTCTACGGGCTCTTCATGAACCTTTTCAATTAGGCCTTTTCACTTACCAAGTTACCATCTCTTTCCACTATACTTTTGTCCTGCACATATTTTGTTTTCGTCATATAAATTGACCTAGTAACTCCAGCTTTCATAGAAATATGACAAATGATGTACTTCTAGGTCTATTTACTTTTATTAATGAAAAACCAGCCAAATCATGTTATAACACTTCATTTATGTGAAAACAATAGATGTTTAGCGGGATAGCTGTTGCGCCAAATATTGTATAAAGATGTTATTATCTTGTTGCCATTCTTTTCAAAAAAAAGTTTGAAAGTTAAGAAAGGACACACCTCTTTAATCAAGGACAGATATATGTCTATAAGCAATGTTCTTGGAAGGTGAAGGAGACGTCTTGCTCGTGAAACTTGTTCCTTTTCCAGTTGTTTAAAATTCAATTTGTTCTAGTTAGTTTTTTAAACATTACTATTTAATAATTTATAAAGGTCATGCCTATGTAAGCAAAATAAACAATAGGGGAAGTAAGTTGAGAAAATTGTATCTATATTTAATACTTGCAAACTTTTAAAAACTTATATCCCCGAATCTCTATATACCTCCTTAGGACTACCTCCAGTGCAGGGATGGTAGTGCGGGATCCAGTTACTTGAGAATACTTTATGCTTCTATCCAATTTTCTTTTGTTTTGGATCCCATGCTTTGACAGATTATTGGGTCGATATTGAATCAAGAATGTGATTCTGTAGATTTTTATCATTATTGGATATAGATAATCATTAAGAATTTATACCTGAAATCGATAACTTCATATATTTTTGTACAGTAAATTCGTACTTAATCATATTGAAGTCATCCCTTTCCTTCCTAAGGCTATTTGGTAGGACAGTTATGTCATGTACAACAATATTTATGTTGCAAAATATTTCGCTTAGCTTCATATTCCCTACAAGCAACTTCCACTTGTAAAAATCATTGTTACAATTCTCCTTCAACAGCAAACAGCCTAACCTAATTCAACCATATGCCAATTAACCAGTACGTGGTCTCTAAAAGAATCGTTTTATGGTTGTTTGATTGTGGAAATTTTGCTTAAGAGTCTTTCTACTTTTTCCTGCACGATCTCCTATATTACTTCCTCCTATTATTAAAAAGACCAACAGTTTTCCTTCCACCGACCCCAGTTGACTTTACTACTATCTAAATCAGCTCAATTAGCTCTAACTCTTACAATTTGTGTGTTTGTTGAAAAACTTTTACCTTTCTCTGTAATTCTGACTGAATCATATATGGGTTTGCTTGCATTCTTACCGACTCTTTTTTAGCTAACTTTTGTTTCTAATTTGTACTCGGCAGGTGCAAACCCATGGATGCAGAAGATTGTGAGGCTTTTACTGATGTTTTCTGGATCAAATTCTTACAAGTTAACAATGCAAGGTGATTATAAATTATTTAATTGAATCTTCATGCTCGAAGGATATTTACAATGTAGTTTCCTAAACTTTTTCTATTTAACATATTCATTTATGATGTGACTCTACATGATACAAACTGGAGAGGATTTGAATCACTATCTTGAGATAGTTGACAGAATAAAAGTTTTAGGAGTTAAATATTAGAATATTAATTATGGAATAGTATCGTTTACTAGTGTACAAAAGGTCATTTGTTTGATAATATTGTAATGCTAACAAGTGTAGATGTGGAAGTGTTAAATTTGCCGATAAATTTAAGATATTCATTTAACGAAAATAAAGATCAAGGCATGCTAAAATGGTCTCTTGTGAGATGTCAGCTCTGTAATACATCTATTTCCCTTTTCATCTTTTTTAAGTTCGGGAAGAATGTTCTTACGATAAATTATCTTAACAACACTTTTGATGGGCAAACCCTTTAAATTTAAAGGTTCGCAAAGAGAAAATTGGACGAGTCTGTATTCTTTAGGAATCGACTTCAAGTTTCATATGCTCCTCAGTTCGAAACCCTTTCAGATACCAAGGAGAAACTTGAGGGTAGGAGAAAGGAATTCTTGACCCGATTAAAGCGTAAGCCGCCTAATTACTACAATACCATTGAGTTCTATTAATTTTTTTAATCGACCAAGTCTCCACTGTTTCAAACATTTCTCCTCATGTCATAGCCCTATCTATTTGTTACAGATATCAGATATGAAGGATCAAAGTCCCTTTCTCAAGTTCCTAATCATCTTCATAGTATAGATCAGGCTTCATCAATATCAAATTATTACGAGTTTCAGAGTTTTAATGATAGGTAAAGTTCAATATTTCTGCCGTTTTTATTAAGAGATGTCATATGGCATTTTACTGAAACCTTTTTTATCCTTAGACTTTGGACATTATTGTTATTTCATCATTTTGAGGCAATTTTTTGGTTGCAATTATTTCCTATTCTCTGGGGAAATCTGGCGCCAAATCAATCTTCTGAGATCATGGATCCTAGAATGTCGCATGTGTCATCAGACAAGGTAATGCTTTTGATTGGGCTACTTGTGTATGAGGATACATTACACAAAAATTTTAATTCTCTTCGGATCTGTAATTGAGTATATATGCATCCTAGTTAGTTCCTTGTCTTTCAATTTTCACACAGCTTTTTTCAAATGTTAAATTTCACAAAATTTTCTTAAAATTTCAACAGATTCACACCCATACCTTTTTGCGGTGACAAATAAATGCCCTGCACTTTGAAAATTGCAGAAAAGTACCGTAATCTTTCCTTATCTTTTCACTCCGATACCAAATGCTACATTTTAGGCAGAATATTTTTACCTTTACAGAAATGGCACGGTGTCAAATTGGAAAGCATGGAATGTTTAAGGGATTTAATTGCAATTTACTAAGTTCAGGGTAGCTGTTTGTTACAAAAAAGTATAGGGCACTTATCTGGAAAACACTGGGAAGTTCAAGTGTGTAAATTTAGCCAAATTAAATCTAATCTTGTATGCTTCACTTCAGAATCAGATACCATAAATTACAATATAAAAGGTGGTGATGCTTCATGCGGGAGTACTTCTCATCTTCATCAATGAATGACACGATTCAATTGGTCAGAGACAAACTTGATAAGGTGAATAGTTTTCCACTATGGTTTTTGTAACTGGGACTTAATTTCCTAACCTTTTATTGTTGGGTACTTGAACTTTTTCTTAATATAGATAAAATCAAGTGCAGATAATGCACTAGCAGGCCCTGCATCCAAAAGAACACGGTTGGACAATAGAAGAAGAATATAATGCTCTGAGAAACTTAGGAGGAGGATGGAGCGAAGGTGTCTGTCCGGTCTTGTAAGTGCTCGTACTGAATAGAAAGATGATCAGTATTTTGTAATCTAAAGATTACTTTGTGAATATCGTTATTTTCAGTTTAAACTTTACTTTGTGTCGTGGGTGTATCGAGACGGGGCATCAATATTCCAGAGTAGACTAGCGTATACGTTTCTTGACCCATATAATGGACGATTGATGATCCCATATCCATTGGTGTGGTGACACCAAAGATTGTATACAGGTGCTCAGTGGAGACTGGGTACACTGAACGGACTCACCGAGAACTCCTATGTGGTATTATATCTATCGTCGGATAGCAGTTCTCAGGTGACACTGGTACAAATTAGTCTGTAGACCCGAGATCGTTATAGAGTGTTGTGTGTCCTCCTACTGTGCTTTGATCTCCACCCTACCACGACTCTACTGGATCATGCAAACAGGTGGATTTTGGGTACAATCCCGAGGCACATGGAGGCAATGAGCGATAAGAGGGGTTTCGTCTCTCCTGCTATTGGGGGTTGATGTTGCGCTATGCTCGATTGGCTATAACGGGAAGTCCCTGGCCAGGGCTGATAAGATTTACTGATAGGTGTTATCAGTAGTTTCTCGATCTATTATGTCATATACAGGCATGACTTGTTGAGTTATTGGGGTCGACGATACCATCCCTAGACTCGATATGCAGCATATCTGACGAAGAGACCGGACTGTACGGTAAGTGTTGTCAGTTGGCTCGACGGGAGTTTTAACAGGTTCGCTTGTTTTTCTTCTGATCGCTCAATACCTGGGAGCCGTTACGTACAGTTAGTGCCGCTGACAGTTTGTGGGTATGTGATATGATCACTGCCTACTGCTAGCGTATTGACAAGTCTTAGAGTCCCACAGAGGGGTTTTCTAGCTCAGGCGAAATGATGTGGGGTGCATATGGGATATGCGCGGGAGCTCGATTAAATGCATGTATTTGATACCGTATTTTAATCGGGCGTTTACTATTGGAAGGGTCGTATGTGATATGACCGGATTATTAAATCAAGTGTTGATTTAATATTAAGTCCATTAGCTCATTTATTAAAACCTATTTCTTTATGATATATGCATGAGTGTATGTATATATTGATATGGATGCACACATGCATGCATGCATGTGTCATGGTTGATGATACATTGGTGATGGCAATGCAAGACTCACATGGTGATATATTTATATATTTTGATTATTGAGAAAAACAAAACGGGAATAAAATCATGGTTGATTTTCTGCACTTTTCTTTTGTGTTGACTAAAGTCAAAACCATGGTTTTATCTCTCATGGTTTTTTGTTGCCCATTGTTTTGCTTAACTCGAGTATCAAAATATCTAGATATTTTGTAACCATGGCTTGTGATGAGATAACCCTCTCTCTCTTGATTATGTTGATTATTCTTACAAGAGTTAAGCTTAGGCATCTCCTCCTTCTTCCTCATTCAAGCTCTCTAGCTTTTTCAAGTGAGTGAAGAACATAAAAAAGAAAGGTTTTTAAGTGAGATCCAAACCCACATCACCAATCTATATTAGTCTAGCCCACTAGTGTAGGTTGTTTGCTCCATTTCTATTTTGATTAAGTGAAGCTAGGAGCTTGAGCTAAGGGACTCCGTGGTGGATCGTCGTGGACTTCGAAGGTTTCATGCAAACCCGTTCAAACACCAAGTCAATCCAAAGAGTCACAAGAGAAGGTCTACAAAGGATGTATTACTCATCTCTTAGTGTTAGACTACTAGTAGTATGTGATACTTGTCTTGTTACCCTAAATTTCTAGTTTGATTCATGGTCGGTTTTGCTTAGCACCCCTAAAATTTTTGATATAGCATGTTTGATGCAAGCCAAACCCTAGGCATGGTGCTAGACAAACCCTACAGGGTAGTCTTCATGACTCTAATTTTTCAAAAGCTCCTATTGATATTCCTACAATTTCATCCCAATTCTAGAATTCAAGCATCTACTCCGTAAATCCACAGGCAAAAACAAGGAAATCATAAATCAATATAAAAAAATTTGCAATACAAATATATGCATAGGTGATAAAAATAGGCATGGCACAGATGAAACTGACAATACCAACAGACAAATATCCAAGATGATGAAAGAAATAACAGAGATGTGGAGATTCAACAGAATTTTATAGAATCAAAATGTAAATTGATTAAACCCAAAACTAACTCTCAAACCCACCCTTAGGCTAACACAAATTCTAACCATAACCCTATAAATGTACCAAACTACAATTACCAGAATTAGTTAATATTATGTAGGGGAAAATCAACGAAATATTTGAATTGCTTATTAATTTATAAATCACTTATTGCTTGACCCTATACCATCACCCACAAACCAACCAATC
Organism: Agapanthus africanus; assembly: GCA_030015575.1. Classification (NCBI taxonomy): domain Eukaryota; kingdom Viridiplantae; phylum Streptophyta; class Magnoliopsida; order Asparagales; family Amaryllidaceae; genus Agapanthus; species Agapanthus africanus. The sequence continues at coordinate 56,639,437 of JASDDO010000018.1, read as the reverse complement.
GCCAATACAAATGTATTCCCCTGATCAAATCCTATAAAAATTGTATTTTTTATTGATCAAGGAAGGAGTTTTGAATGGAAAAAAGGCTTATTAAATTAATTTGTGAATATGGCTAGGAAATTGGCGCTACAAATTAATAAAGCACCACAACAATTCAAAGTTCATCAGATCAAAACCATCACAGATTAAACGAACAACAGATCTAAATAAGACTTGAATCTAAGATCAAGAAAGACTCACACCATTAAATATATAGAGTTAACTGCAGGAGAAAGAGAGAGAAGGAAGAGGGACTTACCCAATATCTAGGGAAACGAAGGGGCGAAGCTCGGAGTCGGCGTCGTCGACGGGGAGGAGCCAGCCGTCGGCGGAGGCAGGCAGCGGCGGCCGCCGATCTGAGGTAGGCCGAGGCGGTAGGACTTTCTCGATCGGGAAGAAGAAGAGAGTAAAGGGGGAGAGAGTGGGGTCAGTTACGGGAGATGAAGAGGTGGAAGTGGTGGCGGTTCAAGAGCCGAGTACCTGAGAGAGGAAGATGAACCATTTGGAGAAAGAAAAAAAAGAAAGGAATAAAAAAACAGAAGAGGAGATTAGAACAGGAAGTAGTAGTGGGCTTTAGTTTGGGAGTCTATGGGTTTGAAAAATATGACTTAATTGATTTGGGCAGGAAGACTTGTTTAGGGCTTGAAGATTTACATAGAAGGTGAGCATGTAAAGTTAAACTCTAAAATAGATAGAAAGATTAAATAATAATAAATTTAATAGAAAACGGAAAATGCCAAAACAAATAAATACGGTATTTTATTAATACAATGGTATAGGAAATTTGGGGTCGTTACACTGACAATTGCTCACTGCCTTCATGTGGCTCGGGACTGTACCCAACCAAAACATGTTTGCATGACTCATTTAAGCCGTGGTAAGATGGTAATCTAAGTATAGTGGGAACTCACATGAGACAAATGACGATCTCAGATCAGAGGACTAACCTATACTCATGCGACTAGAGAACTGCTATCTGGCGATAAGTATAATACCATCTAAAAGTTCTTGGCGAGTCCGTCCAGTGTACTCACATTCAGTGAGCACCTGTATACTATCTTGGGTGACAAAACACCAATGGCTTATGAGACCGGCCACCGTCCCTCGTCGGGGTCTAGAAACATATATACTAGTCTATTCCGGAATATCGATGTCCAGTCTCGATACTCTCTCGGCTAGGGACATTTAAAGATGTGGTTATGGACTACCTAGCTCCTACGTATATGATCGCCATCATAATGCTGGTAGTCGAGTAAAAATTCTACGGGTTTCATCATTATGTATTAGCGATATGTAATTGTTAAAAGTAATTAGCCTCTCTAGAAGTAGCAAGCATGCAAACATAGAGTTTTTAAAAAACTAGAGAGCTAATAACTTCAAACTAGGAACTTGACTAAAATATTAGACTTGAAACCACTACAACAAGAAAGAAGAGTTTCGTTCAAGATTAGGGTATGTTTACATCCTCAAAAGCTAGGAGAAGTGTTTGTTCTTGACTCCTTGATCAAGCTTGAAGTGATCTTCTTGGGCCTAAGATGATCCACCTTGAGATTACACAAGCACAAGCTATCACTCCACAAACTAAAAAGAAAGTGAAGGAACTATCTAAACTAGTTTGCTAAAAAAGTTTAAATGGATGATGTACGAATTTTAGCTCTTTATTTTTCTTCTTTTCTCTTTTCTTTTTCTTTTGAAATAAACTCAAAAGAAGAGATGAAGAAGATGAAGAAGATGAAGAAAGAGAGAATCAACTTGGAATTGTGATGAGAATGAATTGGATTTAGCCATGGTTATCCGTTCAAAATAAAACAAGAATGACTCATTGATCTGCATGCTTCTAAATAAAATGGCATTCCTCTTTATCTTTAAAAAGATAAAAAAAAAATAAATCTTTTCATTCTCATCATGATTCCTATGTGATTCTTATACACCCATCCATACGTATCATCAACCATGACACACACACACACACATATATTTATATCACATATAAATATATAATAAAGAGAAGAATAGAGAGAGCATGATACACACACACATATTTAATTATTAAATCAACACTTGATTTAATAATCTGGTTATATCGTATATAATCCGGCTAATATTAATAAACGCCCGATTATAATATGTGTATCATATACACGTGCATAATCAAGCTCTTGCACGTATCCTCATACGTGCCCTACATCGTTTCACTTATGCTGTGAAAGCTCTGTGTGGGACTCTAAAGACTCGTCAATACGCTGGCAGTAGGATATGATCATATCAAAATCCCACAAGCACGTTAACGGTACTAGCTGCACGTAACGGCTGTTGCATATGCATGCCCTAGAGGCCTGTATTGTATAGGATACTAAGAATATGTATGTACAGGACAATCTTGCTCAGTTGTATATAGTATATTATTTGAGTTGTTTTTATCTTGATATGTGTATTTCTTTCTATTGATACTTTATATTGCTTACACATATTGATAAGAACTCGATACAGTAGTATACTATTATGGTTTGACTTTATCTTGACATTGCATATGTTATACTCGATATAACATATGACGGATACATGTTGATAAAGCCCGTAGGATTTTACTTTACTACCAGCGTTATGATGGCGATCATACTTGTGGGAGCTGGGTAGTCCATAAGCAATCCTTAAAGGTCCCAAGTCGCAGGACTATCGAGATCGGGCATCGATACTCTAGAGTAGACTTGTGTATACGTTTCTAGACCCCGACGAGGGGCGGTGGTTGTGAAAGTGTGTCTTAGCACTATCACTAAGTTTATACAAGCATAAAGTATGCAATTTAAAAAAATCTAGAGTGCTAAGCTACACTAACTTAGAATCTAACTAGGGTTTACAAAACATGAAAGCAAGTTATATACTAAGGGAAGAGGGTTACAACCTTTGTAGACCGGTCCTTCACTTCTAAAACTCCAAGTAGTAGTCCCTAGAACTCTTCTTGGCTCCACCTGAAGAAAGGATCGAGCTTGCTTTGCAATCTTCGAGGCCGAAAATGATCCACCTTGAAATCTCTCTAGCTCAAGCTAATGCTTCACTAATCAAGTATTAGTGAAGCTAACAACCTTAACTAATGGGCTAGATGAGTGTAGGTTGATGAAGTAAGATTCTTGCTCACTTTAGAAATCTATTTCTCCTTTTATTTTCCAACTCAAGAAAAAACCAGAGGAGGAAGAAGATGAACTCGGATGAACTATTGATATATTTATATATTAACTAATATCATGCTCATTTTATTTTTTCACTCTTTATATATTATTTATATATGATATAAATAATACATATCATTTGTCATGGTTGTGTATACACATTTGATGTGTGTATAAGAATCACATATGATTTAAAGATAAGGATAAATGATATTTGCTTATATAACTAAATGAAACAATGAGTCATTTATTAGAATTGTGTAGACTTTAGATGACTCGTATTTGTTTTGTTCATACAAATAAGTTATGATATATTTATTCTTATCTTTAAGAAGCCAAACTATTCTCATCACTTGATCTCTATGTCTATCTCTCTTGAAATGGTTAAGTGAGAAGGTGAAAAAGAAAAGAGAAGAATTTAGTAAGCTAATTACTCTATAACTCCTACTAATCATCCTTAGCAAGTTTAATTAGTGGGTTACTTCATTTTGATGAGATCAATTTATAGCTAAAGTTTGTGATGGAGTTATCTCATTGTGGATCATCTTCGGCAAGGAAATCACCTAGCAAGCTTGTTCCGGGCTTCGTGGAGACTAGCCAGAGTCCAAGGAGAGGTGGTTAACGCGCTACAAAGATTGTAGCACTCTAAACTTGCTCTCTTTTATTTTTTGCAATTGCATCTATTTGATGATCTTGGTTAGGTTTTGGTTCTATGTTTGAAAAATTTGTTGTTATCTTATTCCGCCGCGGTCCGTGAGTGTCATAACCCTACAGTCGAAACTTACATATCCGACCCTCCGATGATATGTCGATTACACCGGTAAAGTTAAGCGAAATTCCGGGAAGCATGGATCATCCGATTTGGCCATGGCTCACAATATTGAAATTTCGAATAAAATCATAGAAGAGGTTTCGTTTTTTTCTTGTCATGTCAAGTGTTGCCTAGATTATTTACATGGAAATGTGCAATACAAGATTTTTGTATCAAATTTGGATGGATTCACATTGAACATCTGAAGCAGTGATGAAAACTAAAGCTACTACATCTGATGATAAACTGTTACTTAGGACTAAGTAATCATTTAGGAGAGTTGTTTTTAAATGTTTGGAAAGAGGTTATAAATCAAGATTTGGTGTATACATTTTGTAGTGGCAAAGTTGTGTAAATAAATTTTAAGGACATGAGAGTAATGGACGTAGAGAAGTAGAAAATTATGGCGTTCGCCAAAATCATTAAAAATAAATAAGAGACAATTTCTCCTGTAACCATGATTGTTACTAAGAAACACAATTTTTCATGTACCCATGATTGTTACTATTAGAGCGTTTTCTGATCATATATTTGTAGATCATATATTCTTCAAATGAGATGAATGTTAATTTGTTAAAATTATGCTGTAGAGGGGGGAAAATAATTATGGTTATTTGATGAAAGAGTAAAATTTGTAATAAAATTAATTAAATCTCTGTTATAACTAGAGCATATAGGTCATGTGGCACTTCCAATTTCAATTCAAGGAAAAATTGGATAAAGGAAAAAAGTCCTTAATTATTAGGATGTCCACAACATCATTTAAATTCAAAAATTAAACGAAGTATCCGATAATTTAGTTCAACATTTTTATTTTAAAAAAAACTGCCCACTATCTACCGGTAGTTTCAATTTTTTATCAAAATCAAATTGTCACCATTGAGCCTCTCATCCCCAATTTTCTGTCCACGTGCAAAAATTATAGGTATTTTAGAAGCACAAAAGCGAACCAATTAAATGGCATGAAAGTTTTGACAAACATTTGATTTAATCGTCCAGTATGAGCAAGTCTTAAATATGTAAAGAAAATAAGATGGATGCTTTGTATTACGATATTTGTTTGTTCTTAATATTCATATTTCGTTATGTAGGACAAAATATGGATTTTCATAAAGAATTTGAGAGATTTTCAAATTACGAGATTTTCAAACCCCAGCCTACCATAGGCAGGGGGAATCTGTAATGCGCCTGACGAGCGCGCGCATTCCCATCTCAATGGGGTGACGAAAAACACCCTACATTCTCGACTTCTCTGTTTGCTAAATTTGCAATGCATATATGCTGTCTTGGACCTGCTCAATCTGAACCCCCGAGATTCCAATGTTTACCTCCATAACTCCAGTTTGGCATTAACCCCTGCCTTCGTCTCATTTACCAGAACAACATCATCAGCGAATAGCATACACCAAGATATCTCATCTTGGATAGTTCTAGTAAGCTCATCCATCACGATGGTAAACAGAAATGTACTTAATGCAGATCCTTGATATAAACCAATTGTAATCAGAAAATCACTCATTAGGCCGCCGCAAGTTCTGACATTTGCCACTACTCCATCGTACATGTCCTTGATTATATCAATATACTTGACGGGGACCCCCTTCTTCATCATTGTCCCCATAATATCTTTCTAGGTACTTTGTCGTACGCTTTCTCTAAATCAATAAATATCATATGGCAATGAAAGATTAATTTTGCCAGACTACTTGATTTAAGTATTTGTACTATGGGCCTATGGTTGTTCCTTTATGGCCAATCGATATCAATTCTTAATTTTTATGGCAAGATCCAAACTATAAGAATGCAAAATGTATTAAGCTGAATAATTTGATACCAGCTCTGTAGCACAGATCTGCGTCACGAACTTTGGGCTCCATAAATTAAATATTTTTTTATTTTTAATTTTATTTTTCTTTGGATTTTATGAATATCATGCAAGGTGAAATTGAGAAAGAAAGGAATTTTCTTTTAAAAATGATTTATAAGTGGTAGTTATTTCCCACTACTTGGAGCACGAATTCATATGTAAGATGCCCAGTTGGATCATTAATTCATAGATGGACAACCTCTAGGCATGGCCTTTTTCCCACTACTGAATCTTTCATTCATATGGTCTCTGAAGCGGGTTCCTAACCGGGCAAAGCCGGCCGTGATGTTGTACCTTTCTTCAAAGAGTGCCCCTAGCAGCAATCCATGTATAAGAGCGAGTGATCCACAAGAGGGTTCCATTCGGATAAACACGGCAGTTTACACACTACTAGAGGAAGGTTTCTAGAACACCGCTCTCTTCCTAGTTCTCGTAGTTATCGGTAACATAAAAGGCAATCACTTAAGGAAAACTCCATAAATTAATTGTGAAGAAGAAAAAGGACTAGCTTTACTTACTCTTCTATAGTCCTATAGGATCCAAGCAAATTTTCCAGTTGGTCCCTGCATCCTAATGCTGGCACATTCCGTACTATTAAATATCTGCCAGTAGAACAATTAATTGGAAAACATAGCATCAGCATCCAACATGAAATTTAAGTTATGTATAAAACCAACTTTAAGAAGGTAAATAGCCTATTTATATGGTATTTCAGATAGAACAGAAAAGAACCTGGATTCGTCACAGACAGTGTAGACATGCATGGCTGCAGGAGAATCATCTTTGTGCCGCTGCAGCGGCATATTGATTACAGTATGATATATTGGAAAGAGATATAGAGAAGAGAATTTGGGGATCAGAGACTTGGTTTTTTATTAAACGAGCGGGATTGCACCATATTGCATGTGCCCTGCATGCATGACCTGCAAAAAGTTATGTTCCATGTCATAAAATGGACTACATTTTAATTGTTTAATTTTTAAAAAAATTCAAAAACGATATTATTAAATTATCTGGTGATAATAGTTTAAGAAAGATTGTCTTTCTTTCGTTGATACACAGAGGAAAAAATTGCCAATATATTAAACAAAATCACCAAGTGCTAATTCATTGATAACAGAAAAGAAATTGAAATCTCATGTTAAAATGGTCTCGTCGTTTATTAAATAAATTCAACCAACAGCTTTAAATCAATTATCCTTAAGCAAAAAGCTAATTTTCCTTAAGTAAGAAATTACATTTAAGTCTCAATGCGTTAAAAGAAATGTTCTAAGCATGTGTTCATTTCTGATATCATGGTTTTACAGGTGAACAGCAAGGCCAAGGCGAATAACTATATAATAAATATAACTTTGCAAGCATTACCATTCAAGTTAATAGATGGAAGATACGGACATGAAGAGTGAAAGTGATGATATCACTCGATGATCATGTATTATTAAGCATGTTAAAATCATTCAAGAATTCAAATTACCCATAATATGATGGAAAGAAAAATATGAAATATTGAATAATCCATACAATGTCATCATCGTTGGAGACTCATAGCAACTCTTAATAGATAACGGAGCAATTACCTCCGCATCATCATCGCTGTCACCACCAATATCTAATACACCTTTATCTAAAAATAAATGATAGCCACATGAACTGCAAAATCTCATGTGTAAATCCATAGAAGACTAAATATATTCTATAAATTATCAAACTATATTAATAGGGCAATAGCATTGGATTACGCTATTGATGGAGAATCCAGATCCAATTAGGGCTATATTCCTTTTTTAAATAAACCCCCAAATCTCTCTCTCAAAAAAGAAAAAAGAATTGAAGACTGCTTGGTTTGCAAAACATACCAAAACACTGTTAAAAGTTGTGAGATTTTAGAAACTTCTTATTTACTATTTACATCCTTATAAATAGAGGTGGTTGGACCGGTTTTTGACAATTTATATACCCGGTCCGAAATTTAAAATCTAAACCCAAAGCCTGTCCGAACCCGATGGGTTTACAATGTATTTCACCAAACCCGCAAAATCCGACGAATTTAGGACAGGTTTCGGGTTTAAACGGGCAACTTAGTTGTTGCGGAATTTTTGGAATTGTCCCATTATAAATTGTTAAAAAATTGCGGTTATAAAGCTTAAGGTGAGTTTAAGCATGTCAAAGGGTTGTGTCCAGTGTTCTAAATATCGCCGACATATCTCCTATATCGGCCGATATATCGGTTTTAGAGGATAAACGATACAATATGCTGAATTTATATCATTTTATAGTTTTGGTTAAATATCACCCGATATATTAGGTCCGATATATCTGTTAGTGCTATATGTCCTAGAGGCCATTATTGTATCATACTGGTTTGTATATTACATATTGGAAGTTTGAGATATACACGGATATAGTAACAGTCTTGCTCGAAATGGTAGTATGCTACCTCGTTTGTTTCTATCTCAATATGTGCATGTGTTTCTTTTAGCACACTGCTTATACATATTGGTAGAGCCCTTAGGATCTTTGCTTGATTACAAGCGTTGTGATGGCAGTCACACTAGTGAGGGCTGGGTAGTCAATAAGCACATCTTATACAGGTCCCTAATCGTAGGATTATCGAGACGAAGTATCGATATTCCAGAGTAGACTAGTGTATACGCTTCTCATCCCAACAGGAGAGATGGTCTGTCCCACAGCCATTAGTACGTTGTACTGGAGATAGTATGCATGTGCTCATTGGATTATGAGTACACTGGACAGGACTCGTAGGGAACTGCCAGTGGGTATTATACCTATCGTCGGGTGACAGTTCTCAGGTGACATGAGTACAGCTTAGCCTGTCGAATTAACACTGCTACTTCGCCTCGAGTGTGTTCCTACTGTTCTTTGATTACTACCCTACCATGGCTCAAAAGAGTCGTGCAAACAGGTAGTAGTTGGGTGCAGTCCCGAAGTACTTGGAGGCAGTGGCGGTTAGATAGGATTCGTCTCTCCCGGTAATGGGGGTTGATATCGCGCTGTGTTCGGAAAGCCATTACACAAAGTCCTTGGTCAAGGCAAGCGAGATTTACTGGTAGGTACTCCAGTAGTTTCTCAGGGTGTTTTGGGCTACACTCCGACATGACTTATTGCGCTATTAGGGGTCTGACGATTACCACCCCTAGGCCCGATATGCGATACTCTTAGACGAACAGACTGGACTGTACGGAGATTGTCATAGATAGGCTCGGTAGGAGTTTGGATAAGTTTTCTCTTCGGCCTTCTTATCGACAGATACCTGGGTAGCCGTTACGTGCGGCTAGTACCACTGACGTGCTTGTAGTTAAACCCACTACCAGCGTAGTATCGAGTCTTTAGAGTCCCACAAAGAGGGTTTCCCTACATCAGGCAAAAGATGTAGAGGTCGTATGGTTTTACGGCAGGGTTTCGATCCCATACGTGTACTTGTGCACGTATGATGTTCGGGCGGATAATACTACTGGGCTTTGGTTTAAACCGGATCCTGATATTATATTGATGGATTATTTTCGTATCATTGTATTTGTATTTTTTCGGAATACGGATACAGGTATGTATATACGGATGAGGGGCATTCTTGTAATTTACTCAAGATTGCTTCTAGAAGAAGACACCTCATTAGGGTTTTTAATCTTTTGATTAAAAGATTAAGGAGGTGGAGGAAATGAGGTGGAGGTTTACATTGAATGAGGCATGGCTACTTGGTGACTCATGTGGTGGCTCATGGCATGACTCACTAGATGACTCACTCTTTAGATATTTTTTTTAAGCATGCTTGATATTTTGTGAGATATTTTATCTCATCAATTATTGTATGCTTCATTATTCATCACAAATGAGCCATCTTTATTTTTAGCTCACTCTTCACTTTCTTTTCCTCAAGCTCCTTCTTCCTCTAACCCTAAATCTCTTATGTGTTGAGAATCCTAGGGTACTTAGAGACATTGTAACACCCGAGCCCAATAATACTATGTATATTGCTAGTTGAGGGTTATTTATTGCTCTTTCCAATTTTCCTGATTTTCTGGTGGTTATTGCTAAATTTTACCCGGTTAAGTCATTTTGGCACATAACAATTTTTAACTCCGAAAATGAAATTTAAGATGTCCATGTTGGCCTACTCGTCGCCACTAGTCGCGTGGTAGCGTCCGCGTGTCGAGATTCCGTTCCGTTTGGCTAAACGGGCAAGATTGGGCGACTACGCGCGCGTGCAAGTGTCCGACTTGGGGGCATGCATTTTAATCATTAAACACCTCTTTTCAAAATTTGGAACCCGCTTAAAATCATATAATTTGAATTTGGAACTTTTGGACGCAACCCGGGCGCGATTTGGAAATGTTTCATTTTGCGCCAAAAAGGGCCCATTTAAATTTAATACTAAAACTAAAATTATATACGAATAAAATTTTCCTAACAGCTTAATCCTTTCGCATCTTTACTCAGTTATTCCTTACCCTTCCCTCAGCCAATCGCAGGCTTGCAAATCCCCGCGTGGGCCCCTCCTTTCCTATCTCTCTCTGCCTCTCTCCTCATTCTCTCTCTCTCTCTATCTCACCAAATCTCTCTTTCTCTCTCCAATCTCTCTCTCTCTCCTCTCGTATTTAACCCCATGCAGCAGCCACCTCTAACCCATCTTCCTCGCGAGCGAACCCACGCGAAACCCTAACCCTAGCTCACGCAGTCTCACCGCCGGCCTCCTCGCGACCTCGACGTCGCCGCCCTCACCACCACGACCTCCACCGCAACCACCTACCTTCCTCCTCCCGTCGCCCGCTCCTTCCCGCGCCTGCAACCTTTCTCCCCGACGCCTCCATCCCCTCGCAACCTCACCGTCGACGTCGCCCATCGTCGTCGACGACCCCACGACTCCCTTTCACCCTACTCGACCCGACCTCGTCGTCGTTCCCTCCTCCCCTCGCCAGAAAAGCAAACCCGACCCTTCACCCAACGCCTGCACCTCCCCTGTTCGCCGGAAAAACGCGCCGGCGACCTCGTTGACGCCACCTCCGACCACCTCCCTCTCTCCCACGATCACCAAAGCCGACCACACTCTTCCTCACTCGCCGCAGCCCCCTTTTCCAGCGACCCCGAGCCCTTTCAGCCGTCCAGCACCCTCGCCGCACCTCCTGTTCACCGCCGGTGGATCCATCGCCGTCGGCCTCATCACAGTTGCCCCTGTTCCTCCTCTGTAAGCATTCCTTTACTTCCTTTGGTGCAAACCCCGCTGATCTTGCATGTTTATCATATTGCTAACTTCGCTCTTTGTCGTTGCCGGAATCCGACCGTGCCGTCTGACGAACCCGACGCTCCAGCGAAGTCCCCTGGTCCGTGTGATTCCAGTGACCTCTGTTGGGACTCGATCCGTGGCCCGTGCTTCCGTATCGTGGTTTCTACCGACTTTGCATCCGCGTTTCGGTTTGCGGAACCGCCGAGGCAAGTATCCGAATACTTGCTTTAACATGCTACAAACTTAATAATCATGTTATATGTTATAACCACACGACTTGATGACAATTACAATCATCCGTAATGTTAAACCATTGTAGTTGCTACTTGTAGTTAACCGGTATGCTTCTAATCAACACCTTAACTAATTAACCAATCTGGCACATCCTTGCCTAAATTGCTAGATCATCCTCACTTCATTTGTTAAAGCCCCTCATGAGGCAATTATTATACTTAGTTCAAATACTGTAACTCCATTATGCATATTATTGATATTGTTCGTCTTGTGGCTGTTGCACCTCAAAGGTGCGTAAACCGGATTAATATGAAAATACAAACATCACTGTGTTCACATAGAATAATATTTGTTATTTACTGTTTCCTGCTACTGTTCATTATTTGTTGCTATACCTGTTATCATCATATACCTGATTGCGTTACATATTGACTGATCTTGATACACCTGACGCATGCACTGATACACCGGACACAACACCCTGTACATATCGACTCTACCTGTTGAATGTAACCTGACCTGTTACCTGATCTCGTGCCTAGTGCCGACAGACCTAACCATTCCTGCTGTCGATCCAGACAGACCTACCTTTACTTGACTTGTGTTGGCATTAGACCTTGACTACTGAATACCTGACCTGACATACATAGCTTGGGGGTATGGGGAAATCAAAGGTGAAACCGACTTGTAACTCAACAGTTCGACACATTGTTCTGATCAGTCTTACGGGCTTGGCCAGCTCCGGAGTGTTGATGCTGACATCACTCATCTATCCTACTACCTTTTACTGCTTAGCGGCACGTCTCGGATTCAGCCCCGAGAATCATGACCGTGGTCCCGGGCACGCACGGGATACTATTGAGTTACATCGACGATTCATCAATTGGTTTCAAAGACTGTAGAGTAGAAAACCTGATAGGGCAGTTTAATCACCTTTGCACCTTACCCTGCTTGTTACTTCTTATTACTGTTTATTCATATTCATGCTTGCATTGTTTATTACCATGTTATGCTATATACTTGATATCATGACGCGCTGACGTCTGGGTTTTGCATGGCCCAGATTCCGTGCCTTTGACGTCGACCGAGCAGGAGTACTTCAGCCAGCAGGCTGAACTGTGAGTTCTTGAGAGTTTAGTTTATTTATGTCATTTCATTTCCAGATGTGAGCCCGCATTATGGGACATACTGTTTATTCATTGTATTGGATCATTAGCTTCCGCACTTATTGTTTATTGATTCTTGTATTATGGATTTGGACATGTATTAGTTTAGTTTATTTTACTGTTCTTGATATCTGTACAACCGTAATGTGACTGTGGATGGATACTTCCTACCCACAGGTAGCATGGTTGGCTATGTCACGTGCCCAAATCTTGCGCACTCTGGGAAGCGGGGCGTGACATGGTTTTATGGTATCAGAGCCATAGGTTAATTGGGTTGATTCTTGTAGTTGGGTATTGCACCCGATACACGAATTATAATACCCGTAATTAGGAAACATGTCCTGCCACTTGACCTTTTTACCGTTCTTGAATCATTCTTCCAGATCATGTCGACATGCAAACTTACTTTGCACTGTTAACTCGAAAACCTAAATTCTTGTTATCTCTAGGACTTAGGCGACTTGGGTGGAGTTAAGTAATTGCGGCTATGATACCGCAGCATAGCTACAATGCAGTACTCTATTTAAGTATCTTGGAGTTCTAGCCTTGATTTATATATTGAATCTATCATCATGCTAATGTTGTTTGTTTTGATTTCAGGACCATGGCAGATAAGAATTTCAAGACGTATCAGAGGCGTGTGGACGAAGCCGCCATGCTAGGAGTGATACGTGGGATGTTGGAAAATCAGAAGAGGCAAACTGAGCTGATCCAGCAGCAAGCCGATTCATTCCAGGAGGGTTTGCAGGCTATGCAGCAGTCTGTAAACACCGCCGTAGCAAAGCCAGTCGACCGAGTAGGGACCGTGGCAGATTTCAGACGGTTGGGTCCTACTACTTTTACTGGCTTGGAGGAGCCGTTGCCAGCCGAGCAGTGGCTCGTGGACACAGAGAATCTATTGATTGCGGCGCAGATCCCAGAAGACAAGAGAGTTGATGTGGTGCGCATTCAGTTGGTGGATTACGCTCGAGAGTGGTGGCTTGTGGAGGAGACCCGCCTGTCTAAGCCAATCAGTTGGGCGGATTTCTCCAAAAGTTTCTTGGAAAAGTTCTTCCCGCGAACTGCACGGGAGGAAATGGAGGAGAGATTTATTGGGCTGAAACAAAATGGAGCAGCTGTGGATGTGCATGCAGCGGAGTGGACGAGACTTAGCCGTTTCGCTGGACCCTTAGTCGCCAAGGAGGCAGACAGGGCACGAAGGTTCTTGCGCAGTTTGGATGTGGACATCCAGAGGCAGATTGTCTCCCTGGGTTTGACCACTTTCTCGCAGGTTCTTACGGCAGCCAGAGAGCAACAGAGTCTATCAGGATCGAAAGGGAACCTTCACCAGACAGCAGTTGCGGCCAGGAAGCCTGCATTTGTACCTAACCGAGATCATGGGCGCAGAGGTATTCCAGTGGACCGTCGAGGTGTAGCGCCAATGAAGAAGCCTGTGATCGTTGATCGAAGGAAGAGCGTGATTTGTGATTACTGCCGATTACCTGGGCACGTGCAGAAGGACTGTCGAAGGAGACTAGGACTTTGTCTGGTTTGTGGGGCAGCCGATCACGCAGTTGGTACTTGTCCGTCGAAGCTTCGCACGAGAGATGATATACGGAAGCCTCCGCAGAGACCGTTCCAAGGACAGAAGCAGCTGACACAAGGACCCAACCAGGGTCGAGCTTTCACTTTGACAGCTGAGGAAGCCAAGGCATCAGGAGAAGTGGTTTCAGGTACTGTACTCGTTCGTGGTTTTCCTGCTTTGGCATTATTTGATTCCGGAGCATCCCACTGTTTTATGTCATCAAAGTTTATAACTACACACTCGATCACCTGCACGACCCTGTCTAGTTTTTGGGACATACACACTGGAAATGGGAAAATCATAGCTAGTAAGGAGTGTAGAGATTGTACTGTTGTCGTTTGTGGACGGGAGCTTTTTGCGGATTTCTTGGTGATTGATACGGGCAGTTATGAAGTAGTCTTGGGAATGGATTTTCTCGGCACTTTCCACGCACATATTGATTGTAGGGCAAGGAAAGTAATTTTCCAGATTCCCGGACACCCTGAGTTTACTTTCATCGGAGGAAACAGTTCTGTCGGGCCCGTCGAGTTTAGGGCTAGGCCGACGAACAATGTTCTTGCGGCTATGGTTGTGGATAGTAATGAAGAGCCGGCAGTTGTTCGCGACTTTATGGATGTGTTTGAAGATATTTCAGGCCTACCGCCGAAGCGAGATGTGGAGTTTGCGATCGACCTTATTCCCGGTGCAGCGCCAGTATCAAAATCTTATTATCCGATGGCACCGGTGGAATTGGAAGAAGTTAAGAAACAAGTGGGTGAATTACTCGAGAAGGGATGGATTCGAAGCAGCAACTCACCTTGGGGAGCTCCAGTTCTTTTAGTAAAGAAGAAGGATGGCACGAGAAGAATGTGCATCGATTATCGAGAATTAAACCGGGTGACTATTAAGAACAAGTACCCGATCCCTCGCATTGGAGAACTTTTTGAGCAGCTTAGTGGCGCGAGGGTATTCTCGAAACTGGACTTGCGATCAGGATATCATCAGGTCCGAGTGAAGGCAGAAGACATTTGCAAGACAGCGTTTCGGACTCGGTATGGGCATTTCGAGTATTTAGTGATGCCCTTCGGAGTGACTAATGCGCCGGCAATATTTATGGACTTGATGAACAGGATCTTTTCACCGTTCTTGGACCAGTTTATTGTGGTATTCATTGACGATATTCTGGTGTACTCGAAGAGTCCGGAGGAGCATGCTGAGCACTTAAGGATCGCACTGCAAACGCTGAGACAGGAGAAATTATTCGCGAAGATGAGTAAGTGCGAATTCTGGTTGGAAGAAGTGAAGTTTCTGGGGCATGTCGTGTCGGGCGATGGAATCGCCGTTGATCCCGAGAAGATTGCAGCAGTTCGAGATTGGCCTGTTCCGAAGAATGTTGCAGAGATAAGAAGTTTCCTTGGACTTGCCGGTTACTACAGAAGATTTGTGGAGAACTTCGCTCGTCTAGCTGAGCCGTTAACCAAGCTTACGCGTAAGGAGGTACCGTTTGTTTGGACAGATGGATGTGCATTGGCCTTCGAGACGTTGAAGCAAAAGTTGATAACCGCCCCGATACTGACCGTACCGGATAATTCAGGAGGACTGGTGATTCACAGCGACGCATCTGGAAAGGGATTGGGATGTGTTCTGATGCAGAATGGGAAAGTCGTCGCTTACGCATCGAGACAGCTGAAGACTCATGAGAAGAACTATCCGACTCACGACTTGGAGCTTGCAGCCGTGATCTTCGCCCTGAAAATTTGGAGACACTACCTTCTGGGCGAGAGAGTTGAAGTCTTTACGGATCACAAGAGTTTGAAATATGTGTTCACTCAAAAGGAGTTGAACATGAGGCAACGCAGGTGGTTGGAGCTGATGGCCGACTACGACCTTGATCTTAAGTATCATCCGGGAAAAGTTAATGTCGTGCCGGATGCACTGAGTCGGTTGCCAGCAATTCAGTTATTGACGGCACAGAGAAAGATCGTTGAGGAGTTTCGGAGATTTGACTTGGAGGTTGTGCTACCGCGTGCTACAGGACAGTTGATGCAGTTACAAGTACAATCGTCCTTAGTTGAGAAGATTAAAGCGGCGCAATCGCAGGATCCTAGACTGCAAAAGTTTCGAGAGCAGGTTGGAGCCGGACTACGAACCGATCTACTGATCCATGAGGATGGTTCGTTGAGATATGGTAGCCGTCTTTGTGTGCCAAAAGGAGATGTGCGTGAAGAGCTTATGAAAGAGGCACACAGTTCAGCTTACTCTGTACATCCAGGAGGGACCAAGATGTACCGAGATATTCGACAGCATTTCTGGTGGGAAGGTATGAAACGGGAAATCGCTCGCTTCGTGGCTAAGTGCTTGGTGTGTCAGCAAGTCAAGGCTGAACACCAAAGGGTTGCTGGTTTGTTGCAACCACTTCCGATTCCTCAATGGAAGTGGGAACATATAACCATGGATTTCGTGACGGCTTTACCGCGGAGTCCAAAGGGCAACAATGCAGTATGGGTGATTGTCGATCGGTTGACCAAGGCAGCTCACTTTATTCCGTTTCGGGTTGGTCAATCGACAGAGACTTTGGCAGAGCGGTACATGCAGGAGATTGTCAGATTGCATGGAGTACCGGTAAGCATCGTGTCCGACCGGGACACTCGGTTCTTGTCACACTTTTGGAGGAGTTTACAAGAAAGTTTGGGGACTCGATTGAAGTTCAGCACAGCTTATCATCCCCAAACTGATGGACAATCAGAGAGAACGATTCAGACCCTTGAAGATATGTTGAGGGCTTGCATGTTGGACTTCAAAGGTTCTTGGGAAGATCATCTACACCTGGTGGAGTTTTCGTACAACAACAGCTTCCAAGCAACAATTCAGATGGCCCCGTTCGAAGCATTGTATGGTCGTAAGTGCCGTTCACCTGTATGTTGGGATGATGTGGGTGAACGAAGGTTGCTAGGGCCAGATTTAGTGGTACAGACAGTTGAGAAGGTGAATACAATCAGAAAGCATATGAAGGCAGCTCAAGACAGACAGAAGAGTTGGGCCGACACGTCAAGAAGACCTCTAGAGTTCGCCGTGGGTGATTTGGTATTCCTGAAGATATCACCGACTAGAGGGGTGATTCGATTTGGGAGTCGGGGAAAGCTTAGTCCCCGATTCGTTGGACCCTTCGAGATATTGGAGCGTGTCGGAGAGGTATCGTACCGGTTGGCGTTACCATCGTCATTAGCAGGAGTTCATGATGTATTTCATGTGTCTCAACTACGGAGGTATGTTCGTGATGAGACCCATGTTTTGGATCACTCGGAGTTGACCGTTCGGGAAGACCTGACTTTTGAGGAGCGACCAGTCGAGATCACGGATCGAAGAGAAAAGGTTCTTAAGAACAAGGTTATCCCTCTTGTGCTAGTTTCTTGGGGTAACCGATCGCATGGAGAATCTACTTGGGAGCGAGAAGACGAGATCCGGCAGAAATTCCCTTATCTTTTCCAGTAGTTAGTTATCTTGTATCCTTGGAATTTCGAGGACGAAATTCTTTTGTAGTTGGGTATGATGTAACACCCGAGCCCAATAATACTATGTATATTGCTAGTTGAGGGTTATTTATTGCTCTTTCCAATTTTCCTGATTTTCTGGTGGTTATTGCTAAATTTTACCCGGTTAAGTCATTTTGGCACATAACAATTTTTAACTCCGAAAATGAAATTTAAGATGTCCATGTTGGCCTACTCGTCGCCACTAGTCGCGTGGTAGCGTCCGCGTGTCGAGATTCCGTTCCGTTTGGCTAAACGGGCAAGATTGGGCGACTACGCGCGCGTGCAAGTGTCCGACTTGGGGGCATGCATTTTAATCATTAAACACCTCTTTTCAAAATTTGGAACCCGCTTAAAATCATATAATTTGAATTTGGAACTTTTGGACGCAACCCGGACGCGATTTGGAAATGTTTCATTTTGCGCCAAAAAGGGCCCATTTAAATTTAATACTAAAACTAAAATTATATACGAATAAAATTTTCCTAACAGCTTAATCCTTTCGCATCTTTACTCAGTTATTCCTTACCCTTCCCTCAGCCAATCGCAGGCTTGCAAATCCCGCGTGGGCCCCTCCTTTCCTATCTCTCTCTGCCTCTCTCCTCATTCTCTCTCTCTCTCTATCTCACCAAATCTCTCTTTCTCTCTCCAATCTCTCTCTCTCTCCTCTCGTATTTAACCCCATGCAGCAGCCACCTCTAACCCATCTTCCTCGCGAGCGAACCCACGCGAAACCCTAACCCTAGCTCACGCAGTCTCACCGCCGGCCTCCTCGCGACCTCGACGTCGCCGCCCTCACCACCACGACCTCCACCGCAACCACCTACCTTCCTCCTCCCGTCGCCCGCTCCTTCCCGCGCCTGCAACCTTTCTCCCCGACGCCTCCATCCCCTCGCAACCTCACCGTCGACGTCGCCCATCGTCGTCGACGACCCCACGACTCCCTTTCACCCTACTCGACCCGACCTCGTCGTCGTTCCCTCCTCCCCTCGCCGGAAAAGCAAACCCGACCCTTCACCCAACGCCTGCACCTCCCCTGTTCGCCGGAAAAACGCGCCGGCGACCTCGTTGACGCCACCTCCGACCACCTCCCTCTCTCCCACGATCACCAAAGCCGACCACACTCTTCCTCACTCGCCGCAGCCCCCTTTTCCAGCGACCCCGAGCCCTTTCAGCCGTCCAGCACCCTCGCCGCACCTCCTGTTCACCGCCGGTGGATCCATCGCCGTCGGCCTCATCACAGTTGCCCCTGTTCCTCCTCTGTAAGCATTCCTTTACTTCCTTTGGTGCAAACCCCGCTGATCTTGCATGTTTATCATATTGCTAACTTCGCTCTTTGTCGTTGCCGGAATCCGACCGTGCCGTCTGACGAACCCGACGCTCCAGCGAAGTCCCCTGGTCCGTGTGATTCCAGTGACCTCTGTTGGGACTCGATCCGTGGCCCGTGCTTCCGTATCGTGGTTTCTACCGACTTTGCATCCGCGTTTCGGTTTGCGGAACCGCCGAGGCAAGTATCCGAATACTTGCTTTAACATGCTACAAACTTAATAATCATGTTATATGTTATAACCACACGACTTGATGACAATTACAATCATCCGTAATGTTAAACCATTGTAGTTGCTACTTGTAGTTAACCGGTATGCTTCTAATCAACACCTTAACTAATTAACCAATCTGGCACATCCTTGCCTAAATTGCTAGATCATCCTCACTTCATTTGTTAAAGCCCCTCATGAGGCAATTATTATACTTAGTTCAAATACTGTAACTCCATTATGCATATTATTGATATTGTTCGTCTTGTGGCTGTTGCACCTCAAAGGTGCGTAAACCGGATTAATATGAAAATACAAACATCACTGTGTTCACATAGAATAATATTTGTTATTTACTGTTTCCTGCTACTGTTCATTATTTGTTGCTATACCTGTTATCATCATATACCTGATTGCGTTACATATTGACTGATCTTGATACACCTGACGCATGCACTGATACACCGGACACAACACCCTGTACATATCGACTCTACCTGTTGAATGTAACCTGACCTGTTACCTGATCTCGTGCCTAGTGCCGACAGACCTAACCATTCCTGCTGTCGATCCAGACAGACCTACCTTTACTTGACTTGTGTTGGCATTAGACCTTGACTACTGAATACCTGACCTGACATACATAGCTTGGGGGTATGGGGAAATCAAAGGTGAAACCGACTTGTAACTCAACAGTTCGACACATTGTTCTGATCAGTCTTACGGGCTTGGCCAGCTCCGGAGTGTTGATGCTGACATCACTCATCTATCCTACTACCTTTTACTGCTTAGCGGCACGTCTCGGATTCAGCCCCGAGAATCATGACCGTGGTCCCGGGCACGCACGGGATACTATTGAGTTACATCGACGATTCATCAATTGGTTTCAAAGACTGTAGAGTAGAAAACCTGATAGGGCAGTTTAATCACCTTTGCACCTTACCCTGCTTGTTACTTCTTATTACTGTTTATTCATATTCATGCTTGCATTGTTTATTACCATGTTATGCTATATACTTGATATCATGACGCGCTGACGTCTGGGTTTTGCATGGCCCAGATTCCGTGCCTTTGACGTCGACCGAGCAGGAGTACTTCAGCCAGCAGGCTGAACTGTGAGTTCTTGAGAGTTTAGTTTATTTATGTCATTTCATTTCCAGATGTGAGCCCGCATTATGGGACATACTATTTATTCATTGTATTGGATCATTAGCTTCCGCACTTATTGTTTATTGATTCTTGTATTATGGATTTGGACATGTATTAGTTTAGTTTATTTTACTGTTCTTGATATCTGTACAACCGTAATGTGACTGTGGATGGATACTTCCTACCCACAGGTAGCATGGTTGGCTATGTCACGTGCCCAAATCTTGCGCACTCTGGGAAGCGGGGCGTGACAGACATACTAATCCATCTACACTCTCTACATCATCTAGGACATCTAATTTAGCGAACTAGATGCCGTAGTTACCTCGGATTTAAGGTTGGAGCTCGGACTATAGACTCTCGGATGGATCGTCTTTGACTCGAGGAGGCCGACGAGGAGGCATCGATCCATAATATCCATAGTAATCAAAGCACAGGGGGAACTCACACAAGACAAATGACGATCTCAGGTCGACAGACTAACCTATACACATGTCACCTGGGAACTGCTATCTGACAATAGGTATAGTACCAACTAGCAGGTTCTCGGCGAGTCCTTCCAGTGTACACATAACCCAATGAGCATCTGTATACTATCTTAGGTGAACAAACTAACACCAATGGCTTGTGAGACCTGGCCACCGCCCCTAGTCGGGGTCTCGATTAGTATACACTAGTCTACTCTGGAGTATCGATGCCTAGTCTCAAAACTCCCACGACTTGGGATATTTAAGGATGTGCTTATAGACTACTAGCTCCCACGTATATGATCGCCATCATAATGCTGTTAGTCAAGCAAGAATCCTATGGGCATTATCAACATGTAATAGTGATGATAAAGACAAACCAGATAGCATACTATCATCTCGAGTAAGACTGTTCTACCGGTTTAGGTCCTCCCTCAATCATCATAATCACATGCCTGCGACTACGATAATTTCCTTGAGGGCACTATAGCCAACAATCTCCCACTTGCACTTAAGGCCAATTATTGCGGTGTCGCATACTCACAGCTCGTGTGATACCAAACACCCAACTTCTCTACTAAGCAGTTTCGCAAAGCTCGTTTGTGAAACTATTGTGTTCGAGAAATAGCCTCAGTGAGTAGATCCGTTCCAGTGTTTCTATCTTTATCTCTCTATATCTCAACTTCGCGGAGTATAACCATCTCCCGAAATGAGCAATACCTTGTCTTAGAATTTGTCTGGATATTTGATGGGACCCAGTTCACAAATGAACTCCAAATCCAGCAAACTTCTTAGACTGTATCATCCACTGAATTTAATCCGTATCCTACGCCATGCCTTCCTCAGTATCCGCTTGGACCACCTGTCCAACATACTGTCCCTCAGAAGAGGGAAAAACTATAACTCAGACAGCCACTCTGTCATCCAGGTCACCTTGGAAGCCTGAAATAATAACCATCTCCTGAAGGAGGCTGTCGTTACCATATCCCTAGAACATCCATTTATGTTCATAAACTGCTTCCCTACATTTCTCCAAGATAGGATTAATATATGTTTATTGCAGCTAGTGCAAAAACAACATCTGGTGTGGTACTTGACATTTCATGATTAACTCAATTGCCTAAGCAAGTGATATGTTAATCATGCAGATCCCTCTCCCCTTTAGTCTGTAAGACACCTTTAGAGAGGATGACTCCATCACCTGCAGGTTCACCACCATGCTAGGAGTCGTCCATTTTAAAACACTTTAGAATAGTGTCAAGTACCCAAATTGGGACACTTCCCAAATCTAGATCTAGAACCATAGATCTAGTAACCAGAAATCTTGATATTATATCCATGTTCTATGTGGAGAAACAGCTGTGTGACAACCACAGTAATACCGATCGTAGTATAGGAATTTCACTTCCTATAAAGTGCATGTCATCCCAAATATCAGGAAATCACACCCTACTACCTTCTTACCAGATCCATCTCCTATTCTGATGAGGTCAAGACCTATGACTGTCACATCAAAAATAGATGATCTATTTCCGCTATACCTGCTTTAGTCTATAAATAGATATAAGCTTCTTGCCCACTATGCTTCCGCTGCTCCCACTGACTACAACAACCCTCTGGCAGAGTCATATACACGTGCACTTCTAAAGCTAGTTTAGAACGACGCTATCTCATCCTCCTGCCGGGTCTTATAGTCTAGAACAGCAGCAATGGCAAGTCTGGGTAAACGAGAACCTCCATGTCACCGTCACTGAGAAGACCGAAGTACTTCTCGGGTGCCTGAGGTTACCCACCAAATCTGCGGAGTGGCTAATGGAATGTCGAAAACAATTGAATCCTCAGGTTCTATTAAATCTTCAGTGATCGTTTGTGGTTCTGGAATCACATCCAGTTCTACCATACTCCCACTTCTGTTTTCTGAAAAAATCCATTTTACTAAAACTGTGGCGAGTTAAGAACAATATCACTATTGATCTTCCTGATGGTAGAAAGTTAACCCTCATCAAAACCCGGGATAACCTACAAACTGCCATTACTGAAACGTGTCTCAAGTTTATCTGGATTCTGGTTTCAAGCATCAGCCGGACAACTCCCTATACCTTAACATCGTTAAGATATAAATTGATTCTATATATATCCAATATAGAAACAAAAGCACTAATTTAATTGGAACCAGATTCAAAAACATGCAGCTGTCTCCAGTGCATATCAACCAAATGGAAGGAGGCCAATCGGCATTACTCAACTAGGAGTGCATTCGTATATGAGTAACCTGAAAGAGAAGCAAGTTCTCAAAACCATTACTATCAACGGAATACCAAATACAAGTATCTACATCTTCGACTACCTCGAAGAATCCTGATACTTCCAACAAATGGTTCACTACTTTATTCTTATACCTATAACTTCTCAATATCTGGACCTTGTATTTCAATGAAATACGTGTCTAGAACTGGAGAAGTCAAGAGTAAACAGAATATAGTACGAGTACCAACCCCTTTTTCCTAATGGACACTGAACAACATACAATACTTTGTATAAGTCCTCTGAGTTTAATAACTCAAACCATGTGCGTCGTAGGTTGAAAACTGTAGTATGGTTAAGAAGAATTACACCGCTGTTGAATGCACCTTACCTAACCATCAACTGATATAGGTAAATGTCACAGACATAATTTCAAAAAGTTATATCTCACTTTATAAAATAAACGTATAGATATATCAGTTTGAAATTGGTGTATAACAACGGATATTCAAAACCAAATATTCACCGTCAGGCAAAACCCAGGTGATTTCCTCAAATATCACCAATTACAACGAATTCCGATATACAGAGGATCTAATCACCCAATTCCCAATATCTTACTCTCACTCACCATCTATAATAACATACAGATGTGAGAAACTGATCTGGTAAATACATACCCTGGAGTTAGATTCCAATTGGGAAAACAGTTTTCAATTAACGTCGCACAATGAAACTGAAATATGAAAATGTTTCGAAAGGGGTTAACTGGTATTCCTAGTAACGCCTCTTCCACTATCCTGATTCATTACTGTAACCGTATAGTTCCATGCCCTCACTGCAATCCCTTTATTATGTCTTTACTTATTACCTTCTGTACACCTTCTTTAGGCTAATTGGTTTTCTTACTTCCCTACCCTTCGGCACCAGCCTAAGGTTTGGAAGAAGACTATCCAATAAGTGTAATAGGTGTACACTCCTTATGCTAGGAGCTCTCGCAACCTGAGAGAAGGTAATAGGAAAAGACATCTGAATAATCCTATTCTATTTCTCCTGAACCGGAAACCATCCTCGAATCTGGAACGAATTCCTTCGAGTTTGTATGTATACGATGGCATGTCCAAGCATTATGGATGTTCGTAGTGATACGAAGTGTTCTGGAGAAATCCAAAGTGGATGTGGGAGTGACAGGGATATACACGGTTTTATCGTGAATGATAGCAGTCGCAATTTTCTTTGCCGTTATTCTAATCCCTTTATATGTCTTTACTTATTACCTTCTGTACACCATGTTTAGGCTAATTGGTTTTCTTCCTTCCCCACCTTTCCGAACCTGCCTATGGTCTGTAGGAAGACTGTCCAATAAGCTCAATAGGTGTACCCTCTCCTAATCTGTAACAACTCCATTTTTAATGTACAAAGAATTGATTTAAATTCAAAATATACTTGGAGTATTTAATGTTGCTGATATCTCTTTAAGTATTTATTTCACACCATAATTACAAGAAGGAGCTTGTGGCTCATTGGTAAGACCTTGCACTGCTGAACCAAGCCACCAGAATTCAAATCCCCTGCCCCATATTATTTTTAATATTGTTTTGTTTTAAATTTTATAGAAGCCCAACAGTCCAACAGCCATAACTCCAGAATTTCCCACTACACCCCAAAAGTTAGAAGTGCCAGTAGCTACCCCCGGCGACCCCCCATCTCCCGCCACCTCGACTCGGCCGGACCGCCGAGTCGTCAACTTGAAAGTTGTGCCCCTTCACCTCCCCACCTCCACTGCATACTTTAATTCTTCAAACCACCTCCAGAGAGCCTATTAACACCTATTTACTACATTTTTAATACATTTTTCCTATTTTTTTACATTTTTTAATTAAAAACCCTATACCTAGCCTAACCCTAGCCTAACCCTATAAATACACCCCTACCTCCTACCCTCTCATCCCAAAATTCTGAGCCCACTCTCTCAAAATCTCAAGAAAACTTTGTACTTTGGAAACGAGCGAAAGGCGAAGCCCTGACGAAATCGACGGCGAACTTCCGATGATCGTTCTAGGAACTCTCGGCGACGATTCGACGCACCGGCAAACCCTCTACTTCTCTCTCACTCTCTAGTGTTGTCCAAACCCGTAAGTCCCCATTCTAACCCTCTTTCTCGTTCTCTAAAATACGAATTTACAAAACCCGACAGAATTGGAACAAATCCGATTTCCGATTCGGTTTTCTATAAAATTTCAATTCTCACCAATACATTCATGCTTAAACATCTTTATGTTGACTATTAAACACTTAACAAATAATTTGAACAAGTTTCATCACATGAAATGATAGCCTTTCCAATTTATCGTATTTTTTCACTTAAATACCACCATGTTTCGATTTCACATTTAACCCCTTTAACTTTGCTATACATTAAAGTAGAGCACGAGATAATGACCTACCTCCACACACACGCAAATACAACTCTAAAACGATATCATCATAAAACTTAGAATACGATAAAACAAAACTTTCATTTAAATACCATAATCTTAATAAAACCATTTCTTAAAGTTTTAATTTTGATACACTTCAAATAAATACCTATTATTAGGAAAATACGATAAGTTGTGGACATTGGTCGTTTATCTAAACCTGACTTTGTGGTGTCTAGGCTAGGCAAGTGAGAAATGTAATTTTAAAAGGCCCGTCTCACGATGATTCGTGAGCGGATCCCTCATTTCTTCACTTGTACTTACCTGGCCACAATTGGCGGTGAAGAGGCGATTTGAGGCATCTCACGACTTGTCGTTTAGACCATTTAGAAATAGTCCAGTTGACTTAGAAAACCCTAGAATCTAAAATACGGAAAATCGACTTTTGCAAATAAATACCTTTTACTTAATAAAACCGTATTCTAAAGGATTAGTACTTATAAAATGTTTGCAAAGCGCCACTACAACCCATTTTGGGAAACCCGTTCGGGATAGTATGGTTTATCGTGCACCCTCGGGCTTAGTAGTGCGAGATTCAGACCTCCGCAAGGAGCATTCGGTCTCGAAAGGTTTAAAATACGACATCTTAAGAAAAATTAGATTTTTGGAATATAAAATATTTATTAAAATTATATTTGTATAAATATATGTATATTTATCATTTAAATATCTATTTTATTATAATATAAATGTTCCGCCTTTTTCTAAAAATCACAAGAATAAATTTTACATTATAATACCATGAATTTCAAATAAATCAATATTACTGATAAATATCTTTATTTATAAAATTAGGATATTTTCACTAGAAATATCACAATATAAAATCCACCCTCATTACAACTCTAAAGACAAATAATAAATACTTGGGGTGTATCTTGAAAACTATACAAAAGTATTTTTACATAAAACCCCCTCAAGTTTTATAAATTACCCTAAGGACCCTAGTAATTATAGAACTTCGATTTACATTTCTACTGTCCGACTCGGGTTTGAGTCTGATTAATCTGACTTGAATATGATTCAAGTCAATCTCTAAATCTATGATATTACAATTCAACATGAACACACGAATCCATGAATCCAGTTATCAATCTATTCAACTTGATTGAACCAAACCATGGATATACTTTCCATGTACATGAATCCAGTTTACACCCATTACATCCGTTACTGATATCATGGTTTCGGTCAGTCATCCAACTTTACAACTTATACATTACAATATAACACTACGGGGTTTAAGAGGTAGATTGGTACGGAAGGTGTTAAAAGTGGCACGAGACAGTAAGATTAAGACACCTAACATGAATCCTATTGCTGTTGTACCGTGGCATAACGGTTCCTTGTACTTTCAGTTTGCCTTGGTCTCTAGCATATAGAGACCCCTCTCGTATACACTGGTATCCTTCTGTACCAAGCTACAAACAACAGTGTTAACACAATATTCTACAATATTATACAACTTTAAAAGATACATTCTTATTCTGTCTTTTCTATTTCTCCCTTATCTTTGGGACTTACCGAGCGACCTGTTCGCTGACGACATTCTATTTCTTTCTTCTTTGAATGTCGTCAGGTGATCTGGACACAGCAGAGATCGAGCCCACCAGTGAAGATTTGGATCAGTTCCTCGAAGACCCCGAGCTCTAGACATTGTACATTTCCATTCAGTATATTTAATTTCCTGTTATGCCATTGTTTAGGCATCGTTTTTACTTCAACTGTATTTTCTTTTCATGCATTGTACAAAAAGAATGTTAATAAATAAAGTTGCTGTTATTTTTATATCTCTTGTCTCTTGTGATTACTTTTATATTGCTTAGATACGCTTAGCGTATTTACTTCTGAGTATATATGTAGCGGACCTCATCGCGTCCCCTTCGCCGTATACTAGGAAGCGGTGTGTGACAGGTTACCCTCTCCTAATCCTAGGAGCCCTCACAACCTGAGAGAAGGTAAGGGGAAAAGACAACCGAATAATCATATTCAATCTCTCCAGAACCAGAATCCATCCTCGAATCTGGAACAAGTTCCTTCGAGTTCATATGTAACTATACGATGGATTTATCTAATAGGAGTGGATGTTCGTAGTGATACGGGGTGTTCTGGAGAAATGAAAAGGTGATATAGAAGTGGCAATGATTTGCGACACCGTGACATTCCAAAAGCTAAAGTGTTTTAAGAAGGTTCGGTTAACTAGGTTCATGAGTTTTAGATAAGGGTCGGGCCATGGCCGCTGCTTGAGAGAGAGAGAGAAAAGAAACACTCAGCGTGCACTCTAACCTAAATCAGAATGGTTAATCATTTTATCTAATCAGGATGACTCCCACTATATCCTCGAATTCTCCTCCAAACCCAAAAGGAGAATTAGTCAGGATCATCTAAAATCACCCGAGGAGTAATCATACTCATCAGTGGAAATCGGGATCCAACTATCATCGCATGATAACTTGATGGAAGCCACTCAAGTCACCACACTCCAGAAGGTATGCACATGCCTGGCAAGTTTCCTGTATGTTTGAAACTCCAGATGTGATTTTTGCCCCAAGCGCTTGTAACCTTGACTTTGGCCAACAAATCATAACACGCAAGTCAAGTTCTACCCGTCATTATCCAGATTAATTTAGACCCTCCCGCACACACCATTAACTTTGGCCAACAAAGTGGTACGACTGTCCTAAACCAATGCATATCTATGCAACGGACAAGCAACACACAGCTACCACACACTATGCCTTGACTTTGGCCAACAAACACCTCACGAATACTATGTGCTACTTATCCGAAATGATGGAGGGCTACGACTGTTTTTTGGCGAAAACCCTTTAATGTAATGAACTTGATATCGTTGAAGGAATCCAATGTAGGGTTACTAGGCACTCTCACAAGGTTCTACAAGGCATCAACCATGCCCGATTTAAAATTTAGACGTGCCGAACAACCCAAAGCCAGGATCTTTGCTAGATTATTAGGGTTAAACATGCAAGTAAATATCTTTACAACTAAGAGTGAGGGATTACAACCTTTGTAGTCCGCTCTTTCGCTTCATAAGCTTCGAGTAGAAGTCCCTTCGCCACGATCCATGATCTCTCGGACTCAAGAGAAGCTCCACAACCCGAATGATCCATGCTTGCTTGTAGTCTTCCTTTTCAAAGATGATCTACCTTGAAGTTTCTTTAACTCAAGCTCTCACTCACTAATGAAGTGAACACCCTAATCTATTAGGCTAGATTAGATGAGGATGATGAGGTAGGAATTTGGCTCTCATTTGTTTTCATAATCTCACACTAAATCATCACAAAAGAAAAACCTAGAAAGCTTTTCAAGAGCTCAAGGAAGAAGAAGAAGAATGAAATTTCTTTTGTGATGAATAATGAAATTGTCATGATAATTAAAAATGCAACCATGGTTGATAATAGAAAGGACTAACCATTGTAGAGAGTTAACTAGGGTTAAGGGTTTGGGTTGGGTTTATAAATATCTCACAAAATATCAACACATAATATCTTTGCAAGAAACAAAAGAAAAGTTTCTAGAAGCTTCATGAAAGAACTAACCCAAATCAAACCCTAACCATGTTTAATCTCCACTAATCATGTTTCATTAGTAATTATAACATGTTACAATATTATATATCACATATATAATATATTTTTGTAACAAAAGAAAATAATACAATTAACATATATCGCATGTATATCAATGTATTATCCGGTTAGAAAATGAATTAATAAAGCGAGCCAATATTAGATAATGTAATGTAATATATCACATATATAATTATACATTAAATTATCGAATCAACACTTAATCCGACAATCCGGCTATATCGAATATAACCGACTAATATTATCATGTACCGATTCATCGAATCAACACTTGATCCGATGACCCGGCTGATATCAAATATCGCCGGCCGGTATCATTTATCGCGAGAATAGAATACGGTATCTCATATCGTATTATTCTCGATCCTACACATATCACATATGTGCTCCTACTCCGTTTTGCCTGAGTCAAGAAACCTCTGTGTAGGACTCTAAAGAATCGTCAATACGCCGGTAGCAGGTGATGACCATATCAAATACCCACAAGCTGCAAGCGGTCAGCTAAACGTAACAGCCACCCAGGTATTGAGCGATCAGAAGATCAACAAGCAAGCCTGTAAATTCTCCTGTGAATCCAATCAGTAACACTCCCGTACAGTCCGGTCTCTTCGTCTGATAAGTTGCATATCCAGTTTAGGGGTGGTATACGTCAGACCCCAGTAACCGATAAGTCGTGTCGATGTGAGGCTCATAACAGGTCGAGAACATACTGATAACACTTACCAGTAGTACTCAATATCCGCCCTGGCCAGGGACTTCCAGTTATAGCCAATCGAACACAGCACAACATCAACTCTCTATACCGGGAGAGACGAATCCCCTCCTATCGCTCATTGCCTCCATGTGATTCGGGACTGTACCCAAAAGCTACCGTTTTGCACGCCCTCTTGGACGTGGTAAGGTGGAAATCAAAGCACAGTGGGAATCACACAAGACTCTATGACGATCTCGGGTCAACAGACTAACCTGTACCAGTGTCACCGGAGAACTGCCATCTGACGTGAAGTATAATACCATCTGAGAGTTCTCGGTGAGTCCGTCCAGTGTACCCAGTCTCCACTGAGCACCCGTACACCATCCTTGATGTTAAACACCGATGGATATGGGATCATCCATCGCCCATCATATCGGTCAAGATGCGTATACGCTAGTCTACTCTGGTGTATTGATGCCCTGTCTCAACACACCCTCGACTAGAAATAGTTATAGGATGTACTCGTTGACTACCCTGGCCCTACTAGTATGATCTCATCATAGTCCCAGTAGTCGAGTACATATCCTAAGTGCTTTATCAACATGTGAGAACAAGACAGTAAACTAATACAAGTCAACATGTTAAGATAAAGTGAAACCAAATAGCATACTATCATGACGAGCAAGAAAGTCCTCTCTATATATATCCAAGCATCCATTATAATATACATCATATGTACAACAATGGCCTCTAGGGCATATACATAACTAACAATCTCCCATTTACACTAAGGCCAGCTGTTGTAGTATCTCATACCCAGCATCCCGAAGAGTCTTTCAAACTGTGTTTAGGGAATGGCCTTCGTGAGTGGATCCGCAGTGTTGTCCTTCGTATCAACTCTCCTGATCTCGATCTCCCGGCGATCAACTATCTCCCTGATCAGGTGATACCGCCTCAGATTATGTCTGGACTTCTGATGGGACCTGGGTTCCTTGGACAAAGCCACAGTTCCATTGTTATCGCAATATAAAGGTATTGGATGCTCAATGGACGGAACCACACCAAGTTCAGCAATGAACTTCTTTATCCTGACAGCCTCTTTGGCAGCATCGTTGGCAGCGATGTATTCAGCCTCCATCGTCGAGTCTGCAACGGTATCTTGTTTGGAACTCTTCCAACACACCGCCCCTCCATTGAGGGTAAAGACAAATCCCGAGTGCGACTTAGAGTCGTCCTTATCACTTTGGAAGCTTGAATCGATAAAGGACTCCACCTGGAGTTCTCCATTACCATACACCAAGAACATCTCTTTAGTTCTTCTTAAGTACTTGAGAATGTTCTTCACAGCTATCCAGTGACTCTCTCCAGGATCTGCTTGATACCTACTCACTACACTTAGTGAGTATGCTGCATCGGGTCTGGTACATAGCATCACATACATGATAGAGCCTACTGCCGAAGCATAGGGTATCCCTTGCATGCGAGCTCTCTCCAAATCAGTCTTGGGAGACATCTCTTTGGAGAGAGTGAGTCCAGAGATCGTGGGTAGGTTCCCACGCTTGGATTCTTCCATACTAAACATCTTTAGTATGGTGTCAATGTACCTGGATTGGGACAATCCCAGTATCCGTTTAGATCTATCTCTATAGATCATTATTCCCAGTATGCAGGAGGCATCACCTAGATCTTTCATTGAGAATCTTTGTGATATGAAGAGCTTGACCGATTGCAGCATAGGAACATCATTTCCTATCAAGAGTATGCCATCCACATACAATACGAGGAAGACAACCTTACTCTCTGCAACCTTCTTATAGATACAAGGTTCATCTACATTTTTGATGAAGTCAAACTCTTTGACTACAACATCAAAACAGATGTTCCAACTCCGCGATACTTGCTTTAACCCATAAATGGATTTAAGCAGCTTGCACACCTTTCCGCTGCTCCCACTATCTACGAAGCCCTCTGGCTGAGTCATGTACACGCACTATTCTAAATCACCGTTTAGAAAGGCGGTCTTAACATCCATCTGCTAGATTTCGTAGTCATGGTATGCAGCAATGTCAAGTAAGATCCGGATGGACTTAAGCATAGCTACTGGAGAAAAGGTTTCGTCATAATCCACACCTGGTCGTTGACGAAAACCCTTTGCAACAAGTCTAGCTTTGAAAGTTTCAACTTTTCCATCTATACCAATTTTCTTCTTAAAGATCCATTTGCTCCCAGTGGGTTTTACCCCTTCAGGAGCAACTTCCAAAGTCCATACTTTATTGGTGTACATGGATTCCATCTCAGATCGCATTGCATCCAGCCATTTCACAGGGTCCCCACTCGTGATGGCTTGCTCGAAACTAGTCGGGTCATCATCTTCCATGATGCAATCCTCGCTCCCACCATCAACGAGAAAACCGTAGTATCTCTCAGGTGGATGAGAAACCCTACTAGATCGGCGGAGAGGCTGGGGTTCGTTGGGTGCTACTGAATTCTCTGGTTCCAATAAATCATCTGTTGTAGTTTGTTCTGCTAGAACTTCTTCCAGTTCTACCTCATTGCCACTAATTTGTTTCATAAGAAAATCTTTTTCTAAGAAAGTGGCATGTCGAGAAATAAACACTTTTTGTTCCTCGGGATGGTAGAAGATATACCCTTGTGAATTTTTGGGATATCCTACAAACTTGCATAGGACAGACCTTGCCTCGAGTTTGTCCGGATTATGCCTTTTGACATAGGCCGGACAACCCCATATCTTAACATACTTAAGAGATGGTCTCTTCCCCTTCCATATCTCATATGGAGTGGTAGGCACTGATTTGGTAGGAACCATATTCAATAGGTGTATGGCTGTCTCAAGCGCATACCCCCAGAAGGAAATAGGTAACTCAGCAGTGCTCATCATAGAGCGCACCATATCTAATAGGGTGCGATTCCTCCGCTCCGATACACCGTTGTGCTGGGGTGTATAAGGAGGAGTAAGCTGAGAGAGAATCCCATTCTTTTTTAGATAATCTAGGAACTCATTACTCAAGTATTCTCCTCCTCGATCAGATCGAAGGATCTTAATACTTTTGCCCGTTTGGTTCTCTACTTCGTGCTTATATTCTCTGAATTTCTCAAAAGCTTCAGACTTGTGTTTCATCAGGAACACATGTCCGTATCTTGAGAGATCGTCAGTGAATGTAATGAAGTAGGAAGAACCGTTCCTGGCATGTGTAGATATGGGACCGCATACATCACTATGTACCAATCCTAAGAGTTCCTCAACTCTTTCTCCGTATCCACTAAACGGAGTTTTGGTCATTTTACCTTTGAGACATGAATGGCAAGTATCATAAGATGATAATTCGAACGGATTCAAATATCCATCCTTATGTAACTTAGCTAGCCGTGTCGCATTGATATGACCAAGTCTACAATGCCACAAGAAGGATTCGTTCATTTCTGAACTTTTCCTCTTGTGTGTGTTTTGTATATTAAGGACTGTATTTTGATTGAGAATGAATATGCCATTATGTAACGAGCCTGATCCAATCAACTTTTGATTTAGGAAGATGTTCATAACATTATCCTGTATTACAAAATTATACCCTTCATTACTTAATAAAGAAACTGATATAATGTTGCACATCATGTTCGATATATAATAGCACTCATTCAGAATCAATGTATTACTACTTGGTAATACCAGGTGATATTCGCCAACTGCTTTGGCTGCAATACTTGCACCATTCCCTACTTGTACGGAATGATCACCCTTTCCCAGTTCTCTACCTTTACGTAGCCTACGTAACAATTTATATATGTGGGATCCCGATCCGGTATCTAATACCCAGGACGTAGGGTGAACTGAGAAACAGTTCTCAATAACTAACACACCCGAAGAAGATGCATCATCATGCTTGTTCTTCGTTTGGGCGGCATGAGAATCCAGATATTCTCCTGTTTCCTGCTCAGTCTTATAACTCTTATAAGAAAGAACGAGACCAACGATCCCCTGCTCAGTATAATAAGCGGGTTCAGTCAATACATCCATATTATTATCTTGATTAAGGCCTGACATGGTCGCTACCTGGAGAGAGAGAGAAGGAAACACTTTAGCGTATGCTCTTGCAAGATTGGATTGGTTATTATCTTATCTAATCAGGATGTCTCCCACTGTTTTTTATCAAATCTCCCTTCAAACCCTAAAAGGTAAGATTAGCCGGGATTAATTACACCCTACAATTTCGTCAATCTTTCAGCCAGATCAGTGTTGGTATTTTGAGGGAGGTTCCCCGTGCTGTCGCACGGACCTAATTAAAATAAACCTCGTTTTTCCAGAGGCATAACCCCGTTAACACCTTTCTAGACACCTACTTGATCGGCTAATTGTCCTGTGTAAAATTCTCCCAGGAGTAACTCTTACTCGTAGTGGGTATCAGGATCCATCCATCTCATAGAAGGTATGCAATCTCATTACAAATTTCAACACTTGAAATTCCCGATAATGCTTCTGCCCCTAACGTGCTATGACCTTGACGAATGCCAAACAACCCATAGTGCGCTAGTCAAGTTCAACCCGTACATTTCTTGATTGAATTAAACCCACCCGCACGACCCTTGACGAATGCCAAACAACGCCGTACGAATACTCTAATCCAATCACATCTCATGCTACAGATAAGTAGTAAATAGCTACCGTACACTACGCCTTGAGGAATGCCAAACTACCGTAGCACGAATACTAATTAATACCTATATGAAATGACGGAGGGCTATGCAGGTTTTTCAGAAAACCATGAGCGTAATGAACTTGATATCGTTGTAGAAACAAGTGATTTTGAAAAGGAGTATTTTTGAGGTTTTTCTAGTTTCGCTAAAGAGGTCACTCCCGGTGAAGGGATCTCGGCTCTTTCCTCATCGAATAAGGTGTAGGATATTTCGCAAATACCGTTGTGCAAAGCAAAACTCTGGAAGCAATAAAAAACTAAACCGCGAGTTTGTAGCATCTGCCAGTTTTGCTAAAGAGGTCACTCCCGGTGAAGGGATCTCGGCTCTTTCCTCATCGAATAAGGTGCAGGGTATATCATATATACCGCTATGCAAAGCAAGACTGTAGCTACCCTTTTTATAAAGTTTCGATTCTACAACATCTTTTTAGGTTTCTTTTTTTTTATTAATCTCATTAATAAAATCCCATCAATTATGCTTCCTAAGCATCACAGAAAAAACGAAAGCAGTAATATTTATATATCAACATATATATATATATAGTATAAGCATTCGTCTCAGGCAGTAATATGATCTCATCACAGAACATTGCAGCAGAAGATAACATATGAAATATTGGATATACTAGGACGTCCGTGTTTTATTTCGAGCCTGTATAAAACACGGATTCCACGGTCGCGATGAATAGCCAAACCCACATCCCTAGACCCCTACGAGAGCGGCAAGTAACGTTGTCAATTCTAGGGTTAGGAGACCCGGTCTCGACTCCTCGAGATGGCCTCCCACTGTACCCCAGAACCCGGTTACTTGTGCTCCCCTCCTTGGGTCTACCTAATGCGGAAAAGTAAATAATATACAATGGTGACATCAACCTCATCCCGGAAGTGCCCCAATAAAAGAATATTACATACAAATGAATTTTACATGAATGAAAATAAAAACCCTCATCTCACATAAAACCCTTCGGCTATTCAGAATACGACGATCCAATATAACATATCACAGCAACACATAATATCTCATATCATCAACGTAAGTAAGTATGCGTATCCCGATTGTCGTTGATGTGTAGCAACGAAGTCGGCGATACACCACATACTACGTTTACGGTCACAGAAAAGAAAGTGTAAAACTACAACATTTGGAATCCACAATCACTTTAGACATCATAAATCCGAAATATCACATACTTCGCATTTCATGTCTAACTATATGAATTCCACATATTGTATCACATTCCAGATAAATAGACAAAGTTAAACTTTCTGATCGAATAATCAAATACGCAAGATTTCCCAAATAGCTCAACACTTGAGCGGAGTTCAAAAAAATCCCAGAACATGTCACAGCCCCAGTGAACCAGCCGTAGAAGGGTCAAACCAACGCCTTACATGTGGCAACGCCAAACTACCACAAACCCAAAGGTTCAGTGGAAGTTTTGACGGTCACATAATCGAGTTAAGTTTACGTTCTTCTAGAGGGTCCACAGATATGCTTGCATGGTTTTCCGAAAGTTTCAAACTCAAGAAAAATTCAACACTTGAAAGTTTTTCGTGTCGGGAAAAAGTGAGTTAATGATATCGGTTCGAACATTTTAACAGGTTCTAAATAATCCGGAAAACTAAACGAAATTAAACTTTCCGATCGAACCAACGAATACAAAAGATCTCCAGAGAACTCAACACATGAGCAAGATTAAAAATTCCCAGAAGTATATAAAAATACCTACGGATATACCCTTCAAACACGTATCCCCAATTCCCACTGACGGCCGCGGAACCGCCGCGACAAGCATGTTCTTGCCGCGGTTCCACGGTGCTTTGAGGGACTTGGGGGCTCATATTTCATGGTTATCCTTAGAATTGCCTGCTGAATTTTCTGAGTATTTTTAATACGTAAAAATTCAAATTTTTAAAAAATTTCCAGAGAGGGGGTCAAAACTGACGTTTCGGGGTTCGATCGGACTTTCAACTTCGTATACACGTCGCCTAATACTTTAGCTAGGCTCTGATACCACTGTAGGGTTACTAGGCACTGTCACAAGGTTCTACAAGGTATCAACCATGCCCGATTTAAAATTTAGACATGCCGAACAACCCAAAGTGAGGATCTTTGCTAGATTATTAGGGTTAAACATACAAGTAAACATCTTTACAACTAAGAGTGAGGGATTACAACCTTTGTAGTCTGCTCCTTCGCTTCATAAGCTCCGAGTAGTAGTCCCTTCACTGCGATCCATGATCTCCCGGACTCAAGAGAAGCTCCACAACCCGAATGATCCATGCTTGCTTGTAGTCTTCCTTTTCAAAGATGATCTACCTTGAAGTTTCTTTAACTCAAGCTCTCACTCACTAATGAAGTGAACACCCTAATCTATTAGGCTAGATTAGATGAGGATGATGAGGTAGGAATTTGGCTCTCATTTGTTTTCATAATCTCACACTAAATTATCACAAAAGAAAAACCTAGAAAGCTTTTCAAGAGCTCAAGGAAGAAGAAGAAGAATGAAATTTCTTTTGTGATGAATAATGAAATTGTCATGATAATTAAAAATGCAACCATGGTTGATAATAGAAAGGACTAACCATTGTAGAGAGTTAACTAGGGTTAAGGGTTTGGGTTGGGTTTACAAATATCTCACAAAATATCAACACATAATATCTTTGCAAGAAACAAAAGAAAAGTTTCTAGAAGCTTCATGAAAGAACTAACCCAAATCAAACTCTAACCATGTTTAATCTCCACTAATCATGTTTCATTAGTAATTATAACATGTTACAATATTATATATCACATATATAATATATTTTTGTAACAAAAGAAAATAATACAATTAACATATATCGCATGTATATCAATGTATTATCCGGTGAGAAAATGAATTAATAAAGATAGCCAATATTAGATAATGTAATGTAATATATCACATATATAATTATACATTAAATTATCGAATCAACACTTGATCCGACAATCCGGCTATATCGAATATAACCGACTAATATTATCATGTACCGATTCATCGAATCAACACTTGATCCGATGACCCGGCTGATATCAAATATCGCCGGCCGGTATCATTTATCGCGAGAATAGAATACGGTATCTCATATCGTATTATTCTCGATCCTGCACATATCACATATGTGCTCCTACTCCGTTTTGCCTGAGTCAAGAAACCTCTGTGTAGGACTCTAAAGAATCGTCAATACGCCGGTAGCAGGTGATGACCATATCAAACACCCACAAGCTGCAAGCGGTCAGCTAAACGTAACAGCCACCCAGGTATTGAGCGATCAGAAGATCAACAAGCAAGCCTGTGCATTCTCCTGTGAATCCAATCAGTAACACTCCCGTACAGTCCGGTCTTTTCGTCTGATAAGTTGCATATCCAGTCTAGGGGTGGTATACGTCAGACCCCAGTAACCGATAAGTCGTGTCGATGTGAGGCTCATAACAGGTCGAGAACATACTGATAACACTTAACAGTAGTACTCAATATTCGCCCTGGCCAGGGACTTCCAGTTATAGCCAATCCAACACAGCACAACATCAACTCCCTATACCGGGAGAGACGAATCCCCTCCTATCGCTCATTGCCTCTATGTGATTCGGGACTATACCCAAAAGCTACCGTTTTGCACGCCCTCTTGGACGTGGTAAGGTGGAAATCAAAGCACAGTGGGAATCACACAAGACTTTATGACGATCTCGGGTCTACAGACTAACCTGTACCAGTGTCACCGGAGAACTGCCATCTGACGTGATGTATAATACCATCTGGGAGTTCTCGGCGAGTCCGTCCAGTGTACTCAATCTCCACTGAGCACCCGTACACCATCCTTGATGTTAAACACCGATGGATATGGGATCATCCATCGCCCATCATATGGGTCAAGATGCGTATACGTTAGTTTACTCTGGTGTATCGATGCCCTGTCTCGACACACTCTCGACTAGGAACAGTTATAGGATGTACTCGTTGACTACCCTGGCCCCACTAGTATGATCTCATCATAGTCCCAGTAGTCGAGTACATATCCTAAGGGCTTTATCAACATGTGAGAACAAGACAGTAAACTAATACAAGTCAACATGTTAAGATAAAGTGAAACCAAATAGCATACTATCATGACGAGCAAGAAAGTCCTCTCTATATATTTCCAAGCATCCATTATAATATACATCATATGTACAATAATGGCCTCTAGGGTATATACATAACTAACATCCAAGTGGTTTTACAAATATATAGTGGTGAAAAACTTTTGCTAAAGAGGTCACTCCCGGTGAAGGGATTTCGGCTCTTTCTCATCGAATGAGGTGCAGGATATTCCAAACTGAATACCACGATGCAAATCAAAAGAATAGACTATAGTAAAGTTATTACATTGATGTAAACTTCTGTCCAAGGGGTCACTCCCGATGAAGGGATCTTGGCCCTTGCCTCGTCGAATGAGGTGCATGATATTCCCAATCGAATACCGCTGTGCAAAGCAAAAGAGAACGTCTGTAATGTCAGTTTTTTAAAAATTTGGTTCCAACAACATCATATATAGATTTGTTTTATCCTTGCAGTGATCAAAATCAATGCAGTCCCATCAATTAATTACACCAGAAAAGAACGAAAATAAAATGTACGTATATGTCATCCACATTCGCCACTGGGTCCCGTCATCACCCGTTAGGTTACTTAACTAACGACAGAGCGGGGACTGGACTAGCGCGGGTGCAAAACATATACAACGTCTACTAGTATATATAAATATATATATATAACATTCATCCCAGGTATGATATAAGCATCATCACAGAAGCAACACAGAATGGTGGATAATCTTGGAGCCTCGGGTTTCATTTGAGCCGCAAATGAGACCCAACGTTCCCCTGTCGTGTGGATAGCCTGTGCAATGAAAACCTAGACCCCTACGAGTGCGGCAAGTTACCTGCCAATCCCATAAGTGAGGAAACCCTAATCAACAACGTGAATGGGCCACCCAGCACTTCACAAAATCCGGTAACTTGGGCACCCCTCCGTGGGTCAATCTATACCCCCTACGAGTGCGGCGAATAGCCCGCTAATTCTAGAGTAAGGTCCCCTCCGTCTTAACGCCATGAGATACGGACCCGTTGCCCTCTAGAACCCGGCTATTCGTGCACTCCACCGCGGGGTAATCCTAGTACAGAAAGGAAAATAATATACAAGGGTGACAACGACCTCAACCCGGTTGTGCCCCAAACAAATAATATACAAACTGGCAGTGACGGCAGTCCACATGTCGGACGCTCGCCCCGCAATATCAAATGTACAAATGGGACTAAACTGTACTAACATTACACCCAAGCTATCCACCACAACGATCCAACCACAATCACAACACAACACAGAACATCAACGTGAATGTCACGTTCGCAAACCCGTCTAAAAGAACATATAGCAATTAGACGAGTTGTACCGCTCGAATGACATTCACGGTCGCAGATAGTAATGCATGTACTTGAAGGTCGACCTTAGCACCGTCAAGGGGTTCAAGAGGCATCAAGCATGCCAAATTTTAATTTTTTTAGATGCTAAGCTGGACTACCAAGATCACTACTAGAATATTAGGTTTTTGATTTGTGATGTGATTAAACTTAAGAGAAGAAAAAGAGCATACAACCTTTGTATTCCGTGTCTTTCTTTTCAAAAGCTCCGGGATGAAGTCCACGCGACTCTTCAAGGCTTCTCTCCGAGTTGAACGAACCTCCTTCGTGATCTTCGCGCCAAAGACGACCATTCGAAGTCCACAAGTACAAGCTTTTCACTACACTAAACACTTTTAGTGTAGGAAACACACCACACCAAATTACTAGTTTGGTGTGGGATGATGAAGTAGGGGATAAGTAAATCTCACTAAGGTCTCACAAGCTCAATGATTCACATCTCATGTGAGGGTTTTGAGCTTGGAGGTGAGGTGAAGAAAATTGTAGAGAGCAAGAGAAGAAAAGAGCTCTTGAAAAAATGGCTAAGGCATGAACCATGAAGCAAGTGTAGAATGAATAAAATGAATCATCTTTTTCCTCACTCATTCAAGCATGGAATAAAAATGCAATTAAAATTGCAACCATGCTTGAATAGTGAGTCAAGAGTAATATAAAACCATATAAACACATGCCTTGAACCATACCACAAATATCTCCACAATTTGCACCTCATTTTTCTATTTTCTAAAAAATAGAAAAACATGCCAGGCTTCATATAATAATATATATATTTATTTATATATATCAAATATACATTAATATATATATATATATATATATATATATATAGCAATTAGTGAGCTGATGATATTAGTTAAGATATAATTACATCACATATAATATATATCACATTATTAAATCAACACTTGATCTAATAATCCGGTTTTGTCACATATAACCGACTAATATCATTAATCTGAATATCACATTATCAAACCAACATTTGATTCGATAATCCGGTTATATCACATATAACCTGACTGATAACAGATAACTGCCAGATTACAATACGGTATCACATACTCGTATTTAATCAGGCTCACACACATATCACATATGTGTCCTACTTCATTTCGCTTGAATCAGAAAACTGCTGTGTGGGACTCTAAAGACTCATCAATACGCCAGCGGTAGGTGATGATCACATCAGTCACCTACAAGCCGCCAGTGGTACTAGCTGGACGTAACGGCCACCCGGGTATTAGCAATATGAAGATCAACAAGCAAGCTCGTCCATACTCTCCATGAAGCCTATCAGTAACACTACCGTACAGTCCGGTCTCTTTGTCTGATATGTCGCGCATCATTTCTAGGGGTGTAAATCATCAGACCCTAGTAACGTGATAAGTTATGCCGATGTCTGGCCTATAACGGTTCGAGAAACTACTGATAACACTTATCAGTAAATCTCGGCAGCAGCCCTGGCCAGGGACTTCCAGTTATAGCTAATCGAGCATTGCGCAACATCAACCCCCAATACCGGGAGAGACGAAACCCTTCCTATCGCTCATTGCCTCCATGTGACTCGGGACTGTACCCAAAATCCACCTGTTTGCACGACTCCTTTGAGCCGTGGTAGGGAGGAAATCAAAGCACAGTGGGAGCTACGTAAGACTCTATGATGATCTCGGGTGTATAGACTAACCTGTACCAGTGTCACCAGAGGACTGCTATCTGACGATAGATATACTACCACATAGGAGTCCTCGGCGAGTCCTGTTCAGTGTACCCAGTCTCCACTGAGCACCCGTATACCATCTTTAAAGTCAAACACCAATGGATGTGGGATCATCCAACGCCCATCATATGGGTCAAGAAGCGTATACGCCAGTCTACTCTGGAATATCGATGCTTTAGTCTCGATATTCTCTCGACTAGGAACCACCCTGGCCCCACTAGTATGATCTTATCATAGTCCT
The DNA here is from genome assembly GCA_030015575.1 of Agapanthus africanus. Classification (NCBI taxonomy): domain Eukaryota; kingdom Viridiplantae; phylum Streptophyta; class Magnoliopsida; order Asparagales; family Amaryllidaceae; genus Agapanthus; species Agapanthus africanus. The sequence goes on along the minus strand of JASDDO010000018.1, from coordinate 56,597,506 downwards.
GGTAGTCAAGTACATATCCTAAGGACTTTATCAACATGTAAGAGACAGACAGTATAAATACCGGTCTACATGTTAAGATAAAGGTAACCTGATAGCATACTATCATGTCGAGCAAGAAAGTCCTCTATATATATGTCCAAGCATCCACTATATTATCAATAATGGCCTCTAGGTCATACATATTACTAACAGTACTGATAAACATTTAAACAGTGTTAAATTATCGACTTCGAAACACCCCGAATTGCCCCTGAACAATAGATAACAAAATATCCAAACTGGGCCAAACAAGTAATACCACTGAACCAATATTCCAGAGACCAGACCACACCCAAAATACGAAACCCAAACTCAGAAGAATGGCCGGCCAGCTCGGAAAATTCCTTAATGTGCTCGGTCCAAAATGGGTGGAAGTGGCTCGTATTTGGGGTGCAGTCTAGTAGTCACAAAAATAACCTTCTGCAATTGCTTAAAATTTTTTTTGAAGACTCTGAAAATTCGACAGAACCTGGAATATGCAGTGTACAGTTTCGGGGTTGTTTCGGTTTCGATACTTTAACATCGTCTAAACTAGCTAGATAAGGGTTTAAAAGTTGGCTCTGATACCATGTTGGGTTACGGCAGCGCCCCGGCCATCAAACCGTGGCCAAATGTGGAATAAAATTTTTCTAAACTGGCGCTACTATGACCCGATGCCCGGATCTACCCTAAACTCTAAACTAGCAAGCTAATAAAAGAGATAGGAATGGTTATACCGAGTTGATCCGTGTCCTTCAGTCTTGAACCATCATCCCAAGCTCCTAGAGGCTCCTTGATCGAATTTGGTTGTCGGTCTTCCTCCATCTACGATGATCCACCTGAGGGAAACGGCGCAAGCTCCAGCCTCGCCAAGCGAGGCAACCGACGCTCCAAGGTTGCTAGCAATGGAGAGTGGAGGTGTAGGAATGTGTCACTATAATTTTCCTCTCATCACAATGCTCAAAAGAGCAACTCAAGAAGATGAAGGAGGTGAGGAAACATGTGGCATGAGCAACTCAAGAATGGCTAAGTATTTTCAAGAGTAATGAGAATGGAGCCATGAAGCAAGTGAAGAATCAAGAGAAGAAAAAAATGAGCAAGCACACTCAAAACTAGTGGCTGCCCCTCTCTCTCTCTCTCTCAATCACACACACAAAAAATATCTCTTCATTTTTCAAATAAACAATTGCATGCCATACCTCTCTACATGCCATGACCCATGCTCATGCCAACTCACCCTCTACCTCATTTCCCAATTGATTTTCTAAAATGAAAATCAATTAATGAGGTGGCCATCTTCTAGAAACAATTCCGTATAAATACGGAATACAACCTGGTATACGTATCGAAATACATATATGCGTATTCGTACCAAAATACGAATAGCCAAGAGAGAAAATGAATAGTGAACAATAAAACTAGAATACATATATATAAATTATTAAATCAAAACCTGATTTAATAATCCGGCTTAATCCTAAGCCGCTAGTATTATCAACCGTCCGATTAAAATCTGTGCAGCCTGTACACATATTTAATCGGACACCTGTTTGTACCAACATACATCATCTACACCATATCGCCTGAACTGTGAAAACTCTCTATGTGGGACTCTAAAGACTCGTCAATACGCTGGCAGTGGGTTTAACCACAAGCACGTCAACGGCACTAGCTGTACGTAACGACTACCCAGGTATTGAGCGAAAGGGAGGCCGACGAGCAAATTCATCCTTAACCCCTACTGAGCCTGACAGTGACAATATCCGTACAGTCCGGTCTGTTCGTATAAGAGTATTGCATATCGAGTCTAGGGGGTGGATAAAGTCAGACCCCTAATAACGCGATAATTCGTGTCGGTATGAAACCCATCACCACCTGAGAAACTACTGATCTTAGATCAGTAATTCTCGACTACCTTAGCTAAGGATTTCTGGTGATGGCCACTCGTACACAGCGCGACATCAATCCCAATACCGGGAGAGATGAATTCCCGACGATCCGCTCACTGCCTCCATGTGGTTCGGGACTGTACCCAACTAAAACCTGTTTGCATGACTCCTTTGAGCCGTGGTAGGGTAGTAATCAAAGCACAGTGGGAACTCACACGAGACAAATGACGATCTCAGGTCGACAGACTAACCTGTACACATGTCACCTGGGAACTGCTATCTGACAATAGGTATAGTACCAACTAGCAGGTTCCCGGTGAGTCCGTCCAGTGTACTCATAACCCAATGAGCACCTGTATACTATCTTAGGTGAACAAACTAACACCAATGGCTTGTGAGACCTGGCCACCGTCCCTCAATCATCATAATCACCTGCCCGTGACTACGATAATTGCCTTGAGAGCACTATAGCCAACATATTGTTCACTATTCATTTTCTCTCTTTAGTGCTATCCGTATTTTTATCCGGATATGCTTATATGTAGCGATACGTATACCGGGTGAAGTATTCCGTATTTTTACGGGAATGCTTCGAGAAAAAGGACACCTCATATTTGATTTCCTTTTTAGAAAATCAAATGAAGATGAGGTGGAAGGTGAGGTGTAAAGGGAGCATTGTAGAGAGGCATGTCTTTGATGAAAATCATTTGGTTTTACTATTCTACGATTGGTATAAAATCATTTGGTTTTACTTTTCTAGTATGGTTGCAAAACTTAACCATTCTCTTTCTACCCTTATTCTCTTCATGAAAAATACTTTGCCAGTTTTTTTTGTGATGGCTACCTCCTCTTCACCTCTTCCTCCTCCTTCTTCACTTGCTCTCTTGAGCATAGAAATGAGAGAAATAAGTTAGTGAAAAAATTCTTACATCACCCACAATCCATTCTCAGCAAGTTTGGAGTGTCGGTCGGAGTTTTGATCGGTCTCCCTCGGGTGGATCATCTTCGGCAAGGGCGGTCGTCTCTCACGATTAGGTGGATACGCATCAAAGGTTGTATTCCCTAAATCTTGTTGCTAAGTTTGCTAGTTTAGTTGTATGGTTTGATTCCTAGGGGATATATGTTTTGTGCTTGCTAAAAACATTGTTTTCGCTTACGCCTTGGCCACGGCTTCCACGGCGTGAGCACAACACACTAGCATCTTGTGCATCCCCAAAATTGAACAAGGAAACTCAGCATTACTCATCATGGAGCGCATCCGCGGATGAGCAATTTAAGATAGAATCACATTCTCATACGGAATACCTAGTGCCAACCCCATGTCTGTTTGGACATCGGACAACATACATCAATATGTATAAGTCCCTTCAGTTCACTAACTCAATTCCCGTGAGTTAATTGAAAAACATTCTTTTGGTTAAAAGAAACCAATAGTTTGCCGTTTAGGCAAAACCTGATGATTTTCCTCAATCGCAGCAATTGCTACAAAAGCCGATATTGAGGATAAAATCAACCAATCTCAATTCTCTACTCCTTCTCAGCATCTATAACGCCCTGCAGATGTGGGATTTTAATCCGGTATCTATATACTCAGGAGTTAGAGTTTGTTGAGAAGCGTTTTTTCAAAATACAGACACACAGAAAATCTAAAACATGAAAATGTATCAGCGGGGTTAGTTGGGAATTCATAGTATTGGCTCTTTCATTGCCCAGGCTCATGACAGTAGTCTCATTTTTCTTTTCTCATATTTCAACCCCTTTTGATGTCTCTCCATCTTACTTTCCTTTATACCGAACTTATACTAGTTGGGTTTTTCCCCCCATTCTTTTAGCACCAGCTTTGGGATCAGAAGAAGACAATCCAATAAGCGTAACTGGAATACTCTCCTTACATATAAGGAGCTCTCAAACTTGAGATAAGGTAGGAGGGAGAGATAAACGAACAATTCATCTAATTAAGAAGCAGTGGCCATCTTCGGACTGAAATAAATTTATCGAGTTCATATCTAAGTATATGATGGCCTTCCAAACAATATGGAGCTATGATACAACTGTAAGGGGTTCGTGCTCGCTGGACGGGTGTTTAAAAAACTTTGCGGAAGCGGAAAAACAAAGGGATCCAAGAGTGCAAGACTTCCCTAACCTAGAATCAATCGTAGACTATAACTTGCAAACAAAAGAATAGAACAAGGAGAAGATACAGCCTTTGAAGTATCTTCATTTGCTCCAATGGTTGAGTTTCGGACTCTGGCTAAGCTCCGAGGCGCTCCGGATCGTGCTTGGTTCCCGATCGGCTTCGTCGAAGATGATCCAAGCGACGGCCACCGGTTCTAGCTTCAACTTCAATCAAATGAAGTAACTCTCATTTGGTGTATGCTAAATATGAAATGAAAAAGATGTAGAATAAAAGACATGAACTCTCATTTGCTCTCTCTTCTCTTTTCTTTTTTCTACAATTTTCTTTTTCTAAGTATGAAAGAGAATAGAAAGGAAAAAAACTCATAATTCATTCTCATGGCTTAAGGCTCAAATAAACCATAACATTTCCTTTTATCTCTCACCACATACACTTGTCATGAGACAAATGAGAGTGTATGCCACCTAGCATACACCTCATTCTTATGACAAGTAATTTTAGAAAAAGAAAATAAAAGAGCTAAAAACTTATGTTTAAAATAATTTAAACATAAAATAATATATGTACATCACATGTAACATAACTTAAGAGAGAGAGAGAGAGAGAAAATATCACAATTAATACTAGTTTATATATGCAACATCATAAATAAGTAATATCATTAAATCAACAATTGATTTAATGATCTAGTTCAATCATAAACCGGCTAGTATTAATATCCGTCCGATTAATACAAGTAGTATCACATACACATATTTAATTGGACCCCGCACGCACCGCCGTACGTGCCCAACATTATTTCGCTAAAATAGGAAAAACCCTCTGTGTGGGACTCTAAGACTTAACAATACGCTGGCAGTAAGTCAGGGTCATATCCGATTGATCCGAAACACTTTCATATCAATCTCCCACCAGGTTAACCTACAAGCACGTAAGCGGCACTAGTGTACTGATATATTTTAAAAAAATTTCACTGATATACTTTAAAAAATGATAGCCATGTTTGTATACCTCAAACCAAGTCCACTGATATACTTTAAAAAAAATTCAGGTGCGTTTTAAAAATGGATAGAAACATAGAATTCAAAACTCGATCCGACAAAACTTTCGAAGTCGAAACTATAACATTGTGTACAACTAGTTCTAATGTTTGGGGGGCTCTGATACCATGTTTGGGTTCCTCGGCGCTCGCGGCTAAAGCGCAGCGGAAGCGAAAAACGTGAACAAAATTTTTATGCGAGCATGAAGAAACCGCAACCTAGAAATTGTATCCAAACACTAAATTAGAAAACATCATACAAGGTTATAGAAACTACAATTTTTGTCGCGTGTCCACCTAATCATGAAAGACCCCTCAAGCTCCTCGTAGGACGTCGGAAACTCACTTGAGAGGCAACCACCCTTACCGAAGAAAATCCACATGTGGGAAACCGATCCAAGCTCCAGCTTCACCCAGTGAAACAACCGACACTCCAACCTCGCTAGAAATGGAGTGTGGGATGTAGGAATTTTATCACTTTCATTTCTCTTTAAAACAAAGCTCAAGAGAGTATCAAAGAAGAAGGAAGAAGAGGATGAGAGAGTCTCCACATAAAATGAGCACCTGTTGTGTAAAAATGAGAGTGAGAGAGTTGCTATTATTTTTCCAACCATACAATATTATGCCATAACTTTTTAGCAATTTTAAAATGAGTCCATCCCTCTCAACATGCTCACCTTTACACATAACCCACCATCTCATTCTTTGATTTTCTTAAAAAGAAAATCAATAATGAGGTGTCCTCCTTATAGAAGTTTCCCGTATAAATACGGAATACAACCCCGGTATATGTATCGAAATACAAATACATGTATCCGTATAAAATACAGATAGCCTAGAGAGAGAAAATGATAAGTGAACATATTACTAGAATATATATATGTCTGTGTGTGTGTGTGTGTAAATTATTAAATCAAAACCGGATTTAATAATCCGGTTTAATCCTAAACCAGCTAGTATTATTAACCGTCCGATTAAAGTCTGTGTAGCCAGTACACGTATTTAATCGGACCCCTGCACGTATCAACATACGTCATTTATATCATATCGCCTGAACCGGGAAAACCCTTTGTGTGGACTCTAAAGACTCAACAATACGATGGCAGTGAGTTACCGGATAAATCCATAACCACAAGCACCTCAGCAGCACCAGCTGTACGTAATGGCTACCCTGGTATATGCCAAAAGGGAGGTCGACAATCAAATCCGTCCATACCCTACTTAGTCTGAATGTGACAATCTATGTACTGTCCAGTCTCTTCGTCTAAGAGTATCTCATACCGGCTCTAGATGGTTGATAACGTCAGACCTCTAATTACCCGATAATGTTAGTTATATGTATGCCCTAGAGGCCATTACTATACATAGGATGTATATTGTAGTGGATGCTTGGACATATATAGGGAGGGCTTTCTTGCTCGACATGATAGTATGCTATCTGGTTGATCTTTACCTTAACGTGTATACTGTTTGTTTCTTTGCTACATGTTGGTAAAGCCCTTAGGATGTGTACTTGACTACTTGGACTATGATGCAGATCATACTAGTGGGAACATGGTAGTCCATAAGTACATCCTTCAAAGTCCCTAGTCGTGGGTGTATCGAGACGGGGCATCGATATACCAGTGTAGACTAGCGTATACCTTCTCGACCCATACAGATGGGCAATGGATGATCCCATATCCATTGGTGTTTGACATCAGAGATGATATACGGATGCTCAGTAGAGACTGGGTACACTGGACGGACTCGCCGAGAACTCCCAGATGGTATTATACCTTACGTCAGATGGCAGTTCTCTGGTGACACTGGTACAGAGTAGTCTGTTGACCCGAGATCGTCATAGAGTCTTGTGTGGTTCCCACTGTGCTTTGATTTCCATCTTACCACGTCCAAGTGGGCGTGCAAAACGGTGGTTTTTGGGTACAGTCCCGAGTTACATGGAGGCAATGAGCGATAGGAGGGGATTCGTCTCTCCCGGTATAGGGAGTTGATGTTGCGCTGTGTTCGATTGGCTATAACCGGAAATCCCTGGCCAGGGTTGCTGAGATTTACTGGTAAGTGTTACCATTAGTTTCTCGAATTGTTATAGACCTCATATCGACACGACTTATCGAGCTATTGGGGTCTGACGTTTACCACCCCTAGGCGAGATATGCGACATATCAGACGATCAGACCGGACTGTACGGTAAGTGTTACTGGTTGGATTCACAGGAGTGTGAGCGGGCTTGCTCGTCGATCTTCTGATCGCTCAATACCCGGGTGGCCGTTACGTTTAGCAGACCGCTTGCGGCTTGTGGGTGTTTGATATGATCATCACCTGCTGCCGGCGTATTGACGAGTCTTTAGAGTCCTACACAGAGGTTTCCTGGCTCAATCGAAACGAAATAGGAGCGCATATGAGATATGTGCGGGACCGAGAATAATGCGTGTATGTGATACCGTATTCTATTCTCGCGATGATTGTATCGAATGGTTGTATGCGATATAACCTATTTATCGAATCGAGGATTGATTCGATAAGCCGATACATTGTATATTAGTCGGTTATATGCGATATGACCGGATCGTTAAATCAAGTGTTGATTTAATGATTTAATGCATAATTATATATATTTGATATATTACTTTGCATTAACTAGTATTGGTTCATTTTAAATGGATATTCTCACTTGGATGTACAAGTTGTATATGTGATATACTTTTTGTGCAAATGATTGTATCATGTTTGATGATGCATGAATGCTAGGTTTTGTGTAAAGAGTTAGACCTTGGTTAGGGTTTATATTTATTTATTCATTCATTTATCTTTTTATTTATTGGAAAAGATAAAAGAATAATACAAAATGGTTGCTTTCAATGGAGAAGCTTGTTGAAGCTTCATGAAGGTTTTGACCAAAGTAACCATTTTGTCTTCTTCTCCTTAACCCTAACCATTCCTTTAACCTTGGTCAATTCTCTACACATAACTATAGTTAATATTATGATAAGTATTGTTTTTTCTATTCTATTCTAATAACTTATCATAATATCATCATCTTCTTCTTCTTCTTCTTCAAGATGAAGAACCTTGATTCCATCAATGGTGATTGATGAAAATGAGTGAGAAATCCAATTCTAAAGTGAACCCACTTCCTATTTCTTCATCCTCTACCTCTTGCCAAGTAGTATAGGGTGTTTCCTTCACAAGTTTTCATGGCTTGGTGAAGGTGGAGCTTGATCTAGTGATGCCTCGACGTAGATCATCTTCGGCATCGTCGTCGATGACCTAGCCCGCTTTTTCTCCGTTGAAGCCGATGCTAGAGTCATGGTTCGATTTGGACAGCGGAGAGGGCTTCATCATGGAGCTATGGAGGTGGAGAAATGGATCTACAAAGGTTGTATTTCCGTTCTTTTAGTTTAGTTGTAAACTAGTTTCTTTTGTCGCCTAGACATCCAGTTAACGATCCGTAGTCTAGGGTTTCTCGGCACCCCTCATTTTTGAAATTGGCATGGTTGATGCCTTGTGAGACCTCTTGAGAGTGCCTAGGAACCCTACAGTGGTATCAGAGCCTAGCTAGAGCCTTAGGCGATGCGTAGACGGAGTTTGAAGTCCGATCGAACCGAAAACCTACATCCAAAATGCTCTCTGGACATTTTTGAAATTTGGGGATTTTTCAGAATTAAAAATATGCAGAAAAACCAGCAGGAATTTATAAGAATTACTGTGAAGTTCGATGACCTAATTCCATAAAAGTGCGGCGGAACCGCGGCATTAGCGTGCTAATGCGGCGGTTCCGCGGCCCTTTTGTCTCTTCTCCCATTAAATTTTGCACAGTAATTCCTATTTGGCAGTGCTGGTTTTCCTGGGAATTTTTAATCTGAAATAAAGAGTTGAGTATTTTGGGTTGTATTGGGAGTTCGTACATTTGATCGGATTGTCTAATTTTGTCTATGTGTCTTTCCGGATAATTATTGAATATGTTAAAAAGTTCGACCGGATAAAAATACCCAATTTTTCCCCTGTCGGGAAATTTCCAAGTGTTGGATCTTTCCGTGGTTTAAAGACGTTCTAAGTAGTGCAAGTGACGCGATGGACCCTCTAGAAGACAACAAACCTTAACTCGATTATGTGACCGTCTTGAACTGCCCTTTGAACCTTCGGGTTTGGGGCAGTACGGCGTGCCACATGTGAGGCGTTGGCTTGACCCTTCTACGGCTGGACCGTTGGTACTGAGGCACGAACTGAATGTTTTTAAACTTGTTTCATGTGTTGAGCTGTATCGGGAAAACTTGGGTGTTTGGATGTTCGATCGGAAAGTTTAACATTTTCTATTTATCTGGAATGGGATACAATAATTGGAATTCACAAGTAGTTATGAGATAACTGAATGAATGTTATAAACATAGCAGTTTAGTCTCACTTGATCGGTTGCCACGGAATTTTGATGTGATCAAAAGTCCGTCGCAATCACGTAGCGTACGCGGATACTCGCCGGGTAAACTTAATAGACAGCCTCGCTCCATAGCCCCGACCAAGTGACTGTAGGAGAACCCCGTCGCCGAAAGCATCCGTACGGGTGCTCGCGGTAGTGGTGTTCCACCTTGGTGCACTTCGTCGACGGCATCGGGGGTGCGGCCGCCTACTAAAGTTTGCGACGAGCATTCGATCAGAATGTCGGGAATGTCGGGAATCCTGTTGAATTGCCCGACTTGATATTGAAAAGTGTTTTCGATTTTGAGACTAAAATGCGGGGTTTATAATTGTTAGGCATGCGATGTCTAAGGTATTCATTTGATTAGGCATGCGATGTCTATGGAGATTGCGGATTCCAACTATTGTAGTTTTACACTTTCTTTTCTGTGACCGTAAGTGTAATATGTGATATCGCCGGTTTCGTTGCTATATGTCAACGACAATTGGGATGCGCATATTTACTTACGTTGATGACATGTGATGTTATGTGTTGCTGGATATGTTATATTGGATCGTCGTGTTTGAATAGCCGGGGTTTTTTATGTGAGATGAGTGTTTTTCATTTTCATTCATGTAAAAAAAAAAAACAAAAAAACTTGTATGTAATATTCTTTTATTGGGACACTTCCAGGTTGCGGAAGATGTCATCCTTTGTATATTATTTACTTTTCTGCACTAGGATAGACCCAAGGAGGAGGGCACAAGTAACCGGGTTCTGGAGTCCAGTGGGAGACCAACTCGAGGAGTCGAGTCCGGGTCTCCTAACTCTAGAATTGGTAGGGTTGCTTGCCCATCTCGTAGGGGTCTAGGGGTGTGGGTTTGGCTATTCATCGCGACCGTGGAATCCGTGTTTTATACTGGCTCGTATTGAAAACACAGACGTCCTAGTATATCCAATATTTCATATGTTTCTTCTGCTGCGATATCTGTGATGTGATCATGTGATGTTCTGTGATGGATACTTTATATAGTATATATGATATATTATATAGACGTTACTTATGTTTTACACCCGCGCTAGCCCTGTCCCGCTCTGCCGTTAGTTACTTAACCTAACGGTGCACGAGGGGACATCGAGGCGAATACGGATGGCATAAGTGTACGTCGTATTTATCTGTGATGTTTAGGTACTTTAATGATGGGACTTCATTAATGTGATTAATGAAATAAAAGAAACCTAAGATGTTGTAGAATCGAATTTCAAAATAAAAAGGGTAGCTACAGTTCTTGCTTTGCACAGCGGTATATGTGATATATCCTGCACCTTATTTGATGAGGAAAGGACCGAGATCCCTTCACCGGGAGTGACTCCTTTAGCAATAACTGGCAGATGCTACACACTCGGTTTGTCTTTTGATTGCTTTTAAGTGTTTTTGCTTTGCACAGTGATATATATGATATCCCGCACCTCATTCGACGAGGAAAGGACCGACGATCCCTTCACCGGGAGTGACTCCTTTAGCAAAACTAGAAAAGCCTCAAAAACACTCCATTTCAAAATTCATTCGATCCTACAACGATATCAAGTTCATTACGCAATAGGTTTTCAGAAAAACCTGTCGTAGCCCTCCGTCATTTCAGATAAGTCCTATTTAGTATTCGTGCTACGTTTGTTGACCTCCGTCAAGGCGTAGTGTGCGGTAGCTAACTAGTATTTATCTGCTTATGCATATGATGCAGATTGGATTAGGGTAGTCGTGCGGCCTTGTTGACCTCCGTCAAGGGTCGTGCGGGTGGGTTTAATTCGATCAAGAAATGACGGGTTTAACTTGACTAGTAGCCTATGGTTTGTTGACCTCCGTCAAGGTCATAGGGTGCTAGGGGCAAAATTATCGGGAATTTCAAGTGTTGAAATTTGCAATGAGATTGCATACCTTCTATGAGATAGTTGGATCCCGACACCCGCTGCGAGTAATTGTTACTCCTGGGAGAGTTTTACACATTGCAATTAGCTGATCAAGTAGGTGTCTAGAAAGGTGTCAACGGGGTTACGCCTCTGGGAAAACGAGGTTTACATTAATTAGGTTCGTGCAAAAGCACGGGGGACCTCCCTCAAAGTACCGACACTGGCCTGGCTGAAAGATTGGCGAACTTGTAGTGTGTTATTAATCCCGGCTAGTCTTTCCTTTTAGGGTTTGAAGGAAGATTTGATAAAAAGCAGTGGGAGCCATCCTGATTAGATAAAATAATAACCAATCTATTCTTGCAAGAGCGCACGCTGAGTGTTTTCTTCTCTCTCTCTCCAGATAGCGACCATATCACGCCTTAATCAAGATAATAATACGGATGAATTGACCGAACCCACTTGTTTTACTGAGCTGGGGAACGTTGGTCCCGCTCCAACTTATAATTGTTATAAGACAGAGCAGGAAATTGGGGAATACCAGATTTCTCGTGCCGCCCAAACGAAGAAAGTGTATGAGATGCATCATCTTCGGGTGTGTTCATTACAGAGAACTGTTTCTCGGTATCCTTTACGTCCTGGGTATGTGATACCAGATCAGAATCCCAGATATGTAATCTGTTACATAGGGCTGCAAAAAGGTAGAGAAACTGAGAACGGGAGATAAGTTTCATGAGGCAGAAAACGGGGCAAGTGTTGCATCCAAGTCTGTTTGTCACTGTCACCCTGTATTACCAATACAGTGATTCTGAACGAATGTTATTAGATACCGAACCTGATATACAAAATCATATCAGTCTCTTTATTAGTAAAGAAATGATAAAATTCTGTATTGTTGGATAATGTTTTGAACATTTCCTATATCAAAAGTTGATCGGTTCAGGCACGTTATCTAAAAGCGTTGATGTTCTAAATCAAACTACAGTTCTTAGTATACGGATCACACACAAGAGGAAGAGTTCAGAAATGAACGAATCCTACTTGAGGCATTGTAGACTAGGTCATATCAATGCGACCCGACTAGCTGAAGTTATATGTAGATGCATATTTAAATTAGTTTGAATTTACATCTTATGAAACTTGCCAGTCATGTCACAAAGATAAGATGGCCATAGCTCTGTTTATTGGAAACAGAGAAAGAGTTAGTAAACTCTTGGGATTGATACATGCTGATGTATGAAAGGTCCCCTGTCTACACATGCCAAGACCGGTTCTTTATACTTCATTACATTCTTTGATGATCTCTCAAGATTCAGACATATGTTCCTGTTGAAACACAAGTCCGAACCTTTTGAGATATTCACAGAATATAAGCTAGAAGTAGAGAACCAATACGGGTATAAGTATTATGTCCTATGATGAGATCAAGGAGGAGAATACTTGAGCACGGAATTCCTGGACTATTCTAAAGGAGAATGGGATTCTCTCTCAGCATTACTCCTCCGTATACACCATAGCACGATGGTATATCGGGGCGGAGCAATCACACCCTATATGATAAGGTGTGCTCTATGATGAGTACTACTGAGTTACCTATTTCCTTTTGGGAGTAATGCACTTGAGAAGCTGCATACCTATTGAATATGGTTCAAATCAAATCAGTTGCCTACCATTTCATATGTGATATGATAAGGGAAGAACCCATCTCTTAAGTCAGTTAAGATTTGGGGTTGTCCGGGCTATGTCTAAAAGCAAAATCCGGACAAGCTCGAGGCAAGGTCAGTTATGTAGAACTGGAAATGTTCCAGCTATACGAACTACGGCTGATGATTTGAAAGAACCAAAGGATTCAATAGTTACCAACAAACCTCAGCCTCTCCGCCGATCTAGTAGGGTTCCTCACCCACCTGAGAGATACTTCAGTTTCTCTATGACAGTGGGAGCGAGAATTGCATCATGAGATGATGACACAACTAGTTTCGAGCTGGCCATCAGGAGTGGGACTCTGTAAGAATGGCTGGATGCTTAGCGATCTGAATCCATGTACACCAACAAAGTATGGACTTTGGTTGCTATATCTGAAGGGTTAAATCCCCATCAGGAGCAAGTATATCTTGAGAAGATTACTTGGTGTAGATGGAAAAGTTGAGACTTTCAAAGCTAGACTTGTTAAAGCTTTTCGTCATCGACCAGGCGTGGATTATGATGAAACCTTTTCAAGTGGCTATGCTTAAGTCCATCCAGATCCTACTTGCCACGGCTACATACCATGACTACGATATCTGGTGGTTGGGTGTCATGACAGCTTTTCTAAATGATGTTTTAGAATAGAGCGTCTATAAGTACACAGCCAGAGTGCCTCGTAGACAGTGGGAGCAGCGGAAACGTGTGCAAGATGTTTTATGTAATAAAGCAGGCATCGCGGAGTTGGAACATCTGTTTTGATGTGTTAGTCAAAGAGTTTGATATCATCAAAATGGTAGATGAACCTTGTATAAACAAAAAGGTAGTAGGGAGTATGGTGATGATCCTCGTAGAGTACGTGGATGACATACTCTTGATAAGAAAGGAGTTTCCTATGCTACGCTCGGTCAATCTCCGCTTATCACAATGATTCTCCACATAGGATCAAGATGATACCTCCTAAATCCTGGATTTTGGATCTATGAGATAGATCTAATTGGATGTTAGCATACTCACTAGTTGTAGTGAGATGGTATCAATCGATCCTGGGGAGAATCACTGGAAGGGTTCCAGGGTGATAAAGACGACTGAAAGTCAGTCACAGGCATTGTCTTTACCCTCAGTAAAGGGACGGTATGTTGGAAGAGTTCCAAGCTAGATATCGTGGCATACTAGACGATAAAGGCAGGATACATCGCTACTCAAGATGCTACCAAAGAGGATGTTTGGGTGTATATTGGTTCATGAGATGAACTACGTTCCAACCATTATGAGACAATGGAGTTGTGGCTTATGCCAAGGAACGTCCGTCCCATCAGTGATCCAGACATATTCTAAGGCAGTATCACCTGATCATGGAGATAGTTGATCTCCAGGGTGATCGAGGTTTGGAGAGTAGACTCAGAGGACAACACAGCGGATCCACTCACAAAGGCCTGTTCCCAGAGAGAGATTTTTATGGGATGGTTGAGTATGAGATACTACAACCACTGCTATCAGATGGCCCTAGTGCAAGTGGGAGATTGTTAGTTATATGTATGCCCTAGAGGCCATTACTATACATAGGATGTATATTGTAGTGGATACTTGGACATATATAGGGAGGACTTTCTTGCTCGACATGATAGTATGCTATCTGGTTGATCTTTACCTTAACGTGTATACTGTTTGTCTCTCTGTTACATGTTGGTAAAGCCCTTAGGATGTGTACTTGACTACTTGGACTATGATGCGGATCATACTAGTGGGAACATGGTAGTCCATAAGTACATCCTTCAAAGTCCCTAGTCGTGGGTGTATCGAGACGGGGCATCGATATACCAGTGTAGACTAGCGTATACCTTCTCGACCCATACAGATGGGCAATGGATGATCCCATATCCATTGGTGTTTGACATTAGAGATGATATACGGGTGCTCAGTAGAGACTGGGTACACTGGACGGACTCGCCGAGAACTCCCAGATGGTATTATACCTTACGTCAGATGGCAGTTCTCTGGTGACACTGGTACAGAGTAGTCTGTTGACCCGAGATCGTCATAGAGTCTTGTGTGGTTCCCACTGTGCTTTGATTTCCATCTTACCACGTCCAAGAGGGCGTGCAAAACGGTGGTTTTTGGGTACAGTCCCGAGTTACATGGAGGCAATGAGCGATAGGAGGGGATTCGTCTCTCCCGGTATAGGGAGTTGATGTTGCGCTGTGTTCGATTGGCTATAACCGGAAATCCCTGGCCAGGGTTGCTGAGATTTACTGGTAAGTGTTACCATTAGTTTCTCGAATTGTTATAGACCTTATATCGACACGACTTATCGAGCTATTGGGGTCTGACGTTTACCACCCCTAGGCGAGATATGCGACATATCAGACGATCAGACCGGACTGTACGGTAAGTGTTACTGGTTGGATTCACAGGAGTGTGAGCGGGCTTGCTCGTCGATCTTCTGATCGCTCAATACCCGGGTGGCCGTTACGTTTAGCAGACCGCTTGCGGCTTGTGGGTGTTTGATATGATCATCACCTGCTGCCGGCGTATTGACGAGTCTTTAGAGTCCTACACAGAGGTTTCCTGGCTCAAGCGAAACGAAATAGGAGCGCATATGAGATATGTGCGGGACCGAGAATAATGCGTGTATGTGATACCGTATTCTATTCTCGCGATGATTGTATCGAATGGTTGTATGCGATATAACCTATTTATCGAATCGAGGATTGATTCGATAAGCCGATACTTTGTATATTAGTCGGTTATATGCGATATGACCGGATCGTTAAATCAAGTGTTGATTTAATGATTTAATGCATAATTATATATATTTGATATATTACTTTGCATTAACTAGTATTGGTTCATTTTAAATGGATATTCTCACTTGGATGTACAAGTTGTATATGTGATATACTTTTTGTGCAAATGATTGTATCATGTTTGATGATGCATGAATGCTAGGTTTTGTGTAAAGAGTTAAACCTTGGTTAGGGTTTATATTTATTTATTCATTCATTTATCTTTTTATTTATTGGAAAAGATAAAAGAATAATACAAAATGGTTGCTTTCAATGGAGAAGCTTGTTGAAGCTTCATGAAGGTTTTGACCAAAGTAACCATTTTGTCTTCTTCTCCTTAACCCTAACCATTCCTTTAACCTTGGTCAATTCTCTATACATAACTATAGTTAATATTATGATAAGTATTGTTTTTTCTATTCTATTCTAATAACTTATCATAATATCATCATCATCATCTTCTTCTTCTTCAAGATGAAGAACCTTGATTCCATCAATGGTGATTGATGAAAATGAGTGAGAAATCCAATTCTAAAGTGAACCCACTTCCTATTTCTTCATCCTCTACCTCTTGCCAAGTAGTATAGGGTGTTTCCTTCACAAGTTTTCATGGCTTGGTGAAGGTGGAGCTTGATCTAGTGATGCCTCGACGTAGATCATCTTCGGCATCGTCGTCGATGACCTAGCCCGCTTTTTCTCCGTTAAAGCCGATGCTAGAGTCATGGTTCGATTTGGACAGCGGAGAGGACTTCATCATGGAGCTATGGAGGTGGAGAAATGGATCTACAAAGGTTGTATTTCCGTTCTTTTAGTTTAGTTGTAAACTAGTTTCTTTTGTCGCCTAGACATCTAGTTAACGATCCGTAGTCTAGGGTTTCTCGTCACCCCTCATTTTTGAAATTGGCATGGTTGATGCCTTGTGAGACCTCTTGAGAGTGCCTAGGAACCCTACAGATAAGTTATGCCAGAGTCAAGCTCATCGCCCACAAAGAAACTACTGAACTCCTATCAGTAAATCTCAGCCACCATGACCAGGGATTTATAGTGATGGCCAACCGAACATAACGTGATATCGACTCCTAATATCAGGAGAGACAAATCTCTGACAATCGCTCACTGCCTCCATGTGGCTCGGGATTGTACCCAACTAAAACCTGTTTGCACTACTCCTTTGAGCCATAGTAGGGTAGTAATCTAAGTACAGTAAAAACTCACACGAGACAAATGACAATCTCAAGTCAAAAGACTAACTTGTACTCATGTCACTAGAGAACTGCTATCTGACGATAGGTATAATACCATCTAGAAGTTCTCGGTGAGTCCGTCCGGTGTACCCATCTCCAGTGAGCACCTTTATACTATCTTAGGTGACACAACACCAATGGCATATGAGACCGGCAATCACCCATCGTCGAGATCTCGAAACGTATACACTAGTCTACTCTGTAATATCGATACCTAGTCTCGATACTCCCACGACTAGAGACATTTAAGGATGTGCTTATGGACTACCCAGCTTCCACTTATATGATTGTCATCATAACCTAGGTAGTAAAGCAAGAATCTTAAGGGGCTTTATCATTATGTATTAGCGACACGTAATAGCAAATAAAACGTATACAAATAATAATAAAGGCAAACCGGATAGTATACTATCATCTCGAGTAAGACTGTTCTACCCGTATAGGTCATCCCTCAATTACCATAATTGCCTGTCTACAATTACAATAATTTCCTTGAGGCCATTATATCCAACATTTTTACAAATTAAAATCCACAAACTTTCAATGTTTTCCTGATACATGCTATGGGCTTTCTTTATTACAAATAAATATAACGAACTTTGTTTATTACAGAAAAATACGAGGAGTTTTGGATGAATGCGATGGATTTTATTTGGCAAATAAATAGCACGCTTTAACCAATTTTCAGATAAATACCATGGCTTTGTTATTTTGCTAAACACCATAGACTTTTACAGCGATAAATTTTCAACCGTACGCTTTATATAATCAAATTTCCATGGTATAATTTTTTTATCCATATTCATAAATCCTAACCAGCCAGCAGGGTTTACCCTAATATATTTACTATTATAACTAAATCTATCTGGGGCATGTGGCATTTTCACCCCTCCCCATTAAATACACTCATGTTGGATGGAATTTGAAACATAAAATTATAAATAACCTCCATAATATTATTAATTTATACGACATTACATCAAATAATTCAATTATCTTTCATCAGTCACCTACATAGTCACAATATTCACGAATTATTAGACGCATTCATGAATTTTTGAACGGCCGATTAAATCTCCAATTTAATCGCCGTTTGCGAACAATTTGAATTATTCGTGAATAAATCGCGAATTATTCATGAATAATTTGCAAAATCGGCAAATAATTCAAAAAACGGCTAATAATTCGCAAAATCAAAACCCAGCGCATCATATATTAATTTCTTCTTTGAAATCCTTCCCGAACATTTCTCGAATATTTGCCGAATCTTTCCCGAGCACTTACCGATTTATTTCGAATAGTTCTTCGAATCCAAATATTCGATCTGAGGAATTAATTCCAAATGCAGAATTTGTGACTATGGTCACGTGCATAAACTCTAAACTCTAGTATATTAAATTTGAAAAAAAAAAGATACATGAAAAACCATCTGGGGGTGGAAAAAAAAAAGAAATCAAATACTTCCACATGCAAGGCATGTGGAATTCAACTCCCTGGGTGATAAAGAAAGCCAAAGGTAAATTAATGATAAAACCATACTAATTCAAGAATATATTCCAAGAACTTACTTTCTCACTAATCCCAAAGAATTTAATAACCAATTCATATCTTTCTCATAACGTTTTGGATACAGATAGCAATCAATCAAATCAATGATGCAATGACTTATTGATGTTGTGTGGTGATTAACAAATGTACAATTTCTTTTCTTAAATAAACAAAGGTAAAAATACCTTGAAGATGATCCAACATAACTACATCAAAGAAAGAGTAAGAAAAACACCATCCAAGTTCAAAAAAGGATTAGAGTCCTCTTTACAATCGTAAGAGGGACTGCATGACAATATAAACAAATAAAAACCCACAAACGCATCCAAGAAATACGGGGTAATTATCTAGTCCCATCAGTCCATCAAATCTTTGAAAGTCCGTCATGTCTATGGCTCTGTCCCCTCCTGCCGAATGCCCAACACCACTCGGGTCCTCTGCACTCACCGGAACAATCCGAGCCTCTCGTGGAACATCATCTAGAGTGTCTTGAATAAATGCCTCGGCCCTTTTCCCATCATAGCGGGGGCCATAACAAATGTGCAATTGGAAGTATTGTCGAAAAACTGTTATAAAATTTAGGGGAAAATAACTTTGATTTTCTATAACACCATCGAATTTTCAATGCTTCTGGATAACATCAACGAACTTATAGATGCCACAAAACCCTCCAAATCCTAAACGGAAAATGCTATTTTAAAATGTTTGTTTTAGGTTTATTTGGCGGTTTATTTTACATATCAGTCATTCTCAATGTGCTATGCCTATGAATTGTCTCTAAATCAACTCTAGTTCTTAAATCAAACATCAGTCATTCTCAATGTGTTATACCTATGAATTGTCTCTAAATCAACTCTAGTTCTTCTTAAATCAAACCTAAATCAAACAGCCTCAGAATACATTGTTAGTTTTGAAGGTTTCGTGCCAATTTTAAAGTTCATGGTGTTTTCCCATAAACACAAAAAAGTTGATGTCATTGAAATTTAACCCAAACAAAAATGATTACCCATCCCTGCATTCTGTCGTTCATAACAAGTTGGTGTACTTAGATGGCAAGACTGATAGAATCTCTATTCAAATCTAATGAAATGCCTAAAAACCCAAATCAAAATGGATACTAACTGGACATTATTGAATATGATATTAACTTAAATATGAAAAGACCCTACATAGATTAAAATATTTTTAAAATAAAATAAAAAAAGTTTTCAGGTGTAAACCCAGCAGCTAAAGCCCAGATCATCACATTTCTCATAAATTCCTTTACGAAACCCAAAAAAGAAAAAACACTATGCAATCAAGTTAAATGACAAAAAAACCAAAAAATGATAAAATAAAATAAAAGAAATGGTTTACAATAATGAGTTCTACGGAGAACAGCACCTGGCTTTCTTAGTACCATCATTCACTTCATTCTCATCCTGTAAAATCACTGCTCTTCCACTCCCAAGGGACGACTCGTTCTTTTTTACTTCTTGAGATTGAAACACCTTTCTGCTTAATATATCGTAAATCTCTTTCACGACGGTTTGAAAAGCAGCGGTGACATTGGAGGAGTCGAGGGCGGAGGTCTCCATGAAGAAGAGGCCTTGGGCCTCTGCCAAGGCCTTGCCCTCGGCAGTGGTGACTTCACGAGCGTCCTTGAGGTCAGTCTTGTTTCCGACGAGGATGGTTACCACATTCATGTCAGAGTGAGCTGTTTCAAAATTGGAAAGGGTAGGTCAAATACAAAAAGCTCACCTTGAAGCTTCAAACTACAAACTACAATCAAATGGGGTCAGCTATGCACACAAAGGCTCAATGAAAATTTTGAGCTAATAAATTTTCCATCATGAAGGAAATGCCAGATTGTTCAATGCTATGGACATAAAGGCTTATTTAGTTGTCCTGAACATAGTTATCAAACTTCATATCCTACACTATAATACATTATCTTGTATTTGCATTTGTGTGGGTGTCACTTTTGTGACACGCACCTTATTAACTACAATGTTTCTACTTGCTAATTTGATTTATTGTGCTTATGTGACTTGCGCCTTGCTACTTGTATATTATCCCAATTTGCTAATTTGAATATATTCTATAAAATACATAGTGGTATACTTAATTGCTTAGCTATTGCACAAGGAAAAGATACTTGCAATATATGATATACCATAAGATAGGCGATAAGATATATTAGGAAAACGAAATGAAATACATCACGATTTGACAACTATGGTCTTGAATAAAATCAATAACATGTTGGAAATTTGGACAGGTGATTTGAAGAAAATAGAAATTTTATGGCACAACTGCCTTGTTGCTAATGTTGGGAGCTTCTAGCTAGGTTTTGTAACTTCTAAATTCAGTCTGTTCCAGGGGTGAAAGATATTTTGGAGATGCTCAATGCACAATTCTAAGTCCAAATTTTTTTTTAAAAAAAACAAAGTTTTATTAGACGACCCCCCAACCCAAAAAAAAAAACTCTTCCCCAAAAGGGCAACTACAAGCCTTTATCCCAAATTGTTGGAGTCGGACATATATATCCTTTTCCTCCATTCAACTATATTAAAAGCCGTCTCTCAATTAAACTAACAATTAGCATATCTTAATTGGCTCTGTCTCTATCCATGGTCGTTTAACCCTAACCCTACCCTTAACCCTGCTCCTAATTGTGCCATTACTACAATTTTGTCACTTTAACTGGTCGAGGCATTGATTGGTCTCTGTTGCACATGATCAAACCATCTTATTCTATTGTGTATTATCACTTTTCCATCTTAACAAACAAACAAAAATTTAAAAAAAGTGTTCAGTGCTAATAAGAGTATTAGGAGTTGTAAATAGAAGTTAGGTATAGATGAAGAGTTATACGCAATTTACCCTTTTATTTAATTTCAAAAATACATGCAGGTATAAACTTGTGTCACGGATGCAGATAAGGTTCACTGGCATTGAATGGTTTTAGTTTATTTGACTTGGATTGCATTTGAAAGTTAAAACTTCAAAGCAGGATCTAGGGTGCACAATAGTATTAGTATCAGGATTTGATGATGTGCTCACTATGCAATTCATTGAGCCATCGGCCAATGCTATCAAAGGTCTGCCGTCTGCTGATGTCATAAACAACTAAAGCTCCAACAGCGCCTCGGTAATACGCTGATGTCACCGCTCTGAAGCGCTCTTGCCCTGCAGTGTCCCATATCTGAGCTTTAATTTCCTTACCATCAATGTCCATTTTTTGGGTTTGAAACTCTACTCCTATGGTAGACTTAGAGTTTGGATAAAACTCATCGCGAGCAAATCTTGCTAGTAAATTTGATTTCCCAACAGCTGAATCACCGATCAGAACGATTTTGAAAAGATAGTCCTGGCTCTGCTCTTCTTCTCCATCGAATGCCATGCCTTAAGCTCTTTAATAGCTCCTTGTGCAGCCACTCAGTAGCAAAGCATAGCTAACACTGCTAGAATGAAATAAGACAACTAACTAGTTTCAGTAACCCGCTTAAAATTGAGAGCAAAAACTATAATGGGAAGATAGCAATGCCAATAAAGCTATTTTCATCAAGGGCAACACTTGAGAATGCTGCCAAATGTTTAACTATTTGTGATACACACGGTAAAAAGTGTGAAATAAGTATGACAAAGATAATAATTGGTTAGTAATACATATGATATGGACCATGGTATGAATGCACGGTTGAATTAGAATCATATCCAAGATATTTTTGTCCCGACCCGAAATTTGGCACGACCCGAAATTTGGCTAGGTTTTGTAACTTCTAAATTCAGTCTGTTCCAGGGGTGAAAGATATTTTTGTCACGACCCGAAATTTGGCACGTGACGGCCCTAATACTACGCAACGTCTAAAGACGTAACGCAGTAAAAGAAAGCCTAAACCCAGAAATCTAAACCAAGAAAATACGGAAAAGAATATAAGTTTTTTGAAACATTTGAAATCGCAACCCAAATTTTTTAAAAGTCCTACTTTCTTTCTTTAAAATTTTGGCAACACCCCCTTTTGTAAAAACTGGCCAAAATGAATACAACATAAATATACGAAGCCGTAGCGAAGAAATAAAGACAATAGAGAGAAAGTTGTATATACAAGACAACAAATCCACAATTAATTTACAATATCGTCATCACCAAGTCTCTAAGTCAACAACATAATAGTAGATGGAGAGTACAAGATACAACGAATGTACAATATGAAATATAGATAATCATCTAACCCACCTAAGCAAAATAGTATACTGTGAGCCGATGCGGTATCTGTAGCAAAAGATGATAGATGAAAAGCTGAATAGCCTGTCTCGACTACTCTGGGGAACAACCTGAAACACCTGTGGCACAACGGGGGTGAGTTGCCAACTCGTGAATAGTAGATAACATATGCAGGTAATCTCAGGAATGTACGTACAGCATGAATCTAAGATATGCGATTACAGTAATAACATGTCATGTAAATACCGAATAATGGAAAGTACACTAGCAGGTATAATCAATATGTGAAGCAATAATAACATGACAATAGTATGCAATAACTATGCAATAGGGATATGAGAATACAAATATGCAGCAATCATGAAGGGTATACTAACAGGTACTCCTAATACATGGAACAGTGCATAAGTGGAAAGGTATGAGGTATGGAATGAAATATGACATCCCACGGAATCCTGTCATCGTGGTAGGATCACAATCCATCAAGACACTCAAATCCTAATTCCTCAAATCAGCCCCCATGTTGGGCTCTCACATCATATAAGTCTCACGTCTCCTCAATGTACAATATCGAGTAATCTCCTATATCCCGAATGTACAAATCAATAATCACAGATGTATGTCCAATCTCAATGAATCACCTGATATCCCAAGTCAAAGTCTCAAGTAAGATTCTAGCATCCTCTCTCTCTCTCTCTCTCTCTATATATATATATATATATATATATATATATATATGCAGAAATAAATATGATGGGGTCAATACACATATATTAGTGTCCCATTCCACTAATATTGGTGTAAGAGTATATATAACAACGGCTAAATCCCCTGTTATATATACAAAGGTGTTTAAAAGAAATACCATGAAAACAATGTGCCAAGTATCGACATAGAAATCCTGATAGGTACGTATCATACGCTGTCCCGAAAGCACGGGTGCCTAGCTCTGACCCTCGCCTTTCGACGTATGCATATGTGCATGACTCCCAACGGTATCTCCATGATCCCCGCCGAGTCATTAGTACTGTCACCGGTAGGTACTAGCCCGCCTCCAGGCTCAATCGGCAACATCCATCGATCTTCTTGCCGAGGGGAACCATACCGGGCCCCACCATGTACCCTCATACGGCAACCACACCTCGTATGGAGTGTATAATCAGAACCGATAAATCTCATGGTGGCTGCGTAAATATCATATCAAGGAAACCGGGTTTTTCATGAACTCCCGCGGTTCCCAAATCCAGAAATCATCATGTGAAATCCAAATAACAATGCGCAAATCCAGGAATAAATATATGCGATATATCTGAAATGCGCGCATATAAATGAGAATATGTAGCTGAAAACAGATGTATGCGAAACCAATAAGGTACAGCTAAGTAACATCAGTAAAGGTAAATATGTAGCAGCAACTGAATATGTGTATAACATACAGGTGTAGCAATATATAGGTATCTACCTATAAGAACTGATGTCGTATACCTCCTGAGTATAAGTGGAATAGGTGAGTAAGGTATATCGGTTAATAAATGTCAAAACGTGATAAGTAATGTGAATCGATGTCATAAAGTCCATAACTAAGTAATATAATGTCTATAATGGTTTGTGTGTGACATGGCAATTATTGACGGTGTGTGTGTAGCATACAATCCGTGCTCGTGCAACATGAACCGTCAAAAATATGTGCAGTGACCTACGGCTGCTAGTCACAGTACAAGTATATCAAGGAAATAAGGTAAATGCGCAATTCTAATAATGACATAGAATATGCGACAAGTAGTAGAATCCTAGCCCAGACGCATAACGCCATGCGGGCGATTCCCCTGTAGATGTTAAATCTACTCACCTACTCTCCAAGCTAAGTGAATCCTACCATCTGCTCCCCCCTTTAGCAGTGTCCGTAGTCTCTGCCTGCAAACCTGCAATTTAAACATGGAAATCATATATAAGCCAAATATTCCGCAAAACGCGATATCGAACCCAAACGAGAAACTCGCGTCGCGAACTAAACGCGCGTGTGCACGATACGCTAAAACGTATGTATACGCGTCTAAAACTACCGCGACACGCCGCGATACGCTGGATCACAGAACCCACTCACGTATCGCGCGTATCGCGCAAACACAACGGACATGCAAAACGATATTTGATCCCAGATTTTCCTACAGGTCAAATTTTACAAAACTAGACATGCCAAAACACTAGACAACACAGAAGAGAGCCCTACACAAAACCCCAGCACTCTTCCCCCCTTGGCCGCAAATTGCGGCCAAACACAATAAATCTGCGGCCTGTTTTGGGAGAGGATGGCTCGTGTTCTGGTGGTGTGTTCTAGACCTAGTGTGTATGCCCCAGTTTCCTCAATTTTGTCCTGAAGGCCCCGGGTCAAAAGCAGATCATAGATAACCAATATATCGCTTTAAAATCACCAATTTGCACTAAAAGGAAACCCTATGGTATTTTAGTGTAATCTAGGGTTAAGCTCAGTTAAGGTGACCCTAACAACACTTAATTAAGTAGGGTTTACCAACACAATTATCAATTTGCCACAACATCTCACAAATCACCATAATTAGCACTTAAACTCACAAATAACACAAACCGACGCTAAACTACGCACAAGCTAAGCAATAAGGGGGAATGAGTTCAAGAATTATACCCTGTAGAACCCTAGAGAGCAGGAGAAGAAGTGGAAAAGAGTTGCTGTAGGTGCTGGGGCTGCTTCTACTACAGCTGCTGCTGTTGCTTCCTGCTGCTGCTAATGCCTCTGCTGCTGCTAATGGAGCTGGTGCTGCTGCTTGCTTCTGGGGCTGCTGCTGAAGCTGCTGTTTGTGTGAGTGTGAGAGTATGAGGGAATGAGAGCAAGGAAATGAGAGGGAAGAATGAGAACAACCAACAAAGACCCCCTTCTCATTCTCTCTCTTCATTAAATGGGTATGGCTCATGCCATGTTGCCCCATGCCCTCTCTCTCTCTCTCTCTCTCTCTCTCGGTCAACATTTCAACTCAAATTAAAAACCCTTTTCAAATTCATTTTATTTTTGAAAAGAACCATAAACAAATAAAAACCCAAAAGCACCTAAACAATAATGATTAATTTAAAGAGAATGGGTTAATCCATTATGCTTGCTAATCATGATCTAACCCCATCTCTAAACCCTAGTTATCATGCACAAATGTGTGCAAGCCTAGGAAAAATCTACTAAAATATTCATTAAATAAGATAAAATAATTGAAAACCAATTTGGTAAACTTTTTATTAAAATCCATACATTAAAATATAATTAGCCACAAAACACATTCTAAGGTGTTACAATCCCCCCCTTAAAAGAAATTCGTCCCCGAATTTAAAAATATACTGCTACGCGTACCTTCAAAGAGAAGATTACAACTCTCAAATCTCGCTCGCAGCCTCCCAAGTGATTACCTCACTATACGGCTACGTCCAAGAAAACCCTTCACAGATGACAAGACCCTTGACCGACGTTTCTCCGTCTGCCGAGCCATTAATACCATTGGCTGCTGGTGAACGAAAGATCGCGTCAAGCCAAAATGTCTGGTGCCAAATCATGTGAGAAAGGTCAAGAAGGTAATTGTATAGTATCATCACAAGGAATACGGGGTTAAAATTTAATAATCTGGGCGGAAGTGCCAATTTAAAGTGTCACGCCCCGTTTCCCAAAATACACTAAAGTGGGCACGTGACATAGCCAATCATGCTACCTGTGGATAGGAAAAATCCTTCCACGGTCACATTACGGCTGTGGAGATATCAAGAAACAGGAAAGTTAAACTAACTATCTAGTACATGTCCATAAGCCATATTAAAAGAGTCAAGAGATAACAATATGCGGAAGCCAAAAGATACAATAAATGTAACACCTGGAGTGAAAATACATACCGACAGGAACCTCACCGCTCGTCTAACAGCGGCAAAACTCTTAATCAGTCTGCAACAGGGTAGAAAAATCCGGGCCATGCAAAACCCAGACGTCAGCGCGTCATGTCAACAAGTAATAAAATATAAACAGGGTAACAGGCAATGCAATATAAACATGAATAAAGCAAGAGTAACAATAATGTAAATCAGACCAGTGCAGGGTAGTGTGCAGTGGGTAAACTAAACTGTGCTATCAGGTTCTCTGTTCTAAAGTCTTTGAAACCAAATTGATGAATCATCGATGTAACTCAATAGTATCCCGTACATACCCGGGACCACGGCCACAATATTCTCGGCTGCAGGCCGCTAGGCACAAAACAGGAATGTGTACACTCGATAGTATCCAGTACATACCCGGGACCACGGCCACAATATTCTCGGCCGAAACCGAGACATGCCGCTAGGCACAAAACAGGAGTGTGTACACTCAGGACAGGTAGTGAACTGTCGAGTTACAAGTCAGGTTTCACCTTTGATTTCCCCATACCCCCAAGTTATGTGTGTATGTCAAGTCAGGTATTCCGAAATCAAGAAACTAATGCCAACACAGGATCAGGTAAATAGGTTTGTCTGGATAGACAACAAGAACGGTCCATGAAGACTACGTGTCAGGTTGGTTGGCATTAGACACAAGATCAGGTAACGGGTCAGGTCATGGTACATCATGTCAAGTCAAGCAGTATACGGTACCATGTCGGGTCAATCAATTTGCAGATAGCAAGACAGGTCAAGAAGCAAGCGATATCACAGGTGTGCTCACAATCAGTTATATAATCAAGCAAGGGTATCAACAGCATGAGATAAGCAATGAAGTAAGCAATAGGCAGTTTCATTCAATTAGCAATACCATTATCAATTGTGTCACAGATATAATTTCAACCATATAAGCATGCAGTAAGACAGTTATGGCCTTTTAATCATGTTAACAAGTTTAAGCACTTTAGAGGTGCAATTATTTATGTAAAGGTTCAATACGGCTATTACAAGTTAAAATGCATACGGGTGTCCGAATGGAACAAAACTATAGAGATAAATGCCATAAGCTATGTCAATATTAAAAATGTGATTATACAGGTAAATGTAGTTATTAGGTTCAATTCAAACTGTAGGTTCCACGTTTAAAGATAAAATGATACATACCAATATTGTACATGAAAATGAGGAATGATAGTACCAAAGTTAAATTTACAGGTTTAGGGTGTCATAATATATATGTAAATATTGTATAGCATGTAGCAAGGGGTACTTGCCTCGACGGGTCGCGAATCGGGAAAACGGAACGTTAACCGTCGGCGGGGAAAACTCGCGACGGGCACACGGTTCACGGAATGAACCCAAACGACGAACAATGGAACCACACGGGTCGGGGTACCACGCTGGAACGTCGGGACGCGACGTCGGCAACACCGAATTCCGGCCATGTATACAACAGTGGAAAACATCAAGACATGCATAAGAAAGAAAAGGAATATAAAGAAATACAAAGGAGGGAAGAAGGATCTGGGAAGGGGGTGCTCACAGGATCCGTGGGACGGGTGGTGTCGGTCGACCTCGTCTACGGAGCTCCGGCGGTGGCCTACCCGATAGCGACAAGAAGTTCCAGATCAAGAAAAATATGTACAGAGAAAGAAGAAGAAATGAAAAGAGGAGGGAAGCTAGCTCACCGAGGGAGGCTTGCGAGGCCGGAGACAAGAAGACGGGGGTCACCGGCGGCGACTCACGGCGGTGCAACGCGCACAGGGGCGTGTGCAGGTGGCCGCGGCTGGTGCAGGGTGCGCGGGGGTCGAAGAAGGAGGAAGAGGGGGCTTGGTGAGGTGAGGATGAGGAGGCGAGGGTGCTGGTGACAGGGGTGCCGGCGTTGGGCTGCGGCGGCGAGGAGGGAGGCGGTGGCTAGGGCAGCGCGATGGTGGGTTTCGCGTTCGTGAAAAAAAGAAAAGAAGAAGGAAAAGATATATAGAGGAGAGAGAAAGGATGGGGAGAGAGAGAATAAGGAGAGAGATAGAGAGAGATACTGGGAGAGAAAGAATAAGGAGAGAGATAGAGAGGGATAGAGAGAGATAGAGAGAACGGAAGAGAGAGGAGAGAGAAATGGGGCCCACAGGGTTAAAGGGAAGGTTGCGATTGGCTGCTGGGAGGGAAAGTTGTTAGGGAAATTTTAAATAAATAGATTTAGAAGATATAAGAAACAGTAAAATTATTATAAGTTTAAGGAAATATTCGAAGGTTATAAAATATTAAAATTTGGGATTTTGGTGCAAAATAAACATTTCCAAAACGCGTCCGGGTCGGATCCAAAAATTTGAAATTGAAATAATAGAATTTTAAGCGGGATCCAAAAGTGAAAATGAAGTATTTTATGAATAAAAAACATACCCCCAAAACGGACACACGTACGTGCACGTAGCGTCCAAACTCGCCCGTTTCACTGAACGGGACGAGAACACGATGCACGGACGCTACAACAGGGTTAGGGGTGTCAAACAGGCTAAGATGAATATTTTTTTTAAATTTTATTTTAGATGCCAAAAATTGTTATATGCAGAATTGAATTTTACCGGGTAAAGTTTTACAGTAAGTAACAATCAAGCAAGATAAATGAAATAAGTGCCACACTACGTTCAAACGGTAACAGAAATTAGTAGCATTGGGCTCGGGTGTTACATAAAGACAACGAAACTAACTCGCTTATAGGGTCTCGAAGGACCTACCACCCTGGGATAAGCTTCCCAAAATCCAACACGTCATTTATCGGAAAAATCCGCAGGAATACATGATCTACCACTGCGCTCTTAAGTCTACGACCAACATGGTCGGTATAAGACCACTGTTTGCACTGGGCTACTCTCATCCTGACCTGAACAACCGGATCATCTCCGAAGTCTCTAGACTAGCTGGGGTCCAAAATCCTACTTACGCAGAGTCAGAAAACAACAGACTGGTGATCGACACGACCTAACCCCTAAACCTAAAGGTGTCCAATTGGAGTGTCTCCTGATAACAGCTATCGAAGGAGAACCCTAACGATGGCGAGTGGCGATCCCCAACCGCTGACAACAATCAATACAAACACACAACTTAACAAGAAACAACAGAGCAAATTGAGTATAACCGGACGACAAGAATCCGAATTGAGTCACACCCTGACTAAACTTGGGTAGAAACCATAACGAAATTCATGGAGATCTGCTCCCACTCCTACTTTGGAACAGTAAAAGGCTGCAACTCTCCAGCCGGCCTCAGATACTCAACTCAAACACACAAAAGAGACACCTCGAAACGAAACCTGAAACTTCTCTTTACACCCCTGTCCACCCGTAACTATCTTACAAGCCACGTCAATGTTGGTGGAACTTGAATGAAAACAGAGAGTTGACTGATGTGCCTGTTCTAGGATTCCACGTCTCTACATGATAATATCAGGTACACAAACGCGTCCCTAACTTAGCACACCATTGTCACAAATCAAAGACTCCGAATCATTACCCAGCCGAGTATGCTCAAGTATCTCTGACGAACGAGCATCGGCGGGCAGTGTCTCGCGAAAGCGATTTAAGGAAACTGGTCGGGCACGGACATGAGCAAGCTGTCCCCTCCGTAGAGACGAACTTAAGCTGTACACAACGATCACACAAGAACTGTAAATCTGCAGAAGACTATCACAACAATCAAAATCCGTTGCAGGAAGATATACATTAAGCTCTGGTGGTCCGTGGAAAATCTGACACGACTCTCGAACAAGTAGTGTCTCCAAATCTCCAACGCAAAACCACCGCGGCCATCTTCAGATCATGAGTGGAATATCCTTCTCGTACTTCCTCTAAATGTAGGGAAGCAAAAGCGATAACTCTATAGTGTCACCTCTGTAAGTCGATGTACAACACCCCACGACTTGCGGGGAGGCGGAAATATGAAAAACGATCTTGTTCTTTGCTTAAACATCGACTAACCGCATGAATCGAAGCTAAAAGATAACTAACATCAAACATAGAAGTTCTAAACTACTATGTAAAGGGATTATACCTAAAGAACCGTGTCCTTCGTCTTTATGAACTCCACCTCCTCCTCGACCTTCTCCAAGTAGTAGACGATCCACCACGAGAGCTAAACCCCAAGCTTTGCCTCTAAACTTGAGGCAACTAGGTATCTTTAAGTGCTAATCAAAGTACCTAGATGAAATAGAGTATGGTTATGGATTAAGTAGTCTAACTAATCCTTGTACTCAACACATGAGAGGGGAGGATTAGGGTTTGAAGAGAGAGAGCTTGAGGAGAGAGAAGATGAACATAATAATGAATTGAGAATAATGAGTTATGATAATATATATCAAGCATTTCTTTTTATCAAGAAAAGAAAATAAATCAATTTAACAACCATGCTTGATAATATCTAGTGATGATTCATCTCCATGAGTCATTAAGCATTTATGATGCATTAATGACATGGATGAATCATCCATATGACTCACTAATCACATTCATTGTATATGCCACCTAAACCCCCTTAGTCACCACCTTCTAGAAGCTTCTCGCGCAATTATGAGAACGCCCCTCCTTTCCGCAAAACTACGGAAAAACTTTAGACTGTATAAATCCAATAACCGGATACCAGTAACTGGCTTAAACCAAAGCCGACTGGTAAAAACTGTCCGAAAGTCGTACGTGCGTAAACACACGTATGCGTCCGAACCCTTGTCGTAAAACCATACGACCTCTATATCGTTTCGCCTGGAGTAGGGAAACTCTCTGCGTGGGACTCTAGAGACTCGACTACTACGCTGGCAGTGGGTTTAACCACAGACCGCAAGCGGCACTAGCTGTACGTAACGGTCCCCAGCTAGATGTCGATAAGAAGGCCGATGAGGAAACCCATCCGAACTCCTACTGAGTCTGATGTGACAATCTCCGTACAGTCCGGTCCGTTCGTCTAAGACTATCGCATATCGGGCCTAGGGGGGCGGCAAGCGTCAGTCCCCTAATAGCTGTATAAGTCGTGTCGGAGCGAAGTCCATTACACCCTGAGAAACTACTGGAACCTACCAGCAAATCTCGCTTGCCCTGGCCAGGGACTTTGCGTAATGGCTCTCTGACACAGCGCGATATCAACCCCCAATACCGGGAGAGACGAATCATGTCTAACCGCCACTGCTTCCAAGTGCTCGGGACTGCACCCAACGGCTACCTGTTTGCACGACTCCGTTGAGCCGTGGTAGGGTAGCAATCTAAGAACAGTGGGACACACTCGAGGCGAAGTAGCAGTGTCAAGTCTGCGGACTATGCTGTACTCATGTCACCTGGGAACTGCTCACTGACGACTGGTATAAAACCAACCAACAGTTCCCTGTGAGTCCTGTCCGGTGTACCCGTAACCTAACGAGCACCTGCATACTATCTCCAGTACGACGTACTGACGGCTGTGGGACAGACCATCTTCCCAACTGGGATGAGAAGCGTACACACTAGTCTACTCCGGAGTATCGATGCCCTGTCTCGATAATCCAACAACTAGGGACCTGAATAAGGATGTGCTTGTAGACTATCCAGCCCTCACTAGTGTGACTGCCATCACAACGCTGGTAGTCAAGCAAGATCCTAAGAGCTCTATCAATACGTATACTCACATATTAAGATAGAAAAACCAAGTAGCATACTACCATGTTTAGCAAGACTGTTATATACATGTGAATATCCCAAGCTTCCATTAAGTAATATACAAACTAGTATGATACAGTAATGGCCTTCTAGGGCATAAACACTAACAATCTCCCACTTGCACTAGGGCCATGTACTGGCGTATCGAAGACCGATGATCTCGAGTAGCCTCTCGAACTGAATCTGAGGTAGGGCCTTAGTGAATGGATCAGCAATGTTATCCTCTGTATTTACTCTCTTTACCTCGATCTCCCGGCGATCTACGATCTCCCTGATCAGGTGATACCGCCTTAAGATGTGTCTGGACTTCTGATGGGACCTGGGTTCCTTCGCTAAAGCTATAGCACCGTTGTTGTCGCAATACAGAGGTATTGGACCAACACTGGTAGGAACCACCTGAAGTTCTGTGAGGAACTTCTTCATCCAGACAGCTTCTTTTGCGGCATCGCAAGCAGCTATGTACTCCGCTTCCATCGTTGAGTCAGCAACGGTGTCCTGCTTGGAACTCTTCCAACAGACCGCCCCTCCATTGAGGGTAAAGATATAACCCGACATGGACTTGGAGTCATCCTTGTCACTCTGGAAGCCGGAATCAGCATAGGCCTCCATCTTGAGGTCCTTTCCGCCGTAAACCAAGAACATCTCTTTAGTCCTTCTCAGGTACTTGAGAATGTTCTTTACTGCTATCCAGTGATTCTCCCCTGGGTTTGCCTGATACCGGCTTACAACGCTCAATGCGTATGCTTCATCTGGTCTGGTACATAATATCGCATACATCATAGAGCCTATCGCAGAAGCGTAGGGTATAATCGACATGCGTTCCCTTTTCAAATCAGTCTTGGGAGACATCTCTTTTGAGAGGGTGATTCCGTGACAAGCCGGTAGGTTACTGCGCTTAGAATCTTCCATACTGAATCTTTTCAATATGGTGTCTATGTACCTGGACTGTGAAAGTCCCAAAATCCTCTTTGATCTATCACGATAGATTTGGATCCCCAGAATGTAGGTGGCATCACCCAGGTCCTTCATGGAGAATTTCTGTGACAAGAATCTTTTGACTGACTGTAGCATAGGAATATCATTTCCTATTAAGAGAATGTCATCCACGTACAAGACGAGGAATACAACAACTCTCCCTACAATTTTACTGTATATGCATGGTTCATCTGGATTTTTGATAAAGTCGAATTCTTTGACAGTATCATCAAATCAGATGTTCCAACTCCGCGATGCCTGCTTTAGTCCATAAATGGACTTAAGCAGCTTGCATACTTTACCGCTGTTCCCACTCTGAATGAATCCTTCTGGCTGATCCATATAGACGCTCTCTTCTAAATTTCCATTTAGAAAGGCCGCCTTTACGTCCATCTGCCAGATCTCATAATCGTGGAAGGCAGCACTAGCAAGAAGGACCCGAATGGATTTCAGCATAGCCACTGGAGAAAAGGTTTCGTCATAGTCCAAACCAGGTCTTTGACGGAAACCCTTTGCAACAAGTCTAGCCTTATAGGTTTCAACCTGTCCATCTACACCAATCTTCTTTCTGAAGATCCACTTGCATCCTACGGGTTTTACCCCATCTGGAGCAGTATCCAAAGTCCATACTTTGTTAGTGTACATGGACTCCATTTCGGTCCGCATTGCATCCAGCCATTTTACCGAGTCGCCGCTCTGAATGGCTTGTTGGAAGCTAGTAGGGTCGTCATTATCAATGACGCAATCTTCTCGATCCCCGTCTATGAGAAAACCGTAGTATCTCTCGGGCGGATGAGACTGCCTACTACTTCTGCGGATAGGCGCTGGTATGTCCCTTTCTTCTGAAACTTCTTGTTCTACCAAACTTTCAGTAACAGCTTGTGGTTCTGGAATTTCTTCCAGTTCTACTGCGCTCCCACTCTTCTGATTTTCTAAAAATTCAGTTTCTAAGAAGTGGGCATGACGAGAAACAAAAACCTTTTGTTCCTCTGCGTAATAGAAATAATATCCCTTGGAGTTCTTTGGATATCCCACAAGCTTACACTGTACTGAGCGTGCCTCGAGCTTGTCCGGATGCTGCTTTTTTACAAAAGCTGGACACCCCCATGTCCTAAAATGTTTTAGACAGGGTTTCTTCCCACTCCACATCTGATATGGTGTGGTAGGCACAGTCTTGGTTGGAACCTGGTTCAAAAGATATGCAGTTGATTCTAGTGCATAACCCCAGAAAGATCGCGGTAACTCAGCCTTACTCATCATGGAACGAACCATATCTAATAGGGTTCGATTCCTCCTTTCCGATACACCATTGTGTTGTGGTGTGTATGGAGGAGTAAGCTGAGAGAGAATTCCATTCTCTTTTAAGTAACCCAGGAATTCGGCACTTAAGTATTCACCACCTCGATCAGATCTCAGTGTCTTTATACTTTTGCCTGTCTGTTTTTCTACTTCATTCTTGTATTCTTGGAATTTCTCAAAGGCCTCGGATTTATGCTTCATTAAGAAGATATATCTATACCTAGAGAAATCATCCGTAAAAGTAATGAAGTAGGAATAACCACCTCGCGCATGTGTAGACATTGGACCGCACACGTCACTGTGTACGAGTCCTAAGAGCTCGCTCGCTCTTACTCCGTATCCAGTAAACGGAGTCTTTGTCATCTTTCCCATGAGACAAGATTCACAAGTGGTATAAGATTGATATTCGAACGGATTCAAATATCCTTCTCTATGTAACTTCGTTAATCGTGTTTCATTGATGTGACCTAGTCTACAATGCCATAGGAAAGCCTGATTTATTTCTGGAGACTTTCTTTTAAGTGTGTTCTGGACATTGAAAACCTGAGCTTGATTTAATACGTATATACTGTCATCTAATGTACCGGACCCAATCAGAACTTGATTTAGGTGGATGTGAACTACATTGCTTACGAATGTAAAGTCATATCCCTCTCTTGAAAGTGAGGACACTGATATGATATTACAAGTCAAACTTGGTACATACAGACAGTTACGTAGAATCAATATCTGCCCACTTGTCAAACCTAGGCGATATTCTCCCACGGATTCAGCGTCTACGCTCATTCCGTTTGCAACTCTGAGAGACAAATCACCTATCCTTATAACTTTACGGTTTCTCAAAGCATGTAACGAATTACAGATATGAGATCCTGCTCCGGTATCTAGTACCCAGGAAGTAGAGTTAATTGACAAACAGTTCTCAATTACAAACACACTTGAGGTTGAAGCCACAACATACTTCGTATCCTGGCTACTGGCTTCTAAAGCCCTGCAATCCTTCTGCCAATGTCCATTCCCATAACAATAGGAATATCCCTCCTTGCCTATACTAAGTCCCGAAACTTTTTCTCTTCCTTTTCCTCCTACTTTGCTGACACCGTATATCGGCTTTGTAGAGGTCTTCTTCTTTTCACCCTTTGCTTTCGCCTTGGATGAAGAAGAAGAAGGTCCTCTATTAAGCAGAGCTTGTGTCTCCCTGGTTTCTTTCAGGGTGTAAGTAGAGGGTAGGGACTGTGGAAATAAGTCAGTATATGACCTGTTTCCCAACGTGGTCTCCAGGTCCTTGAGCTCATCAATATAGCTAGTCATCGTAAGGACGTCGTCCCTTACAGATGACCCGTCAGCCGACCTCGCTTGAATTAATTCGTTCGAGGCCTCATATCTTGCGATATGAGATTGCTCTCCATATAAATCTTTGTTATGGAGAAAGATGGAAACTAAGTCCATCTTCTTGTGCTGCTTCTGGTATATACCATCAACTGAAGCCAACACGAGGCACTTGGCTTTCGCTTAATTCTTTTCCTTCGTCTGACGGATATCCATATCCGCGACGGTGGAAACTGGACCTGGGTCGGTGGGATCTTGAGTAGTAATAGGCTGGTCCAGCTTGTCATAGGCAATGGTCATCTGGACAGACCTTTGCCAGTCAATAAAGTTAGATTCAGTCAACTTGTTATCTAGATGTAACCTAGTCATGGTCACAAGGTCGCTGCAATGAGAGAGAGAGAAGAAAACACTTTAGCATGATGCTCTTGCAAGTTTAGATTGGTTTTTAATTTATCTAAACTGGATGGCTCCCACTGTTTCTCAAATCCTTCCTCAAACCATAAAAGAAGAATTCGCCAGGACTATTCTCACTGTACAATTCTTGCTTAACCGTTCAGCCAGGCTAGTGTCGATACTTCGAGGGAGGTTTTCCAACGCTTTCGCGAAGTTCCTTAATTAAATAATCTCTTTTCTCTGGGGGCGTAACCCCGCTGACACCTTTCTTGACACCTACTTGGTTTATAGCATTGATCGTTAAGTGACGAATATCCTGATAAGTAGCATATACTCACAGTAGGATCAGGATCCAAATATCATCGTATGATAATGTTGAAGGAATCCTACCAACATTCATCAAACTCCAAATGGTATGCATCTTTTTGCAAATTTCAGTTTCTTTAGAAATTCCTGATATAGATTTTTGCCCTATGTTCTTATGATCTTGACTAAGGGCCAACAAATCATAAGTCACATGTCAAGTTCTGCCCATCATTATCCTGTTGATTTGAACCCATCCGTATATACTCTTGACTAAGGGCCAAACAAAGTAATACGACTGTCCCAAACCAACTCATCTATCTATGCAACAAATGAATACCCCAGCAGCTACCAATCACTATGTCTTGACTAAGGGCCAAACAAACACAGCTTGAATACTACTGACCATTCATAAGAAATGACGGAGGGCTACGACTGGTTTTGGCGAAACCGTGAACGTAGTGAACTTGATATAACCGAAGGAACCTGATAGCTTTTAAAAGGAGTGGTTAAAGCTCCGCATTTAAAAATATCTGTTTTTAAAATTAACCGAGTGGTTTCTTTTAAATTGTTCCAACGATTCAACTTTTTGGTTTATTTTCTTTGCATTATAAATAATGCGTCCCATCATTAACCTATCATTGCAGAAAACAACGAAAATACGTCCTCTTATGCCATCCGCATTCGCCACGGGGTCCCGTCATCACCTGTTAGGTTACTTAACTAACGACAGAGCGGGGGCTGGGCTAGCGCGGGTGTAAAACATAAGTGGCGTCTAAATAGCTATCATATATAGATATTGTACATTCGTCAGACGCAATAATAGGCATTCCAGATCACAGATGAACTTTATTAGATTTGCAAGCAATCCGTGTTTGTTTTGAGCCTGCAACAAAAGACGGATTACACAGTTGTGATGAATAGCCATTACCCCACCCAAGACCCCAACCGGTACGGCAAACTACACGCCCGGCAGTTTGTGCACCCCACCTTGGGTCTGTCCTAGGAGCAAAAACAGTAAAATAAAATAATACAACGGTGGCTACAACCGCAACCTGGATGTGCCCCGCAAAATAATATTACAACAAATTACATTTACATCAAATGAATTAAATAATAACCCATCACATAACCCCGGCTATGCATCACAACAGTCCAACACAGTTCATATACACAAACAGATAAAATCCATTACAGAAATGTGCAACCCCCTGCCAACCGACATACTAGCAGTTAGGGGAGGTTTACGAACACATTATACAAACACAGATATAATCCAACAAGCAAATACTGTATAATTTCGATCGATTAAACACTTTTAATTTTGCTCCAATACTTCTCTGTAAAACTGAAACCTGAGCAAAAATAAAAACTTCCAGAAAATACCAAATATCACAGAGAAGCAACACAGGAAAATTGGGTTCCTGAATCGCCAACTCGGCGGCGGAATCGCGGCGGATCGATGGTATCCGCCGCGGTTCCGCGGCGCTTTAGGCGATTCAGGGGCCCAATTTTCTTGGGTGTTCTTCTACTATCTTTTCAAGCTTTCTGAACATCCCTGAAAAAATTTTGGACTTCATTTAAAAATCGACAGAAACTTGTGATTTCGGGCTTTTCCGGTTTCGTTTTTTCCGTTCGAAATTCATACAAATTTGCAAGTTATTTATTGTTTAGCGAGGCTCTGATACCACTGTAAGTCGATGTACAACACCCCACGACTTGCGGGGAGGCGGAAATATGAAAAACGATCTTGTTCTTTGCTTAAACATCGACTAACCGCATGAATCGAAGCTAAACGATAACTAACATCAAACATAGAAGTTCTAAACTACTATGTAAAGGGATTATACCTAAAGAACCGTGTCTTTCGTCTTTATGAACTCCACCTCCTCCTCGGCCTTCTCCAAGTAGTAGACGATCCACCACGAGAGCTAAACCCCAAGTTTTGCCTCTAAACTTGAGGCAACTAGGTATCTTTAAGTGCTAATCAAAGTACCTAGATGAAATAGAGTATGGTTATGGATTAAGTAGTCTAACTAATCCTTGTACTCAACACATGAGAGGGGAGGATTAGGGTTTGAAGAGAGAGAGCTTGAGGAGAGAGAAGATGAACATAATAATGAATTGAGAATAATGAGTTATGATAATATATATC
Source organism: Agapanthus africanus (assembly GCA_030015575.1). Taxonomy (NCBI): domain Eukaryota; kingdom Viridiplantae; phylum Streptophyta; class Magnoliopsida; order Asparagales; family Amaryllidaceae; genus Agapanthus; species Agapanthus africanus. The sequence goes on along the minus strand of JASDDO010000018.1, from coordinate 56,558,607 downwards.
AAGCATTTCTTTTTATCAAGAAAAGAAAATAAATCAATTTAACAACCATGCTTGATAATATCTAGTGATGATTCATCTCCATGAGTCATTAAGCATTTATGATGCATTAATGACATGGATGAATCATCCATATGACTCACTAATCACATTCATTGTATATGCCACCTAAACCCCCTTAGTCACCACCTTCTAGAAGCTTCTCGCGCAATTACGAGAACGCCCCTCCTTTCCGCAAAAATACGGAAAAACTTTAGACTGTATAAATCAAATAACCGGATACCAGTAACTGGCTTAAACCAAAGCCGACTGGTAAAAACTGTCCGAAAGACGTACGTGCGTAAACACACGTATGCGTCCGAACGCTTGTCGTAAAACCATACGACCTCTATATCGTTTCGCCTGGAGTAGGGAAACTCTCTGCGTGGGACTCTAGAGACTCGACTACTACGCTGGCAGTGAGTTTAACCACAGACCGCAAGCGGCACCAGCTGTACGTAACGGTCCCCAGGTAGATGTCGATAAGAAGGCCGATGAGGAAACCCATCCGAACTCCTACTGAGTCTGATGTGACAATCTCCGTACAGTCCGGTCCGTTCGTCTAAGACTATCGCATATCGGGCCTTGGGGGGCGGCAAGCGTCAGTCCCCTAATAGCTGTATAAGTCGTGTCGGAGCGAAGCCCATTACACCCTGAGAAACTACTGGAACCTACCAGCAAATCTCGCTTGCCCTGGTCAGGGACTTTGCGTAATGGCTCTCTGACACAGCGCGATATCAACCCCCAATACCGGGAGAGACGAATCCTGTCTAACCGCCACTGCTTCCAAGTGCTCGGGACTGTACCCAACTGCTACCTGTTTGCACGACTCCTTTGAGCCGTGGTAGGGTAGCAATCTAAGAACAGTGGGACACACTCGAGGCGAAGTAGCAGTGTCAAGTCTGCGGACTATGCTGTACTCATGTCACATGGGAACTGCTCACTGACGACTGGTATAAAACCAACCAACAGTTCCCTGTGAGTCCTGTCCGGTGTACCCGTAACCTAACGAGCACCTGCATACTATCTCCAGTACGACGTACTGACGGCTGTGGGACAGACCATCTCCCCAACTGGGATGAGAAGCGTACACACTAGTCTACTCCGGAGTATCGATGCCCTGTCTCGATAATCCAACGACTAGGGACCTGAATAAGGATGTGCTTGTAGACTACCCAGCCCCCACTAGTGTGACTGCCATCACAACGCTGGTAGTCAAGCAAGATCCTAAGAGCTCTATCAATACGTATACTCACATATTAAGATAGAAAAACCAAGTAGCATACTACCATGTTTAGCAAGACTGTTATATACATGTGAATATCCTAAGCTTCCATTAAGTAATATACAAACTAGTATGATACGGTAATGGCCTTCTAGGGCATAAACACTAACAACCTCAGTACACATTCGAGCCCCACTCAAGAAACATAACAGTTAAACAACAAGGTCGTCCGAACCAAAGGCAAAGAAAGAACTGATGCAGTTGTTAACTGAATCTTCAACTGCTGAAAACTCCGCACACATGCCTCAGTCCACAGAAAAGAAACCTCCCTTCCGGTCCATTCAGTCGACGGTGCAGCACTACTCTAGCAATCCTGCATGAAACGGCGGTAAAAACTTGCTAAGCCCAACAATCTGCGGATCTCCGTCCTGCACACAAGTCTGGGCCTAAGCTGTACGGCCACGATCTCCCTCGGAACCATACGAAACCGTCTCCCGTGACTACAAGACCTAGGAGTCAACACAAAACAAGCCTGAAGAAACACTCCGAGAATTTAGCAAACTGTTGGTGCTCTCCCAGTATCCGCATAACAAATCCTCAAGTGCTACTGCTGTCCCTCAAGACACATTAAATAGACCAGAATGTCGTAAATAACACAACAAAAACTGGTCGAGGAACGGCCTGCAGAAATCTGGTTCATCATATCTACGAATGCTGCTAGGGCACTGGTGAATCTAACGACTCACAAAAACACACAAAGCCCGTCGCACGCATAAGGCAGTCTTCGGAATGCCATCACCCCGAATCCGCAATAATGATGACCTGATCCCAAACAAACTTAGAAAATGTCTCGCACTCTGGAGTTAATCGAAGAAATCGTCACGGTGAGGTGAAGGATACCTATCCGCACCGTAAGCCGGTTCAATTAATGATCTGTCGATACACAACCTCAAACTGCCGTCTTTCTTCTTGACGAACAGGATTAGGAGCTTCCAAAAGCGAAACACTCAGACGCACAAAACTCCCCAAACCACAACTCTGCAGCTGATTCTTTAGCTCCCAAGCTTCGCCGGCTCATCCGGAACAACGTCGGAAAAACTCTCGCACGAAAGGAACACCGGCCCAACAAACCCTCTGTGGCTACGGTATCACGAATGAACGCCAAGAATCCACGACATCTCCTCAAAATCCGACTAGCGAAAAAGGCTGAATTCAAGCTGTGAGAGGCGGCACAACTATCCACCTGCACGACAAGAACTGACCTGCCGGGAAAACAAACCTGACTGTTTCCTCACGGTAGTCCACAGACGCCTAGCACGTAGTTAACCAGTCCGTGCCCAGGAGAACGTCAAATCCAACATCTCTAGAAGGATCAAAACGACGGACGAATCTCTATTTCCTATCCGACTGGCACACAACTGAAATACGTGTCGCGCAACAAAAGAATCGCTGACAGAAGTTAAAACAACTATGACTAATCTACCCAACCACGGTACAAGGTGTGGAAAGCAAACGAGTACACCAAAAGAACATGCGAATTAAGGATACCTGAAAACTCTGCATTGGACGCCTGCGCGTCCCGATGAGTAGAAGCAAACTCCTGTGTCTGCCCTCTACCCGCAACTGGCTAAACTCCCCTGGTAGACTGAGCCCTCTGAGCGAACCTTCCACGTCCACGGCCTCTCTGAATACGATCCTGACGCCGTGCTAAGGAACAATCCCTGACGAAGTGCTGAAGGCTTCCGCATCAAAAACATCCATGTGCTGACTGCTGACCATCCTGGGGATGAGAGCTGAACGACTGTCCTCGTCCTAAGCCTCTGCTACTCCCGCGACGGCCACGAAATCTGTCTCGATGACCAATCCTCTGTCTCTGGGCTGGTACACTGGTACGAGTCCTCCACTGTCCTGGAACTCTCTGAGCCTCTGGAATATGCGCCTCGTCAACTGGAGCTGCAACCACTGGTGCTATATAGGTGACGGACTGCTGCATGCTGATCGTAAGCGACAACTGAGTAACAGGGGTGACAACCTCCTGTCGTAGCTCCCGAACGACATCAACCAATGAACTTATACTCTGGCGGAAGTCCTGCATCTCTGCCAAAAATCTATCAATAGTATATGTCGTAGGCTGATCCGTCTGCACCTGTGCAACTAGAGTGCCATCCTGGTCAGTACTCGTCTCACCCGAGCCAACTTTGACCTCGGCCCTCGCTATATCACTCTGAGTCCCCATAGTCATCGGCGGCAAGGCTATAAATAGATATAAGATTCGATGAGAATAAGGAATCGAATCTCAAGGATATGAATCATCAAGGAAGGAAATTCAAGCAATTTGTACTTAGGTCACTTAAGACGAAGTACCGCATCGTGGGTATGCTGCAGACATACACACTACGTTACTCTGCTTAAGCTGCCTACTCCATCATACTAAGATCATCCTACACTCCGAAAGGTAAAACCTAGCGCTCTGATACCAACTTTGTCACGACCCGAAATTTGGCACGTGACGGCCCTAATACTACGCAATGCCTAAAGACGTAACGCAGTAAAAGAAAGCCAAAACCCAGAATTCTAAACCAAGAAAATACGGAAAAGAATATAAGTTTTTTGAAACAATTGAAATCGCAACCCAAATTCTTTGAAAGTCCTACTTTCTTTCTTTAAAATTTTAGCCACAACCCTTTTTGTAAAAACTGGCCAAAATGAATGCAACATAAATATACGACGCCGTAGCGAAGAAATAAAGACAATAGAAAGAAAGCTGTATATAAAAGACAACAAACCCACAATTAATTTACAATATCGTCATCACCAAGTCTCTAAGTCAACAATATAATAGTAGATGGAGAGTACAAGATACAACGAATGTACAATATGAAATACAGATAATCATCTAACCCACCTAAGCAAAATAGTATATTGTGAGCCGATGCGGTATCTGTAGCAAAAGATGATAGATGAAAAGCTGAATAGCCTGCCTCGACTACTCTGGGGAACAACCTGAAACACGTGTGGCACAACGGGGATGAGTTGCCAACTCGTGAATAGTAGATAACATATGCAGGTAATCGCAGGAATGTACGTACAACATGAATCTAAGATATGCGATTACAGTAATAACATGTCATGTAAATGCCGAATAATGGAAAGTACACTAACAGGTACAATCAATATGTGAAGCAATAATAACATGACAATAGTATGCAATAACTATGCAATAGGGATATGAGAATGCAAATATGCAGCAATCATGAAGGGTACACTAACAGGTACTCCTAATACATGGAACAGTGCATAAGTGGAAAGGTATGAGATATGGAGTGAAATATGTCATCCCATGGAATCCTGTCATCATGGTAGAATCACAATCCATCAAGACACTCAAATCCCAATTCCTCAAATCAGTCCCCATGTTGGGCTCTCACATCATATAAGTCTCACGTCTCCTCAATGTACAATATCGAGTAATCTCCTATATCCCGAATGTACAAATCAATAATCCCATATGTATGTCCAATCTCAATGAATCACCTGATATCCCAAGTCAAAGTCTCAAGTAAGATTCTAGCATCCTATATATATATATATATATATATATATATATATATATATATATATATATGCAGAAATAAATATGACGGGGTCAATACACATATATTAGCGTCCCATTCCACTAATATTGGTGTAAGGGTATATATAACAACGGCTAAATCCCCTGTTATATATACAAAGGTGTTTAAAAGAAATACCATGAAAACATTGTGCCAAGCATCGACACAGAAATCCTGATAGGTACGTAACATACGCTGTCCCGAAAGCACGAGTGCCTAGCTCTGACCCTCGCCTTTCGACGTATGCATACGTGCATGACTCCCAACGGTATCTCCATGATCCCCGCCGAGTCATTAGTACTGTCACCGGTAGGTACTAGCCCGCCTCCAGGCTCAATCGGCAACATCCATCGATCTTCTTGCTGAGGGGAACCATACCGGGCCCCACCATGTACCCTTATATGGCAACCACACCTCGTATGGAGTATATAATCAGAACCGATAAATCTCATGGTGGCTGCGCAAATATCATATCAAGGAAACCGGGTTTTTCAATGTATGCATAATTTCATGAACTCCCGCGGTTCCCAAATCCAGAAATCATCATGTGAAATCCAAATAACAATGCGCAAATCCAGGAATAAATATATGCGATATATCTGAAATGCGAGCATATAAATAAGAATATGTAGCTGAAAACAGATGTATGCGAAACCAATAAGGTACAGCTAAGTAACATCAGTAAAGGTAAATATGTAGCAGCAACTGAATATGTGTAACATACAGGTGTATCAATATATAGGTATCTACCTATAAGAACTGATGTCGTATACCCCCTGGGTATAAGTGGAATAGGTGAGTAAGGTATATCGGTTACTAAATGTCAAAACGTGATAAGTAATGTGAATCGATGTCATAAAGTCCCTAACTAAGCAATATAATGTCTATAATGGTTTGTGTATGACATGACAATTATTGACGGTGTGTGTGTAGCATACAATCCGTGCTCGTGCAACATGAACCGTCAATAATATGTGCAGTGTCCTACGGCTGCTAGTCACAGTACAAGTATATCAAAGAAATAAGGTAAAGGCGTAATTCTAACAATGACGTAGAATATGTGATAAGTAGTAGAATCCTAGCCCAGACGCATAACGCCATGCAGGCGATTCCCCTGTAGATGTTAAATCTACTCACCTACTCTCCAAGCTAGGTGAATCCTACCTTCTGCTCCCCCCTGTAGCAGTGTCCGTAGTCGCTGCCTGCAAACCTGCAATTTAAATATGGAAATCATATATAAGCCAAATATTCCGCAAAACGCGATATCGAACCCAAACGAGAAACTCACGTCGCGAACTAAACGCGTGTGTGCACGATACGCTAAAACGTGTGTATACGCGTCTAAAACTACCGCGACACGCCGCGATACGCTGGATCACAGAACCCACTCACGTATCGCGCGTATCGCGCAAACACAACGGACATGCAAAACGATATTTGATCCCAAATTTTCCTACAGGTCAAATCTTACAAAACTAGACATGCCAAAACACTAGACAACACAGAAGAGAGCCCTACACAAAACCCCAGCACCCTTGCCCCCCCTTGGCTGCAAATTGCGGCCAAACACAATAAATCTGCGGCCTGTTTTGGGAGAGGATGGCTCGTGTTCTGGTGGTGTGTTCTAGACCTAGTGTGCATGCCCCAGTTTCCTCAATTTTGTCCTGAAGGCCCCGGGTCAAGAGCAGATCACAGATAACCAATATATCGCTTTAAAATCACCAATTTGCACTAAAAGGAAACCCTATGGTATTTTAGTGTAATCCAAGGTTAAGCTCAGTTAAGGTGACCCTAACAACACTTAATTAAGTAGGGTTTACCAACACAATCATCAATTTGCCACAACATCTCACAAATCACCATAATTAGCACTTAAACTCACAAATAACACAAACCGACGCTAAACTACGCACAAGCTAAGCAATAAAGGGAAATGAGTTCAAGAATTATACCCTGTAGAACCCTAGAGAGCAGGATAAGTGGAAAAGAGTTGCTGTAGGTGCTGGGGCTGCTTCTACTACAGCTGCTGCTGTTGCTTCCTGCTGCTGCTAATGCCTCTGCTGCTGCTAATGGAGCTGGTGCTGCTGCTTGCTTCTGGGGCTGCTGCTGAAGCTGCTGTGTGTGTGAGTGTGAGAGTATGATGAATGAGAGCAAGGAAATGAGAGGGAGGAATGAGAACAACCAACAAAGACCCCCTTCTCATTCTCTCTCTTCATTAAATGGGCATGGCTCATGCCATGTTGCCCCATGCTCCCCCTCTCTCTCTCTCGGTCAACATTTCAACTCAAATTAAAAACCCTTTTCAAATTCATTTTATTTTTGAAAAGAACCATAAACAAATAAAAACCCAAAAGCACCTAAACAATAATGATTAACTTAAAGAGAATGGGTTAATCCATCATGCTTGCTAATCATGGTCTAACTCCATCTCTAAACCCTAGTTATCATGCACAAGTGTGTGCAAACCTAGGAAAAATCTACTAAAATATTCATTAAATAAGATAAAATAATTGAAAACCAATTTGGTAAACTTTTTATTAAAATCCATACATTAAAATATAATTAGCCACAAAACACATTCTAAGGTGTTACAATTTTGGAGATGCTCAATGCACAATTCTAAGTCCAATTTTTTTTAAAAAAAAACAAAGTTTTATTAGACGACCCCCCACCCCCAACCCCCCAAAAAAAACTCTTTCCCAAAAGGGCAACAACAAGCCTTTATCCCAAATTGTTGGAGTCGGCCATATATATCCTTTTCTTCCATTCAACTATATTAAAAGCCGTCTCTCAATTAAATTAACAATTAGCATATCTTAATTGGCTCTGTCTCTATCCATGGTCGTTTAACCCTAACCCTACCCTTAACCCTGCTCCTAATTGTGCCATTAACTACAATTTTGTCACTTTAACTGGTCGAGGCATTGATTGGTCTAAACTGCACATGATCAAACCATCTTATTCTATTGTGTATTATCACTTTTCCATCTTAACAAACAAACAAAAATTTTAAAAAAGCGTTCAGTGCTAATAAGAGTATAAGGAGTTATAAATAGAAGTTAGGTATAGATGAAGAGTTATACGCAATTTACCCTTTTATTTAATTTCAAAAATACATGCAGGTATAAACTTGTGTCACGGATGCAGATAAGGTTCACTGGCATTGAATGGTTTTAGTTTATTTGACTTGGATTGCATTTGAAAGTTAAAACTTCAAAGCAGGATCCAGGATGCACAATAGTATAAGTTATATCAGGATTTGATGATGTGCTCACTATGCAATTCATTGAGCCATCGGCCAATGCTATCAAAAGTCTGCCGTCTGCTGATGTCATAAACAACTAAAGCTCCAACAGCGCCTCGGTAATACGCTGATGTCACCGCTCTGAAGCGCTCTTGCCCTGCAGTGTCCCATATCTGAGCTTTAATCTCCTTACCATCAATGTCCATTTTTTTTGGTTTGAAACTCTACTCCTATGGTAGACTTAGTTTGGATAAAACTCATCGCGAGCAAATCTTGCTAGTAAATTTGATTTCCCAACAGCTGAATCACCGATCAGAATGATTTTGAAAAGATAGTCCTGGCTCTGCTCTTCTTCTCCATCGAATGCCATGCCTTAAGCTCTTTAATAGCTCCTTGTGCAGCCACTCAGTAGCAAAGCATAGCTAACACTGCTAGAATGAATTAAGACAACTAACTAGTTTCAGTAACCCGCTTAAAATTGAGAGCAAAAACTATAATGGGAAGATAGCAATGCCAATAAAGCTATTTTCATCAAGGGCAACACTTGAGAATGCTACCAAATGTTTTAACTATTTGTGATACACACGGCAAAAAGTGTGAAATAAGTAGGACAAAGATAATAATTGGTTAGTAATACATATGATATGGACCATGGTATGAATGCACGGTTGAATTAGAATCATATCCAAGAAACAAGACTGAAACTGCTGGAATACAAGATACCATTAAAGCCTCAATTTGATCTGTTTAGTTCTTTTCACTTGTGTTAGAAACTTATCAAATAAAACAATGCATAGAGGCATAATGAGAAGTCACAGCAACCATTTCCCTATGACACAAGAAATATAAAGCCTCAATGCATGGAAATGGCAGTTACCCAAAACATTGATGGAATTTATCCCAGCTGGCAAATAACTGGTAACATCAACATACATTGTGCATTACGGCCTGTTTGGTACAAATAATGACAACCATTTCCTTGAAGAAAAGCTTTTCATTACTTATCTCTTTTTTGAATTCCAATGTTTGTTTGAATGGAAAAAGAATTAGCTTGGTTAGTTTAAAATCACATTTTGGGTTTTCCTTGTTTGTTTGTTATGAAAGATAGCATGGGAAAAAGTAAAAAGAAAGGTTAAAAGTAGAGAGAGATGGAGTAAGTGGGGCCCAAAAAGGACACTTTCTCTCCAAAATCATGGACAACCCCATGAAATGTTTTTCCCAACTTTGCATATGCGGCATGGCAGTTTTGTAAATAACTACAAAATCAAATGTATTGCAACCAAACAAAGGAAACACCATGTTTGCAAGGAAATGTAGGTGTGGGCCGCACTTTTTCAACTTTTCCCAACCATTTTCATTGAAACAAACAGGCCTTTAGTGGTGAGGAAAAATCCTTATAGCAAACACTATCATCAATCCCATGAGGCGGACTTCTCCTCTAGTTTAATTTTAACAAAATGACAATTTCAACAAGTTGCTCTCAGTAGCTTGAGTTTCAAATGCAACACATATTCGAGACAAGTAGATTGAATAATTTATCTTTCTCTAATTCTCGCTAAGCCATACAACCTATATTGTACAGTGTGAACAAATGCAGAATATTAGAGAAATTTTAACCAACATATATAAAGAAATAACAAATTGTTCCTAGAATGGAATTCCGTTTCTTAGTGCATACATCTAATGGTCTTTTCTCAGTGATGCTAGGATAGTGGAAGAGGCTTCAACTGGTTATTAACATTAGTAACGGTCGATCCATGTCCAGTTGATAGTCATAGTACACTGGAATTATATTTTGGTGGTGGAATGCATCACATTTCATAATAAAAGTAGGCTTAACTCCAAAAAAGAACAACCAAAATCTTTACCCCTTTTGCAACAAACTACCAATATCTCCTAAAATTACAAGAAACTACCAACATGACGGTGCCACGTCAGCACCGTTAATGCCACATCACCGTCAAATCAACATCTTGCCACATCATTAAAAGCTTTCAATTTTTAACAAAATTACCCTTCTTCCTCCTTTATTTCTAACCTTACCCTAGCCTAAACTCTAACCCAACCACCAGCACCCCCGGCGCCACTATCTCCTCCCTAGCTTGCTCTGTCACCTCCCGCCTTGCATCTTCTTCCTGTTCCAAACCCTAGCTTTCCATTCTCGCAGCCGTCACTACCGCCATTCCCCCTTCTCTCACCGCCACCGCCCTTATCGTCGCCTCCTCCCTCCATTGTCTTCATCTTCTTTTCCTCTAACCCTAATCTAACCTTAACCCTAGCCATCCTAAATTTAGCCTCGTCATCCTCCTTCGCCGCTGTCTCCCTCATCGTCATTGCTTCCAGCCGTGTCATCACCGCCGCCTCCGAATACCTCATCTGCGCTATTCATCTTCTTCAACCTCTTTCATATACTTAACCTACCCTTACTGATCTTAACCTAGCCCTAGACCTGACCGCCAAATAACCCTAGATCTTAATATAAATAGAAAATTTTCCTTTTGGAAATCTTTTATCCTCCTCCATTTCACTATTTCCATTTTTCCTTCACCGTCTGTTCTTTTGTTTATTCCATACTCTACTTTCTCATGTTTAAAAATCATATTTAATTATTCATATTCTTTTTTATGGTATATTTTTAACATTATCTATCGGTTACACTACTCTGTCCATGAATTTGCTCATCCATAAATTGTTTTAATTCTTGTTTATAGTTTCTATTTTCACGTCATTAATATTTAATCCTTCAAGCCGTTAAAAAGTGAAATATTAATTTCATCAACATACTTGAAAATGAAATTCAAGGGTTAGCAAGGGGAACAGAGAGGAGGGAATGTGTGAGAGAGAGAAATTAGACTACTTTTCCTTTAATATGAAATGTATAATTTTGAAAAAATCGATAAATTTTGCATGATTTATCATAGAAATTTGAAACGTAGATGGGTTATGCGATATAACTTCAAAATCTATAGGGCATCTGTATGATTCTTAGGCATATGGGGGTTATGTGATACATTAACAAAACTCGGGAGGGTTTACTAAAATACATATATGGCAAGTCACTTTTCCTCTTAAAAGCAAGTTTTATTCATACCGTCAAAACCAAGCAAGCTCAAGAATAAGCGAAAACTATCAGCTCAAATAATTATGAGAATGATATAATTATATATAAAACGATGATATTATGGCCCTGTAGGAAATTTCCTACATCGAAGGGAGAAAAGCTACATGATATAATACTTCACGTAAGATGGTTATAAATATGCATATTCTACCAGAATACCAATTAGCATCTTATTGTGCCTATCGACCGCGAAGTCATCACTTACGTAAGGTTAAATCATAATTCATACAACCTTGATTACGGTAAAACTTAGTATAAGCTTATCTGAATCAACAATGTTAAATGTTCCTTAAATTTTATCCAACCATGGGGCTAAAGATCTTAAAAATATCTCGTCTCCTTTCCCTGTGGTTTTAACGTATATCAATCTCAGTTGCATAGAACATATATAACCAAAGATAAATAATAGTCTATTAGGCTTTCTAGAAGAGAACCAGCAACCAAAATTTATAACCACTAACAGTGTCTGAAATAATTGGAAAGTCTTATGCTTGTTATTTGTATGGTTGACAATGCAAATTCTAAGAAAAAATCGACTAATATAAGGTGTAATAACCGGTTCCTTTTGTACTTTACGTGTTCAAATAAAACTTCAATTTCTTCCCAAAATTTTCATTTCTTTCTCTCTTCTAATTTCTTTTTCCTTTCCAAACACCTAGGCATGCAGCCCAACTCCCCACTACTCTCCTTTCTTTCTTTTTCATTTCCTCTTCTTTTTCTGCGACCTAGCCCAGCCAGTTACCCCCCTCCTTTTTCTTCTTCGCCTTCGTTTCCTTTTTCCCCACAATCCCAGCGAACCGCGGCCATCTCCTCTCCCCACGCGGATATTGTATGCCTACTCCCTGATATCGCACCCACGTTTCCCTAACCAACCTACCCTATTCAAGCCCCAACCCTGGCTCTCTCATTCTCCCTCTTTCTCTCTTCTCTCAAAGCTCACCACCCCGAGCTCCTCTCTGCAACCACCGCCGACCATCTCCGACGATTCCATCACATGACTCAACCACATTCGTCGACCCAACACCCGAGCTCCTCCCTACAACCGTCGCCATCACCTCCGTCGAGCCCTCTTCTCCTCCACCAACAGCATCGACCCAAGCTCCGACCACCACCATGCCTTTCACCCTCCTTTCTCTTAGCAATCGAACCCAAACACCGAAACTGAGGCCCTCTTGCCCATTGCAACCCCAAGCTCCATTAACCGAACTCTCCCCCTCTCCACTGCATCCCTCCACGTAGACGTCGACGCTGCTGCCGTCATTGCCAGCAATACCGAGCCCCGGGACCCACACCACCATCGCACCACGCCCGCGTCCAGTACCGTGTCGCCACTATACGGACGCATCCAGTGCACACCACGCATGCACCCAGCACGCATCATGCGCCGTACGCAGCACCGCGCCGCTTCGTCGTCATTTCGTGTGTCGAGGCGATTCCCTGCGTTCATGTCGCTTCTATTTTAGCGACCTAGGCAAGTGATCCTCCACTTGCTGTCATGCTAATAATTATATTATATATGTTATAACCGAAATGTTTAAATTGTTTACGTCGTGCTTATGATCGAACCGGAATTTAACTGTGAACCGTAGTGGTGTGAATCATGTTGAATTGAACATAAAATGGGTCTAAAACCAAGTGTTAGACATATAGAATTCATGACCGAATCTCGTTCGAATCGGTCGGATAAAACTTAAATCCCAATAGTTATTGTTATGTATGACAAGCTTGAAGTGATCCTCTTGGGCCTAAGTCCACCTTGAGATTACACAAGCACAAGCTATCACTCCACAAACTAAAAAGAAAGTGAAGGAACTATCTAAACTAGTTTGTTAAAAAAGTTTAGATGGATGATGTAGGAATTTTAGCTTTTTATTTTTCTTCTCTTTTCTTTTCTTTTTCTTTTGAAATAAACTCAAGAGAGGAGATGAAGAAGATGAAGAGAGAGAATCAACTTGGAATTGTGATGAGAATGAATTGGATTTAGCCATGGTTATCCGTTCAAAATATTACAAGAATGACTAATTGATCTGCATGCTTCTAAATAAAATGGCATTCCTCTTTATCTTTAAAAAGATAAACGATAAATCTTTTCATTCTCATCACGGTTCTTATGTGATTCTTATACACCCATCCATATGTATCATCAATCATGACACACACACATATTTATATCACATATAAATAAATAATAAAGAGAAGAATAAAGAGAGCATGATACACACACACATATTTAATTATTAAATCAACACTTGATTAAATAATCTGGTTATATCGTATATAATCCGGCTAATATTAATAAACGCCCTATTATAATATGTGTATCATATACACGTGCATAATCAAGCTCTTGCACGTATTCCCATACGTGCCCTACATCGTTTCGCTTATGCAGTGAAGGCTCTATGTTGGACTCTAAAGACTCGTCAATACGCTGGCAGTAGGATATGATCATATCAAAATACCACAAGCACGTTAACGATACAAGCTACACGTAACGGCTGTTGCATATGTATGCTCTAGAGGCCTGTATTGTATAGGATGCTAAGAATATGTATATACAGGATAATCTTGCTCAGTTGTATATAGTATATTATTTGAGTTGACTTTATCTTGATATGTGTACTTCTTTCTATTGATACTTTATATTGCTTGCACATATTGATAAAAACTCGATACAGTAGTATACTATTATGGTTTGACATTATCTTGACATGTGCATATGTTATACTCGATATAACATATGGCGGATACATGTTGATAAAGCCCGTAGGATTTTACTTGACTACCAGCGTTATGATGGCGATCATACTTGTGGGAGCTGGGTAGTCCATAAGCACATCCTTAAAGGTCCCAAGTCGCAGGAGTATCGAGATCGGGCATCGATACTCCAGAGTAGACTTGTGTATACGTTTCTAGACCCCGACGAAGGGCGGTGGTTGTGAAAGTGTGTCTTAGCACCATCACTAAGTTTATACAAGCATAAAGTATGCAATTTTAAAAAATCTAAAGTGCTAAGCTACACTAACATAGAATCTAACTAGAGGATTGGGGTTTACAAAATATGAAAGCAAGTTCTATACTAAGGGAAGAGGGTTACAACCTTTGTAGACCGGTCCTTCACTTCTAAAACTCCAAGTAGTAGTCCCTGGAACTCTTTTTGGCTCCACTTGAAGAAAGGATCGAGCTTGCTTTGCAATCTTCGAGGCCGAAGATGATCCATCTTGAAATCTTTCTAACTTAAGCTAATGCTTCACTAATCAAGTATTAGTGAAGCTAACCTAAATTAATGGCTAGATGAGTGTAGGTTGATGAAGTGGGATTTTTGCTCACTTTAGAAATCTATTTCTCTTTTTATTTTCCAACTCAAGAAAAAACTAGAGGAGGAAGAAGATGAACTTGGGTGAACTATTGATATATTTATATATTGATATATTTATATATTAACTAATATCATGCTCATTTTATTTTTCCTCACTTTATATATTATTTATATATGATATAAATAATATATATCATTTGTCATGGTTGTAAATACACATTAGATGTGTGTATAAGAATCACATATGATTTAAAGATAAGGATAAATGATATTTGCTTATATAACTAAATGAAACAATGAGTCATTTATTAGAATTGTGTAGACTTTAGATGACTCGTATTTGTTTTGTTCATAAAAATAAGTTATGATATATTTGTTCTTATCTTTGAGAAGCAATACCATTCTCATCACTTGATCTCCATGGTTATCTCTCTTGAAATGGTTTAAGTGAAAAGGTGAAAAAGAAAAGAGAAGAATTTAGTGAGTTAATTACTCTATAACTCCTACTAATCATCCTTAGCAAGTTTAATTAGTGGGTTGCTTCATTTTGATGAGATCAATTTATAGCTAAAGTTTGTGATGGAGTTATCTCATTGTGGATCATCTTCGGCAAGGAAATCACCTAGCAAGCTTGTTCCGGGCTTCGTGGAGACTAGCCAGAGTCTAAGGAGATATGGTTAACGCGCTACAAAGGTTGTAGCACTCTAAACTTGCTCTCTTTTATTTTTTGCAATTGCATCTATTTGATTATCTTGGTTAGGTTTTGGTTCTATGTTTGAAAAATTTGTTGTTATCTTATTCCGCCGCGGTTCGTGAGTGCCATAACCCTAGAGCCGAAACTTACATATCCGACCCTCCGATGATATGTCGATTACACCGGTAAAGTTAAGCGAAAATCTAATTACTTAGATTATATGTGCTTCTGAATATCTAATTACTTAGATTTCTGGTGAAGTTTACACAGTTTTTGCGATGTCTGGCTACAAAGCATTTTTTTAATGTAATATTTGTATCAAGGGTGCCCCTCAATTAAAGCTATTATTAGGATATGCACAAAGTAAAGTTTAAACTGAAAATAACGATATTCACAAAGTAATCTTTAGATTACAAAATACTGATCATCTTTCTATTCAGTACGAGCACTTACAAGACCGGACAAACACCTTCGCTCCCTCATCCTCCAAAGTTTCTCAGAGCATCATATTCTTCTTCTATTGTCCAACCGTGTTCTTTTGGATGCAGGGCCTACTAGTGCATTATCCGCACTTGATTTTATCTATATTAAGAAAAAGTTCAATTACCCAACAATAAAAGGTTAGGAAATTAAGTCGCAGTTACAAAAACCATAATGGAAAACTATTCACCTTATCAAGCTTGTCTCTGACCAATTGAACCGTCTCATTCATTGATGCAGATGAGAAGTACTCCTGCATGAAGCATCACCACCTTTTATATTGTAATTTATGGTATCTTGATTCTGAAGTGAAGCATACAAGTTTAGATTTAATTTGGCTAAATTTACACACTTGAACTTCCCAGTATTTTCCAGATAAGTGCCCTATACTTTTTTGTAACAAACAACTACCCTGAACTTAGTAAATTGCAATTAAATCCCTTAAACATTCCATGCTTTCAAATTTGACACCGTGTCATTTCTGTAAAGGTAAAAACATTCTGCCTAAAATGTAGCATTTGGTATCAGAGTGAAAAGATAAGGAAAGATTACGGTACTTTTCTGCAATTTTCAAAGTGTAGGGCATTTATTTGTCACCGCGAAAAGGTATGGGTGTGAATCTGTTGAAATTTTAAGAAAATTTTGTGAAATTTAACATTTGAAAAAAGCTGTGTGAAAATTGAAAGACAAGGAACTAACTAGGATGCATATATACTCAATTACATATCCAAAGAGGATTAAAAAAAATTTGTAATGTATCCTCATACACAAGTAGCCCAATCAAAAGCATTACCTTGTCTGATGACACATGCGACATTCTAGGATCCATGATCTCAGAAGATTGATTTGGCGCCAAATTTCCCCTGAGAATAGGAAATAATTGCAACCAAAATTGCCTCAAAATGATGAAATAACAATAATGTCCAAAGTCTCGGGATAAAAAAGGTTTCAATAAAATGTCATATGACTTCTCTTAATAAAAACGGCAGAAATATTGAACTTTACCTATCATTAAAACTCTGAAACTCGTAATAATTTGATATTGATGAAGCCTGATCTATACTATGAAGATGATTAGGAACTTGAGAAAGGGACTTTGATCCTTCATATCTGATATCTGTAGCAAATAGATAGGGCTATGACATGAGGAGAAATGTTTGAAACAGTGGAGACTTGGTCGATTAAAAAAATTAATAGAACTCAATGGTATTGTAGTAATTAGGCGGCTTACGCTTTAATCGGGTCAAGACTTCCTTTCTCCTCCCCTCAAGTTTCTCCTTGGTATCTGAAAGGGTTTCGAACTGAGGAGCATATGAAACTTGAAGTCGGTTCCCAAAGAATACAGACTCGTCCAATTTTCTCTTTGCGAACCTTTAAATTTAAAGGGTTTGCCCATCAAAAGTGTAGTTAAGATAATTTATCGTAAGAACATTCTTTCCGAGCTTAAAAAAGATGAAAAGGGAAATATATGTATTACAGAGCTGACATCTCACAAGAGACCATTTTAGCATGCCTTGATCTTTATTTTCGTTAAATGAATATCTTAAATTTATCGGCAAATTTAATACTTCCACATCTACACTTGTTAGCATTACAATATTATCAAACAAATGACCTTTTGTACACTAGTAAACGATACAATTCCATAATTAATATTCTAATATTTAACTCCTAAAACTTTTATTCTGTCAACTATCTCAAGATAGTGATTCAAATCCTCTCCGGTTTGTATCATGTAGTGCCACATCATAAATGAATATGTTAAATAGAAAAAGTTTAAGAAACTACAATGTAAATATCCTTCGAGCATGAAGATTCAATTAAATAATTTATAATCACCTTGCATTGTTAACTTGTAAGAATTTGATCCAGAAAACATCAGTAAAAGGCTCACAATCTTCTGCATCCATGGGTTTGCACCTGCCGAGTACAAATTAGAAACAAAAGCTAGCTAAAAAAGAGTCGGGAAGAATGCAAGCAAACCCAGATATGATTCAGTCAGAATTACAGAGAAAGGTAAAAGTTTTACAACAAACACACCAAATGTAAGAGTTAGAGCTAATTGAGCTGATTTAGATAGTAGTAAAGTCAACTGGGGTCAGTGGAAGGAAAACTGTTGGTCTTTTTAATAATAGGAGGAAGTAATATAGGAGATCGTGCAGGAAAAAGTAGAAAGACTCTTAAGCAAAATTTCCACAATCAAACCACCATAAAACGATTCTTTTAGAGACCGCGTACCGGTTAATTGGCATATGGTAGAATTAGGTTAGGCTGTTTGCTGTTGAAGGAGAATTGTAACAATGATTTTTACAAGTGGAAGTTGCTTGTAGGAAATATGAAGCTAAACGAAATATTTTGCAACATAAATATTGTTGTACATGACATAACTGTCCTACCAAATAGCCTTAGGAAGGAAAGGGATGACTTCAATATGATTAAGTACGAAGGAAAGGGGTGACTTCAATATGATTAAGTATGAATTTACTGTACAAAAATATATAAAGTTATCGATCTCAGGTATAAATTCTTAATGATTATCTATATCCAATAATGATAAAAATCTACAGAATCACCTTCTTGATTCAATATCGACCTAATAATCTGTCAAAGCATGAGATCCAAAACAAAAGAAAATTGGATAGAAGCATAAAGTATTCTCAAGTAACTGGATCTCGCACTACCATCCCTGCACTGGAGATAGTCCTAAGGAGGTATATAGAGATTCGGGGATACAAGTTTTTAAAAGTTTGCAAGTATTAAATATAGATACAATTTTCTCAACTTAAATATAGATACAATTTTCTCAACTTACTGCCCCTATTGTTTATTTTGCTTAAATAGGCATGACCTCTATAAATTATTAAATAGTAATGTTTAAAAAACTAACTAGAACAAATTGAAATTTTTAACAACCGGAAAAGGAACAAGTTTCATGAGCAAGATGTCTCCTTCACCTTCCAAGAACATTGCTTATAGACATATATCTGTCCTTGATTAAAGAGGTGTGTCCCTTCCAAACTTTCAAACTTTTTTTGAAAAGAATGGCAACAAGATAATAACATCTTTATACAATATTTGGCGCAACAGCTATCCCACTAAACATCTATTGTTTTCACATAAATGAAGTGTTATAACATGATTTGGCTGGTTTTTCATTAATAAAAGTAAATAGACCTAGAAGTACATCATTTGTCATATTTCTATGAAAGCTGGAGTTACTAGGTCAATTTATATGACGAAAACAAAATATGTGCAGGACAAAAGTATAGTGGAAAGAGATGGTAACCTGGTAAGTGAAAAGGCCTAATTGAAAAGGTTCATGAAGAGCCTGTAGACTGTTTAACGCCAAATCAAATTACAATGGCTTCAGGAATCGCAAAAAAAAATGACACAAATGACAAACAGATGTGGCCAGAGAAAAAAGAGAGAAACCAAAGAATGTCAAGTAAAGAATGCAGAGCAAGGTTCAAGAACTCGGTTTCGGATCCCGTCTCTCAAAATTTATTAGTTTTGGTGGGTTTCCGTTAGTTTCGCTTATCTCGGTTCAGGTTTCAGTTTCGGTTTTGATGGTAATACATACATACATATATGTGGATATGTTAAATTCATGGTTTTATATCACAACAATGATCCTAGTGTTAAAAAATCAAGCCAAATTAAGACCTAATGCAAAATACATTGAAAAGGGTATTTAGATAAATATTAATATTGGATTTGGGTCGACTTTTGTGGCCTTCTTAGAGTGAAAATTGTAAGTATACGGTGCTAGGGTCGCAACACTTGCGGAGCGCGGCGGAAAATAGAACAAAAATTTCTAACAATAGCACCATAGACTATATCCAAGTTCATCCAAATACTAGCAATTGTAAAATATCGAGAGAGCTATACAAAAGGAAAAAGAGCGCTACAACTTTTGTAGCGTGTCCACTCTCTAGTGGAAGATCCAAGCTTCGCTCCAAGGTTGCGGGATCGAACTTGATCTACAACCTTCTCGCCGAAAATGATCCATCTTGAAAGTAAACCCCACAAGCTACCACTTCACTATAGAACACTTCTAATGTGAAGCAACTAGCTCTCACAAATTGCTAATGAGTAAGACGTAGAGGATGATGTAGTAAAGCTCACTCTTTTACTCTTTCTCTTTTTCTCTCTTGAAATGAAGAAGATGAAGATGAAAAATCAATCCCCCCATTTTCTATCCCCTTACCTCTTATGTGTCATGAGAGGGCTTCAGAAAATGTCTATAATTTTCTCAAGTGGCCCCGATAACCCACATGCCTCATGTCATAAAGTGACAAAAATAGTAAATGTATCAAATACATTATACTATATGTATCATGTACAATATGCATGTCTGTACGAAATACAAATGAGAGTATATGCATCATATACATAAACATAATATGCATCATATCCATATAAGGAGAGAGTGTATGTATCATATACATTATTTAATATGTATCAGATACACATTAAAGAGAGTATAATACTAGAAACTCCATCCATAACATATATGTATATTAAGTCAACGCTTAACTTAATAATCCGGCTTATAAATAAACCGGCTAGTATTAGCAAACATCCGATTAATATACGTGCATCATATACACGTGTTTAATCAAACTCCCGCACGTATCAACTATACGCACAATCCAAATCCACATCATCGTATAGCTTAAGCGAGTACTTTCAGCGTAGGGCTCTAAAGACTTGACAATAGGTTAATAAGATCATATCTGATTGAATCTGAGACAATTTCATATCAATCCTCTAATGGGTTAATCCATAAGCACGTCAGCGACACTAGCTGTACATAACGACTACCCAGCTATTGATTAAAAGATAGGTCGATAAGAAAACTCATCTGAACCCAATAAAGCATATCGATGACAATTACTATATAGTCCGGTCTCTTTGTCAAAGAGTGTCGCATACCATGTCTGGGGGTGGAAATTGTCACCCCCAATAACCAATAAGTCATGCAAACATCGAACTCATAACCGTTCGAGATACAACTGATAATACTTATCAGTTTATCTCAACCACTCTGACCAGGGATTTCAGGCTATAGTTATTTCATGCACAGCGCGACATCAACCTCTTATACCAGGAGAGACAAATCCCCTCCTGATCGCTTACTGTCTCCATGTGCTTTGGGACTATACCCAACTAAAACTGTATGTACGGATCTTTAAAGCCGTGGTTGGATTGTAATCAAAGTATAGTGGGAACACACACAAGACATTATGGCGATCTCAGGTCAAAACACTACCCTGTACCATTGTCACCAAAGAACTGCTATCTGCCAATAAGTATAATACCATCTAAGAGTTCTCAGTGTACCCATTCTCTAATGAGCACATGTATACAATCTGTGGTGTCAAACACCAATAGCTGTGGGGCCAGCAATCGTCCCGATCAGGGTCAAAAAACGTATGCACTAGTCTACTTTGGAGTACTGATGCTCTTTCTCATCATAATCATGGTAGTCAACATGTATTAGCGATATGTAATAGCAAGTAAAATATATGCACATGATTGATAAAGCAAACCAGATAGCATACTATCATCTCAAGCAAGAATGTTCTATCTATATAAATCCATGTACAATTACAATAATTACCTTCAGGGCACGTATATCTAACAAAAATAACCTGACCAGCTGTACCATAAATGAAAGCCATGGTCTCAATCTTGGTTCTGCACTTGATCCATGAAAAATAATTAGGCTGCCCTGAAAGCTAAATAAATAGGCCTGACCAGTTGTTTTTCAATACCCTTTCTCATATCTCCCTCTCTATCTCTATCAGCTCGATGAGTTTTCTTTTTTCTTATAACTTTCTCAATAGTCAAGATCAACCGCTTTTAGCGAGCAAGTAGCGACTACTCACCACGAAAATACCTCAAAACTAACAATGGACTATAGTGATCACGATGATAGCAAAACGGCATAAAAATACTTATTTCAGGTTTCGGCTGAAACCTGATTGTATGGTTGGTTTCGTATCAGTCTACATCGAAACCTATACGAAATGATCACGTATCGGTGGTTTCGGACGAAACATCGAACCTTGATGCCGAGTTAGTATGAAATTCGAAGCTAAGGAATGTTGATTACGTAAGGGGATCTATCGTACACGTCCTTTTTTCCATAATTAGCCACTACAGGAACATCAGAACCTTTTTATCACTTAGTGCACATGGTAAAGAAGAAATGGAGTTTGAGAATTACTGATGGGTATATAAGTGGATTTGGCAATGACACAGTTACTGTTGGCTATAGTGCCCTCAAGTCAATTATTGGATCGCATGCACGTGATTGCAATGATTGAGGGAGGATCTATACCGGTAGAACAATCTTATTCAAGATGATAACATACTATCTGGTTTGTCTTTATCATCGTGTACATGCTTTAGGTGACATTACAGATCACTATTACATGTTGATAGAGCCCATATGATTCTTGCTTGACTGTCAGCAGTATGATGGCGATCATATACGTGGGAGCTAGGTAGTCTATAGGCACATCCTTAAACGTCCTTAGTCGTGGGAGTTTCGAGACTGGGTATCGATACTCCAGAGTAGACTAGTGTATACTGATCGAGACCCCGACGAGAGGCGGTGGCCGGTCTCACAAGCCATTGGTGTTAGTTTGTTCACCTAAGATGTATACAGGTGCTCATTGGGTTATGAGTACACCGGACGGACTCGCCGGGAACATGTTAGTAGGTATTATTATACCTATTGTCAGATAGCAGTTCTCTGGTGACATATGTACAGGTTAGTCTATCGACCCGAGATCGTCATTTGTCTCGTGTGAGTTCCCACTGTGCTTTGATTACTATCCTACCACGGCTCAAAGGAGTCATGCAAACAGGTTTTGGTTCGGTACAATTCCGAACCACATGGAGGCAGTGAGCGGATCGTCAGGGGATTCTTCTCTCCCGGTATTGGGAGGTTGATGTCACGGTGTGCACGGGTGGCCATCACCAGAAATCCTAGGCCAAGGTAGTCGAGAATTACTGATCTAGGATCAGTAGTTTCTCTGCTGGTGATGAGCTTCATACCGACACTAAATGTCGCGTTATTAGGGGTCTGACTTTATCCACCCCCTTAGACTCGATATGCGATACTCATAGACGAACGGACCGGACTGTACGGATATTGCCACTGTCAGGCTCAGTAGGGGTTTCAGGATGAGTTTGCTCGTCGGCCTCCCTTTCGCTCAATACCTGGGTAGCCGTTACGTACAACTAGTGCCGCTGACGTACTTGTGGTTCAACCCACTGCCAGCGTATTGACGAGTCTTTAGAGTCACACATAGAGGGTTTCCCTGCTTCGGAAGAAACGTTGTTGGGGCCATATGGTTTTACGGCAGGGTTCGATCACATACGTGTACTTGTGCACGGATGATGTTCGGACGGATAATACTAGTGGGCTTTGGTTTAAGCCGGATCCTAGTATTATATTGTTGGATTATTTTCGTCTTATTGTATTCATATTCTTCGGAATACGGATGCGGGTATAGATATACGGTTGAGAGGTATTCTTGTAATTTATTACAAGATTACTTTTAGAAGATTACACCTCATCATGGTTTAGACCTTTTTGGATTAAAAGGTTATTGTGGTGTAGGATGAGGTGTTTATTGCATTTTTGATGGCATGGCTAATTAGTGACCCATGGTTACTATTCAAGCATGGTTAGGGTTTTTGTTTGTTGACTTGAGATATTTTTGTTGACTAGATATTTTGGAGACTTGACATATTTATTGTGATGGCTCCATTATTTCTTATCAACACTCGCAACACACAAAAGATTAAGCCATTTATTCATTCACTCTCTTCTTGAGTTGCTCTCAACACCTCATTCTCATGGAATCTTCTTCTTCCTCTAGCTCAACCCAAACCCTCTCATGAGTTGAGAATCCTTGGGCGTCTTGAGACAAATTAATCCTTCATCACTCTCTACTTCATCTACGGTATCTAGAGTAGCGATTTAGGTGCCCTAGTTGCCTCGGATATGAGGTTGGAGCTCGTTGCATAGACTCTCGGGTGGATCATCTTCGATAAAGGGAGACCGGAGATCAAGCTTGATCAAGGAAGCCCCTAGGAGCTTGAGATGATGGTTGAAGACCGAAGGACACGGATCTATTCGGTATAACCATTCCAACTCCTATGCATGTTTTTGTTATCTAGGGCTTATGGGTAGATCCGGGTGATTGGTTGTGGTAGCCTCAGGTTTTATAAATTTTTGTTCCGCATTTAGTCACGGATTGATGGCCGAGGCGCTGCCGTAACCCAACAGTTGCATCTTACACTTTTATTACCAAATGTTTTGGGTTGTCTAAATGCTTATTTTTCCCAGTTCAACTTTACTACGAGTAATCTCTTCTATTTAATTATCAGGTGTGATACCAACTTTTACTGCTTCAATCAAGAGGATGCAAGAAATAAAAAAGGGCGACACCTGCATAGTGCTATTAAAATTCAAACTTTAAATACCAAAAATTTATATAATAATAAAAAAAGAAGTACGATGAAGAGATACAACAAGCCTTCATCCCAAACTTTTAAATTCCAAAAATTATGAAAAGAATGATCAAGAGATGCTAAAATAAAATACTCAAAACTAAGCTGCAAAACGGTGTCCTCAGAATATGATTACAAAATCTCAGTTCTATCGGCATTACTAAAGCATGTGAAAATTGAATGCCCCTGATGTTTTCGAAGGTCTTGCTATAAGGAGTAAGTGTGTTATGATATAATAAAGCAAGTATTGAAAGTATAAGAAATATCAACAATACGAGCTAACTAGTAAAACAATGGACTGTCCAAGATCTACGGTCATGTCAATGAAAGATTACAACAACTGAGTCTTTTATCCCAAGCATATGGGATAGGCTACATGAACCAACAAGAGAATCACCACGGGTCCAGCAAATGAACCCTCCGCCTCCACTCACTCCTATCTAACAATATACTTTCATTGAGGCCTTTGACAACCATATCTTTTCGTATCATCTTCATCCATGTTTTCTTCGGTCTCTCTGTCGCCCTTTTGACATTGCCTATATCGAGAGTATCCATTCGTCGAACCGGTACTTCCATAGGTCTGCGTCGTATATGACCAAACAATCTTAGCCGGTTTTCCCGCATCTTCTCCTCCACAGGTGCTACACCAATTTTTGCACGAATATCCTCATTCCGCACCTTATCTTTTCTAGTGTTACCACACATCCAACGAAGCATGCGCATCTCCGCTACGTGCATCTTCTGTGTATGATGTTTCTTAAGAGCCCAGCATTCTGTACCATATAATAAGGTAGGCCGAATAGCGCTCCGATAAAACTTCCCTTTCAATTTTAACAGAAAGTTACGATCGCACAAAATTCATGTTGCACTCCTCCATTTCAACCAACCAGCTTGGATCCTTTGATTAACATCGTTATCGATCTCCCCATCTTTTTGGATGATAGAACCTAAATATCATAAACTGATCGCTCGGTGATATCTCTTGCTCTTCCAGTGTAATACTAATATGGTCTCGGTTGGGGTCGAAAATTGTACCCCGGTTGACCAAGTCAAAGTTGTCAACCCCAAACCAAGCAGGCCCAAGCCCAGATCAAGTGGGCCCATGCCCAAGTCGAACCCTGCGGCCGGCCTCTCCTATGCCAAAATAAAAATCATGTAATAAATAATTTTGATGTAATTTTTAATGGGCATAAAGCCCAATTTTTTGTAAAGCTCATGGCTCATGTGCAAAAGAAGAGAGCACATGAGGCATGGGATGGGCAAAATGCCATTTTGTAAAGCCCACGGAGCTATATGTAAATGTGTAAGCCTATAAAAGGCAACATGATAATGAAATAAAGGAACTAATTCATTTCCCCCAAAGACTAGGGTTTGTGTGCCTCCTTCCCCTTTCTTAGGGGTCTAAAACCCTCTTCCTCTTTTTGAATTAAATCAAGAGTTTAACTTTTCCTTTCTCAAAAAGAAATAGTTTCTCACCACAAAACCCACGAAGGGGCGCTCGGATCTCCATTAAATCTCTGAAAGGGAAGATTTTGAATCTCACTCCCATTTTCCCCCAAGATCCGGCCAACCGAGAGGAAAAAGGAGACTCATCTCTAAAAATCCCACGTTGGGAGGATCCAAGGCTCAAAAGAAGAGCCAAAGATTCATAGGAGTTTAACTCCTTTCTAGATATGTTGGAGTTTAACTCCATAAATTAAATCTCTGATAGGAGTTCAACTCCCAAACCCCTTGGGAGTTCAACTCCCCAACCTAGGGGCTAAGCTCCATTCCCGCTGGTGTTTCCAGTGGTCGCATGCCGCGCACGTGACCCGTGGACGCGCCGCGGTCGCGTGCAGCGCACGTGACCCGCAGGCGCCCAGCGGCCACGTACCGCGCACGTAACCCTTGGGTGCCCAGCGATCACGTGCCGAGCACGTGACCCACGGGTGCCCCGTGATCGCATGCAGCGCACATGACCCGCGGGCGTCCAGCGGTCGCATGCATGGCACGTGACCCGCGGGCACTGAGGCGCCCACATGCGCGCACGTGACCGGCGGGCACTAAGCCGACGTGCGCGCACGTGACCCGCGGGCACCTTACTAAGGCGCCCACGTGCGCCTCACGTGACTCGCGGTCGCATGCAAGGCACGTGGCCCGCGGGCACTAAAGCACCGACGTGTGCCCCACACGACCCGCTCAGCGCCCAGCGGTCGCGTGCAGCGCACGTGACCCGCGGGCGCCTCACAGTCGCGTGCCGCGCACGCGAACCGTGGGCACCATGCGCCCACGCGCCACGCACGCGTCTTTAAGACGCCCCTTATTTTTCATGCACTCCACACCAAAACACGTCCCCTGCTGGGAAAATTTTTCTAACGGGGCCCCCGATATATCCAAAACCCCTTCAAAACACAATACTGCACATTGGGTTCACATGACCTGTTTGACCCGTCAATCGGAAGTTCTCTTGCTCTAAAGGCGAGGGGTAATTAACTGCAGTTTAGTCCGCGGCTGCCGGAGATTCGGATCCCCACAATCAATAAACCCCAGCCTACCCTAGGCAGAGGGAATCTGTAATGCGCCTGACGAGTGCGCGCATTTCCATCTCAATGGGGTGATGAAAAACACCCTACGGTCTCGACTTCTCTGTTTGCTAAATTTGCAAGGCATATATGCTGTCTTGGACCTGCTCAATCTGAACCCCCGAGATTCCAATGTTTGCCTCTATAACTTCAGTTTGGCATTAACCCCTGCCTTCGTCTCATTTACTAGAACATCTTCAGCGAATAGCATACACCAAGATATCTCATCTTGGATAGTTCCAGTAAGCTCATCCATCACGATGGTAAACAGAAATGTACTTAATGCAGATCCTTGATGTAAATCAATTGTAATCAGAAAATCACTCATTAGGCCGCCGCATGTTCTGACATTTGTCACTACTCCATCGTACATGTCCTTGATTATATTAATGTACTTGACGGAGACCCTCTTATTCATCATTGTCCCCATAATATCTTTCTAGGTACTTTGTCGTACGATTTCTCTAAATCAATAAATATCATATGGCAATGAAAGATTAATTTTGCCAAACTACTTGATTTAAGTATTTATACTTATGGGCCTATGGCTGTTCCTTTATGGCCTATCGATATCAATTCTTAATTTTTATGGTAAGATCCAAACTATAAGAATGCAAAATGTATTAAGCTGAAAAATTTGATACCAGCTCTATGGCACAGATCTGTGTCACGAACTTTGGGCTCCATAAATTCAATATTTTTTTTATTTTTCATTGGATTTTATGAATATCACGCAAGGTGAAACTGAGAAAGAAAGGAATTTTCTTTTAAAAATGATTTATAAGTGGTAGTTATTTCCCACTACTTGGAGCACAAATTCATACGTAAGATGCCCAGTTGGATCACTAATTCGTAGATGGACAACCTCTAGGCATGGTCTTTTTCCCACTACTAAATCTTTCGTTCACATGGTCTCTGAAGCGGGTTCCTAACCGGGCAAAACCAACCGTGACGTTGTACCTTTCTTCAAAGAGTGCCCCTAGCAGCAATCCATGCATAAGAGCGAGTGATCCACAAGAGGGTTCCATTCGGATAAACAAGGCAGTTTACACACTACTAGAGGAAGGTTTCTAGAACACCGCTAAACACCGCTCTCTTCCTAGTTCTCGTAGTTATCAGTAACATAAAAGGCAATCACTTAAGGCAAACTTCATAAATTAATTGTGAAGAAGAAAAAGGACTAGCTTTACTTACTCTTCAATAGTCCCATAGGATCCAAACAAATTTTCCAGTTGGTCCCTGCATCCTAATGCTGGCACATTCCGTACTATTAAATATCTGCCAGCAGAACAATTAATTGGAAAACATAGCATCAGCATCCAACATGAAATTTATGTATAAAACCAGCTTTAAGAAGGTAAAAAGCCTATTTATATGGTATTTCAGATAGAACAGAAAAGAACCTGGATTCGTCACAGACAGTGTAGACATGTACGGCTGCAGGAGAATCGTCTTTGTGCCGCTGCAGCGGCATACTGATTACAGTATGATGTATTGGAAAGAGATGGAGAGAAGAGAATTTGGGGATCGGAGACTTGGTTTTTTATTAAACGAGCGGGATTGCACCATATTGCATGTGCCCTGCATGCATGACCTGCAAAAAGTTATGTTCCATGTCATAAAATGGACTACATTTTACTTGTTTAATTTTTAAAAAAATCAAAAACGATATTATAAAATTATCTGGTGATAATAGTTTAAGAAAGATTGTCTTCCTTCCGTTGATACACAGAGGAAAAAATTGCCAATATATTAAACAAAATCACCAAGTGCTAATTCATTCATAACAGAAAAGAAATTGAAATCTCATGTTAAAATGGTCTCGTCGTTTATTAAATAAATTCAACCAACAGCTTTAAATCAATTATCCTTAAGCAAAAAGCTAATTTTCCTTAAGCAGGAAATTACATTTAAGTCTCAATGCGTTTAAAGAAATATTCTAAGCATGTGTTCATTTCTGATATCATGGTTTTACAGGTGAACAGCAAGGCCAAGACGAATAACTACATAATAAATATAACTTTGCAAGCATTACCATTCAAGTTAATAGATGGAAGATACGGACATGAAGAGTGAAAGTGATGATATCACTCGATGGTCGTGTATTATTAAGCATGTTAAAATCATTCAAGAATTCAAATTACCCATAATATAATAGAACGACAAATATGAAATATTGAATAATCCATACAATGTCGTCATCGTTGGAGAGTCATAGCAACTCTTAATAGATAACGGGGCAATTACCTCCGCATCATCATCGCTGTCACCACCAATATCTAATATACCTTTCTCTAAAAATAAATGATAGCCACATGAACTGCAAAATCTCATATGTAAATCCATAGAAGACTAAATATATTCTATAAATTATCAAACTAAATTAATAGGGCAATAGCATTGGATTACGCTATTGATGGAGAATCCAGATCCAATTAGGGCTATATTCCGTTTTTAAATAAACCCCCAAATCTCTCTCTAAAAAAATGAATTGAACACTGCTTGGTTTGCAAAAACACTGTTAAAAGTTGTGAGATTTTAGAAACTTCTTATTTACTATTTACATCCTTATAAATAGGGGTGGTTGGACCGGTTTTTGACAATTTATATACCCGGTCCGAAATTTAAAACCTAAACCCAAAGCCTGTCCGAACCCGATGGGTTTACAATGTATTTCACCAAACCCGCAAAATCTGACGAATTTAGGACAGATTTCAGGTTTAAACGGGCAAGTTAGTTGTTGCGGAATTTTTGGAATTGTCCCATTATAAATTGTTAAAAAATTGCGATTATAAAGCTTAAGGTGAGTTTAAGCATGTCAAAGGGTTGTGTCCAGTGTTCTAAATATCGCCGATATATCTCCTATATCGGCCGATATATCGGTTTTAGAGGATAAACGATAAAATATGCTGAATTTATATCATTTTATAGTTTTGGGTAAATACCACCCGATATATTAGGTCCGATATATCTATTAGTGTTATATGCTCTAGAGGCCATTATTGTATCATACTGGTTTGTATATTACATATTGAAAGTTTGAGATATACACGGATATAGTAACAGTCTTGCTCGAAATGGTAGTATGCTACCTGGTTTGTTTTTATCTCAATATGTGCATGTGTTTCTTTTAGCACATCGCTTATACATATTGGTAGAGCTCTTAAGATTTTTATTTGATTACCAGCGTTGTGATGACAGTCACACTAGTGGGGGCTGGGTAGTCTATAAGCACATCTTATACAGGTATCTAGTAGTAGGATTATCAAGACGGGGCATCGATACTCCAGAGTAGACTAGTGTATACGCTTCTCATCCCGGCAGGAAAGATGGTCTGTCCCACAGCCATTAGTACGTCGTACTGGAGATAGTATGCATGTGCTCATTGGGTTATAAGTACACTGGACAGGACTCGTAGGGAACTGCCGGTGGGTATTATACCTATCGTCGGGTGGCAGTTCTCAGGTGACATGAATACAGCTTAGTCCGTCGACTTGACACTGCTACTTCGCCTCGAGTGTGTTTCCACTGTTCTTTGATTACTACCCTACCATGGCTCAAAAGAGTCGTGCAAACAAGTAGTAGTTGGGTGCAGTCCCGAAGCACTTGGAGGCAGTGGCGGTTAGATAGGATTCGTCTCTCCCGGTATTGGGGGTTGATATCGCGCTGTGTTCGGAAAGCCATTACACAAAGTACTTGGTCAAGGCAAGCGAGATTTACTAGTAGGTACTCCAGTAGTTTCTCAGGGTGTTTTGGGCTACACTCTGACACGACTTATTGCGCTATTAGGGGTCTGACGATTACCACCCCTAGGCCTGATATGCGATACTCTTAGACGAACAGACTGGACTGTACGGAAATTATCACAGATAGGCTCGGTAGGAGTTTGGATGAGTTTTCTCTTCGGCCTTCTTATCGACAGATACCTGGGTAGCCGTTACGTGCGGTTAGTACCGCTGACGTGCTTGTGGTTAAACCCACTGTCAGCGTAGTATCAAGTCTTTAGAGTCCCACACAGAGGGTTTCCCTACATCGGGCAAAAGATGTAGAAGCCGTATGGTTTTACGGCAGGGTTTCGATCCCATACGTGTACTTGTGCACGTGTGATGTTCGGGCGGATAATACTAGTCGGCTTTGGTTTAAACCGGATCCTGATATTATATTGATGGATTATTTTCGTCTCATTGTATTCGTATTTTTTCGGAATACGGATACGGGTATATATATACGGATGAGGGGTATTCTTATAATTTACTCAAGATTGCTTCTAGAAGAAGACACCTCATTAGGGTTTTTAATCTTTTAATTAAAAGATTAATGAGGTGGAGGAAATGAGATGGAGGTTTACATTGATGAGGCATGGCTACTTGGTGACTCATGTGGCGGCTCATGGCATGACTTACTGATGACTCATTCTTTAGATATTTTTTTGAAGCATGCTTGATATTTTGTGAGATATTTTATCTCATCAATTATTGTATGCTTCATTATTCATCACAAATAAGCCATCTTTATTTTTAGCTCACTCTTCACTCTCTTTTCCTCAAGCTCCTTCTTCCTCTAACCCTAAATCTCTCATGTGTTGAGAATCCTAAGGTACTTAGAGACATATTAATCTATCTACACTCTCTACATCATCTAGGATATCTAGTTTAGCGAACTAAATGCCGTAGTTACCTCGGATTTGAGGTTGGAGCTCGGACTATAGACTCTCGGATGGATCGTCTTTGACTCGAGGAGGCCGACAAGGAGACATCGATCCATACTATCCTTGGAGCTTCTGACGTGGAAGAGGACAGCGACAAGAAGACCTGAAGGACATGGTAACGTGAGGTATAACTTCCTATCCGAGTAGTTAACCTCATACAGTTTTGTTAGTTAGGGTTTAGCATCGATCCTGGAGTTCAAGTCGGTGTTGCGACATCCGTAAAAATCATTTTTTTACGTATTCCGCCTCCCCTCGAACCCGCGGGGTGCGCGACATCGACTTACAGTGGTATCAAAACCTACTAAACCTCAGCTAACAGTTTAGACAACATATAAAATTACGAAACCGAAATAACTCCGAAACACGAAACTAAGAATCCAAGTTTCTATCAAATTTTTTGGAGGCTCTAAAATTTTTTTAAACAATTGCAGAGCACTCTATTTGTTGTGAGATGAACACATAACCAAAACGAGGCAATTCCACCATGACTTGGCCGGCCACAATGCCAAAATGACCGGCCTCACCGGGTCAAGTATGGGGAATGGTCTTGGATTTTGTTCTGTGGTCTTATTGCTTGGATTTAGGGTTTCAAGTGGTGTTTGATTTTGCCAATTTTGATTATACTATTAATTCTCTGTTGTGGCAATACGGAGTATTTCGAAGTCACGGTTTTAACGTAGTTTAACATGTTTCAGTTGTTATGTGTTTCGAAACGTCCGCTAATCGCTATATGTCGATTAGTGGGGGTTGCACATATCTGTGTTGCTGCTATGTGGGTTTGTGTATATGGAATATTGGATCATCGATGATGAATAGCCGGGGATGTGAGATGAGAGTTATCTTTCTTTCATTCGATGTAAATTGTAAAGCGAAATAATATTATTTTGCGGGGCACATCCGGGTTGAGGTTGTAGCCACCGTTGTATTATTGCTTTTACTGTTTTCTGCTCCTAGGATAGACCTAAGGTGGGGTGCACAAACTACTGGGTTCTTTTAAGTGTCGAGTGGCCTACTCATTTTACCGAGGGAGGTTGCTTCACTTCGGGAATTTGGTGGGTAGTTTGCCGCACCCGTAGGGATCTAGGGTGGGGTTTGGCTATTCATCACGACCGTGGAATCCGTCTTTCGTTACAGGCTTAAACGAAACGCGGAATTCCTAGAATATCCAATATGTTCATCTGTGATCTGGAATGCCTATTATTGCGTGAGACGAACGGTTATTATATATATGCTATATAGTAGACGTTGCTTATGTTTTGCACCCGCGCGAGTCCAGCCCTCGATGCGGCGTTGGTTAAGTAACCTAACGGTGTTAGACGGGGCCCAGTGGCGAATGCGGATGGCATAAACGGACATGGTATTTTCGTTTCTCTCTATGATGATAGGTGTAAATGATGGGACTGCATTAGATTAATGCAAAGCAAACAAACCAAAGCTGAATAGTTAGAACAATTTCAAAACCACTCAGTTTTTTCAAAACAGAAACGTTTAAATGCGGAGCTTAAACCACTCCTTTAAAAGCTCTCAGGTTCCTTCGATTAAATCAAGTTCATTACGTTCACGGTTTCGCCAAAACAAGCCGTAGCCCTCCGTAATTTCGGTTGAATATTCAGTAGCATTCAAGCAATGTATTTTGACCTTCGCCAAAGCATAGTGATTGGTAGCTGCTGAATATTCATTTGTAACATAGATAGATGCGTTGGTTTGGGATAGTCGTACTACTATTTTGGCCTTCGTCAAGGGTATGTTCGGGTGGGTTCAAATTAACCTGGACAATGACGGGTAGAACTTGACATATGACTTATGATATGTTGGCTTTCGTTAAGGTCATAAGAGCATGGGGCAAAAATCCACATAGGGAGTTTCTAAGGAAACTGAAACTTGCTAGTGCTGCATACCATTTAGAGTGTGATAATGTTGGTAGGATTTCTTCAGGATTATCACACAATGATATTTGGATCCCGATCCTACTGTGAGTATCCGCTACTCCTCGGGAGCTTTTTCACTAACACAATTAATGCTATAAACCAAGTAGGTGTCTAGAACGGTGTTAGCGGGGCTACGCCTCCAGGAAAAAGAGGTTATGTAATTAAGGAACTTCGTGAAAGCGTTGGAAAACCTCCCTCGAAGTACCAACACCAGCCTGGCCGAAAGGTTAAGCAAGAATTGTAAAAATGAGATTAATCTTGACTAATTCTTCTTGTATGGTTTGAGGAAAGATTCAAGATACGGTGGGAGCCATCCTGTTTAAATAAATTAAAAACCAATCTAAACTTGCAAGAGCATCATGCTGAGTGTTTTCTTCTCTCTCTCCTAATTGCAACGACCAGGTGACCAAGATTAGGTTACAGCTAGATAATAAAATGACCGAGTTATACTGTATTGACTAGCAAAGGTTTGTCCAGATGTCCATTACCTATGACAAGCTGGACCACCTCATTACTACTCAAGCCCCGCCGTCTCAGGTCCAGATTCCACCGTCACGGATAATGATATCCGTAAGACATCGGAAAAAGACCATGTGAATGCCAAGTGCCTCGTGTTGGCCTCAGTAGATAGTGTAAACCAGAGACAGCACGAGAAGATGGACTTAGTTTCCATCTTCCTCCATAACAAAGATTTTGTAACATTTCAGAAATATAAAATATTATTTTTTGGAATTTAAATATTAAAATAATATATTTCGTGAAAACTATTCGATTTGCGAATTTGGGGTTTTCGTAAATGGTATAAGTATATACCAATATTTGGGAAATAATTGGAGATTAAAATAATTTATTTATTATAAAGATATTTATCGGATTTTGGCATTTTTATAATTAATTATATGCAAGTTTAAATTAAAATTGATTAGTGCACTACTAATCGTGATTAAGCCAAATTCGTATTTTTACATTTTTCCATGGCTAGTGTACCATATCATGTTACATTTTTGGTTGCGTGTTGTTTCATTGTGTTTGATTTAATGAGTGAGAGTGAAAAGGAGAAAAAGAAAAAAAGGATAAGTTTTGTGACATGGCTTGAAAACAAAAGAGATATTTTGATAGAGAGAGAGCATAAGAGAGAGTGAGGTTAAGTGAGAGAGAGACCTTGACTTCTTTCTTCAAATCTCATTTGTTCTTCATCTCCTTCTTCATGCTTGCTCTACCTCCTCTACCTCCATGTATCATCTCCAAATCTTCACCAAAACCCCATGCCAACTTCTTTAAAAAGATACACAACTTCATCCTAAACCTTTGGACCTTTCAAGTTTGGATTTTGGAGACTTTGGGCAATCCAAGGATTTTCTTGAGTTGCCAATATTTACTTTCCTTTAGTTAAGTTGTTTATGTTATTGTATCCTAGTTTAGTTTAGAATTCGTATTAGTTAGGTTTTGTGATCTTAGAAATTTCTAGGTTGATTGTTTAGTGGAAGTTGGACTTCTAAGTGGTGAATTGCGGTGTAGTGAGTGTTTGCAAGTCTTGAGTGATGTTTTTGTAGCCTAAGCCAGAGAATAGAACCCAATACACGAGTTTAGAATTGTTCCGTGTCGGTTTTGTGAAGTTTTGTTGGCCTACAGGGTATCTGGAACAACCTAGAATGTTTATGATGAAATTAAAAAACTGCATTGACCTAATTAAACCATTAGAAGACCACCATAGAAGAACGAGACACAAATTCAATGTTTTGGCCGGTGTCACCCGTTACTGTAGCACATCTCACCGGTCCAATTTTGGGTTCTGGTGATGGGATTTTGCCTGTAGCTCACACTCTTTATAACTTAGCTACTGTATTGGTTGTTTTGTCCTAATCTATCTGTGCAAAAATCTGGGAGCATTTTGAGTTGGTTGTGGCTATGTTTTCCGATATTTTAAACGTGGATTTATGAATTTCTTGATGTGATTTGGTCGTAGGACGTTTGTACGTCAACGACGGGGGTTAATTGGTTGTTCTTGCATGCGTAAGCAATAGGTTCTAACCTATAAGCAATTCATGTGCCGTATCGGTTTCTCGGACTTGGTTTTAATAACGTTACGACGTGTGTTGATATGTAGATACCTTCGCGTGGATTTTCGAGACGACGAAGCACATCGACCTCGACTAAGCGAGGATATTGCAGGTGAGTAGATTTATATCTACGGGGGAAGTCGGGTGGATGGCGTATAGCATCCCCGCAACCATTGATATGGAAAGATCATTGTATAAATTATAATTTTTAGAAAGGATATGTTACGAACTTACGGACATGATTAAAAGTTTTAGTAAGAGATGATGTGATAAAAGTTGACACTAATGGATATATTGGCTTGAGAATATGATATATGTATATAAGATAACGTGACGTGGGATATTGAGATGATAGATATAAATGACTCGGATTGATATATGAGAAATATGATATATATATACAGGATAGCGTGACGTGGGATATTGTGATGATAGATATAGATGACTCGGATTGTTATGAGAATATGAAAAGAGAAAGTAAATCGTGCTAAGTATAAAATTGAAAAGGGACGAGTATGAGATTTATAGTGACTTGATGCGAGATCGATATCGATATGACATGAGATCGATATTACGATATGAAATGGATATAGATGTGTTATGTGATTGATAAGATATGTCGTACGAGACTTTAGATCCGTACCTTTGTTGATGAATAGGACGATAGATTCCATATTCTGTTCGATGACACCGTACGATAGATTACCGTACGCGATGCGTTTACCGAATGTTTGATCCGCGCTCATGAATTGAGGATGATGATCGAGGATATTGCGACACTTGATACTATGAGGCGGGATCGTCGACATAAAGAGGCTACCTAATGTAAGTCCACGTTGCCCACCCCGGTGCTTACGGGGAGGCGGAAACGGTATAAAAATTTGATTTTTACAACTCTAGGCAACATGGACTAACTAAAGGAGGATCTTTGCTAAACATAAACTAACAACCAAGCTAAAAGAGTTAGCTACTCGGTTAAAGGGTTATACCTAAGTCTTGAAGTCCTTCTCTTCTTGCTCCTTAGAGTGGGATGAACGGGTCGTCCTCGTCGCCTTCTCTTGCCGAAGAAAGATCCACCCGAGGGTCTCTACCTTTGGCTCCTACCTCAATCTAGAAGTAACTAAGGTGCTTGATGTGCTAAACCTAAAACCTTAGAAAGAGTAGAGAGTGATTTTGAAGGTTTTATCTCAAAGCTTAATGGTTCTCAACTCATGAGGGGGAGAGCTTTGAGAGAGAGAATGAGAATGATAGAATGAGAAGATAAAGCCAACCTTCTCACATATATGTGAATTATGATAATTAAATAATTAACTAAAGATAATTGTGATGGTTAATCTTGAAATGACCATTATTATTTCACATTAATTACTTTTGCAAGAATCAAAGAGCATCTTTCATATGAAATGATGATGGTCAATATGTCAACATAGGTCAACAAGTCAACCATAGTCAAATGGTCAACCACCCTAACCATAACACAATTATAATTAATTAATATTAATAATCATATTTCACATATAAACATTCGGGTTAAGAAAAAGACAACGGTCATCAACCCTAATGAAAGTCCTCTGCCTCTACCTCAGTCAACTGTGCACACACACCCGTATCCGTGTTCCAAGGAACACGAATACAATGAGATAAAACCAATCCCCAAAACCTATACTAGGATCTGGCTTAAACCAAAGCCCGCTAGTATAAGCTGTCCGGACACTAAACGTGCACAAGTGCGCGGATGTGAACGAACCCCGTCGCAAAACCATGCGACCTCTACTCGTTTTGCCTAAAGGCGAATAACCCTCTGTGTGGGACTCTAAAGACTCGACACTACGCTGGCAGTGGGTTTAACCACAGACCGCAAGCGGCACTAGCTGTACGTAACGGTCCCCAGGTAGATGCCGATAAGAAGACTGACGAGGTAAACCCATATGAACTCCTACTGAGCCTGAATGTGACAGTCTCCGTACAGTCCAGTCTGTTCGTCTAAGAGTATCGCATGGCGGGCCTAGGGAGGAGGTAAACGTCAGTCCCCTAATAGCGGTACAAGTCGTATCGGGGTGTAGCCCAGAACACCCTGGGATAACACTGGAAACCTACCAGTATATCTCGCTTGCCCTGGCCAGGGACTTTATGTAATGGCTCTCCTAGACACAGCGCGATATCAACCCCCAATACCGGGAGAGACAAATCCTGTCTAACCGTCACTGCCTCCAAGTGCTTCGGGACTGCACCCAACTGCTACCTGTTTGCACGACTCCTTTGAGCCGTGGTAGGGTAGCAATCTAAGAACAGTGGGAACACACTCGAAGCGAAGTGACAGTGTCAAGTCAACGGACTAAGCTGTACTCATGTCACCTGGGAACTGATAACTGACGATAGGTATAATACCAACCAGCAGTTCCCGACGAGTCCTGTCCAGTGTACTCGTAACCTAACGAGCACCCGAATACTATCTCAAGTACGACGTACTGACGGCTGTGGGACAGACCGTCTCCCAAGCTGGGATGAGAAGCGCATACGCTAGTCTACTCCGGAGTATCGATACCCTGTCTCGATAGTCCTACGACTAGGGACCTGCATAAGGATGTGCTTGTGGAATACCCAGCCCCCACAAGTGCGACTGCTATCACAACGCTGGTAATCAAGCAAAGATCTTAAGGGCTCCACTAATGTGCAAAGGCGATATGCTATAAGAAACACATGCACACATTAAAGCAGAAACAAACCAAGTAGCATACTACTATTTTGAGCAAGAATATCAATACAAGGTGAATATCCCAACCTTCCATTAAGTAATATACAAACTAGTATGATACAGTAATGGGCTCTAGGGCATATACACTAACAATCTCCCACTTGCACTAAGGCCATGTACTGGCGTATCGAAGACCTATCATCTCGATCAGCCGCTCGAACTGAGTCTGGGGTAAGGCCTTGGTGAATGGATCAGCAGTGTTATCTTCCGTAGCAACTCTCCGAACCTCGATCTCCTGGCGACCCGCGATCTCCCTGATCAGGTGATACCGCCTCAAGATGTGTCTGGACTTCTGATGGGACCTGGGTTCCTTCGCTAAAGCTATAGCCCCGTTGTTGTCGTAATACAGAGGTATTGGATCAACAATGGATGGAACCATCTGAAGTTCTGTGAAGAACTTCCTTATCCAGACGGCTTCTTTTGCGGCATCTGCAGCAGCGATATATTCCGCTTCCATCGTCGAGTCAGCAACGGTTTCCTGTTTGGAACTCTTCCAACACACCGTCCCTCCATTGAGGGTAAAGACATAACCCGACATGGACTTGGAATCATTCTTGTCACTCTGGAAGCTGGAGTCAGCAAAGGCCTCGATCTGGAGGTCTTTTCCGCCATACACCAAGAACATCTCCTTAGTCCTTCTCAGGTACTTAAGAATGTTCTTTACCGCTATCCAGTGTTTCTCCCCAGGGTTTGACTGATACCGGCTTACCACACTCAGTGCATAACCTACATCTGGTCTGGTACACAACATCGCATACATTATAAAGCCTACCGCAGAAGCGTAGGGTATAATGGACATGCGATCCCTTTCCAAATCAGTCTTGGGAGATATCTCTTTGGAGAGGGTGATCCCATGACAAGCCGGTAAATTACCGCGCTTGGAATCTTCCATACTGAATCTTTTCAGTATGGTGTCGATGTACCTGGACTGTGAAAGTCCTAATATCCTCTTGGATCTGTCACGATAGATCCGATCCCCAGAATGTAAGAGGCATCACCCAGGTCTTTCATGGAGAACCTGTGTGACAAGAACCCTTTGACAGATTGTAGCATAGGAATGTCATTTCCTATCAAGAGAATGTCATCCACGTATAAAACGAGGAATACTACAGTTCTTGCTACAAATCTACTATAGATGCATGGTTCATCTGGATTTTTGATAAAGCCAAATTCTTTGACCGTCTCATCAAAACAGATGTTCCAACTCCGCGATGCCTGCTTTAGTCCATAGATGGACTTAAGCAACTTGCACACCTTTCCGCTGCTCCCACTCTGAATGAAACCCTCTGGCTGGTCCATATAGACACACTCCTCTAAATTTCCATTTAGAAAAGCGGTCTTTACGTCCATCTGCCAAATCTCATAATCATGGAAGGCAGCAATGATAAGAAGGATCCGAATGGATTTCAGCATAGCCACAGGAGAAAAAGTTTCGTCATAGTCCAAACCAGGTCTTTGACGAAAACCCTTTGCAACAAGTCTAGCTTTATAGGTCTCAACCTGTCCATCTACACCAATCTTCCTTTTGAAGATCCACTTGCATCCTACGGGTTTTACCCCATCTGGAGCAACGTCCAACGTCTATACTTTGTTGGTGTACATGGACTCCATTTCGGTCCGCATTGCATCCAGCCATTTTACCGAGTCAACGCTCTGAATGGCCTGCTGGAAGATAGTCGGCTCATCACTATCAATGATGCAATCCTCTCTATCCCCGTCTATAAGAAAACCCTAGTATCTCTCGGGGGATGAGACTGCCTACTACTCCTGCGGAGTGGCGCAGGAATGTCCTGATCTTTCGAACCCTCTGGTTCTACTAAGCTTTCAGTAATACTCTGTGATTCTAGAATTTCTTCCAGTTCTATTGCGCTCCCACTTATTTCCTTTTCTAAGAACTGGTGTTCCAGAAAGTGGGCATTACGAGAAACAAAAACCTTTTGTTCCTCTGCGTAATAGAAAAGATACCCCCTGGAGTTCTTTGGGTATCCCACAAACTTGCACAGTACTGAGCGTGCCTCGAGCTTGTCCGCATGCTGCTTTTTGACAAAATCTGGACATCCCCAGATTTTCAGATATTGAAAATAGGGTTTCTTCCCACTCCATATCTCATATGGTGTGGTAGGCACAGTCTTAGTTGGAACTCGGTTCAAAAGGTATACAGCTGATTCTAGCGCATATCCTCAGAATGATCGCGGCAACTAAGCGTTACTCATCATGGACCGTACCATATCCAATAGGATTCGGTTCTGTCTCTCCAATACACCGTTATGTTGCGGAGTGTATGGAGGAGTAAGCTGAGAGAGAATTCCATTCTCTTTTAAGTAATCCAGGAACTCGGCACTCAAGTATTCACCACCTCGATCAGATCTCAGTGCCTTGATACTTTTGCCTGTTTGTTTTTCTACTTCATTCTTATATTCCTGGAATTTTCCAAAGGCTTCGGATTTATGTTTCATTAAGAAGACATATCCGTACCTTGAAAAGTCATCCGTAAAAGTAATGAAGTAAGAATAACCGTTTCGTGCATGCGTAGACATTGGACCGCACACGTCGCTGTGTACGAGTCCCAAGAGCTCGCTCGCTCTTACTCAGTGTCCAGTGAACGGAGTCTTTGTCATCTTTCCTTTGAGACGGGATTGACAAGTTGCATATGATTGATATTCGAACGGATCCAAATATCCTTCTGTATGTAACTTCGTCAACTTCTCTCATTGATGTGACCCAGTCTACAATGCCATAAGAAAGCCTGATTTGTTTCCGGAGACTTTCTTTTGTGTGTATTCTGGACATTGAAAATCTGTGGTTGGTTTAGTACGTATATACCATTGCTTAATGTACCTGACCCAATCAGAACTTGATTAAGGTGAACGTTTACAACATTACTTACAAATGCAAATTCATAACCTTCTTTAGATATTAAAGATACAGAAATGATATTACAAGTTGCATTGGGTACAAAAAAGCAATTACGTAAAACCAAAACATGTCCATCTTACATTCCCAGGTGATAGTCCCGCACGGCCTCAGCATCCATGCTAGCTCCGTTTGCAACTCTGAGGGTCATATCACCTGCCTTCAAAACCCTACGCTTTCTCAATGCCTACAAAGAATTACAGATATGAGATCCTGACCCGGTATCCAATACCCAAGAAGTAGAGTTTATTGATAGACAGTTTTCAATAACATACACACCTGAAGCTGAAGCCGCAACTTGCTTCAGATCCTGGTTTCTGGCTTTCCAAGCCCTGCAATCTTTCTTCCAGTGTCCACTCTTGTGACAGTAAAAGCACTCTTCCTTCCCCACAACCTTTCCCGCTACCTTTGTTGCCTTTGCCTTTCCCTTCGTATCCACTTTACTAACACCGCCCCTTGGTTTGGCGGGGGTTTTCTTCTTCTTTTCCTTGGCTTTCGCCTTGGACCTAGAAGAGGAAGATCCTCCTACAAACAAAGTGGATGTTTCCCTACCTTTCTGTAGGGTGCCCTCTACATTCCTCAGCATGTTGAGGAGTTCTGAAAGTTCAACTTTCTTTTCTTGCAAGTTGAAGTT
Source organism: Agapanthus africanus (assembly GCA_030015575.1). NCBI lineage: Eukaryota > Viridiplantae > Streptophyta > Magnoliopsida > Asparagales > Amaryllidaceae > Agapanthus > Agapanthus africanus. The sequence continues at coordinate 56,516,780 of JASDDO010000018.1, read as the reverse complement.
CAGGATAAACTGGGCGTAAGTGGAAGGAAGGGACCGGAGAATCAAGTCCGTATAGAGCTCATTCTCCAACATGGTCCCAAGGTCCGCGAGCTCCTCTATGTAGCCAATCATCTTAAGCACGTGTTCCGCTACCGATGATCCGACGGCCAATCTCGCCGAAAACAGCTTTTTCAAGACTTCGTATCTGGCGATACGGGATTGCTCTCCATACAGTTCTTTTGTATGGAGAAATATGGATTCGAGGTCCATATTCTCGTGCCTCCTCTGATGCTCATTGTCCATAGAGGCAAGCACGAGGCACTTGGCCTTCGCGCAGTCGATTTCCCAGGTCTTACGGATTTCCCTATCCGCGACGCTGGTTTTGGAACCTGGGACAGGGGGAGCTTTGGTGGTAAGAAGATACCCCAACTTGTCATAAGTGATTGCCATTTTGACATTCCTGAGCCAATCTTTATAGTTTGGCCCTGTCAGTATGTTTTTATCTAGTAGTAACTTAAGTCCAGTCATGATGTTTGGTCGCTGCAATTAGGAGAGAGAAGAAACACTTTAGCATGATGCTCTTGCAAGTTTAGAGTGGTTTTTAATTTTTCTAAACAGGATGGCTCCCACTGTCTCTCGAATCCCTCCTCAAACCATAAAGGAAGAATTAGTCGGGATCAATCTCACCGTACAATTCTTGCTTAACCGTTCAGCCAGGCCAATGTCGGTACTTCGAGGGAGGTTTTCCAACGCTTTCGCGAAGTTCCTTAATTAAATAACCTCTTTTCCCTGTGGGCGTAGCCCCGCTAACACCTTTCTAGACACCTACTTGGTTTATAGCATTTATCGTTAAGTGAGAAAGTTCCGGAGGAGTAGCATATACTCACAGTAGGATCGGGATCCAAATATCGTGTGACAAAACTGAAGGAATCCTACCAGAATCATCACTCCAAATGGTATGCAGCGCTAGCAAGTTTCAGTTTCTTTTGAAACTCCCGATGTGGATTTTTGCCCCATACTCTTATGACCTTGGCGTGAGGTCAAAATGTCATAAGTCACATGTCAAGTTCTACCCATCATTATCCAGGTTAATTTGAACCCACCCGTACCTACCCTTGACGTAGGCCAAAATGGCAGTACGACTGTCTCAAACCAACGCATTCTATCTATGCAACAGATAAATATCCGGCAGCTACCAATCACTATGCCTTGGCGTGAGGTTAAAATACATAGCTTGAATACTACCGAATATTTAACTGAAATGATGGAGGGCTACGAATGGTTTTGGCGAAACCGTGAACGTAGTGAACTTGATATAATTGATGGAACTAGATAGCTTTTAAAAGGAGTGGTTCAAGCTCCGCATTTAAAAGTTGGTTTTTGAAAAGAACCGAGTGGTTTTGAAAGTGTTCCAACGACTTTTACTTGGTTTATTTTCTTGCATTAATTTTAATGCGTCCCATCAATTAATCCTACCATTGCAGAAAACAACGAAAATATGACGTACGCTTATGCCATCCGCATTCGCCACGGGGTCCCGTCATCACCCGTTAGGTTACTTAACTAACGACAGAGCGGGGGCTGGACTAGCGCGGATGCAAAACATAAGCAACGCCTAAATAGATATCATATATATAGATATATACACATTCGTCACATGCAATGATAGCCATTCCAAATCACAAATGAACACATTGGATATACTAGGAATCCGCATTTCGTACGAGCCTGTATCGAAAAGCGGATTACACGGTCGCGATGAATAGCCAAACCCACCCTAGACCCCTACGGGTGCGGCAAACTACCCGCCAAGTACCCGAAACGAAGCAACCTTCCTCAACACCGTGAGTAGGCCACTCGCACTTCGAGATACCCAGTAGTTTGTGCACCCCACCTTGGGTCTATCCTAGGAGCAAAAACAGTAAAAGAAATTATACAATGACGGCTACAACCCCATCCCGGTTGTGCGGCCATATAAATAATATTACATCAATTTATATATTACATGAATTGAAAGAATAAGAAAACTCTCATCTCACAACCCCGGGCTATTCATCCGCGACAATCCAACGAATTCATATACACAAACCATCAACATTACAGATCACAGATATGTATAACCCCCACTAATCGACGTATAGCGATTAGCAGACGTTCAATACATATGTCACATCACAGATACAACCCATTAGCCAAAGTCTACAGAAAATCGATCAAAATACGGATTTGTAACCACCCCAAAAACAAACTTGTTCTCTGGAAATTCTGGGCAGAAACAAACCATCTCAAAAATCACAAAACACCATCAGAAGAAAACTGCAGGAGAAACGATCCACGGCCGAGTCAACTCTGCCGCGGATCCGCGGCAGGAGCAAGCTCGTGCCGCGGAACCGCGGTGAGTTGGTCGACTCACTGGATCGTTTTTCTTGCATGTTCTTTAAAAAGCCTGAGCCGATTTTTAGTACATGATTTATTATTTTTTTAGCAGAAATAAAAATCGGCAGAAACTTGAATTTTACGGGGTGTTTTGCGGTTTTTTGTCCGATCGAAATTCTAGATACTTTGCTAACTAGTTAGTTTGTGTTTAGCTAGGCTCTGATACCACTGTAAGTCCACGTTGCCCATCCCGGTGCTTACGGGAAGGCGGAAACGATATAAAAATTTGATTTTTACAACTCTAGGCAACATGGACTAACTAAAGGAGGATCTTTGCTAAACATAAACTAACAACCAAACTAAAAGAGTTAGCTACTCGGTTAAAGGGTTATACCTAAGTCTTGAAGTCCTTCTCTTCTTGCTCCTTAGAGTGGGGATGAACGGGTCGTCCTCGTCGCCTTCTCTTGCCGAAGAAAGATCCACACGAGGGTCTCTACCTTTGGCTCCTACCTCAAACTAGAAGTAACTAAGGTGCTTGATGTGCTAAACCTAGAACCTTTGAAAGAGTAGAGAGTAATTTTGAAGGTTTTATCTCAAAGCTTAATGGTTTTCAACTCATGAGAAGGAGAGCTTTGAGAGAGAGGAAGAGGATGAGAGAGAATGAGAATGATAGAATGAGAAGATAAAGCCAACCTTCTCACATATATGTGAATTATGATAATTAAATAATTAACTAAAGATAATTGTGATGGTTAATCTTGAAATGACCATTATCATTTCACATTAATTACTTTTGCAAGAATCAAAGAGCATCTTTCATATGAAATGATGATGGTCAATATGTCAACATAGGTCAACAAGTCAACCATAGTCAAATGGTCAACAACCCTAACCATAACACAATTATAATTAATTAATATTAATAATCATATTTCATATATAAACATTAGGATTAAGAAAAAGACAACGGTCATCAACCCTAATGAAAGTCCTCTGCCTCTACCTCAGTCAACTGTGCATACACACCCGTATCTGTGTTCCGAGGAACACGAATACAATAAGATAAAACCAATCCCCAAAACCTATACTAGGATCTGGCTTAAACCAAAGCCCGCTAGTATAAGCTGTCCGGACACCAAACGTGCACAAGTGCGCGGATGTGAACGAACCCCGTCGCAAAACCATGCGACCTCTACTCATTTTGCCTAAAGGCGAATAACCCTCTGTGTGGGACTCTAAAAACTCGACACTACGCTGGCAGTGGGTTTAACCACAGACCGTAAGCGGCACTAGTTGTACGTAACGGTCCCCAGGTAGATGCCGATAAGAAAACTGACGAGGTAAACCCATCTGAACTCCTACTGAGCCTGAATGTGACAGTCTCCGTACAGTCCGGTCTGTTCGTCTAAGAGTATCGCATGGCGGGCCTAGGGGCGGTAAACGTCAGTCCCCTAATAGCGGTACAAGTCGTGTCGGAGTGTAGCCCAGAACACCCTGAGATAACACTGGAAACCTACCAGTATATCTCGCTTGCCCTGGCCAGGGACTTTGTGTAATGGCTCTCCTAGACACAGCGCGATATCAACCCCCAATACCGGGAGAGACGAATCATGTCTAACCGTCACTGCCTCCAAGTGCTTCGGGACTGCACCCAACTGCTACCTGTTTGCACGACTCCTTTGAGCCGTGGTAGGATAGCAATCTAAGAACAGTGGGAATACACTCGAGGCGAAGTGACAGTGTCAAGTCAACGGACTAAGCTGTATGTAACACCTTAGAATGTGTTTTGTAGCTAATTATATTTTAATGTATGGTTTTTAATAAAAAGTTTACCAAACTAAGTTTTAAATATTTTATCCTATTTAATGTGTATTTTATTAGAATTTTGTTAGGCACACACACACTTGTGCATGTAAACTAGGGTGTTATTTGTGGTTTAACCATTGCTTAATCTAGTTTATTATTGTTCAAGTGTTTTGGGTTAAATAGTTATGGTTGTTATTAGGAAATAAAATGAATTTGGAAAAGGTTTTAATATTTATTTGAATGTTGACTTTGTGTGAGAGAGAGGGCATGGGGGGCATGGGGTGAACCATACCTCATTAATGAGGATAGAGAGAGAGAAGGGAGAGGTTTAGTGTTACTCTCATTTCTTCTTCTCATTTTCATTCCTCATTCCCTCACTCTCTCAAACACACACACACACTCACCTGACCCAGCAGCAGCAGCAGCTTCAGAAGCAGCAGCAGCAGCTTCAAAAGCAGCAGCAGAAGGCAACAGCAGCAGCAGCTTCAGAAGCAGCAGCAGCAGAGGCAAGCAGCAGTAGCAGCAACTGTAGCAGCAGGAACCCCAGCAGCAGTAGCAACCCATCACACACTTCTTCACCTGCTTCTTGGAGGTCTTTAGGGTATAACTCTTGGACCCAATTCCCCTTATTGCTAGCTTATGTGTTAATTGGTGTCGGTTAGTGTTAACTAGCTAGTTTAGAGCTAGTTTTGGTGATTTGTGAGTTGTGATGGCAAATTGATGATTTTGTTAGATAACCCTACCTATTTTAGTGTTAATAGGGTCACTTCAACTAAGTTTAACCCCTGATTACACTAAAATACCATAGGTTTTCCTTATTGTGCATTTTGGTGTTTTAAAGCGATATTTTGGGTTTCTGGAATCTGCTATGGTCCCGATGCCTTCAGGTCAAAATTGAGGAGACTGGGACATGATACCTAGGTCTAGAACACACCACCAGAAGACGAGCCCCTACCCCCATATTTTGGCCGCCAATTAAATCAATCTGGCCGCAAATTGCGGCCAGGAAGAGGAGTTAGGTGTTGGGGTTTTGTGTAGGGTTCCCTGCTGTGTTGTCTAGGTCTTTGGCATGTCTAGTTTTGTAAGATTTGACCTGTAGGAAAATCTGGGACTATATATCGTATTTGGTGTCCGTTGTGTTTGCGCGATACGCGCGATACGTGAGTGGGTTCTGTGATTCAGCGTATCGCGGCGTGTCGCGATGGTTTTAGACGCGTACACACACGTTTCAGCGTATCGTGCACACGCGCGTTTAATTCGCGACGCGAGTTTCTCGTTTTGGCTCGATATCGCGTTTCGCGGAATATTTGGCTTATATTTATTTCCGTGTCTTAATTGCAGGTTTACAGCCAGGGACTACGGACACTACTACAGAGAGAGCAGATGGTAAGATTCACCTAGCGTGGAGTGTAGGTGAGTAGATTTAACATCTACAGGGGAATCGCCCGCATGGTGTTATGCGTCTGGGCTAGGATTCAAATACCTGTCGCACATTCTACGTCATTGTAGAATTGCGCATTTACCTTATTTCCTTGATATTGTTATACTGTAACTAGCAGCCGTAGGACATTGCACATATTATTGACGGTTCATGTTGCACGAGCACGGATTGTATGCTACACACACACCGTCAATAATTATCATGTCACACACAACCCCTTATAGATACTATTGCTTGTCACACATGACATCTAGCTTGTCGGTATACCTATAGTGTATCATACCTTTAGTGATAGGTACATTTACACCTTGCGATACAGCTACAGGTATACCTTTTAGATATTTTAGTTATACCGGGGGGATTTCCTACATATGTTACTTATACCCAGGGGGTATACGACATCAGTTCTTATAGGTAGATACCTATACTTGGCTGTACCTTATTGATTTTGCATACATCTGGTTCAGCTATATACTTTTGTTTACCTGCTCGCATTCAGATATATCGCATATATTCATTCCTGGATTTGCGCATTGTTTATTTGGATTTTATATGATGTTTTCGGGATTTGGGAACCGCGGGGGTTCATGAAATTATGCATACATGGAACAACCCGGTTTCCTTGATATGATATTTGCGCGTCCACTATGAGTTTTATCGGTGCTGATTATATACTCCATACGAGGTGTGGTTGCCGTATGAGAGTACATGGTGGGGCCCGGTATGGTTCCCCTCGGCAAGAAGATCGATGGGTTTGCCGATTGAGCCTGGAGGCGGGCGAGTACCTACCGGTGATTGGTTGGACCTGGCAGTTGTCCGGAGGATACTGGCCAGAGTCGAGAGATGGATGCGGGATGATCTGTACTGCCGGGGCCGAGGGCCGACACCGCAGACGGACCCCGTGGGCCGATCCGGACTGACGGAGCCCGATATACGAGGATTTCTGTGTCGATGCTTGGCACACTGTTTTCATGATATTTCTTTTAATACCTTTGTATATATAACAGGGGATTTAGCCGTTGTTATATATACCTTTACACCAATATTAGTGGAATGGGACGCTAATATATGTGTATTGCCCCCATCATATTTATTTCTGCATATACATATATACCTGTAGGATGTTAGGTTAGAAGCTTGCTTGAGATTCATTGAGATTGGATATTGGATATGAAAGAGATGGTTGATTTGTACATTCGAGATATAGGAGAGCTATTCGATATTGTACTTTGAGGTGATGTGAGATCTATGTGATGTGAGAGCCCAGTTTGGGGGCTGATTTGACGATTTGGGATGTGAGTGTCTTGATGGATTGTGATCCTACCACGATGTCAGGTTTCCGTGGAAATGACATATTCCACCCTATACCTCACCCTTATCTACCTTATGCATAGATTCATATATTGGTAGTACCTGTTAGTATACCCTTATGATAGTTGCATATCTACTTTCACATATCCCTATTGCATGGTTATTGCATATTATTGACATGTTATTACTGTAATCGCATATCTTAGATTCATGCTGTACGTACATTCCTGCGATTACCTGCATATGTTATCTACTATTCACGAGTTGGCAACTCACCCCCGTTGTGCCACAGGTGTTTCAGGTTTTCCCCCAGAGTAGTCGAGGCAGGCTATTCCTCCATTCAGCTATCCAGCTATCATCTTTTGCTACAGATACCGCATCAGCTCACAGTACCTTTTTGCTTAGGTGGGTTAGATGATTATCTGTATTTCATATTGTACATTCGTTGTATTTTGTACTCTCCATCTACTATTGTATTGTTGACTTAGAGACTTGGTGAGGACGTTATGTGTATTATTGTGGATTTGATGTCTCTTATATATACAGCTTCTTCTCTACTGTCTTTATTTTTGTGTTGTATTCATCTTGACTAGTCTTTACAAAAAGGGGGTGTTGCTAAAATTTTAAAGAAAAAAAGTAGACCTTTTTAAAGAATTTGGGTTGCGATTTCAAATGTTTCAAAACTTATATTATCTTTTCCGTATTTTCATGGTTTAGATTTCTGGGTTTGGCTTTCTTTTACTACGTTGCGTCTTTAGGCGTTGCGTAGTATTAGGGCCGTCACGGGCCAATTTTGGGTCGTGACACTGTACTCATGTCACCTGGGAACTGATAACTGACGATAGGTATAATACCAACCAACAGTTCCCGACGAGTCCTGTCCAGTGTACTCGTAATCTAACGAGCACCCGCATACTATCTCAAGTACGACGTACTGACGGCTGTGGGACAGACCGTCTCCCAAGCTGGGATGAGAAGCGCATACGCTAGTCTACTCCGGAGTATCGATGCCCTGTCTCGATAGTCCTACGACTAGGGACCTGCATAAGGATGTGCTTGTGGATTACCCAGCCCCCACGAGTGCGACTGCCATCACAACGCTGGTAATCAAGCAAAGATCCTAAGGGCTCCACTAATGTTCAAAGGCGATATGCTATAAGAAACACATGCACACATTAAAGCAGAAACAAACCAAGTAACATACTACTATTTTGAGCAAGAATGTCAATACAAGGTGAATATCCCAAGCTTCCATTAAGTAATATACAAACTAGTATGATACAGTAATAGCCTCTAGGGCATATACACTAACACCTAATTATAGTTCATGTTTATGTTGGATTATTCCTCGTGTGATACCTATCATGTTTCCGGTATTTATTGTTATATGATATCATCTGCTAGTACACCTGCACAATTACTGTTGATGCGCATGTTACACTTACACAGATTTGCCGGCTCACACACATTCATCATCGGTAATTACCATGCCACTTACACAGTAGAACTACCGTATCATGTTATTCTTAACTGTATAGTACATTCATTGTTCAGCACTATACAAAACATGCGTGCATGATATATTTGACAAACTCATATTACTGTTCTATATTGCATACGTCGTACTTTATGGTTATATGCATTGAGATGTTTTCATGAGATTTCTGGATTTGAGAACCACGGTTATATTTTAAAGGAAACTATATGTTGCTTTAAAAACGCGGTTTCTCTTGATATGATATTTCGAGGCGTCCACCATGAGTTTTCTCGGTTCTGAGCTATGTGATACCCGATTCGAGGAGTTGGATGAGCCGTCTGCTGGTACATGGTGGACCCGGTATGGTACCCCAAGGCAAGAAAGCTATGTTGTGCAGTAGACGATGGGCCTGGCAGAGGGACTACTACCTACCGGTGATAGTTTTGGGCCCGGCGGTTATCCGGAGGATACCGACCGGAGTCGTGAGATGATATAGGCCGATCCGGACTGACGGAGCCCGAGATAGTTTGGCGTGGCGGATATCTCGAGGATACCGACCGTGGTCGTGATATGGGCCGATCCGGACTGACGGAGCCCGAGATAGTTTGGGCGGATATCTGGAGGATACCAACCGTAGTCGTGATATGGGCCGATCCGGACCGACTGAGTCCGAGATATGCGGATTTACGTGTCGATACTGGACACGGGTTTTATGATATTTCGAGCGTCGGTGTTAAACACTCAAGTTCCATAATTTTGATGCGTCGTTGATGGACACACGTGGTTGATATCCTCATACATACAGGCATATGTTTTCATGATATTTCGAGTGTCGGTGTTGGACACTCAGGTTCCATGATATTAGTTGTGTCGTTGATGGACACGTGGATGATATCCACATGCGTACAAGCATATGATGTCGGATGTTTATTTATATATGTCGTTGCATTGACTCGATTGTTGACATATATGCATACATGGTCACCCTAAATATCATAGTATTACCTTCAAGATATAGTGACCTAGGAAATCGTTGTTTTATTCGATTTCTACCTGCTGATGTTTTCTACTCACGAATTGGCAACTCACCTCGTTGTGCCACAGTTCTTGCAGGTTTGACCGCTTGGGATCGGTTGTGGTATCGCTGGCACACAGCTTCTTCCACAGTGTTTTGCTTCGGTAGGTGGGACACATGTAAGATCGTGCCCACTCTCGAACTTTATATTCCGTTGTATCTAAATAAACTCCATCAAATCAGAAACGACTTTGTATATTTGGAGACCAAGTCAGACTTGGGTATTGTGCGAGACTTAGAGCGATGGGTTTATGTTCGCTTCTTGAGTTTTGATGTCTTGCTTATTTATTATTCTTTCTGGGTTGATCTTCGCCGTTGGGCGTCGTATATATGTTATTGCGTGGTTATAATTCCGCCAGTTGGCGAAGAGCTAGCTCCCGCTTAGGGATGCCTATATATTGTTGTGTATATGGTTTTGGATCAAAATATACAAGGGAGGTGTTGTCCAAATTTTTTAAAAAACGAAATATATTTTCAACTAGTATAATCCACTTGCATTTTCATGTTTTATTATCTATGCATTTAAAGAAAAACTTGATTTCATTATATCTTTATTTCAAAACTGCACCTCACTATTTTCCGCAAAAAGGTTTAGATTTTCTGGGCTTCGGCTTACTTGAATTACGTTACGCCTTTAGACGTTGCGTGATTTAAGTGCCGGTCACATGCTAAATTACGGGTCGTGACAGATTTATATGGAGAGCAATCTCGTATCGTAAAGTATGAGATCTCGAAAGAATTGCTTCAAGCGAGATTGGCTGTCAGGTCATTTATAGGGGACCACGTCCCTACAATGATTAGCTATATTAAAAGGCTCACGGACCTGGAGACCACGTTGGAGAACGAGTCATATGCTGACTTGATTCTACGGTCCCTACTTTCTACTTACGCCCAGGGGAAGAAAGTTATACTTCCAGTTGAGGGCACCCTGAAGGAAACCAGGGAGACATCCGCTCTGCTTATTGGGGAATCTTCCTCTTCTGGATCCAAGGCGAAAGCCAAGGGTGAGAAGAAGAAGACCTCCACAAAGCCGATAGACGGTGTCAGTAAGATAGAAGGAAAGGAAAGGGAAAAAGTTTCGAGACTAACAATAGGGAAGGAGGGATATTCCTATTGTCACGGGAAATGGCATTGGCAGAAGGAATGCAGGGCTTGGAAAGCCAGAATCCAGGATTCGAAACACGTTGTGGCTTCGGTTTCGGGTGTGTTTGTGATTGAAAACTGTCTGTCAATTAACTCTACTTCCTGGGTACTTGATACCGGATCCGGATCTCATATATGTAATTCATTACAGGCTTTAAGAAACCGTAGAGTTATCAGGGCATGTGATATGACTCTCAAGCTTGCTAACGGAATGAGCGTGGACGCTGTATCCGTAGGGGAATATCACCTAGGATTGACAAGTTGGCAGATATTGATTTTACGTAACTGTTTGTGTGTACCTAGTCTAGCTTGTAATATCATATCTGTATCTTTACTTTCTAAAGAAGGATATGATTTTACATTTGTAAGCGATGTGGTCCACATCCACCTAAATCAAAGTTTGATTGGGTCAGGTACACTAGAGGACGGTATATACGTATTAAATCAAGCTCAGGTTTTCAACGTCCAGAACACACTTAAATGAAAGTCTCCAGAATTTAATAAGGCTTTCTTATGGCATTGTAGGCTGGGTCACATCAATGAAACAAGGTTGACGAAGTTACATAGAGAGGGATATTTGGATCCGTTCGAATATCAGTCTTATGCAACTTGACAATCTTGTCTCATAAGAAAGATGATAAAGACTCCGTTCACTGGACACGGAGTAAGAGCGAGCGAGCTCTTGGGACTCATACACAGCGATGTATGTGGTCCAATATCTACACATGCACGAAGTGGTTATTCCTATTTCATTACTTTTACGGATGATTTCTCTAGGTATGGACATGTCTTCTTGATGAAACATAAATCCGAGGCCTTTGAAAAATTCTGGGAATATAAGAATAAAGTGGAAAAACAAACAGGCAAAAGTATCAAGACACTGAGATCTGATCGAGGTAGTGAATACTTTAGTGCCGAGTTCTGGATTACTTAAAAGAGAATGGAATTCTCTCTCAGTTTACTCCTCCATACACAACACACCACAACGGTGTATCGGAAAGGCGGAACAGAACCCTATTGGATATAGTACATTCCATGATGAGTAATGCTGGGTTGCCGCGATCCTTCTGAGACTATGCACTAGAATCAGCTGCATATCTTTTGAACAAGGTTCCTACCAAGACTGTGCCTACCACACCATATCAGATGTGGAGTGGGAAGAAACCCTATTTTCGGTATCTGAAGATATGGGAATGTCCACCTTTTATAAAAAAAAAAGCAGCATGTGAACAAGCTCGAGGTACGCTCAGTACTGTGTAAGTTTGTAGGATACCCAAAGAACTCCAGGGGTATCTTTTCTATTACGCAGAGGAACAAAAGGTTTTTGTTTCTCGTCATGCCCACTTTTTGGAAAATCAATTTTTGGAAAAAGAAACTAGTTGGAGCGCAATAGAACTGGAAGAAATTCCAGAACCACAAACTATTACTGAAAGTATGATAGAACCAGAGGTTTCAGAAGAACCGGACATCCCTGCGCCACTCCGCAGGACTAGTAGGCAGTCTCATCCACCCGAGAGATACTACGGTTTTCTCATAGACGGGGATAGAGAGGACTGCATCATTAACAATGATGAGCCAAGTAACTTCTACCAAGCCATTCAGAACGGTGACTCGGTAAAATGGCTGGATACAATGCGGACCGAGATGGAGTCCATGTACACCAACAAAGTATGGACTTTGGACATTGCTCCAGAAGGGGTAAAACCCGTAGGCTGCAAATGGATCTTCAGAAAGAAGATTGGTGTATATGGACAGGTTGAAACCTATAAGGCTAGACTTGTTGCAAAATGTTTTCGTCAAAGACCTGGTTTGGACTATGATGAAACCTTTTCTCCAGTGGCTATGCTCAAATCCATTCGGATCCTTTTTGCCATTGCCGCCTTCCACGATTATGAGATTTGGCAGATGGACGTAAAGACCGCCTTTCTGAATGGATATTTGGAAGAGTGCGTCTATATGGATCAGCCAGAGGGTTTCATTCAGAGTGAGATCAGCAGGAAAGTGTGCAAGTTGCTTAAGTCCATTTATGGACTAAAGCAGGTATCGCGGAGTTGGAATATCTGTTTTGATGAGACGGTCAAAGAATTTGACTTTATCAAAAATCCAGATGAACCATGCATCTATAATAAGATTGTAGCGAGAACTGTGGTACTCCTCGTCTTGTACGTGGATGACATTCTCTTGATAGAAAATGACATTCCTATGCTACAATCAGTCAAAAAATTCTTGTCACAAAGGTTCTCCATGAAAGACCTGGGTGATGCCAACTACATTCTGGGGATCCAGATCTATCGTGATAGATCAAAGAGGATGTTGGGACTTTCACAGTCAAGGTACATCAACAACATACTGAAAGGATTTAGTATGGAAGATTCAAAGCGCAGTAGTCTACCGGCTTGTCACGGAATCACCCAATCCAAAGAGATGTCTCTCAAGACTGATTTGGAAAGGGCTCGCATCATATCTATACCCTACGCTTCTGCGGTAGGCTCTATAATGTATGTGATGTTATGTACCAGACCAGATGTTGCTTACGCACTAAGCGTGGTAAGCCGGTATCAGTCAAACCCATGGGAGAAGCACTGGGAAGCAGTAAAGAACATTCTCAAGTACCTGAGAAGGACTAAGAAGGTGTTCTTGGTGTATGGCAGAAAAGACCTCCAGATCGAGGCCTTTGCTGACTCCAGCTTCCAGAGTGATAAGGATGACTCCAAGTCCATATCGGGTTATGTCTTTACCCTCAATGGAGCTGTTGGAAGAGCTCCAAGCAGGACACCGTTGCTAACTCGACGATGGAAGCGGAGTATATCGCTGTTTGTAACGCCGCAAAAGAGGAAGTCTGGATAAAAAAGTTCTTAACGAACTTCAGGTGGTTTCAACCATTGTTGATCCAATACCGCTGTATTGCAACAACAACGCTATAGCTTTAGCAAAGGAACCCAGATCCCATCAGAGGTCCAGACATATCTTGAGACGGTACCACCTGATCAAGGAGATCATTGATTGCCAGGAGATCAAGGTGAGGAGAGTAAACGGAGAACACTGCAGATACACTCACAGAGGCTATCCCTCAGACACAGTTCGAAAGGCTATTCGAGAATATAGGTCTGCGATATGCCAATACATGGCCTTAGTGCAAGTGGGAGATTGTTAGTGTTATATGCCCTAGAGGCCATTATTGTATCATACCGGTTTGTATATTACATATTGGAAGCTTGGAATATACACGGATATAGTAACAGTCTTACTCGAAATGGTAGTATGCTACCTGGTTTGTTTCTACCTCAATATGTGCATGTGTTTCTTTTAGCAAATTGCTTATACATATTGGTAGAGCCCTTAGGATCTTTGCTTGATTACCAGCGTTGTGATGGCAGTCACACTAATGAAGGCCGGATAGTCTATAAGCACATCCTATACAGGTCCCTGGTCGTAGGATTATCGAGACGGGACATCGATACTCCATAGTAGACTAGTGTATGGCTTCTCATCCCAGCAGGAGAAATGATCTGTCCCACAGCCATTAGTACGTCGTACTGGAGATAGTATGCATGTGCTCATTGGGTTATGAGTACACTGGACAGGACTCGTAGGGAACTGCCGGTGGGTATTATACCTATCGTCGGGTGGCAGTTCTCAGGTGACATAAGTACAGCTTAGTCCGTCGACTTGACACTGCTATTTCGCCTCGAGTGTGTTCCCACTATCCTTTGATTACTACCCTACCACGGCTCAAAAGAGTCGAGCAAACAGGTAGTAGTTGGGTGCAGTCCTGAAGCACTTAGAGGCAGTGGCGGTTAGATAGGATTCATCTCTTCCGGTATTGGGGGTTGATATCGTGCTGTGTTCGGAAAGCCATTACACAAAGTCCTTGGCCAAGACAAGCGAGATTTACTGATAGGTACTCCAGTAGTTTCTCAGAGTATTTTGGGCTACACTCTGACACGACTTATTGTACTATTAGGGGTCTGACGATTACCACCCCCTAGGCCCGATATACGATACTTTTAGACGAACAGACCGGACTGTACGGAGATTGTCACTGATAGGCTCAGTAGGAGTTCGGATGAGTTTACTCATCGGCCTTCTTATCGACAGATACCTGGGTTGCAGTTATGTGCAGCTAGTACCGTTGATATGCTTGTGGTTAAACCCACTGCCATCGTAGTGTCAAGTCTTTAGAGTCCCACACAGAGAGTTTCCCTACATCAGGTAAAAGATATAGATGCCGTATGGATTTACGGCAGGGCTTTGATCACATACGTGTACTTGTGCACGAATGATGTTCAGGCGGATAATACTAGTGGGTTTTGGTTTAAGCCGGATCCTAGTATTATATTGCTGGATTATTTTCGTCTCATTGTATTCGTATTTTATCGTAATACGGATACGGGTATGTACATACGGATGATGGGCATTCTTGTAATTTACTCAAGATTGCTTCTAGAAGAAGACACATCATTGGGGGTTTTAATTTTTTTATTAAAAGATTAATGAGATGGAGGTTTACATTGAATGAGGCATGGCTACTTAGTGACTCATATGGTGACTCATGGCATGACTCACTCTTTAGATATTTTTTTGAAGCATGCTTGATATTTTGTGAGATATTTTATCTCATCAATTATTGTATACTTCATTATTCATCACAAATGAGCCATCTTTATTTTTAGCTCACTCTTCTCTCTTTTCCTCAAGCTCCTTCTTCTAACCCTAAATTTCTCATGTGTTGAGAATCCCAGGGTACTTAGAGACATACTAATCCATCTACACTCTCTAAATCATCTAGGACATCTAGTTTAGCGAACTTGATGCCGTAGTTATCTCAGATTTGAGGTTGGAGCTCGGACTACAGACTCTCGGGTGGATCGTCTTTGACTCGAGGAGGCATCGATCCATACGATCCTTGGAGCTTATGACGAGGAGGACGTCTATAAGAAGACCCGAAGGATATGGTAACGTAAGGTATAACTTCCTATCCGAGTAGTTAACCTCATACAGTTTTGTTAATTAGGGTTTAGCATCGATCCTGGAGTTCAAGTCGGTGTTGTGACACCCGTAAAAATCGTTTTTTACGTATTCCGCCTCCCCGCGAACCCACGGGGTGCGCGACATCGACTTACAATATCTGTCCAAATATTGCGACATTTTTCTAATTTTATTTAAATTATTGGTTTTTATGAAACATCCGACCACTAATGGAGCAAGGACGAATCCACTAAAGAGATAGAGAAGCGCATGCACCGTATGAAATTTCAGCAAATAAAAATTAATATATGTTATATATAAAACTTTTGGAATTTTTGGGATATTATATATGTTTGTTACATAAATAGAGCACAATGAGATTTTAGTCTAAATGATAATGTGTTTTGTTCTCCAACAAAATCTTTTGGGTTCAATTCCAATTAGCTGCATTAGTTTTTGAATTATTTTTTAGAGGGTATGAATATCATTGTGCTTTTCTTTCAAAGAAAATACTCGAAATAGTTTTTTCTATATTGTAACTAAATTGATTTATTATTTTATTCTTTTTAGGATTTTGAAAAACGTATAATATGAATTTTTAATAAAACCTTGATCTTTTTGGCGCCCATGTTAGTGAAAGCCCTTAGATCCATCCCTGCAGTAAAGAATAAGTTAAAATTGAAACTGCTGAAAAAGGCCGAGAATTCATATCAACGTTTTTTCTCTGTGCATCCATATTCGGTTATTTGTATTTATATCAAATCTCTTTAAATAAGATTTGAACCTCCAACCAACCACTTCATATGATCGTTCTACTACTGAGCTATTGAGTAAAAACTCATTTAAAAACCCGACTATTTGTATTTTCATAAATGATATTTATGATACAAAAATAGTTTTTTAGAAAATATCTCCTGATATCTCCCGATATCTGATATCCGATACCGATATACGATATTTAGAACATTGGCTGTGTCTGGACCAAACCAAAGCTATTGATAATATCAGGGCATGGTACAAGTGTGTTTGGACTCACGATTCGACCTTGCCTCGTTTACAAGCTTATAAACAGATCATATCTAGGTCGCTTTTGACATGATTCGTTCATCTTTTATGTGCAAAAGAACAAATTTTAAGTCATCATCTTAGTAGTTTTATAATATAGCTAGATGTAAAAATAAAACGAGTCGAGCTTAAACAAAATTTTAAGCTCGTTTAAATAATTGAACAAACACGAACAGCCTAAATCTTTAGCTTGTTTGGCTCGTTTAACAGCGTATTCGTTCGCGACAAATCATGTTAATAATCAAATTGAGACTTCGATATGATGCTCCCCTTTTGAGCACGTGTGATTTACGATTTTACATAGTAAATAAAATTATCCTACAAACTTACAAAATATGTTAAATACCTAAAACGATCTCCAAAAATATTATTGCCACATCTCCTTTATTAGTCCTAAACAAAATTTAACTTCTATTAGATAAAGTTAAATCATAATAATAGTAATAGTAATTATAATTAATAATAATAATAAAGATCTCCTTTATCGCTCAAACTTGTTGAGCATCTGCTTATTTTGATCACGCAAAAATAGCAACAATCAACTTCCTAACTCTATAAACTATTAGCCATGTTTGGTACAAATTGAAATTGTATTTTGAAAAGCACTTATCATCGGTTTGTAAGGTTCCACATTGAAATGAAGTCACAAAAGTCTTAAGCTCGGTCAAAGATTTAATGAAAAAAATTAGGTATAAAAGTTTCGATGTATAATTTTAAGAATTAAAAACTTATCGATTTGGAGATTTTTGCAATTGAACCTTTTTCAATTTTCTATAGCAGTGGATGTCACAAACCTGAAGCTACAAGCTCAGTCATGGCTTCGAGAACTTAGGAGATGAATTAAAATGGAAGGGAGGGGATAGCCGTTGTAAAAAATTGTATAGTGATTGAATCCTTTGCGATTGTAAGGTTTTAAGTGAAATGATCTTTAGCGTACATGTCAGCAAAAGTCAAGTTTGATCAAGAAGTTGCACGATCAGCATA
This sequence comes from Agapanthus africanus, assembly GCA_030015575.1. Lineage (NCBI taxonomy): Eukaryota > Viridiplantae > Streptophyta > Magnoliopsida > Asparagales > Amaryllidaceae > Agapanthus > Agapanthus africanus. Next base: position 56,499,155 of record JASDDO010000018.1, on the reverse strand, counting down.
ACAAAAGCAATCGCAACCGTCCATGACAGCTAACAACCTAACTAGCTCTTCCCTTATCTCGTTTCAGCTTTTGTGTTATCATAAACAGAGAACTTGAATGAGAAAAGTATTATGTAATTGAATTAATGGAAAAAAAGAAACCTAAAGATGTTGTAGAATCAAATTTTCAAAAAGGGTAGCTCTAGTTTTTGCTTTGCATAGCGGTATTCCTTAAAGAATATCCAGCACCTCATTCGATAAGGAAAGAACCGAGATCCCTTCACCGGAGCGACCTCTTTGGTAAAAAGCTAGCGGATGCTATAACCCACTCAGTTTTGTCTTTTAATTGCTTCTTTAGTTCTTGCTTTGCATAGTGGTATTCATGAATATCCAGACCTCATTCGATGAGTAAAGAGCCGAGATCCCTTTACCGGGAGTGACCTCTTTAGCAAAACTAGCAAAATCCTCAAAAACACTCCTTTTCAAAATCACTTGATTCTACAACGATATCAAGTTCATTACGCAAAAAGTTTTCTTAAAAAAACCTATCGTAGCCCTCCATCGTTACAGATAAGGACTATTAGTATTCGTGCTGCGTTTGTTGACCATAGCCAAGGCGTAGTGTGCGGTAGCTAATTAGTGTTTATCTGCAACCATATGATGTGATTGAGTTAGGGAGTCGTACGGCTTTGTTGACCATATCCAAGGGTCGTACGGGTGGGTTTAATTTAATCAGGAAATGACGGGTTGAACTTGGCTAGCGCTTATGATTTGTTGACCATAACCAAAGTCATAAGTTGCTAGGGGCAAAATATTATCGGGAATTTCAAGTGTTGAAATTTGCAATGAAATTGCATACCTTCTATGAGATGGTTGGATCCCGATACCCACTGCGGGTAAGAGTTACTCCTGGGAGAGTTTTGCACATTACAATTAGCCGATCAAGTAGGTGTCTAGAAAGGTGTTAACGGGATTACGCCCCTGAGATAATGAGGTTTATTTTAATTAGGTCCGTACGAAAGCACGGGGAACCTCCCTCAAAGTACCGACACTGGCATGGCCAAAAGATTGGCGAACTTGTAGGGTGTAATTAATTCCGGCTAGTCTTACCTTTTAGCGTTTGAAGGAAGATTTGATAAAAACAGTGGGAGTCAACCTGATTAGATAGAATAATAACCAATCCGATCTTGCAAGAGCGCACACAAAGTGTTTTCTTCTTTCTCTCCTGGTAGCGACCGTGACATGCCTTAATCAAGATAATAATATGGATGTTTTGACCGAACCTGCTTATTATGCTGAGCTGAGGAACGTTGGTTCCGCTCAATCTTATAATTGTTATAAGTCCGAGAAGGAAATATAGGAATATCCGGATTCCCACGCGACCCAAACGAGGAATAAGTATGTTGATGCATCTTCTTCGGGTGTATTAGTTACCGAGAGTTGTTTCTCAGTACACTCTATGTCCTGGGTATTAGATACCAGATCGGGATCCCACATGTGTAATTTGTTACATGGGCTTAGATAGGTAGAGAACTGGGATTGGGTGATGGTGCAATTGTTGCAGCCAATCATCTTGTATTACCAAATGGTAAATACATTGATTCTGAACAAATGTTATTACATGCCGAACCTGATATACAACATTACATCAGTTTCTTTATTAAGTTAAAGAAGGATATAATTTTGTATTGAAGGATAATGTTGTGAAAATTTTTCTTAATCAATAGTTGATTGGATCATGCACGTTATGTAATGGCATATACATTCTAAATCAAACCACGGCTCAAAATATATAGAACACACGCAAGAGTAGTAGTTCAGAAATGAACGAATCCTTCTTGTGATATTGTAGACTAGGTTATATCAATGTGACACAACTAGCTAAGTTACATAAGGATAAATATTTGAATCCGTTCGAATTTTCATCTTATGATACTTATCAGTCATGTCTCAAAGGTAAAATGACCAAAACTCCGTTTACTGGACACGGAAAAAGAGTTACTGAACTCTTGGGATGGATACATGATGATGTATACGGTCCTATGTCTACAAATGCCAGGGTTGGTTCTTTGTACTTCATTACATTCATCGACGATCTCTCAAGATTCGGACATGTGTTCCTGTTGAAACACGAGTCTGAAGCTTTTGAGAAATTCAAGAAATATAAGTACGAAGTAGAGAACCAAACGAGTAGAAGTATTAAAGTTCTTCGATCTGATCGGAGAAGGAAATACTTATGCATGGAGTTTCTGGATTTTCTAAAAGAGAATAGGATTCTCTCTCAGCTTACTCCTCCGTATACACCACAGAACAACAGTGTGTCGGGACGGAGGTATCGCGTTCTATGAGATATGGTGCGCTCTATGATGAGTACTGCTGAGTTGCATATTTCCTTTTGGAGTTATGCACTTGAGAAACTGCATACCTATTGAATTGGGTTCCAACCAAATCATGTACCTACCACTCCATATGCGACATGGTATGGAAAGAGACCATGTCTTAAACGAATTAAGATATGAGGTTGTCCGACCTATGTTGAAAAGCAAAATCCGGACAAACTCGAGGCAAGCTCAGTTCTGTAAGTTTGTTGAATATCCCAAACATTCGCAAGGGAATATTTTCTACCAAACCGAGGAACAAAATGTGTTTTGTTTCTCAACATGTCACTTTTTTTAGAAAAAGGAATTTCTTGAAAAACAAATTAGTGGTCATGAGGTAGAACTAGAAGGAGTTCCAGCTATACAAACTAGAACTGATGATTTAGTGGAAACGGGTGCTTGGGTTTGTTTGATGATTTACCAATGTTTTTTTTGGTTAACTTAACCCTTTTTTTAATTATATGTTTGAGAAAATAGAAAGTAAAAAGGATTAATGAGACCCAAGTCATAAAAACTCGAAGAAGAAAAGAATCGTCAACTCTCTTTCTGCTCCTTTAGGGTTTCCATTCGAAATGCAAGGCTAAAGATGAGACTTTTAGGGTTTCTAAATTTATAGTTTTTTCTTCGATTAATTCAATGCCGATATTATAAGATATTTAATTTAATGCCTATTGCTAGATTTGTAGATCGGTGTCTCGAGTTGTAGATCTGCGGTTGATTATCAATTAAAATGTTGAATTAGATATGATTCATCTCCCAAATTAATAGAATGTTTGAAAAATTTGCGTTCTTTTAGTCTTATCTGGATGAATTCTGTTGGTTTTAGGTATCAAAATCTGGTTTGTCCTTTTTCTGTGAATTCTGTGTTTGGGTAACAATTAGTTTAGATAACAAAATTTGGGCTTATTTATTAAGGTCCTTAGTTTTAGATTTGGCCCTGATAGTAATTTAGGCAAACATTTTATAGTTTGCATTGTCATTCATTGTAGCAAACTTATCGTTTTTCCGCTTCTCGCAGACTCGTTTTTGTTAGTGTGGTAGAATTTCAAGGGTGAACACTAGCGTTTAGGATTATGGCAGGCTCCTTTCCAGTTCATAGTATATCGACGAAATATGGCATTAACTAATAGGGTTTTGATGTCGAGTTGACAATGGGTCATAAAACGTTGTCAAAGTTTCATAGAAGCTTAATGCATAAATGATTCTATATCAATGGGATTGATTCTTCAGAATCAAGATACCATAAATTACAATATAAAAGGTGGTGATGCTTCATGCAGGAGTACGTCTCATCTTCATCAATGAATGAGACGGTTCAATTGGTCAGAGACAAGCTTGATAAGGTGAATAGTTTTCCACTATGGTTTTTGTAACTGGAACTTAATTTCCTAACCTTTTATTGTTGGGTAATTGAACTTTTTCTTAATATAGATAAAATCAAGTGTGGATAATGCACTAGCAGGCCCTGCATCCAAAAGAACACGGTTGGACAATAGAAGAAGAATATGATGATTTGAGAAACTTAGGAGGATGAGGGAGCGAAGGTGTATGTCCGGTCTTGTAAGTGCTCGTACTGAATAGAAAGATGATCGGTATTTTGTAATCTAAAGATTACTTTGTGTATATCGTTATTTTCAGTTTAAACTTTACTTTATGTCATGGGTGTATCGAGACGGGACATCGATATTCTGGAGTAGACTAGCGTATACGTTTTTTAACCCATATAATGGGCGATGAATGATCACATATCCATTGGTGTGGTGACACCAAAGATTGTATACGGGTGCTCAGTGGAGACTGGATACACTGAACGGACTCGCCGAGAACTCCTATGTGGTATTATATCCATCGTCGGATAGCAGTTCTCAGGTGACACTGGTACAGGTTAGTCTGTAGACCCGAGATCGTCATAGAGTCTTGTGTGTCCTCCCACTGTGCTTTGATCTCCATCCTACCGCGGCTCAACTGGGTCGTGCAAACAGGTGGATTTTGGGTACAGTCCCGAGGCACATGGAGGCAATGAGCGATAAGAGGGGTTTCATCACTCCCGGTATTGAGGGTTGATGTTGCGCTATACTCGATTGGCTATAACAGGAAGTCCCTGGCCAGGGCTGATGAGATTTACTAATAGGTGTTATCAGTAGTTTCTCAATCTGTTATAGGCCATATACAGGCATGACTTGTTGAGTTATTGGGGTCGACGATACCATCTCTAGACTCGATATGCAGCATATCTGACGAAGAGACCGGACTATACGGTAAGTGTTGTCAGTTGGCTCGACGGGAGTTTTGACGGGTTCGCTTGTTTTTCTTCTAATCGCTCAATACCTAGAAGCCGTTACGTACAGCTAGTGCCGCTGACGGTTTGTGGGTATGTGTGATATGATCATTGCCTACTGCTAGCGTATTGACGAGTCTTAGAGTCCCACAGAGGGGTTTCCTATCTCAGGCGAAATGATGTGGGGTGCATATGAGATATGCGCGGGAGCTCGATTAAATGCATGTATTTGATACCGTATTTTAATCGGGCGTTTACTATTGGACGGGTCGTATGTGATATGACCGGGTTATTAAATCAAGTGTTGATTTAATATTAAGTCCATTAGCTCATTTATTAAAAACTATTTCTTTATGATGTATGCATGAGTGTATGTATATATTGATATGGATGTACACATGCATGCATACATGTGTCATAGTTGATGATACATTGGTGATGGCAATGCAAGACTCACATGGTGATATATTTATATATTTTGATTATTGAGAAAAACAAAATGGGAATAAAATCATGGTTGATTTTCTGCACTTTTCTTTGTTTTGACTAAAGTCAAAACCATGGTTTTATCTCTCATGGTTTTTTGTTGCCCATTGATTTGCTTAACTCAAGTATCAAAATATCTAGATATTTTGTAACCATGGTTTGTGATGAGATAACCCTCTCTCTCTCTTGATTATGTTGATTATTCTTACAAAAGTTAAGCTTAGGCATCTCCTCCTTCCTCATTCAAGCTCTCTAGCTTTTTCAAGTGAGTGAAGAACATAAAAAAGAAAGGTTTTTAAGTGAGATCCAAACCCACATCACCAATCTATATTAGTCTAGCCCACTAGTGTAGGTTGTTTGCTCCATTGCTATTTTGATCAAGTGGGGTTAGGAGCTTGAGCCAAGGGACTCCGTGGTGGATCGTCGTGGACTTCGAAGGTTTCATGCGAACCCGTTCAAACACCAAGTCGATCCAAAGAGTCACAAGAGAAGATCTACAAAGTATGTATTACTCACCTCTTAGTGTTAGACTACTAGTAGTATGTGATACTTGTCTTGTTACCCTAAATTTCTAGTTCGATTCATGGTCGGTTTTGCTTAGCACCCCTAAAAATTTTGATATAGCATGTTTGATGCAAGCCAAACCCTAGGCATGGTACTAGACAAACCCTACAGGGTAGTCTTCATGACTCTAATTTTTCAAAAGCTCCTATTGATATTCCTACAATTTCATCCCAATTCTAGAATTCAAGCATCTACTCCGTAAATCCACATGCAAAAACAAAGAAATCATAAATCAATATAAAAAAATTTGCAATACAAATATATGCATAGGTGATAAAAATAGGCATGGCACAGATGAAACTGACAATACCAACAGACAAATATCCAAGATGATGAAAGAAATAACAGAGATGTGGAGATTCAACAGAATTTTATAGAATCAAGATGTAAATTGATTAAACCCAAAACTAACTCTCAAACCCACCCTTAGGCTAACACAAATTCTAACCATAACCCTATACATGTACCAAACTACAATTACCAGAATCTAGTTAATATTATGTAGGGGGGAATCAACGAAATATTTGAATTGCTTATTAATTTATAAATCACTTATTGCTTGACCCTATACCATCACCCACTAACCAACCAATCGCCAATACAAATGTATTCCCCTGATCAAATCCTATAAAAATTGTATTTTTTATTGATCAAGGAAAGAGTTTTGAATGGAAATAAGGCTTATTAAATTAATTTGTGAATATGGCTAGGAAATTGGCGCTACAAATTAATAAAGCACCACAACAATTCAAAGATCATCAGATCAAAACCATCACAGATTAAACGAACGACAGATCTAAATAAGACTTGAATCTAAGATCAAGAAAGACTCACACCATTAAATATAGAGTTAACTGCAGGAGAAAGAGAGAGAAGGAAGAGGGACTTACTCAATATCTAGGGAAACGAAGGGGCGGAGCTCGGCGTCGGCGTCGTCGACGGGGAGGAGCCAGTCGTCGGCGGAGGCAGGCAGCGGCGGCCGCCGATCTGAGGTAGGCCGAGGCGGTAGGACTTTCTCGATCGGGAAGAAGAAGAGAGTGAAGGGGGAGAGTGTGGTGTCAGTTACGGGAGATGAAGAGGTGGAAGTGGTGGCGGTTCAAGAGCCGAGTACATGAAAGGTTACCTGAGAGAGGAAGATGAACCATTTGGAGAAAGAAATAAAAGAAAAGAATAAAAAAACAGAAGAGGAGAAGGTTGGCTGAAATAATGTGAAGGATGAAAGAAAGAAATGAGAAGGACTGGGCTTTTGGACTCAAGGAATTTTAAAAGAAAATGGGAAATGAGAAGGGATTAGAAACAGGAAGTAGTAGTGGGCTTTAGTTTGGGAGTCTATGGGTTCGAAAAATATGGCTTAATTGATTTGGGCAGGAAGACTTGTTTAGGGCTTGAAGATTTAGTTTGGGAGTCTATGGGTTTGAAAAATATGACTTAATTGATTTGGGCAGGAAGACTTGTTTAGGGCTTGAAGATTTACATAGAAGGTGAGCATGTAAAGTTAAACTCTTAAATAACAAGGAAAAGAAATTGTACCTAGAAAAATAATAGATAAAATAGATAGAGAGATAAAATAATAATAAATTTAATAGAAAACGGAAAACGCCAAAACAAATAAATACGGTATTTTATTAATACAATGGTATAGGAAATTTGGGGTCGTTACACTGACAATTGCTCACTGCCTTCATGTGGCTCGGGACTGTACCCAACTAAAATATGTTTGCACGACTCATTTAAGCCGTGGTAAGATGGTAATCTAAGTATAGTGGGAACTCACACGAGACAAATGACGATCTCAGGTCAGAGGACTAACCTGTTGTAACACCTTAGAATGTGTTTTTGGGATAATTATATTTTAATATATAGTTTTTAATAAAAAAGTTTACTAAATTGATTTTCAATTATTTTATCCTATTTAATGAATATTTTATTAGATTTTTCCTAGGCTTGCACACACTTGTGCATGTTAACTAGGGTTGTAATTTGGGGTTTAGCCATGATTAGCAAACATGGTGAGCTAACCATTTCCCTAATCTAGTTTTATAATTTGTTTTAAGTGTTTTGGGTTTTTCTTTGCATGGTTGTTTTAAAAAAAATGAATTGAAAAGGGTTTAAAATGATTTCTTTTGTTTATAATATTGACCATGAGAGAGAGAGAAGAGCATGGTGCTACATGGTTTAGGGCATGCCTCATTTAATAAGGGAAGAGAAAGAGAAGGGGGTCTTTGTTAGTTGCTCTCATTTCTCCCTCTCATTTTCTTTTATCTCATTCTCTCACTCTCATAAACACACACACACACACACACAAAGCAAGGCAGCAGCAACACCAGCAGCTCAAGAAGCAGCAGCAACAACAGAAACAACATCAGCATCAGCAGCAAGCAGCAGTAGCAGCAACAGCATCAGCAGCAGCTTCTAGCAGCAGCAGCAGGAGCCCAGCAGCAGTAGCAACCTCTCATCTCCTCTATCCACTCCTTCTCCTACTTCATAGGGTTCCTTAGGGTATAATTTCTGAACTCAATTCCCTTTTTGTTTAGCTTGTATGTAGAATTAGCGTCAGTTTGCGATTTAAGTTAGCTTTTGTGCTATTTATGGCGATTTATGTGGACTTTTGATTAAGTGTGGATTGTGTTGGTTAACCCTACCTATTTAAGTGTTATTAGGTCACTTTAACTGAAAATTAACCCAGATTTCACTAAAATACCATAGGGTTTCCACTTCGTGCAAAATTGGTGTTTTTAAGCGACATTGTGGATTTCTGTGATCTGCTTTTGACCCGGACTCTTCAGGATAAAATTGAGAAAACTGAAGCATGCTTATTAGGTCTAGAACACACCACCAGAACACGAGCCCTTATTTCCAAAACTTGGCCGCAAATTAAAGCAATCTGGCCGCAAATTGCGGCCAGGAAGAGGAACTGGGTGTTGGGTTTTTGGGTAGGGTAGTCTGCTGTGTTCTATAGTGTTTTGGCATGTGTAGTTTTGTAAGATTTGACCTGTAGGAAAATATGGGACCATATATCGTATTTCTAGTTCGTTGTGTTTGCGCGATACGCGCGATACGTGAGTGGGTTCTGTGATCCAGCGCGTCGCGGCGCGTCGCGGTAGTTTTAGCGTATACACACGTTTCAGCGTATCGTGCACACGCGCGTTTAGTTCGCGACGCGAGTTTCTCGTTTAGTGTCGATATCGCGTTTTGCGAGATATTTTGCTTATATATGGACTCCTTGTCTCATTTTCAGGTTTGCATGCGAGTACATCGGACGCAGCGACAAAAGGGAAACAGGTGGTAGGATTCAGCTAGCTTGGAGCGTTGGTGAGTAGATTTAACATCTACAGGGGAATCGCCCGCATGGCATTATGCGTCTGGGCTAGAATTCTAATACTTGTCGCATAGTCTAAGTCATGTTTAGAATTGCGCAATTACCCTATCACTTAGATGTTGTGCTTGGACTAGTAGCCGTAGGACACTGCACATATTATTGACGATTCATGTTGCACGAGCACTGATTGTATGCTACACACACACCGTCAATAATTGCCATGTCACACACAAACCACTTATAGATATTATATTGCTTGGTTAGGGACTTTGCGACATCGATTCACATTACTTATCACATATGACATTTAGCTATAGGTATACCTTACTCACATATTCCACTTATACCCAGGGGGTATGCTACATCAGTTCTTATAGGTAGATACATTTACCTTGCTACACCAGTATGTTACACATGTATTCAGTTACAGTTACATATTTACCTTACTGATGTTACTTAGCGGCTTTCCTTTTATATGCTTACATTTCAGTTATGTCGCACATATTGTATTCATGGATTTGCGCATTCTTATATGGATTTTTCATGATGTTTTCTGAATTTGGGAACCGCGGGAGTTCATGAAATTATGTATTAATTGAAAAAACCGGTTTCCTTGATATGATATTTGCGCATCCACCGTGAGTTTTATTGGTTCTGATTTATATATACCCCTACGAGGAGGCGTCGAGGCCTTAGAGGGTACATGGTGGGGCCCGGAGGTACCCGGGGCAAGAATGGGATGTCGATGTACCACGCCGATGAGCCCGGCAGGGGAACCATACCATCCGGTGACAGTACCAATGACTCGACGGTAATCAAGGGGATACCGTTGGGAGTGATGTACGTATGGATACGTGAAAAAACGAGGGTCAGAGCTAGGCACTCGTGCTTTTCGGGATAGCGTATGATACGTACCTATCAAGATGCTAGTCTTGGCGACGACATCTGATAGACCAGTATTTCTGTGTCGATGCTTGGCACATTGGTTTCATGATATTTCTAATTACTCTTTGTATATATAACAGGGGATTTAGCCGTTGTTATATATACCCTTACACCAATATTAGTGGAGTGGGACGCTAATATATGTGTTTTGATCCCATCATATTTATTTCTGCAAATATATATTTAGGATGTTAGAATTTTACTTGAGATTTGATTTGGGATATAGGAGATTCATTGAGATTGGATACTGGATATATATGAGATTGCTAATTTGTATATTCGGGATATAGGAGATTTATTCGATATTGTACATTGAGGAGATATGAGACTTATATGATATGAAAGCCGATTGGGGGCCGATTTGAGGAATTTGGATTTTGAGTGTCTTGATGGATTGTGATCCTACCACGATGTCAGGATTCCGTGGAAATGACATATTTCTCTCCATACCTCACATCTATTTGTTTATGCACTGTTTCATGTATTAGTAGTACCTGTTAGTGTACCCTTCATGATTGTTGCATATCTACATTCTCATATCATTATTGCTTTATATATTGGTTGTACCTGCTAGTGTACTTTCCATTATTCTGCATTCATATGACCTGTTATTACTGGTAATTGCATATCTTAGATTCATGCTGTACGTACATACCTGCGATTATCTGCATATGTTATCTACTATTCACGAGTTGGCAACTCACCCCCGTTGTGCCACAGTTGTTTTGCAGGGTGTTTCCCCAGAGTAGTCGAGGCAGGCTATTCATCTATCATCTTTTGCTACAGATACCGCATCGGCTCACAGTGTGCTATTTTGCTTAGGTGGGTTTTGGTGGTTATTTGTATTTTGTATTGTATATTGATGTATCCTTGTACTCTCCATCTACTGTTATTTTGTTGACTTAGAGACTTGGTGAGGACGATATTGTATATTATTTGTGGATTTGTTGTCTTTTATACAGTTTTCTTTCTATTGTCTTTATTTCTTCGCTACGGCGTCGTATATTTGTTGTGATTATTGTTTTCCGCCTTTGGGCGTGTATTTGCTCCCGTTTGGGATGCTTCTTATCTATTTATGTTGTACCCATTTTTGGGGCTAGTTTTTTCAAAGGGGGTGCTACCAAAATTTTAAAGAAAGAAAGTTGGACTTTTAAAGAATTTGGGTTGTGAATTAAAATGTTTCAAAAACTCTTATTATCTTTTCTTGTCTTTTTAATGGTTTAGATTTCTGGGTTTTGGCTTTCTTTTACTGCGTTACGTCTTTAGGGGTTGCGTGGTATTAGGGCCGTCACGTGCCAATTTCGGGTCGTGACAAAGTTGGTATCAGAGCGCTAGGTTTTACCTTTCGGAGTGTAGGATGACCTTGGTATGATGGAGTAGGTAGCTTAAGCAGAGTAACATAGTGTGTGTATGTCTGCAGCATACTCACGATGCGGTAGTTCGCCTAAAGTGACCTAAGTACAAATTGCTTGAATTCCTTCCTTGATGATTCATATCCTTGTGATTCGATTTCCGTGTTCTTATCGAATCTTATCTCTATTTATAGCCTTGCCGCCGATGACTATGGGGACTCAGAGTGATGCAGCGAGGGCCGAGGTCAGAGTTGGTTCGGGTGAGACGAGCACTGACCAGGATGGCACTCTAGTTGCACAGGTGCAGACAGATCAGCCTTCGACAGATCAGCTCGCTAGGCTTGTGGTCGAGTTGCAGGACTTGCGCCAGACGATGAGTTCTGTTCCCCTCTGAAAGACGGCGCGACATGACGTCTTGCCTGAGATTCGGGGCAGATGCTAATTGGTGCTGTCCGTCTACCTCTCCGAAGATGCCAAGTTGATTTATGGCACCATGTATCGAAGGTTTAAACGGATGCGTCCGATGTAGCAGACTTCGTCAGATTCCCCCTCGCTTGAGGGGTTTTTGATTGTGGGGACGCTCTTCCCTGCAGGCGCAAGCTGTTAGTGTATATGCCCTAGAGGCCATTACTGTATCATACTTGTAACATTTTAAAAATAATTAAACAAAAAAAAAAATTAAGTGAATTTTAGGATTTTCGGTAAAGTAAAATGTATTTTTCGTAAAACTAAACCGTAATTATTTTTCACTATAAATTTAAAAATATCTATTTTAATTATGTTATTACTAGTAAATGGTGTTTATTTAGCCACTTATAAATTTTTAGTTCAATTAAATATTTTTCCTAAATTAAATATTTTAAATATTAACATAAGCTTTATTTTTTATTTAAATTAGTGTAAATTACAAATTTGAATGGATTTAATTTGTAAAAATGAGTCATGGTATATTAGAATCAAGTGTGTAATATACAAAATCTTTTCCAAAATCTCTCCATGGTTCTAGAAATTTTTAGGAAAAGGGTTAAATTGAAAAAGTTAGATAATAAAGGGTTTAAGTGAAAAAAATGCATTATTTATGAACTTTCTACACAATACCACACATTTTTTCTCTCTCTCCACCCTCCTCCCTCTCCATGGCCGGCCTCCCCTCCATGGGTAGCCCCAAAATTTTCCCCCCATCATTTTTGCATTAAAAATCATCAAAATTCATCAAAAATTCCAAAAATAAATCTCAAAAATCAACATTCAACCTCTACCATTTTCCTTTGACCTATTTAGCATGGATTTTGGAGATGGAAAGCATGCATTTTGGAGGCTTATTTCATGTTTGGGTTTCATATTTTGGAGGTATAAATTTCCTTCTTTTGATTTATTGTTATTAGATGTTCATTTAAGCATAATTAGATTTAATATATTAATTCTATTTGCTACTTTTAAAATTCAAGTTAGGGTTTGAAAAATCAAGTTGTGATTTTTATTAATTAAATAAGGTTATAATAGCTAGTTTAACATTTTTAGAGTGGAAAAATCTTGCATGGTTGTTGTATAATAATTTGTTTATCCAAAAATGATTTAATTAAGCTATTTAGCTAACTAGGATTTTATAAAATGTGTTTGTGGGTAAAATAAAATTCTAATTGCGGTTGGTATCATTAGATTGTAGTTTTAGTGAGAATATTAGCATGTTATTGGAAAGAAAAAAACTTAGTTTGATCACTAGTTTCCTTTGATAATTGGAAATTACTAATAAAATGCTATTTTTGTAAACTAGATTTTGGAAATTCCTAAATAAATGAGATTAAAAATATAATTTATGGTTTTATTATATCATTATCATCATGAATTGTAGTTTAAAACATTAATCCATGTAAAATCAAGTTTTGTTGTGGAATTGTGGTATTTTGCTTGAAACATGTTAAAAATTACTAAAGGTTGCAAACTAGAAATTTTAAATTAATACAAATTTGTGTAATAAAAATATAATAATGATTTGTATAGTCTAGTTATGCTATTTAATGAGTTTTATGACCATTGGTTTCATTTAAATGTCAAGTTTTGAAGAAAAACGGTAAATTGGCATTTTCGGGTTTTACGAAATCGGGCGATTTGATGGATTTTAGGGTTTCGATGGATTTAATCATGTTTTATAATATAAGTAATGAGTTTTAAAACTACGAGTTATTTGTTGATGTTTATCTCGATCCATCGGAGTCTGTACGCCGATATCGAGCGATATTTGGTTCTTTTGCGTGGACGAGACATAGGTTTTAACCTATGCTTGTTCCTTGCGTCGTTTTGGCTTTTGTATGTGATTCAGTTTACGATACTATTTATATGTTTGCGTTTAGGTACCCCTCACATGGACTGCGGGCGATGAAGAGGATGATGGCGACACCGTCTTCGGCAGACATGGACCAGGTGAGTAGATGCATATCTACGGGGGGAAGTCGGGTGGATGGCGTTTAGCACCCCCGCAACGTAGAATAGGAATAGTACTTATTGACATTAGGAAACCAGATGTGACCCTAGATTCTTAATGAGTAGGACCCTAGTAATGACCCTAGGCTGGACCAGACTGATTTAGGAAGATCATACCAGAGGATGAATACCCTGGAAGAGGTTCGTAGGTTTCAGGTAGAAACACACACACGCACACATTGAAACTCGACATGGTGTATACGGGTATGTGTATATATATATAGGACTAGGTATAGGTATATATATAGATATATACAACACGTATGTGGGATACATTGATACACGGGAATGAAACAGGATAATTGGGCTTGATGCCGTGATTCTTGACTATACAGTCGTATTAAAGTGTTAGCGGATCATTAGAGAATGAGATAATGAACAGGTATACATAAATTATAATGGGTGGTGATGATATTGAGGTACATGGGACTCTAAAATAGTACCCGGACTGTAACTTGTGACTGATCTTGATATGATATATACATGACTTGATTACGACATCATATAGGTGTGACCAGATGTCGATATCATATAAGAGTGACTTGATGACGATATGATATCAGTATGACTTAATCACAATATGATACATATGACATGATAATTCTGAGGATAAACTAATGATGCATATTATGATGGCAATGATATATGATTGATGTAGGCGGTTACAGTTTAGCACCTTGATCATGAGATGTGTTGATGATGACATTATACGAATGATGAGACACCTAGGAGATACTTGACCCATACCCCGATATTGGGATGCTGTACGATGGATTTTACCGTACGAGGCATAGATGTGATGATTGATCCGCACTCCTGATTTGAGGAAGTCGTACTATGTACGTGACGCTATTGAGGCAGGATCGCCGACTATTAGAGATATGGACTCAGGCGTTAGGTGTACTTCTATCGACCAGTTCTTAGGTTTAGTTTTCCTTAGGAGGGTTAGATGAACACTAGGTTAGGTTTGAGCCATATAGTGGTAGTGGTATTTGTATATCAAATGAGTGGATAACACACATCCGTCTTTACTTTTTTTCACTGTAATCATAATGTTGCATGTTCATACATATGTTGCTATAATCAGTATAAACTTTACCTGTTAGGACACCAGCACCATTACCGATGATGTGCATATTCCACGCACACTCATTTGCCGGTTCACACACATCATCATCGGTAATTGCTATGTCACGTACACTTTAGATCATATTGTCTTTTATTGATAAAATCAGTTAACAACTAGACCGATATAATATCGTGATTACTCTCTGATGTTAGTATAGACATGATATTTATTACTTGACATTCATGCATTCATATTTTCATATTATCATGCAGTATCATGGACATATGCCGACACTTATCATATACTTACTCATGATTTTAAGATTTGGATTTCTATGAGATTTCTGGATTTTTGGGGAAAACCGCAAGAAATTATAAAAACTTTTCTCTCTCTCCTCCTCTCTTTTTAAAATAAGATGCGGTTTTCTCGTGATGTATGTGTCGTCCACCATGAGATTTCATGTTTTCTGTTGGATTTCGAGACCCGATTCGAGGAGTGGATGAACCGTCTCGGGTACATGGTGGGCCCGGTTTGGTACCCCGGGGCAAGAAGATCGAGTTGTAGACGATGAGCCTGGCAGGGAAAGGCTACCTACCGGTGATGTCTGGCGCGGCGGATATCCGGAGGATACCGACCGTTGTCGTGAGATTTGATGATATGGGCCGATCCGGACTGACGGAGCCCGAGGTATTGAGACTATGAGACTTGAGATTTACATGTTTGTGTCGATGCTTGACACGGATTTCCATGGATTTCATTGTTGAGATTTCAGATTCCTATACATATTTTACTATGATAACAGCTAATGATTTCTTATACAGATATTTCAGGATTTCAGGATTGATTATTTTATATTCATGATGCATGCATATCCATTCATATGACATAGTATGATATGAGGCACTGACATGAGCACGGAGTATCTATATTTACACGTAGTTTTTACCCTGCTATTACTAGATGATTAGGATATAATAGTGTATTATTATGACCTAGGATAGCGTCGTGCATTCGATTTCTTTTCGTAGATGTCTTCTACTCACGAGTTGGCAACTCACCCCGTTGTGCCAAATTTTATTACAGGTTCGATGTACAGGTTTCCCTTAGCAGTTGCTGGCACATCATTTTCATTTCGGGTGATTTGCACGGTAGGTTGGTTCACTTGTATCTGAACCACCATTGTATTTTTTATTCTTTCATTTGTATCTAGTAAGCTCCATCAACCATACTTGTATTACTTGATAAGTTTATTGGACCAGTCTTTTATTTCGACCTTAGAGTCGCGCATGTATTATTCTGATCTAGTGGTTTTGTTTTATTTTGAGTTTTGAGCCTCGCCCTTTGGCGTTGTATATTATTGTGCTTATTGTGGTTGTTTCCGCCTTTTGGCGTTGAGCTAGCTCCCGTTGGGGATGCTTTTTTTTTTATTGTTTATGTATATTATACTTGTTGTACCCATTTGGGGGCCAGTTTTTACAGAGGAGACTCTGCCGAAATTTTTGGGAAATTTGCTGATTCTTTTAAACTTGTTTTCTTCTTCTTCTTCTTCTTCTTCTATGGTTTAGATTTCTGGGCTTCGGCTTACTTAGGTTACGTGGCGCCTCTAGACGCTTCGTAATCTAAGTGCCGGTCACGTTCCGTACTTTCGGGTCGTGACAAAGTTGGTATCAGAGCTCTAGGTTTAACCTTGTATAAGTCTAGGTGACCCTTGGTTGATGGAGTAGGCGATTTAGGTAGAGTAACGTACCGTGGGTATGGTCCGCGGCATACTTACGATACACTACTCTGCTTAAGGAGCCCTAGGATGTACATTGTTTGCACCGTATTTCATTCGTTCCTTTGATCTATCTTCGTCGATATCGGATGGTAGTTTCTGCTACCACGGGCACACGGGCAGAGGGAGCTGCGGCTCGAATACGATAACCATTAGAGTATTGGTTATTCTTGAGGATTGAAGCATTGCTTAGCGTGCGAACGAAGGGTATTCACATGCCGTCCGGATGAAGTTAAAGGGTTCGAACGATTATCAGAAAACCATTTTCCCAAGTTTAAAGTATTCGGAAGAACATGCAGGTATTTCGATGGACCCTCTAGAAGAATGAAACCCTAACTCGACATAATGACCACGAGAACGCCCTTGAACCTTAGGGTTTACGGCAGTTTCGCGGTGCCATTAGTGAGGCTTGGGTTTGCCCTTCTACGGCTGGATCATCGATGCTGGGGTATGTACCGGATATTTTTAAACTGTACTTGAGTGTTGAGCTCTCGGGGTCTTATGCGATTTTGATGGATTGATCGAAAAGTTTAATATAGTCCGGATATCATGTGAAGGGATCGACTACGTGGGAGACCCTAGACATGAGTATTGCCGTTGGTAGCGCAGTCAGCACAGCTACGAAGAGACGAGTTCGAAGTAATCGACATCAGAGGAAAGATGCGTACATTGACGATAGTGTTTACGATTGTGATTTAGTGATTTGAATTTCATATTTTCGTTGATTGGATTTTGGTATTTGGAGGACTTTGTTCTACGATTGGTATTTCATGGGTGTACCTTCATTACATTCTATTTGTGTTTCATATATCAGTTGTATTGATGTTGTTTAGTACACACCCAGTACACTTGATTTGGTTTTATATATTTCAAGATTTTTGATTTGATTTCGTGCATAGGGGTTACACATGATTTTGACATATGTTTCGACCTAGTTTTCATGCATTTTTGTACTGTGATTTCGATTTTGATATTCGATGTATGTTTTCTTGCACCATGTGCACCTGATTAGGATTCTTGCATACACTTGGCGCACTTGATGCGATTTTGTGCACACCAGATGCACTAAATCGGGGTTTTGTGCAGATTAGATGCACCTGATAGTGAGTCGTGCACGCCCGTTGCACTTGACAGATGTTTTGGTGCACACCTGTTGCACTTATTTTGTTTTTGTGTGTATTCATGGTATCTGTATTTGGTTTCGATTTCAGTGCGCACCGGACGCACATGCTATTTTATTGATGTGATTGGGATTGATTTCAGTTTGAGCAGTATGTTTCATAATCATTATTATTTGATTTAGTAACCAGGCGGGACGTGTATGTTAAATAAAAGATATATATATATATATAGCTATTTTTTTTAAAAAAATAAACGTCCGCTACTTATGCCGTGACACGTGCATCACACGGCGATTTTCAAAAGGGGTTTTTGCATATTTCCTTATCCAGATATTTGGATGGTTTTACTATGATGCGCACTATATATAAGTTATAGATTGATGTATATTAAGATGGTTTTCATATTGGATTTTAATATTTTATTCTCGCCATAACTCCGATGATTGCGTAATGCTTGACGGAGTTGATTTTTGTTATGTATTGATGATTTCGGACCCCCGACGATTTGAGTGTTTGCTAAATGTTTTAATATTTGGAGGGGGAGTTTTAATTTAAATTCGGGGACCGAATTTCTTAAAGGGGGGAAGACTGTAACATTTTAAAAATAATTAAATAAAAAAAAAATTTAAGTGAATTTTAGGATTTTCGGTAAAGTAAAATGTATTTTTCGTAAAACTAAACCGTAATTATTTTTCACTATAAATTTAAAAATATCTATTTTAATTATGTTATTACTAGTAAATGGTGTTTATTTAGCCACTTATAAATTTTTAGTTCAATTAAATATTTTTCCTAAATTAAATATTTTAAATATTAACATAAGCTTTATTTTTTATTTAAATTAGTGTAAATTACAAATTTGAATGGCTTTAATTTGTAAAAATGAGCCATGGTATATTAGAATCAAGTGTGTAATATGCAAAATCTTTTCCAAAATCTCTCCATGGTTCTAGAAATTTTTAGGAAAAGGGTTAAATTGAAAAAGTTAGATAATAAAGGGTTTAAGTGAAAAAAATGCATTATTTATGAACTTTCTACACAATACCACACATTTTTTCTCTCTCTCCACCCTCCTCCCTCTCCATGGCCGGCCTCCCCTCCATGGTTAGCCCCAAAATTTTCCCCCCATCATTTTTGCATTAAAAATCATCAAAATTCATCAAAAATTCCAAAAATAAATCTCAAAAATCAACATTCAACCTCTACCATTTTCCTTTGACCTATTTAGCATGGATTTTGGAGATGGAAAGCATGCATTTTGGAGGCTTATTTCATTTTTGGGTTTCATATTTTGGAGGTATAAATTTCCTTCTTTTGATTTATTGTTATTAGATGTTCATTTAAGCATAATTAGATTTAATATATTAATTCTATTTGCTACTTTTAAAATTCAAGTTAGGGTTTGAAAAATCAAGTTGTGATTTTTATTAATTAAATAAGGTTATAATAGCTAGTTTAACATTTTTAGAGTGGAAAAATCTTGCATGGTTGTTGTATAATAATTTGTTTATCCAAAAATGATTTAATTAAGCTATTTAGCTAACTAGGATTTTATAAAATGTGTTTGTGGGTAAAATAAAATTCTAATTGAGGTTGCTATCATTAGATTGTAGTTTTAGTGAGAATATTAGCATGTTATTGGAAAGAAAAAAACTTAGTTTGATCACTAGTTTCCTTTGATAATTGGAAATTACTAATAAAATGCTATTTTTGTAAACTAGATTTTGGAAATTCCTAAATAAATGAGATTAAAAATATAATTTATGGTTTCATTATATCATTATCATCATGAATTGTAGTTTAAAACATTAATCCATGTAAAATCAAGTTTTGTTGTGGAATTGTGGTATTTTGCTTGAAAGATGTTAAAAATTACTAAAGGTTGCAAACTAGAAATTTCAAATTAATACAAATTTGTGTAATAAAGATATAATAATGATTTGTATAGTCTAGTTATGCTATTTAATGAGTTTTATGACCATTGGTTTCATTTAAATGTCAAGTTTTGAAGAAAAACGGTAAATTGGCATTTTCGGGTTTTACGAAATCGGGCGATTTGATGGATTTTAGGGTTTCGATGGATTTAATCATGTTTTATAATATAAGTAATGAGTTTTAAAACTACGAGTTATTTGTTGATGTTTATCTCGATCCATCGGAGTCTGTACGCCGATATCGAGCGATATTTGGTTCTTTTGCGTGGACGGGACATAGGTTTTAACCTATGCTTGTTCCTTGCGTCGTTTTGGCTTTTGTATGTGATTCAGTTTACGATACTATTTATATGTTTGCGTTTAGGTACCCCTCACATGGACTGCGGGCGATGAAGAGGATGATGGCGACACCGTCTTCGGCAGACATGGACCAGGTGAGTAGATGCATATCTACGGGGGGAAGTCGGGTGGATGGCGTTTAGCACCCCCGCAACGTAGAATAGGAATAGTACTTATTGACATTAGGAAACCAGATGTGACCCTAGATTCTTAATGAGTAGGACCCTAGTAATGACCCTAGGCTGGACCAGACTGATTTAGGAAGATCATACCAGAGGATGAATACCCTGGAAGAGGTTCGTAGGTTTCAGGTAGAAACACACACACGCACACATTGAAACTCGACATGGTGTATACGGGTATGTGTATATATATATAGGACTAGGTATAGGTATATATATAGATATATACAACACGTATGTGGGATACATTGATACACGGGAATGAAACAGGATAATTGGGCTTGATGCCGTGATTCTTGACTATACAGTCGTATTAAAGTGTTAGCGGATCATTAGAGAATGAGATAATGAACAGGTATACATAAATTATAATGGGTGGTGATGATATTGAGGTACATGGGACTCTAAAATAGTACCCGGACTGTAACTTGTGACTGATCATGATATGATATATACATGACTTGATTACGACATCATATAGGTGTGACCAGATGTCGATATCATATAAGAGTGACTTGATGACGATATGATATCAGTATGACTTAATCACAATATGATACATATGACATGATATTTCTGAGGATAAACTAATGATGCATATTATGATGACAATGATATATGATTGATGTAGGCGGTTACAGTTTAGCACCTTGATCATGAGATGTGTTGATGATGACATTATACGAATGATGAGACACCTAGGAGATACTTGACCCGTACCCCGATATTGGGATGCTGTACGATGGATTTTACCGTACGAGGCATAGATGTGATGATTGATCCGCACTCCTGATTTGAGGAAGTCGTACTATGTACGTGACGCTATTGAGGCAGGATCGCCGACTATTAGAGATATGGACTCAGGCGTTAGGTGTACTTCTATCGACCAGTTCTTAGGTTTAGTTTTCCTTAGGAGGGTTAGATGAACACTAGGTTAGGTTTGAGCCATATAGTGGTAGTGGTATTTGTATATCAAATGAGTGGATAATACACATCCGTTTTTACTTTTTTTCACTGTAATCATAATGTTGCATGTTCATACATATGTTGCTATAATCAGTATAAACTTTACCTGTTAGGACACCAGCACCATTACCGATGATGTGCATATTCCACGCACACTCATTTGCCGGCTCACACACATCATCATCGGTAATTGCTATGTCACGTACACTTTAGATCATATTGTCTTTTATTGATAAAATCAGTTAACAACTAGACCGATATAATATCGTGATTACTCTCTGATGTTAGTATAGACATGATATTTATTACTTGACATTCATGCATTCATATTTTCATATTATCATGCAGTATCATGGGCATATGCCGACACTTATCATATACTTACTCATGATTTTAAGATTTGGATTTCTATGAGATTTCTGGATTTTTGGGGAAAACCGCAAGAAATTATAAAAACTTCTCTCTCTCTCCTCCTCTCTTTTTAAAATAAGATGCGGTTTTCTCGTGATGTATGTGTCGTCCACCATGAGATTTCATGTTTTCTGTTGGATTTCGAGACCCGATTCGAGGAGTGGATGAACCGTCTCGGGTACATGGTAGGCCCGGTTTGGTACCCCGGGGCAAGAAGATCGAGTTGTAGACGATGAGCCTGGCAGGGAAAGGCTACCTACCGGTGATGTCTGGCGCGGCGGATATCCGGAGGATACCGACCGTTGTCGTGAGATTTGATGATATGGGCCGATCCGGACTGACGGAGCCCGAGGTATTGAGACTATAAGACTTGAGATTTACATGTTTGTGTCGATGCTTGACACGGATTTCCATGGATTTCATTGTTGAGATTTCAGATTCCTATACATATTTTACCATGATAACAGCTAATGATTTCTTATACAGATATTTCAGGATTTCAGGATTGATTATTTTATATTCATGATGCATGCATATCCATTCATATGACATAGTATGATATGAGGCACTGACATGAGCACGGAGTATCTATATTTACACGTAGTTTTTACCCTGCTATTACTAGATGATTAGGATATAATAGTGTATTATTATGACCTAGGATAGCGTCGTGCATTCGATTTCTTTTCGTAGATGTCTTCTACTCACGAGTTGGCAACTCACCCCGTTGTGCCAAATTTTATTACAGGTTCGATGTACAGGTTTCCCTTAGCAGTTGCTGGCACATCATTTTCATTTCGGGTGATTTGCACGGTAGGTTGGTTCACTTGTATCTGAACCACCATTGTATTTTTTATTCTTTCATTTGTATCTAGTAAGCTCCATCAACCATACTTGTATTACTTGATAAGTTTATTGGACCAGTCTTTTATTTCGACCTTAGAGTCGCGCATGTATTATTCTGATCTAGTGGTTTTGTTTTATTTTGAGTTTTGAGCCTCGCCCTTTGGCGTTGTATATTATTGTGCTTATTGTGGTTGTTTCCGCCTGTTGGCGTTGAGCTAGCTCCCGTTGGGGATGCTTTTTTTTATTGTTTATGTATATTATACTTGTTGTACCCATTTGGGGGCCAGTTTTTACAGAGGAGACTCTGCCGAAATTTTTGGGAAATTTGCCGATTCTTTTAAACTTGTTTTCTTTTTCTTCTTCTTCTTCTTCTATGGTTTAGATTTCTGGGCTTCGGCTTACTTAGGTTACGTGGCGCCTCTAGACGCTTCGTAATCTAAGTGCCGGTCACGTTCCGTACTTTCGGGTCGTGACAATACTAGTTTGTATATTACTTAATGGAAGCTTGAGATATTCACCTTGTATATACAATCTTGCTCAAAATAGTAGTATGCTACTTGGTTTGTTTCTACTTCAATGTATACATGTGTTTATTTTATTATATCACCTATACGCATTAGTGGAGCCCTTAGGATCTTTGCTTGATTTCCAGCGTTGTGATGGCAGTCACACTAGTGGGGCTGGGTAATCTATAAGCACATCCTTATGCAGGTCCCTAGTCGCAGGACTATCGAGACAGGGCATCGATACTCCGGAGTAGACTAGCGCATGCGCTTCTCATCCCAGTGTGGGAGATGGTCTGTCCCACACTTCGGCGCAAGGAGACGACGGGGAGAAGCCGATTCGGACAACCATCGAGGCTTGAAGACGAAGGAGTTCGAGATAAGAAAGGTATAAACCCCCTAACCGAGTAGTTAACAACTCCTAGTTAGGTTGTTAGTTAGATGTTTAACAAAAATTCGGGTTTTAAGTCCATGTTACCACCTCTAGAAAATTGTTTTTCACCAAATTCCGCATGCCCGAAAGTACCGGGAGAGGTAGCATGGACTTACAGTGGTATCAGAGCCTAGTTAAACTCTATCTAACATGTTAGCAAAGTAGCTAGAAGATCGATCAAAGCAAAAGTCTCGAAATGAACCCCGTTTTCAAACTTTCTGTCGATTTTCAAAGTGCTGCAAAAATTATTTGACATACACCAAAAATCGACTCATGGTTTTTAGAGTATACTATAGAAAAATGGTCCCTTGATCTCATCAAAGCGCCGCGGAAACGCGGCAATAGCTTGCTATTGCCGCGGTTCCGCGGTCGTCTTGGCTCCTCTCTGGGTCTTCTTTGCTATAGTATGTTCATAAGGGTATTTTGGGATTTTTGGTATGTGTTTTTTCAGCCCAGATTTTCCAGAAAGAAAAATTTATTTTTGGGGCTTTAAAAACCGTATTTAGATCAAACTTCTAAAAGACTTAAGCTGACGGGTTTTTCTGTGATGTGATATTTGTATTGAACGTCTGTTAATCGCTATATGTCGATTAGTGGGGGTTATACAAATCTGTGATCTGTAATGTTATTGGAATGTGTATATGAATTCATTGGATTGCCGCGGGTGAATAGCCGGGGGTTGTGAGATTAGAGTTTTCTTTTCTTTCAATTCATGTAAATTTGTAAATTGATGTAATAATTATTTGTATGGCCGCACAACCGGGTCGGGGTTGTAGCCGTCATTGTATAATTTCTTTTTACTGTTTTTGCTCCTAGGATAGACCCATGGAGGGGGTGCACAAACTACCGGGTATGCCGAAGTGCCGAGTGGCCTACTCACGGAGTTGAGGGAGGTTGCTTCGCTTCGGGTACTTGTCACGCCCCGCTTCCCAAAATACGGAATACGAGGGGTAGACAAGGCCAGCCATGCTCCTACGGTCAAGGAAATATCCTGCCGTAGTCACACTTCGGCTTCTAGTTTATCATGGTAAACAGTATATAATGCGCAGGTAATGAGAAATGCAGTAACTGAAGGAAACAATGTAAAGACTGACCTGAAGTGGAACAAATGAATGTAAATCGGGAAGGCAAGTCAAGAAGTCTGTGATGCACGTCTAGATCTGGTCCAAGCTAAATCTTCTCCTCACACTGAGCATGCATACTCAGGTCGTCAGAGCGACACAATAGCAATATAATGTATATAATCAAGTAACAGTTCTAACAGTGGTGAAGGATATGAATAACAGTAAATCAATAACAGCATGAATATAAATGAGCGGGGATAAATGCAGCGGAGCAGTAAAACAGTATAACGATGTGTCATGTATGTTCACACAGTATAAAAGTAATATAAGTGCCAGTATCCCTATCAGTCTCTAAGTCTCACTGTACAGGTCACTAAGCCTATCGTCAGTCCAAGTATGAGAGTCAACCACTCGCGAGTGTCCTCCACCCAAGGGTAGAACCCAAGGGCAAGGGACCACGGGCCCAACATGTAACGAATGTATCACGGTGTATATAGCACATACCCTGTAAATCTCCATATAACTCCCTAAATATATAAGCCGGCATGGGACTCCCGAGATTCTGTTGAATTCACACTTGAACTACCCCACACCCCGTGGTCTACATCAAACGCTAACCATAACCCTAAATACTAATCGATCCGTGACAAGTCTGCGTGAGAACTGGAGGCAGGACCTCCATCAAGCACGTCCCGACTAATACCTAAGATAAATGGCAGTGTCGGATGCCTTATCTGTGACATCCGTGCAAGCGCTTCCATAAGTGTCCCATACCACTTATAGTCACACGTACACGCATCCCACAGACGTCGACAATGCAATAGAATAAAAGGGACACTGATTGTGCACAAGTACGTATCACTTTCACTTAATCACGAATACACGAATACTGACGTACTTGCCACAATCAACACTAAAATCTAACACTGGGTAAATGCACGATGTCACTAGGTTATCAATACAATGACATAGGTATGATATGATGCATGAACAGTATAAGAAGCACAACTAAGGTATCATAAAAACACAGTCTATCACTTGCACGATTTATCATGAAACATATGTATATAATTTAGCGAAATGATAAACAGGTAGTATTTAACATGTTCAGCTATCCATCCATAGAATTTTGTTTCAAGCCAATCGGGTTCCAGGATCAATAGTTATAACCATTTCATTTTAAGCGCACGCGGCTGGAAATCCAATTTCAGAATCAGAAGTCCGTTTCGCAGCGCATTTTAACCCCAGTTGGGATCATAATTTAGCGACGCTACAGTTAGATGAATTCTAGGGTTTTCAGTAAGGTTTTCGACGTAACAGACGGATCTTCAATCGCGTCTGTATGTTAGGAGTTACAATCTGTTTAATATTAACATGTCAATTCTGAATCTGCTGGGACGGTTATGTGTCCCGATCTCCTAAATTACAGATTAAATATCAAACGGTAACGAAACAGGATGAAATTAATTGTGTTATCTAGCTAACAGATTTATCTATAATAAACAGCAGAGTTCCGCAACCTACGAGTTAAGGAAATCCTATGGTATCCATTACGGGACAGCAAGCACAAATTGAGTCGCTCTGGACTGTAGTCCAGAGTCGCACTCCGATACAATTATCATCACGATTTAGGTACAGGAATGTCTGGAAACTAACATAGGGTTAAAGTTCGTCGAGTTAGCTTCGATTTAAGCCCTCGAACGCACCATTCTAATGTGTATATGATTTATGGTGAATTTAACGGTTTTCAGGTGCAATAAATTTACAGTTTTACAATTAAACTTGGGGGCAGTTGTTTTAGTCATAAACGATCAAATTATCCAACGAAACTTGCACACGTTGTTCATCACAACAAGGGCCCAAGTACTAAATCAAATTCCGTCAATTTAGAAATGCATTTTCTTTGGGAACACGCGTCGAACAGGTACGGCATATAATTGGTTAAGCTTGTAACTTCAATAATCTATGCATTTAACAATTTTAACTTAAGTAAATTAGCATGTAAGCAAGTAGAAACTTGCCTGGGAGCGACTCGGGGATGCACGGCAGCGACGCGGTCCTTTGTGATGGCCCGACGCGATCACGGCAAGGATTGGCCTCGGCTCTTGGCTCGGTCTCGGATTGAGCTCTGTGCTTGACGGCTCGTTACCGTGGTTGTATGCGCGGGTTTTTGTTAGTTTTGAAGAGGGAGGCAATTAACAGAGAGGAAGAGTTAGAGAGAGAAAGAGAGAGAGAAGGCAGGGGGAGAGAGGGTTAGATAGAGAAAGAAATGGAGTGAGAGAGAGAGTGGGAAAGAGAGAGCTGTGAGTGAGAGGGTGAGGGACAGAGAGAGTGAGGGATAGCTGAGTGAGGCAGAGAGATCGAGAGCTGAGAGAGAGGCAGAATGAGAGAGCTGCGAGTGAGAGAGAGGCAGAATGAGAGAGCTGCGAGTGAGAGGGTGAGGGACAGAGAGATTGTGACGACGACGACGACGATGATGTTGGCGACGATGATGACGACGAGGCGTCGACAGGGTGGCCGGAGGTGCGATGGGATCAAGTGATCGTCCGCGACGAGAGGGGGTGCAAGGTGACCGAGTTCGGTAAGCGGGTGAAGTCTTGGTGAAGTCGAGGGGTTCTCGGTGGTTGCGGTTGAGGTGGGGTTTGATGGAGGTTGAAGGAGTTGGAGGTGACGGAGGCGAGGTGCTCGTGGTCACGGTGGTGAGGGGAGCTCGGGTGTGGAGCTAGGCGGTCGGCGGCACGGTAAGAGGAGGTGATGGGTGATGGTGTCTCGGGTCGAGGGTGAGAAAGAGATAAGGATTCGGGTGATCGAGGAAGAAGAAGGGCTCGGGGTGAGTGGGTTCGAGAAGGAGAGAACGGGAGCAGAGTGAGAGGGGAAACGCGAGGGAAAGAGAAAGAGAACGTGGGGGAGGGCGTCGTGATAACGTTCGCGAGCGTGGCGCGCGACGAGCGGTAACGTGGGCGAAGGAGGCGGCGTGGGCGGAGGAAACGCGCGCGCGAGTTGGGGGTGTAGCCGTTGGAGATTTGAAGGAAGGAGATGCACAGTAATTGGCGTGGGCTGAAGGAGAAGGGCCAGGGATTTAAAGGAGAAAAGAAAACCAAAGGGAATGGGCTGTAGGGGAAAGGAGTGGGCCGAGATTAAAAAAACAATTAGAGAATTATTAAAAAGGTGTGGGCTGGTGAGGGAGCGGGCCGGGCTTGGTTTCAGGAAATAACAATAAAGGATATGATAGAGGAATGGGGCCTGGGCTGGGAAGACGGGCTCAGAATAAAATGAGGAAAAATTTTGAAGGAGTGTGGGCTTTCCTGGGCTCGGGCTGCATAAAAATTTAAGAGGATAGTTTAATTTGGGGAAATGAGTGGTTGGGCCTAGATAAGAAATAAAGGAAATCGGTTTGGGTAGAGATTGACACGGCCGGGCTAAAACATATTAAAGGATTTGTTTAAATGAATTTTGAATGGTCTTAGTAAAGGAATGGGCCGGGAATTTATAAGGGATTTAGAATAAAATTAATGTGTGGGCTGAGGGATTAAAGAATAAGAATTTAAAGAGATTAAAGAGATGGGCTGAAGAAAGAAAAGAAACATTAATTAGAAAAATAGAAACGACTGGGCTTGATCCTTTATAATATTAAGTAGAAACTGGTAGTGGCTTGGGAAAAATAATTGTAGTCTGGATTTGGGGTTTAATAGGATTTTGACAATAAACAAATAATTATAACTACATCTTATAGGTAAAGAAATACGGATTTAGACGTATAGGAAAAAACTGGGTATTACATCATACCACCCTTACAAAAATTTCGTCCTCGAAATTTAAAAGAAACAACTAGCTATAAATAATAAGCGAAGGATTATCATATCGAAAACTAATACGGGTTGTTTACTTAAGAAACGGATAGACAAAGTTTTGAAGGTACATATATATATATAAGAACCACATACAAAAGTTAGGCCTAAAAGTATAATAACGGGAACACTGTAAGAGCAACTACAAATATACAAAAATATTGGTAACAATCAACGAATAATATTAATCGAAGTGTGCTCGGTAAACGTCGAAACCAAATGTGTGCACATCTAAGTATGTCCAAATAGCAACCAGAAAAATAAGTGTAAGGTTCAACTATTTATAATAGTAATCGTAGGCACAAAACTCCAAAATAAAGTAACGACGATAGTGTAGTCAAAACTAGTCAGTAGGTTAAAACATTTTAGGAAAACGTATCGATCAAATAATTTTAAAATAGCTTAGAAAACCCATATAGTGAAAATAAAGAGCATGGAACAAAATATGTGCGGTGTAAGGTTGTGCTACTGAAATGAAGATAACAATAATGTACTTCAAACCAAAAAAACGGAGTAATCAATAACACGTACTCTTTGATAAATACAAAAATACTGAAAACTAAATTTTCGAATAAGAGAGTCCCTATATATATTTAGGGTAATAAGGAGAACACAAAGAGGTATAGGGTTAGCTAGGGTAATGATTACGAGAAAATGTGGATCATTCAAAAGGTTGAAGGGTGTCGGTTTTAGGCTGAAGATCATTAAGACTGAGATCGGGTCAGCATAGAAATTAAGGGTGAGCGACGAAAGAATAAAAAGGAAAAGTGTGGGGGAAGCAACAGTTGATACAACACACGAACCAAAATTTGAAAAGTTAAAGAATTCAGAAGTTTTACAGGAACTGTTCTTCTCCCAGATGGATCTCAACGGGGCACAGACGGAAGATGAAAGGTGGCTCATTCCAAGGCTCAGAGTGCGATACTTTCCAATTGGAACAAGGGTGAAAACTTTACAACAAGTAGGGGTGGACAGTCAAAGATCTCAGCAGAACGATAAATGGATAGGGGCAATAAACTGGTATCAAACGAACCAATAATCAAAAGGTTTACGAATACGGAAGATTTATTTAATTCAAGAAAATCTGAAACAGGACATTCCCAAAGACAAAAAGTGGCCCTAAGCTATACACAGATTATTCGGCCAAAAGACAATATTAAAAGAAATCCCATCAGTCGCGGTGGCGGAGATTCAGCAGGTTGCGGTAGGCTCGCGCGCTCAGGTAGGGGCGTCCATTTCCATAGTGCCTCGCAGGTATCGCTAAAGGAAGTTCTTCCATGGCAGGGTCTTGATCTTCTGGTTCTTCATCCTCGGATAGAACTTCTTCATCGAGGTCTGATCCCATGTGGTTTTCTTCTTCTGCATTCTCTTCCATGGGATTTTCCTCCGCTGGATTTTCTTCTATCGGTTCTCCCTCGGGGTCTTCCTCTATCGGGTTCTCTTCAAGATCTCCTTCTTCTTCGTCGGAATCAGCTATCAGGTCAAACTCTGGGGCGGCTGCTCCTTCGTCCTCTGAATCATTGTTTTCGAAGTTGGCCAGTGGACCATCGACCTCATCATCGGAACTCGTCAGTGTGTAATCTAAGGAAACGCATGACTGTAC
The DNA here is from genome assembly GCA_030015575.1 of Agapanthus africanus. Taxonomy (NCBI): domain Eukaryota; kingdom Viridiplantae; phylum Streptophyta; class Magnoliopsida; order Asparagales; family Amaryllidaceae; genus Agapanthus; species Agapanthus africanus. Next base: position 56,469,280 of record JASDDO010000018.1, on the reverse strand, counting down.
ATCCTCGTCTAGATGCGGCGCTGCTCCAGGGTGGGCCATGGCCTGAAAAGAAAAGTCATGATTAAACAGTGGAATACATCAAGGAAGAAGCTAGAGGTACGAAGTATAGGAAAATATGCGGTTGCAGGAACTGAAAGATCAGAATGAAAATATCGTGATAATGAATAGAATTTGACATAAAGAAAGCATGAGAATGATACATATATATATGATTCAAGTTTCATTGCATTCAACTAAAAGTTCAAAAGATCCAAGATTTCAAACAGAAAGAAATATTCATAAAGGATGACACATTATTATTACTGAAAGTAGATAACATGAAAATTATTCTTCGACTACTAAAATATTGCATTCTTGTCGCGTGAGTTGAATCCTGCGTTTGATCCGCCTTATCGTCGAAGTCTGAACTACGCGGCAATCCTCACTTGGCTGAAGTGGGGAGAGTGGACAAGTTTCTTCCTTGCAGTTCTTTCCTTTCTGGGCAGCCGTTGATGATGTGTTCGCTGGATCCACAAATTAGACATTTTCCTTGGGCGCGGCGACAATCCCTCTGAAGATGTCCAGGCCTCTTACAATATCCACAGCAAAGGTTCTTCTGATGCTTCTGTTGACGCTTCATCTTCTTCTCCTTCCTTCGTCCAATAGGGATCCCTTTATGATAGGAGACTCCCGCTGGTACCTGATTCACCTGTCTTCTCAATCCTTCAGCTAATAAGTCATTTGTCCGCTCCTGGGCTTCCTTTAGACCTCGCAGTGCACTTAGGATCTCAACGGTCTGATTCTGGGGAGCGGAAACAGATGAAGAGTCGTTGGAAGACATGATCCTGAGACAACAAATTTGAGAATGACATAAGTCACACGCTAAATGAATCAAAATATGATGTGGATAGAACAAGGATTCAAGAATATCAGAGATGATGAGTATCACTACAAGTGGGGAAATCAACTGTATCACTTTAAGTCACTTGAATAGAGTACGGTAGTGCAATTGTCACCACGTACCCTTATCAAGTTACCCGAGACCATAGTGAATGGATATCTGAACGCACGATGTGAATATGAATCAAGAATGACAGTTTACAACCTAGACCGAAGGGTGTCTTAGATTGCCAAACTGTACACGGAAAACTGCAATCCCAATCGATGCAAAACCTGGCTCTGATACCAACTAAACCATGTCACGCCCCGCTTCCCAAAATACGGAATACGAGGGGTAGACAAGGCCAGCCATGCTCCTACGGTCAAGGAAATATCCTGCCGTAGTCACACTTCGGCTTCTAGTTTATCATGGTAAACAGTATATAATGCGCAGGTAATGAGAAATGCAGTAACTGAAGGAAACAATGTAAAGACTGACCTGAAGTGGAACAAATGAATGTAAATCGGGAAGGCAAGTCAAGAAGTCTGTGATGCACGTCTAGATCTGGTCCAAGCTAAATCTTCTCCTCACACTGAGCATGCATACTCAGGTCGTCAGAGCGACACAATAGCAATATAATGTATATAATCAAGTAACAGTTCTAACAGTGGTGAAGGATATGAATAACAGTAAATCAATAACAGCATGAATATAAATGAGCGGGGATAAATGCAGCGGAGCAGTAAAACAGTATAACGATGTGTCATGTATGTTCACACAGTATAAAAGTAATATAAGTGCCAGTATCCCTATCAGTCTCTAAGTCTCACTGTACAGGTCACTAAGCCTATCGTCAGTCCAAGTATGAGAGTCAACCACTCGCGAGTGTCCTCCACCCAAGGGTAGAACCCAAGGGCAAGGGACCACGGGCCCAACATGTAACGAATGTATCACGGTGTATATAGCACATACCCTGTAAATCTCCATATAACTCCCTAAATATATAAGCCGGCATGGGACTCCCGAGATTCTGTTGAATTCACACTTGAACTACCCCACACCCCGTGGTCTACATCAAACGCTAACCATAACCCTAAATACTAATCGATCCGTGACAAGTCTGCGTGAGAACTGGAGGCAGGACCTCCATCAAGCACGTCCCGACTAATACCTAAGATAAATGGCAGTGTCGGATGCCTTATCTGTGACATCCGTGCAAGCGCTTCCATAAGTGTCCCATACCACTTATAGTCACACGTACACGCATCCCACAGACGTCGACAATGCAATAGAATAAAAGGGACACTGATTGTGCACAAGTACGTATCACTTTCACTTAATCACGAATACACGAATACTGACGTACTTGCCACAATCAACACTAAAATCTAACACTGGGTAAATGCACGATGTCACTAGGTTATCAATACAATGACATATGTATGATATGATGCATGAACAGTATAAGAAGCACAACTAAGGTATCATAAAAACACAGTCTATCACTTGCACGATTTATCATGAAACATATGTATATAATTTAGCGAAATGATAAACAGGTAGTATTTAACATGTTCAGCTATCCATCCATAGAATTTTGTTTCAAGCCAATCGGGTTCCAGGATCAATAGTTATAACCATTTCATTTTAAGCGCACGCGGCTGGAAATCCAATTTCAGAATCAGAAGTCTGTTTCGCAGCGCATTTTAACCCCAGTTGGGATCATAATTTAGCGACGCTACAGTTAGATGAATTCTAGGGTTTTCAGTAAGGTTTTCGACGTAACAGACGGATCTTCAATCGCGTCTGTACGTTAGGAGTTACAATCTGTTTAATATTAACATGTCAATTCTGAATCTGCTGGGACGGTTATTTGTCCCGATCTCCTAAATTACAGATTAAATATCAAACGGTAACGAAACAGGATGAAATTAATTGTGTTATCTAGCTAACAGATTTATCTATAATAAACAGCAGAGTTCCGCAACCTACGAGTTAAGGAAATCCTATGGTATCCATTACGGGACAGCAAGCACAAATTGAGTCGCTCTGGACTGTAGTCCAGAGTCGCACTCCGATACAATTATCATCACGATTTAGGTACAGGAATGTCTGGAAACTAACATAGGGTTAAAGTTCGTCGAGTTATCTTCGATTTAAGCCCTCGAACGCACCATTCTAATGTGTATATGATTTATGGTGAATTTAACGGTTTTCAGGTGCAATAAATTTACAGTTTTACAATTAAACTTGGGGGCAGTTGTTTTAGTCATAAACGATCAAATTATCCAACGAAACTTGCACACGTTGTTCATCACAACAAGGGCCCAAGTACTAAATCAAATTCCGTCAATTTAGAAATGCATTTTCTTTGGGAACACGCGTCGAACAGGTACGGCATATAATTGGTTAAGCTTGTAACTTCAATAATCTATGCATTTAACAATTTTAACTTAAGTAAATTAGCATGTAAGCAAGTAGAAACTTGCCTGGGAGCGACTCGGGGATGCACGGCAGCGACGCGGTCCTTTGTGATGGCCCGACGCGATCACGGCAAGGATTGGCCTCGGCTCGATCTTGGCTCGGTCTCGGATTGAGCTCTGTGCTTGACGGCTCGTTACCGTGGTTGTATGCGCGGGTTTTTGTTAGTTTTGAAGAGGGAGGCAATTAACAGAGAGGAAGAGTTAGAGAGAGAAAGAGAGAGAGAAGGCAGGGGGAGAGAGGGTTAGATAGAGAAAGAAATGGAGTGAGAGAGAGAGTGGGAAAGAGAGAGCTGTGAGTGAGAGGGTGAGGGACAGAGAGAGTGAGGGATAGCTGAATGAGGCAGAGAGATCGAGAGCTGAGAGAGAGGCAGAATGAGAGAGCTGCGAGTGAGAGAGAGGCAGAATGAGAGAGCTGCGAGTGAGAGAGAGGCAGAATGAGAGAGCTGCGAGTGAGAGGGTGAGGGACAGAGAGATTGTGACGACGACGACGACGATGATGTTGGCGACGATGATGACGACGAGGCGTCGACAGGGTGGCCGGAGGTGCGATGGGATCAAGTGATCGTCCGCGACGAGAGGGGGTGCAAGGTGACCGAGTTCGGTAAGCGGGTGAAGTCTTGGTGAAGTCGAGGGGTTCTCGGTGGTTGCGGTTGAGGTGGGGTTTGATGGAGGTTGAAGGAGTTGGAGGTGACGGAGGCGAGGTGCTCGTGGTCACGGTGGTGAGGGGAGCTCGGGTGTGGAGCTAGGCGGTCGGCGGCACGGTAAGAGGAGGTGATGGGTGATGGTGTCTCGGGTCGAGGGTGAGAAAGAGATAAGGATTCGGGTGATCGAGGAAGAAGAAGGGCTCGGGGTGAGTGGGTTCGAGAAGGAAAGAACGGGAGCAGAGTGAGAGGGGAAACGCGAGGGAAAGAGAAAGAGAACGTGGGGGAGGGCGTCGTGATAACGTTCGCGAGCGTGGCGCGCGACGAGCGGTAACGTGGGCGAAGGAGGCGGCGTGGGCGGAGGAAACACGCGCGCGAGTTGGGGGTGTAGCCGTTGGAGATTTGAAGGAAGGAGATGCACAGTAATTGGCGTGGGCTGAAGGAGAAGGGCCAGGGATTTAAAGGAGAAAAGAAAACCAAAGGGAATGGGCTGTAGGGGAAAGGAGTGGGCCGAGATTAAAAAAACAATTAGAGAATTATTAAAAAGGTGTGGGCTGGTGAGGGAGCGGGCCGAGCTTGGTTTCAGGAAATAACAATAAAGGATATGATAGAGGAATGGGGCCTGGGCTGGGAAGACGGGCTCAGAATAAAATGAGGAAAAATTTTGAAGGAGTGTGGGCTTTCCTGGGCTCGGGCTGCATAAAAATTTAAGAGGATAGTTTAATTTGGGGAAATGAGTGGTTGGGCCTAGATAAGAAATAAAGGAAATCGGTTTGGGTAGAGATTGACACGGCCGGGCTAAAACATATTAAAGGATTTGTTTAAATGAATTTTGAATGGTCTTAGTAAAGGAATGGGCCGGGAATTTATAAGGGATTTAGAATAAAATTAATGTGTGGGCTGAGGGATTAAAGAATAAGAATTTAAAGAGATTAAAGAGATGGGCTGAAGAAAGAAAAGAAACATTAATTAGAAAAATAGAAACGACTGGGCTTGATCCTTTATAATATTAAGTAGAAACTGGTAGTGGCTTGGGAAAAATAATTGTAGTCTGGATTTGGGGTTTAATAGGATTTTGACAATAAACAAATAATTATAACTACATCTTATAGGTAAAGAAATACGGATTTAGACGTATAGGAAAAAACTGGGTATTACAGTACTTGGCGGGTAGTTTGCCGCACCCGTAGGGGTCTTGGGTGGGGTATTGGCTATTCACCGCGACCGTGTAATCTGCTTTTCGTTACAGGCTCGTACGAATTGCGGGTTCCTAGTATATCCAATGTCTTCATCTGTGATCTGAAATGGCTATCATTGCAGTATATCTATATATGAAATTATTTAGGCGTTGCTTATGTTTTACAGCCGCGCTAGCCCAGCCCCCGCTCTGTCGTTAGTTAAGTAACCTAACGGGTAATGACGGGGCCCCGTGGCGAATGCGAATGGCATAAGCGTACGTCATATTTTGGTTGTTTTCTGCAATGGTAGGATTAAATGATGGGACGCATTAAAAGAACTAATGCAAGAATATCACGCATTAAAAGAACTAATGCAAGAAAATAAACCAAGTTAAAATCGTTGGAACACTTTCGAAAAACCACTCGTTTCTTTTCAAAACTAACTTTTAAATGCGGAGCTTGAGCCACTCCTTTTTAAAAGCTATCTCGTTCCATCGATTATATCAAGTTCACTACGTTCACGGTTTAGCCAAAACCATTCGTAGCCCTCCGTCGTTTCACATGGATGGTCATTAGTATTCAAGCTATGTTTGTTGGCCAAAGTCAAGGCATAGTGATTGGTAGCTATTGGGTATTCATGTGCAACATAGATGCGTTAGTTTGGAACAGTCGTACTACCTTGTTGGCCAAAGTCAAGGGTAGGTGCGGGTGGATTCAAATTAACCTGGAGAACGACGGGTAGAACTTGACATGTGACTTATGATTTGTTGGCCAAAGTCAAGGTCATAAGAGCATGGGGCAAAAATCCACATCGGGAGTTTCAAAAGAACTGAAACTTGCTAGTATTGCATACCATTTGGAGTGTGATGATTCTGGTAGGATTCCTTCAGTTTCGTTACGCGATGATATTTGGATCCCGATCCTACTGTGAGTATATGCTACTCCTCGGGAAATTTCTCACTAAACGATCAATGCTATAAACCTAGTAGGTGTCTAGAAAGGTGTTAGCGGGGCTACGCCCCCAGGGAAAAGATGTTATTTAATTAAGGAACTTCGCGAAAGCGTTGGAAAACCTCCCTCGAAGTACCAATACTGGCCTGGCTGAAAGGTTAAGCAAGTATTGTACGGTGAGATTGATCCTGACTAATTCTTCCTTTTTGGTTTGAGGAGGGATTCGAGAAACAGTGGGAGCCATCCTGTTTAGACAAATTAAAAACCATTCTAAACTTGCAAGAGCATCATGCTGAGTGTTTCTTCTCTCTCCTAATTGCAGCGACCAATCGACATGACTGGACTTAAGTTACTCCTAGATAAAAACATACTGACAGTGCCAAACTACAAAGATTGGCTCAGGAATGTCAAGATGGCAATCACTTACGACAAGCTGGGGTATCTTCTTACCACCAAAGCTCCCCCTGTCCCAGGTACCAAAACCAGCGTCGCGGATAAGGAAATCCGTAAGACCTGGGAACTAGACTGCGCGAAGGCCAAGTGCCTCGTGCTTGCCTCTATGGACAATGAACATCAGAGGAGGCACGAGAATATGGACCTGGAATCCATATTTCTTTATACAAAAGAACTGTATGGAGAGCAATCTCGTATCGCAAGATACGAAGTGTCGAAGAAGTTATTTTCGGCAAGATTGGCTGTCGGATCATCGGCAGCGGAACACGTGGTTAAGATGATTGGCTACATTGAGGAGCTCGCGGACCTTGGGACCACGTTGGAGAATGAGTTCTATACGGACTTGATTCTCCAGTCCCTTCCTTCCACTTACGCCCAGTTTATACTGAACTTCAACTTACAAGAAAAGGAAGTTGAACTTTTAGAACTCCTCAACATGCTGAGGAGCGCAGAGGGCACCCTACAGAAAGGTAGGGAAACATCCACTTTGTTTGTAGGAGGATCTTCTTCTTCTAGGTCCAAGGCGAAAGCCAAGGGAAAGAAGAAGAAAGCCCCCGCCAAACCAAGGGGCGGTGTTAGTAAAGTGGATACGAAGGGAAAGGCAAAAGCAACAAAGAAAGTGGGAAAGCTTGTGGATAAGGAAGAATGCTTCTATTGTCATAAGAAAGGACACTGGAAGAATGATTGCAGGGCTTGGAAAGCCAGGAAACAGGAATTGAAGCAGGTTGCAGCTTCAGCTTCAGGTGTGTATGTTATTGAAAACTGTCTTTTAATAAACTTTACTTTCTGGGTATTGGATACCGGATCAGGATCTCATATCTGTAATTCTTTGCAGGAGTTGAGAAACCGTAGGGTTTTGAAGGCAGGTGACATGACCCTCAAAGTTGCAAACGGAGCTAGCATGGATGCTAAGGCCGTGGGGGACTATCACTTGGGAATGTCAGATGGACATGTTTTGGTTTTGCGTAATTGCTTTTTTGTACCCAACGCAACTTGTAATATCATTTCTGTATCTTTAGTTTCTAAAGAAGGTTATGAATTTGCGTTTGTAAGCAATGTTGTAAACATTCACCTTAATCAAGTTTTGATTGGGTCAGGTACATTGAGCAATGGTATATACGTATTAAACCAACCACAGATTTTCAATGTCCAGAATACACACAAAAGAAAGTCTCCGGAAATCAATCAGACTTTCTTATGGCATTGTAGACTGGGTCACATCAATGAGAGAAGGTTGACGAAGTTACATACAGAAGGATATTTGAATCCGTTCGAATATCAATCGTATGCCACTTGTCAATCCTGTCTCAAAGGAAAGATGACAAAGACTCCGTTTACTGGACACGGAGTAAGGGCGAGCGAGCTCTTGGGACTCGTACACAGCGACGTGTGCGGTCTAATGTCTACACATGCGCGAAGCGGTTATTCTTACTTCATTACTTTTACGGATGACTTTTCAAGGTACGGTTATGTCTTCTTAATGAAACATAAGTCCGAAGCCTTTGGAAGATTCCAGGAATATAAGAATGAAGTAGAAAAACAAACCGGCAAAAGTATCAAGATCCTAAGATCGGATCGAGGTGGTGAATACTTGAGTGCCGAACTCCTGGACTATTTAAAAGAGAACGGAATTCTCTCTCAGCTTACTCCTCCATACACTCCACAACATAACGGTGTATCGGGCAACATAACGGTGTATCGGAGAGACGGAACCGAATCCTATTGGATATGGTACGGTCCATGATGAGTAACGCTGAGTTACCGCGATCATTCTGGGGGTATGCGCTAGAATCAGCTGCATACCTTTTGAACCGAGTTCCCACTAAGACTGTGCCTACCACACCATATGAAATGTGGTGTGGGAAGAGACCCTATCTTAATCACATTAAGACATGGGGAAGTCCAGCTTTTGTCAAAAAGCAGCATGCGGACAAGCTCGAGGCACGCTCAGTATAGTACAAGTTCGTGGGATATCCAAAGAACTCCAAGGGATATTTCTTCTACTGCGAAGAGGAACAAAAGGTTTTTGTTTCTTGTCATGCCTACTTCTTGGAAACTGAGTTTTTAGAAAACCAGATAAGTGGGAGCACAGTAGAACTGGAAGAAATTCCAGAACCACGAGCTATTACTGAAAGCTTAGTGGAACCAGAGGGTTCAAAAGAACAGGACATTCCTACGCCGCTCCACAGGAGTAGTAGGCAGTCTCATCCGCCCGAGAGATACTACGGTTTTCTCATAGACGGGGATAGAGAGGATTGCATCATAGATTATGATAAGCCTACTAGCTTCCAGCAGGCCGTTCAGAGCGTTGACTCAGTAAAATGGCTGGATGCAATGCGGACCGAAATGGAGTCCATGTACACCAACAAGGTATGGACGTTGGACATTGCTCCAGACGGGGTAAAACCCGTAGGATGCAAGTGGATCTTCAAAAGGAAGATTGGTGTAGATGGACAGGTTGAGACCTATAAAGCTAGACTGGTTGCAAAGGGTTTTCGTCAAAGACCTGGCTTGGACTATGATGAAACTTTTTCTCCAGTGGCTATGCTGAAATCCATTCGGATCCTTCTTGCCATTGCTGCCTTCCACGATTATGAGATCTGGCAGATGGACGTAAAGACCGCTTTTCTAAATGGAAATTTAGAGGAGTGTGTCTATATAGACCAACCAGAGGGTTTCATTCAGAGTGGGAGCAGCGGAAAGGTGTGCAAGTTGCTTAAGTCCATCTATGGACTAAAGCAGGCATCGCGGAGTTGGAACATCTGTTTTGATGAAACGGTCAAGGAATTTGGCTTTATCAAAAATCCAGATGAACCATGCATCTATAGTAGATTTGTAGCGAGAACTGTAGTATTCCTCGTTTTATACGTGGATCACATTCTCTTAATAGGAAATGATATTCCTATGCTACAATCTGTCAAGGGGTTCTTGTCACACAAGTTCTCCATGAAAGACCTGGGTGATGCCTCATACATCCTGGGGATCCGGATCCATCGTGATAGATCCAAGAGGATATTAGGACTTTCACAGTCCAGGTACATCGACACCATACTGAAGAGATTCAGTATGGAAGATTCCAAGCGCGGTAACCTACCGGCTTGTCACGAGATCACTCTCTCTAAAAAGATGTCTCCCAAGACTGATTCGGAGAGGGATCGCATGTCTATTATACCCTACGCTTCTGCGGTAGGCTCTATAATGTATGCGATGTTGTGTACCAGACCAGATGTAGCTTATGCACTGAGTGTGGTAAGCCGGTATCAGTCAAACCCTGGGGAGAAACACTGGATAGCGGTAAAGAACATTCTCAAGTACCTGAGAAGGACTAAGGAGATGTTCTTGGTGTATGGCGGAAAAGACCTCCAGATCGAGGCTTTTGCTGACTCCAGCTTCCAGAGTGACAAGGATGATTCCAAGTCCATGTCGGGTTTTGTCTTTACCCTCAATGGAGGGGCGGTGTGTTGGAAGAGTTCCAAACAGGAAACCGTTGCAGACTCGACGATGGAAGCGGAATACATCGCTGCATCTGATGCTGCAAAAGAAGCTGTCTGGATGAGGAAGTTCTTGAAAGAACTTCAGGTGGTTCCGTCCATTGTTGATCCAATACCTCTGTATTGCGACAACAACGGGGCTATAGCTTTAGCGAAGGAACCCAGGTCCCATCAGAGATCCAGACAAATCTTGAGGCGGTATCACCTGATCAGGGAGATCATGGATCGCCAGGAGATCGAGGTTCGGAGGGTTGCTTCAGAAGATAACACTGCAGATCCATTCACCAAGGCCTTGCCCCAGACTCAGTTCGAGCGGCTGATCGAGATGATAGGTCTTCGATACGCCAGTACATGGCCTTAGTGCAAGTGGGAGATTGTTAGTGTATATGCCCTAGAGGCCATTACTGTATCATACTAGTTTGTATATTACTTAATGGAAGCTTGAGATATTCACCTTGTATATACAATCTTGCTCAAAATAGTAGTATGCTACTTGGTTTGTTTCTACTTCAATGTGTACATGTGTTTATTTTATTATATCACCTATACGCATTAGTGGAGCCCTTAGGATCTTTGCTTGATTACCAGCGTTGTGATGGCAGTCACACTAGTGGGGCTGGGTAATCTATAAGCACATCCTTATGCAGGTCCCTAGTCGCAGGACTATCGAGACAGGGCATCGATACTCCGGAGTAGACTAGCGCATGCGCTTCTCATCCCAGTGTGGGAGATGGTCTGTCCTACAGCCATCAGTACGTCGTACTGGAGATAGTATGCGGGTGCTCGTTAGGTTACGAGTACACTGGACAGGACTCGTCGGGAACTGACCGGTTAGTATTATACCTATCGTCAGTTATCAGTTCTCAGGTGATATGAGTACAGCTTAGTCCGCTGACTTGATACTGTCACTTCGCCTCGAGTGTGTTCCCACTGTACTTTGATTACTACCTTACCACGGCTCAAAGGAGTCGTGCAAACTGGTAGTAGTTGGGTGCAGTCCCGAAGCACTTGGAGGCAGTGACGGTTAGACAGGATTCGTCTCTCCCGGTATTGGGGGTTGATATCGCGCTGTGTCTAGGAGAGCCATTACACGAGTAGTCCTTGGCCAGGGCAAGCGGGATATACTGGTAGGTTTCCAGTGTTATCTCAGGGTGTATTGGGTTTCACTCCGACACGACTTGTACCGCTATTAGGGGACTGACGTTTACCGCCCCCTAGGCCCGCCATGCGATGTATCAGACGAACAGACCGGACTGTACGGAGATTGTCACATTCAGGCTCAGTAGGAGTTCAGATGGGTTTCACCTCGTCAGTCTTCTTGTCGGCACCTACCTGGGGACCGTTACGCACAGCTAGTGCCGCTTGCGGTCTGTGGTTAAACCCACTGCCAGCGTAGTGTCGAGTCTTTAGAGTCCCACACAGAAAGCTATTCGCCTTTAGGCAAAAGAGTAGAGGTCGCATGGTTTTGCGACAGGTCGCATGGTTTTGCGACAGGGTTCGGTCACATCCGTGCACTTGTGCACGTACAGTGTCCGGACAGTTTACACTAGCAGGCTTTGGTTTAAGCCAGATCCTAGTGTACGTTTTGGGATTGGTTTTATCCAGTATGTATTCGTGTTCCTTGGAACGCGAATGCGGGTGTGTATGCACAGTTGACGGAGAGACAGTGGCAGAGGATTCTCATTAGGGTTGTTGACCATTGACCGTTGACTGTTGACTTTTTGCTCAACCCTAATGAGAATATGATATGTAATTAACAATTATATTAATTAAGTATTATGGTGACATGGTTGTTGAGGGATTGACTTTGTTGACTTATTGACTTTGTTGACTTTGTTGACCGGTTGACTAGGCTTGACTAGTTGACCATCATGATAACAATAGCTATCATTTCATGGCAAAGACTTTTGCTTGCTTGCCCTCTTGTGCAAAATGAGTGCATGAAATGATATGGCTATTGTTGCTTAAACCATCACATAATACTTGATTGCTATGATGTGTTATGATGGTTTTGGATTATGAGAGCCAAATGAGAAAAGTCTTCTCTCATTCTTTCATGCTCATTCTCTCTCTTGTTCTTGAGCTCTCATCTTCCTCCTCTTGCTCTCCCTCTCTTAAGTCTATGGTTCACTTGTCTCATGAGTTGAGAACCAAGAACCATAGATAAAATCCCAAACAAACTCTTTTCTACTCACTCTAGTTCACAAGGTTTAGCAAACCGAGTGAACTAGTTTCTTCAAAGTTCGAAGAAGGAGCCAAAGGTAGAAGCTTTCAGGTGGATCTATCTTCGGCGCAAGGAGACGACGGGGAGAAGCCGATTCGGACAACCATCGAGGCTTGAAGACGAAGGAGTTCGAGATAAGAAAGGTATAAACCCCCTAACCGAGTAGTTAACAACTCCTAGTTAGGTTGTTAGTTAGATGTTTAACAAAGATCCGGGTTTTAAGTCCATGTTACCACCTCTAGAAAATTGTTTTTCACCAAATTCCGCATGCCCTAAAGTACCGGGAGAGGTAGCATGGACTTACACAAGCCCCTGCAGTTAATTACGCTACCGCATTGCGGTAACAACTTTCTCCTTCTCCAGAATTTCACTTCGTGTCGTGGGTGTTTGTTTTGTTTGTGGTTGCCACTAAGATCGACTTAACGGGATCGTTTAGATCCGACAAAAGAGCATTTGGGCTCTATTGTTCCAGTTTAGGGACGTGGTGGTCCATTGCCAGTTTAGGGACATGGTGGTCCAAGTTCCAGTTTAGGGACGTAGTGGTCCAAATTCCAGTTTAGGGACGTGGTGGTCCATTAAAATGTATGGCTATCGGGACCCATCACCTCTCTGAAGACGTTGAAGGATTACAACGACAAATATCAGAGGAGCTCAGAGATGTACCCTTGAACCAATGAGTTGGTTGAAAGAGCAGATGTGCTCAGTTCAAAATGATTTGAGGATTTATGGCCAATTTGGGCTAAGTCCAATTGTGTTTGAAATATTGGCCCTCTGTTGGTCCATTGAAGAAGAGGTTTTGCCTCTAGAAACTTAGCCAATTGGGCTAAAACTAGTGTTAAACACTAGAGGTCAACAGTGTTGAACACTGGGAATAAGATTAACAAGTTAGTGTTAAACACTAAAAAATAATCAGTGTTAAACACTAGCAACAGGGCTTTCAAATTAGTGTTAAACACTAAAGCAAATTAGTGTTAAACACTGGTAATCAGAGATTTCAAATTAGTGTTAAACACTAAAGCAGATCAGTGTTAAACACTGGGAACAAAGTCTTCAGATTAGTGTTAAACACTAAGGAGAGAAGGGTCACGTGTGGACACGTGAGAGCGCCCTGATTTCCCTTATTTTATTCTGTAGATCAGTGTTTAACTCTTTTAATTCTGACGGCCATCACGTGTGAGCACGTGATGGAGGCCCCCGCTCTGGTCTGTTAGAATGCTCGTTAGGGGTCACGTGGTGACACGTGAGGGCGCCCTAAATGTGGAGCCAGATCTCCTGCGAATAAGTGTTAAACACTTTTCATTTTTATTTTAGAGCATCACGTGTTGGCACGTGATGGGGATTTATGTATCGATAATTACAGCACTTGCTGAGGGGTCACGTGGGGACACGTGAGAGCGCCCAAAGCTTCTTTTCTTTTGTTTTTTCTTTCTTCATTTTGGGAGTCACGTGGGAGCACGTGAGGCATTGCCTCAAAGTTTCTTCTTCTCATTTTGGGGGATCTGTTCAGGGGTCACGTGGGGCACGTGACCCTAGTTCTTTTCATGAACAGAGATCTTTTAAGTCCCCTTATCTTTAAGAATTAAATTCTTATTTAGGGTAAAACCCTAATTTTGATTCTGGAGGAATTAAATTCCTGTTTTGAAAGAATTAAATTCTTATTTAGGGTAAAACCCTAATTTCTTTTTAAAGGAATTAAATTCCCAGATATGTAAAAGAATTAAATTCTTGATTAGGGTTAAACCCTAGTTTTGTTTTGGGAGAATTAAATTCTCAAAACTCAATTCCCCTTCTAAGTTTAGGATCTGCATGGTAGGATCTCGACCCGATAAGAATTAAATTCTCAACTTATGGGGAGACGTGCTCTGTGCAGATCTTCAACCAGAAGAAGAACTAAGTTCTCTTTTGTATAAGAGTTAAACTCTTGGATTTTGAGAATTAAATTCTCTGTTTGAAATTTTGATTCCCTTTCTTTTCTCACCTAGGGTTTTCTTTGTTGAGAATTAAATTCTCCTTTCTTTTCTTCTCTGTTGAGAATTAAATTCTCCTCTCTCTGTTCTTCTCTCTCCAAGGTAAATCCCTTCTCTTCTTTTCTTAGCTCCTATTTATAGGAGAAGGAAAAGAATCAATTTGTTTAGCAAATCTCTCATTGAAAGATTTGATTTGATTTCATAATTAATATGATCTTTTAGATCATTCAATGAATTTTATTCACCGTTGGATTTTAGATCCAAAGATATTCTGTTTGTTATTTCGGTGAGATTTGGGGAGAAATTTCCTTATTTAAGATTTTTCCATAAATTGGTGATTTTTAATCACCCTTGGATCTTTAATCCAACGGTCCCCATAATCCTTTTCCATTTGGAAAGATTTAGAAACTTTTAGAATTTAATTCCATTAAACTGTAAGGCTTTCGAAGCCAGTCACGTGCTGACACGTGACCCTCAATTGAGTCCTTTTCTCAGCATTTATTTATGCTTCAGTTTTAACCATCACGTGTCAACACGTGACCATTGGTCACGTGTGAGCACGTGATACCTCATTGAGGTGACTTCTGATTTTTAATCAGGGAACAGATTTTAGAATTTAATTCTATTCATTATTTTAGAGGCCTTAAGAGCCCATCATGTGTCTGCACGTGACCCATGGTCACGTGTGAGCACGTGATGCCCCATTGGGGTCTTTTCTGAGTTTTTATTATATCTTTTAACTCCTCCAGCGGGTTCTTAAAGGTCCATCACGTGTGGACACGTGATGCCTCATAACTTCTGATCCCGGATGAATTATGAGGCCCATAATATATCAAATCGAAGGGTTTTTCGAGATGCTTCCAATACCATCAGAATTTAATAGTTTCTCCTTTGGGAGTTTATCAAAATACAAACCGGAAGATACTGGTTCGCATTTCCTTAAGCGTATCGCTGCCATTTGATACCTTGGACTCCTTTGCGCAGAAATTTTTGGCGGGAACAAATGCCCCCACTACTTTGCCCACGTAAGTATGCACGTGGGTGAAGTAGTGTAGAGTTATGCATAGCGTATGACCAGTTTCGGGTTGGTATACATCTTTCAGAATCTTGATCTGAGAAGATAACGAGCGGACACAAGCGTCGTCATTTATCATTGACTTAAATCTCGACTCTTAAGAGATATAGTTCCAAACTCTTAACTCCATGAGCCGCACCCTTTTATTTTTTTATGTCTTACTCTGGCGTGAAGTACTTTATACGCTCATGAGTAACTTCTCCATTTCAGTGGCATGCAGCTTTGGCAAGTGTGGCTCATAGATGGTCCATCTTGACCTCTTTGCAGGGCAGTGATGGCTTAGGAGACAGGGGTAGGATCTGCCACCTAAGACTTTTCAACTTTACGAGCCGTGAGGGTCTCATAAAGACTTTTCTTCCTACGAGTCGAAAGGATCCTGCAGGTGTATTTTCTCCTTAGGGGTCGTGAGGACTCCTAAGTGAGTTTTCTCTTGAAAGTCGTAAGGATCTCACAAGAGAATTTTCCCGCTTATAAGTCGAGAGGATTCGTAAGTGGTTGTTTCCCTCCTAGTCGAGATTCGACTTTGGAGAGTGTGACCCGTGGATAGTATGCAAGAGACCGTTTTGGATCGCCTTGCAGGGCCCCAGTGCTTAGGAAACAGGTTTTTTTTTAATCCCCGCTGCCTAAGGCTTTATCTCACGAGTCGAGACGAATCGAGAAGTTCTCGCAAAGACATCAATTTCCTCACGAGTCGAAACGGATCGAGCAGATCTCGCAAGAATATCCTAACGTCACAGTTAACCTCTGCTCTTTACGACAGAAGTCCGTTAGGGTCTGTGGTACTTAGGGTTTTGGC
The DNA here is from genome assembly GCA_030015575.1 of Agapanthus africanus. Classification (NCBI taxonomy): domain Eukaryota; kingdom Viridiplantae; phylum Streptophyta; class Magnoliopsida; order Asparagales; family Amaryllidaceae; genus Agapanthus; species Agapanthus africanus. The sequence continues at coordinate 56,453,162 of JASDDO010000018.1, read as the reverse complement.
CATTGTACCATCGCATGAGCTGATATATTCCTCGATAGGCAATTGTGCTGTTCGAGTAGCCCTGCGACTGCCGTGTCTCTGATCCCTTCGGGGGCCGGACAAGACGTCTTCAAGCAATCCTCCTTGGCAGTTTGACCGTCGGAAGAGCAAGCGCTAGGAATTTGCCATGCCGCTTTTTACTTGAGGTTAGGCTCATTTTGGAGAGCCCTGATGAGTCATAACCACTCCGCGCTGGTGTGGGATGATCTCCGATAGTCTTTCAGGCTTTATATGACTTACCGTTAAGACCCTGAAGCTAGGAATTTGGCCTTTGCTTCGTTTTGCTGGCATTGCGTCCTCTGTATCGAGACGAATGTCACGATTGTCTCTAGGTTGCTGGTGAACCGTCGAGGTTTGGAACTAGGGATTTTGCCGTGGCTCCTTTTGGTGATGTTGCGTCTATGTATCGAGACGAGCGTCGAGGTGGTGACTACTCCGCATTGGTTCGAGATGATCTCCGATTGTCTTTCAGGCTTTATATGACTTGCCGTTAAGACGTTGAAGCTAGGAATTTGGCCTTCGCTTCGTTTGCTTTGTCATGTGCGAATCCTGTTGGAGGATGAACGCTGTCGTGACATCTCGTCCGCTGTATCGAGACGAACGTCGAGGTGGTGACCACTCCACGCTGGTGTGGGATGATCTCTGATGGTCTTTCAGGCTTTATATGACTTGCCGTTAAGACGTTGAAGCTAGGAATTTGGCCTTTGCTTCGTTTGCTGGCATTGCGTCCTCTGTATCGAGACGAATGTCGCGGTTGTCTCTATGTTGCTGGTGAACCGTCGAGGTCTAGAACCAGGGATTTTGCCGTGACTCCTTTCGGTGATGTTGCGTCTGCTGTGTCGAGACGAACGTCGAGGTGATGATCACTCCATGTTGGTGTGAGATGATCTATGATTGTCTTTCCGGTTTTATATGACTTACCGTTAAGACCCTGAAGCTAGGAATTTGGCCTTTGCTTCGTTTGCTGGCATCGCGACCTCTGTATCGAGACGAATGTCATGGTTGTTTCTAGGTTGCTGGTGAACCGTCGAGCTCTGGAACCAGGGATTTTGCCGTGACTCCTTTCGGTGATGTTGCGTCTGCTGTGTCGAGACGAACGTCGAGGTGGTGATCACTCCATGTTGGTATGAGATGATCTCTGATTGTCTTTCCGGTTTTATATGACTTACCGTTAAGACCCTGGAGCTAGGAATTTAGCCTTCGCTTCATTTTCTTTGGTGTGTCCGGATCCTGTTGGAGGAAGGACGCTGTAGTGATATTTCGTCTGCTGTATCGAGACGAATGTCGTGGTGGTGACCACTCCATGTGGGATGATCTCTGTTTGTCTTTCCGGTTTTATATGACTTACCGTCAAGACGTTGAAGCTAGGAATTTGGCCTTCGCTTCGTTTGCTTTGTCGCTTCTGAATCCTGCTGGGGGAAGAACGCTGGGGTAACATTTCATCTGCTGTATCGAGACGAACGTCGAGGTGGTGACCACTTCGCACTGGTGTGGGACGATCTCCGATTGTCTTTCATGCTTTATATGACTTGCCGTCAAGACCCTGAAGCTAGTAATTTGGCATTCGCTTCGTTTGCTGGTATCGCGTTTGCTGTATCGAGACGAATGTCGCGGTGGTGATCACTCCATGTTGGTGTGAGGACCAGGATCCGCTCTGGACGTTTCCCACGGGGTCGAAGAGTGACGTTATCCGCGTTCCACGTGACCAGGAATTTTGCTCTAGATGCTTCACATGGGTTCACTGCCGTGTTAGGCGAGGACCAGGCTCCGCTCTGGATGCTTCGCACGGGTTCACTGCCGTGCTCTGCGAGGACCAGGCTCCGCTCTGGATGCTTCACACGGGTTCACTGCCGTGCTCTGCGAGGACCAGGATCCGCTCTGGACGTTTTCCACGGGGTTAAAGAGTGACGTTATCCGCGTTCCACGTGACCAGGAATTTTGCACTAGATGCTTCACACGGGTTCACTGCCGCGTTAGGTAAGGACTAGGCTCCGCTATGGATGCTTCGCACGGGTTCACTGCCGTGTTCTGCGAGGACCAGGATCCGCTCTGGACGTTTTCCACGGGGTCGAAGAGTGACGTTATTCGTGTTCCACGTGACCAGGAATTTTGCTCTAGATGCTTCACACGGTTCACTGCCGCGTTAGGCGAGGACTAGGCTCCGCTCTGGATGCTTCACACGGGTTCACTGCCGTGTTCTGCGAGGACCAGGATCCGCTCTGGACGTTTTCCACGCTGTCAAAGAGTGACGTTATCCGCGTTCCACGTGACCAGGAATTTTGCACTAGATGCTTCACACGGGTTCACTGCCGCGTTAGGCGAGGACTAGGCTCCGCTCTGGATGCTTCACACGGGTTCACTGCCGTACTCTGCGAGGACCAGGATCCGCTCTGGACGTTTTCCACGGGGTCAAAGAGTGACGTTATCCGCGTTCCACATGACCAGGAATTTTTTTGATTATATCCGCATTTCACGGAGTTGGGATTTGACTCTCTGTGGGAGTACATCGTCGAGTCATGGAACTGGGAGTTGCTGCTGTTCCGCTTTGCTTGATGATGTGTCCGCTGTGACGAGACGAGTGTTGAGATGATCTCTAGGTTATTTGTGGCCCGTCGAGATTCGGCTTCTTCTTCTAATGAAACCTGGGGAGGAGGAGTGCGACTCCTTCTTTGTTTGTGCCCCTGGATTGTATACAGGGATTGATGTAGCATCACCTGTAGGGCAAAAAGGTTTCATTTTTCCATCATTTCTTTTATTCTTTCCGCGATGCTCAATCATTTCAGCTTTTTATATCGCGAAGGTCGCGATTGCCCAATCATTTCGGCTATTTTTCGCGGTGCCCAATCATTTCGGCTATTTGTTTTATTTTTACTCGTTGCTTTTTATTGCGAGTTGCCCAATCATTTCGGCTATTTTGCATGCATATATTTTTACTTGCTGATTTTGTTGCAAGTTGCCCCATCATTTTGGCTATGTCATATGCATTTGTGGCCCGCTGATTTTTCTTATCGCGAGTGTGAAACTTGGAATCTGATGTCAATCTCGGCATCAGCATCGCTACAACTGGAATATTACCAGGAGCGAATCATCATTTGCCATGAAAGGACTTGGAATTTGATACCAGTTTAGGCATCAGCATCGCTACAACTGGGATATTGCCAGGAGCGAATCATCATTTGCCTCTGTCGATGTCGAACAAAGGTGGCTTAGCGAACAGGGTTAGGATCCCGTCGACTAAGGCTTTTGACTTCATGAGCCGTAAGGGTCACAAAGGTATTTCTCCCTACAAGTCGTGAGGATCTCGTAGGTGTGTTTTCTCCTTAGGGATCGTGAGGATTCCTAAGTGTATGTTCCCCTGTAAGTCGTAAGGATCTTACAAAAGGGTTTTCTCCTTATAAGTCGAGAGGACTTATAAGGATTGTTCACCATATGGACATATCCCCAGTTACGGGTGGGACTTGGTTAGGGAAATGTTTATTCGCGCCCGTGGATTGTATACAAAGGGTCAGAATTGAATCACTTGTAGGGCAATATCGGAGGTTGTGGGAGTTGCTTAAGAACAGGTTCAGGTCTCTGTAACTTAAGACTTTCAAATCTTTTGAGCCGTGAGGGTCCCATAAGAGAGTTCTCCTTACGAGTCGTGAGGATCTCGTAAGTGTAATTTCTCCTTAGGAATCGTGAGGATCCCTAAGGGTGTTGCTTCCCTGTGAGTCGTAAGGATCTCACGTAGGTAGTTTCTCCTTAGAAGGTCGAGAGGACCCTATAAGTGTCTTTTAACGAGCTTGCGCCCTTTCGGGTTTTCATAAACACTCGCCGGTAGCCCTGCTGTTTTTACTCACGGAGCCCTTTCGGGTTTTCATCCATGCCCAATTCGCTTATGGACATACCGTTTTTTTTTTCCTTTAACGAGGTCGCGCCCTTTCGGGTTTTCACGAACACTCGCCGGTAGCCCTGCTGTTTTTACTCACGGAGCCCTTTCGGGTTTTCATCCGTGCCCATTTCGCTTATAGACATACCGTTTTTTTTTGTCAGCCTGAGGATGTTGCTGCAGTAGTTTAGAGACGTTTCGGTCGTTTGCAAGTTTTAGGACATTGTGGTCCACCGTTAGTTTAAGGACGTTGCGGTCCACAGCCAGTTTTAGGACATAGTGGTCCATTGTTAGTTTAATGACGTTTCAGTCTACCGTCGCCGCATTTGAGGAGAATCTCTAGTTTACTGACTTTTCGGTCTATAGGGCTTTCCCTATGAATGAGCATGATGCCCCTGGCATATCTACCTTTCTCGGAGCATGTGGTTGTGGCGGGCTTACCTTCCAGTTTTCGGACAGCGCGAACTTGCCCTGTTGGTATTGGTCTTCAATCCAGTTTTTGAAGATGTAGCAATTTTCGATCGAATGGCCCAATACGTGGTGGTAAGGGCAGTAATTAGGATTGTTGACCTCATTCAGTTGTAGCTGGCATTTCGGCTCCGGTAGAGTGATAAGTCCGTCGCGCACTGCTAGTTCGAACAGCCTCCTTGTCTCATCCCGGGGAAACGAGTAAGGACGTTTCAACTTTTCATAGAGGGGTTGCCGCTTGTTGTTTTGGCGAACAACCGTTCTAGGGCCACTCGACTGTTGTTGAGTGTTGGCGACGAAGGCCGTTTTTCCCTTTCCTTTATCCTTTTTGTTCGAACCGTTGCTTGCGGGTCCGAGATTTTTTCCGGGTATCGTGCAATTGCACGGCTGAATGTTCTCGCAACTCCTCAACTCTTTCGTTTTAGAGATGGACTCCTTGAAAAGAGGGCCGAGGGCTACTTTTTCGTCGGAATTGCTCCCGAATGTGAGAACTGGCGGTCCCTCGGGATCAACCCTATGACAATTGCCGGCAATTCTTTTACGCTCATCTGTCGCATTTTTCTGCTGTCTACGAGCTTCACGCTTTGTCCTGTTGAAATGTTGCCTGTGAGCGACATACCCTTGCCACCAACGCTTAAAGGAGTTGCAGTTCTCAGTAGGATGTGCGATCTTCTGATGATATAAGCAGAAATTAGGATGTACTTCCGCTTCATCAAGATGTATGCCACCAGGAGACTTTTCTCTGAAAGAGGGCGGCCTCATCCCCATTGATATGGCTTTGGCGAATCGTTTCCTTGTCTTGATCCTGCTTTCATTTGCGGCGGATGTACTTTGATATGGTGGGAGTGTTTCGACCCTTTTGTCCAGTCGCTGGCGTTTGGCCTTTTCAAATATGGCCATCTCGCGCTCTCGATCAGCTTTACTTTTTAGACGAATCTCATCCAGAAAAGCGTCAATCATTTCGTCTGACGGCCACACGAATTCCGGCTCAGGCTCTGCCCCCAGTTTCTCAGTGCAAGGAGTTTTTTCATCGTCGGTAAATGAGTGGGAGATCACGTGACAAGTTGCCCCCGGTGCGTCCGTCTTCTTTGGAGTGTGCGGCTGTGGTGGGTTTACTTTCCACTTTTCAGACAGCGCGAACTTGCCTTGTAGGTACTGATCCTCGATCCACCCGTTAAAGACGAAACAATCTTCGATCGGGTGACTTACCGTTTGGTGGTAAGGGCAATAATTGGGATCGTTGACATCGCCTGGTTGCAATGGACGTTTTGGACTCGGCAAATTGATGAGTCTATTGCGCACTGCCAGTTCGAACAGTTTCCTTGTTTTATTATGAGGAAACGAGTAAGGACGTCCCAGTCTCTCCTCGAGGGGTGGGCGTGGTCGCATATTGTTTTGGCGAACAACCGGCTTTAAGTGGCTCGGCTGTTGTTGAGTATTGGCGACGACGATCGCTTTACCTTTCCCCTTTTCATTTCGAGAGTCCGGTTTTGGAGGAAACGGTCCATAGCCCATCTGGTCCATTTGGGCTAATTTGTCGATCAAGGCCTGGAGGTGGTCGGCCTGAAGAACATCATGAATTGGGAGATGGTCGCTTGCGGATCAAGAGTGCCCACGAACATGCCTACAGCAGGTGCTTCTTCTATGCGTTGTTCGCATTTCGACCATAGGTTCCGCCATCGTGTTGCGTATTGGACCCACGTTTCGCCGGGCCTTATTCTGGCGTTAATCAGCGTTGTTATCGGGGTGCGTCCCCTTGCACTCGCGAATCTTTGTGTAAACAGTAGCTCCATCTCCGCAAATGTTTTGACAGAGTCGTTAGGTAGCTCTGAATACCATTCAAAAGCTGTTTCTGCTAAGCTGCCGACGAATTGGCGAAGCAACAATTTGTCATCGCCTCCAGTATTGCTGCATAAGGCCCTGAATTGAGCGACATGCTGATGGGGATTCCCTGTCCCTTTATATACGTGAAACTTAGGGATCGTATATCCCGGCGGGTAACTGATTTGGTCATACCAGCTCGGATAAGGTCGTCCGGTTCTAGCAATTTGCCCAGCCGCCTCATTCGCCTGATGAGCTCGTATTTGCTGAGCTATATAGTCATCCAGTGCGTCCTTGGAAATGGTTTCTTCCTTGGCTGCTGAAAGAGCCGGAGGAGGATTCGACGTTTCTCCTCTGTCATCTTCAAGGACGATCGGAGGATCTTCAGCAGGAGGATCTTGTTGGATCATCATACCCACCATGTCCTGGAACAGAAGGGCCATTCGTTTTATATTGGCTGCTTGCTCTGCAGCCTCTTTGTCCTTCTTTTTAAGTATCCTACGAAAGAATTCGGCGTCGGTTTCTTGCTCCTGGCGCTGATCCAAGGATGCTTCTGGGCTTTCTTTTGGCCTGGTGAGTGCGGCCATTGCATTCATCATTTCTTGGAGCTTCTGCTACTGCTCCTGGGCTTTCGTCACGGATCGGGTGAGCGGTCGGTGACCTGTCGAAGCACGACTTTTCTCCTTTCCGGAAGCCATATAAACGGTGTGCACCACCATGCCCCCAGACTTGGGGCGTTTAGATTCAGTGTCTTTGCGATTTGCCAAAGACACAGGGATCTTCTCCGGCCTCCTTCTTCTGTGAGTGGTCGAAGCTGAGGCGACCGTTGCTTTGGGCACCCAGGTGGTCGTTGTCTTTCGTTGCATGACAGGGGGATTTTCTTCCTGCCGGACCTTCATCTTTTTCTGTCGATGAGAAAAATTCGGATCAATCACTGATTCTCGAACCCATCGCCAAGTCTTGTGAATCCTGGAAGACAGGCGTTGAGGAGACTGCTCTGGCTTTTCTGGTTTTGCTTCCATGACGGCCTCTACCGGTGGAGGAGATCTTTTGAGCACCGCAGTTGGCGAATTTCTGCGTACCTTGTTCAGCAATTCAAAGCTGTTCCCGGTTGGAACAGCAGTATCGATCCCCACCGTTGGAGCTGGCGGAGTTATCCCAGAGGGGGAGTTGCCCCCAGCCTTCCTCACTCGGCACCAGTGGCGGAGTCGAGCGTGTCGTGCGGATGGAGTTGTTTCAGCTATAAGGGTGACTTCGTCGTGCCCCCTCTGGGCAGGGGAAGCAACTTTGAGGACCTCGCCTGGAGTAGCAACCGGAATAGCCAGCCTTGTAAAAACTGACTTCTTGGAAGGAGGAGCCTTTCCAATAATTTCGTCCGCTTGAGCCGGGATGGTTATCCGCTTTGGGATGGCCGCTTCGGGTATTGCGGGCTTGTAGACGTTCTGGCCCCGTTCGTTGAAAACTGTGGTGTTGAAGTTGGGCGACCCGTTGAGAGGGACCGCGGCAATGGTAAGCCGATCAATGACCGACTCCTTTGGGGCTTCTTGCAACGTCATTGGGGCATTGAAGCTCATCGGTAGGAGCATGGTCCCGAAGAATAATCCAGTGGTGGCCTGAGTTACCTGTTCCACCGGCATAACGAAGATGGAGGCCGCTTGGGGCCCATAAGTCACTCCTCCAGCAAGGACGGAGCGAGAGTTGCAGTTGCAGGTGGTGCAGTTTGAAGCCATTGATTTTCTGTTTTCTGCACGGAGTAAGACACCAAATCTTAGTACCTCGAATCCACAGGCAACCACAGCAAACCGCGATTCGTTCGCGAACACGACACACGAAGTGTGGAGTGGAAAGAGGAAGAGGTCCCACCGGGCGTGCCAGAATCTGTTCCCCTCCGAAAGACGGCGCGGCATGACGTCTTGCCTGAGATTCGGGGCAGATGCTAATTGGTGCTGTCCATCTACCTCTCCGAAGATGCCAAGTTGATTTATGGCACCATGTATCGAAAGTTTAAACAGATGCGTCCAATGTAACAGACTTCGTCAGATTCCCCCTCGCTTGAGGGGTTTTTGATTGTGGGGACGCTCTTCCCTGCAGGCGCAAGCCCCTGCAGTTAATTACGCTACCGCATTGCGGTAACAACTTTCTCCTTCTCCAGAATTTCACTTCGTGTCGTGGGTGTTAGTTTTGTTTGTGGTTGCCCGTGGATTGTATACGGAGACCAATTTATGTCGTCGCCCGTAGGACGTGGATTAGTCCAAATCCGTGTTTTCTTAGATTTGGGTTTGGGGTTTTGGTTTGAGGATACGTTAGCCATATTTGAGGCTAAGATCAACTCAAACGTTTGTTAAGGATACGTTAGTCCAGTTTGAGACTAAGATCAACTTAACGGGATCGTTTAGGTCCGACAAAAGAGCATTGGCTCTATTGTTCCAGTTTAGGGACATAGGGGTCCATTACATGTATGGCCGTCGGGACCCATCACCTCTCTGACGACGTTGAAGGATTACAACGACAGATGTCAGAGGAGTTCAGAGATGTACCCTTGAACCAAAGTTGATTGGGGGATTTATAGTCCAATTTGGGACTAAAGTTTGTTTGTAGGTTTAAGGATACGTTAGCCATATTTGAGGCTAAGATCAACTTAAACGGTTGTTAAGGATACGTTAGTCCAGTTTGGGACTAAGATCGACTTAACGGGATCGTTTAGATCCGACAAAAGAGCATTTGGGCTCTATTGTTCCAGTTTAGGGACATAGTGGTCAAAGTTCCAGTTTAGGGACGTGGTGGTCCATTGCCAGTTTAGGGACATGGTGGTCCATTGCCAGTTTAGGGACATGGTGGTCCAAGTTCCAGTTTAGGGACGTAGTGGTCCAAATTCCAGTTTAGGGACGTGGTGGTCCATTAAAATGTATGGCTGTCGGGACCCATCACCTCTCTGAAGACGTTGAAGGATTACAACGACAAATATCAGAGGAGCTCAGAGATGTACCCTTGAACCAATGAGTTGGTTGAAAGAGCAGATGTGCTCAGTTCAAGATGATTTAAGGACTTATGGCCAATTTGGGCTAAGTCCAATTGTGTTTGAAATATTGGCCCTCTGTTGGTCCATTGAAGAAGAGGTTTTGCCTCTAGAAACTTAGCCAATTGGGCTAAAACTAGTGTTAAACACTAGAGGTCAACAGTGTTGAACACTGGGAATAAGATTAACAAGTTAGTGTTAAACACTAAAAGATAATCAGTGTTAAACACTAGCAACAGGGCTTTCAAATTAGTGTTAAACACTAAAGCAAATCAGTGTTAAACACTGGTAATCAGAGATTTCAAATTAGTGTTAAACACTAAATCAGATCGGTGTTAAACACTGGGAACAAAGTCTTCAGATTAGTGTTAAACACTAAGGAGAGAGGGGTCACGTGTGGACACGTGAGAGCGCCCTGATTTCCCTTATTTTATTCTGTAGATCAGTGTTTAACTCTTTTAATTCTGACGGCCATCACGTGTGAGCACGTGATGGAGGCCCCCGCTCTGGTCTGTTAGAATGCTCGTTAGGGGTCACGTGGTGACACGTGAGGGCGCCTTAAATGTGGAGCCAGATCTCCTGCGAATAAGTGTTAAACACTTTTCATTTTTATTTTAGAGCATCACGTGTTGGCACGTGATGGGGATTTATGTATCGATAATTACAGCACTTGCTGAGGGGTCACGTGGGGACACGTGAGAGCGCCCAAAGCTTCTTTTCTTTTGTTTTTTCTTTCTGCATTTTGGGAGTCACGTGGGAGCACGTGAGGCATTGCCTCAAAGTTTCTTCTTCTCATTTTGGGGGATCTGTTCAGGGGTCACGTGGGGCACGCGACCCTAGTTCTTTTCATGAACAGAGATCTTTTAAGTCCCCTTATCTTTAAGAATTAAATTCTTATTTAGGGTAAAACCCTAATTTTGATTCTGGAGGAATTAAATTCCTGTTTTGAAAGAATTAAATTCTTATTTAGGGTAAAACCCTAATTTCTTTTTAAAGGAATTAAATTCCCAGATATGTAAAAGAATTAAATTCTTGATTAGGGTTAAACCCTAGTTTTGTTTTAGGAGAATTAAATTCTCAAAACTCAATTCCCCTTCTATGTTTAGGATCTGCATGGCAGGATCTCGACCCGATGAGAATTAAATTCTCAACTTATGGGGAGACGTGTTCTGTGCAGATCTTCAACCAGAAGAAGAACTAAGTTCTCTTTTGTATAAGAGTTAAACTCTTGGATTTTGAGAATTAAATTCTCTGTTTGAAATTTTGATTCCCTTTCTTTTCTCACCTAGGGTTTTCTTTGTTGAGAATTAAATTCTCCTTTCTTTTCTTCTCTGTTGAGAATTAAATTCTCCTCTCTTTGTTCTTCTCTCTCCAAGGTAAATCCCTTCTCTTCTTTTCTTGGCTCCTATTTATAGGAGAATGAAAAGAATCAATTTGTTTAGCAAATCTCTCATTGAAAGATTTGATTTGATTTCATAATTAATATGATCCTTTAGATCATTCAAGAATTTTATTCACTGTTGGATTTTAGATCCAAAGATATTCTGTTTGTTATTTCGGTAAGATTTGGGAAGATCTTTCCTTATTTAAGATTTTTCCATAAATTGGTGATTTTTAATCACCCTTGGATCTTTAATCCAACGGTCCCCATAATCCTTTTCCATTTGGAAAGATTTAGAAACTTTTAGAATTTAATTCCATTAAACTGTAAGGCTTTCGAAGCCAGTCACGTGCTGACACGTGACCCTTGGTCACGTGTGAGCACGTGACCCCCAATTGAGTCCTTTTTTCAGCGTTTATTTATGCTTCAGTTTTAACCATCACGTGTCAACACGTGACCATTGGTCACGTGTGAGCACGTGATACCTCATTAAGGTGACTTCTGATTTTTAATCAGGGAACAGATTTTAGAATTTAATTCTATTCATTATTTTAGAGGCCTTAAGAGCCCATCACGTGTCTGCACATGACCCATGGTCATGTGTGAGCACGTGATGCCCCATTGGGGTCTTTTCTGAGTTTTTATTATATCTTTTAACTCCTCCAGCGGGTTCTTAAAGGTCCATCACGTGTGGACACGTGATGCCTCATAACTTCTGATCCCGGATGAATTATGAGGCCCATAATATATCAAATCGAAGGGTTTTTCGAGATGCTTCCAATACCATCAGAATTTAATAGTTTCTCCTTCGGGAGTTTATCAAAATACAAACCGGAAGATACTCGTTCGCATTTCCTTAAGCGTATCGCTGCCATTTGATACCTTGGACTCCTTTGCGCAGAAATTTTTGGCGGGAACAAGTTCATTTGTTGAGACCGTTCGAGCGCTACGACAGGAGGTTGTCACCCCTGTTACTCAGTTGTTCCTTGGGATCAGCATGCAGCAGTCAGTCACCTACATAGTACCAGTGGATGCAGCTCCAGTTGACGAGGCACATATTCCAGAGACTCTGAGGGTTCCAGGACAGAGGAGGACTCGTACCGGTGTACCAGTCTAGAGACAGAGGTTTAGTCATCGAGACAGATTTCATGGCCGTCGTGGGAGTAGCAGAGGCTTAGGACGAGGACAGTCATTCAGCTCTCATCCCTAGGAGGGTCAGCAGTCACCACTTGGATGTTTTCGATGCGGAAGCCTTCAGCACTTCGTCAGACATTGTTCCTTAGCACCTCGTCAGGGACATATTCAGAGAGGTCGTGGACGTGGAAGGTTCGCTCAGAGGGGTCAGTCTAGTAAAGGAGGAGTTCAGTCAGTTGCGGGTAGGGGGCAAACACAGGAGTTTGCTTCTACTCATCGGGACGCGCATGCGTCCAATTCAGAGTTTTCAGGTATCCTTAATTCGTATGTTCTTTTGATGTATTTGTTTGTTTTCCACACCTTGTGCCATGGTTGGGTAGATTAGTCGTTTGTTTGTGGTAACTTCTGTCAGCGATTCTTTTGTTGCGCGACACGTATTTTAGTTGTGTACCAATCAGATAGGAGATAGAGATCCGTCCGTCGTTTTGGTCCTTCTAGAGATGTTGGATTTGACGTTCTCCTGGGCACGGACTGGTTAGCTACGTGCTAGGCGTCTGTGGACTACCGTAAGAAAACAGTTAGGTTTTATTTTCCCGGCGAGTCAGTTCTTGTTGTGCAGGTGGATAGTTGTGCCGCCTCTCACAGCTAGAATTCAGCCTTTTTCGCTAGTCGGCTTTTGAGGAGATGTAGTGGATTCTTGGCGTTCATTCGTGATACTGTAGCCATAGTTGGTTTGTTGGACCGGTTTTTCTTTCGTGCAAGAGTTTTCCGACGTTGTTCCAGATGAGCCGGCGAACCTTAGGGGGCTTAAGGATCAGCTGCAGAGTTGTTGTTGGGGAGTTTTGTGCGTCTGAGTGTTTCGCTTTTGGAAGCTCCTATTTCTGTTCATCAAAGAGAAAGACGGCAGTTTGAGGTTGTGTATCGACGGATCGTCAATTGAACCGGCTTACGGTGCGGATAGGTATCATTTACCTCGCATTGATGATTTCTTCGATCAGCTCCAAAGTGCGAGACATTTTATAAGTTTGTTGGGATCAGGTCATCATTATTGCGGGTTCGGAGTGATGGCATTCCGAAGACTGCCTTGTGCGTACTACGGGCTTTGTGTGTTTTGGTGAGTCATTGGATTCACTGATGCCCTAGCCGCATTCGTAGATGTGATAAACCGGATTTCTTCAGGCCGTTCATCGACCAGTTATTGTTGTGTTATTTACGACATTCTAGTCTAATTAATGTGTCTTGAGGAACAGGAGCAGCACTTGAGGATTTGTTATGCAGATACTGGGAGAGCCCCATCGGTTTGCTAGATTCTCGGAGTGTTTCTTTAGGCTTGGTTGTGTTGACTCCTACGTCTTGTAGTTAGAGGAGATGGTTTTGTATGGTTCCGAGGAAGATCGTGGCCGTACAGCTTAGGCCCAGACTTGTGAGCAGGACGGAGGTTCGCAGACTTTTGGGCTTAGCAGGTTTATACCGCCGTTTCGTGCAGGATTGCTAGTGTAGTGTTGCACCATTGACTGAATTGACCGGAATAGAGGTTTCTTTTCTTTGAATTGAGGCATGTGTGCGGAGTTTTCGGCAGTTGGAGATTCGGTTAACAACTGCATCAGTTTTTTCTTTGCTTTTGGTTCGGGCGACCTTGTGGTTTAACTGTAATGTTTCTTGAGTGGGCTCGATTATGTACTGATGTGACATTATAGAGCTATCGCTTTTGCTTCCCTACATTTGGAGGAAGTACGAGAAGGATATTCCACTCATGATCTAGAGATGGCCGCGGTGGTTTTGCGTTGGAGATTTGGAGACATTATTTGTTCGAGAGTCGTGTCAGATTTTCACGGACCACCAGAGCTAATGTACATCTTCCTGCAGCGGATTTTGATTGTTGAGATAGTCTTCTGCAGATTTACAGTTCTTGTGCGATCGTTGAGTACAGCTTAAGTTCGTCTCTACTGAGGGGACAACTTGCTCATGTCCGCGCCCGACCACTTTTCTTAAATCGCTTTTCGCGAGACACTGCCCGCCGATGCTCGTTCGTTAGAGATACTTGAGCATACTCGGCTGGGTAATGATTCAGAATCCTTGATTTGTGACAATGGTGTGCTAAGTTAGGGATGCGTTTGTGTACCTGATGTTATCGGGTAGAGACATGGAAATCCTAGAGCAATCACATCAGTCAACTCTCTGTATTCATTCAAGTTCCACCAACATTGACGTGACTTGTGAAATAGTTACGGGTGGGCAGGGATGTAAAGAGAAGTTTCAGGGTTCGTTTCAAGGTGTCTGTCTTGTTGTGTGCTTGGGTTGAGCATCTGAGGCCGGCTGGAGAGTCGCAACCTTTAACCGTTCCGAAGTAGGAGTGGGAGCAGATCTCCACGAACTTCGTTATGGTGTCTACCTAGGTTTAGTCAGGGTGTGACTCCTTTCAGATTCTTTCCGTTCGGTTTTACTCAGTTTGCTCAGTTGTTCTTTGATAAGTTTGTGTGTATGTGTTATTGTTTTCGGCAGTTGGGATCGTCACTTGCCATCGTTAGGATACTTCTTTGATAGCAGTTATCAGGGAGCGTTCCAATTGGCAACCTTTAGGTGTAGAGGTTAGATCGTGTCGATCACCAGTCTATTGTTTTTCTGACTCAGCATAAGTAGGATTTTGGACCCCAGCTAGTCTAGAGACTTCGGAGATGATCCGGTTGTTTCAGGTCAGGATGAGAGTAGCCCTGTGCAAATAGAGGTCTTATGCCGACTGTGTTAGCCGTAGACTCGAGTTCGCAGGGACAGATCATGTATTCCTACGGATTTTTCCGATAAATAACGTGTTGAGTTTTGGGAAGTTTATCCCAGGATTGTAGGTCCCTTTGAGATCCTATAAGCGAGTTAGTTTCGTTGCCTTTAATTTGGCACTTTCGCCCAGATTATTGAGTATTCACCCCGTATTCCTTGAGTCGATACTTTGCAAATACCTTCATGACCTTTCTCTCATGATTTGGTACCAGACCATTTGGTTCGGACGCGATCGTTTCGCTCACCGGCAGCCACTTGTGTTAATGGCCCGGCAGGTGGAGAAACGTCAGTCAAGGGTCTTGCCATCTGTGAAGGGCTTTCTTGGACGTAGCCGTATACTGAGGTAATCACTTGGGAGGCTGCGAGCAAGATTTGAGAGTTGTAATCTTCTCTCTGAAGGTACGCGTAGCAGTACATTTTTAAATTCGGGGACGAATTTCTTTTAAGGAGGGAAGATTGTAACACCTTAGAATGTGTTTTTGGGATAATTATATTTTAATATATAGTTTTTAATAAAAAAATTTACTAAATTGATTTTCAATTATTTTATCCTATTTAATGAATATTTTATTAGATTTTTCCTAGGCTTGCACACACTTGTGCATGTTAACTAGGGTTGTAATTTGGGGTTTAGCGATGATTAGCAAACATGGTGAGCTAACCATTTCCCTAATCTAGTTTTATAATTTGTTTTAAGTGTTTTGGGTTTTTCTTTGCATGGTTGTTTTAAAAAAAATGAATTGAAAAGGGTTTAAAATGATTTCTTTTGTTTGAAATGTTGACCACGAGAGAGAGAGAGAGAAGAGCATGGTGCTACATGGTTTAGGCCATGCCTCATTTAATGAGGGAAGAGAAAGAGAAGGGGGGGTCTTTGTTAGTTGCTCTCATTTCTCCCTCTCATTTTCTTTAATCTCATTCTCTCACTCATAAACACACACACACACAAAGCAAGGCAGCAGCAGCACCAGCAGCTCAAGAAGCAGCAGCAACAACAGAAACAACATCAGCATCAGCAGCAAGCAGCAGTAGCAGCAACAGCATCAGCAGCAAGCAGCTTCTAGCAGCAGCAGCAGGAGCCCAGCAGCAGTAGCAACCTCTCATCTCCTCCATCCACTCCTTCTCCTGCTTCATAGGGTTCCTTAGGGTATAATTTCTGAACTCAATTCCCTTTTTGTTTAGCTTGTATGTAGAATTAGCGTCAGTTTGCGATTTAAGTTAGCTTTTGTGCTATTTATGGCGATTTATGTGGACTTTTGATTAAGTGTGGATTGTGTTGGTTAACCCTACCTATTTAAGTGTTATTAGGGTCACTTTAACTGAGAATTAACCCAGATTTCACTAAAATACCATAGGGTTTCCACTTCGTGCAAAATTGGTGTTTTTAAGCGACATTGTGGATTTCTGTGATCTGCTTTTAACCCGGACTCTTCAGGATAAAATTGAGAAAACTGGAGCATGCTTATTAGGTCTAGAACACACCACCAGAACACGAGACCCTATTTCCAAAACTTGGTCGCAAATTAAAGCAATCTGGCCGCAAATTGCGGCCAGGAAGAGGAACTGGGTGTTGGGTTTTTGGGTAGGGTAGTCTTCTGTGTTCTATAGTGTTTTGGCATGTGTAGTTTTGTGAGATTTGACCTGTAGGAAAATCTGGGACCATATATCGTATTTCTAGTTCGTTGTGTTTGCGCAATACGCGCGATACGTGAGTGGGTTCTGTGATCCAGCGTGTCGCGGCGTGTCGCGGTAGTTTTAGACGTGTATACACACGTTTCAGCGTATCGTGCACACGCGCGTTTAGTTCGCGATGCGAGTTTCTCGTTTAGTGTCGATATCGCGTTTTGCGAGATATTTTGCTTATATATGGACTCGTTGTCTCATTTTCAGGTTTGCAGGTGAGTACATCGGACGCAGCGACGAAAGGGAAACAGGTGGTAGAATTCACCTAGCTTGGAGCGTTGGTGAGTAGATTTAACATCTACAGGGGAATCGCCCGCATGGCGTTATGCATCTGGGCTAGAATTCTAATACTTGTCGCATATTCTAAGTCATGTTTAGAATTGCGCAATTACCCTATTACTTAGATGTTGTGCTTGGACTAGTAGCCGTAGGACACTGCACATATTATTGACGATTCATGTTGCACGAGCACTGATTGTATGCTACACACACACCGTCAATAATTTCCATGTCACACACAAACCACTTATAGATATTATATTGCTTGGTTAGGGACTTTGCGACATCGATTTACATTACTTATCACATATGACATTTAGCTATAGGTATACCTTACTCACATATTCCACTTATACCCAGGGGGTATGCTACATCAGTTCTTATAGGTAGATACATATACCTTGCTACACCTGTATGTTACACATGTATTCAGTTACAGTTACATATTTACCTTACTGATGTTACTTAGCGGTTTTCCTTTTATATGCTTACATTTCAGTTATGTCGCACATATTGTATTCATGGATTTGCGCATTCTTATATGGATTTTTCATGATGTTTTCTGGATTTGGAAACCGCGGGAGTTCATGAAATTATGCATTAATTGAAAAACCCGGTTTTCTTGATATGATATTTGCGCATCCACCATGAGTTTTATCGGTTCTGATTTATATATACCCCTACGAGGAGGCGTCGAGGCTGTAGAGGATACATGGTGGGGCCCGGAGGTATCCCGGGGCAAGAATGGGATGTCGATGTACCACACCGATGAGCCCGGCAGGGGAACCATACCATCCGGTGACAGTACCAATGACTCGACGGTAATCAAGGGGATACCGTTGGGAGTCATGTACGTATGGATACGTGAAAAGACGAGGGTCATAGCTAGGCACTCTTGCTTTTCGAGATAGCGTATGATACGTACCTATCAGGATGCTAGTCTTGGTGACGACATCTGATAGATCAGTATTTCTGTGTCGATACTTGGCACATTGGTTTCATGATATTTCTAATTACTCTTTGTATATATAACAGGGGATTTAGCCGTTGTTATATATACCCTTACACCAATATTAGTGGAGTGGGACGCTAATATATGTGTATTGACCCCACCATATTTATTTCTGCAAATATATATTTAGGATGTTAGAATTTTACTTGAGATTTGATTTGGGATATAGGAGATTCATTGAGATTGGATACTGGATATATATGAGATTGCTGATTTGTACATTCGGGATATAGGAGATTTATTTGATATTGTACATTGAGGAGATATGAGACTTATATGATATGAAAGCCGATTGGGGGCCGATTTGAGGAATTTGGATTTTGAGTGTCTTGATAGATTGTGATCCTACCACGATATCAGGATTCCGTGGAAATGACATATTTCTCTCTATACCTTACATCTATTTGTTTATGCACTATTTCATGTATTAGTAGTACCTGTTAGTGTACCCTTCATGTATTAGTAGTACCTGTTAGTATACCACTGGACTATTCTTCGGGACTATGCTCCCACCAATGAGCTTCAATGCCCCATTGTCGTCGCAAGAAGCTCCAAAGAAGTCGGTATTCGATCGGCTTGCTACTACTGCGGCCCCTCTCAACGGGTCGCCTAACTCCACTGCCTCGGGTTTTAACAGACTAGGCCAGGGCTCCAACGGGCCCATGAAGAAGCCTGTAATACCAGAAGGCGTTATCCCGAAGCGGGCGAAATCACCAAGGGGCATGAGGAGGTCACCCCTACGGCTAAACCAACTCCAATCGCATGACATGCTCGCCGTCGTCACTGGCGCCGGGTAAGGAAGGCTGGGGGCAACTCCTCCTCTGGGCTAACTCCGCCAGCTCCGATGGTGGAAATCGATGCTGCTGTTCCGACCGGGAATAGCTTTGAACCGCTAAGAAGGGTGTGCGAAAACTCGCCAACCGCTGTATTGAAAAGATCTCCTACACCTGTGGAAAATGCCCCAAAAGTGAAGCTAGAGCAGCCCCCTCAATGGCTGTCATCTAAAATTTACAAGGTCTGGCGTCAAGTCCAAGACTCCGTACTGGATGAAGACTATCTCCGCCGACAGAAAAAGATGAAGGTTCGGCAGGAGAAGGACTACTCTGTCAAGCCAGAAAAAGTAGCAGCTACTTGGGTGCCCACTACAACGACCCCCTCAACTTCGACCGCTCACAAAAGAAGGGGGTCAGAGAAGATCCCTGCGTCTTTGGCAAATCACAAAGACACTGAATCTAAACGCCCCAAGTCTGGGGGCATGGTGATGCACACTATCTATATGGCATCCGGGAAAGAGGATAGCCGCGCTTCGACGGGTCACCGACCGCTCACCCGATCCGTGACAAAAGCCCAGGAGCAACAGGAGAAGCTTCAGGAAATGATGACTGCAATGGCCGCACTTACCGGGCCAAAAGAAAGCCCGGAGGCATCGTCAGAACAGCGTAACGAACAAGAAACTGACGTTGACTTCCTATGCAGAGTCCTCGAAAAGAAGGACAGAGAAGCGGCAGAACAAGCTGCCAACATAAAACAGATGGCGCTTCTCTTCCAAGACATGATAGGGATGATGTTACAGCCGGATCCTCCAGCTGAAGATCCTCCAGTGATAATTGAAGATGATAGAGGAGAAACATCAAACCCTCTGCCGGCTCTATCAGCAGCCAAGGAAGAACCTATTTCCAAAGCTGCACTAGACGACTATATAGCTCAGCAGATATGAGTTCATCAGGCAAATGAAGCGACTGGACAAATTGTTAGAACCGGACGACCCTATCCGGGCTGGTATGACCAAATCAGTTACCCGTCGGGATATACGATCCCTAAATTCTATGTATATAAAGGGACGGGGAATCCACATCAGCATGTCGCTCAATTCAGGGCCTTATGCGGCAACACTGGAGGCGACGAAAAACTGTTGCTTCGCCAATTCGTCGGCAGCTTAGCAGAAACGGCCTTTGAATGGTATTCGGAGCTACCTAACGACTCTGTCAAAACATTTGCGGAGATGGAACTACTGTTTACACAAAGATTCGCGAGTGCTAGTGAACGCACCCCGATAACGGCACAGATTAATTCTAGGGTGAAGCCAGGCGAGACGTGGGTCCAGTACGCTATCCGATGGCGGAATCTGTGGTCGAAATGCGAACAGCGGATCGAAGAAGCACCTGCGGTAGGCATGTTTGTGGGTACTCTTGACCCTCAGTCGACTATCTCCCAATTCATGATGTTTTTCAAGCCGACGACTTTCCAGGCCTTGATTGACAAACTGGCCCAAATGGACCAGATGGGTTATAGACTGTCTCCTTCAAAGCCAGTCTCTCGAAATGAGAAAGGAAAAGGGAAAGCGATCGTCATCACCAATACTCAACAACAGCCGAGTAACTCAAAGCCGGTTGTTCGCCAAAACAACGTGCGTCCACGCCCATCCCTCGAGGAGAGACTGGGACGTCCTTACTCGTTTCCTCAAGATAAAACAAGGAGACTGTTCAAGATGGCAGTGCGTAACAGACTCATCAATCTGCCGAATCCAAAACGTCCATTGCAGCCAGGCGATGTCAACGATCCTAATTACTTCCCTTACCACCAAGCGGTAAGCCATCCAATCGAAGATTGCTTCGTCTTTAAAGGATGGATCGAGGATCAGTACCAACAAGGCAAGTTCGTGTTATCCGAAAACTGGAAAGTGAACCCGCCACAGCCTCACACTCCTAAGAAGATAAACACACCAGGGGCAACGTGCTCTTTTGTTGAGGAAGCTCCATGGGAGGCGGCTCTTTCGATGCTGAATGATCTTCAGACATGCCCGGCGATCAGATGGAAGAACCCGTTGGAACCTGAGATCATCAAGGGGATGCTGGAGCCACGCCCAACTCCAAATATTGGTGGTGATAGCCAAAGCGTCCACACCCAGCCATCAGAAAAGTTGAAACGTCCTTACTCATTTCCCCGGGATGAAACAAGGAGGCTGTTCGAACTAGCAGTGCGCAACAGGCTTATTACTCTACCGGAGCCGAAACACCAGTTACAACTGAATGATATCAACAATCCTAATTATTGCCTTTACCACCAAGTATTGGGCCATCCGATCGAAAACTGTTACTTCTTCAAAAGCTGGGTTGAAGACCAATACCAACAGGGCAATTTCATGCTGTCCGAAAACTGGAAGGTGAGCCTGCCACAACCACATGCTCCGAGAAAGATGGATATGCCGGGGGCATCATGCTCATTCATAGGGAAAGGCCCATAGGCCGAAAAGTCAGTAAACTAGAGATTCGCCTCAAATACGGCAACGTTGGACCACTATGTCCTAAAACTGGCTGTGGAGCGAAACGTCCTTAAACTAACAACGGTCCACTATGTCCTAAAACTAGCTGTTGAACGAGATGTCGAGAAACTACGGCAGATCGCAGCATCCCGAAGCTGATAAAATAAATAAAAAAACAAAAAACGGTATGTCCATAAGCAAAATGGGCACGGATGAAAACCCGAAAGGGCTCCGTGAGTAAAAACAGCAGGGCTACCGGCGAGTGTTTGTGAAAACCCAAAAAGGTGCAACCTCGTTACAAAAAAAAGAGAGAAGAACAACAATAAAAAAGAAAACGGTATATCCATAAGCAAAATGGGCACGGATGAAAACCCGAAAGGGCTCCGTGTGTAAAAACAGCAGGGCTACCGGCGAGTGTTTGTGAAAACCCGAAAGGGCGCAACCTCGTTAAAAGACACTTACAGGGTCCTCTCGACTTTGTAAGGAGAAATCACCCGCGTGAGATCCTTACGACTCACGAGGGAGCAACACACTTAGGGATCCCCACGATTCCTAAGGAGAAATTACACTTGCGAGATCCTCACGACCCGTAAGGAGATTTCTCTTATGGGACCCTCACGGCTCATAAGATTTGAAAGTCTTAAGTTACAGAGACCTGAACCTGTTCTTAAGCAACCCCCACAACCTTCGATATTGCCCTACAAGTGGCTCAATACTGACCCTTGTATACAATCCACGGGCGCAAATAAACATTTCCCTAACCAAGTCCCACCCGTGACTAGGGATATGTCCATATGGTGAACGACCCTTGTAAGTCCTCTCGACTTATAAGGAGAAACCCCTTTTGTAAGATCCTTACGACTTATAAGGGAACATGTACTTAGGAATCCTCATGATTCGTAAGGAGAAAACACACCTACGATATCCTCACGACTTGTAGGGAGAAATACCTTTGTGAGACCCTTACGGCTCATGAAGTCAAAAGCCTTAGTCGACAGGACCCTAACCCTGTTTGCTAAGCCACCTTTGTTTGATATCGATAGAGGAAAATGATGATTCGCTCCTGGCAATATCCCAGTCGTAGCGGTGCTGATGCCGAAATCGGTGTCTAATCCTAAGCTTACGGCAAAAAGCTAGCGAGCCACACATGCATACGAAATAGCCGAAATGATGGGGCGACTTGCAACAAAATCAGCAAGTAAAAATGTATGCCTGCAAAATAGCCGAAATGATTGAGCAACTCGTAATAAAAAGCAGCGAGTAAAAATAAAATAAATAGCCGAAATGATTGGGCACCGCGAAAAATAGCCGAAATGATTGGGCAATCGCAACTTTCGCGATATAAAAGCTAAAATGATAGAGCATCGCGAAAAGAAATAAAAAAAAACTTATGAAAGAATGAAACTTTAGCCCTACAGGTAAGATCGCATCGATCCCTGTATATAATCTAGGGGCACAAAAAAAAAGGGGAGCCATACCTTCCCACCAGGCTCCATCCAAAAGAGAGCCAAGTCTCGACGGTTCACTGACAACTTAGAGACCACTTCGGCATTTGTCTTGATACAGCAGACGAGATGTCAACAACGGCGTTCCTTCGCAGTCCAGCAGGATACGGATACAACGCCGACAAAAGACCTCACGGTCGAAACAAAGCAGAGTGACGGTAAAATCCTAGCTCCACCTCAGCGTTCGTCTCGTTACAGCAGACGCAATGTCAACAACGGCGTTCCTTCGCAGTCCAGCAGGATACAGATACAACATCAACAACCCAAGGTTAAAACAACGGAGCCACGACAAAGTCCCTAGTTCCAGGTACTAACGGTTCAAAGGCAACCTAGGAACCACCTCGACGTTCGTCTCGATACAGTAGGCGCGATGTCACCCCAGCGTTCTTCCCCAGCAGGATTCGGACGCACCAAAGCAAATGAAGCAAAGGCCAAATTCCTAGCTTCAGGGTCTTGACGGTAACTCATATAAAACCTGAAAGACTACCGAAGATCATCCCACATGGAGTGGTCACCTCCTCAACATTCGTCTCGATACAGCAGACGAGATGTCACCCCAGCGTTCTTTCTCCAGCAGGATTCAGACACGACAATCAAACAACGGAGCCACGGTAAAATCCCAGCTCCACTGGGACATTCGTCTCGATACAACAGACGCAATGCCAGCAAACGAAGCAAAGGCCAAATTCCTAGCTTCAGGGTCTTGACGGCAACTCATATAAAACCTGAAAGACTATCAGGGATCATCCTACACCAGTGCGGAGTGGTTATGACTCATCGGGGCTATCCAAAATGAGCCTAACCTCAAGTAAAAAGCGGTATGGCAAAATTCCTAACGCTTGCTCTTCCGACGGTCAAACTGCCTAGGAGGATTGCTTGAAGACGTCTTGTCCAGCCCCCGAAGGGATCAGAGACACGACATGTCGCAAGGCTACTCGAACAACAAGATTGCCTATCGAGGAATACATCAGCCAACGCGACGGTACGACGGACAAAACCCTAAGTACCACAGACCCTAACGGACCTCTGTCGTAAAGAGAAGAGTTTAACTGTGCGAGAAATGCTCGATTCGTCTCGACTCGTGAGGAAAAGCCTTAGGCAGCGGGGATTAAAAAACCTGTTTCCTAAGCACTGGGACCCTACAAGTCGGTCCAAAATGGACTCTTGCATACTATTCACGGACTACACTCTCCAAAGTCGAATCTCGACAAGGAGGGAAACAACCACTTACGAGTCCTCTCGACTTGTAAGAGGGAAAATTCTCTAGTGAGATCCTTACGACTCTCAAGAGAAAACACACTTAGAAGTTCTCACGACCCTTAAGAAGAAAATACACCTACGAGATCCTCTCGACTCGTAGGGAGAAAAGTATTTATGAGACCCTCACGGCTCATAAAGTTGAAAAGCCTTAGGTAGCAGATCTGAACCTGCTTCCTAAGCCATCACTACTGCTCGAAGTATTCAAGACGGAATGTTCTATATCACCTACAGGCTATGCTTACTTAAGGAATATGATAATAACAAAGCAGAAAATAAAAGGAAGGAGGCAAAAGATTTGTCATTCATACTTGGAAAATTCTTACATCAATAAAGACAATAAACAAAGACAGCATTATTGAAATGTTTACAAGGGTATAATCTCGGATCCAGGACATGGATTGAGGAACTCAAAAGTGACCTTGTCTAAGACTTTCCAAGCCTGGCGAACCATCCTAGTGTGCTTTCTTTCGCGAGCGCGAGCGTCGGGATCCCCACTGATGTCATCCACCCTCCGATAAGCAGCAATTATGGCGGACTGTTGAAAGGCCTGGTGCAGGAGATCGACAAGATTGTCTCGCCGTCTCTTCGAGATTAGGTTCATCAGGTCCACCGAGTGCACCTTATCCTCGGCGGCATCTAACGCCCTGAGCGGCATGCCAATAAAGAATAGGGGAAGCGCTTCCTAAATTGCTCCCACAATAAGCTTCAGGAGAGGGGAACATCGAGGAAGCAGTTGACCGTTATATGCGTCGAAGCGACTCATAATTTCGGCACACTCGGCGTTTGTGAGTTCTCGGTTCTGAGAACGGCTGAGTCGGCGAATGTCTCCATAAGAGATGATCTCATCAAGGTCATACATGTGGGCGTCCATTACTCCTGTAAAAGAAAATCAGCAAAATTAGCAGACAGACTGATTAAGCAAGATGATATAATTCATCAAGAAATAAAATCCCATTTTTAATCTTCAAAGATCCATGAAAAATTCTTAAGAGTTCTGCTATATGATTTAAAAGGAGCAAAGCTCCATTAATGAATCAATAAATTATAAATAAAATCCTTTTAGAGAGTAAAGGCTCTATTATTGGAACACTAAAATGGTTCTCTTTAGATCAAAGATCTATAATGAGCAAAGCTCTGTTAATGGGTAAAACCCTGGCTTCTTAAAAGTTTTAAACTATACCTAAGTTTCAACAGAGTTTTACTCTTGGAAAGTTCTTAAAGCCTAAGAGCAATGCTCTGAATAAGAGATAATTCTCAAGGAGGTGATGAAAATCATCTAAGAGACCAAAGGTCCTATTTATAGGCATTGAGAGCTGTTTCAATTTCCAAAAGATGGCGCAACGGTTGGAATTCTGCCACCGCTGCGCTCACGTCTGGGGCCACATAAGCGCAACGGTGGGGGGGGCATTTGTTTCTCCCAATCAGAGCAAAGCTCTGTTCAAATTCCAAGACGGGAAATGAAGCAACGCTTCCGTTTCCCCCAATTAGGGCAAGGCTCTGTTTTAAAATTTAAATTTTAAAAATAAAGGAAGCAACGCTTCAGATAACTTGCGCTCTGCGCTGCGCGACACGTGTCAGCGCAGGTGCGCTCGCGCAGTTGCGCTGCGCTCTGCGCTGCGCGACACGTGTCAGCGCAGTTGCGCCGCGCTCTGCGCTGCGTGACACGTGTCAGCGCAGGTGCGCTAGCGCAGTTGCGTTGCGCTCTGCGCTGCGCGACACGTGTCAAGCGCAGGTGCGCTTGCGCCAACTGCGCCAGCACTAAAATTTAAATAATAAATTATTTAACTAATCAGAATTAAAATTCTAGAAAGATCTTTCCAATCTTATTAAAATAAGAAGATTGTCTTCTGTAAAACAAGGGCATCAGGATCATAGATCCAACGGTGGGCAAATATTCCCAGATCAATCAGAGAAAGATCTCTGTAACTAACCTAACAAACTAATTGGCCCTATATAAAGGCCCCTAGACTCCAAGTCTCAGACAGAAATAGAAAAAAGGGAGAACTCTGAAAAATTTGAAAGGTAAGCCTTTGAAGAAAGAAGATCATCTTCTTCAAAGTAAATAATTAAATTCTTGGAAGAACAGAGATGAAAACACCTCATAAAAAGAAGAATTTCTTCTAAAAAGATCAAAGATCTAAGAACAAGATCAAGATCTTCAATAAAAAGAAAAAGATCATAAAGATCTAATCACAAAAACAATAAAGAAGTAATTTACTTCACCCCTAGATCTTTTGATCTATATAAAGGCACAGCCTTTTGATGAACCATTGGTTCTTGAATCTTGAGGTAGAAGCTCTTTAGAATAAGAAAAACTTGTTTCTTTGATCTTAATTAGATCAAGATGCGCTCTGCGCTATTGAACAGTGCCCTGCACTCTTAATTTGCGCTGTTGCGTTCCTTGGACTGGCGCAAGTCACCAGAGAGCGCCACGTGTCAATTTGCGCCTTGCGCTCCTTAAAAAAGAGCGCCGCGCTCTTGAATTGGCGCACTGCACCAGAGTGCGCTACGTGTCAGCAGCGTACTAGCACAGCGCACTGGCGCAGCGCACTGCGCTAACAGACTTGCGCTCAGCAGTGCGTGACACGTGTCACCTCCACATGCGCTGGCGCCTTGCGCTCTTTAATTGGCGCAGAGCGTCTGACAGGCCACGTGGCGCACTGTCAGAAAAACAAATGCTGTGCATTATTAAAAAGGGCAGAGCCCAATTAAAAGGTCTAACAGACCAAAACAAATGCTACGCATTATTAAAAAAAAAGGGGCAGAGCCCAATTAAGAAGCCTAACAAGCCTAATATAAATGCCATGCATTTAAATAAAACGCCCAATGCTCTACATTGTAAAAGAGCAGAGCCCAAGCAAAAGCCTAATAGGCAAAACATGAATAAAATGTTGAACATTTTCAAATGGACTTAGCCCAATTCTAGCCATAAGTCCTCAATTTAAATTGAACTGAGCACAACCGCTCTCCCAATCAATTTACACCCGGTTCGAGGGTACATCTCTGAACTCCTTTAATATCTGTCGTTGTAATCCTTCAACGTCGTCAGAGAGGTGACGGGTCCCGACGGCCATACATTCCATGGACCACCATGCCTTTAAACTGGAAAATCGACCGCAATGTCTCTAAACTAAACGATAGAGCCCAAATGCTCTCTTGTTGGATCTAAATGATCCTGTTAAGTTGATCTTAGTCCGGAAATCAGACTAACGTATCCTTAACAAACGTTTAAGTTGATCTTAGCCTCAAACAAGGCTAACGTATCCTTAAACCCAAAACCCCAAACCCAAATCTAAGAAAATACGGATTTGGACTAATCCACGTCCTACGGGCGACAACATAAATTAGTCTCCGTATACAATCCACGGGCAACCACAAACAAAACAAACACCCCGACACGAAGTGACCATATGGAGAAGGAGAAAGTTGTTACTGCGATGCGGTAGCGTAATTAACTGCAGGGGCTTGCGCCTGCAGGGAAGAGCGTCCCCACAATCAAAAACCCCTCGAACGAGGGGGAATCTGACGAAGTCTGCTACATCGAACGCATCCGTCTAAACCTCCGATACATGGTGCCATAAATCAACTTGGCATCCTCAGAGAGGTGGACGGATAGCACCAAATAGTATCTGCCCCGAATCTCAGGCGAGACGAACCTACGCGGTCGCGTCTCCGTGATTCGGAGGGGAACAAAGAGATACAACAAGCCTTCATCCTAAACTTTTAAATTCCAAAAATTATGAAAAGAATGATCAAGAGATGCTAAAATAAAATACTCAAAACTAAGCTGCAAGGCTGTATCCTCATAATATGATTACAAAATCTCAGTTCTATCGGCATTACTAAAGCATGTGAAAATTGAATACCCCCGATGTTTTCAAAGGTCTTGCTATAAGGAGTAAATGTGTTATGATATAATAAAGCAAGTATTGAAAGTATAAGAAATATCAACAATAACGAGCTAACTAGTAAAACAATGGACTGTCCAAGATCTACAGTCATTGCAATGAAAGATTACAACAACAACTGAGCCTTTTATCCCAAGCATATGGGGTAGGCTACATGAACCAACAAGAGAATCGCGACGGGTCCAGCACATGAATCCTCCGACTCCACTCACTCCTATCTAACAATATACTTTCATTGAGGCCTTTGACAACCATATCTTTTCGTATCACCTTCATCCATGTTTTCTTCGGTCTCTCTTTCGCCCTTTTGACATTGCCTATATCGAGAGTATCCATTCGTTAAACCGGTGCTTCCATAGGTTTGGGTCATATATGACCAAACTATCTTAGCCGGTTTTCCCGCATCTTCTCCTCCACAGGTGCTACACCAATTTTTGCACGAATATCCTCATTTCACACCTTATCTTTTCTAGTGTTACCACACATCCAACGAAGTATGCGCATCTCCGCTACGTGCATCTTCTATGTATGATGTTTCTTAGGAGCCCAACATTCTGTACCATATAATAAGGCAGGCCGAATAGCGCTCCGATAAAACTTCCCTTTCAATTTTAACAGAAAGTTACGATCGCACAAAATTCATGTTGCACTCCTCCATTTCAACCAACCAGCTTGGATCCTTTGATTAACATCGTTATCGATCTTCCCATCCTTTTGGATGATAGAACTTAAATATCTAAACTGATCGCTCGGTGATATCTCTTGCCCTTCCAGTGTAATACTAATATGGTCTCTGTTGGGGTCGAAAATTATACCCCGGTTGACCAAGTCAAAGTCAAAATCAACCCCAAGCTAAGCGGGCCCAAGCCCAGATCAAGTGGGCCCATGCCCAAGTCGAGCCCTACGGCCGGCCTCTCCCATGCCAAAATAAAAATCATGTAATAAATAATTTTGATGTAATTTTAATGGGCATAAAGACAAATTTTTGTAAAGCTCATGGCTCATGTGTAAAAGAAGAGAGCACATGAGGTATGAGATGGACAAAATGCCATTTTGTAAAGCCTAAGGGACTATATGTAAATGTGTAAGCCTATAAAAGACAACATGATAATGAAATAAAGGAACTAATTCATTCCCCCCAAAAACTAGGGTTTGTGTGCCTCCTTCCCCTTTCTCAAGGGTCTAAAACCCTCTTCCTCTTTTTGAATTAAATCAAGAGTTTAACTCTTCCTTTCTCAAAAAGAAGTAGTTTCTCACCACAAAACCTACGAAGGGAAGCTCGGATCTCCCATCAAATCTCTGAAAAGGGAGATTTTGAATCTCACTCCCATTTTCCCCAAAGATCCGGCCAACCGAGAGGAAAAAGGAGACCCATCTCCAATAATCCCACGTTGGGAGGATCCAAGGCTCAAAAGAAGAGCCAAACATTCCTAGGAGTTTAACTCCTTTCTAGATCTGCTGGAGTTTAACTCCATAAATTAAATCTCTGATAGAAGTTCAACTCCCAAACCCCTTAGAAGTTCAACTCCCCAACCTAGGGGCTAAGCCTCTTTCCCGCAGGTGTTTCCAGCG
This sequence comes from Agapanthus africanus, assembly GCA_030015575.1. Lineage (NCBI taxonomy): Eukaryota > Viridiplantae > Streptophyta > Magnoliopsida > Asparagales > Amaryllidaceae > Agapanthus > Agapanthus africanus. The sequence continues at coordinate 56,424,182 of JASDDO010000018.1, read as the reverse complement.
GTCGCGTGCCGCACACGTGACCCGTAGGCGCCCAGCGGTCGTGTGCCGTGCACGCGACCCTTGGGTGCCCAGCGATCACGTGCCGAGCACGTAACCCGCGGGTGCCCCGTGGTCGCGTGCAGCACACGTGACCCGCGGGCGTCCATCGGTCGCGTGCATGGCACGTGATCCCCGAGCACTAAGGCGCCCACATGCGCGCACGTGACCCGCGGGCACTAAGGTGCCCATGTGCGCCTTACGTGGCTCGCGGTCGCATCTAAGGCACGTTTGCCCACTGTTGCGTGCATAGCATGTGGCTCGCGGGCATTAAAGCACCCACGTGCGCCCCACACGACACGCTCAGCGCCAAGTAGTCGCGTGCAGCGCACGTGACCAGCGGGCGCCTCACGGTCGCGTTCTGCGCACGTGACCCGTGGGCACCATGCGCCTACGCGCCACGCACGCGTCTTTAAGACGCCCCTCACCCCTTATTTTTCTTGCACTCCACACCAAAACATGTCCCCTTGACCCCCAGCCCGCTATTCGGATTGCGGGACCCCCGTAAAAACTTTGCGGGGCCCCCGATATATCCAAAACCCTTTCAAAACACAACACTGAACATTGAGTTCACATGACCTGTTTGACCCATCAATCGAAGGTTCTCTCGCTCCAAAGGCGAGGGGTAATTAACGGCAGCTTAGTTCGCGGCTGCCGGAGATTCGAATCCCCACAATCAATAAACCCCAGCCTACCCTAGACAGGGGGAATCTTTAATGCGCCTGACGAGCGCGCGCATTCCCTTCTCAGTGGGGTGACGAAAAACACCCTACAGTCTCGACTTCTTTGTTTGCTAAATTTGTAATGCATATATGTTTTCTTGGACCTGCTCAATATGAACCACCGAAATTCCAATGTTTGCCTCCATAACTCCAGTTTGGCATTAACCCCTGCCTTCGTCTCATTTACTATAACAACATAACCAGTGAATAGCATACACCAAGATATCTCATCTTGGATAGTTCTAGTAAGCTCATCCATCACGATGGTAAACAGAAATGTACTTAATGCAGATCCTTGATGTAAACCAATTGCAATCAGAAAATCACTCATTAGGCCGCCACATGTTCTGACATTTGCCACTACTCTATCGTACATGTCCTTGATTATATCAATGTACTTGACGGGGACCCCCTTCTTCATCATTGTCCCCATAATATCTTTCTAGGTACTTTGTTGTACGCTTTCTCTAAATCAATAAATATCATACGGCAGTGAAAGATTAATTTTGCCAAACTACTTGATTTAAGTATTTGTACTATGGGCCTATGGTTGTTCCTTTATGGCCAATCGATATCAATTCTTAATTTTTATGGTAAGATCCAAACTATAAGAATGCAAAATGTATTAAGCTGAATAATTTGATACCAGCTCTGTCGCACAGATCTGCGTCACGAACTTTGGGCTCCATAAATTCAATATTTTTTTATTTTTATTTTTATTTTTCTTGGATTTTATGAATATCACGCAAGGTGAAATTGAGAAAGAAAGGAATTTTCTTTTAAAAATGATTTATAAGCGGTAGTTATTTCCCACTACTTGGAGCATGAATTCATACGTAAGATGCTCAGTTGGATCACTAATTCGTAGATGGACAAACTCTAGGCATGGCCTTTTTCCCACTACTGAATCTTTCATTCACATGGACTCTGAAGCGGGTTCCTAACCGGGCAAAGCCGACCGTGACGTTGTACCTTTCTTCAAAGAGTGCCCTTAGCAGCAATCCATGCACAAGAGCGAGTGATCCACAAGAGGGTTCCATTCGGATAAACACAGCAGTTTACACACTACTAGAGGAAGGTTTCTAGAACACCGCTCTCTTCCTATTTCTCGTAGTTATCAGTAACATAAAAGGCAATCACTTAAGGCAAACTCCATAAATTAATTGTGAAGAAGAAAAAGGACTAGCTTTACTTACTCTTCTATAGTCCCATAGGATCCAAACAAATTTTCCAGTTGGTCCCTGCATCCTAATGCTGGCACATTCCGTACTATTAAATATCTGCCAGCAGAACAATTAATTGGAAAACATAGCATCATCATCCAACATGAAATTTAAGTTATGTATAAAACCAGCTTTAAGAAGGTAAATAGCCTATTTATATGGTATTTCAGATAGAATAGAAAAGAACCTGGATTCGTCACAGACAGTGTAGATATGCACGGCTGCAGGAGAATCGTCTTTGGGTCGCTGCAGCGGCATACTAATTACAGTATGATGTATTGGAAAGAGATATAGAGAAGAGAATTTGGGGATCGGAGACTTTGTTTTTTATTAAACGAGAGGGATTGCACCATATTGCATGTGCCCTGCATGCATGACCTGCAAAAAGTTATGTTCCATGCCATAAAATGGACTACATTTTAATTGTTTAATTTTTAAAAAATTCAAAAATGATATTATAAATTTTTTTGGTGATAATAGTTTAAGAAAGATTGTCTTCCTTCCGTTGATACACAGAGGAAAAAATTGCCAACCAAGTGCTAATTCATTGATAACAGAAAAGAAATTGAAATCTCATGTTAAAATGGTCTCATCGTTTATTAAATAAATCCAACCAACAGCTTTAAATCAATTAACCTTAAGCAAAAAGCTAATTTTCCTTAAGCAAGAAATTACATTTAAGTCTCAATGCGTTAAAAGAAATATTCTAAGCATGTGTTCATTTCTGATATCATGGTTTTACAGATGAACAGCAAGGCCAAGGCGAATAACTACATAATAAATATAACTTTGCAAGCATTACCATTCAAGTTAATAGATGGAAGATACGGACATGAAGAGTGAAAGTGATGATATCACTCGATGATCGTGTATTATTAAGCATGTTAAAATCATTCAAGAATTCAAATTACCCATAATATAATAGAAAGACAAATATGAAATATTGAATAATCCATACAATGTCATCATCGTTGGAGAGTCATAGCAACTCTTAATAGATAACGGAGCAATTACCTCCGCATCATCATCGCTGTCACCACCAATATCTAATATACCTTTCTCTAAAAATAAATGATAGCCACATGAACTGCAAAATCTCATATGTAAATACATAGAAGACTAAATATATTATATAAATTATCAAACTAAATTAATAGGGCAATAGCGTTGGATTACGCTATTGATGGAGAATCTAGATCCAATTAGGGCTATATTCCTTTTTTAAATAAACCCCAAAATCTCCCTCTCAAAAAAAAAAAAAAGAATTGAAGATTGCTTGGTTTGCAAAACATACCAAAACACTGTTAAAAGTTGTGAGTTTTTAGAAACTTCTTATTTACTATTTACATCCTTATAAATAGGGGTGGTTGGACCGATTTTTGACAATTTATATACCCGGTCCGAAATTTAAAACCTAAACCGAAAGCCTGTCCGAACCCGATGGGTCTACAATGTATTTCACCAAACCCACAAAATCTGACGAATTTAGGACAGGTTTCGGGTTTAAATGGACAAGTTAGTTGTTGCGGAATTTTTTGAATTGTCCCATTATAAATTGTTAAAAATTGCGATTATAAAGCTTAAGGTGAGTTTAAGCATGTCAAAGGGTTGTGTCCAGTGTTCTAAATATCGCCGATATATCTTCTATATCGGCCGATATATCGGTTATAGAGGATAAACGATAAAATATGCTGAATTTATATCATTTTTTAGTTTTGGGTAAATATCACCCGATATATTAGTTCCGATATATCTGTTAGTGTTATATGCCCTAGAGGCCATTATTGTATCATATTGGTTTTTATATTACATATTGGAAGTTTGAGATATACACGAATATAGTAACAGTCTTGCTCGAAATGGTAGTATGCTACCTGGTTTATTTCTATCTCAATATGTGCATGTTTCTTTTAGCACATCGCTTATACATATTGGTAGAGCTCTTAGGATCTTTACTTGATTACCAGCGTTGTGATGGCAGTCACACTAGTGGGGGCTGGGTAGTCTATAAGCACATCTTATACATGTCCCTAGTAGTAGGATAATCGAGACAGGGCATCGATACTCCAGAGTAGACTAGTATATACGCTACTCATCCCAGCAGGAGAGATGGTCTGTCCCACAGCCATTAGTACGTCGTACTGGAGATAGTATGCAGGTGCTCATTGGGTTATGAGTACACTGGACAGGACTCGTAGGGAACTGCCGGTGGGTATTATACCTATTGTCGGGTGGCAGTTCTCAGGTTACATTAGTACAGCTTAGTCCGTCGACTTGATACTGCTATTTCGCCTCGAGTGTGTTCCCACTGTTCTTTGATTACTATCCTACCATGGCTCAAAAGAGTCGTGCAAACAGGTAGTAGTTGGGTGCAGTCCCGAAGCACTTGGAGGCAGTGGCGGTTATATAGGATTCGTCTCTCCCGGTATTGGGGGTTGATATCGCGCTGTGTTCGGAATGCCATTACACAAAGTCCATGGTCAAGGCAAGCGAGATTTACTGGTAGGTACTTCAGTAGTTTCTCAGGGTGTTTTGGGCTACACTCCGACACGACTTATTGCGCTATTAGGGGTCTGACGATTACCACCCCTAGGCTCGATATGCGATACTCTTAGACGAACAGACTGGACTGTATGGAGATTGTCACAGATAGGCTCAGTAGGAGTTTGGATGAGTTTGCTCTTCGGCCTTCTTATCGACAGATACCTGGGTAGCCGTTATGTGCGGCTAGTACCGCTGACGTGCTTGTGGTTAAACCCATTGCCAGTATAGTGTCGAGTCTTTAGAGTCCCACACAGAGGGTTTCCCTACATCGGGCAAAAGATGTAGAGGCCGTATAGTTTTACGGCAGGGCTTCGATCCCATACGTGTACTTATGCACGTATGATGTTCGGGCAGATAAAACTTGTGGGCTTTGGTTTAAACCAGATCCTGATATTATATTGATGGATTATTTTTGTCTCATTGTATTCGTATTTTTTCGGAATACGTATACGGGTATGTATATACGGATGAGAGGCATTCTTGTAATTTACTCAAGATTGCTTCTAGAAGAAGAGGCTTCATTAGGGTTTTTAATCTTTTGATTAAAAGATTAATGAGGTGGAGGAAATGAGGTGGAGGTTTACATTGAATGATGCATGGCTACTTGGTGACTCATGTGGTGGCTCATGGCATGACTCACTAGATGACTCACTCTTTATATATTTTTTTGAAGCAAGCTTGATATTTTGTGAGATATTTTATCTCATCAATTATTGTATGCTTCATTATTCATCACAAATGAGCCATCTTTATTTTTCGCTCACTCTTCACTCTCTTTTCCTCAAGCTCCTTCTTCCTCTAACCCTAAATCTCTCATGTGTTGAGAATCCTAGGGTACTTAGAGATATATTAATCCATCTACACTCTCTACATCATCTAGGACATCTAGTTTAGCGAACTAGATGCCATAGTTACTGTTAGATATGTATGCCCTAGAGGCCATTATTGTATAGTACTGGTTTGTATAATACATTTTGGAGGCTTGGGATATATATATGGTTTTACGACAGTCTTGCTCGATATAGTAGTATGCTACTTGGTTTGTTTCTATCTTAATATGTGTATATATTTCTTTTAACATATCGCTAAAAACATATTGGTAGAGCCCTTAGGATCTTAGCTTGACTACCGGTGTTGTGATGGCGATCACACTAGTGGGGGCTGGGTAGTCTATAAGCACATCCTTATTTTGGTCCTTAGTCGTAGGATTATCGAGACAGGGCATCGATACTCCAGAGTAGACTGGTGCATACGCTTCTCTTCCCAGCAGGGGAGATGGTCTGTCCCACAGCCATCAGTACGTCGTACTGGAGATAGTATGCAGGTGCTCGTTAGGTTACGAGTACACTAGACAGGACTCGTCGGGAACTGTTGGTTGGTATTATACCTATCGTCAGTTAACAGTTCCCAGGTGACATGAGTACAGCTTAGTTCGCTGACTTGACACTGTCACTCCGCCTCGAGTGTGTTCCCACTGTTCTTAGATTACTACCCTACCACGGCTCTACTGAGTCGTGCAAATAGGTAGTAGTTGGGTGCAGTCCCGAAGCATTTAGAGGCAGTGACGGTTAGACAGGATTCGTCTCTCCCGGTATTGGGGGTTGATATCGCGCAGTGTCTAGGAGAGCCATTACACAAAGTCCCTGGCCAGGGCAAGCGAGAATTGCTGGTAGGTTTTCCAGTAGATTCTCAGGGTGTTTTGGGCTACACTCCGACACGACTTGTACCGCTATTAGGGGACTGATGTTTACCGCCCCCCTAGGCCCGCCATGCGATATTCTCAGACGAACAGACCGGACTGTACGGAGATTGTCACATTCAGGCTCAGTAGGAGTTCGATGGGTTCACTTCATCAGTCTTCTTATCGGCATCTACCTGGGGACCGTTACGTACAGCTAGTACCGCTTGCGGCCTGTGGTTAAACCCACTGCCAGCGTAGTGTCGAGCCTTTAGAGTCCCACACAGAGGGTTACTCGCCTTTGGGCAAAACAGAGTAGAGGTTGCATGATTTTGCGACGGGGTTCGTTCACATCCACGCACTTGTGCACGTTTGGTGTCCGGACAGTAGTTGCTAGCGGGCTTTGGTTTAAGCCGGATCCTAGTAACTGTTTTGGGATTGGTTTTGTCTCAGTGTATTCGTGTTCCTTGGAGCACGGATGCGGGTGTGTATGCACAGTTGACAGAGGCAGAGGCAGAGGATTCTCATTAGGGTTGTTGACCATTTGTCTTTGGTTGACTTGTTGACCGTTGACTTTTCTTTAAACCCTAATGAGAATATGATATATGATTAATAATATTAATTAAGTATTATTGTGCCATGGTTGAGTTGAAAGTTTGACTTTTGTTGACTTTGTTGATCGGTTGACCATTTTGGACTTGTTGACCATCATCATTTCATGGCTATCATTTCATGGGTATGACTTTTGCTTGCTTGTTGTTTGCAAAAGCAATTATAGCATGAAATGATAATGATCATTGAAACTAACCATCACCATATACTTAATTATTATTATTATTATCATTATTCTCACTTTTGTGAGAAGGGTTGGATTATGAGAGCTTATTCTATCATTCTTTTTCTCTTTCCTAGAAAGAAAAGCTTTCCCTCTTCCTCTTCCTCTCCCAAGGTTCAAGTGTTCCATGAGTTGGAAATCATGAACCTTTGAGACAAAACCACCACAAATCTTCTCTACTCACTTTAAGGTACTAGGTTTAGCAAACCAAGCACCTTAGTGATCTCTAGATTGAGATAGGAGCTCAAGTTCGAGGCCTTCGGGTGGATCCATCTATGGCAAAGAGGAGACGACGAGGAGGATTCGTTCAAGCAACTATAAAGAGCAAGCAAGAGGGAGAACCACAACAAGAAGAGAAGGAGTTCAAGACCAAGGTATAACCATTCTACATAGTAGTTAATACTTATAGTTTTTGTTAGTTTTTGTTTAGCGATGATCCTTCATGAAACGGTCCATGTTACCTAGCTAAGGAAAATTTTCGTTTTACCTATTCCGCCTCCCCGAAAGTACCGGGGTGGGTAACGTGGACCTAACAGTGGTATCAGAGCCTAACTAAACAATAACTAACAGTTAGCAAGGTTTTTAGAACTTCGATCCGGCAAAAATCCCAAAACGATGTCCGAAACCCATGCTTTCTGCCGTTTTTAAAACCTGCTCTGAAATTTTTTTAACATACCTGAAAAATACAAGCAGGGTTTTCTGGAAATAACCAAGAAATCTGAGACCATGACTCGGCCAACTCGCCGCGGAACCGCGGCGGAACCATGCGTTCCGCCGCGGATCCGCGGCCGAGTTGACTCGGCCGTGGCTCCGATTTCTTGTAGAATTCCTAGTTTTGAGTTCTGGGATTTTTGAGATATTTTTGTTCTGCCCAGATTATCCAGAGAAAATGTTAATTTTTGGGGGTAGTTGCAAATTTGTATTTTGATCGGAGTTCTACAAATTTTGGCTAAATGGTTATATCTGTAATGTGATATATGCACCGAACGTCGGCTAATCGCTATACGTCGATTAGTGGGGGTTATGCATATCTGTGATCTGTAATGTTGATGGTTTGTGTATATAAATTCATTGGATTGTCGCGGATGAATAGCCGGGGGGTTGTGAGATGAGAGTTTTCTTTATCTTTCAATTCATGTAATATGTAAATTGATGTAATATTATTTGTTTGGCCGCACATCCAGGATGAGGTTGTAGCCGCCATTGTATAATTTCTTTTTACTGTTTTTGCTCCTAGGATAGACCCAAGGAGGGGTGCACAAACTACCGGGTACCTCGAAGTGCCGAGTGGCCTACTCACGGTGTTGAAGGAGGTTGCTTCGCTTCGGGTATTTGGCGGGTAGTTTGCCGCACCCGTAGGGGTCTAGGGTGGGGTTTTGGCTATTCATCGCGACCGTGTAATCCGCTTTTCGTTACAGGCTCGTACGAAATGCGGATTCCTAGTATATCCAATGTGTTCATCTGTGATCTGGAATGGCTATCATTGCATCTGATGAATGTGTATATATATATATCTATATGATATCTATTTAGGCGTTGCTTATGTTTTGCATCCGCGCTAGTTCAGCCCCCGCTCTGTCGTTAGTTAAGTAACCTAACGGGTAATGACGGGGCCCCGTGGCGAATGCGGATGGCATAAGCGTACGTTATATTTTCGTTGTTTTCTGCAATGGTAGGATTAATTGATGGGACGCATTAAATTAATGCAAGAAAACAAACCTAAAAAGAACATTGTTGGAACAATTTTTCAAAAAGCTGTTATTATAAGGACGCTCTCTTTTGTTTTGCATAGAGGTATTCGGTTATGAATGCCCAGCACCTCAGTCGACGAGGCAAGGGCCGAGATCCCTTCATCGGGAGTGACCCCTTGGACAAAAAGTTTGCGTCAGGGTAATAACTTCACTATAGTCGATTATTCTTGCTTTGCATCGAGGTATTCAGTTTGAATATCCTGCACCTCATTCGACTAGGAAAGAGCTGAGATCCCTTCACAGGGATGACCTCTTTAGCAAAAGTTTTCGCCACTATATTTTCAAAAAGGTTATCAGGTTCCTTCAACGATATCAAGTTCATTACGTTAACGGGTTTTTTCGCCAAAAACCCAGCCGTAGCCCTTCGTCATTTCTTACAAGTAACACTTAGTATTCGTGCTGTGTTTGTTGACTCCATCAAGACGTAGTGTACGGTAGCTGAGTGCTGCTTGTTTGTAGCAGTATATGGGATTGGTTAGGACAGTCGTATAACCTTGTTGACTCCGTCAAGGGTAATGCTGGTGGGTTTAATGCAATCCAGATAATGACGGGTTGAACTTGACTAGGACTTTTTGATTTGTTGACTCCGTCAAGATCACTTGGGTCCTAGGGGCAAAAATCTACATCGGGAGTTTCTAAAGAAACAGAAACTTGCAAATTCAGCATACCTTCTGGAGTGTGGTGACCAGAGTGGATTCCATCTAGGTCATCGCATAATGATAGTTGGATCCCGATCCCACTGATGAGTTAGATTACTCTCGGGAGATTATTTCACTTAACAATCAATGCTATAAACCAAGTGGGTGTCTAGAACGGTGTTAGCGGGGCTACGCCTCTAGGGAAAAGAGGTTATTTAATTAAGGAATTTCGCGAAAGCGTTGGAAAACCTCCCTCGAAGTACCAACACCAGCCTGGCTGAAAGGTTAAGCAAGTATTGTGACGTGCGATTAATCCTGACTAGTTCTTCTTTTAGGGTTTGAAGAAGAATTTGAGGAAACAGTGGGAGCCATCCTGGTTAGATAAATTAACAAACCAATCTAATCTTGCAAGAGCGCACGCTGAGTGTTTCTTTTCTCTCTCTCCAGGTAGCAACCATTTCACGCCCTAATCAAGATAATAAAATGTATCGCTTGACCGATCCGAATTCTTATTCGGGGCTGGGGAACGTTGGTTCGGCTCTAACTTGTGACAATAGTCATAAGTATGAGCAGGAAAAAGAGGATTGTATGGATTCCAAGGATACCCAGTTGAAGAAGAAGCATGGTCTTGCATCTACTTCAGGTGTTCTTGTAATTGAGAACTGTTTTACGGTCAGCCCTACCTCCTGGGTACTTGATACCGGATCAGGATCTCATATCTGTAATTTACTGCAGGGACTGAGAAAAAGTAGGAAAGTTGTACATGGTGATATGTCGCTCAGAGTAGCGAACGGAGCACAAGTTAATGCTATAGCCGTCGGTGAATATCACCTGGTGTTGCCAAATGGCAATACTATGATTTTGAACGATTGCTACTTTGTACCTTCCATGGTTTGCAACATCATATCAGTTTCTTTACTCGATAAAGATGGATATAAGTTTGTTCTTGATAGAAATCTCATGAACATTTACCTTCATAAGGTACTGGTTGCAGAAGGTATACTGTGTAATGGTATCTACGTTCTAAATCAGAATACAGTTCTCAATGTACAAAACACACGCAAGAGGAAGAATTCAGATACGAATGAATCCTACTTGTGGCATTGTAGACTTGGTCATATCGGAGAGAAAAGACTAAGTAAGTTGCATAAAAATGGACTCTTGAATACGTTCGAGTTTTCATCTTATGAAACTTGTCAGTCTTGTCTCAAAGGGAAGATGACCAAATCTCCGTTCACCGGACATGGAGAAAGAGCAACAGAGCTCTTGGGACTCATACACAGTGATGTATGTGGTCCGATGTCTATACATGCAAGGGGTGGGTTCTCGTACTTCATCACATTCACTGACGATCTCTCTAGATTCGGATATGTGTATCTTATGAAACACAAATCTGAAGCTTTTGAGAAGTTCAAGGAATTCAGAAACGAAGTAGAGAACCAGACAGACGAAAGTATTAAGATCCTCCGGTCTGATAGAGGAGGAGAGTACTTAAGCACAGAATTCCTAGATTACTTAAAAGAGAATGGTATTCTCTCTCAGCTTACTCCTCCTTATACACCACAGCATAACGGTGTATCGGAACGGAGGAATCGTACCCTATTGGATATGGTTCACTCCATGATGAGTAGTGCCGAGTTGTCTCTTTCATTTTGGGGACATGCGCTTCAGACAGCGGCATACCTACTGAATTACGTTCCATCCAAATCTGTGCCTAAAACTCCGTATGAAATATGGAGTGGAAGAAATCCGTATCTTAAGCGATTTAAGATATGGGGTTGTCCGGCCTATGTGAAAACACAGAAACCGGACAAGCTAGAGGCACGGTCAGTTCTGTGTAAATTTGTGGGATATCCTAAAGACTCACTAGGATATCTGTTCTACCCCACTGAGGAACAGAAGGTGTTTGTATCTCGCCATGCTACCTTTTTAGAAAGGGAGTTTCTTGCAAAAGAAATTAGTGGGAGTTCGATAGAACTGGAAGAAATTCAGCGACCACAAAATGTAACTGAAAATTTGGAGGAACCACTGGATTCAATAACCCTAGACGAACCTCAGCCACTCCGCAGATCTGGTAGGATTTCTCATCCGCCCGAGAGATACTACGGTTTTCTCTTAGACGGGGATCGAGAGGATTGCATCTTGGAAGAAGATGACCCTACCAGTTTCAGGCAAGCCATTATCAGTAGGAACTCTGATAAATGGCTAGAAGAAATGCAATCTGAAATGGAGTCCATGTACACCAATAAAGTGTGGACCTTGGATATTGCTCCACCTGGGGTAAAACCCGTTGGATGCAAATGGATCTACAAAAGGAAACTTGGTGTAGATGGGCAGGTGGAAACCTATAAAGCTAGACTCGTTGCAAAAGGTTTTCGTCAAAGACCTGGTGTGGACTATGACGAAACTTTTTCTCCAGTGGCTATGCTTAAATCCATTCGGATCCTACTTGCCATTGCTGCCTTCCATGACTATGAAATCTGGTAGATGGACGTTAAAACGGCTTTTCTGAACGGCTGTTTGGAAGAGTGCGTTTACATGGATCAGCCAGAAGGTTTCATAGACAGTGGGAGCAGCGGGAAGGTATGGAAGTTGCTTAAATCTATTTATGGATTAAAGCAGGTATCGCGGAGCTGGAACATCTGTTTTGATGAGGCAATCAAGGAATTTGATTTCATCAAGAACGAAGATGAACCTTGTGTCTATAAGAAGATTGTAGGACGAACTGTCGTATTCCTAGTCTTGTACGTGGACGACATTCTTTTGATAGGAAATGACATTCCTATGCTACAATCGGTCAAGCTATTTTTGTCACAACGGTTCTCCATGAAGGACCTGAGTGATGCCTCGTACATTCTGGGGATCAAGATCTACAGAGATAGATCCAAGAGACTACTGGGACTTTCGCAGTCCAGGTACATAGAGACCGTACTAAAGAGATTTAGTATGGAGGATTCCAAGTGCGGTAACATACCCGCATTGCATGGAATTACCCTCTCCAAGAAGATGTCTCCTAAGACCGACGAGGAGAGGGTTCGCATGAGCACTATACCCTACACTTCGGCGGTAGGGTCTATAATGTATGCGATGCTATGTACAAGACCAGATGTAGCTTACGCGCTGAGCGTGGTGAGCCGGTATCAGTCAGACCTAGGTGAGGACCACTGGACGGCAGTGAAGAACATTCTCAAGTACCTGAGAAGGACTAAGGAGATGTTCCTGGTTTATGGTAATGGAGACCTCAGGGTCGAGTCCTTTACCGATTCAAGCTTCCAGAGTGACAAAGATGACAACAAGTCTGTCTCGGGTTTTGTGTTTACCCTCAACGGAGGGGCGGTGTGTTGGAGGAGTTCCAAACAGGATACCGTCGCAGACTCGACGATGGAGGCTGAATACATTGCTGCAAGCGATGCCGCAAAAGAGGCGGTCTGGATGAAGAAGTTCATTAGTGAACTTCAGGTGGTTCCGTCCATTGTTGACCCAATACCTTTGTATTGCGATAACAATAGGGCTATAGCTTTAGCGAAGGAACCAAGGTCCCATCAGAAATCCAGACACATCTTGAGGCGGTATCACCTGATCAGGGAGATCGAGGTACGGAAAGTGGACACAAAAGACAACACGGCGGATCCATTCACGAAGGCCCTCCCTCAAACACAGTTCGAGCGACTTTTTGAGCTATTGGGTATGCGGTACGCCAGCAGCTGGCCTTAGTGCAGACGTTGGGTATGCGGTACACCAATTACTGGCCTTTAGTGCAAGTGGGAGATTGTTAGATATGTATGCCCTAGAGGCCATTATTGTATAGTACTGGTTTGTATAATACATTTTGGAGGCTTGGGATATATATATGGTTTTACGACAGTCTTGCTAGATATAGTAGTATGCTACTTGGTTTGTTTCTATCTTAATATGTGTATATGTTTCTTTTAACATATCGCTAAAAACATATTGGTAGAGCCCTTAGGATCTTTGCTTGACTACTGGCGTTGTGATAGCGATCACACTAGTGGGGGCTGGGTAGTCTATAAGCACATCCTTATTTTGGTCCCTAGTCGTAGGATTATCGAGACAGGGCATCGATACTCCAGAGTAGACTGGTGCATACGCTTTTCTTCCTAGCAGGGGAGATGGTCTGTCCCACAGCCATCAGTACGTCGTACTGGAGATAGTATGCAGGTGCTCGTTAGGTTACGAGTACACTGGACATGACTCGTCGGGAACTGTTAGTTGGTATTATACCTATCGTCAGTTAACAGTTCCCAGGTGACATGAGTACAGCTTAGTCCTTTGACTTGACACTGTCACTTCGCCTCGAGTGTGTTCCCACTGTTCTTAGATTACTACCCTACCACGGCTCTACCGAGTCATGCAAACAAGTAGTAGTTGGGTGCAGTCCCGAAGCACTTGGAGGCAGTGACGGTTAGACATGATTCGTCTCTCCCAGTATTGGGGGTTGATATCGCGCTGTGTCTAGGAGAGCCATTACACAAAGTCCCTGGCCAGGGCAAGCGAGAATTGCTGGTAGGTTTTCCAGTAGATTCTCAGGGTGTTTTGGGCTACACTCCGACACGACTTGTACCGCTATTAGGGGACTGACGTTTACCGCCCCTAGGCCCGCCATGCGATATTCTCAGACGAACAGACCGGACTGTACGGAGATTGTCACATTCAGGCTCAGTAGGAGTTCGATGGGTTCACCTCACCAGTCTTCTTATCGGCATCTACCTGGGGACCGTTACGTACAGCTAGTACCGCTTGCGGCCTGTGGTTAAACCCACTGCCAGCGTAGTGTCGAGCCTTTAGAGTCCCATACAGAGGGTTACTCGCCTTTGGGCAAAACAGAGTAGAGGTTGCATGGTTTTGCGACGGGGTTCGTTCACATCCGCGCACTTGTGCACGTTTGGTGTCCGGACAGTAGTTACTAGCGGGCTTTGGTTTAAGCCGGATCCTAGTAACTGTTTTGGGATTGGTTTTGTCTCAGCGTATTCGTGTTCCTTGGAGCACGGATGCGGGTGTGTATGCACAGTTGACAGAGGCAGAGGCAGAGGCAGAGGATTCTCATTAGGGTTGTTGATCATTTGTCTTTAGTTGACTTGTTGACCGTTGACTTTTCTTTAAACCCTAATGAGAATATGATATATGATTAATAATATTAATTAAGTATTATTGTGCCATGGTTGAGTTGAAAGTTTGACTTTTGTTGACTTGTTGACTTTGTTGACCGGTTGACCATTTTGGACTTATTGACCATCATCATTTCATGGCTATCATTTCATGGGTCTGACTTTTGCTTGTTTGTTATTTTGCTTGTTTGTTGTTTGCAAAAGCAATTATAGCATGAAATGATAATGGTCATTGAAACTAACCATCACCATATACTTAATTATTATTATTATTATCTTTATTCTCACTTTTGTGAGAAGAGTTGGATTATGAGAGCTCATTCTATCTGTAGGGTGTTTTTCGTCACCCCATTGAGATGGGAATACGCGCGCGCTTGTCAGGCATACTACAGATTCCCTTTGCCTAGGGTAGGCCGGGGTTTAATGATTATGGGGATTCGAATTTCCGGCAGCCGCGGACTAAGCTGCCGTTAATTACCCCTCGCCTTTGGGGCAAGAGAACCTCCGATTAACGGGTTAAACTGGTCATGCGAACTCGATGTGCAGTGTTCGTGTGTTTTGTTTTGGAGGGGGGTTTAAATATATCGGGAGCCACACAGAGTTTTTACGGGGGTCCCGCTGCCCTTTTAGCGACGTGGACGGTCGATTCTGCCCTTTTTGCGACGTGGACGGTCGGTGCTGCCCTTTTAGCGACGTAGACGGTCGGTTCTGCCATTTTTGCAACTTGGACGGTCGATGCTGCCCTTTTAGCGACGTGGACGGTCGATTCTGCCATTTTTGCGACTTGGACGGTCGATGCTGCCCTTTTAGCGACATGGACGGTTGATGCTGCCCTTTTTGCGACTTGGACGGTCGGTTCTGCCCTTTTTGCGACGTGGACGGTCGGTTCTGCCCTTTTTGCGACTTGGACGGTCGGTGCTGCCCTTTTAGCAATGTGGACGGTCGGTTCTACCCTTTTTGCGACTTGGACGGTCGATGCTGCCCTTTTAGCGACGTGGACGGTCGTTTCTGCCCTTTTTGCGACGTGGACGGTCGGTGCTGCCCTTTTAGCGACGTGGACGGTCGGTTCTGCCATTTTTGCGACTTGGACGGTCGATGCTGCCCTTTTAGCGACGTGGACGGTCGATTCTGCCATTTTTGCGACTTGAACGGTCGATGCTGCCCTTTTAGCGACGTGGACGGTCGATGCTGCCCTTTTTGCGACTTGGACGGTCAGTTCTGCCCTTTTTGCGACTTGGACGGTCGGTGCTGCCCTTTTAGCGACGTGGATGGTCGGTTCTGCCATTTTTGCGACTTGGACGGTCGATGCTGCCCTTTTAGCGACGTGGACGGTCGATGCTGCCCTTTCTGCGACTTGGACGGTCGGTTCTGCCCTTTTTGCGACTTGGACGGTCGGTGCTGCCCTTTTAGCGACGTGGACGGTCGGTTCTTGATTTGACTTGCTCTGCTTCTTGCAGTGTCAGGGGTAGACTTGACTTGCTCCGCTTCTTGTGGTGTCGAGATTGGATTCTGACTTGCTCCGCTTTCTGCGGTGTCGGAGTGGAAGTTAACTTGTTGATTTTGATTTGGGTTGACATCAGCATCGCTATACTGGAATATGGTACCAGGAGCGAATCATCATCTGTCATTGAGAGGATTTTGGGATTTTGGTTTTTGTTTGGCATCTGCATTGCTGCACTGGAACAATGCCAGAAGCAACTCATCATTTGCCTCGGGAGGATTTTGGAATTGGTTTTTTTTTATTATTATTTTTTATTTTTTTGGTGGGACTTTGAATGTGGTCTCACCGGTAGGACTTGGGAGAGGTTGGGATTGTTTTACGCCCGTGGATTGTATACGATTTTGCAGGATGTATGATCCAGACCGTAGGGCCGGAAAAATTTCGGGACTTTGTCGGCGTCTGTATCGCTGCACTGGAATATGGTACCAGGAGCGACTCATCATTCGCCGTTGGGGTATGGGATTTGGAATTTGGTTAGCGTCTGCATCGCTGCACTGGAATATGGTACCAGGAGCGACTCATCATTCGCCATTTGGGGATTGGGGAACGATGGCTTAGGAGACAGGTTTAGATCCCTATCACCTAAGGCTTTTCAATTTCATGGGCCGTGAGGGTTCCATAAAAGCATTTTCTCCCTACGAGTCGTAAGGATCCCGCAGGTGTATTTTCTCCTTAGGAGTCGTGAGGACTCCTAAGTGTGTTTTTCTTTTATGAGTCGTAAGGATCCCACAAAGGTTTATTCTCCTCATATATCGTGAGGACACATGAGTGGGTCTTATCAATGGAGCATCATTCCCAAAGCGGAGACCAGCCGCGTAACTGGTGATTACAGTGGGGCATGGGTATGATGAGAATTATTTGAGCCCGTGGATTGTATACGATGGTCAACTTGGGGACCCACCGTAGGGCCGGGAGAATTTTGAGAAATTGGATTTTGGTTGGCGTCTGCATCACTGCACTGGAATGTGATACCAGGAGCGACTCATCATTCGCCGTTTGGGGACTTGGAATTTGGATCTTGTTTGGCATCAGCATTGCTGCACTGGAATAATGCCAGGAGCAACTCATTTGCCTTGGGAGGACTTGGGATTTGGGTTTTTGGTCGGCATCAGCACCGCTAATACTGAAGCGAAATGCCAAGAGCGACTCATCGTTTGCAGTTGCCCGTTGGGGAACGATGGCTTTGGAGACAGGTTTGGGTCCCTATCACCTAAGGCTTTTCAATTTTTATGGGCCGTGAGGGTCCCATAAAAGCATTTTCTCCCTACGAGTCGTAAGGATCCCGCAGGTGTATTTTCTCCTTAGGAATCGTGAGGATTCCTAAGTGTGTTGCTCCTTTGTGAGTCGTAAGGATCTCACGCAGGGTTTTCTCCTCACAAGGTCAAGAGGACTTTGCGAGTGTATTTCATCTCCTTTCACGAGTTTGCGCCCTTTCGGGTTTTTCACAGACTTGCCGGTAGTCCTGCTGTTTTTACTCACGGAGCCCTTTCGGGTTTTCATCCGTGCCCGTTTTGCTTGTGGACATACCGTTTATTTTTTTTATTTCTTTTATTATTTTTTTCCTTTTTTTTTTTTCCTTTTTTTTGCCGCTGGTGGGACTTTAAAAGTAGTCTCACCGGCAGGATTTGGGAGAGATAGGGGCCATTTACGCCCGTGGATTGTATACGGTTTTGCAGGATGTATGATCCAGACCGTAGGGCTGATGTGCTCAATTCGCCTGTGACTTGGAGCATTCACGTGTAGTATTTCTTGAGATATCGGCCATTGATGGGTGGCATGGGCCTTTCTCCCTCGGCACTTATTAGTTGGTAGGATCCTCCGTCGAACACTTTCTCGATGACGTATGGTCCTTCCCAGTTTGGCTCAAATTTTTCCTTGGCATGTCGATTGGGGATGATCGGTCTTTTGAGGACCAACACCAATTCACCTTTCTTGAAAGCGCGGAGACGGGTTATCTTGTCATAAGCCCATGAAATTTGGGCTCGGTATAGCTCCAGATTTTGCTGCACCGCGAGCCTCTTTTCTTCGAGGGCATCGAGCTCTTCAAGTCGAAGGAGAAAGTTTTCCTCCTCCGTCAACTCGTGCTGAACGGCCATTCTTAAGCTTGGAACTTCGACTTCGAAGGGGAGGACCGCCTCCACTCCGAAGAGCAATGAGTATGGAGTGGACTGTGTTGGAGTACGGTGCGTGGTACGATATGCCCACAACGCCTCGTGAAGTTTGAGATTCCAGTCTCTCTTGTTGGCTGAAGCATTTTTCCTCAGGAGCTTGCATAGAGTCTTATTGAAGGCTTCGGCCAGCCCATTGGCTCTTGGATTATAGATGGAGGAATATCTCCAGTCTATCTTGTGCTGAGTAGCGAACCTTGAGACATTGAAGCTCTTGAAAGAAGGCCCATTGTCGGAAATGATTCTTCTTGGTGTACCGAAACGGTATAGAATATTATGCTGGAAGAATGTCAGAATATCTTTTGTCTTGACTTCTTTTAGCGGGACAGCTTCAGCCCATCTGGAGAAGTAGTCTGTTGCGGCCAATATGAACCGGTGGCCTTTGGATGATGGAGGATCAATTGGGCCAACAATGTCGGTGCCCCAGACTTCAAAAGGCCACGACGCCACCGTTGGATGCAACGGATTGGGATGCTTGTGAATGAAATCACCATGGATTTGGCAGATCTGACATTTCTTTGCATGCTCTCCGCAATCCCGTATCATGGTGGGCCAGTAATACCCAAGCCGTTTGATTTGAAGTCGCATCTTGGGGCCAGATTGGTGAGCACCGCAAACGCCCGAGTGAACATCTTTCATGACCTTTTGGGCTTCGGCCAATGACAGACACCTGAGCCAGAGTTGATCATATGACCTGCGGTATAACGTGTTATTTACAAACACGTATCGGAGAGATCTTTTCTTCAGCTGAATCTTCGTAGATTTTTCTTCGGGCAGCTTGTCGTATCGGAAGTACTCTATGAAGGGTTCTCTCCAATCGGGCTCGTCTTGGATGATTGAAGCTTCTTCGGCAGGACTGCTCTTCTGTTCCGCGCTTTCCTCTTCCCGTAGAGAGAATGGGGGTAGAATTTGTCGGCTCCTAACTGTGATCAGAATTTCGTCCATGTCAGGATCAGCCAGCTCCTTGGCTAGGCGAGCATGTATGTCGGATTTTCCGTTCAACGCTCTGGGGATTCTCATTAGTTCAATGTGAGTGAACCGTTTCATGAGTTCCACCGCTCGGCCTCTGTACCGAGCTAACTCAGGTTTGTATATCTTATAGTCGCCGCTTACTTGGTTGACAACAAGCTGGGAGTCACCGTAAACCCGTAGCCGAAGAATTTCCATTTCTATGGCGAGCTCCAAACCTGCTATCAGGGCTTCATACTCAGCTTCATTGTTTGTCCGAGGCTCGGTGAGAGCGAAAGAACGCCGTAGGGTTCCCATTGATGGCGTGATGAACACCAACTCTATCCCTGCTTTTACCTCCGGGATGCTTGATCGGCCGGAGCTTCTTATTGATGAAGCCCTATCGAAGTAGAGCTCCCAACATGGCTCGTCATTCTCTAGGTGCAGCACTTGTTCGTCGGGCAACTCGCAATTGAGTGGTGACCCCTCTGGTATAGGATGAGCAGCGAGGAAGTCTGCAAGAGCTTGACCTTTTACTGCTTTTTGAGGAGTATATACTATGTCAAACTCAAGTAGCATGACGGCCTATCTTGCCATTCTGCCGGCTAGGCTTGCTCTGGTCATCAAGTGTTTGAGCGGGTCGACCTTGGAGATTAGCATAACCCGGTGAGCCAGCAGATAGTGCCTCAGCTTCTTCACAGCAAATATCAGAGCCAGGCATTGCTTTTCGATTGGGGAATAGTTGTATTCCGCCCCGACTAGAGTTCGACTAAGGTAGTAGAGGGCATGTTCCTTTCTCTCCTCGTTATTCTGGGCAAGGAGTGCACCGAGTGACTCATCTAGCGCGGCAGTGTAGAGAATCAGCGGTTTATTTGGAATAGGAGCGGCCAGCACTGGAGGGTGCAACAAGTATTGTTTGATGCTTTCGAACGCTGCTTGACATTCGGCATCCCAGATAAAAGGAGCTCCTTTCTTCATGAGCTTTGAGAAGGGCCTACATCTTCCCGATAAATTTGAGATAAACCTCCGTATATACGCGAGCTTGCCTTGAAAAGATCTTAGCTGCGTCAGACTCTTCGGAGGGGGCATCTCCATGATGGCCTTTATCTTTGATGGGTCAACTTCGATCCCTCGATGTCGAACTACGAAGCCCAGGAATTTTCCCGACGACATGCCAAAAGCGCATTTCAGAGGATTCATCTTTAGGTCATATTCCCTCAGTCTGGTGAGAACGGTCCTGAGATCTTGGATATGATCGGCCTTGGCTTTAGTCTTGACGACCAAATCATCAACATAGCATTCGACGACTTTATGGATTATGTCATCAAAGATATTAGTCATTGCCCTTTGATATGTAGCACCTGCGTTCTTCAGTCCGAATGGCATTACCTTGTAGCAATATATTCCGATCGGCGTTCGAAATGTTGTGTGCTTCTCATCCTCAGGCGACATCTTGATCTGATTATATCCAGACGAGCCATCCATAAAGGTGAACAGCTCGTAATTTGAGGTGTCATCGACCATCATTTCCATGACCGGTAGCGGGAAGTCGTCTTTAGGACATGCCTTGTTGAGCTCCCTGAAATCGACACAAACTCGGATCTGCCCATTTTTCTTCTTCACTGGGACTATGCATGCGATCCAGTCCGCATATTTCTCTTCCCTGATGAAGCCGGCATCGATGAGCTTCTTAGTTTCCTCGATGACCTTTTCTTCTAGTTCCCTTCTCATTCTTCGAGGAGCTTGTTTGATTGGCTTAGCATCAGGAGATATAGCCAACTTATGTACGGCTACTTCAGGGGAAAGGCCAGGCATTTCTTTGTATGTCCACGCGAAGCAGTCGACGAACTCATGCAGCAGGGCAATTATCTGCGCTTTCATTTCCTCTGACAAGAGCGAGCTGATGTAGGTCGGCCTCGGATTATCGGGCGTTCCTAAGTCAATCTCGGTTAGCTCGTCAAAGGTTGCTTGTCCGCCATCTTCAAGATCTTGAGGAGCTTCTTCTGGCTCGGCTATCTCATCATCATCATTTGATCTTTCGCCAGCTTCACCAACATGGATCATGTAGCACGCTCTGGAATCAGGTTGAATGTAACCTATTCCCCGTCTGTCTGGAATTCATCCATCGATGAGCGCTCGGACCTGGGGTGGATGTCATAGCCCTTCGTAAAACTTTGGTTCGAACTCCGTTTGATATAACCGGCATCCGCACTTTTTAAAATATTCCCGCATCTCGGGCGCATAGTATCTGGGATTGAGGACGGCTCTTATGCCTCTCTCATAGGGAAGGCACGCGACAGAAAGATCGTCCGGGTGCACCACGGGGTTTGACCCGTAAAACAGGATGCCTTTCTGTCCATTTTTCCTCCCGGGGACGTAGAAAGTTTTCAGCTGGTCCACGGTGGAGACTGACAACCCATCGAGCTCTTTGCACATCTGCTCCGGCACCCTTATGACGGCTAGGGACCCTTCTGCAACTTCGAAGGTCTCTCTTAGTTTCGCTTGCTGCATAGGGGTCCAATCTGCACAGCTGTTGCACGGCAGGTCCTCTTCTTCTGACTCTTCAGTATCACTGCCAAGATGAGGGCGGACTTTGCTGCTAGATAGACCTTCAGTAATAGATTCGTCCGTATCGCTGCCGAAACGAGGGCGGGTTTTACGGAAGGACGGGCTTCCAGCGTCGGACTCATCAGTGTCGCTACCGAAATGTGGGCACACTTGGGCGTTTTTACTTTTGAAAGTGACAACCGGCGCAGATTTGATTTTGGGTCTTGGGGCAGGTCTATCCTCAGTCAGTTGTGGCTTAGCATTTTGGTGGTTCATAAAGTACCGAGAATCTTCATAGCGGACTTCATGCACACCGAACGGTTGGATGTCTCCGTTAATGCGTCTTTCTTTGCCATTTTTAGTATACTTCATGCATTGATGGAGAGTTGACGGAATGATGCCGTAATCGTGGAGCCACGGCCGCCCTAAGAGAATCTTATAAGACGTGTCGGCATCGATCACGTATATCTTAGCTTCAGTTTGCAGATCCCCGAATTTGATTGGCAGAGCTATGGACCCCAGAACTTGCTGGCAATTTTGGTTGAAGCCTTGAATGACAATCCTTTCCCTTGACAGGTGTCGGATGTCCATTGACAAACTCTTCAGCATCCGCAAGTTCATGATGTTCACTGAGGACCCCGGATCAATCAATATGCGATTAATTCGATCTCCGTCGCTGTACCCGGTCACGTAAAGCGGCCGATTATGCTCAGCCGTTCCCAGTAGCAAGTCTTCGTCCTTAAATGTGACTGCGGCAGCATGCAAAGCGTGCTGGGCTTCTTTCATATTAATTTCTGCAAAGTGAGCCTGATACCGCTCGGGGTTTTGTAGAGCGTGAATGAGAACATCTCTAAGCTCCTTAGATAGGACCAAGGCGTCGTAGATGCTCAGGAGAGACGGAAGCTTCCGGAGATGTGCCATGACATTATAGTCCACCGAGGAAGGACTTATGTTTTCATCAGCCGGTTCTCTGCCATCTTCTTCATTAGCGACTTGTTTTCCCTTCCCTTTTGGGGCGTTGCCCTGATTTGGCGGTAGAGCCCTGTCGCTTCTGAGCTGGATTTGATTGGCCTTTGTGGTGAGCTCTTCGTCCTCTTCAGGAAAACAGAGCTCATCCTCAGAGTCGCTGCCAAGATGGATGGCATAGCAGGTCACTACTGGGATCTCTTCATTGGAGTCTTCTTCTAACTCCTCCAGAATTTCAGCCGCTTGTACAGGGAAGAACTCCTTCAATTGAATCAATGTTCTTTCCCTTTGTTCATATTCTTCGAGGGAATCGATATATTTTTGAATGGTCAATCTCCCTGCAAACTCTTTTTCGCGCCGAGCTGCACTTTTCTTCTTCTTGAGCTTCTTGGATTTTGAGCCTGATGGAGCCGCATTGGCAGCTGGACTGGTAGGTTTCTTCTGCCCTTCCCATTCCGTCCTGGGTTCCTTCCAGAGTAGCTTTATCATCTTCTTCGTCTTATTAGATATGTGCGTACTCCACGGAGGCCGCGATGAGTCCGTTTCATTTCTCAGGGCAGCGGGTTCGGCTGTCTGCTCCCAGAAGGCTTCAGTTTCTGTCTGTATAAAGTTGGTAGTTGCAACTTGATTGTTCACTAACACACTTTTGGACAGTTCGATCTCTCCCGCCTTGTACTGCTTCTCGACCCAATCTTTGAAGATATAGCAATCCTCGATCGCATGGCTCACTACTCGGTGGTACGGGCAATACAGAGGATTGTCGGTCATTTTTGCTTCTTGGGGTCTTTTCGGCTCCGGCAATTGGAGGCCGTTGTTCAAGGCATCTTTAAATATCTTGCGGACTTTGTCCCTTCTGAAAGAGTAAACCTTGTTCTTTTTCTCCTCTAGGGAAGGCCCATCTCCTCCCAACAATGGCTTTCGAGACCGGTTAGTTTTGGATTCGGCCGCCCTTCGCTTTTCTTCATTGTCGGACGCATTGAAGACATTGGTACTGCTGGAACTCCCGCTTCTACGGTTGTCGTCCCGCTTGCTTTTCCAAGTTTTGTCTCTCTGAGAGTCCTGCGGGGACTCTTGCTTTGAGCGTTCCAGCATTTGGACTTTCTTGGTTAGCTCCTGAAATGTCTTGAGGCCCGCCGCACACAAGAATGGGACCATCCAATTGCTGAGGTTCCCAATGAGAAGGCTGACGGACTGGTCCTGCTCCAGCGGCGGTTCGCACTTGACTGTGAGATTACGCCATCGAGCGATAAAGTCGGTGTTGCTTTCATTCTTCCCCGGCTTGGTCCTCACAAGGTCGACAATGGAGATTTTATCACTGACACTCATGAACCTTTGCCAAAACAGAGATTCCATTTGGGCAAAGGTAATGATGGACCCGTCTGGTATGCTCGCGTACCAGTCGAAAGCGACACCGGTCAGGCTGTTGACAAACTGACGAAGAAGGAGCGCGTCATTGCCCCCTGTATTTCCACACAATGCTTTGAAGTGGGCGACATGCTGATTTGCATTCCCCGTTCCATCAAATCTTCCGAACTTAGGAATGATGTAGCCGCTTGGGAACTCAATCAGATCGTACTGCGCGGGATATGGCCGCCCACTACTGCCGATTTCTTTCTGAGCTTCAGCTTCGGCCACCATTGTTTTAACCTTGCTGGTGACCAAATCCATTATCCGATCCTGTGTTAGCGGGATAGTGCTATCTAGGGCCAAGGCGTCCCCAGAAGCGGAGTGTGGCCGGCTTTCATGTGGCTCGACCAGTCTCGGACCCGAAGGAACAGGCATTGGCTGCCTCGGATTGTCATCACCCGGCTGATTAGTAGCGGCTTGTGCTTGATTGGGAGGCGCTCGAGCAATTTGAGCCGTAAGCTGCATCACAACGTTTGTTAGGTCGTCAATTTTCGAATAGAGCTTGGCCATCTCTTTATCCTTGCTCCTGAGCTGTTTTCGAAGCTCTTGAAGCAGCTCTTGCTCTGCGGTCCTGGGGCGGAAAGTCGGCTCTTCCTCGCTGTCCGAGCTTGACTCTGCATGGACCGAGAGGTCTTTCTGCCCATCTTCCTCCTCGAGAGGGTTTTCTTCATCCAACGGAGGCGACTGTTCTTGGGAAGCGGCAACCACATTCAAGCCAGATTGGACTTGGGATGTGGTGGCCCCATCCTTGCTTTTGCTGCGAAGGTTGTCGCTGGGACGCCCGTCCGCCATATAGACCGTATGGACGACATATCCAGCCGTCTTTTTATTATCGGCGGCTGATTTCACGGATCGCTGTCTTGGCCCTCCTGTTTCGGTAGCGGGCGGTCGATTGAAGGCGGCTGGCCTAACCAGGTTCTTGAATGGTGCTGGCGCTTCTTTTCTGGGTTTACCCTGCTGCTTTCGTGCGGCACAGAGTGCTTGATAGACTCTTGAAGAGACAGTGTCATACGTTTTCTGTTGGGGCCGGGACACGTCTCTTTGTGGCACTGTTCGGACCGCCGTCTTCTTGATTCTGGCGGTCATGGCATTTTTCTGAACCCACTTCAGAGGCTCGAAGGAATTGCTGATTCTTACGTCCGACTCAGCCGTCGTCGTGGGGCAACCCTGCACTTGGAACTTCACACGATTCCATTTGGCCGAAGCCCTGGCCCTCTTGTTGGCTCGATACCTGAGCCGCTTCAGCCTTAACTTTTCTGTTCTAAGCACTTGGCAGACTTCGGCTCTTTGGGAAGACGCCGCAGACCGGGCGATTGAGGGACATGGAGATACGCTCGATTGTGCATTTGTTGGAGTCCTCGCCTGAGCTCGTCCGCAACATTTGATGTTTCCCTTTGTACCGAAGTTCTTGCCCCCCGCTGGAGCACCGGAGAATCGTTCAGATACCGTCTAAAGTTTCGGTTGTGGTGCCTTGGCGATCACGACATTCGGCCTTTTACCCCTTAAGACCGGCTTGGCCACCTGTTCCGCCGGGATCTCCGCCAGATGAGCGCTACCGGTAGGGTAGATGATGACGGAGCCAAACTGGCGGGGCGGTTCCTCCCACTGTTGACTGAGGCTTGCAGGGAGAACCACACGAGCGTTGACCTTGACCACGTACGGAATCGGGGTCACGTTGGAAGCTGAATTCGTCTGGGGAGACATTGTCGTCGAAGGTTGATTGCTGCATGGAAAAAAGAACATCATTTCAGTATATGCAATCGATATGTATATTGATTGAGTTCGCATGAACGTTTAACCCGAAATATGGGAGGAGAGATTCGTCCCACCGGGCGTGCCAGAATCTGTAGGGTGTTTTTCGTCACCCCATTGAGATGGGAATACACGCGCGCTTGTCAGGCGTACTACAGATTCCCCTTGCCTAGGGTAGGCCGGGGTTTAATGATTATGGGGATTCGAATTTCCGGCAGCCGCGGACTAAGCTGCCGTTAATTACCCCTCGCCTTTGGGGCAAGGGAACCTCCGATTAACGGGTTAAACTGGTCATGCGAACTCGATGTGCAGTGTTCGTGTGTTTTGTTTTGGAGGGGGGTTTAAATATATCGGGAGCCACGCAGAGTTTTTTCTAACAGGGACAGTGTCGTGGAGTATGTGTGTATGTAAATATGTATACATATGTACAGATATACATGCATATATATAAAAAGGGGAAAAGACATCCAAAGGATGCGTGGGGACAGCACCTTGGGCGCTGTGCGCCTAGGTGCTGTGCGCTCAGGCGCTAGAGTGCCACGCGTCGGCACGTGGGCGCTCTGCGCTTGAGCGCTGGGCGCTTGAGCACCGGGCGCTTGAGCGCAAGTGCGCCACGTGTCGGCACGGGGGCGACTTGCGCTCGAGCACTTGCACTTGAGCGCAAGCGCGCCACGTGTCGACACGGGGGCGACTTGTGCTGGAGCTCAAGCGCGCCACGTGTCGGCACGGGGGCGACTTGCGCTCGAGCGCTTGCGCTGGAGCGCAAGCGCGCCACGTGTCGGCACGGGGGCGACTTGCGCTCGAGCGCTTGCGCTGGAGCGCAAGCGCCCCACGTGTCGGCACGGGGATGACTTGCGCTCGAGCGCTTGCGCTTGAGCGCAAGCGCGCCACGTGTCGGCACGCGGGCGCTCTGCGCTTGAGCGCCGGCGAGAAAAAGAGGCTTTTAGCCTAAAAAAATTTCTCAGAAGAGAAATCAGAGAGGAGTTGGACTCCTGAGTGTTTTTTTTTTTTTGGTTTAGTGAACGATGTTCTTCTTCCTCCTCCTCTGTTAGCTGGATCTTGAAGATCAAGAGATATGGGATTTCTAAAAATCTCTTCTTTTTGAGATCTAATGGAAGATCTGAGTTCCCCTTTATGGGTTTTGTGGTGAAAAACTAATTTGTTTTATAAAAAGAAGAGTAAAACTCTTGATTTAATTCAAGAGAAAAAGGAAGGTTTTGGAACCTTGAAGAAGGAGAAAAGATCTCAGATCTGAAGAAAATTTTGAGAGAGAGAAAAAGTTGTTAGATTTTTTCATTATCTTTGCCTTTATAGGCCATACACTTTATACATAGCCCCTTGGGCTTCACAAAATGGCATTTTGCCTATCCCATGGCTCATGTGCCATTTCTTTTTGCACATAAGCCATGGGCTTTACAAAAATTTGGCTTTATGCCTATTTTTCTTACATTTATCCATAAAATAAAATAAAAGAAATGCAACAAAATTATTTATTACAAAATTTTTATCTCGGCATGGGGGAAGGCCGACCGCTTCATGTTCGGGCTCGACCCGGGCATGGGCCCACTGGATCTGGGCTTGGGCCCACTTGGCTTGGGGTTGACTTTGATTTTGACTTGATCAACCGGGGTGTAAATTTTTACCCCAACACTATCATTCTTTTTCTCTCTCCTAGAAAGAAAAGCTCTCCCTCTTCCTCTTCCTCTCTCAAGATTCAAGTGTTCCATGAGTTGGAAATCATGAACCTTTGAGACAAAACCACCACAAATCTTCTCTACTCACTCTAAGGTACTAGGTTTAGCAAACCAAGCACCTTAGTGATCTCTAGATTGAGATAGGAGCTCAAGTTCGAGGCCCTCGGGTGGATCCATCTATGGCAAAGAGGAGACGACGAGGAGGATTCGTTCAAGCAACTACAAGGAGCAAGCAAGAGGGAGAACCACAACAAGAAGAGAAGGAGTTCAAGACCAAGGTATAACCATTCTACATAGTAGTTAGTACTTGTAGTTTTTGTTAGTTTTTGTTTAGCGATGATCCTTCATGAAACGGTCCATGTTACCTAGCTAGGGAAAATTTTCGTTTTACCTATTCCGCCTCCCCGAAAGTACCGGGGTGGGTAACGTGGACCTAACAGTTACCTCGGATTTGATGTTAGAGCTCGGACTATAGACTCTCGAATGGATCGTCTTTGACTCGAGGAGGCCGACGAGGAGGCATCGATCCATACTATCCTTGGAGCTTATGACGAGGAAGAGAACTGCGACAGGAATACCTGAAGGACATGGTAACATGAGGTATAACTTTCCATCCGAGTAGTTAACCTCATACAGTTTTGTTAGTTAGGGTTTAGCATCGATCCTGGAGTTCAAGTTGGTGTTGCGACATCCGTAAAAATCATTTTTTACGTATTCCGCCTCCCCTCGAACCCGTGGGGTGCGCGACATCGACTTACAGTGGTATCAAAACCTACTAAACCTTAGCTAACAGTTTAGACAACGTGTAAAATTATGAAACCGAAATAACTCCGAAACACGAAACTAAGAATCCAAGTTTCTGTCAAATTTTTCGGAGGCTCTAAATTTTTTTTAAACAATTGCAGAGTGCTCTATTTGTTGTGAGATGAACACATAACCAAAACGAGGCAATTCCACCATGACTTGGCCGGCCACAATGCCAAAATGACCGGCCTCACCTGGTCAAGTATGGGGAATGGTCTTGGATTTTGTTCTGTGGTCTTGTTGCTTGTATTTAGGGTTTCAAGTGATGTTTGATTTTGCCAATTTTGATTATACTGTTAATTCTCTGTTATGGCAATATGGAGTATTTCAAAATCGCAGTTTTAACGTAGTTTAACATGTTTCAATTGTTATATGTGTTTCGAAACGTCCGCTAATTGCTATACGTCGATTAGTGGGGGTTGCACATATCTGTGTTGCTGCTATGTTGGTTTGTGTATATGGAATATTGGATCATCGATGATGAATAGCCGGGGGATGTAAGATGAGAGTTATCTTTCTTTCATTCGATGTATATTGTAAAGTGATGTAATATTATTTTGCGGGGCACATCCGGGTTGGGGTTGTAGCCACCGTTGTATTATTTCTTTTACTGTTTTCTGCTCCTAGGATAGACCCAAGGTGGGGTGCACAAACTACTGGGTTCTTTGAAGTGCCGAGTGGCCTACTCATTTTACCGAGGGATGTTGCTTCACATCGGGAATTTGGTGGGTAGTTTGCCTCACCCGTAGGGGTCTAAGGTGGGGTTTGGTTATTCATTACGACCGTGGAATCCATCTTTCGTTACAGGCTTAAACGAAATGCGGAATTCCTAGAATATCCAATATGTTCATCTGTGATCTGCAATGCCTATTATTGCGTGAGACGAATGGTTGTTATATATATGCTATATAGTTGACATTGCTTATGTTTTGCATCCGCGCTAGTCCAACCCTCACTCTGGTGTTAGTTAAGTAACCTAACGGTGTTAGACGGGGCCCAGTGGCGAATGCGGATGGCATAAACGGACGTGCTATTTCCGTTTCTCTCTATGATGATAGCTGTAAATGATGGGACTACATTAGATTAATGCAAAGCAAACAGACCAAAGCTGAATCGTTGGAACAATTTCAAAACCACTCGGTTTTTCCAAAACAGAAACTTTTAATGCGGAGCTTAAACCAGTCCTTTAAAAGCTATCAGGTTCCTTCGATTAAATCAAGTTCATTACGTTCACGGTTTCACCAAAACCAGCCGTAGCCCTCCGTCATTTCGGTTGAATATTCAGTAGTATTCAAGCTATGTATTTTGACCTTCGCCAAGGTATAGTGATTGGTAGCTGCTGAATATTCATTTGTAACATAGATAGATGCGTTGGTTTGGGACAGTCATACTACTATTTTGGCCTTTGTCAAGGGTATGTTCGGGTGGGTTCAAATTAACCCGGACAATGACGGGTAGAACTTGACATATGACTTTTGATATGTTGGCTTTCGTCAAGGTCATAAGAGCATGGGGTAAAAATCCACATCGGGAGTTTCTAAGGAAACTGAAACTTGCTAGTGCTGCATACCATTTGGAGTGTGATAATATTGGTAGGATTTCTTCAGGATTATCACACAATGATATTTGGATCCCGATCCTACTGTGAGTATCCGCTACTCCTCGGGAGATTTTTCACTAACACAATCAATGCTATTGTTGGAGATGGTGCCCTCAGAGTCAATTATTGGATCCCAGGCACGTGATTGCAATGATTGAGAGAGGACCTATACCGTTAGAATAGTCTTACTCAAGATGATAGTATGCTATCTGGTTTATCTTTATCATCATGTACTGTTTAAGGTGACCTTACAGGTCACTATTGCACGTTGATAGAGCCCTTAGGATTCTTGCTTGACGGCCAGCAGTATGATGGCGATCACAAACGTGGGAGCTAGGGTCTATAAGCACATCCTTAAAAGGTCCCTAGTCGTGGGAGTTTTCGAGACAGGGCATCGATACTCCAGAGTAGACTAGTGTATACAGTCGAGACCCCGACGAAGGGCGGTGGCAGGTCTCACAAGACACTGGTGTCAGTTGGTTCACCTAAGATATATACAGGTACTCATTGGGTTATGAGTACACCGGACAGGACTCGCCGGGAACATGCTAGTTGGTCTTATACCAGACGTCAGATAGCAGTTCCCTGGTGACATGTGTACAGGTTAGTTCATCGACCTGAGATCGTCATTTGTCTCGTGTGAGTTCCCACTGTACTTTGATTACTACCCTACCACGGCTCAAAGGAGTCGTGCAAACAGGTTTTAGTTGGGTACAGTCCCGAGCCACATGGAGGCAGTGAGTGGATTGCAGGGGTTCATCTCTCCCGGTATTGGGGGTGAGGTCGCGCTGTGTCTAGGAGAGCCATTACACAAAGCCCTCGGCCGAGGCAGGAGATTTACTGGTAGGTATTCCAGTAGTATCTCAGGGTCTTCTGGGCTACACTCCGACATGACTTGTACCGCTTTTAGGGGTCTGACTTTTACCAACCCCCTAGGCCCGCCATGCGATGCTCATAGACGAACGGACCGGACTGTACGGATATTGTCACTGACAGGCTCAGTAGGGTGTCAGGATGAGTTCGCTCATCGACGTCCCTTTTGGTCAATACCTGGTAGCCCGTTACGTATGGCTAATACCTCTGACGTGCTAATGGTTAAATCCACAACCAAAGTATTGACGAGTCTTTAGAGTCTCCCACAGACCGTTTCTCAAGTTTCGGGCGAAACGCTGTAGAGGTCGTATGGAGATATGGCAAGGTTCGATCAGATACGTGCGGTATTGCACGGATCATGATCGGACGGATAATACTAGCGGGCTTTGGTTTAAGCCGGATCCTAGTATTGTACAGTGTAGATTTTGTCTCATTGCATTTGTATTCGGTCGGAATACAAATGCGGGTATGTATATACAGTCGCGGGGTTTTCCTGTAATTTATTACGGGATCGGTTTTTTTTGAAGTTTCCATTTTGCATTCCGTTTCGGCCAGTTTTCCTTTGTTCCTTCATGGCCGCATTTTTCCGATGGAGGGGGTTATTTGCAAGTATGCAAATTAGTTATGTGGAGGGGGTTAATTGTGATATGAGGGTTCATGATGGTTCTTAGCATTATTAGATTCCTTTTTAATCACTTCCTTTGCATTGATGAGAAAGGATTTGAGATGAGAGTTGATTTGGATATTGATGTGAGACTTGCTTTTGGCTTATGGTCACCATTGCTTTTACTACACTCACCTCCCTTCATTGTTTTTGCTCTCTCCTCTTCATTTCTCATGATATGGCCGGTCACATTTGAGGGAGTGGTAGAGAGAGGTTCATTTTGGTGGTGGGGGAAATTTCTTCATCTCATTTTGACTACTACAAATTTCCTCACCTCTCTCAAAAGTTCTCTTTTCTCCTACACATCCATACAAGGCAACTTCACAACCCCAATGAGACAAAGCTTTCTACACTTCATCTACAGTATTCTTGGACACGTCGACTCGCCAACTTCGTGCCCGAGTTGCCTCGGTCCAGAGGTGGGAGCCCGTAAAAGAACCCGGCGATGTGGTGCCCGTTCCGACGAGGAGATGAAGACCGGACGTTCCGCGAGGAGATCGGAGTGGAGGCCGAAGACCGAAGGACACGGATCGCTCGGTATAGCTTTCTACCCATCTCTTGATTGCTAGAATTAGGTTAATGGTTCGATCCAGGTTTTTAGGATGCGGTAGTGCCGGTTTTCAAGTCAAGAAAAATTTTCGTTTCCGCATTTTGGCCTCGGATAGACGGCCGGGGCGCTACCGTAGTCCTACATGGTATCAGAGCCACGCCATTAGCCTAGTCTAGCTTGCTCTAACGTGTTTACAAGTTCGATCGAACGAAAATTCCAAAAATCGCGATTTTCAGAGTTCAGTTTTCTGTTGAATTTGTTTTGGCCCGAAAAATTATTTTGTACATTGCAGAAATACGTGCAGGGAATTCTAAGAATTCTGTAGAAATCTGGTCACATGATGTTTCTGTTCCACCGTGGAACCGCGGCCAAACCCATGCTTTGGCCGCGGTTCCGCGGCCATATCATCTCTTCACTGCACCAGATTTCTACTGTGGGTCTTAGACTGGGAAATGGGGTTTTTGGTATGTTCTGTTTGGGCCCAGATTTTCTTTGAGTGCTACAGTTGTGCTTGGGGCCCACTCCGGAAAATTTAGTCGATCGAAATTTTAAACATGTTAGTTCATAGTATTTACATTATATCTGCGACCGTGAATGTCATTTGATCGGTAAATCATGTCTAAC
The DNA here is from genome assembly GCA_030015575.1 of Agapanthus africanus. NCBI lineage: Eukaryota > Viridiplantae > Streptophyta > Magnoliopsida > Asparagales > Amaryllidaceae > Agapanthus > Agapanthus africanus. The sequence goes on along the minus strand of JASDDO010000018.1, from coordinate 56,391,531 downwards.
TGCTATAGCCCTTTTAGACGGATTTGCGAACGTGACATTCACGTTGTTGTTCTGTGTTGTGCTGTGATGTTGCGGATGTGTCATGGTGGATAGCCTGGATGCAATGTTAGTACAGTTTTGTTTTATATGTACATTTGATATTGCGGGGCGAGCGTCTGACATGTGGACTGCCGTCACTGCCTGTTTGTATATTATTGTTTTGGGGCACGACCGGGCTGAGGTCGATGTACCCGTTGTATATATTTTACTTTCTGTACTAGGATTACCCCGCGGAGGGGTGTACGGGTAGCCGGGTTCTAGAGGGCAACGTGCCCGCATCTCATGGCGTTGAGACGGAGGGGGCTTTACTTTAGAATTGGCGGGCTATTCGCCGCACTCGTAGGGGGTACAGGTTGACCCAAGGTGGGGTGCTCAAGTTACCGGATTCTGTGAAGTGCTGGGTGGTCCATTCACGTTGCTGACGGGGGCTGCTTCGCTTCAGGTTTTGGCGGGTAACTTACCGCGCCCGTAGGGGTCTAGGATTTCATTGCACAGGCTATCCACACGACCAGGGGAACGTCGGGTTTCAACAGCGGCTCTATGAAACCTGGGGATCCCAGATATCTGTATTGTTCTGTGGTGCTTATTACATTTCTGTGATGTTGCATTTTATCACGCCTTGAGCGAATATTATATATTGATATATATACTAGTATATGTTGTATATGTTTTGCATCCGCGCTAGTCCAGTCCCTGCTCTGTCGTTAGTTAAGTAACCTAACGGGTGATGACGGGACCAAGTGGCGAATGCGGATGGCATATACGTACATCATTATTTTCGTTCTTTTGTGGTGTGATCAATTGATGGGACTGCATTGATTCGGATCAATGCAAGCTAAACAAACCTATTCTGATGTTGTTGGAACATTTTTCAAAAAGCTATTATTGTAAGGACATTCTCCTTTGTTTTGCACAGTGGTATTCGGTTATGAATATCCAGCACCTCAGTCGACGAGGCAAGGGCCAAGATCCCTTCACCGGGAGTGACCCCTTGGACAGAAGTTTGCGTCAGGGCAATAACTTCACTATAGTCAATTACTTTTGCTTTGCATCATGGTATTCAGTTGGAATATCCTGCACCTCATTCTACGGGGAAAGAGCCGAGATCCCTTCACCGGGAGTGACCTCTTTAGCAAAGGTTTTCGTCACTATATTTTTATAAAAAGTTATCCGGTTCCTTCAACGATATCAAGTTCATTACGTTAAAGGTTTTTCGCTAAAAACCAGCCGTAGCCCTCCGTCATTTCAGATTAGTATTGCTTAGTATTCGTGCTACGTATGTTGTGCTCAGCCGAGGCGTAGTGTGCGGTAGCTCTGTAATGCTTTTCTGTCTTATGGATATGTGATTGGTTAGGACAGTCGTACAGTCATTTTGGCTCAGTCAAGGACTCGTGCGGGTGGGTCTAATTTAATCAAGATAATGACGGGTTGAACTTGACTAGGATCCTTTGATATGTTGGCTCAGTCAAGGTCACTTGGGTCCTAGGGGTAAAAATCACATCGGGAGTTTCTAAAGAAACTGAAACTTGCCAGGCATGCGCATACCTTCTGGAGTGTGGTGACGTGAGTGGATTTCGTCACGTTATCATGCGATGATAGTTGGATCCCGATTCCCACAGATGAGTTGGTTTACTCCTTGGGTGATCCCGACTAATTCTTCTTTCAGGTTTGGAGGAGAATTTGACGATACAGTGGGAGGTTTCCTGATTAGATAAAGTGATAACCATTCTGATCTAGATTAGAGTGCACGCTGAGTGTTTCTTTTCTCTCTCTTTTTGGCAGCAACCATGGCCCGACCCTAGACTATGACTCAGTAACCAAGTTGACCGAACCTTCTTTAACACTGGCGTTTGGATTGTTAGAGTTGCAAACCTCATTGCCACTCCTACTTTTACCCTTTTCTCCAGAACACTCCGTATTACTACGAACGTCTAATTCCATTGGATAAAACCATCGTATGGTTATATACGAACTCGAAGGAATTTATTCGAGGATGGTTTCAGGTTCTGGAGAAAACGAATAGGACTATTCAGTTGTCTTTTCCTTTTACCTTCTCTCAGCTTGCGAGTGCTCCTTGGATTAAGGGACAGTACACCTATTACGCAAATTGGATAGTCTTCTTCCAAACCATAGGCAGGTGCCGACCGGTAGGGAATGAAGAAAACCAATTAGCCTAACGATGGTGTGCAGAAGGTATTAAGTTAAGACAAATAAAGGGATTAGAAGGAGGGCAAAGTAAATTGCGACTGCTATTCACGACCAAACCAAGTATTTCATTACACTCCCACTTCACCTTTGTATTTCTCCAGGACACTCCGTATCACTACGAAAATCCACAGTTATTTGGATACTCCATCGTAAGGTTATATACGAACTCGAAAGGAACTTGTTCCAGTTCGGGGATGGATTCTGGTTCAGGAGAAATAGGAATAAGGTTTATTCAGGTGTTTTTTTTATCTTTACCTTCTCTCGGGTTGCGAGTGCTCCTAAGATTAGGACAGTACACCCATTATACTTATTGGATAGTCTTCTTCCAAACCATAGGCTGGTGCCGAAAGGTAGGGAAGGAAGAAAACCATTTAGCCTAAGAGGGTGTACAGAAGGTAATGACTAAAGACATATGAAGGGATTTGGAGAGATGGCAAAGAAATATACGGTTACAGTTGTGAATTTGGATAATGGAAGAGGCATTACTAGGAATACCCGGATACCCCTACGAAACATTTCAATGTTTCAGTTTTACTGTGTATTGTTAAAAGAAAACTGATTTCCCAATTAGTTCTTACTCCAGGGTATGTATTTACCAGGTTTGATTCTCACATCTGTATGGTTTTACAGATGATGAGTGGGAGTAAGTTATTGGGAATTAGGTGATTATCCTCATTATATTGGAATTCGTTGTAATTGGTGATATTTGAGGAAATCACCTGGGTAGTTTGCTGGACGACAAATATTTGGTTTTGAATATCCGTTGTTATGCACCAATTTCAAATTGATATATCTGTAGTCTATTTTTATAGAGTGAGATATACCTTTTTGAAATTATGTCTATGACATTTACCTATATCAGTGGATGGTTAGGTAAGGAGCATTAAACAGCGGTGTAATTCTTCATAACCATAGTACAGTTTTCAACCTACGACACACAGGGAATGAGTTATTAGACTCAAGGGACTTATACAGAGTATTGTATGTTTTCCAGTGTCCATTAGGACAGAAGGGTTGGTCCTCGTACTATATTCCGTTTACTTGTGACTTCTCTAGTTCTTAGACATGTGTTTCGTAAAAATGCAAGGTCCAAGTTTTGAGAAGTTATAGGTATAAGAATAAAATAGAGAACCATGTATTGCAAGTATCAGGATTCTTCAAGATGATCGAAGATGTAGATACTTGTGTATGGTATTCAGTTGATAGTAATGATTAAGAGAACTTGCTTCTCTTTCAGGTTACTCATAATTGGAAGTACTCCTAAGTTGAGTAATGATGATCGGCCTCTTTCCATTTAATTGACATGCACTGGAGACAGCTGCATGATTTGAATCTGGTTCAATTAAATCAGTGCCTCTGTTTCTGTATTGGATATAGAATAGTTCATATCTTGACATTGTTAAGGTACGGGGAGTTGTCCAGCTTATGCTTAAAACCAGACACTGGACAACTCAAGGCACGTTTCTGTAATGGCTGTTTGTGGGTTGACCCGGGCTATGACGAGGGTTGACTTTCTACAATCTGGAAGATCAATAGTGATATTGTTCTTGACTCGCCACAGTTTTAATAAAATTGGATTTTTTTTTCAGAAAACAGTAGTGGGAGTATGGTAGAACTGGAAGCGATTCCAGAACCACAAACGATTACTGAAAATTTGATAAGAACCTAAAGATTCAATCTGGTTTGACATTCCATTGGCCACTCCGCAGATATGGTGGGTAACCTCAGGCACTCGAGAGGTACTTCGGTATGCTCAAAGACGGTGACAGGGAGGTTCTTGTTTACCCAGATTTGATACTACTGTTGTTCCAGGCTATGGGACCCGGCAGGAGGATGAGTATAGCGTCGTTCTAAACTAGCTTTAGAAGTGCACGTGTATATGACTCTGCCAGAGGGTTGTCGTAGTCAGTGGGAGCAGCGGAAGTATAGTGGACAAGTATCTTATGTCTATTTATAGACTAAAGCAAATATAGCGGAGATAGATCATCTATTTCTGATGTCACAGTCATAGGTTTGACTTCATCAGAATAAGGGATGGATCTATTAAGAAGGTAGTAGGGTGTTATGTCCTGATATTTGGATGACATACATAGAGTAGGAAGTGAAATTTCTATACTACGGTCGGTTATACTTTGGTTGTCACACAGTGGTTTCTCCACATAGGATATTAATCCAGTCCTGGAGAAACGATCGGAAGCAGTTTTAGAACATAAGTGGATGTTCTAGGGATATGATAACGGCATCCTCCTTCGGGAGACAGTTATCACTCCAGGCTTCCAAGGTGACCTGGATGACAGAGTGTCTGTCAGAGTTATAGTTTTCCCTCTGACGAGGGGCAGTATTTTGGACAGGTGGTCCAGGCGGATACTGAGGGAAGCATGGCGTAGGATACTGATTGTTTTCAGTTGACGATACATGTTCATCACAGAAAACTGCATTTTATACCGTCCATACTTATGCTCGTTTGTTTATAGATAGGTGCTTTTAATCCGTGTTTGCTACATATTTACAGGTTACAGGTTCCCAGTCTAAAATAATACAAATCAGATAAAATCTCTACAGTTATGCCAATATCCAGAACATCTGTTATAGACAGATAAAAGCCGGGTTCCAGTCATCCGTATCTGTCCAGTGCAGCGTACCAGCTCCAGAGACAAAATATATGACAGTGGTCATTCGTGTCTCGGACAAGCACAAAGCACGAGACAAGCACAAAGCACGAGACAAGCACAAAGCACGAGAGGGACAAGCACAATGCACGAGTGGGTATGGTGTATTCAATGCATAAAGTGTTGATGTGATTCAAAAATTCAAAGATTCAAACTTTCCTCCAAACTTTGGGTGCATTCAAATTCAAATTAAAGGAAAGGTCTTGTTTTGCCTATAAAAGGAAACCATTGGGTAAGTGAGAAGAAGTCCAATTTTGCCATACATTGTATCATTCTTTTTCTTAGCTTCCCCTTGAGATCCTTGCCTTCTCTTGATCTTTCAACCTCTTCATTGAGTTTGAAGGTTTAAGGGTTGGTTATTGATCTCAAGGGTTGTATCATCTTGGAATAAATAAAGTCTTCTATTTTGTGCTTCATTCACCATGAGTTCTTTGCCTCTTCTTGATCTTGCAACCTCTTAATTGAGCTTGCAAGTTTAAGATTTGGTTATTGAACCCATGTCTTGTATTTAGTTCTTGGTTCCTAGTTCTTTTTCTTGCTTATTTCTTTCTTACTTTTTATTACTTGCTTTACATTCATGCTTTACTTTCTTGCAATTTATTACCATGTCATTTAATTACTTGCTTGTAATCTTTTCTTCTCTTTTGTTTTCTCTTTTTGGTTTGTTTTGTGAATGGTTGTTAATATGGTGTTGTTAGGAACAAATACAATATTGTAAGTTAAGCTTTCTTTGCTCACTTCCTTTTCCCGTATTTTCCATTGAACTCCGTCCAAACGTTACACAAGCGCTCCGTTAGGCACCCTACCCTACTAAGGTAACGGTGATTCCTAACCGCGACCGGTTGCGTTCGGTTTGGCCGGAGGTGAAAGCAAGAGACAAGAACGGAAGGACAAGGGTCAATAAGCCGGATTCCACGAATACCGTGCTGAATCACCCTAATCCACGTTGTTGCCGATTGTTCTAGCTTCAATCGTTAAGTTCGGCTCAAAGGTTTTGAATACGGATTTCCTTAGCTTACACTTTTGTATCTTTTCCTAACAACTTTATACGTGCATATACACATAGGTTAGATACGAACAATTCCGCCCACGCGCATTAACTCGTTACGATAAGAACATAGAACGCTCCGTCTCCTTGTGGATCGACCCGTGCTCAACCGGCTAGCTGCTAAGCGACACCGTCTTGATTGCGGTTAAAACTAAAATTCTTTCAATCAAATGGTGCCGTTACCGGGGAGACGGTAGCGTATTTTCTTTCTTGTTATTCGGGTTAATATTCTTTTTGAATATATTTATAAATAAAAAAAATCTTTTTGTTATTTTTGATAATTTTTGTGAGCAAGTGTGCAGGCTAATCTGAAGCAAGTACCGTAATCTAAAAAGGAAAAAGAGGTTTTTATTTTGGAGAAGAGAAGAAGTGGAGTTCGTTGACCAAAGACAAATCCCGAAGTCAACATTTTGACCGCGGAACCGCGGTCAAAAGGTGCCTTGCGTGGTGGTTCCGCGGTCCCATTGAGGCCTCTGTGCCCAATTTTTTTTCTCCACCTCTTTTTCTTTTCTTTTATCTTCTCTGTGAATTCCACTATACTGTATTTTCTGCAGGTTTCTTTGCACAGAATTGCTCTGCCGCAAAATAATTTTTTATTGTTTTAGATTTTGTTTGTTTACCACTTTGCATATATTAATACGGACATTAAGGGGCTTGAACACCAATTCAGATTGGGTGGGGATTTCATCACCCTTCCTAAGACCCCACAAATCACTAATTGCATACGCATTATCTTGAGCTAATAAAAAATACTAGACTCAGCCCTAAGGACGTCGCGCTCAATAGGACAGAGGACTGGTTGTAGGTATCGGCCGTTTATCCTATCCTGACTTTGCGGTGTCTAGACAAGTGTGTTTAAGGCAAGTGGTTACTTAATTAGGACCACTACTTACGTAGTGGGGAGCCTCCCACTTACCTGACACTTACCTGGCCGCAATTGGCGGAGAAAAGGCGGTTTGAAGTCCTATTTCTAGCCCTTTGGAACAGTTAGGAGCTGTCTAGCTGACCTAAGTGACCCTAGCTCTAGGTGTGTTTGTGCATATTGTGATTGTGCTTGTAAATTTTAGTCCCATAATTCTGTATTCTTTTAAACAAACAATTTTCAAAACTCCAAAAACAATTTTTTTTTTTATAAAAATAAAAAAATCCACATTCATTTTCCCCTCCTTTTCTCTGCCTTTCTTTCTTTCTCTCTTCATATCATGGGTACCCCACCTCGCAAAACTCTTGCCGAACTTTGGTACCCACAACCAGACATTACTTCTTACGGTTCTTGCTTTGGCCGAACGTCGAACGATCCCTCCATGCCCAAAATCTCTTTGAAAGATCGGTTAGACGCGTCTAGGACAAACACTTGCCCTCCACAATCCACTTTGTATCAACCTTTTCAACCTCCCCCACCCTCTTATGTTGATACCATTTTTGCAAGTCGTCCTTTGTCCATCGCTGAACATATTGAACAATCTCATAACCGATCTTTCACCCCTTTCACCACTTCAAATTCTTGGGATCAACAATTCCATTCACCTTCGTATCCAAATATTGATCCTATCCCTGTCCAGCCATTCAATTCCTACCAGTCCTACCCGACTTTTACACCTTCCCTAGACATTGCTTCTGAACCGCCATTTGGGAGTTTTCAGTATCCAAACAATTTTGAATCTTTTACTGAAACCCCTTCACAACCCATGTCTAGTCTGGAACAGCCTTTGGAAGACTTTAGGATAGCGTCGTACCAACAGATGATGGATTTGAATGCGTCCATGGGCGCCCTCATACAACCTAATGACCCGGTAGCTAGTTTTCAACTAGCTCCAAATTTTCCAATGTATGAAGAAGCGGTAGGACAGGTTGAGAATTTGAGTGGAGAGAGTGAGCTGTACCCCCTTCCGAATCAAGCCTACCCGTTTCAACTTGAATCCCACAACTCCGGTTTTGAATGTCTATCTAGTGTTCCAAACGATTCATTGATTAAAGATAGAACAGATAATGAGTTGTGTGACTTTGTAGTGTTTGATTTGCCCGATTGTGAAGGGTCCCTTTTGAGTGAAACCACACCCAATCCTTTTGACCTCTACACCTCCATCTTAGAACCAGAATCGATTGAAATCCATGCTTTTGATGAGGTGTCTGAGAAAATTGATTTTCACTTGATTAAGGATATCGACGCTGGGGATATTTCGGATGATGAACCCGCAGTTTTGGATGAGTTTGTCTCTCCAAATCATCATCCTGAGTCATTAAACGTTTTTCCCGAACTTCTTATGCGTCTTGATATTGATGAAATATGCATGGATGAGCTTAACTTTGAGAAGAATTTTGAGGATGTTTTTGAGGATGAAACAGTTCTAGATGATGAGTCGGATTTTCCAATTCATCATGTTCCTTTCACTGACTGTGTACACCCTCCCGAACCCTTAACCAATACCCTTCCTCAATCACTTCCCTCCATCCTTTCCATCGTTCCGATCTTTCAAGAAACCGTATCAATTTCATTTCCTATGTCTGGTTTACCAGGTTCGGCGTACCCATGTTTTCTCACGAATCTTGAGGGATTTGACCCTATTTCTCGACGAGTTGATAGATTAGCACAATTGCTTTTCACACATCGGTCATCACATATTGTGCTAATCTATTCACTCCATTTTCACTCTCAAGTTCGTACTCCAGTTCTTTTTCCCTTCCGCCATTTTTTTTTTATATACCAAGACCGTATCCCGCTTCTATCTCCATACGGTCTCGCGAATTCTCCATTTCTTTCCTCTCCGTATTCTTTCACCAACCACACCATTATAACGATAAGATCTTTGAATGGTTGGTGTTAACTTTTGGCCTATGTAAGGCCTTGTATAGCTTGATACTGTTCTCTTTCCTACCTAACTCTGGACTTCAACATTTAACAGTGGAAACACGGTTTCACTTAAGTTTTTGGGGGACCCTTTTTGTGTATATATTTTTGTTTTGCTTTTTTTTTTGTAGATAATTTGTTTTTGGGGAGCGCCGATAATTTTGACCCTCTTGGTGTAGCCTGACAGTGAGGGCACTGTCAAGTTTAAGTTTGGGGGTGTGCTCGGTAAGCTTTCTTCCTTCGCATTCATTTGTATATTCTGCATTTGTATACCTTATTAAAACCCCACAAAAATCGAAAATTTTACAAAAACATAAAAACTTTGTCGTCAAGTTAGCTAATAGGGTAACTTAGGTTTTTATTCCGAAAGCTTAGTTGATATGTTAGAAATAACTAAATCCTAGGCTTAGAAATTGAAAACCCTAAAAATAACCCTCATTCTGTTTAACTTTGGTAAGTATACGTCCTTACAGTTTTTTTTTGAGAAATGGATAATCTTGAGTTCAGTTCTTGAGTTAAGTCAAGATAAGGGGAAAGTATTGAACCTTTACCGAAGGATAAGTCTGAAAAATAGTTTCTATTCTTGAGTTCAAATTTAGAAAGTATATACCCTACAAACTGCACTTACACGCACCTTGAAACTTGGGATAGTAGAGGATACCTAGAAATACTCTTGCCTGAAAACCTGGTATGAAAGGAAAAACGGTATTTAAAGCTAAACACCTTAAAGGGCATCATTGAAAAATATATCCGGTCTTGAAAAGAAAAAGAAAAATAAAAGAAAAATAAATAAAGTCAAGACCTGGAAACTGCTAATTACGCTTTAAGCTTACACATTCAGTAATCGGCTGTTAGTGCCTCAAGAAGCATTAATAGTCGCATGAAAGGTGTGTGAGCAACACCGTCCATCCTTAATGAAAAGAAGTAGTATTAGGTATTAGGGCAAGGGTACTATAGCTTGAATTGAATTCTTAAGTGTAGGGGTGCAAATTTACACACACGTAGGGGTATATAATCGATATTTGGAGAAAAGATAGAAATAAAAGATAAGACTTATGTTTTCTGTAAAGTTGATAAAAATCCCTGATTTAAGACCACACTATTAGAAGGAAAACTCAGGATAACCAATATCTTTCTAAACTTTTTTGGAACGTATAGGATCTAAAGTTAAATAGATAGAAGGCGTGAAAAATAAGGGTTGGATATTTCTAACTTAGGATGATAGAATTTTTAACCTAGATACTAAACTGTAGGAGTAGAATCGATGTTAACTTATGAAACTAACTTGACGGGATTTTATGGGTAGTATCCGCTAACAACCCTCAGGAGACAACACTCCTCCTATTAGGGACACCTAGAGGTTTAACGGCTTGTTGCACACGCTCAGTGCAATCGCGTTCCCTACGAAAGTGCGGTTAGGATTCTCTTTTGTGAATAAATGGTTTTGCTCGGGACGAGCAAAAGATAAGTTCGGGGGTATTTGTTCATCACAGAAAATTGCATTTTATACCGCCCATACTTATGCTCGTTTGTTTATAGATAGGTGCTTTTAATTCGTGTTTGCTACATATTTACAGGTTACAGGTTCCCAGTCTAAAATAATACAAATCAGATAAAATCTCTACAGTTATGCCAATATCCAGAACATCTGTCATAGACAGATAAAAGCCGGGTTCCAGTCATCCGTATCTGTCCAGTGCCGCATACCAGCTCCAGAGACAAAACATATGACAGTGGTCATTCGTGTCTCGGACAAGCACAACGCGCGAGACAAGCACAAAGCACGAGACAAGCACAAAGCACGAGAGGGATAAGCACAAAGCACGAGTGGGTATGGTGCATTCAATGCATAAAGTGTTGATGTGATTCAAAAATTCAAAAATTCAAACTTCCCTCCAAACTTTGGGTGCATTCAAATTCAAATTAAAGGAAAGGTCTTGTTTTGCCTATAAAAGGAAACCATTGGGTAAATGAGAAGAAGTCCAATTTTGCCATATATTGTATCATTCTTTTTCTTAGCTTCCCCTTGAGATCCTTGCCTGTTCCCCTCCGAAAGACGGCGCACAGGACCGCGATGTCCTGACGCTGAGATTCGGGGCAGATGCTATTTGGTTTTATCCGTCTACCTCTCCGAAGATGCCAAGTTGATTTATGGCACCGTGTATCGGAGGTTTAGACGGATGCGGCCGATGTGGCAGACTTCGTCAGATTCCCCCTCGCTTGAGGGGTTTTTGATTGTGGGGACGCTCTTCCCTGCAGGCGCAAGCCCCTGCAGTTAATTACGCTACCGCATCGCGGTAGCAACTTTCTCCTTCTCCAGAATTTCACTTCGTGTCGTGTGTGTTTGTTTTGTTTGTGGTTGCCCGTGGATTGTATACGGAGACTAAGTAATGCCGTCGCCCGTAGGACGTGGATTAGTCCAAATTCGTATTTACTTAGATTTGGGTTTGGTGTTTTTAGTTTAAGGATGCATTAGTCGCGTTGCGGCTAAGATCAACTTAAACATTCGTTAAGGATACGTTAGTCCTGTTTTGAGGCTAAGATCGATTTAACGTGATAATCCATTTAATATCTGGCCATCGGGACTCGTCACCTCTCTAACGTCGTTGAAGGATTAAAACGACAGATGTCAGAGGAGTTCAGAGATGTACCCTTGAACCAAGGTTGATTTGGAATTTTATTGTTCATTTGAGTGTTTAAGGATACGTTAGCCATGTTTGGGGCTAAGATCAACTTAAACAGGACTGTTTAGATCCGACAAAAGAGCATTTGGAGGCTCTATTGTTCCAGTTTAGGGACGTAGTGGTCCATAGGTAGTTTAGGGACGTTGCGGTCCATGCTCCAGTTTAGGGACGTGGTGGTCCGTCGTTCAAGTTTAGGGACGTGGTGGTCCATCATTAGTTTAAGGACGTTTCGGTCCATCGCTAGTTTAGGGACGTGGTGGTCCGACATTAGTTTAAGGAAGTTTCGGTCCAATATTAGTTTAAGGACGTTTCGGTCCAATATTAGTTTAAGGACGTTCCGGTCCACGAGTTTAAGGACCCCGCAGTCTATATTGATGTGTGGTCGTTGGGACCCGTCACCTCTCTGACGTCGTTGAAGGATTACAACGATGGGTGTCAGAGGAGTTCGGAGATGTACCCTCGAACCGGATATAAATTAATTTAAGAGAACAGCTGTGCTCAGTCAATTTAATTTGAGGACTTACGGCCAAAATTGAGCTAAGTCCAGTTGAAAATGTTCAACACCCTTATTTATTTTTGGTCTATTAGACCTGTGTTAGGGCTTTGCCCACACTTAAATAATGCATTGCATTACTTCTATTTTTTTTGTTTGGGCTCTGCCCATAAAAGATGCAGAGCATCAATTTCATTTGGGCTCTGCCCCCTTTTTATTGCTTTGCAATTTATTTTGGCCTACTAGGCCCCTCTGATTTGGGCCTGGCCCTTCAGTAAAAGAAATGCATTGCATTTGTCAGGCGCTTTGCGCCAATCACTGAGCGTAAGCGCTTGTGGTGAGGACACGTGTCATGCTCTGGTGAGCGCAAGCGCAACAGCGCAGTGCGCTGCGCTAGTGTGCTGCGCTGTTGCGCTGCTGACATGTGACGCGCTCTGGTGAGTTGCGCCAATTACAGAGAGCAAACCTCTATTTCAAAAGCGCGTAGCGCAAGTTGTTCTGTAGCTGACACGTGGCGCTCTCCCAAGAGCGCAACAGCGCAGTTTGCAAGTGCAAAGCACTAAGAATCTTTTAGATTCAAGAACAGAAGTGCAAAGCACTATTTGATTTCTTGATCTAATTTAGATCAAAGAAAAGATAAGTTTTTCTTATCTCAAAGAACCAAAGGTTCATAAAAGTGCAAAGCACTATTTTATTATTATTTTTTTATTAAAGATCATTGATCTTGTTTTTAGATCTATGATCTGTTCATGAGAGAACTTTCTCTTTTTTTTTTAAAGGTTTTTACCTTTTTGTTCTTGAGGAATTTCTTCAGAGTTCTCTTCTTTTTTTTTTTTGAAAGATGTTGATGCCTTTGAATTGAGGTCTGGGGTCCTTTTTATAGTGCCCATAAATTAGTTAAATTTGTTAAAGAGATTTTTCTCTGAGTGATTTGGGGAATTTTCCCCACCGTTGGATCTTTGATCCAAGGGCTTCTGTTTTACAGAAGAACATCTTCTTGTTTTAACAAGAACAGAAAAGATTTCTTTAGAATTTTAATTCTGTTTGGCGCAGATGCCCCAGCGCGTGACACGTGTCGCGCAGCGCACAGCGCAGCGCAACTGCGCTAGCGCATCTGCTCTGACACGTGTCGCACAGCGCAACTGCGCTAGCGCATCTGCGCTGACACGTGTCGCGCAGCGCAGTGCTTGCGCAACTGAAACATTGCTTCTTTTAATTTTGCTTAAAATAGAGCTTTGCTCTGATTGGGCGCGCCTTCTTGGGCGCTGCGCTGACCTATCAGCACCTGACATGTGGCGCGTTGCGCCCGAGATTTGAAGCGTTGCTTCAAAATTTTGAATTTTGAATTTCAACAGAGCTTTGCTCTGATTGGGGGAAACATTGCCTTCTCTTGATTTTTCAACCTCTTCATTGAGTTTGAAGGTTTAAGGGTTGGTTATTGATCTCAAGGGTTGTATCATCTTGGAATCAATAAAGTCTTCTCTTTTGTGCTTCATTCACCATGAGTTCTTTGCCTCTTCTTGATCTTGCAACCTCTTAATTGAGCTTGCAAGTTTAAGATTTGGTTATTGAACCCATGTCTTGTATTTAGTTCTTGGTTCCTAGTTCTTTTTCTTGCTTATTTCTTTCTTACTTTTTATTACTTTCTTTACATTCATGCTTTACTTTCTTGCAATTTATTACCATGTCATTTAATTACTTGCTTGTAATCTTTTCTTCTCTTTGTTTATCTTCTCTTTTGTTTTCTCTTTTTGGTTTGTTTTGTGAATGGTTGTTAATATGGTGTTGTTAGGAACAAATACAATATTGTAAGTTAAGCTTTCTTTGCTCACTTCCTTTTCCCGTATTTTCCATTGAACTCCGTCCAAACGTTACGCAAGCGCTCCGTTAGGCACCCTACCCTACTAAGGTAACGGTGATTCCTAACCACGACCGGTTGCTTTCGGTTTGGCCGGAGGTGAAAGCAAGAGACAAGAACGGAAGGACAAGGGTCAATAAGCCGGATTCCATGAATACCGTGCTGAATCACCCTAATCCACGTTGTTGCCGATTGTTCTAGCTTCAATCGTTAAGTTTGGCTCAAAGGTTTTGAATACGGATTTCCTTAGCTTACACTTTTGTATCTTTTCCTAACAACTTTATACGTGCATATACACATAGGTTAGATACGAACAATTCCGCCCACACGCATTAACTCGTTACGACAAGAACGTAGAACGCTCCGTCTCCTTGTGGATCGACCCGTGCTCAACCGGCTAGCTGCTAAGCGACACCGTCTTGATTACGGTTAAAACTAAAATTCTATCAATCAATACAGTCTAAGAAGTTTGTATTTGGAGTTCATTTATGAACTAGGTCCCATCAGATATCCAGACACATTCTAAGACAGGTATTGCTCATTTCGGGAGATGGCTTTCTCCGCGAACTTGAGATAAAGAGAGACATAGAAAGAAACATTAGAGCAGATCCACTCACTGAGGCTATTCCTCGAACGCATTAGTTTCGCAAGCGGGTTTTGTGAGACTAATTAATAGAGGAGTTGGGTGTTCGGTATCACACGGGCTGTGAGTATGCGACATCGCAATAATTAGCCTTGAGTGCAAGTGGGAGATTGTTGGAGATGGTGCCCTCAAAGTCAATTATTGGATCACAGGTACGTGATTGCAATGATTGAGAGAGGACCTATACTGTTAGAACAGTCTTATTCAAGATGATAGTATGCTATCTGGTTTATCTTTATCATCGTGTACTGTTTAAGGTGACCTTACAGGTCACTATTGCACGTTGATAGAGCCCTTAGGATTCTTGCTTGACGGCCAGCAGTATGATGGCGATCATATAAGTGGGAGCTGGGGTCTATAAGCACATCCTTAAAAGGTCCCTAGTCGTGGGAGTTTTCGAGACAGGGCATCGATACTCCAGAGTAGACTAGTGTATACAGTCGAGACCCCGACGAGGGGCGGTGGCCGGTCTCATAAGCCACTGGTGTCAGTTGGTTCACCTAAGATGTATACAGGTGCTCATTGGGTTATGAGTACACCGGACATGACTCACCGGGAACATGCTAGTTGGTCTTATACCAGACGTCAGATAGCAGTTCCCTAGTGACATGTGTACAGGTTAGTTCATCGACCTGAGATCGTCATTTGTCTCGTGTGAGTTCCCACTGTACTTTGATTACTACCCTACCACGGCTCAAAGGAGTCGTGCAAACAGGTTTTAGTTGGGTACAGTCCCGAGCCACATGGAGGCAGTGAGCGGATCTGCAGGGGTTCATCTCTCCCGGTATTGAGGGTGAGGTCGCGCTGTGTCTAGGAGAGCCATTACACAAAGCCCTCGGCCGAGACAGGAGATTTACTGGTAGGTATTCCAGTAGTATCTCAGGGTGTTCTGGGCTACACTCCGACACGACTTGTACCGCTTTTGGGGGTCTGACTTTTACCAACCCCCTAGGCCCGCCATGCGATGCTCATAGACGAACGGACCGGACTGTACGGATATTGTCACTGACAGGCTCAGTAGGGTGTCAGGATGAGTTCGCTCATCGACATCCCTTTTGGTCAATACCTGGTAGCCCGTTACGTATGGCTAATACCTCTGACGTGCTAGTGGTTAAATCCACAACCAAAGTATTGACGAGTGTTTAGAGTCCTTTACAGACCGTTTCTCAAGTTTCGGGCGAAACGCTGTAGAGGCCGTATGGAGATATGGCAGGGTTCGATCAGATACGTGCGGTATTGTACAGATCTTGATCGGACGGATAATACTAGCGGGCTTTGGTTTAAGCCGGATCCTAGTATTGTACAGTGTAGATTTTGTCTCATTGCATTTGTATTCGGTCGGAATACAAATGCGGGTATGTATATACAGTCGCGGGGTTTTCCTGTAATTTATTACGGGATCAGTTTTTTTTGAAGTTTCCATTTTGCATTCCGTTTCGACCAGTTTTCCTTTGTTCCTTCATGGCCGGATTTTTCCGATGGAGGGGGTTATTTGCAAGTATGCAAATTAGTTATGTGGAGGGGGTTAATTGTGATATGAGGGTTCATGATGGTTCTTAGCATTATTAGATTCCTTTTTAATCTCTTCCTTTGCATTAATGAGAAAGGATTTGAGATGAGAGTTGATTTGGATATTGATGTGAGACTTGTTTTTGGCTTATGGTCACCATTGCTTTTACTACACTCACCTCCCTTCATTGTTTTTGCTCTCTCCTCTTCATTTCTCATGATATGGCCGGCCACATTTGAGGGAGTGGTAGAGAGAGGTTCATTTTGGTGGTGGGGAAAATTTCTTCATCTCATTTTGACTACTACAAATTTCCTCACCTCTCTCAAAAGTTCTCTTTTCTCCTACACATCCATACAAGGCAACTTCACAACCCCAATGAGACAAAGCTTTCTACACTTCATCTACAGTATTCTTGGACACGTCGACTCGCCAACTTCGTGCCCGAGTTGCCTCGGTCCAGAGGTGGGAGCCCGTAAAAGAACCCGGCAATGTGGTGCCCGTTCCGACGAGGAGATGAAGACCGGACGTTCCGCGAGGAGATCGGAGTGGAGGCCGAAGACCGAAGGACACGGATCGCTCGGTATAGCTTTCTACCCATCTCTTGATTGCTAGCATTAGGTTAATGGTTCGATCCGGGTTTTTAGGATGCGGTTGTGCCGGTTTTCAAGTCAAGAAAAATTTTCGTTTCCGCATTTTGGCCTTGGATAGACGGCCGGGGCGCTACCGTAGTCCTACAGCTATAAACCAAGTAGGTGTCTAAAATGGTGTTAGCGGGGCTACGCCTCCAAGAAAAAGAGGTTATGTAATTAAGAAACATCGCGAAAGCGTTGGAAAACCTCCCTCGAAGTACTAATACCAGCCTGGCCGAAAGGTTAAGCAAGAATTGTAAATATGAGATTAATCCTGACTAATTCTTCTTTTATGGTTTGAGAAAAGATTCAAGATACGGTGGGAGCCATCCTGTTTAGATAAATTAAAAATCAATTTAAACTTGCAAGAGTATCATGCTGAGTGTTTTCTTCTCTCTCTCCTAATTGCAACGACCAGGTGACCAAGATTAGGTTACATCTAGATAATAAAATGACTGAGTTATACTGTATTGACTGGCAAAGGTTTGTCCAGATATCCATTACCTATGACAAGCTGGACCGCCTCATTACTACTCAAGCCCCCGCCGTCCCAGGTCCAGATTCCACCGTCACAGATAATGATATCCATAAGACATCGGTAAAAGACAGTGCGAATACCAAGTGCCTCGTGTTGGCCTCAGTAGATGGTGTAATCCAGAGACAGCACGAGAAGATGGACTTAGTTTCCATCTTCCTCCATAATAAAGATTTTGTAACATTTCAGAATTATAAAATATTATTTTTTGGAATTTAAATATTAAAATAATATATTTCGCGAAAACCATTCGATTTGCGAATTTGGGGTTTTCGTAAATGGTATAAGTATATACCAATATTTGGGAAATAATTGGAGATTAAAATGATTTATTTATTATAAAGATATTTATCGGATTTTGGCATTTTTATAATTAATTATATGCAAGTTTTAAAATTGATTAGTGCACTACTAATCACGATTAAGCCAAATCCGTATTTTTATATTTTTCCATGGCTAGTGCACCATGTCATGTTACATTTTTGGTTGCATGTTGTTTTATTGTGTTTTATTTAATGAGTGAGAGTGAAAAGGAGAAATAGAAAAAAAAGGATAAGTTTTGTGACATGGCTTGAAAACAAAAGAGATATTTTGAGAGAGAGTGGGCATAAGAGAGAGTGAGGTTAAGTGAGAGAGAGACCTTGACTTCTTCCTTCAAATCTCATTTGTTCTTCATCTCCTTCTTCATGCTTCCTCCACCTCCTCTACCTCCATGTATCATCTCCAAATTTTCACCAAAACCCCATGCCACCTTCATTAAAAAGATGCACATGCTCATCCTAAACCTTATGGACCTTTCAGGTTTGGATTTTGGAGAATTTGGGCGATCCAAAGTTTTTCTTAAGTTGCCAAATAAGATATATTTACTTTCTTTTAGATAAGTTGTTGATGTTATTGTATCCTAATTTAGTTTAGAATTCGTATTAGTTAGGTTTTGTGATCTTAGAAATTTCTAGGTTGATTGTTTAGTGGAAGTTGGACTTGTAAGTGGTGAATTGCGGTGTAGTGAGTGTTTGCAAGTCTTGAGTGATGTTTTTGTGGCCTAAGCCAGAGAATAGAACCCAATACACGAGTTTAGAATTGTCCCGTGTCGGTTTTGTGAAGTTTTGTTGGCCTACAGGGTATCTGGAGCAACCTGGAATGTTTATGATGAAATCAAACAACTACATTGACCTAGTTAGACCATTAGAAGACCACGATAGAAGAACGAGACACAAATTCAATGTTTTGGCCGGTGTCACCCGTTACTATAGCACATCCACCGGTCCAATTTTGGGTTCTGGTGATGGGATTTTGCCTGTAGCTCACACTCCTTATAACCTAGCTACTGTATTGGTTGTTTTTTCCTAATCTATCTGTGAAAAAATCTGGGAGTATTTTGAGTTGGTTGTGGCTATGTTTTCCGATATTTTAAACATGGATTTATGAATTTCTTGGTGTGATTTGGTCGTAGAACGTTTGTACGTCAACGACGAGGGTTAATTGGTTGTTCTTGCATGCGTAAGCTATAGGTTCTAACCTATAAGCAATTCGTGTGCCGTATCGGTTTCTCGGACTTGGTTTTAATAACGTTACGACGTGTGTTGATATGTAGGTACCTTCGCTGGATTTCCGAGACGACGAAGCACATCGACCTCGACTAAGCGAGGATATTACAGGTGAGTAGATTTATATCTACGGGGGAAGTCGGGTGGATGGCGTATAGCATCCCCTTAACCATTGATATGGAAAAATCATTGTATAAATTATAATTTTTAGAAAGGATATGTTATGAACTTACGGACATGATTAAAGGTTTTAGTAAGAGATGATGTGATAAAAGTTGACACTAATGGATATATTGGCTTGAGAATATGATATATGTATATAAGATAACGTGACGTGGGATATTGAGATGATAGATATAGATGACTCGGATTGATATATGAGAAATATGATATATATATACAGAGGATAGCGTGACGTGGGATATTGTGATGATAGATATAGATGACTCGGATTGTTATGAGAATAAGAAAAGAGAAAGTAAATCGTGCTAAGTATAAAATTGAAAAGGGACAAGTATGAGATTTATAGTGACTTGATGCGAGATCGATATCGATATGACATGAGATCGATATTACGATATGAAATGGATATAGATGTGTTATGTGATTGATAAGATATGCCGTACGAGACTTTAGATCCGTACCTTTGTTGATGAATAGGACGATAGATTCCCTATTCTGTTTGATGACACCGTACGATGGATTACCGTACGCGATGCGTTTACCGAATGTTTGATCCGCGCTCATGAATTGAGGATGATGATCGAGGATATTGCGACACTTGATACTATGATGTGGGATCGTCGACATAAAGAGGCTACCTAATTATAGTTCATGTTTATGTTGGATTATTCCTCGTATGATACCTATCATGTTTCCGGTATTTATTCTTATATGATATCATCTGCTAGTACACCTGCACAATTACCGTTGATGTGCATGTTACACTTACACAGATTTGTAGGCTCATACACATTCATCATCGGTAATTTCCATGCCACTTACACAGTAGAACTGCCGTATAATGATATTAATCTTAACTGTATAGTACATTCATTGTTCAGCACTATCACAAGACATGCGTACATGATATATTTGACATACTCATATCACTGTTCTATGTTGCATACTTCGTACTTTATGGTTATATGCATTGAAATGTTGTTTTCATGAGATTTCTGGATTTGAGAACCGCGATTATATTTCAAAGGAAACTATATGTTGCTTTAAAAACGCGGTTTCTCTTGATATGATATTTCGAGGCGTCCACCATGAGTTTTCTTGGTTCTGAGCTATGTGATACCCGATTCGAGGAGCTGGATGAGCCGGCTGTGGGTATATGGTGGACCCGGTATGGTACCCCAGGGCAAGAAAGGTATGTTGTGCAGTAGACGATGAGCCTGGCAGAGGGACTACTACCTATCGGTGATAGTTTTGGGCTCGGCGGTTATCCGGAGGATACCGACTGGAGTCGTGAGATGATATGGGCCGATCCGAACTGACGGAGCCCGAGATAGTTTGGCGCGGCGGATATCTGGAGGATACCAACTGTAGTCGTGATATGGGCCGTTCCGGACTGACGGAGTCCAAGATATGCGGATTTATGTGTCGATACTGGACACGGGTTTCATGATGTTTCGAGTGTCGGTGTTAAACACTCAGGTTCCATGATTTTGATGCGTCGTTGATGGACACACGTGGTTGATATCCTCATACATACATGCATATGTTTTCATGATGTTTCGAGTGTCGGTGTTGGACACTCAGGTTCCATGATATTAGTTGTGTCGTTGATGGACACGTGGATGATATCCACATGCATATGATGTCGGATGTTTATTTATATATGTCTTTGCATTGACTCGATTGTTGACATATATGCATACATGGTCACCCTAGATATCATAGTATTACCTTCAAGATATAGTGACCTAGGAAATCGTTGTTTTATTCGATTTCTACCTGCTGATGTTTTCTACTCATGAGTTGGCAACTCACCCCCATTGTGCCACAGTTCTTGCAGGTTTGACCGCTTGGGATCAGTTGTGGTGTTTGTCGGGATACGGCAGCGCCCCGGCTCTCAATCCGAGACCAAATGCGGAATAAAAACTTTTATAACTTGGCGCTACCATAACCGTTACCCGGATCGAACCATTAACCGTTAACTAGCTAACTACAAAGTGAGTTCAGAGATTATACCGATCGATCCGTGTCCTTCGGTCTTCAATCCCCTCTCCTAGCTTGTTGCGGCTGCCACAATGAAATCCGCTCTCCTTGTCAAAGTGGCACCACGTCAACGAATCTTTATACGGGCTCCCGCCTCAAAACCGAGGCAACTCGGACATGAAGTTTGCTAGCCGACATGTCCAAGATTGAAGTAGAGAGAGTGTATAATACTTTGTCTCAAGACACCCAATGAATTGGATGAAGGGAAATGAAGTTGCCATGCGAATTTGTGATGAAATGAGCTCAAGGATTTTGCAAAGGAAATTTTTTGTGCATGCAAAGAAAAAATCAGCCCACAACAATTGTGGCCGGCCAAGAGCAGAGATTGCTCACTGGAAAATGTGGGGAGGGTGAGCATATGAATCATTTGGTAAGTGTAACCCAAGCCACACAAATAAATAATCCCCTCTCCAATCAAAATTGGCAGCCACCTCACAAGCAAGCCCATGCTTATTCAAAGCTCACCCACTCCAAGCCATTTCCCCATGCTGCCATTGCCCCATCACTCACATTAATTTCGGCCAAGACAAGGAAAAGATAATATGGCCAAGAAATGAATGCACATATAAACCAATAATTAAACATTAAAAACTAATGCTTAATTAAGCGGAGAAAAACTGGCAACTTCAAAAATAATCCCGTAACGAATTACAGAATTACCCCACAACTGTATATACATACCCGCATTTGTATTCATACCGAATACGAATGCAACGAGACAAAAATATTCCTACAATATAATACTAGGATCTGGTTTAAACAAAAGCCCACTAGTATTATCTTTCTGAACCATGACATAAAACCATATGGCCTCTACAACGTTTCGCCCGAACTTAGGAAACTTTCTATGGGGGACTCTAATGACTCATCAATACACTGGCAGTGGGTTTAACCATAAGCACGTCAGTGGTACTAGATGTATGTAACGGTTGCCCATGTATTGATCGGAAGGGAAGCTGACGAGCGAACTCATCCAGAAACCCTACTGACAGTGACAATATCCATTCAGTCCGGTCTGTTCGTCTAAGAGTATCGTATATCGAGTCTAGGGGGGTGGATAAAGTCAGACCCCTAATAACGCGATAATTCATGTCGGTATGAAACCCATCAACACCTGAGAAACTACCGATCCTAAATCGGTAATCCTCGACTACCTTGGCCAAGGTTTTTTGGTGATGGTCACCCGTGCACTGTGCGACATCAATCCCCCAATACCGGGATAGACGAATCCCCGACGATCCACTCACTGCCTCCATGTGGCTCGGGACTGTACCCAACTAAAACCTGTTTGCACGACTCCTTTGAGCTGTGGTAGGGTAGTAATCAAAGCACAGTGGGAACTCACACGAGACAAATGACGATCTCAGGTCAACAGACTAACCTATACACATGTCACCTGGGAACTGCTATCTGACAATAGGTATAATACCAACTAGCAGGTTCCTGGCGAGTCATGTCCGGTGTACTCATAACCGAATGAGCACCTGTATACATCTTAGGTGAACTAACTGACACTAGTGGCTTGTGAGACCTGCCAGTGCCCCTCGTCGGGGTCTACCACTGTATACACTAGTCTACTCTGGAGTATCGATGCCCAGTCTCGAAACTCCCATGACTAGGGAGACATTAAGGATGTGCTTATAGACCCCAGCACCCACGTATATGATCGCCATCATACTGTTGGCTGTCAAGCAAGAATCTTATGGGCTCTATCAACATGTACATGATGATAAAGACAAACCAGATAGCATACTATCATCTCGAGTAAGACTGTCCTACCGGTATAGGTCCTCCCTCAATCATTACAATCACGTACCCGCGATCCAATAATTGACTTCAAGGGCACTATATCCAACAATCTCCCACTTGCACTCAAGGCTAATTATTGCGATGTCGCATACTCACAGCCCGTGTGATATCGAACACCCAACTTCTCTACTAAGCAGTCTCACAAAGCCTGTTTGTGAAACTCTTGCGTTCGAGAAATAGCCTCAGTGAGTGGATCCGCTCTGATGTTTCTTTCTATGTCTCTCTTAATCTCAAGTTCACGGAGAAAGCCATCTCCCGAAATGAGCAATACCTGTCTTAGAATATGTCTGGATATCTGATGGGACCCAGTTCACAAATGAACTCCAAATCCAGCAAACTTCTTAGACTGTATCATCAACTGAATTTAATCAGTATCCTGCGCCACGCCTCCCTCAGTATCCGCTTGGACCGCCTGTCCAAACTACTGCCCCTCGTCGGAGGGAAAACAATAACTCTAACAGTCACTCTGTCATCCAGGTCACCTTGGAACCCTGGAATGATAAGTGTCTCCCGAAGGAGGCTGTCGTTATCAAATCCCTAGAACATTTACTTATGTTCTAAAACTACTTCCTAATGTTTCTCCAGGATTGGATTAATATCATAACTTATTGCATCTAGTGCACAAACAATATCTGGTGTGGTACTTGACATCTTATGATTGACTCAATTGCCTAAGCAAGTGATATGCCAATCATGCATACCCCTCTCTTGTTTAGTTTGTAAGACACCTTTAGAAA
The DNA here is from genome assembly GCA_030015575.1 of Agapanthus africanus. NCBI lineage: Eukaryota > Viridiplantae > Streptophyta > Magnoliopsida > Asparagales > Amaryllidaceae > Agapanthus > Agapanthus africanus. The sequence goes on along the minus strand of JASDDO010000018.1, from coordinate 56,368,048 downwards.
GGGTGACGCCATCACCTGCAGGTACTCCACCATGCCAGGAGTCGTCCATTCTAAATATCTTTAGAATACTGTCTAAGTACCCAGATTGGGAAACTACCCAAGTTTAGATCTAACACTATAGATCTAGTAACCAGAATGCCTGATATAATATCCATATCCTATGTGGAGAAACCGATGTGTGACAACCATAGTATAACCGATCGCAGTATAGGAATTTTACTTCCTACTCTGTGTATGTCATCCAAATTCCAGGACATCACACCCTACTACCATCTTAACAGATCCATCCCATATTCTGATGAAGGCAAAAACCTATGACTGTCACATCAAAATAAATGATCTATCTCCGCTATATCTGCTTTAGTTTATAAATAGACATAAGCTACTTGTCCACTATGCTTCCGCTGCTCCCACTGACCATAACAACCCTATGGCAGAGTCATATACACGTGCACTTCTAAAGCTAGTTTAGAACAACGCTATACTCATCCTCCTGCCAGGTCTCATAGTTTGGAACAACAGTAGTGTCAAGTCTGGGTAAACAAGAACCTCCCTGTCACCGTCCTTGAGGCTACCGAAGTACCTCTCGGGTGCCTGAGGATACCAACCATATCTGCGGAGTGGCTAATGGAATATCAAACTTGATTGAATCTTTAGGTCCTATTAAATTTTCCGTAATCGTTTGTGGTTCTTGAATCACTTCCAGTTCTACCATACTCCCACTACTATTTTTCTGAAAAAAAATCCATTTTACTAAAACCGTGGCGAGTCAAGAACAATATCACTATTGATCTTCCAGATGGTAGAAAGTCATCCCTCGTCAATGTAGGGTTCCTAGGCACTCTCAAGAGGTCTCACAAGGCATCAACCATGCCAATTTCAAATTTAAACGGTGCCGAGGAACCCTAGAACGGACCGTTGGCTAGAAATCTAGGCGAAAAAGAAACTAGTTAACAACTTAACTAAAGTTTAAACGGAAATACAACCTTTGTAGATCCGGTGCTCCAGCTCCATAGCTCCGCAACGAAGTCCCCTCGCTGTCCAAATGAATTCCCGGGCTCTAGCGTCGGCTTCGTCGGAGAAATGGCGAGCTAGGTCGTCGATGTCCATGCCGAAGATGATCTACGTCGAGGCATCGCTAGATCAAGCTCTACCTTCACCAAGCCATGAAAACTTATGAAGGAAACACCCTATACTACTTGGCAAGAGGTAGAGGATGAAGAAATAGGAGTTGGGTTCACTTTAGAATTGGATTTCTCACTCTTTTCATCAATCCACCATTGATGAAGAAAGGTTTTCTTCAATGAAGAAGATGAAGAAGAAGAAGCTAGTATTATGATAAGATAATTAAATTGAAAAGAAAAATCCAAACTTATCATAATCCAACCATGGTTATGTGTAGAGAGCAAACTATAGTTAGGTGAATGGTTAGGTTAGGCATAAAACAAAAATGGTGGACTTTATTCAAAGCTTCATGAAGCTTCAACAAAGAACAAAATTAGCCACCATTTTCCTTTTGCCAAAATGAAATAAACAATTCAATAAATGAATGAATAAATATAGAATAACCCTAACCATTTACTTAACTAAGGTTTAACTCTTTACACAAACCCTAGCATTCATGTATCATCAAACATGATACAATCAAGTGCACAAAAATATATCACATATACAATGTGCACAAATCAAGTGAGAAAATCCATTTAAAGTGAACCATTACTAGTTAATGCAAAGTAATATATCAAATATATAATTATGCATTAAATCATTAAATCAACACTTGATTTAACGATCCGGTCATATCGCATATAACCGACTAATATCAATGTATCGGCTTATCGAATCAACGCTTGAATCGATAACTAGGTTATATCGCATACAACCAATCGATACATTCATCCCGAGAATAAAATACGGTATCATATACACGAATTATTCTCGGTCCCGCACATATCTCATATGCGCTCCTATTTCGTTTCGCTTGAGCCAGGAAACCTCTGTGTAGGACTCTAAAGACTCGTCAATACGCCGGTAGCAGGTGATGATCATATCAAACACCCACAAGCCGCAAGCGGTCTGCTAAACGTAACGGCCACCCGGGTATTGAGCGATCAGAAGATCGACGAGCAAGCCCGCTCACACTCTAGTGAATCCAACCAGTAACACTACCGTACAGTCCGGTCTGATCGTCTGATATGTCGCATATCTCGCCTAGGGGTGGTTAACGTCAGACCCCAATAGCTCGATAAGTCGTGTCGATATGAGGTCTATAACAATTCGAGAAACTACTGGTAACACTTACTAGTAAATCTCAGCAACCCTGGCCAGGGATTTCCGGTTATAGCCAATCGAACACAGCGCAACATCAACCCCCTATACCGGGAGAGACGAATCCCCTCCTATCGCTCATTGCCTCCATGTGACTCGGGACTGTACCCAAAAACCACCGTTTTGCACGCCCTCTTGGACGTGGTAAGATGGAAATCAAAGCACAGTGGGAACCACACAAGACTCTATGACGATCTCGGGTCAAGAGACTACTCTGTACCAGTGTCACCAGAGAACTGCCATCTGACGTGAGGTATAATACCATCTGGGAGTTCTCGGCGAGTCCGTCCAGTGTACCCAGTCTCTACTGAGCACCCGTATATCATCTCTGATGTCAAACACCAATGGATATGGGATCATCCATCGCCCATCTGTATGGGTCGAGAAGGTATACGCTAGTCTACTCTGGTATATCGATGCCCCGTCTCGATACACCCACGACTAGGGACTTTGAAGGATGTACTTATGGACTATCTGTCCCCACTAGTATGATCTGCATCATAGTCCCGGTAGTCAAGTACACATCCTAAGGGCTTTACCAACATGTAACAGAGAGACAGTCAGTGTACACGTTAAGGTAAAGTGTAACCAGATAGCATACTATCATGTCGAGCAAGAAAGTCCTCCCTATATACGTCCTAGCATCCACTACAATATACATCATATGTACAGTAATGGCCTCTAGGGCATACATATAACTAACAATCTCCCACTTGCACTAGGGCCATCTGTAGCAGTGGTTGTAGTATCTCATACTCAACCATCCCATAAAAGTCTCTCTCTGGGAACAGGCCTTTGTGAGTGGATCCGCTGTGTTTGTCTTCTGAGTCTACTCTCCAAACCTCGATCACCCTGGAGATCAACCATCTCCATGATCAAGTGATACTACCTTAGAATATGTCTGGATCACTGATGGGACTGGGGTTCCCTGGCCAAAGCCACACTTCCATTGTCACACAATGGTAGGAACCTAGTTCATCTCATGAACCTATATACACCCAAACAGCCTCTTTGGTAGCATCTTAAGTAGCGATGTATCCTGCCTTTATCGTCTAGTATGTCACGGTATCTAGCTTGGAACTCTTCCAACATACCGTCCCTTTACTGAAGGTAAAGACAATGCCTGTGACTGACATTCAGTCGTCTTTATCACCCTGGAACACTTCCAGTGATTCTCCCCAGGATCAATTGATACTATCTCACTAAAACTAGTGAGTATCCTAACATCCAATTAGATCTATCTCATAGATCCAAAATCCAGGATTTAGTAGGTATCACTTTGATCCTATATGGAGACTCCTAGTGATAAGCGGAGATTGATCGTGCGTAGCATAGGAAACTCCTTCCCTATCAAGAGTATGTCATCCACGTACTCTATGAGGATCATTACCATACTCCCTACTACCTTTTTTGTTTATACAAGGTTCATCTACCATTTTGATGATGTCAAACTCTTTGACTAACACATCAAAACAGATGTTCCAACTCCGCGATACCTGCTTTATCCTATAAAGCATCTTGTACACGTTTCCGCTGCTCCCACTGTCTACGAAGCCCTCTGGCTGTGTACTTATAGACGTTCTCTTCTAAATCATTATTTAGAAAAGTAGTCATGGCACCCAACCGCCAGATATCGTAGTCATGGTATGTAGCCATGGCAAGTAGGATCTGGATGGACTTAAGCATAGCCACTTGAAAAGGTTTCATCATAATCCACTCCTGGTCCATGACGAAAAGCTTTAACAAGTCTAGCTTTGAAAGTCTCAACTTTTCCATCTACACCAAGTAATCTTCTCAAGATATACTTGCTCCTGATGGGGATTTAACCCTTCAGATATAGCAACCAAGTCCATACTTTGTTGGTGTATAAGGATTCCATCTCAGATTTCTAAGCATCCAGCCATTCTTACAGAGTCACACTCCTGATGGCCAGCTCGAAACTAGTTGGGTCATCATCTCATGATGCAATCCTCGCTCCCACTGTCATAGAGAAACCGAAGTATCTCTCAGGTGGGTGAGGAACCCTACTAGATCGGCGGAGAGGCTGAGGTTCGTTGGTATCTAGTGAATCCTTTGGTTGTACCAAATCATCTGCTGTAGTTTGTATAGCTGGAACCTTTCCAGCTTTACATTACAGACCTTGCCTCGAGCTTGTCCAGATTTTGCTTTTAAACATAGCCCGGACAACCCCAAATCTTAACTAACTTAAGACATGGGCTCTTCCCTTTCCATATCATATATGAAGTGGTAGGCAACTGATTTGATTCGAACCCTATTCAATAGGTATGCAGCTTCTCAAGCGCATAACTCCCAAAAGGAAAAAGGTAACTCAGTAGTACTCATCATAGAGCACACCTTATCATATAGGGTGTGATTGCTCCGCCCCGATATACCATCGTGCTATGGTATATACAGAGGAGTAATGCTGAGAGAAAATCTCATTCTCCTTTAGAATAATCCAGGATTTCCGTGCACAAGTATTCTCCTCCTTGATCTCATCAAAGGACATAATACTTATACCCTTATATTGATTCTCTACTTCTAAATCATATTCTGTGAATATCTCAAAAGGTTCAGACTTGTGTTTCAACAGGAACATATGTCTGAATCTTGAGAGATTATCAGAGAATGTAACGAAGTACAAAGAACCAGTCCTGGCATGTATAGACAGGGGACCTTACATACATCAACATGTATCAATCCCAAGAGTTCACTAACTCTTTCTCTGTTTCCATTAAATGGAGCTATGGTCATCTTATCTTTGTGACATGACTGGCAAGTTTCATAAGATGTAAATTCAAACAGATTTAAATATGCATCTAAATATAACTTCAGCTAGTCAGGTCGCATTGATATGACCTAGTCTACAATGCCTCAAGAAGGATTCGTTCATTTCTGAACTCTTCCTCTTGTGTGTGTTCCGTATACTAAGAACTGTAGTTTGATTTAGAACATTAATGCTTTTAGATAATGTGCCTGAACCGATCAACTTTTGATACAGGAAATGTTCAAAACATTATCCAACAATACAAAATTATATCCTTTCTTTACTAATAAAGAGACTGATATGATTTTGTATATCAGGTTCGGTATCTAATAACATTCGTTAAGAATCAATGTATTTGTAATACAGGGTGACAGTGACCAACAGACTTGGCTGCAACACTTGCCCCGTTTTCTGCCTCATGAAACTTATCACCCGTTCTCAGTTCTCTACCTTTCTGTGGCCCTATGTAACAGATTACATATCTGGGATCCTGATCTGGTATCACATACCCAGGACGTAGAGGATACTGAGAAACAGTTCTGTATAAAGAACACACCCGAAGATGATGCATCAGCATGCACTCTCTTCGTTTGGGCGGCACGGGAAATCTGGTATTCCCCAATTTCCTGCTCTGTCTTATAACAATTATAAGTTGGAGCGGGACCAACGTTCCCCAGCTCAGTATAACAAGCGGGTTCGGTCAATATTCCGTATTATTATCTTGATTAAGGCGTGATATGGTCGCTACCTGGAGAGAGAGAGAAGAAAACACTCAGCGTGCGCTCTGTCAAGAATAGATTGGTTATTATTTTATCTAATCAGGATGGCTCCCACTGCTTTTTATCAAATCTTTCTTCAAACCCTAAAAGGAAAGACTAGCCGGGATTAATTACACACTACAAGTTCGCCAATCTTTCAGCCAGGCCAGTGTCGGTACTTTGAGGGAGGTCCCCCGTGCTTTCGCACGAACCTAATTAATGTAAACCTCGTTTTCCCAGAGGCGTAACCCCGTTGACACCTTTATAGACACCTACTTGATCGGCTAATTGTAATGTATAAAACTCTCCCAGGAGTAACTCTTACTCGCAGCGGGTATCGGGATCCAACTATCTCATAGAAGGTATGCAATCTCATTGCAAATCTCAACACTTGAAATTCCCGATAATATTTTGCCCCGAACGATCTATGACCTTGACAAGGTCAACAAACCATAGACCGCAAGTCAAGTTCAACCCGTCATTTCTTGATTGAATCAAACCCACCCGCACGACCCTTGACAAGGTCAACAAGGCCGCACGACTACCCTAACCCAATCTGCATCATATGCATAAGCAGATAAATACTGGTTAGCTACCGCACACTGCGTCTTGACAAGGTCAACAAACGCAGCACGAATACTAAACAGGATTTATCTGAAATGACGGAGGGCTACGACAGGTTTTTCTGAAAACCTATTGCGTAATGAACTTGATATCGTTGTAGAATCAAATGATTTTAAAATGGAGTGCTTTTGAGGCTTTTCTAGTTTTGCTAAAGGAGTCACTCCCGGTGAAGGGATCGTCGGTCCTTTCCTCGTCGAATGAGGTGCGGGATATATCATATATATCACTGTGCAAAGCAAAAACACTTAAAAGCAATCAAAAGACAAACCGAGTGTGTAGCATCTGCCAGTTATTGCTAAAGGAGTCACTCCCGGTGAAGGGATCTCGGTCCTTTCCTTATCGAATAAGGTGCAGGATATATCACATATACCGCTGTGCAAAGCAAGAACTGTAGCTACATGTTTTATTTTGAAATTCGATTCTACAACATCTTAGGTTTCTTTTTACTTTTATTAATCACATTAATGAAGTCCCATCATTTAAGTACCTAAACATTACAGATAAATACGACGTACACTTATGCCATCCGCATTCGCCTCGATGTCCCCTCGTGCACCGTTAGGTTAGGTAACTAACGGCAGAGCAGGGCAGGGCTAGCGCGGGTGTAAAACATAAGTAACGTCTATATAATATATCATATATACTATATACTGTATCTATCACAGAACATCACATGATCACATCACAGATATCGCAGCAGAAGAATCATATGAAATATTGGATGTACTAGGACGTCCGTGTTTTCAATACGAGCCAGTATAAAACACGGATTCCACGGTCGTGATGAATAGCCAATCACACACCCCAAGACCCCTACGAGAGCGGCAAGCAACCCTACCAATTCTAGAGTTAGGAGACCCTGACTCGACTCCTCGAGTTGGTCTCCCACTGGACTCCAGAACCCGGTTACTTGTGCCCTCCTCCTTGGGTCTATCCTAGTGCGAAAAAGTAAATAATATACAAACGGTGACATCTTCCGCAACCTGGAAGTGCCCCAATAAAAGAATATTACATACAAGTTTTTACATGAATGAAAATGAAAAACACTCATCTCACATAAAAAACCCCCGGCTATTCAAACACGACGATCCAATATAACATATCCAGCAACATATAACATCACATGTCATCAACGTAAGTAAATATGCGCATCCCAATTGTCGTTGACATATAGCAACGAAACCGGCGATATCACATATTACACTTACGGTCACAGAAAAGAAAGTGTAAAACTACAACAGTTGGAATCCGCAATCTCTTTAGACATCGCATGCCTAATCAAATGAATTCTTTAGACATCGCATGCCTAACAATTATAAACCCCGCATTTTAGTCTCATCATCGAAAACACTTTTCAATATCAAGTCGGGCAATTCAACAAGATTCCCGACATCCTGATCGAATGCTCATCGCAAACTTCAGTAGACGGTCGCACCCCCGATACCGTCGACGAAGTGCACCAAGGCGGAACACCGCTACCGGGAGCACCCTAACGGATGCTTTCGGCGAAGGGTTCTCCTACAGTCACTTGGTCGAGGCTATGGGGTGAGGCTGTCTATTAAGTTTACCCGGCGAGTATCCGCGTATGCTACGTGATTGCGACGGACTTTTGATCGCATCAAAATTCCGTAGCAACCGATCAAGTGAGACTAAATTGCTAGATTTATAACATTCATTCAGTTATCTCATAACTTTTTGTGAATTCCAATTATTGTATCCCATTCCAGATAAATAGAAAATGATAAACTTTCCGATCGAACAGTCAAACACCCAAGTTTTCCCGAAACAGATCAACTCTTGAAATAAGTCTAAAAACATTCAGTTCGTGCCTCAGTACCAACGGTCCAGCCGTAGAAGGGTCAAGCCAACGCCTCACATGTGGCACGCCGTACTGCCCCAAACCCGAAGGTTCAAAAGGCAGTTCAAGACGGTCACATAATCGAGTTAAGGTTTGTTGTCTTCTAGAGGGTCCATTGCATTACTTGCACTACTTAGAACGTCATTAAACTACGGAAAGATCCAACACTTGGAAATTTCCCGACAGGGGAAAAGTTGGGTATTTATATCCGGTCGAACTTTTTAACATATTCTAAATTTTATCCGGAAAGCCACACAGACAAAATTTGATACTCCGATCAAAACACCGAATCCCCAAAACAACTCCAGAAAATTCAACTCTTGAATAAATTTTAAAAATACCCTGAGAACTCAGCACCTGAAACAATGAATTACTGTGCAAACAGTTAGGGCTGACATCACAATTCTGCCGCGGAACCGCCGCATAAGCTAGGCTTATGCCGCGGTTCTGCTGCCTATTACACTGTTCATGCAATAAATTTTGCGCCGTAATTCTTAGAATTCCTTGCTGAGTTTTCTGCATATTTTTAATTTGGAAAAATCCACGATTTTAGAAAAAGTACAGAGAGCAATGGAAATTTCGGGGTTTCGGTTCGTTCGGACTTCAAACTCCGTCTAGACTTCGCCTAAGGCTCTAGCTAGGCTCTGATACCACTGTAGGGTTCCTAGGCACTCTCAAGAGGTCTCACAAGGCATCAACCATGCCAATTTCAAATTTAAACGGTGCCGAGAAACCCTAGAACGGACCGTTGGCTAGAAATCTAGGCGAAAAAGAAACTAGTTAACAACTTAACTAAAGTTTAAACGGAAATACAACCTTTGTAGATCCGGTGCTCCAGCTCCATAGCTCCACAACGAAGTCCCCTCGCTATCCAAATGAATTCCCGGGCTCTAGCGTCGGCTTCGTCGGAGAAATGGCGAGCTAGGTCGTCGATGTCCATGCCGAAGATGATCTACGTCGAGGCATCGCTAGATCAAGCTCCACCTTCACCAAGCCATGAAAACTTATGAAGGAAACACCCTATACTACTTGGCAAGAGGTAGAGGATGAAGAAATAGGAGTTGGGTTCACTTTAGAATTGGATTTCTCACTCTTTTCATCAATCCACCATTGATGAAGAAAGGTTTTCTTCAATGAAGAAGATGAAGAAGAAGAAGCTAGTATTATGATAAGATAATTAAATTGAAAAGAAAAATCCAAACTTATCATAATCCAATCATGGTTATGTGTAGAGAGCAAACTATAGTTAGGTGAATGGTTAGGTTAGGCATAAAACAAAAATGGTGGACTTTATTCAAAGCTTCATGAAGCTTCAACAAAGAACAAAATTAGCCACCATTTTCCTTTTGCCAAAATGAAATAAACAATTCAATAAATGAATGAATAAATATATAATAACCTTAACCATTTACTTAACTAAGGTTTAACTCTTTACACAAACCCTAGCATTCATGTATCATCAAACATGATACAATCAAGTGCACAAAAATATATCACATATACAATGTGCACAAATCAAGTGAGAAAATCCATTTAAAGTGAACCATTACTAGTTAATGCAAAGTAATATATCCAATATATAATTATGCATTAAATCATTAAATCAACACTTGATTTAACGATCCGGTCATATCGCATATAACCGACTAATATCAATGTATCGGCTTATCGAATCAACGCTTGAATCGATAACTAGGTTATATCGCATACAACCAATCGATACATTCATCCCGAGAATAAAATACGGTATCATATACACGAATTATTCTCGGTCCCGCACATATCTCATATGCGCTCTTATTTCGTTTCGCTTGAGCCAGGAAACCTCTGTGTAGGACTCTAAAGACTCGTCAATACGCCGGTAGCAGGTGATGATCAAATCAAACACCCACAAGCCGCAAGCGGTCTGCTAAACATAACGGCCACCCGGGTATTGAGCGATCAGAAGATCGACGAGCAAGCCCGCTCACACTCTAGTGAATCCAACCAGTAACACTACCGTACAGTCCGGTCTGATCGTCTGATATGTCGCATATCTCGCCTAGGGGTGGTTAACGTCAGACCCCAATAGCTCGATAAGTCGTGTCGATATGAGGTCTATAACAATTCGAGAAACTACTGGTAACACTTACTAGTAAATCTCAGCAACCCTGGCCAGGGATTTCCGGTTATAGCCAATCGAACACAGCGCAACATCAACCCCCTATACCGGGAGAGACGAATCCCCTCCTATCGCTCATTGCCTCCATGTGACTCGGGACTGTACCCAAAACCCACCGTTTTGCACGCCCTCTTGGATGTGGTAAGATGGAAATCAAAGCACAGTGGGAACCACACAAGACTCTATGACGATCTCGGGTCAACAGACTACTCTGTACCAGTGTCACCAGAGAACTGCCATCTGACGTGAGGTATAATACCATCTGGGAGTTCTCGGAGAGTCTGTCCAGTGTACCCAGTCTCTACTGAGCACCCGTATATCATCTCTGATGTCAAACACCAATGGATATGGGATCATCCATCGCCCATCTGTATGGGTCGAGAAGGTATACGCTAGTCTACTCTGGTATATCGATGCCCCGTCTCGATACACCCATGACTAGGGACTTTGAAGGATGTACTTATGGACTATCTGTCCCCACTAGTATGATCTGCATCATAGTCCCGGTAGTCAAGTACACATCCTAAGGGCTTTACCAACATGTAACAGAGAGACAGTCAGTGTACACGTTAAGGTAAAGTGTAACCAGATAGCATACTATCATGTCGAGCAAGAAAGTCCTCCCTATATACGTCCTAGCATCCACTACAATATACATCATATGTACAGTAATATCCTCTAGGGCATACATATAACTAACAGTCAATGCCCGGGTTAACCCACAAACTGCCATTACAGAAACGTGCCTTGAGTTATCCAGAGTCTAGTTTTAAGCATAAGCCCGACAACTCCCTGTACCATAACATCTTTATGATATGAACCATTCTATATACAATATAGAAACAGAGGCACTGATTTAATTGGAACAAGATTCAAATCATGCAGCTGTCTCCAATGCATGTCAACTAAATGGAGAGAGGCCGATCAACATTACTCAACTTAGGAGTGCATCCAAACATGAGTAACCTGAAAAAGAAACAAGTTTCTCAAAATCATTACTATCGACTGAATACCGCTCACAAGTGTCTACATCTTCGATCACCTTGAAGAATCCTGATACTTGCGGCACCTGGTTCTCTACTTTATTCTTATACCTATAGCTTCTCAAAACTTAGACTTTGTATTTCTACGAAACACTTGTCTAAAACTGGAGAAGTCATAAGTAAACAGAATATAGTATGAGTACCAATCCCTCTGTCCTAATGGACACTGGACAACATACAATACTTTGTATAAGTCCCCTAAGTTTAATAACTCAAACCCTGTACGTCGTAGGTTGAAAACTGTACCCAGGCGATTTCCTCAAATATCACCAATTACAACGAATTCCGATATAATGAGGACGGTCACCTAATTCCCAATAATTTACTCCCACTCATCATCTGTAAAACCATACAGATGTGAGAATCATACCTGGTAAATACATACCCTGGAGTAAGGACCTAATTGGGAAATCAGTTTTCAATTAACAACGCATAGTGAAACTGAAACATGAAAATGTTTCGAAGGGGTATCCGGGTATTCGCAGTAATGCCTCTTCTATTATCAGATTCACGACTGTAACCGTATATTTCTTTGCCATCTCTCCAAATCCCTTTATTTGTCTTTGGTCGTTACCTTCTGTACACCTTCGTTAGGCTTAAATGGTTTTCTTCCTTCCCTACCGTTCGGCACCAGCCTATGGTTTGGAAGAAGACTATCCAATAAGCATAATAGGTGTGCTCTCCTAATCCTAGGAGTACTCGCAACTTAAGAGAAGGTAAGGATAAAAGACAACTGAATAATTCTTATTCTATTTCTCCTGAACCAGAATCCATCCTCGAAAAAGTTCCTTCAAGTTCGTATATAACCATACGATGGATTTATCCAATAGGATTGGATGTTCGTAGTGATACGGGGTGTTCTGGAGAAATACAAAGATGAAGTAGGAGTGGCGTTGAAAGACTTGGTTTGGTCGTGAATAGCAATCGCAATTTACTTTGCCCTCTTTCTAATCCCTTTATTTGTCTTTACTCATTACCTTCTGTCCACCACACTTAGGCTAATTGGTTTTCTTCATTCCCTACCTTTCGGCACCTGCCTATGGTTTAGAAGAAGACTATCCAATAAGCGTAATAGGTATACCGTCTCCTAATCCTATGAGTCCTCACAACCTGAGATAAGGTAAAAGGAAAAGACAACTGAATAATCCTATTCAATCTCTCAAAAACCAGAATCCATCCTCGAATCTGGAACAAGTTCCTTCGAGTTCGTATATAACCATACGATGGATTTATCCAATGGAAGTGGATGTTTGTAGTAATACGGGGTGTTCTGGAGAAATGCAAAGGGTAAAAGAAAAAGTGGCAATGATGTATGCAACTCAGACAATCCAAAAGCCAGTGTTTTAAGAAAGTTCGGTTAACTTGGTCACTGAGTTATAGTCTAGGGTCGGGTCATGATCGCAGTCAAAGAGAGAGAAAAAGGAAACACTCTGCGTGCACTCAAACCTGAATGTCTCCCATTGTATCCTCAAATTCTTCTCCAAACCTGAAAGAAGAATTAGTCGGAATCACCCGAGGAGTAAACCAACTCATCAGTAAGAATCGGGATCCAACTATCATCGCATGATAACTTGATGGAAGCCACTCAAGTTATCACACTCCAGAAGGTATGCGCATGCCTGGCAAGTTTCCTGTATGTTTGAAACTCCCGATGTGATTTTTACCCCTAGCACCCAAGTGACCTTGACGAAGTCAACAAATCAAAGAGTCCTAGTCAAGTTCAGCCCGTCATTATCTTGATTACATTAAACCCACCCGTACGTTCCCTTGACGGAGTCAGCAAGGCCGCATGACTGTCCTAACCAATCGCATATCCATGCAACAAACAAGTACCACTTAGCTACCGTACACTACGCCTTGATGGAGTCAACAAACGCAGCACGAATACTAAGCACTACTTGTAAGAAATGACGGAGGGCTACGGCTGGTTTTTGGCGAAAAACCTTTAGCGTAATGAACTTGATATCGTTGAAGGAACCGAGTGGTTTTACAAATATATAGAGGCGAAAACTTTTGCTAAAGAGGTCACTCCTAGTGAAGGGATCTCGGCTCTTTTCCCGTCGAATGAGGTGCAGGATATTCCAAACCGAATACCATAATGCAAAGCAAAAAGTAATCGACTATAGTGAAGTTATTACGTTGACGCAAACTTCTGCCCAAGGGGTCACTCCCGATGAAGGGATCTCGGCCCTTGCCTCGTCGAATGAGGTGCTGGATATTCATAACCGAATACCACTGTGCAAAGCAAAAGCCAACGTCTGTAATGTCAGTTTTAAAAAATCTTGGTTCCAACAACATCGAATAGGTTTGTTTTCCTTGCATTGATCTGAATCAACGCAGTCCCATCAATTAATCACACCAAAAAAGAACGAAAATATATGATGTACGTATATGCCATCCGCATTCGTCACTGGGTCCCGTCATCACCCGTTATGTTACTTAACTAACGACAGAGCAGGGACTGGACTAGCTTGGGTGCAAAACATATACAACATCTATTAGTATATATATATCAATATATAATAATCGCTCCAGGCATGATAAATGCAACATCACAGAAAAGTAATAAGCATCACAGAACAATACAGATAATCTGGGATCCCCGGGTTTCCTTTGAGCCACAAGTGAAACCCGACGTTCCCCTGGTCGTGTGGATAGCCTGTGCAATGAAAACCTAGACCCCTATGAGCGCAGCAAGTTACCCGCCAAAACTAGAAGCGAGGCAGCCCCCTTCAGCAAAGTGAATGGACCACCCAACACTTCACGGAATCCGGTAACTTGAGCACCCCTTCTTGGGTCAACCTGTACCCCCTACGAGTGCGGCGAATAGCCCGCCAATTCTAGAGTGAAGCCCTCTCCGTCTCAACGCCATGATATGCGGGCTCGTTGCCCTCTAGAACCTGGCTATTCGTGCATCCCACCGTGGGGTAATCCTAGTATAGAAAAGAAAATATATACAACGGGTACATCGACCTCAACCCGGTCGTGCCCCAAAAGAATAATATACAAATAGGCAGTGACGGCAATCCACATGTCAGACACTGGCCCCGCAATATAAAATGTACAAATAGAACCAAACAGCACTACCATTGCACGCAAGCTATCCACCACGACAATCCGCAACATCACAGCACAACACAGAACATCAACGTGAATGTCACGTTCGCAAACCCGTCTAAAAGGACTATAGCAATTAGATAAGCTTTACCGCTCGAATGACATTCACGGTCGTAGATAGAAATGTAATGCACTGTAAACTTTAGACAATATTAAAATTTATCGAGTTCGAAATAACCCCCGAAAAGCCCGAAGTAACCTGATAAAACTTTATCCAAAATGGGCCAAACAAACAACACCACTGAACCAACTTCCCAGAGAACAAACCACACCCAAAACACCAACCCCAGAAGCCAATGGAAAACCGGCCTCCTCGGTTTTGGTGCCCTTGGGCTCGGCCAAAAACCAAGGGGTGGGGTCCGTCTTTGGGGTGTGGTCTTGTGTCTTCTTGAGTAGTCTTCTGCACTTGTTTAAATAATTTTTCTGGACCTTTTGAAAATCAACAGAAACTGCTAATTCCATGGCATCGTTTGGGTTTTGTTTCAGTTTCGATACTTTAACATTGTCTAAACAAGCTTGTTTACGGTTAATGGGTGGCTCTGATACCATGTTGGGATACGGCAACGCCCCGACTCTCAATCCGAGGCCAAATGCGGAATAAAAACTTTTATAACTTAGCACTACCACAACCGTTACCCGGATCGAACCATTAACCGTTAACTAGCTAACTACAAAGTGAGTTCAGAGATTATACCGATCGATCCGTGTCCTTCGGTCTTCAATCCCCTCCACTAGCTTGTTGCAGCTACCCCGATGAAATCCGCTCTCCGGCCTCCTCGTCAAAGTAGCACCACGTCAACGAATCTTTATACGGGCTCCCGCCTCAAAACCGAGGCAACTCTGACATGAAGTTTGCTAGCCGACATGTCCAAGATTGAAGTAGAGAGAGTGTAGAATACTTTGTCTCAAGGCACCCAATGAATTGGATGAAGGGAATTGAAGTTGCCATGCGAATTTGTGATGAAATGAGCTCAAGGATTTTGCAAAGGAAATTTTTTGTGCATGCAAAGAAAAATTAGGCCCACAACAATTGTGACCGGCCAAGAGCAGAGAATGCTCACTGGAAAATGTGGGGAGGGTGAGTATATGAATCATTAGGTGAGTGTAACCCAAGCCACACAAATAAATAATCCCCTCTCCAATCAAAATTGGCAGCCACCTCACAAGCAAGCCCATGCTTATTCAAAGCTCACCCACTCCAAGCCATTCCCCCATGCTGCCATCGACCCATCCCTCACATTAATTTCGGCCAAGATAAGGAAAAGATAATATGGCCAAAAAATGAATGCACATATAAACCAATAATTAAACATTAAAAACTAATGCTTAATTAAGCGGAGAAAAACTGGCAACTTCAAAAATAATCCCGTAACGAATTACAGGATTACCCCACAACTGTATATACATACCCGCATTTGTATTCATACCGAATACAAATGCAACGAGAAAAAAATATTCCTACAATATAATACTAGGATCCGGCTTAAACAAAAGCCCACTAGTATTATCTGTCCGAACCATGACACATGCACAAGTGCACGTGTATGTTCGAACCCTGCCATAAAACCATACGGCCTCTACAACGTTTCGTCCGAACTTGGGAAACTTTCTGTGGGGGACTCTAATAACTCATCAATACACTGGCAGAGGGTTTAACCACAAGCACGTCAGTGGTACTAGCTGTACGTAACGGTTGCCCATGTATTGATCGGAAAGGAAGCTGACGAGTGAACTCATCCAGAAACCCTACTGAGCCTGACAGTGACAATATCCGTACAGTCCGGTCTTTTCGTCTAAGAGTATCGCATATTGAGTTTAGGGGGGTGGATAAAGTCAGACCCCTAATAACACGATAATTCGTGTCGGTATGAAACCCATCAACACCTAAGAAACTACCGATCCTAAATCGGTAATCCTCGACTACCTTGGCCAAGGTTTTTTGGTGATGGTCACCCGTGCACTGTGCGACATCAACCCCCCAATACCGGGAGAGACGAATCCCCGTCGATCCGCTCACTGCCTCCATGTGGCTCAGGACTGTACCCAACTAAAACCTGTTTGCACGACTCCTTTGAGCCGTGATAGGGTAGTAATCAAAGCACAGTGGGAACTCACACGAGACAAATAACGATCTCAGGTCGACAGACTAACCTGTACACATGTCACCTGGGAACTGCTATATGACAATAGCTATAATACCAACTAGCAGGTTCCCGGCGAGTCCTGTCCGGTGTACTCATAACCGAATGAGCACCTGTATACATCTTAGGTGAACTAACTAACACCAGTGGCTTGTGAGACCGGCCACCGCCCCTCGTCGGGGTCTCGAACTGCATACACTAGTCTACTCTGGAGTATCGATGCCCAGTCTCGAAACTCCCACGACTAGGGACACATTAAGGATGTGCTTATAGACCCCAGCACCCACGTATATGATCGCCATCATACTGTTGGCTGTCAAGCAAGAATCCTATGGGCTCTATCAACATGTACATGATGATAAAGACAAACCAGATAGCATACTATCATCTCGAGTAAGACTGTCCTACCGGTATAGGTCCTCCCTCAATCATTGCAATCACGTACCCGCGATCCAATAATTGACTTCGAGGGCACTATATCCAACAGTATCGCTGGCACACAGCTTCTTCCAGGGTGTTTTGCTTCGGTAGGTGGGACACATGTTGGATCGTGCCCACTCTCGTACTTTATATTCCGTTGTATCTAGATAAACTCCATCAAATCAGAAACTTGACTTTGTATAGACCTAGTCGGACTTGGGTATTGTGCGAGACTTAGAGCGATGGGTTTAAGTTCGCTTCTTGAGTTTTGATGTCTTGCTTATTTATTATTCTTTCTGGGTTGATCTTCGCCATTGGGCGTCGTATATATGTTATTGCGTGGTTATGATTCCGCCGGTTGGCGAAGAGCTAGTGTAACAACCCTAACTTTCTATAAGAGATTTCAAAAAATACAAAAATGGGTACTTTTGCTTGAGCACAAGTTATAAGTTTGTTTTGCTTTTTAATAACAAGAAGGAGCTTATAGCTCACTGGTAAGACCTTGCACTGCTGAACCAAAGCACCAGAGTTCAAATCCCATCCCCCAGATTATTTTTAATATTATTTTCTTTTTAAATTTTTAGAATCCCAAGAGTCTACACGTGCTAAACCCGTAAAACCAAAAGTCACATATAAAACAAACTGACCCAAGAGATTCACCAAGAGACACTGGACACGTGGCAGCCGACCCCGGCCCGACTCGGCCGGCGGATCGGCCGACTCGGTCGCCGCTGCCGGCCGAACTCGGTCGGATCGCCGAGTTGTCAACATGGAACTTGTGTCTTTTGGCCTTCTTAACTCCCCTGTACACTTTAAATTTCATGCCCAGTTCTAGAGCCTTTAAAATTCAATTAAAACCCCATTAAACCATATTTTTAATACAATTTTTACCCTATAAATACCACCCCTAAACACACCCCACTCACTCATAATTCTGTCCAAACTCTCAAGAAAACTCTCTAGAATTTTGTGTGTGCAAGTGAAGTTAGCAAAGCGCAAAACTCCGGCGAAATTCCGACGACGACCCTAGGAGCTCCCGGCGACGAAACGACGCACCGACGCCTCCTACCATTTTCTCTCCCTCTTCTCTTGACTCTAAACCCGTAAGTCCTACCTCCCTTTTCCCTTTGCTATGCTAAAAAGTTCTTTTTCTAAAACCCGACGGAAGCGGAGTTAATCTGACTTCCGATTCGGTTTTCTTTAAAAAGTACAATTTTCATTAAACACAACCATTCCGAATTCTCACATTTTGACCATTAATCATTAAAAAAATATGTTGAACAAGTTTCATATCAAAATATTTCATATTGCAATTTTTATTGTACATTTTCAGTAAAATACCATGTAGTTTGGTTTCGACTTTAAAACATCATTAATCTTGCTATACCTTTAATTAGATCACGAGGTAATGACCTACCTTCTCATAACACTCATATGCAATATAGCACAATACCTTTCGGGAACTTAGAATACGGAAAAATGAAACTTTACATATAAAGACCATTTACTATTAAAACCGTTTTCTACAAGATTATGTATTTTATACAAATCTTTGTAAAGCACCGCTACAACCCATTTGGGGAACCCGTTCGGGATAGTGCGGATTATCGCACATCCTCTGGCTTATTATTGCGAGATGCAGACCTCCGCAATGAGCATTCGGTCTCGAGAGATTTAAAATACAAATATCTTAAGAAAATGAGATTTCTAGAAAATAATAAATTAAAAGAGAATAATGGAGGAAAGGGGCCATAGGAGGAAATTTCCTCCTATGGCGTCAAAAAAATACGTCCTCCATAGTGTATTCCGACGATCAGAATCTATCATTTTCATCGTTATCATTGAAGATGTGGGTATGCCAAATTTCATGTGATTCTACAACTTTTTCACCGTTGATTTAGCAATGTAAAAAGTTCTATTGTCGGTAAACCGTTAATTTTGAACCCACTAATTCAACGGTGAAAAGGTTGTAGAATCATATGAAATTTGGTGTACCCATATCTTATATGATAACGATGAAGATGATGGGTGCCGATCGTCGGAAAAAACCCGATGGAGATTGTATTTTTTCGACGCCATAGGAGGAAATTCCCTCCTATGGCATCTTTCCTCCTTTATTCTCAAATTAAAATTACATTTATAAATATATAAATATATATATATATATATTATCAAAATATTTATTTTTGTGATAATTTAAATATTCCAACTTTTCTAAATCACATGAATCACTTTACATGAAAATACCATGAAATTCCATACAAGTTCAATATTACAGTTAAATACCCTATATGATGAAAAATATGTTTTATTCACTAGAAATGTCACATATATAAAATCTACATCTATGAAAACTCTAAAGACGATAATAAATTACTTGAGGTGTATTTTGAAAATTATACAAAATTGTTTTTACATAAACCCCCTCAAGTTTTATAAATTACAATAAGGACCCTAGTAAATATAGGTTTAAGCGGAACCAATCTCTTGAGCCTCAGAGAGCCGGAGAAGTGGGTGCTTGCCTATTTAAGATAGACAACTTAATAAACGGTGTTATCAACACGGTAATCGTCTTTGAAAAAGACACAAATCCTGTCGCCCATGTGCAGCGGTTACCGATAATATCAAAACTTAATTCAGGATTCAATTTCTTTTCTAATTGTCCAACTCAGACTGAGTCTCATTATAAATAATCTGACTTGAATATGATTCAAGTACAAACTACAATTCAATATGATTCTATGAATCCATATATTCAATCTGTTCAATCTGTATATTGACCGAACCGAACCATGGATATACTTCCATTTACATGATTCTCCAGTTACATCCATGATTCTCCAGTTACATCCATTTACTGATATCATGGTTTCGTCAAGTCATCCAATTATACAATCTATATTACAAGACAATATAAGTTGCAATACAATACAAATAATACAATCAAGACATCGCGGGTTTAAGAGGTAGATTGGTACAGAAGGTGTTAGAAGTGGCACGAGACTGTAAGATTTAAGACACCTAACCTGAATACAATCGCCGTTGTTCCGGGCATTCTAACGGAGCCTTGTACTTCCATTTGCCTTTAGTCTCTGGATATAGAGACTCCTCTCGTATACACTGGCATCCTTCTGTACCAAACTACAACCAACAACGTTAACACTAAATACAACATTATAACAATCAAATATAACTTTAAAAGCTACTCTCTCTCTCTCTGTCTATTCTACTTCTCCCTCATCTTTGGGACTTACCGAGCGATTTGTTCGCTGACGACATTCTCTTTCTTCTTCTTTGAATGTCGTCAGGTGATTCGGACCTTCCAGAGATCGAGCCCAGTATTGAAGACTTGGACCAGTTTATTGAAGACCCCGAGCTGTAGTTACACTTGTAAATTTTCCTTTACATTCTGTATTTTCCATTTCTGTTATGCCACTGTTTAGGCATTTTTTTTCATTCAGATGTATTTATTTTTCCATGTATTGTACAAAAGAATGTTAATAAAAAAAGTTATTGTTCTTTACATTTGTCTCTTGTGTATATTTCTTTTATATTTCGTAGTTACGCTTAGCGTATTTACTTCTGAGTAAATACGTAGCGGCCTCGTCGCGTCCTCTGCCCGTATACTGGGAAGCGGGGCGTGACAGCTAGCTCCTGCTTGGGGATGCCTATATATTGTTGTGTATATGGTTTTGGATCAAAATATACAAGGGAGGTGCTTTCCAAATTTTTTAAAAGACGAAATATGTTTTCAACTAGTATAATCCACTTGCATTTTCATGTTTTATTATCTATGCATTTAAAGAAAAACTTGATTTCATTATACCTTTATTTCAAAACTGCACCCCAATATTTTCCGCAAAAAGGTTTAGATTTTCTGGGCTTCGGCTTACTTGAATTACGTTACGCCTTTAAACGTTGCGTGATTTAAGTGCCGGTCACATGCTAAATTACGGGTCGTGACATATTTATATAGAGAGCAATCTCGTATCGCAAGGTATGAGATCTCGAAGGAATTGCTTCAAGCGAGATTGGCTGTCGGGTCATTTATAGGGGACCACGTCTCTACAATGATCAGGTATATTAAAAGGCTCACGGACCTGGAGAGCACGTTGGAGAACGAGTCATATGCTGACTTGATTCTACGGTCCCTACCTTCTACTTACGCCCAGGGAAAGAAAGTTATACTTCCAGTTGAGGGCATCCTGAAGGAAACCAGGGAGACACCCGCTCTGCTTATTGAGGAATCTTCCTCTTCTGGATCCAAGGCGAAAGCCAAGGGTGAGAAGAAGAAGACCTCCACAAAGCTGATAGGCGGTGTCAGTAAGGTAGAAGGAAAGGGAAGGGAAAAAGTTTCAGGGCAAACAGTAGGGAAGGAGGGATGTTCCTATTGTCACGGGAAATGGCATTGGCAGAAGGAATGCAGGGCTTGGAAAGCCAGAATCCAGGATCTGAAGCACGTTGTGGCTTCGGTTTCGGGTGTGTTTGTGATTGAAAACTGTCTGTCAATTAACTCTACTTCCTGGGTACTTGATACCGGATCTGGATATCATATATGTAATTCATTATAGGCTTTAAGAAACCGTAGAGTTATCAGGGCATGTGATATGACTCTCAAGGTTGCTAACGAAATGAGCGTGGACCCTGTATCCGTAGGGGAATATCACCTAGGATTGACAAGTGGGCAGATATTGATTTTACGTAACTGTTTGTGTGTACCTAGTCTAGCTTGTAATATCATATCTGTATCTTTACTTTCTAAAGAAGGATATGATTTTACATTTGTAAGCGATGTGGTCCACATCCACCTAAATCAAAGTTTGATTGGGTCAGGTACACTAGAGTACGGTATATACGTGTTAAATCAAGCTCAGGTTTTCAACGTCCAGAACACACTTAAATGAAAGTCTCCAGAATCAAATAAGGCTTTCTTATGGCATTGTAGGCTGGGTCACATCAATGAAACGCGGTTAACGAAGTTACATAGAGAGGGATATTTGGATCCGTTCGAATATCAGTCTTATGCAACTTGACAATCTTGTCTCATAGGAAAGATGATAAAGACCCCGTTCACTGGACACGGAGTAAGAGCGAGCGAGCTCTTGGGACTCATACACAGCGATGTATGTGGTCCAATATCTACACATGCACGAAGTGGTTATTCCTATTTCATTACTTTTATGGATGATTTCTCTAAGTATGGACATGTCTTCTTGATGAAACATAAATCCGAGGCCTTTGAGAAATTCTAGGAATATAAGAATGAAGTGGAAAAACAAACAGGAAAAAGTATCAAGACACTGAGATCTGATCGAGGTAGTGAATTCTTTAGTGCCGAGTTCTGGATTACTTAAAAGAGAATGGAATTCTCTCTCAGCTTACTCCTCCATACACAACTCACCACAACGGTGTATCGGAAAGGCGGAACAGAACCCTATTGGATATGGTACGTTCCATGATGAATAACGCTGGGTTGCCACGATCCTTCTGAGTTTATGCACTAGAATCAGCTGCATATCTTTTGAACAAGGTTCCTACCAAGACTGTGCCTACTACACCATATCAGATGTGGAGTGGGAAGAAACCCTATCTTCAGTATCTGAAGATATGGGAATGTCCACCTTTTTATAAAAAAAGCAGCATGTGGACAAGTTCGAGGCACGCTCAGGACTGTGTAAGTTTGTGGGATACCCAAAGAACTCCAGGGGTATCTTTTCTATTACGCAGAGGAACAAAAGGTTTTTGTTTCTCGGCATGCCCACTTTTTGGAAATCATTTTTTGGGAAAAGAAACTAGTTGGAGCGCAATAGAACTGGAAGAAATTCCAGAACCACAAACTATTACTGAAAGTATGGTAGAACCAGAGGTTTCAGAAGAACCGGACATCCCTGCGCCACTCCGCAGGACTAGTAGGCAGTCTCATCCGCCCGAGAGATAGTACGGTTTTCTCATAGACGGGGATAGAGATGAGTGCATCATTAACAATGATGAGCCAAGTAGCTTCCAGCAATCCATTCAGAGCGGAGACTCGGTAAAATGGCTGGATACAATGCGCACCGAGATGGAGTCCATGTACAACAACAAAGTATGGACTTTGGACATTACTCCAGAAGGGGTAAAGCCCGTAAGCTGCAAATGGATCTTCAGAAAGAAAATTGGTGTAGATGGACAGGTTGAAACCTATAAGACTAGACTTGTTGCAAAAGGTTTCCGTCAAAGGCCTGGTTTGGACTATGATGAAACCTTTTCTCCAATGGCTATGCTCAAATCTATTCGGATCCTTCTTGCCATTGCTGCCTTCCACAATTATGAGATTTGGCAGATGGACGTAAAGACCGCTTTTCTGAATGGATATTTGGAAGAGTGCGTCTATATGGATCAGCCAGAGGGTTTCATTCAGAGTGGGAGCAGCAGGAAAGTGTGCAAGTTGCTTAAGTCCATTTATGGACTAAAGCAGGCATCGCGGAGTTGGAACATCTATTTTGATGAGAAGGTCAAAGAATTCGACTTTATCAAGGATCCAGATGAATCATGCATCTATATTAAGATTGTAGCGAGAACTGTGGTATTCCTCGTCTTGTACGTGGATGACATTCTCTTGATAGAAAATAACATTCCTATGCTACAATCAGTCAAAAGATTCTTGTCACAGAGGTTCTCCATGAAAGACCTGGGTGATGCCAACTACATTCTGGGGATCCAGATCTATCGTGATAGATCTAAGAGGATGTTGAGACTTTCACAGTCAAGGTACATCAACAACATACTGAAAGGATTTAGTATGGAAGATTCAAAGCGCGGTAGTCTACCGGCTTGTCATGGAATCACCCACTCGTAGGGAACTGCCGGTGGGTATTATATCTATCGTCGGGTGGCAGTTCTCAGGTGACATGAGTACAGCTTAGTCCATCGACTTGACACTGCTACTTCACCTCGAGTGTCTCTACCATGGCTCAAAAGAGTCGTGCAAATAGTTAGTAGTTGGGTGCAATCCCGAAGCACTTGGAGGCAGTGGCGGTTAGATAGGATTTGTCTCTCCCGGTATTGGGGGTTGATATCGCGCTGTGTTCGGAAAGCCATTACACAAAGTCCTTGGTCAAGGCAAGCGGGATTTACTGGTAGGTACTCCAGTAGTTTCTCAGGGTGTTTTGGGCTACACTCCAACACGACTTATTGCGCTATTAGGGGTCTGACGATTACCACCCCTAGGCCCGATATGCGATACTCTTAGACGAACAGACTGGACTGTAGGAGATTGTCACAGATAGGCTCAGTAGGAGTTTGGATGAGTTTGCTCTTCGGCCTTCTTATCGACAGATACCTGGGTAGTTGTTACGTGTGGCTAGTACCGCTGACGTGCTTATGGTTAAACCCACTGCCAGCGTAGTGTCGAGTCTTTAGAGTCCCACACAGAGGGTTTCCCTACATCGGGAAAAAGATGTAGAGGCCGTATCGTTTTACGGCAGGGCTTCCATCCCATACGTGTACTTGTGCACGTATGATGTTCGGGCGGATAATACTAGTGGGCTTTGGTTTAAACCGGATCCTGATAGTATATTGATGGATTATTTTCGTCTCATTGTATTCGTATTTTTTCGGAATACGGATACAGGTATGTATATACGGATGAGGGGCATTCTTGTAATTTACTCAAGATTGCTTCTAGAAGAAGACACCTCATTAGGGTTTTTAATCTTTTGATTAAAAGATTAATGAGGGGGAGGAAATGAGGTGGGGGTTTACATTGAATGATGCATAGCTACTTGGTGACTCATGTGGTGGCTCATGGCATGACTCACTAGATGACTTACTCTTTAGATATTTTTTTGAAGCATGCTTGATATTTTGTGAGATATTTTATCTCATCAATTATTGTATGCTTCATAATTCATCACAAATGAGCCATCTTTATTTATAGATCACTCTTTACTCTCTTTTTCTCAAGCTCCTTCTTCCTCTAACCCTAAATCTCTCATGTGTTGAGAATCCTAAGGTACTTAGAGACATACTAATCCATCTACACTCTCTACATCATCTAGGACATCTATTTTAGCGAACTAGATGTCGTAGTTACCACGGATTTGAGGTTGGAGCTCGGAATATAGACTCTCGGATGGATCGTCTTTGACTCGAGGAGGCCGACGAGGAGGCATCGATCCATACTATCCATAGTAATCAAAGCACAGTGGGAACTCACACGAGACAAATGACGATCTCAAGTCGACAGACTTACATGTACACATGTCACCTGGGAATTGCTATCTGACAATAGGTATAGTACCAACTAGCAGGTTCCCGGCGAGTCCGTCCAGTGTACTCATAACCCAATGAGCACCTGTATACTATCTTAGGTGAACAAACTAACACCAATGTCTTGTGAGACCTGGCTACCGCCCCTCGTCGGGGTCTCGATCGGTATACACTAGTCTACTCTGGAGTATCGATGCCCAGTCTCGAAACTCTCACGACTAGGGACATTTAAGGATGTGCTTATAGACCACTAGCTCCCATGTATATGATCGCCATCATAATTCTGGTAGTCAAGCAAGAATCCTGTGGGCTCTATCAACATGTAATAGTGATGATAAAGACAAACTAGATAACATACTATCATCTCGAGTAAGACTGTTCTACCGGTATAGGTCCTCCCTCAATCATCATAATCACCTTCCTGCGACTACGATAATTGCCTTGAGGGCACTATAGCCAACAATCTCCCACTTGCACTTAAGGCCAATTATTGCGGTGTCGCATACTCACAGCTCGTGTGATACCGAACACCCAACTTCTATAATAAGCAGTTTCGCAAAGCTCGTTTATGAAACTATTGTGTTCGAGAAATAACCTCAGTGAGTAGATCCGCTCTAGTGTTTCTATCTTTATCTCTCTATATCTCAACTTCGCGGAGAATAACCATCTCTCGAAATGAGCAATACCTTGTCTTAGAATTTGTCTGGATATCTGATGGGACCCAGTTCTCAAATGAACTCCAAATCCAGCAAACTTCTTAGACTGTATCATCCACTGAATTTAATCAGTATCCTGCGCCATGCCTTCTTCAGTATCCGCTTGGACCACCTGTCCAACATACTGTCCCTTAGAAGAGGGAAAAACTATAACTCAGACAGCCACTCTGTCATCCAGGTCACCTTGGAAGCCTGAAATGATAACCGTCTCCTGAAGGAGGCTGCCGTTACCATATCCCTAGAACATCCATTCATGTTCATAAACTGCTTCCCTACATTTCTCCAGGATTGGATTAATATATGTTTATTGCAGCTAGTGCAAAAACAATATCTGGTGTGGTACTTGACATTTCATGATTAACTCAATTGCGTAAGCAAGTGATATGCTAATCATGCAGATCCCTCTCCCCTTTAGTCTGTAAGACACCTTTAGAGAGGGTGACTCCATCACCTGCAGGTACACCACCATGCTAGGAGTCGTCCATTCTAAAACACTTTAGAATAGTATCAAGTACCCAAATTGGGACACTTCCCAAATCTAGATCTAAAACCATAGATCTAGTAACCAGAAACCTTGATATTATATCCATGTCTTATATGGAGAAACAACTGTGTGACAACCACAGTATAACCGATCGTAGTATAGGAATTTCATTTCCTATAAAGTGCATGTCATCCCAAATACTAGGACATCATACCCTACTACCTTCTTACCAGATCCATCTCCTATTCTGATGAGGTCTAGACCTATGACTGCCACATAAAAAATAGATGATCTATTTCCGCTATACCTGCTTTAGTCTATAAATAAACATAAGCTTCTTGCCCACTATGCTTCTGCTGCTCCCACTGACTACAACAACCCTCTGGCATAGTCATATACACGTGCACTTCTAAAGCTAGTTTAGAATGACGCCATCTCATCCTCCTGCCGGGTCTTATAGTCTAGAACAACAGCAATGACAAGTCTGGGTAAACAAGAACCTCCATGTCACCGTCTCTGAGGAGACCGAAGTACCTCTCGGGTGCCTGAGGTTACCCACCAAATCTGCGGAGTGGCTAATGGAATATCGAAAACAATTGAATCCTCGGATTCTATTAAATCATCAGTGATCGTTTGTGGTCTGGAATCACATCCAGTTCTACCATACTCTGACTTCTGTTTTCTGAAAAAAATCCATTTTACTAAAACTGTGGCAAGTTAAGAACAATATCACTATTGATCTTCCTGATGGTAGAAAGTTAACCCTCATCAAAGCCCGGGATAACCCACAAACTGCCATTACTGAAACGTGCCTCGAGTTTATCCGGATTCTGGTTTCAAGCATCAGCCGGACAACTCCCGATACCTTAACAACGTTAAGATATAAATTGATTCTATATATATCCAATATAGAAACAAAAGTACTAATTTAATTGGAACCAGATTCAAAAACATGCAGCTGTCTCCAGTGCATATCAACCAAATGGAAGGAGGCCAATCAACATTACTCAACTAGGAGTGCATCCATATATGAGTAACCTGAAAGAGAAGCAAGTTCTCAAAACCATTACTATCAATGGAATACCAAACACAAGTATCTACATCTTCGACTACCTCGAAGAATCCTGATACTTCCAACAAATGGTTCACTACTTTATTCTTATACCTATAACTTCTCAATATCTGGACCTTGTATTTCAACGAAATACATGTCTAGAACTGAAGAAATCATGAGTAAACAGAATATAGTATGAGTACCAACCCTTTTGTCCTAATGGACACTGGACAACATACAATACTTTGTATAAGTCCTCTGAGTTTAATAACTCAAACCCTGTGTGTCGTATGTTGAAAACTGTAGTTTGGTTAAGAAGAATTACACCGCTGTTGAATGCACCTTACCGGGCTGGCTGGCCAGGATTGAGAAAGAAATCAGCAAAGCGCAGCTGGAGCTGAATCTATTATAGGAGGTAGGCTCTTTGGATAGATTGACTGGAACCATCAACTGATATAGGTAAATGTCACAAACATAATTTCAAAAAGTTATATCTCACTTTATAAAATAAACGTATAGATATATCGGTTTGAAATTGGTGTATAACAACGGATATTCAAAACCAAATATTCACCGTCAGGCAAAACCCAGATGATTTCCTCAAATATTACCAATTACAACGAATTTCGATATACAGAGGATCTAATCACCCAATTCCCAATATCTTACTCTCGCTCACCATCTGTAATAACATACAGATGTGAGAAACTGATCTGGTAAATACATACCCTGGAGTTAGATTCCAATTGGGAAAACAATTTTCAATTAACATTGCACAATGAAACTGAAACATGAAAATGTTTCGAAAGGGGTTAACTGGTTTTCCTAGTAACGCCTCTTCCACTATCATGATTCATTACTGTAACCGTATAGTTCCATGCCCTCACTGCAATCCCTTTATTATGTCTTTACTTATTATCTTCTGTACACCTTCTTTAGGCTAATTGGTTTTCTTACTTCCCTACCCTTCGGCAACAGCCTAAGGTTCGGAAGAAGACTATCCAATAAGTGTAATAGATGTACACTCCTTATGCCAGGAGCCCCCGCAACCTGAGAGAAGGTAATGGGAAAAGACATCTAAATAATCCTATTATATTTCTCCTGAACCGGAAACCATCCTCGAATCTGGAACGAATTCCTTCGAGTTCGTATGTAACTATACAATGGCATGTCCAAGCATTATGGATATTCGTAGTGATACGAAGTGTTCTGGAGAAATCCAAAGTGGATGTGGGAGTGACAGGGGTATACACGGTTTTGTCGTGAATGATAGCAGTCACAATTTTCTTTGTCATTATTCTAATCCCTTTATATGTCTTTACTTATTACCTTCTGTACACCACCTTTAGGCTATTTGGTTTTCTTCCTTCCCCACCTTTCGGAACCTGCATATGGTCTGGAGGAAGACTGTCCAATAAACTCAATAGGTGTAGCCTCTCTAATCCTAGGAGCCCTCACAACCTGAGAGAAGGTAAGGGAAAAAGAAAAATCTTATTCAATCTCTCCAGAACAAGAATCCATCCTCGAATCTGGAACAAGTTCCTTCGAGTTCGTATGTAACTATACGATGGATTTATCCAATAGGAGTGGATGTTCGTAGTGATATAGGGTGTTCTGGAATAATGCAAAGGTGATATAGAAGTGGCAATGATATATGCGACACCGTGACATTCCAAAAGCCAAAGTGTTTTAAGAAGGTTCGGTTAACTGGG
Organism: Agapanthus africanus; assembly: GCA_030015575.1. Classification (NCBI taxonomy): domain Eukaryota; kingdom Viridiplantae; phylum Streptophyta; class Magnoliopsida; order Asparagales; family Amaryllidaceae; genus Agapanthus; species Agapanthus africanus. The sequence continues at coordinate 56,338,615 of JASDDO010000018.1, read as the reverse complement.
TTCATGAGTTTTAGTTAAGGGTCGGGCCATGGTCGCTGCCTGAGAGAGAGAAAAAAGAAACACTCAGCTTGCACTCTAACCTAGATCAGAATGGATAATCACTTTATCTAATCAGTATGACTCCCACTGTATCCTCGAATTCTCCTCCAAACCCAAAAGGAGAATTAGTCGGGATCATCTAAAATCACCCGAGGAGTAATCATACTCATCAGTGGGAATCGGGATCCAACTATCATCGCATGATAACTTGATGGAAGCCACTCAGGTCACCACACTCCAGAAGGTATGCACATGCCTGGCAAGTTTCCTGTATGTTTGAAACTCCCGATGTGATTTTTGCCCCAAGCGCTTGTAACCTTGACTTTGGCCAACGAATCATAACACGCAAGTCAAGTTCTACCCGTCATTATCCAGATTAATTTAGACCAACCCATACACGCCCTTGACTTTGGCCAATAAAGTGGTATGACTGTCCTAAACCAATGCATATCCATGCAACGGACAAGCAACACACAGCTACCGCACACTATGCCTTGACTTTAGCCAACAAACACCGTACGAATACTATGTGCTACTTATCTGAAATGATGGAGGGCTACGGCTGGTTTTTGGCGAAAAACCTTTAACGTAATGAACTTGATATCGTTTAAGGAATCCAAGTGATTTTACAAATATATAGTGGTGAAAAACTTTTGCTAAAGAGGTCACTCCCGGTGAAGGGATCTCGGCTCTTTTCTCATCGAATGAGGTGCAGGATATTCCAAACTGAATACCACGATGCAAAGAAAAAGAATCGACTATAGTAAATTTATTACGTTGATGCAAACTTCTGCCCAAGAGGTCACTCGATGAAGGGATCTCAGCCCTTGCCTCGTCGAATGAGGTGCAGGATATTCCCAATCGAATACCATTGTGCAAAGCAAAAGAGAACGTCTGTAATGTCAGTTTTTAAAAAACTTGGTTCCAACAACATCATATATAGGTTTGTTTTATCCTTGCATTGATCAAAATCAACGCAGTCCCATCAATTAATCACACCAGAAAAGAACGAAAATAAAATGTCCGTATATGTCATCCGCATTCGCCACTGGGTCCCGTCATCACCCGTTAGGTTACTTAACTAATGACAAAGCGAGGACTGGACTAGCGCGGGTGCAAAACATATACAACATCTACTAGTATATATAAATATATATATAACATTCGTCCTAGGCATGATATAAGTATCATCACAGAAACATCACAGAAACAACACAGAATGGTGGATAATCTTGGAGCCCCGTAAATGGAGTTTTGATCATCTTGCCTTTGAGACATGACTGGTAAGTGTCATAAGATGAAAATTCAAACGGATTCAAATATCCATCCTTATGCAACTTAGCTAGTCGTGTCGCATTGATGTGATCCAGTCTACAATGCCACAAGAAGGATTCGTTCAGTTCTGAACTCTTCCTCTTGTGTGTGTTTGTTATGCTCAGAACTGTTGATTGATTTAGAACATAAATGCCATTGCACATCGTGCCTGATCCAACCAACTTTTGGTTTAGAAAAATGTTCATAACATTATCCTGTAATACAAAATTATATCCTTCTTTACTCAACAAAGAAACCGATATAATGTTGCATATCAGGTTCGGCATGTAATAGCATTCGTTCAGAATCAATGTATTACCAGTTGGCAATACAAGGTGATATTCCCCGACGGTTTTAGCTGCAACATTTGCACCATTTTCAACCCTTATGTCTTTATCACCTTCTCCAAGTTCTCTACCTTTCCTAAGCCCATGTAACTGATTACATATATGGGATCCTGACCCAGTATCCAATACCCAGGACGTAGAGCAAATGGAGAAACAGTTCTCTGTAACGAACACACCCGAAGAAAATGCATCAACATGTACTTTCTTCATTCGGGTGGCATGGGAATCCTGGTATTCCCCTATATCCTGTTCAGTCTTATAACTTTTATAATAAAGAACGGAACCAACGTTCCCAGCACAGTATAACATGCGGGTTCGGTCAATACATCCATATTATTATTTTGATTAAGGCATGATATGGTCGCTACCTGGAGAGAGAGAGAAGAAAACACTTTAGTGTATGCTCTTGCAAGATCAGATTGGTTATTATTTTATCTAATCAGGATGGCTCCCACTGTTTTTATCAAATCTTCCTTCAAACCCTAAAAGGAAAGACTAGCCGGGATTAATTACACCCTACAATTTCGCCAATCTTTCAGCTAGGCCAGTGTCGGTACTTTGAGGGAGGTTCCCCGTGCTTTCGCACGGACCTAATTAAAGTAAACCTCGTTTTCCCAGAGGCGTAACCCCGTTGACACCTTTCTAGACACCTACTTGATCGGCTAATTGTCCTGTGTAAAACTCTCCCAGGAGTAACAATTACTCGCAGTGGGTATCGGGATCCAACTATTTTATAGAAGGTATGCAATCTCTTTGCAAATTTCAACACTTGAAATTCCCAATAATATTTTGCCCCTAGCGTCCCATGACCTTGACGCAGGCCAACAAACCATAGTGCGCTAGTCAAGTTCAACCCGTCATTTCTTGATTGAATTAAACCCACCCGCACGACCCTTGACGCAGGCCAACAAAGTCGCACGACTACCCTAATCCAATCTGCATCATATGCATAAGCAAATAAATACTAGTTACCTACCGCACACTACGTCTTGACGCAGGCCAACAAACGTAACACGAATACTAAGTAGAACTTATCTGAAATGACGGAGGGCTACGATAGGTTTTCTGAAAACCTATTGCGTAATGAACTTGATATCGTTGTAGAATCGAGTGAATTTTGAAATGGAGTGATTTTGAGACTTTTATTAGTTTTGCTAAAGAGGTCACTCCCGGTGAAGGGATCTCGGCTCTTTCCTTATGGAATAAGGTGCAGGATATATCATATATATCACTATGCAAAGCAAAAACTCCAAAAGAAATCAAAAACAAACCGAGTGTTGTAGCATCTGCCAGTTTTGCTAAAGAGGTCACTCCCGGTGAAGGGATCTCGGCTCTTTCCTCATCGAATAAGGTGCAGGATATATCATATATATCGCTATGCAAAGAAAAAACTGTAGCTACCCTTTTTTGAAAATTTGATTCTACAACATCTTTTAGGTTTCTTTTCTTTCATTAATCATATTAATGAAGTCCCATCATTTAAATCATCTAAACATCACAGATAAATATGACGTACACTTATGCCATCCGCATTCGCCTCGATGTCCCCTCGTGCACCGTTAGGTTAGGTAACCAACGGCAGAGCGGGGCAGGTCTAGCGCAGGTGTAAAACATAAGTAACGTCTATATAATATATCATATATACTATATACAGTATTTATCACAACATATCAAATGATCACATCACAGATATCGCAGCAGAAGAAACATATGAAACATTTGATATACTAGGACGTCCGTGTTTTATTTTCAGCCTCTATAAAACACGGATTCCACGGTCGTGATGAATAGCCAAACCCACACCCCTAGATCCCTACGAGAGCGGCAAGCAACCCTTCCAATTCTAGAGTTAGGAGACCCGGACTCAACTCCTCGAGTTGGTCTCCCACTGGACTCCAGAACCCGGTTACTTGTGCTCTCCTCCTTGGGTCTATCCTAGTGCGGAAAAGTAAAGAATATACAAATGGTGACATCAACCTCATCCCGGAAGTGCCCCAATAAAAGAATATTATATACATTTAATTTTACATGAATGAAAATAAAGACCCTCATCTCACATAAAAAAAACCCGGCTATTCAGAACGCGACGATCCAATATAATATATCCAGCAACACATAACATCACATGTCATCAACGTAAGTAAATATGCGCATCACAATTGTCGTTGACATATAGCAACGAAATCGGCGATATCACATATTACACTTACGGTCGCAGAAAAGAAAGTGTAAAACTACAACATTTGGAATTCACAATCTCTTTAGACATCATAAATCCGAAATATCACATACTTCGCATTTCATGCCTAACAATATGAATTCCACATATTGTATCATATTTCAGATAAATAGACAGTATTAAACTTTCCGATCGAATGATCAAACACCCAAGTTTTCCCAAATAGTTCTCAACACTTGAGGGGAGTTTAAAAGCATCCATCACATGCCACAGTACCAATGGTCCAGCCGTAGAAGGGTCAAGCCAACGCCTCACATGTGGCAACGCCGTACTGCCCCAAACCCTAAGGTTCAAAAGGCAGTTCAAGACGGTCACATAATCGAGTTAAGGTTTGTTGTCTTCTAGAGGGTCCATTGCATAACTTGCACGATTTAGACGTTCTTAAACTACGAAAAAATCCAACACTTAGAAATTTTCCGGCAGGGGAAAAAGTGAGTTATTGATATCCGTTCGAACTTTTTAATACTTTCTAAATTATCCGGAAAATATAACGAAATTAATATTCCGATCGAATCAATGATTACAAAATAAACCGCAGAATACTCAACTCTTGAGTCAGTTTAAAAATACCCAGAAAATATAAATCACAGAAATAGAGATTACAGTGCAAAAATGAGGGCATAAATTCTCTGTACTGCCGCGGATCCGCGGCCCAAGCGCGGTACGGCCGCGGTTCCACGACGGTTTGTACGGATTATGCTCTCGTTTTTCACTACAATTCTTATATTTCCCTGCTGAATTTTTTAGGCATTTTTAATTCAGAAAAATCACGGTTTTGAAAATTTTTCCAGAGAGGGGTTCAATATTGTCGTATCGGGGTTCGATCGGAGTTTTAACTTCGTAAACACATCGCCTAATGCTCTAGCTAGGCTCTGATACCACTGTAGGGTTACTAGGCACTCTAACAAGGTTCTACAAAGTATCAACCATGCCCGATTAAAATTTTAGCCGTGCCTAACAACCCTAAACAGGATCTTTGCTAGATAATTAGGGTTTCATATGCAAGTAAATATCATCTACGACTAAGTGAATACGAAATACAACCTTTGTAGATCGGTCCTTCACTTCTAAAGCTCCTTGTTGTAGTCCCTTCGCTGCGATCATGGTTCTCCCGGGCTCTTACATGGCTTCACGAGGCGAAAGAAGCGTCCTTGCTTGAAGTCTTCGAGGCCGAAGATGATCTACGTCGAGGGAATACCAACTCAAGCTTCTACTTCACTAACTAGAGAATTAGTGAAGTAAACACCCTAAACTAAAATGCTAGTCTAGTAGAGGATGGAGAAATAGGAAGTGGGTTCACTTTAGAATTTATTTTCTCACAATGCTTCTCACTTTGGATCAAACCCTAGAGAGCATTTTAGCTCAAGGAAGAAGATGAAGAAATGAAATGAGAAAGATAATGATCAAGTGAGTGAGCTAACCATGGTGAGTGAGTATCATATACTAACTCATGTAGAGACTTAATCATGGCTAAGTGTGATGGTTAGGTTAACAAAAATCCAAAGTAAAAACAAACTTAGTGGACTTTAGTCAATGTATCCACAAGCTTCCACAAGCTTCATGCATTTTCTAATTTTCCACTAATTTTGTAATTACTTTAAATACATTAAACCCACCATAACAAATAGCATGGTGTAAGTCTCATACACCCATGAATGTTGTATCAACAACCATGATACAAAAAGAAAACACATTTTAATATATATCACATATATATATTAAAGTTGTGCACATGTGAGAAAAATCCATAAGTGAACAAATGTTAGTCAATGTAAATTAGTATATCATATATACAATTATACACTAAATTATTAAATCAACACTTGACTTAATAATCCGGTTATATCTCATATAACCGACTAACATCCAATGTATCGACTTATCGAATCAACACTTGATTCGATAACCCGGCTATATCACATATAACCGATCGATACGAAAAGTCGCAAGAATAGAATAAGATATCACATACACGCATCATTCTCTGTCCCGCACATATCACATATGCGCTCCTATTTCGTTTTGCCTGAGCCAGTAAAATCTCTATGTAGGACTCTAAATACTCATCAATACGCCGGCAGTAGGTGATGATCACATCAATACCCACAAGCCGTCAGCGGTACTAGCTGTACGTAACGGCTACCCGGGTATTGAGTGATCAGAAGATCAGCAAGCAAGCCCGCTCCTACTCCTGTAAAAGCCTGCCGGTAACACTTCCCATACAGTCCGGTCTCCTCGTCTGATATGTCGCATATCAAGTCTAGGGGTGGTAAACGTCAGACCCCAATAACCGATAAGTCGTGCCGATGTGAGGCTCATAACGGGTCGAGAAACTACTGGTAACACTTACCAGCAAATCTCTAAATCATCCCTGGCCAGGGACTTCCCTATTACGGCCAATCGAGCATGGCGCAATATCAACCCCCAATACCGGGAGAGACGAAACCCTTCCTATCGCTCATTGCCTCCATGTGAATAGGGACTGTACCCAAAAACCACCCTTTTGCACGCCCTCTTGGATGTGGTAAGGTGGAAATCAAAGCACAGTGGGAATCACACAAGACTCTATGACGATCTCGGGTCTACAGACTAACCTGCACAAGTGTCACCAGAGAACTGCCATCTGACGTGAGGTATAATACCATCTGGGAGTTCTCGGCGAGTCCGTACAGCGTACCCAGTCTCCACTGAGCACCCGTATACCATCTCTGATGTCAAACACCAATGGATATGGGATCATCCATCGCCCATCTCATGGGTCGAGAAGCGTATACGTTAGTCTACTCTGGTATATCGATGCCCAGTCTCGATACACCTACGACTAGGAACATTAAAGGATGTACTTATGGACTACTCTGTCCCCACTAGTATGATCTGCATCATAGTCCAGATAGTCAAGTACACATCCTAAGGGCTTTACCAACATGTAACTATAAGACAGTATCAAGAGACAAGTATACATGTTAAGATAAAGAGCAACCAGATAGCATACTATGATATCGAGCAAGAAAGTCCTCTCTCTATATGTCCAAGCTGTTGGATATATGTATGCCCTAGAGGCCATTATGTGATAGTGGATGTATCTATACATGTATATATATTCAGTTTGCATTCTTGCTCGACATGATAGTATACTATCTGGTTCTTCTTTATCTGACATGTTAATTTGATCATGCTTTTATTCATTCATACATGCTGATAAAGCCCTGAGGATATTGGCTTGACTACTCTGATTATGATGGAGATCATACTAGTGGGACATCTGTAGTCTATAAGCATATCCTGGAACGTCCCTAGTCGTAGGTATATCGAGACGGGGCATTGATATACCAGAGTAGACTAGCGTATATGATACTGGACCCATACGATGGGCGATGGATGTTCCCACATTCATCGATGTTTGACATCAAGATCACATACGGGTGCTCAGTGGTGACTGAGTACACTGGACGGACTCACCGAGAACTCCTATATGGAATTATATCTATCGTCGGATAGCAGTTCTCAGGTGACACTGGTACAGGTTAGTCTGTAGACCCGAGATCGTCATGGAGTCTTGTGTGTTCTCCCACTGTACTTTGATTGCCACCCTACCACGGCTCTACTGAGTCGTGCAAACAGGTGGTCGTTGGGTACAGTCCCGAGACACACGAAGACGATGAGCGATAGGAGGGGTTTTGTCTCTCCCGGTATTGGGAGTTGATGCTGTACTGTGCCCGACTGGTTATAACAGCAAGTCCCTGGCCAGGGCTGCTGAGATTTGCTGATAAGTGTTATCAGTAGTTTCTCGATCTGTTATAGACCATTCACCGATACGACTTATTGAGTTATTGGGGTCAACGTGACCATCCCTAGGCTCGATATGCAACATATCTGACGAAGAGACCGGACTGTACGGTAGTGTTGCCGGATGGCTCGACGGGAGTTGTAGCAGGTTCGCTTGTTGTCTTCTGATCGCTCAATGCAGGGTTCCTAGGCACTCTAGTGAGGTCTCCCAAGCCATCAACCATGGCAATTTCAAAAATTATGGTGCCTACAAACCCTAAAGTACGGATCGTATACTAGATTTCTAGGCGAACAAGAACTAGTTAACAGTTAACTATATAAAATACGGAAATACAACCTTTGTAGATCCGGTGCTCCACCTCCATAGCTCCGCAACGAGGTCCTCTCCGCTGTCCAAATCGAATCTGGGCTCTAGGATCGGCTTCGTCGGAGAATGGGCAAGCTAGGTCGTCGATGTCCATGCCGAAGATGATCTACGTCGAAGCATCGATGAATCAAGCTCCACCTTCACCAAGTCATGAAACTTGTGAAGGAAACACACTCTACTACTTGGCAAGAGGTAGAGGATGAAGAAATAGGAAGTGGGTAGACTTTAGAATTGGATTTCTCACTCATTTCCAACAATCACCATTGATGGACTTCAAGCTTCTTCACTTGAAGCATGAAGAAGAAGAAGAAAGATATTATGATAAGTTCATAGAAAATGAAAAGAAAATGAATTCTTATCATAATTCTAACCATGGTCAAGTGTAGAGAATGAATCATGGTTAGTGAGAATGGTTAGGGTTAAGGATGAGATAAGTATGGTTGACTTTATCAAAGCTTCATGAAGTTTCAACTAAACTCCAAATCTAGCAACCATTCTTTTCTCTTTTCTTTTATTCATTTATCAAAAATAAAAAGATAATTAAATAAGATAAATGAATAATGAATAATAAACCCTAACCATTTCATTAACCAAGGTTTAATCTTTACACTTGAACCCTAGCTTGACTTGCATCATCAAACATGATACAATCAACTGCACAAAAACATATCGCATATGCAATGCGCACGAACCAAGTGAGAAAATCCGTCTAAAGTGAACCGATACTAGTTAATGTAAAGTAATATATCAAATATATAATTATACATTAAATCATTAAATCAACACTTGATTCAATGATCCGGTCATGCGCACATAACCGACTGGTATCTAATATATCGGCTTATCGAATCAACGCTTGAATCGATAACTAGGTTATATCGCATACAACCATTCGATATATATATCGCGAGAATAGAATACGGTATCACATACACGCATTATTCTCGGTCCCGCACATATCTCATATGCGCTCCTATTTCGTTTTGCTTGAGCCGGGAAACCTCTGTGTAGGACTCTAAAGACTCGTCAATACGCCGGCAGCAGATGATGATCATATCAAGCATCCACAAGCCGCAAGCGGTCTGCTAAACGTAACGGCCACCCGGGTATTGAGCGATCTGAAGATCGACGAGCAAGCCCGCTCACACTCCAGTGAATCCGACCAGTAACACTACCGTACAGTCCGGTCTGATCGTCTGATATGTCGCATATCTTGCCTAGGGGTGGTAAACGTCAGACCCCAATAGCTCAATAAGTCGTGTCGATATGAGGTCTATAACTGTTCGAGAAACTACTGGTAACGCTTACCAGTAAATCTTAGCAACCCTGGCCAGGGATTTCCTGTTATAGCCAATCGAACACAGCGCAACATCAACCCCCATATACCGGGAGAGACGAATCCCCTCCTATCGCTCATTGCCTCCATGTGACTCGGGACTGTACCCAAAAACCACCGTTTTGCACGCCCTCTTGGACGTGGTAAGATGGAAATCAAAGTACAGTGGGAACCACACAAGACTCTATGACGATCTCGGGTCAACAGACTACTCTGTACCAGTGTCACCAGAGAACTGCCATCTGACGTGAGGTATAATACCATCTGGGAGTTCTCGGCGAGTCCGTCCAGTGTACCCAGTCTCTACTGAGCACCCGTATATCTCCTCTGATGTCAAACACCGATGGATATGGGATCATCCATCGCCCATCTGTATGGGTCGAGAAGGTACACGCTAGTCTACTCTGGTATTATCGATGCCCCATCTCGATACACCCACGACTAGGGACTGTGAAGGATGTACTTATGGACTACCATGTCCCCACTAGTATGATCCGCATCATAGTCCAGGTAGTCAAGTACAGATCCTAAGGGCTTTACCAACATGTAACAGAGAGACAATCAGCATACACGTTAAGGTAAAGGGTAACCAGATAGCATACTATCATGTCGAGCAAGAAAGTCCTCCCTATATATGTCCCAGCATCCACTACAATATACATCCTATGTACAGTAATGGCCTCTAGGGCATACATATAACTAACAATCTCCCACTTGCACTAGGGCCATCTGTAGCAGTGGTTGCAGTATCTCATACTCAACCATCCCATGAAAGTCTCTCTCTGGGAACAGGCCTTTGTGAGTGGATCCGCTGTGTTGTCCTCTGAGTCTACTCTCCCAACCTTGATCACCCTGGAGATCAACCATCTCCATGATCAGGCGATGCTGCCTTAGAATAAGTCTGGATCACTGATGGGACCGGCGTTCCTTGGCATAAGCCACAACTCCATTGTCACACAATGGGAGGAACATAGTTCATCTCATGAACCTATATACACCCAAACAGCCTCTTTGGTAGCATCTTAAGTAGCGATGTATCCTGCCTTTATCGTCTAGTATGCCACGGTATATAGCTTGGAACTCTTCCAACATACCGTCCCTTTACTGAGGGTAAAGGCAATGCCTGCGACTGACATTCAGTCGTCTTTATCACACTGGAACCCTTCCAGCGATTCTCCCCAGGATCGGTTGATACCGTCTCACTACAACTAGTGAGAATCCTAACATCCAATTAAATCTATCTCATAGATCCAAAATCCAGGATTTAGTATGTATCACTTTAATCCTATATGGAGAATCATTGTGATAAGCGGAGATTGATCGAGCGTAGCATAGGAAACTCCTTCCCTATCAAGAGTATGTCATCCACGTACTCTACGAGGATCGTCACCATACTCCCTACTACCTTTTTGTTTGTACAAGGTTCATCTACCATTTTGATGATGTCAACTTCTTTGACTACTTCATCAAAACAACTGTTCCAACTCCGCGATGCCTGCTTTATCCTATAAAGCATCTTGCACACGTTTCCGCTGCTCCCACTGTTTACGAAGCCCTCTGGCTGTGTACTTACAGACGTTCTTTTCTAAATCAATATTTAGAAAAGCAGTCATGGCACCCAAACGCCAGATATCGTAGTCATGGTATGTAGCCGTGGCAAGTAGGATCTGGATGGACTTAAGCATAGCTACTGGAAAAGGTTTCATCATTATCCACGCCTGGTCGATGACGAAAACCTTTAACAATTCTAGCTTTGAAAGTCTCAACTTTTCCATCTACACCAAGTAATCTTCTCAAGATATACTTGCTCCTGATGGGGATTTAACCCTTCAGATATAGCAACCAAAGTCCATACTTTGCTGGTGTATAAGGATTCCATCTCAGATCACTAAGCATCCAGCCATTCTTACAGAGTCTTACTCCTGATGGCCAGCTCGAAACTAGTTGGGTCATCATCTCATGATGTAATCCTCGCTCCCACTGTCATAGAGAAACCGAAGTATCTCTCAGGTGGGTGAGGAACCCTACTAGATCGGCGGAGAGGCTGAGGTTCGTTGGTATCTACTGAATCCCTTGGTTCTATCAAATCATCTGCTGTAGTTCGTATAGCTGGAACACTTCCAGTTGTACATAACTGACCTTGCCTCGAGCTTGTCCGGATTTTGCTTTTAGACATAGGCCGGACAAATCCAAATCTTAACTGGCTTAAGACATGGGCTCTTCCCTTTCCATATCTCATATGGAGTGGTAGGCAACTGATTTGATTCGAACCCTATTCAATAGGTATGCAACTTCATAAGTGCATAACTCCCAAAAGGAAAAAGGTAACTCAGCAGTATTCATCATAGAGCACACCTTATCACATAGGGTGTATCTGCTCCGCCCCGATATACCATCGTGCTATGGTGTATACGGAGGAGTAATGCTGAGAGAGAATCTCATTCTCCTTTAGAATAGTCCAGTATTTCCGTGCTCAAGTATTCTCCTCCTTGATCTCATCATAGGACATAATACTTATACCCGTATTTTGGTTCTCTACTTCTAACTTATATTCCGTGAATATCTCAAAAGGTTCGGACTCATGTTTCAGCAGGAACATATGACTGAATCTTGAGAGATTATCAGAGAACGTAATGAAGTATAAAGAACCAGTCCTGGCATGTGTAGACATGGGACCTACATACATCAACATGTATCATCCCAAGGGTTTACTAACTCTTTCTCTGTTTCAGTAAACGGAGCTATGGTCATCTTATCTTTGTGACATAACTGGCGAGTTTCAGAAGATGTAAATTCAAACTGATTTAAATATACATCTATATGTAACTCTAGCCAGTCGGGTCGCATTGATCTGACCTAGTCTACAATACCTCAAGAAGAATTCGTTCATTTCTGAACTATTCCTCTCGTGTGTGTTCCGTATATTAAGAACTGTAGTTTGATTTAGAACATTAATGCTTTTAGATAACGTGCCTGAACCGATCAACCTTTGATATAGGAAATGTTCAAAACATTATCCAACTATACAAAATTTTATCATTTCTTTACTAATAAAGAGACTGATATGATTTTGTATATCAGGTTCGGTATCTAACAACATTCGTTCAGAATCAATGTATTGTAATACAGGGTGACAGTGACCGACAGACTTGGCTGCAACACTTGCCCCGTTTTCTGCCTCATGAAACTTATCACCCGTTCTCAGTTCTCTACCTTTCTGTAGCCCTATGTAACAGATTACATATCTGGGATCCTGATCTGGTATCACATACCCAGGACGTAAAGGATACTGAGAAACAGTTCTGTATAATGAACACACCCGAAGATGATGCATCAGCATGCACTCTCTTCGTTTGGGCGGCACGGGAATTCTGGTAATCCCCAATTTCCTGCTCTGTCTTATAACAATTATAAGTTGGAGCGGGACCAACGTTCCCCAGCTCAGTATAACAAGCGGGTTCGGTCAATATTCCGTATTATTATCTTGATTAAGGCGTGATATGGTCGCTACCTGGAGAGAGAGAGAAGAAAACACTCAGCGTGCGCTCTGTCAAGAATAGATTGGTTTTTATTTTATCTAATCAGGATGGCTCCCACTGCTTTTTATCAAATCTTCCTTCAAACCCTAAAAGGAAAGACTAGCCGGGATTAATTACACACTACAAGTTCGCCAATCTTTCAGCCAGGCCAGTGTCGGTACTTTGAGGGAGGTCCCCCGTGCTTTCGCACGAACCTAATTAATGTAAACCTCGTTTTCCCAGAGGCGTAACCTCGTTAACACCTTTCTAGACACCTACTTGATCGGCTAATTGTAATGTATAAAACTCTCCCAGGAGTAACACTTACTCGCAGCGGGTATCGGGATCCAACTATCTCATAGAAGGAATGCAATCTCATTGCAAATCTCAACACTTGAAATTCCCGATAATATTTTGCCCCTAGCAGCTTATGACCTTGGCTAAGGTCAACAAATCATAAGTGCTAGCCAAGTTCAACCCGTCATTTCCCGATTGAATTAAACCCACCCGCACGACCCTTGGCTAAGGTCAACAAAGTCGCACGACTACCCTAACTCAATCGCATCATATGCTTATACAGATAAGCACTAATCAGCTACCGCACACTACGCCTTGGCTAAGGTCAACAAACGTAGCACGAATACTAACCAGTACTTATCTGAAATGACGGAGGGCTACGACAGGTTTTTCTGAAAACCTATTGCGTAATGAACTTGATATCGTTGTAGAATCAAATGATTTTAAAATGGAGTGCTTTTGAGGCTTTTCTAGTTTTGCTAAAGGAGTCACTCCCGGTGAAGGGATCGTCGGTCCTTTCCTCGTCGAATGAGGTGCGGGATATATCATATATATCACTGTGCAAAGCAAAAACACTTAAAAGCAATCAAAAGACAAACCGAGTGTGTAGCATCTGCCAGTTATTGCTAAAGGAGTCACTCCCGGTGAAGGGATCTCGGTCCTTTCCTCATCGAATAAGGTGCAGGATATATCGCATATACCACTGTGCAAAGCAAGAACTGTAGCTACCTGTTTTATTTTGAAATTCGATTCTACAACATCTTAGGTTTCTTTTATTTCATTAATCACATTAATGAAGTCCCATCATTTAAGTACCTAATCATCACAGATAAATACGACATACACTTATGCCATCCGCATTCGCCTCGATGTCCCCTCGTGCACCGTTAGGTTAGGTAACTAACGACAGAGCAGGGCAGGGCTAGCGCGGGTGTAAAACATAAGTAACGTCTATATAAAATATCATATATACTATATACTATATCCATCACAGAACATCTCATGATCACATCACAGATATCGCAGCAGAAGTATCATATGAAATATTGGATATACTAGGACGTCCGTGTTTTCAATACGAGCCAGTATAAAACACGGATTCCACGGTCATGATGAATAGCCAAACCCACACCCCTAGACCCCTACGAGAGCGGCAAGCAACCCTGCCAATTCTAGGGTTAGGAGACCCGGACTCGACTCCTCGAGTTGGTCTCCCACTGGACCCCAGAACCCGGTTACTTGTGCTCCCCTCCTTGGGTCTATCCTAGTGCAGAAAAGTAAATAATATACAACAGGTGACAACTCCCGCAACCTGGAAGCGCCCCAATAAAAGAATATTACATACAAGTTTTTACATGAATGAAAATGAAAAACACTCATCTCACATAAAAACCCCCGGCTATTCAAACACGACGATCCAATATAACATATCCAGCAACACATAACATCACATGTCATCAACGTAAGTAAATATGTCCATCCCAATTGTCGTTGACATATAGCAACGAAACCGGCGATATCACATATTACACTTACGGTCACAGAAAAGAAAGTGTAAAACTACAACAGTTGGAATCCGCAACCACCTCAGACATCGCATGCCTGACCAAATGAATTACTTAGACATCGCATGCCTAACAATTATAAACCCCGCATTTTAGTCTCATTATCGAAAACTCTTTTCAATATCTAGTCGGGGAATTCAACAAGATTCCCGACAGTCTGATCGAATACTCGTCGCAAACTTAAGTAGGCGGCCGCACCCCCGATACCGGCGACGAAGTGCACCAAGGCGGAACACCGCTACCGCGAGCACCCGTACGGATGCTTTCGGCGACGGGGTTCTCCTACAGTCACTTGGTCGGGGCTATGGAGTGAAGCTGTCTATTAAGTTTACCCGGCGAGTATCCGCGTACGCTACGTGATTGCGACGGACTTTTGATCACATCAAAATTCCGTGGCAACCGATCAAGTGAGACTAAAGTGCTATGTTTATAACATTCATTTAGTTATCTCATAACTTATTGTGAATTCCAATTATTGTATCCCATTCCAGATAAACAGAAAATGTTAAACTTTTCGATCGAACAATCGAACACCCAAGTTTTCCCGAAACAGATCAACACATGAAACAAGTCTAACAACATTCCGTTCGTGCCTCAGTACCAACGATCCAGCCGTAGAAGGGTCAAGCCAACGCCTCACATGTGGCACGCCGTACTGCCCCAAACCCGAAGGTTCAAAGGGCAGTTCAAGACGGTCACATAATCGAGTTAAGGTTTGTGTCTTCTAGAGGGACCATCGCGTTACTTGCACTACTTAGAACGTCGTTAAACTACGGAAAAATCCAACACTTGGAAATTTCCCGACAGAGGAAAAGTTGGGTATTTATATCCGGTCGAACTTTTTAACATATTCTAAAATTTATCCAGAAAGCCACACAGACAAAATTTGATACCCCGATCGAAATACCGAATCCCCAAAACAACTGCAGAAATTTCAACTCTTGAAAAATTATTAAAAATATCCAGGAAGACCAACACTGGAAATTAAGAATTACTGTACAAATTCTGATCCCAGAAAAGACAAAAAGGCCGCCCTTCCGCCGCACAAGCCAAGCTTGTGCCGCGGAAGCGCGGCGCATTAAACGAATTGGGTGCACGAATTTTACAGTATTTCATATATTCACCTGCTGATTTTTCTGAACATTTTTAATGTGGAAAAATACCAGATTTTAAAAATTGTACAGAGAGCAACTTTGAATCGGGGTTTCGGGTTCGTTCGGACTTCAATTTCCGTCTGGACTTCGCCTAAGGCTCTAGCTAGGCTCTGATACCACTGCAGGGTTCCTAGGCACTCTAGTGAGGTCTCCCAAGCCATCAACCATGGCAATTTCAAAAATTATGGTGCCTACAAACCCTAAAGTACGGATCGTATACTAGATTTCTAGGCGAACAAGAACTAGTTAACAGTTAACTATATAAAATACGGAAATACAACCTTTGTAGATCCGGTGCTCCACCTCCATAGCTCCGCAACGAGGTCCTCTCCGCTGTCCAAATCGAATCTGGGCTCTAGGATCGGCTTCGTCGGAGAATGGGCAAGCTAGGTCGTCGATGTCCATGCCGAAGGTGATCTACGTCGAAGCATCGATGAATCAAGCTCCACCTTCACCAAGTCATGAAACTTGTGAAGGAAACACACTCTACTACTTGGCAAGAGGTAGAGGATGAAGAAATAGGAAGTGGGTAGACTTTAGAATTGGATTTCTCACTCATTTCCAACAATCACCATTGATGGACTTCAAGCTTCTTCACTTGAAGCATGAAGAAGAAGAAGAAAGATATTATGATAAGTTCATAGAAAATGAAAAGAAAATGAATTCTTATCATAATTCTAACCATGGTCAAGTGTAGAGAATGAATCATGGTTAGTGAGAATGGTTAGGGTTAAGGATGAGATAAGTATGGTTGACTTTATCAAAGCTTCATGAAGTTTCAACTAAACTCCAAATCTAGCAACCATTCTTTTCTCTTTTCTTTTATTCATTTATCAAAAATAAAAAGATAATTAAATAAGATAAATGAATAATGAATAATAAACCCTAACCATTTCATTAACCAAGGTTTAATCTTTACACTTGAACCCTAGCTTGACTTGCATCATCAAACATGATACAATCAAGTGCACAAAAACATATCGCATATGCAATGCGCACGAACCAAGTGAGAAAATCCGTCTAAAGTGAACCGATACTAGTTAATGTAAAGTAATATATCAAATATATAATTATACATTAAATCATTAAATCAACACTTGATTCAATGATCCGGTCATGCGCACATAACCGACTGGTATCTAATATATCGGCTTATCGAATCAACGCTTGAATCGATAACTAGGTTATATCGCATACAACCATTCGATATATATATCGCGAGAATAGAATACGGTATCACATACACGCATTATTCTCGGTCCCGCACATATCTCATATGCGCTCCTATTTCGTTTTGCTTGAGCCGGGAAACCTCTGTGTAGGACTCTAAAGACTCGTCAATACGCCGACAGCAGATGATGATCATATCAAGCATCCACAAGCCGCAAGCGGTCTGCTAAACGTAACGGCCACCCGGGTATTGAGCGATCTGAAGATCGACGAGCAAGCCCGCTCACACTCCAGTGAATCCGACCAGTAACACTACCGTACAGTCCGGTCTGATCGTCTGATATGTCGCATATCTTGCCTAGGGGTGGTAAACGTCAGACCCCAATAGCTCAATAAGTCGTGTCGATATGAGGTCTATAACTGTTCGAGAAACTACTGGTAACACTTACCAGTAAATCTCAGCAACCCTGGCCAGGGATTTCCTGTTATAGCCAATCGAACACAGCGCAACATCAACCCCCATATACCGGGAGAGACGAATCCCCTCCTATCGCTCATTGCCTCCATGTGACTCGGGACTGTACCCAAAAACCACCGTTTTGCACGCCCTCTTGGACGTGGTAAGATGGAAATCAAAGTACAGTGGGAACCACACAAGACTCTATGACGATCTCGGGTCAACAGACTACTCTGTACCAGTGTCACCAGAGAACTGCCATCTGACGTGAGGTATAATACCATCTGGGAGTTCTCGGCGGGTCCGTCCAGTGTACCCAGTCTCTACTGAGCACCCGTATATCTCCTCTGATGTCAAACACCGATGGATATGGGATCATCCATCGCCCATCTGTATGGGTCGAGAAGGTACACGCTAGTCTACTCTGGTATTATCGATACCCCATCTCGATACACCCACGACTAGGGACTGTGAAGGATGTACTTATGGACTACCATGTCCCCACTAGTATGATCCGCATCATAGTCCAGGTAGTCAAGTACAGATCCTAAGGGCTTTACCAACATGTAACAGAGAGACAATCAGCATACACGTTAAGGTAAAGGGTAACCAGATAGCATACTATCATGTCGAGCAAGAAAGTCCTCCCTATATATGTCCCAGCATCCACTACAATATACATCCTATGTACAGTAATGGCCTCTAGGGCATACATATAACTAACACTCAATACCCGGGTGGCCGTTACGTTTAGCAGACCGCTTGCGGCTTGAGGGTACCTGATATGATCATCACCCTCTGCCGGCGTATTGACGAGTCTTAGAGTCCCACAAAGGAGTTACCCAGTCCAGGCAAAACGTTGTGGTGCGCATATGCGATATGCGCATGTACCCGATTGAAATGTGCATATATGATACCGAACATTGATCGGGTGAACTGTTTTTGGTGGGGTCATATGAGATATGACCGGATTGATAAATCAAGTGTTGATTTATCATTTAACCATTAGTTTTCTCACTTAAAACCTTTTCTTAGATGATAGATGTGTGCATGCATGTGTGCTTTTCTTTCTTTCTTTCATGCTAGTTTCATGCACATGTGGATGTGCATACATGCACACATACATACACTCATCCATCATGGTTGTTAGCATATGGAAATGGTGGCAATATAAGACTCACACCATGGATTATATAATGGATTATTATTTAATTTTGGATTTAAAAGAAAATGAAAAAGGAAAGGATAATCATTCTTGCTTCTACATTCTTCCTTTGACCTAACCATGCTCAACTACCACTAACCTAAGGTTATCCTTCTCTTTATCATTCCAAACTAAAGTTAAATAATGTCTCCATCATTTTAACCATGGTTCATAGCATGAAGGAATAAAATATATATTGATATATTTCTTTTTCTTCACTTGAGTTATCTTTTTACCTCTTGTCAAAAATTGCCACCATCTTCTTCCTCTTGCTCTTTTGCTCTCTAGTTTTTTCTAGTGAGCAAATACCACTTAAAGATAGGTTTTTGAAGTGAGAAACCTAACCACAACATCATTCTACACAAGCTTAGCCGTTTTGTTTAGAGTGTTCTCTTCGGTTTGACGAAGTTGCGAGCTTGGACGGAGATCTCCGTGGTGGATCGTCGTGGACACAAGGGGACTTCAAGACGACCTTCGTTCAACACCCTAGAGACCAAGGAGTCCAGCGAAAGGGAGCTACAAAGGTTGTAGTCTCGAAACCCTAGATTAGTTCGCTTTTTATTTCGAAACCCTAATTTTCTAGGATCGATCCCTTTGCAAGTTCGTTTAGCACCATAAAAATTAAAACTTTGGGTCATGTGATGATTCAAAACTCTTCATAGGGTGCTAGACTAACCTTACATTGGTATCAGAGCCGACCTAGAACATTAGGCGACGTTTTTACGAAGTGAAAACCCCGATCGGACAAAAATACGGTATTTTTGGGTGCTCTCTGGAAATTTTCTAAAATTTGATAATTTGCAGAATTAAAAATATGTAAAAAATACAGCAGGAAAAAATAAGGATTACGGCCCAAAATTTTTCCAGTGAACAGTGATTATCGCCGCGGAAACGCGGCCTAAGCTTGCTTAGGCCGCGGTTCCGCGGCCTTATATATGTATTGATGAATACTTTTTGTACAGTAATTCATGAATCTGCTTGTATAAATTTTTGGATATTTTTAATCTGTATTTGGTTTTGAAAAATTCTGGAGAGGGTTTTGAACTCGTCATTTCGATCGGGATTTTTATTTCGTAGCTTTTCCGGGTAAATTAGAAAGTATTGAAGTGTTTGAACGAGTATCATTTACTCACTATTCACGGGGTTCAAATACTTTGGAGATACGTGCAAGTCTTTTTGCGGTGGTCCCTCTAGAAGACAACAAACCTTAACTCGATTATGTGACCGTCTCGAACTGCCCTTTGAACCTTAGGGTTTGGGGCAGTACGGCGTGCCACATGTGAGGCGTTGGCTTGACCCTTCTACGGCTGGACCGCTACTACTGTGTCACACTCCGGATTTTTGAACCCTGCTCAAGTGTTGAGCTTTAGTAAATCTTGGGTGCTTGATCGTTCGTTCGAAAACTTTAATACTGTCTGTTTGTCTGGAATGTGATACAATATGTGGAATTCATATAGTTTAGGCATGAAATACGAAATATGTGATATTTCGCATTTATGATGTCTAAAGAGAATCTGGATTCCAAATATTGTAGTTTTACACTTTCTTTTCTGTGACCGTAAGTGTAGTATGTACGATATCGCCAGTTTCGTTGCTATACATCAACGACAATCGGGGTACGCATACTTACTTACGTTGATGATATGTGATATTATGTGTTGCTGAGATATGATGTGCAGGATTGTCGCGATCGAATAGCCGGGGGGTTTTTGTGAGATGAGAGTTTTATATTTTCATTCATGTAAATTCATATGTAATATTCTTTTATTTGGGGCACTTCCAGGTTGCGGTTGTGTCACCAGTGTTGTATATTATTTACTTTTCCGCATTAGGATGGACCCAAGGAGGGGAACACTGGTGACCGGGTTCTGGGGTTCAGTGGGAGGCCATCTCGAGGAGTCGAGACCGGGTCTCCTAAACTCCAGGATTGGTAGGGTCACTTGCCGCTCTCGTAGGGGTCCAGGGTATGGGCTTGGCTATTCATCGCGACTGTGGAATCCGTATTTTCTATTCTGGCTAAATACTAAATACGGACGTCCTAGGATATCCCACGTTATATCTATGTTTCTGCTGCCTGTGTTCTGTGATATCTGAGACGAATGACATATTATATATATGATATATAGTAGACGTTGCTTATGTTTTACACCCGCGCTAGTCCCGTCCCGGTATGCCGTTAGTTAAGTAACCTAACGGTGCATAACGGAACATTGCGGCGAATGCGGATGGCATAAGCATACGTGTTATTTTCGTTTCTTTTCTGTGATTGGCTTAAGGACTTAAATGATGGGATTACATTAATGTGATTAATGTAAAGAAAATAAACCTAAAAAGATGTTGTAGAATCGGATTTAAAAACTACTCGGCTATTTATGAAAAAGCTACATTTCAAAACTGCGGAGCTTAAGCCATTCCTTTTGAAAAACTGTTTGATTCTACAACGATATCAAGTTCAAAGAGTTAAAGATTTTCTTAAAAATCATTCGCAACCCTCCGTCATTTTAGGAAGTAGAGTACTTAGTATTCGTGCTACGTTTGTTGACTTTAGTTAAGGCGTAGTGTACGGTAGCTAAGTGATGTCTTCCTACACTGCATATGATGCAGATTAATTAGGACATTCATGCGACTTTATTGACCATAGTTAAGGGTCATATGGGTGGGTCTAATTAATCAAGAAATGACGGGTAGAACTTGACTGGTACTTATGATTTGTTGACCATAGTTAAGGTCATAAGTACTAGGGGTAAAAATTACATCGGGAATTTCAAGTGTTGAAATTTGCAATGAGATTGCATACCTTCCATGTGATGGTTGGATCCCGATCCCACTGTGGGCAATAGTTGCTCCTAGGAGAGTTTTACAGTTTACAATTAGCTAACTCATTAGGTGTCTAGAAAGGTGTTAACGGGGCTCCGCCTCTGGGAAAACGAGGTTTACTCTAATTAGGTCCGTGCGAAAGCACGGGGAACCTCCCTCAAAGTACCGACACTGGCCTGGCTGAACGGTTAGCGAAGTTGTAGACTGTAATTAATCCTAGCTAGTTTTTCTTTTTAAGGTTTGAAAGAAAAACTTGATAAAAAGCAGTGGGAAACATCGATTAGACAAGATAATAAACCAATCTAATCTGTGCAAGAGCTTTCGCTGAGTGTATTCTTTTCTCTCTCTTAATGGCAGATACCAATGACTGGACTTAAGCTTCTACTAGATAAAAACAAACTGAATGGGACCAACTATAAAGACTGGCTGAGGAATCTAAAAATCGCCTTGACTTATGATAAAGTATCATATGTCCTCACGGCTTCAGCCCCGCCCGTCCCTGGTCCAAAATCCTCAGTTGCGGACATTGAAGTCCGCAAGACATGGGACGCTGACTGTGCCACGGCCACATGCCTCGCGCTTGCATCGATGGATAACACACATCAAAAGCAGCACGAGTACATGGACATTCACGGTATATTGCTCCATACAAAGGAGTTGTATGGGGAGCAATCCCGCGTATTACGATACGAAGCATCAAAGAAATTGTTTCAGATGCGAATGGCCCCTGGCACACCAGTAGGAGACCATGTTCTGAAGATGATAGCTCTTATAGAAGAGCTTGAGGACCTTGGATGGACGATGGACAATGAACAATATATAGATATTATTCTGCAGTCCCTCCCCTCCACCTTTGCTCAGTTCATAGTGAACTTCAACATGCATGGCATGGAGAAGGACCTCCCTGAACTCCTTAATATGTTAAGGAGTGCAGAGAGCACTATGAAGTCAGCAAAGACTCCCGTTATGACCATTGGACAGTCTTCTTCTTCTCTCCCGAAAGCTAAGGCCAAGGGAAAGAAAAAGAAGAAATCCACTAATCCTAAGGACGGAGTTAAAAAGGTGAAGGGAAAGGGAAAGTCCAAGGCTGGAGACTCAGGGAAGGGCGAATGTTTCCATTGCCACAAGACAGGACACTGGAAGCGCAATTGCACGGAGTACTTAAGTCTCAAGAAGAAGCATGGTGATGCTTCTGCTTCAGGTGCGTTTGTGACTGAAAACTGTTTTTCTATAAACTCTGCTTCCTGGGTATTGGATACCGGTTTAGGTTCTCACATTTGCAATTCTATGCAGGGGCTGAGAAATAGCAAGGTTTTGAAGACAGGTGACCATACTCTCTGCGTTGGAAATGGTTCCAATGTACATACAGTCGCAGTGGGAGAGTATCACTTGGGGTTGCCATCTGGATGTATTTTGATTTTGAATCCATGTTATTTTGTACCAAGTATGCTATGTAATATAATATCCGTTTCTTTGTTGGACAATCAAGGATATAATTTTGTGTTGCAGAACAATGTTATGAACATTCACCTAAATCAAATGTTGGTTGGGTATGGTACGCTTAATAACGGAATATATGTCCTAAATCAACACACAGTTTTCAGTATACAACACACTAATAAAAGAAAACTTTCAGAATTAAATGAAGCTTTTCTTTGGCACTGTAGACTTGGTCATATTAACGAAACAAGACTAAACAAGTTACACAAAGATAAATATTTAAATTCTTTTGAATATAAATCTTATGCGACTTGCCAGTCTTGTATCAAGGGTAAAATGACCAAAACTCCGTTTACCGGACACGGAGAAAGAGCTACTCAGCTCCTGGGCCTCATACATAGTGATGTATGTGGGCCTATGTCTACACAGGCTAGAGGCGGTTTTTCATACTTCATTACATTCACTGACGATTTCTCAAGATTCGGTCATGTATTTTTATTAAAGCACAAGTTCGACGCTTTCGAGAAATTCATTGAATATAAACAAGAAGTAGAAAAACAAACCGGCTTGAGTATTAAGATGCTTCGATCAGATCGAGGTGGAGAGTATCTCAGTACAGAATTTGCAAACTTCCTAAAAGAGAATGGGATTCTCTCTCAGCTCACTCCTCCTTATACACCACAGCACAACGGTGTGTCAGAACGACGGAATAGGACCCTATTAGATATGGTCCGGTCTATGATGAGTGACGCTGAGTTACCAGTCTCGTTTTGGGGGCATGCATTGGAGACTGCAGCGTTTCTGCTAAATAGGGTTCCAACCAAAGCCGTGTCTACCACGCCATATGAGATATGGAATGGGAAGAGACCATCTCTTAAGAGAATTAAGATTTGGGGTTGCCCGGCCTATGTTAAAAAGCAGAATCCGGACAAACTCGAGACACGGTCAGTCATGTGTAACTTTGTGGGATATCCAAAGAATTCTTATGGATATCCGTTCTACCACAAAGAGGAACAAAAGGTGTTTGTTTCTCAGTATGCCACATTCTTGGAAAAAGAGTTTTTCACAGATAAAGATGATGGCAAGGTAGTAGATCTAGAAGAGGTTCTGGAGACACAAACTACAAATGACGATTTGGTTGAACCGGCTGTTGCAACAGAAACTGAAGAACCTCGGCCACTCCGTAGATCTGGTAGAACTTCTCGCCCACCGGTGAGGTACTACGGTTTCCTCATTGATGGTAACGGAGAAGATTGCATCATGGATGATGATGATCCTACCAGTTTTCAGCAAGCTATCACGAGTGGTGACTCTGTGAAGCGGCTGGATGCCATGAGATCCGAAATGGAGTCTATGTACACCAACAAAGTATGGACTTTGGACGTTGTACCCCCTGGGGTAAAACCTGTAGGGTGAAAATGGATCTTTAAAAGAAAGATTGGTGTGGATGGGCAGGTAGAGACCTATAAGGCAAGACTTGTGGCGAAAGGTTTTCGTCAAAGACCAGGTTTGGACTATGACGAAACTTTTTCGCCCGTAGCCATGCTTAAATCCATTCGGATCCTACTTGCTATTGCTGCTCACTACGACTATGAAATCTGGAAGATGGACGTTAAAACAGCATTTCTAAATGGAGATTTAGAAGAATGCGTTTATATGGATCAGCCAGAGGGCTTCATTGACAGTGGGAGCAGCGAGAAAGCATGTAGATTGCTTAAATCCATATGTGGGTTAAAGCAGGCATCTCGGAGTTGGAACATCTGTTTCGATGATGTTATCAAAGAGTTTGATTTCATCAAAAATCCAGATGAACCTTGTGTTTATAAGAAGGCTGTAGGAAGAGCTGTCACATTCCTCGTATTGTACGTGGATGATATTCTTCTGATAGGAAATGATATTCCTATGCTACAGTCGGTCAAATCATTCTTATCACTGAGGTTCTCCATGAAGGACCTGGGTGATGCCACATACATCCTGGGCATAAGGATCTATAGGGATAGATCCAAAAAGTTATTGGGATTATCCCAAACCAGGTACATCAACACCATCCTAAAGAGGTTTAGTATGGAAGACTCCAAGCGGGGTGCCTTACCCACTTGCCATGGAGTCACTCTCTCCAAGGATTCTTGTCCAAAGACCGATGAAGAGAGAGCTCGCATGAGCATTATACCTTATGCTTCGGCAGTAGGATCTATAATGTATGCGATGTTATGTACACGCCCAGATGTAGCTTATGCACTTAGTGTTGTAAGCAGGTATCAATCCAACCCAGGGGAGAACCACTGGACAGCTGTGAAGAACATTCTTAAGTACTTACGAAGGACTAAAGAATTGTTCTTGGTGTATGGTAATACAGATCTCCAAATGGAGGCTTTTACCGATTCGAGCTTCCAGAGTGATAAGGATGACAGCAAATCTATCTCAGGGTTTGTATTTACCCTCAATGGAGGGGCGGTAAGTTTGAAGAGTTCCAAACAAGATACCGTTGCAGACTCTACGATGGAAGCTGAGTACATTGCTGCAAATGATGCCGCCAAGAAAGCCGTCTGGATGAAGAAGTTCGTCTCGGAGCTAGGAGTAGTTCCAACCATTATTGATCCAATACCTTTGTATTGTGACAATAATGGGGCGATGGCGTTAGCCAAGGAGCCCAGATCCCATCAGCGGTCCAGACATATCCTGAGGCGCTTTCATTTGATCCGGGAGATTGTAGATCACCGCGAGATCGAGATTAAGAGAGTAGATACAAAGAACAACGCCGCGGATCCACTCACCAAGGTCCTCCCTCAGCCACAGCATGAGCGACTTTTTGAGATGTTGGGTATGAGATACGCCAATAACTGGCCTTAGTGCAAGTGGGAGATTGTTGGATATATGTATGCCCTAGAGGCCATTATGTGATAGTGGATGTATCTATACATATATATATATTCAGTTTGCATTCTTGCTCGACATGATAGCTGGTTCTTCTTTATCTGACATGTTAATTTGATCATGCTTTTATTCATTCATACATGCTGATAAAGCCCTGAGGATATTGGCTTGACTACTCTGATTATGATGGAGATCATACTAGTGGGACATCTGTAGTCTATAAGCATATCCTGGAACGTCCCTAGTCGTAGGTATATCGAGACGGGGCATTGATATACCAAAGTAGACTAGCGTATATGATACTAGACCCATACGATGGGCGATGGATGTTCCCACATTCATCGATGTTTGACATCAAGATCACATACGGGTGCTCAGTGGTGACTGAGTACACTGGACGGACTCACCGAGAACTCCTATATGGAATTATATCTATCGTCGGATAGCAGTTCTCAGGTGACACTGGTACAGGTTAGTCTGTAGACCCGAGATCGTCATGGAGTCTTGTGTGTTCTCCCACTGTACTTTGATTGCCACCCTACCACGGCTCTACTGAGTCATGCAAACAGGTGGCCGTTGGGTACAGTCCCGAGACACACGAAGACGATGAGCGATAGGAGGGGTTTTGTCTCTCCCGGTATTGGGAGTTGATGCTGTACTGTGCCCGACTGGTTATAACAGTAAGTCCCTGGCCAGGGCTGCTAAGATTTGCTGATAAGTGTTATCAATAGTTTCTCGATCTGTTATAGACCATTCACCGACACGACTTATTGAGTTATTGGGGTCGACGTGACCATCCCTAGGCTCGATATGCAACATATCTGACGAAGAGACCGGACTGTACGGTAGTGTTGCCGGATGGCTCGACGGGAGTTGTAGCAGGTTCGCTTGTTGTCTTCTGATCGCTCAATACCTGGGTGGCCGTTACGTTTAGCTGACCGCTTGCGGCTTGAGGGTACCTGATATGATCATCACCCTCTGCCGGCGTGTTGACGAGTCTTAGAGTCCCACAAAGGAGTTACCCAGTCCAGGCGAAACGTTGTGGTGCGCATATGCAATATGCGCATGCACCCGATTGAAATGTGCGTATATGATACCGAACATTGATCGGGTGAACTGCTTTTGGTGGGGTCATATGAGATATGACCGGATTGATAAATCAAGTGTTTATTTATCATTTAACCATTAGTTTTCTCACTTAAAACCTTTTCTTAGATGATAGATGTATGCATGCATGTGTGCTTTTCTTTCTTTCTTTCATGCTAGTTTCATGCACATGTGGATGTGCATACATGCACACATACATACACTCATCCATCATGGTTGTTAGCATATGGAAATGGTGGCAATATAAGACTCACACCATGGATTATATAATGGATTATTATTTAATTTTGGATTTAAAAGAAAATGAAAAAGGAAAGGATAATCATTCTTGCTTCTACATTCTTCCTTTGACCTAACCATGCTCAACTACCACTAACCTAAGGTTATCCTTCTCTTTATCATTCCAAACTAAAGTTAAATAATGTCTCCATCACTTTAACCATGGTTCATAGTATGAAGGAATAAAATATATATTGATATATTTCTTTTTCTTCACTTGAGTTATCTTTTTACCTCTTGTCAAAAATTGCCACCATCTTCTTCCTCTTGCTCTTTTGCTCTCTAGTTTTTTCTAGTGAGCAAATACCACTTAAAGATAGGTTTTTGAAGTGAGAAACCTAACCACAACATCATTCTACACAAGCTTAGCCGTTTTGTTTAGAGTGTTCTCTTCGGTTTGACATGGAAATCACATATAAGCCAAATATCCCGCGAAACGCGATATCGAACCAAAACGAGAAATTCGCGTCGCGAACTAAACGCGCGTGTGCACGATACGCTGAATCGTGTGTGCACGCGTCTAAAACCATCGCGACACGCCGCGATACGCTGGATCACAGAACCCACTCACGTATCGCGCGTATCGCGCAAACACAACGGACATCAAAAGCGATATATGACCCCAGATTTTCCTACAGGTAAGATATTACAAAACTAGACATACCAAAACACTACAAAACACTGCAGACTACCCTCCACAAAACCCCAACACCCACAACCCTTTCCTGGCCGCAAATTGCGGCCAGATGGAATTAATTGGCGGCCAGAAAATGGGGGTAGGGGCTCGTGTTCATGTGGTGTGCTCTAGACCTAGGTAGCATGTTCCAGTCTTCTCAATTTTACTCTGTAAGGTCCGGGTCCATAGCAGATTACAAAAGTCACAAATGTCGCTTAAGTTCACCAATTTGCACAATATGGAAAATCTATGGTATTATTGTGAAACCTGGGTTGAATCTCAGTTGAGGTGACCTAACAACACTACAATGAGCTAGGTTAACCAATTCCAACACATTCCAACCAAAAATTCAACACAAAACACCTAAACTAGCACTAAACTCACATTAAACGCAAGCCGAAGCTAAACTAACATACAACTAAGCAATCTAGGAATTGAGTTAAGCAAATATACCCAAAAGGATCTCTAGAAGCAGGAGAAGAAATGAGAGGAGCTGCTCCAAGTTGCTGGAGCTCTAGCTGCTGCTGCTGCTGCCTGCTGCTGCTGATGTCTGCTGTTGCTGCTGCTGCTGATGATGATGATGATGAGACTGCTGCTGCTGCTACTAGGTGCTGCTGTTGGAGCTTCTGTGTTCAGGTGAGAGTGTGTGTGTGTGTGTTTGAGAGTGAGGGGATGAGAGCAAGGGAAATGAGGTGGAGAAATGGGAACAATAACAAAGCCCCCCTCTCACTCTCTCTCTCTCCTCATTAAAGGAGGCATGGCTCATGCCATGATGCCCATGCTCACTCTCTCTCTCTCCCAAAGTCAACCAATTTAAAAATTCCATTTTAAATTCATTTTCATTTTAAAACTATCATGACTAATTACAACCATAACACTTAACAATTCAAAAAACTAGATTAGGGAAAATGGTTAGTTAACCATGATTGCTAATCATGATTAACCCCAAAAACAACCCTAGTTATCATGCACAAGTGTGTGTGTGCCTACCAAAATTCCAATAAAATACTCATTAAATAGGATAAAATATTTAAAACTTAGTTTGGTAAACTTTTTATTAAAAACCATACTTTAAAAATATAATTAGCTACAAAACACATTCTAAGGTGTTACAATCTCCCCCCAATAAAAGAAATTCGTCCCCGAATTTAAAAATACACCTCTACGGTACCTTCAAAGAGAAGATTAAAATCCTCAAATTTCACTCGCAGCCTCCTAAGTGATTACCTCACTATACGGCTACGTCCAAGAAAAACCCTTCACAGATGGCAAGACTCTTGACCGATGCTCCTCCACCTGCTGAGCCATTAACACAATTGGCTGCTGGTGAACGAAAGATCGCGTCTAAGCTAAATGGTCTGGTGCTAAATCATGTGATAAAGGTCAAGAAGGTAATCGTAGAGTATCATCACAAGGAATACGGGGTGAAATCCAATAATCTGGGCGGAAGTGCCAAATTAAAGGCAACAAAACTAACTCGCCTATAGGATCTTAAAAGGACCTAAATCCTGGGACAAACTTCCCAAAATCCAACACCGTCATTCATCAGAAAGTCCATAGGAATACATGATCTGTCCCTGCGAACTCAAGTCTATGACCAACACAGTCGTCATAAGACCTCAGTTCGAAATGGACAATCCCCATCCTGACCTAACACAACTGGACCATCTCCGAAGTCTCTAGACTAGCTGGGGTCCAAAGTCCTACTTACGCGGAGTCAGAAGTACAACAGACTGGTGATCGACACGACCTAACCCCTAAGCCTAAGGGTGGCCAATTGGAGTGTCTCCTGATAATGGCTATCGAAGGAGAATCCTAACGATGGCGAGTGACGATCCCCAACCGCTGTCAACAAAAGCACAAACACACAACTTTAATAAAACAACTGAGCAAACTGAGTATAATCGGACGACAAGAATTCGAATGGAGTCACACCCTAACTAAACTTGGTAGAAACCATAGCGAAATTCATGGAGATCTGCTCCCACTCCTACTTCGGAACGGTAAAAGGTTGCATCTCTCCAGCCGGCCTCAGATGCTCGACTCAAGCACACAACAAGACAGACACCTTGAAACGAAACCTGAAACATCTCTTTACATCCCTGCCCATCCGTAACTATCTCACAAGTCACGCTAAATGTTGGTGGAACTTGAATGCATATAGAGAATTGACAGATGTGCATGCTTTAGGGTTTCATGTCTCTACCCGATGAAACCAGGTACACAAACGCGTCCCTAACTTAGCACACTATTGTCACAAATCAAGGTCTCCGAATCATTACCCAGCCGAGTATGCTCAAGTATCTCAGACGAACGAGCATCGGCGGGCAGTGTCTCGCGAATGATTTAAGGAAAGTGGTCGGGTGCGGACATGAGCAAGCTGTCCCCTCCGTAGAGATGAACTAAAGTTGTACTCAACGATCACACAAGAACTGTAAATCTGCAGGAGACTATCACAACAATCAAAATCCGCTGCAGGAAGATGTTCATTAAGCTCTAGTGGTCCGTGGAAAATCTGACACGACTCTCAAGCAAGTGGTGTCCCCAAATTTCCAACGCAAAACCACCGCGGCCATCTCCAGATCATGAGTGGAATATCCTCCTCGTACTTCCTCCAAATGTAGGGAAGCAAAAGCGATGACTCTGTAGTGTCACATCAGAACACACTCGAGCCCACTCAAGAAACATTACAGTTAAACAACAAAGTCGTCCGAACCGAAAGCAAAGAAAGAGCTGACGCAGTTGTTAACAGAATCTCCGACTACCGAAAACTCCGTACACATGCCTCAGTCCACAGAAAAGAAACCTCCATCTTGGTCAATTCAGTCGACGGTGCAGCACTACTCTCATAATCCTGCACGAAACGGCGGTAAAAACCTACTAAGTCCAAGAATCTGCGGATCTCCGTCCTGCACACATGTCTGGACCTAAGCTGTACGGTCACGATCTCCCTCGGAACCATACGAAACCGTCTCCCGTGACTACAAGACCTAGGAGTCAACACAAAACAAGCCTGAAGAAACACTCCGAGAATTTAGCAAACTGCCGGTGCTCTCCCAGTGTCTGCAAAACAAATCCTCAAGTGCTGCTCCTGTTCCTCAAGAAACATTAGTTAGACCAGAATGTCGTAAATAACACAACAATAACTGGTCGAGGAACGGCCTGAAGAAATCTGGTTCATCATATTTACAAATGCTGCCAGGGCATTAGTGAATCCAACGACTCACCAAAAACACACAAGCCCGTAGCACGCACAAGGCAGTCTTCGGAATGCCATCACTCCGAACCTGCAATAATGATGACCTGATCCCAAGCAAACTTAGAAAAATGTCTCGCGCTCTGGAGCTGATCGAAGAAATCGTCAATGTGAGGTAAGGGATACCTATCTGCACCGTAAGCCGGTTCAATTAACGATCCGTCGATACGCAACCCTAAACTGCCGTCTTCCTCCTTGACAAACAAAATAGGAGCCTCCAAAAGTGAAACACTCAGACACACAAAACTTCCCAAACCACAACTCTGCAGCTGATCCTTTAAGCTCCCTCAGCTTCGCCGACCTATCTGGAACAGCGTCGGAAAAACTCTCGCGCGAAAAGAACCCGGTCCAACAATCCCACTGTGGCTCCGGTATCACGGGTGAACGCCAAGAATCCACGACATCTCCTCAGTAGCCGACTAGCGAAAAAGGCTGAATTCAAGCTGTGAAAGGCGGCACAACTATCCACCTGCACAACAAGAACTGACTTGCCGGGGAAAACAAAACCCGACTGTTTCCTCACGGTAGTCCACAGACGCCTAGCACGTAGTTAATCAGTCCGTGCCCAGGAGAACGTCAAATCCAACATCTCTAGAAGGATCGAAACGACGGACGAATCTCTATCTCCTATCCGATTGGCACAAAACTGAAATACGTGTCGCGCGACAAAAGAATCGCTGACAGAAGTTAACACAAACTACTACTAATCTACCCAACCACGGCGCAAGCAAGAAACAAACAAATACATCAAAAGAACATATAAATCAAGGTTACCTGAAAACTCCACATTGGACGTCTGCACGTCCTGATGAGTAGAAGCGAACTCCTGTGTCTGCCCTCTACTCGCAGCTGGATGAACTCCTCTGGTAGACTGAGCCCTCTGAGCGAATCTTCCACGTCCACGGCCTCTCTGAATACGACTCTGACGAGGTGCTAAGGGACAATCCCTGACGAAGTGCTGAAGGCTTCCGCATCGAAAACATCCACGCGCTGACTGCTAACCATCCTGGGGATGAGAGCTGAACGACTGTCCTCGTCCTAAGCCTCTGCTACTCCCGCGACGGCCACGAAATCTGTCTCGACGACCAAACCTCTGCCTCTGGGCTGGTACGCTGGTACGAGTCCTCCACTGTCCTGGAACTCTCTGAGCCTCTGGAATATGCGCCTCATCAACTGGAGCTGCAACTACTGGTGCTATGTAAGTGACGGACTGCTGCATGCTGATCGTAAGGGACAGCTGAGTAACAGGGGTGACAACCTCCTGTCGCAGCTCCCGAACGACATCAACCAAAGAACTCATCGCCTGGCGGAGGTCCCGCATCTCTACCAAAATTCTATCCATGGTATAGATTGTAGGCTGATCCGTCTGCACCTGTGCAACTAGAGTGCCATCCTGGTCAGTACTCGTCTCACTCGAGCCAACTCTGACCTCGGCCCTCGCTGCATCACTCTGAGTCCCCATAGTCATCGGCGGCCAGGCTATAAATAGATATAAGATTCGATGAGAATAAGGAAATTGAATCTTAAGGATAGGAATCATCAAGGAAGGAATTTCAAGTAAAATTGTACTTAGGTTACTTAATGCGAAGTACCGCATCGTGGGTATGCTGCAGACATACACACAGTACGTTACTTTGCTTAAGCTACCTACTCCATCATACTAAGGTCATCCTACACTCCGAAAGGTAAAACCTAACGCTCTGATACCAACTTTGTCACGACCCAAAATTAGCCCGTGACGGCCCTAATACTACGCAACGCCTAAAGACGCAACGTAGTAAAAGAAAGCCAAACCCAGAAATCTAAACCATGAAAATACGGAAAAGATAATATAAGTTTTGAAACATTTGAAATCACAACCCAAATTCTTTAAAAAGTCGTACTTTCTTTCTTTAAAATTTTAGCAACACCCCCTTTTTGTAAAGACTAGTCAAGATGAATACAACACAAAAATAAAGACAGTAGAGAAGAAGCTGAATATAAAAAAACATCAAATCCACAATAATACACATAACGTCCTCACCGAGTCTCTAAGTCAACAATACAATAGTAGATGGAGAGTACAAAATACAACGAAGGTACAATATGAAATACAGATAATCATCTAACCCACCTAAGCAAAATGGTACTGTGAGCTGATGCGGTATCTGTAGCAAAAGGTGATAGCTGGATAGCTGAATAGAGGAATAGCCGGCCTCGACTACTCTGGGGAACAACCTGAAACACCTGTGGCACAACGGGGGTGAGTTGCCAACTCGTGAATAGTAGATAACATATGCAGGTAATCGCAGGAATGCACGTACAGCATGAATCTAAGATATGCGATTACAGTAATAGCATGTCATGCAAATGCTGAAATAAGGAAAGTACAGTAGCCGGTACAAGCAAAATGTGAAGCTATAGTAACATGACAGTAATATGCAGTAACTATGCAATAAGGATATGAAAATGTAGATATGCAACTATCATAAGGGTACACAACGGGTACTACCACTATATGAATCCGTGCATAAGGTAGATAAGGGTGAGGTATAGGGGGAATATGTCATTTCCACGGAAACCTGACATCGTGGTAGGATCACAATCCATCATGACACTCACATCCCAAATCGTCAAATCGGCTACCAAACTGGGCTCTCATATCACATAGATCTCACATCACCTCAAGTACAATATCGAATAGCTCTCCTATATCTCGAATGTACAAATCATCCATCTCTTTCATATCCAATATCCCATCTCAATGAATCACCTACTATCCCAAGTCAAATCTCAAGTAAGACCTAACATCCTACAGGTATATATATATATGCAGAAATAAATAAGATGGGGGCAATACACATATATTAGCGTCCCACTCCACTAATATTGGTGTAAAGGTATATATAACAACGGCGAAATCCCCTGTTATATATACAAAAGGTGTTTAAAAGAAATATCATGAAAACAGTGTGCCAAGCATCGACACAGAAATCCTCGTATATCAGGCTCCGTCAGTCCGGATCGGCCCACGGGGTCCGTCTGCGGTGTCGGCCCTCGGCCCCGGCAGTACAGATCATCCCGCATCCATCTCTCGACTCTGGCCAGTATCCTCCGGACAACTGCCAGGTCCAACCAATCACCGGTAGGTACTCGCCCGCCTCCAGGTTCAATCGGCAAACCCATCGATCTTCTTGCCAAGGGGAACCATACCGGGCCCCACCATGTACTCTCATACGGCAACCACACCTCGTATGGAGTATATAATCAGCACCGATAAAACTCATGGTGGACGCGCAAATATTATATCAAGGAAACCGGGTTGTTCAATGTATGCATAATTTCATGAACTCCCGCGGTTCCTAAATCCCGAAAACGTCATATAAAATCCAAATAAACAATGCGCAAATCCAGGAATAAATATATGCGATATATCTGAATGCGAGCAGGTAAATAAAAGTATATAGCTGAACCAGATGTATGCAAAATCAATAAGGTACAGCTAAGTAATCATCAGTAAAGGTAAATATGTAACTGCAACTGAATATGTGTGTAACATACAAGTGTAGCAATGTATAGGTATCTACCTATAAGAACCGATGTCGTACACCCCCCTGGGTATAAGAAAATATGAGTAAGGTATACCTGTAGATGTATCGTAAAGGGTAAGTGTACCTATCACTAATGGTACGATACTCTATAGGTATATAGGTATGGTAATGTCCTCTGTGATAAGCAATATAATGTCTAAAATGGTTGTGTATGACATGGCAATTATTGACGGTGTGTGTGTAGCATACAATCCGTGCTCGTGCAACATGAACCGTCAATAATATGTGCAGTGTCCTACGGCTGCTAGTCACAGTATAACTATATCTAAGTAAATACAGTAAAGGCGCAATTCTAACAATGACGTAGAATGTGCGACAGGTATTTGAATCCTAGCCCAGACGCATAACGCCATGCGGGCGATTCCCCTGTAGATGTTAAATCTACTCACCTATGCCCCACGCTAGGTGAATCCTACCATCTGCTCCCCCTGTAGCCGTGTCCGTAGTCTCTGTCTGCAAATCTGCAAATAAGACATGGAAATCACATATAAGCCAAATATCCCGCGAAACGCGCTATCGAACCAAAACGAGAAACTCGCGTTGCGAACTAAACGCGCGTGTGCACGATACGCTGAATCGTGTGTGCACGCGTCTAAAACCATCGCGACATGCCGCGATACGCTGGATCACAGAACCCACTCACGTATCGCGCGTATCGCGCAAACACAACGGACATCAAAAGCGATGTATGACCCCAGATTTTCCTACAGGTAAGATATTACAAAACTAGACATACCAAAACACTACAAAACACTGCAGACTACCCTCCACAAAACCCCAACACCCACAACCCTTTCCTGGCCGCAAATTGCGGCCAGATGGAATTAATTGGCGGCCAGAAAATGGGGGTAGGGGCTCGTGTTCATGTGGTGTGCTCTAGACCTAGGTAGCATGTTCCAGTCTTCTCAATTTTACTCTGTTAGGTCCGGGTCCATAGCAGATTACAAAAGTCACAAATGTTGCTTAAGTTCACCAATTTGCACAATATGGAAAATCTATGGTATTATTGTGAAACCTGGGTTGAATCTCAGTTGAGGTGACCTAACAACACTACAATGAGCTAGGTTAACCAATTCCAACACATTCCAACCAAAAATTCAACACAAAACACCTAAACTAGCACTAAACTCACATTAAACGCAAACCGAAGCTAAACTAACATACAACTAAGCAATCTAGGAATTGGGTTAAGCAAATATACCCAAAAGGATCTCTAGAAGCAGGAGAAGAAATGAGAGGAGCTGCTCCAAGTTGCTGGAGCTCTAGCTGCTGCTGTTGCTGCCTGCTGCTGCTGATGTCTGCTGCTGCTGCTGCTGATGATGATGATGATGATGAGGCTGCTGCTGCTGCTGCTACTAGGTGCTGCTGCTGGAGCTTCTGTGTTCAGGTGAGTGTGTGTGTGTGTGTTTGAGAGTGAGGGGATGAGAGCAAGGGAAATGAGGTGGAGAAATGGGAACAATAACAAAGCCCCCCTCTCACTCTCTCTCTCCTCATTAAAGGAGGCATGGCTCATGCCATGATGCCCATGCTCACTCTCTCTCTCTCCCAAAGTCAACCAATTTAAAAATTCCATTTTAAATTCATTTTCATTTTAAAACTATCATGACTAATTACAACCATAACACTTAACAATTCAAAAAACTAGATTAGGGAAAATGGTTAGTTAACCATGATTGCTAATCATGATTAACCCCAAAAACAACCCTAGTTATCATGCACAAGTGTCTATGTGCCTAACAAAATTCCAATAAAATACTCATTAAATAGGATAAAATATTTAAAACTTAGTTTGGTAAACTTTTTATTAAAAACCATACTTTAAAAATATAATTAGCTACAAAACACATTCTAAGGTGTTACAATAAGCAGGTCTTTTAACGAAGCCACCTTCTCTTCAGACAGCAGCTCACTAATGAATATCGGTCGCGGGTCATTCGCCGTTCTCAACTCAATTTTCTTGAAGTTATCCGCCGTGGTATGGATTCCATCTTCCAGTTCTTTCGGCGCTGGTGGAAACTCTGAGATCACCTCATCGTTGCTATTTTCGAAGCACCAGGGAAGGTCATCCATGTTCTCGGGCTCTTCTTTTGATATTGTTATCATGTGACAAGTACGAATTCGCTTCCAATCCCAATATGGAACTGGTTCTTCTTCCGTGGCCTTGGGTTCGTGCTTCTGTGGTGGCGCTACCCTCCAGTTGTCGGACAGAGCGAACTTGCCAAGCTGATACTGATCTTCGACCCAATTCTTGAAGGTGAAGCAGTCCTCGAGAGGGTGCCCTATCACTCGGTGATAAAGGCAATAGTCCGGGTGAGAGACTTCTCTTGCTTGTTCGGGGTGTTTAGACTCCGGCAGTGTAAGCATTTAATGTTTTAGAGCGAGGTCAAGTATTTTCTTGGTCTTGTCCCGAGGAAAAGAGTATGCCCGACCCATTTTTCTCATAAGGGATAGATCGGAACCACTCGATTTTCGCTTAAGTGGCCTCTTAGCCCCGCTTCGTTGTTGTTGAGCGCCTTTTTCGCATTTCGACTTATTTCTGCCTCTGCGTCGAGCTTCTTTATAACAGGTTGACAAGGAGCGGTATTCTCATCTTTTACAGCCTGTTGGAGGAGGCGTTGCATTTTGGCTTTCTCGTAGATGGTCATTTCACGGTTATGGTCGTCTCGGACTTTTTGACCAGCTTCCCTTATAAGCTTGTCCATTTGTTCTTCGAACGACGGACTGGGCACTTTTGCATCTGGAACTTTTACTGGTTCAGGATTAGCGTCCTCCCATTGAGCATCCGCTTCTTCATCGAAGTCATACACGACGTAACAGCTGTGTAGTAACTCTCGTTTCTTTGATCGGATATATCCAAGCCCTTTTGTTTCCATTCTCCCATTAGACAGTTTGTGTTGAGTCTCGGGAACGTTCCAGACTTTGTCATAGAACTTGGCTTTTCGAACGGTCTGCTTGAAGGATATCCCTTGGCGTTTCAGCAACCTTTTCAAGCCTTCTGTATAATATCTGGGGAGACGGATGGGCTGAAGCCTATCAAGCGTAGGATCCGCGTCATGCCAGATTTCTTTCTCCACTCTGGTTTCTTCAGAGTGGTAGAATAGAATTGCTTTTTCGCTTTCTCGCCTGGAAGGGATATAGAACGTTTGCAGCTCTTCTACATTGTAAATATCAAGTGCATCCAGTTCTTTACGATGTTTAAGCGGCACCATGGTGACTTGTAGATTTTGTTCCTCGTTAGCGGACATTCGTATTGAAAGCCGAGCCGAGAATATAGCATGGACCTCATCTTCCGAATCACTACTAAAGATCAACGTAGGAGCAGATGGTCCCGGCTTGTTGTATTGGGGCAGACCCGAATAAACTATCTCCTCTTCCTCCTCGGTGTCACTCCTGAAAACAGGGATGGTGGCGTTAGTTTTGTTCTCCGGCTTGTGACACCTTTCCGTGTCTTCGAAATTCGGTAAGAAGTATTTGGCATCTTCATATTTGCGGACTTCGTTCACGGAGAATGGGTTCAGTTCTCCCGCCACGGTATACTCGAGACCATCCTTAGCGTATTTCATACACTGATGTTGTGTAGAAGAGATGACGTTGTACTCGTGTAACCACGGTCAGCCGAGCAAAGCGTTGTAGCATGTCTTGGCGTCTATGACGTGGAACTTAATGTCCGTGACAAGCAGCTCAAAGTGTAGCGTCAGTATCACAGACCCAAGGGTTCTTGATGACTGGGAGTCGAACCCGGAGATGGTGATCTTGTCCCGAGCAAGGTGCTGGACGCTCATGCAGATTTCTTTTAACACCCGCACATTGAGGAGGTTAACGGAGGATCCATTGTCGATCAGGATTTTGCCTATTTTTATATCGTGACAGTATCTTGAGACATAAAGGGGGCGATTGTGTTCGCACGTCCCAAGGAGAAGGTCTTCATCACCAAAAGCGACATCGGCTGTGTGCACTTCCTCCAGTTCATCCTTCATCTTTTCCTCGGCCAGGAAAGCTTGGAATTGCTCCGGATCCTGTAGTGCTTTGATTAACGAATCTCTTGCCTCCTTTGATAACAAAAGGGCGTCAAGAATGCTGATCCTGGAGGGTAGTTTCCTCAGGTGCGTTAGAACGTTGTAATCCACCTTATTTTTCTTTGGCGGGTCCTTGGCGGCTAGCTCCTCCACAACTTGGTCATCTATGACGATATCTTCAGGGACCTTCTCTTTTCCCTTATCTTTTTTATTTGAGGGTCCGAGATTCTTTTCGGGAAGCGTGCGATTACGTAGCCCGATATTTTCGCAGACCTTCGGCTCTTCTTCTTTTCCCGAGGTGGACTCTTTAAAGAGAGGGCCAAGCTCCAGCTCTTCATCAGAATCGCTCTCGAATGTAGGCACCTGTGATCCCCCGGCGTTAACCATGCGACAATCACCGGTAGTTCTGTTAAACCCTTCGGTCATATTTTTCCGCTCCCGACGAGTTTTACGTTTCTCCCGCTTAAAATATTGTCGATGAGCAACATACCCTTGCCACCATCTATCGAAAGCTTTGCACACTTCAGTGGGGTGCGAAACCTTCTAATGATATAAGCAATAGGAGGGGTGCATTTCCATTTCACCAGTAATGTTTCCTTCGGAGGATGGTAGCTTCATGCCCATTGATATGGCCTTAGCAAACCTTTTCCTCGTCTTGAATTTGCTTTTGTCGGTAGTGGATGTATTTTGCTTCAACGGGAGTGTTTCAGCTCTTTCGTCAAGTCGCTAGCACATGGCCCTTTCAAATATAGTCGTCTCGCGTTCTCGATCAGCTTTACTTTTCAACCGAGCTTCGTTAAGGAATGCGTCAATTACTTCATCTGATGGCCCCAGAATTTTTGGTTCAGGATCTGCCCCCAGCTTTTCAGTGCAAGGAGTCTCCTCATCGTCCATGAACGAATGGGAAATCACATGACAGCTCGCCACGTATTCTTCAGATTCATCAGATGAACTTTCTCTCTCGTCTTCCTCTTGAAAGACGTGATTGAGGAACTCTTGGAATGTAATGGGAGTCCGTGCCTTTTGGTTGTATTCCTCCAGCGCGTCAATTTGTTTTTGCAAGTCCGTGCGCTTGTCGCCAGGCGTTACGGGCTTCTTTTATTTCTTTTTCTTCTTCTTCGAAGATTTTGACGGCCGGTTGCGAGTGCTTGAGCCGCCACCATCGGTCCTTGGAGTTGGACGTGGCTTCAACATCCCTTCAATGACCTGCGGTTCCAACGGATTCTTCCATTTAATCGCTGGGCATGTTTGAAGATCGTTTAGCATCCTCTTTGTCTTGGCTGATAATACAACCTCCCAAGGGGCTTCTTCAATGACAGAGCATGTTGCCCCCGGCGTATTCATTCCCTTAGAGGTGTGGGGCTGCGGGGGATTCACCTTCCATTTGTCAGATAACGCGAACTTGCCCTGTCGGTACGGGTCTTCGAGCCAATTTTTGAAGACGTAGCAATCTTCGATCGGATGACCCAGTACTCGATGATAAGGACAGTAGTTGGGCTCATTAACATCATTTGGTTGCGACAGACGTTTTGGATCCGGCAGATTTATGAGTCGGTTGCGCAACGCCAGCTCGAATAACCTCCTCGTTTATCTCGGGGAAAAGAGTAAGAACGTCCTAGCCTCTCCTCAAGGGCTACGTACGGGCCCATATTATTTTGACGAACAAACGACTTCGAGTTGTTTGGTTGTTGTTGAGCATTAGAGACCACGATCGCTTTTCCCTTCCCTTTGTCATTCGGGAGTCCGGCTTTGGAAGAGGGGGTTTATGACCCATCTGATCCATTTGCGCTAGCTTGTCAATCAAGGCCTGGAAGGTAGTCGGCTTGAAAAACATCATAAATTACGAGATGGTTGCTTGCGGATCAAGGGTTCCCATAAACATACCCACCGCGGGCGCTTCTTCAATGCGCTGCTCGCACTTCGACCATAAGTTCCGCCACCGTATAGCATATTGAACCCATGTCTCGCCTGGCTTTACCCTGGCGTTAATCAGTGCCGTCATCGGGGTGCGTTCACTGGCGCTTGCAAAACGCTGAGTAAACAACAGCTCCATCTCCGCGAAGGTCTTGATAGAGTCGTTCGGGAGCTCAGAGTACCACTCGAACGCCGTATCTGATAAACTTCCAACAAACTGGCGAAGCAACAGCTTGTCATCACCGCCGGTGTTACCGCAGAGTGCCTTGAACTGGGTAACATGCTGGTGGGGATTGCCCGTCCCCTTGTAAACATGGAACTTGGGAATTGTGTAGCCCGGCGGGTATTTGATCTGGTCGTACCAGCTCGGATACGGTCGTCCTATTTTTACAACCTGGCCAGCTGCTTCAGTCTCATGATGAACCCGTATTTGTTGGGCTATGTACTCGTCCAAATCGGCTTTGGAGATTGTATCTTCCTTAGCTGTTGACAGAGCTGGCGGAGGATTCGATGTCTCTCCCCTATCGTCTTCAAGGATGATCGGGGGATCTTCGACCGGAGGATCTTGTTGGATCATCATCCCCACCATGTCGTTGAACAGGAGGCCCATACGCTTTATGTTGGCTGCTTGTTCAGCAGCCTCTTTATCCTTCTTCTCCAATATTCGACGAAGGAATTCAGCGTCAGTTTCTTGCTCCTGGCATTCATCCGAA
This sequence comes from Agapanthus africanus, assembly GCA_030015575.1. NCBI lineage: Eukaryota > Viridiplantae > Streptophyta > Magnoliopsida > Asparagales > Amaryllidaceae > Agapanthus > Agapanthus africanus. The sequence continues at coordinate 56,297,140 of JASDDO010000018.1, read as the reverse complement.
GACGTTTCAGGGTTTTCTTTTGGCCCAGTAAGTGCGGCCATAGCTTTCATCATCTCTTGGAGCTTCTGCTGCTGCTCCTGCGCTTTGGTCACTGATCGCGTAAGCGGTCGATGACCCGTAGATATGCGACTGTCCTCCTTACCAGACGCCACGTAGACGGTATGAACTACAATGCCCCCTGACTTAGGGCGTTTGGGTTCACCACCTTTGATATTCGTCGCCGGCGTTGGCACTTTCTTCGGCCTTCTTCTTTTATGGGCTGTAGAAGTTGAGGGGGCCGTTGCTTTGGGCGCCTAAGCGGTCGTCACTTTTCGTTGCTTGACCGGGGGATTTTCTTCTTGCCGACCTTTCGACTTCTTCTGTTGGCTAGAGAAGTTAGGATCAATGACAGATTCTCGGACTCGTCGCCAGGTCTTGTAAATCCTGGAGGACAGCGATTGAGGAGGCTGCTCCGGCATTTCTGCTTCCACGGTAGTCTCTACTGGTGGAGGAGATCTTTTGAGCACCGCAGTTGGCGAATTTCTGCGTACTCTGTTCAGTAACTCGAAGCTGTTCCCAGTTGGAACAGCAGCGTCAACTTCTACCGTTGGAGCTGGCGGAGTCATCCCAGAAGGGGAGTTGCCCCCGGTCTTCCTTACCCAGCGCCAGTGGCATCGTCGGGCGCGACGAGTTGTCGGTATTGGCTCAGAGATAGAAGCTTCTTCTTGCCCCCTATTCAGGTGTAGGGCTGTTACCGGTGTCAGCCTATTGAAGACTGATGTATTTTGAGTAGCAAGAGCAAGAGTGGGAGTTGGGACGGTCAATCTTGTAAAGACTGATCCCTTAGCAGGAGAAGCCGCGTTGACGACTTCAGGAGCAGGTTTGGCCAGTCTTTTTGGAATAGCCTTTTCCGGGACTGCAAGCTTCCTTGCGGGTCCTCGAGAGTTTCGGCCCAATATGGAGAAGACCGAGGCACTGGTGTTGGGCGACCCGTTGAGAGGGGCCGCAGTAATTGAAAGTCGATCGAAGACCGACTTCTTAGGAGCTTCTTGTACGGGCACGGGGGTGCTAAAGCTTGTTGGCGGAAACATAGTTCCGAAAAACAACCCCGTGGTGGCTTGAGTAATCTGCTCCACGGGCATGGTGAACAAAGAGGCCGCTTGGGGCCCGTAGGTTATGCCCCCAGTTGAGAACGGACGCGAGCTGCAGTTGCAATTGGAGCACCTCGAACAAGTAGAGGCCATCGATGCTTGATTTCTTTTCTGTGCCAAGCAAGAGACCAAATCTTAGTAAACTTGAAATCCAAGGGCAACCATTAACAAACCGCGATTCGTTCGCGAAGACGACACATGAAGTGTGGAGTGGAAAGAGGAAAAGGTCCCACCGGGCGTGCCAGAATCTGTTCCCCTCCGAACGGCGGCCGCGACGCGATGACGTCTAGGCCTGAGGTTCGGGGCAGATGCTATATGGTTTTATCCGTCTACCTCTCCGAAGATGCCAAGTTGATTTATGGCAACGTGTATCGGAGGTTTAGACGGATGCGGCCGATGTAGCAGACTTCGTCAGATTCCCCCTCGTTTGAGGGGTTTTTGATTATGGGGACGCTCTTCCCTGCAGGCGCAAGCCCCTGCAGTTAATTACACTACCGCATCGCGGTAGCCACTTTCTCCTTCTCCAGAATTTCACTTCGTGTCGTGTGTGTTTGTTTTGTTTGTGGATGCCCGTGGATTGTATACGGAGACTAAGTTATGCCGTCGCCCGTAGGACGTGGATTAGTCCAAATCCGTATTTACTTAGATTTGGGTTTGATATTTTAGTTTAAGGATACGTTAGCCATATTTGAGGCTAAGATCAACTTAAACGTTTGTTAAGGATACGTTAGTCCGATTTGAGACTAAGATCGACTTAACGGGATCGTTTAGATCCGACAAAAGAGCATTTAGGAGCTCTATTGTTTAGTTTAATGACGTTGCGGTCAATATGTAGTTTAAGGACGTTGCGGTCCATATTCCAGTTTAGGGACATGGTGGTCCATATTCCAGTTTAGGGACATGGTGGTCCAGAGGTAGTTTAAGGACGCTTAAGTCCGTGGGTTTAAGGACCCCACAGTCTGTATTTTAGTTTAAGGACGCATAAGCCCGCGGGTTTAAGGACCCCACAGTCCGTGTTTTGGTTTAAGGACGCATAAGTCCGCGGGTTTAAGGACCCCATAGTCCGTGTTTTGGTTTAAGGACGCATAAGTCCATGAGTTTAAGGACCGCACAGTCCGTATTGATGTGTGGTTGTCGGGACCCGTCACCTCTCTGACGTCGTTGAAGGATTACAACGATAGGGGTCAGAGGAGTTCGGAGATGTACCCTCGAACCGGATGTAAATTGATTTAGGAGAGCAGTCTTGCTCAGTCAATTCAATTTGATGACTTACGGCCATGATTGGGCTAAGTCCAGTTGAAAAATGTTCGACGCTTTTATTTGTCTTTGGCCTATTAGGCCTGTGCTAGGGCTTTGCCCACATTTAAATAATGCATTGCATTACTTTTTATTTTTGTTTGGGCTCTGCCCATAAAGGAAGCAGAGCATCAATTTTGTTTGGGCTCTGCCCATTTATAAATGATGCAGAGCATTAATTTTACTTGGGCTCTGCCCTTTATCAATGATGCAGAGCATCAATTTTATTTGGGCTCTGCCCCTTTTATTGCTTTGCAATTTATTTTTGCCTGTTAGGTCTTTTTGACTTGGGCCCGGCCCTTTAGAATAAGAAATGCATTGCATTTTTCAGGCGCTTTGCGCCAATCAAAGAGCGCAAGCGCTTGTGGTGATGACACGTGTCATGCAAGCGCAGTGCGCTGCGCTTGCGCTGCTGACACGTGGCGCGCTGTGGCGAGTTGCGCCAGTTTCAGAGAGCAAGGCTCTATTTCAAAAGCGCATAGCGCAAATGGTTCAGATGCTGACACGTGACGCTCTCTGGTGGCTTGCGCCAACCCAAGAGCGCAACAGTGCAGTTTTATAAGTGCAAGGCATTATTAACTCGAGAATCTTTTAGATTCTAGAACCAAAGGTTCATAAAAGAAGTGCAAAGCACTTTTTGATTTCTTGATCCAATTTAGATCAAAGAAAACAAATGTTTCTTATTTTTCTTGATCATAGAGAACCAATAGTTCATAAGTGCAAAGCACTATTATTATTTTTTTGTTTTTATTGAGGATCATTGATCTTGTTCTTAGATCAGTGATCTATTAGAAGAAATTCTTCTAACTTAAAAGTTTTTACCATTTTCTTCTTGAAATTCCTTCAGAGTTCTCTCTGTTTGAAGTTCTTGATTTTTTCACAAAAATGTTGATGCCTTTGATTTGAGGTCTATGGGCCTTTATATAGTGCCCATAAATTTGTTAAGGAGATCTTTCTCTGAGTGATTTGGGGAATTTTCCCCACCGTTGGATTTTTGATCCAAGGGCTTCTGTTTTACAGAAGGCAATCTTCTTGTTTTAACAAGAACAGAAAAAATCTTGCTAGAATTTAATTATGTTTGGCGCAAACGCCCCAGCGTGTGACACGTGTCAAGCAGCGCAAAGCGCAGCGCAAAGCGCAGCGCAACTGCGCCTGTGCAACTGAGCTGACACGTGTCGCGCAGCGCATAGCGCAGCGTAAGTGCGCCTGCGCAACTGCGCTGACACGTGTCGCGCAGCGCAGCGAAACTGCGCTAGCGCATCTGCGCTGACACGTGTCGCGCAGCGCAGTGCTTGCGCAGCTGAAGCGTTGCTTGCTTTAATTTTATTTTAAATAGAGATTTGCTCTGATTGGGCGCGCTGTCTTGGGCGCTGCGCTGATGTATCAGGTTTTGACACGTGGCGCGTTGCGCGCAGCGCAAAGAATCTGAAGCGTTGCTTCATTTACTAAAGTTTAAATTTTCAAAGTAAAGTTTTGCTCTGATTGGGGGAAGATGAAGCGTTACTTCATCTTCCGCCTTGGAATTTGAACAGAGTTTTGCTCTGATTGGGGTAAACAAAATTGTAGAGAGCAGGAGAGAAAAAGAGCTCTTGAAAAAAATGGCTAAGGCATGAACCATGAAGCAAGTGTAGAATGAATAAAATGAATCATCTTTTTCCTCACTCATTCAAGCATGGAATAAAAATGCAATTAAAATTGCAACCATGCTTTAATAGTGAGTCAAGAGTAATATAAAAACATATAAACACATGCCTTGAACCATACCACAAATATCTCCACAATTTACACCTCATTTTTCTATTTTCTAAAAAATAGAAAAACATGCCAGGCTTCATATAATATATATATATATATATATATATATATATATATATATATTTATATATATCAAATATACATTAATATATATATATATATATATAAAGCAATTAGTGAGCTAATGATATTAGTTAAGATATAATTACATCACATATAATATATATCACATTATTAAATCGACACTTGATCTAATAATCCGGTTTTGTCACATATAACCGACTAATATCATTAATCTGAATATCACATTATCAAACCAACATTTGATTCGATAATCCGGTTATATCACATATAACCTGACCGATAACAGATAACTGCCAGATTACAATACGGTATCACATACTCGTATTTAATCAGGCCCACACACATATAACATATGTGTCCTACTTCGTTTCGCTTGAATCAGAAAACTTCTGTGTGGGACTCTAAAAACTTGTCAATACGCCAGCAGTAGGTGATGATCACATCAGTCACCTACAAGCCGTCAGCGGTACTAGCTGGACGTAACGGCTACCCGGGTATTAGCGATATGAAGATCAACAAGCAAGCTCGTTCATACTCTCCATGAAGCCTATCAGTAACACTACCGTACAGTCCGGTCTCTTCGTCTGATATGTCGCATATCATTTCTAGGGGTGTAAATCGTCAGACCCCAGTAACGTGATAAGTCATGCCGATGTCTGGCCTATAACGGTTTGAGAAACTACTGATAACACTTATCAGTAAATCTCGGCAGCAGCCCTGGCCAGGGACTTCCAGTTATAGCCAATCGAGCATTGCGCAATATCAACCCCCAATACCGGGAGAGACGAAATCCCTCCTATCGCTCATTGCTTCCATGTGACTCGGGACTGTACCTAAAATCCACCTGTTTGCACGACTCCTTTGAGCCGTGGTAGGGAGGAAATCAAAGCACAGTAGGAGCCACGCAAGACTCTATGACGATCTCGGGTGTATAGACTAACCTGTACCAGTGTCACCAGAGGACTGCTATCTGACGATAGGTATACTACCACATAGGAGTCCTCGGCGAGTCTTGTTCAGTGTACCCAGTCTCCACTGAGCACCCGTATACCATCTTTGATGTCAAACACCAATGGATGTGGGATCATCCATCGCCCATCATATGGGTCTAAAAGCGTATACGCTAGTCTACTCTGGAATATCGATGCTTTAGTCTCGATATTCCCTCGACTAGGAACTTATTAAAGGATGTACTTTTGGACCACCCTGGCCCCACTAGTATGATCTCTTCATAGTCCTGGTAGTCAAGTACATATTCTAAGGGCTTTATCAACATGTAAGAGACAGACAGTATAAATACCAGTCTACATGTTAAGATAAAGATAACCTGATAGCATACTATCATGTCGAGCAAGAAAGTCCTCTATATATATGTCCAAGCATCCACTATATTATCAATAATGACCTCTAGGGCATACATATTACTAACAGTAGTGATAAACATTTAAATAGTGTTAAATTATCAAGTTCGAAACACCCCGAATTGCCCCTGAACAATAGATAACAAAATATCCAAACTGGGCCAAACAAGCAATACCACTAAACCAATATTCCAGAGACCAGACCACACCCAAAATACGAAACCCAAACTCAGAAGAATGGCCGGCCGGCTCGGAAAATTCCTTAATGTGCTCGGTCCAAAACGGGTGGAAGTGGCTCGTATTTGGGGTGCAGTCTAGTAATCACAAAAATAACCTTCTGCAATTGCTTTAAATTTTTTTTGAAGACTCTGAAAATTCGACAGAACCTGGAATATGCAGTGTACAGTTTCGGGGTTGTTTCGGTTTCGATACTTTAACATCGTCTAAACTAGCTAGATAAGGGTTTAAAAGTTGGCTCTGATACCATGTTGGGTTACGGTAGCGCCCCGGCCATCAAACCATGGCCAAATGCGGAACAAAAATTTTCTAAACTGGCGCTACTATGACCCGATGCCCAGATCTACCCTAAACCCTAAACTAGCAAGCTAATAAAAGAGATAGGAATGGTTATACCGAGTTGATCCGTGTCCTTCGGTCTTGAACCATCATCCCAAGCTCCTAGAGGCTCCTTGATCGAATTTGGTTGCCGGTCTTCCTCCATCTACGATGATCCACCTGAGGGAAACGGCGCAAGCTCCAGCCTCGCGAAGCGAGGCAACCGACGCTCCAAGGTTGCTAGCAATGGAGAGTGGAGGTGTAGGAATGCGTCACTATAATTTTCCTCTTATTACAATGCTCAAAAGAGCAACTCAAGAAGATGAAGGAAGTGAGGAAATATGTGGCATGAGCAACTCAAGAATGGCTAAGTATTTTCAAGAGTAATGAGAATAGAGCCATGAAGCAAGTGAAGAATCAAGAGAAGAAAAAAATGAGCAAGCCCACTCAAAACTAGTGGCTGCCCCCCTCTCTCTCTCTCTCAATCACACACAAAAAAAATATCTCTTCATTTTTCAAATAAACAATTCCATGCCATGACCCATGCTCATGCCAACTCACCCTCTACCTCATTTCCCAATTGATTTTCTAAAATGAAAATCAATTAATGAGGTGGCCATCTTCTAGAAACAATTCCGTATAAATACGGAATACAACCTGGTATACGTATCGAAATACATATACGCGTATTCGTACCAAAATACGAATATCCAAGAGAGAAAATGAATAGTGAACAATAATACTAGAATACATACATATAAATTATTAAATCAAAACCTGATTTAATAATCCGGCTTAATCCTAAGCCGCTAGTATTATCAACCGTCCGATTAAAGTCTGTGCAGCCTGTACACATATTTAATCGGACACCTGTATGTACCAACATACATCATCTACACCATATCGCCTGAACTGTGAAAACTCTCTATGTGGGACTCTAAAGACTCGTCAATAATCTGGCAGTGGGTTTAACCACAAGCACGTCAACAACACTAGCTGTACGTAACGACTACCCAGGTATTGAGCGAAAGAGAGGCCGACGAGCAAACTCATCCTTAACCCCTACTGAGCTTGACAGTGACAATATCCGTACAGTCCGGTCTGTTCGTATAAGAGTATCGCATATCGAGTCTAGGGGGTGGATAAAGTCAGACCCCTAATAACGCGATATTTCGTGTCGGTATGAAACCCATCACCACCTGAGAAACTACTGATCCTAGATCAGTAATTCTCGACTACCTTGGCTAAGGATTTCTGGTGATGGCCATCCATACACAGCGCGATATCAACCCCAATACCGGGAGAGACGAATCCCCGACGATCCGCTCACTGCCTCCATGTGGCTCGGGACTGTACCCAACTAAAACCTGTTTGCACGACTCCTTTGAACCGTGGTAGGGTAGTAATCAAAGCACAGTGGGAACTCACACGAGACAAATGACGATCTCAGGTCGATAGACTAACCTGTACGCATGTCACCTGGGAACTGCTATCTGACAATAGGTATAGTACCAACTAGTAGGTTCCCGGCGAGTCTGTCCAGTGTACTCATAACCCAATGAGTATCTGTATACTATCTTAGGTGAACAATATAACACCAATGGCTTGTGAGACCTGGCCACCACCCCTCAATCATCATAATCACCTGCCTGTGACTACGATAACTGCCTTGAGGGCACTATAGCCAACATATTGTTCACTATTCATTTTCTCTCTTTAGTGCTATCCGTATTTTTATCCGGATATGCTTATATGTAGCGATGCGTATACCGGGTGAAGTATTCCGTATTTTTACGGGAATGCTTCTAAAAAAAGGACACCTCATATTTGATTTCCTTTTTAGAAAATCAAATGAAGATGAGGTGGAAGGTGAGGTGTAAAGGGAGCATTGTAGAGAGGCATGTCTTTGATGAAAATCATTTGGTTTTACTATTCTACGATTGGTATAAAATCATTTGGTTTTACTTTTCTAGTATGGTTGCAAAACTTAACCATTCTCTTTCTACCCTTATTCTCTTCATGAAAAAGACTTTGCCAGTTTTTTTTTTGTGATGGCTACCTCCTCTTCACCTCCTCCTCCTCCTTCTTCACTTGCTCTCTTGAGCATAGAAAAGAGAGAAATAAGTTAGTGAAAAAATTCTTACATCACCCATAATCCATTCTTAGCAAGTTTGGAGCGTCGGTCGGAGTTTGGATCGGTCTCTCTCGGGTAGATCATCTTCGGCAAGGGCGGTCGTCTCTCAAACGCGTTCCCGACGGTTACGAGCTTGGATGGGTCTTCCACTATTAGTTGGATACGCATCAAAGGTTGTATTCCCTAAATCTTGTTGCTAAGTATGCTAGTTTAGTTGTATGGTTTGATTCCTAGGGGATATATGTTTTGTGCTTGCTAAAAATCATTGTTTTCGCTTACGCCTTGGCCACGGCTTCCACGGCGTGAGCACAACACACTAACATCTTGTGCATCCCCAAAATTGAACAAGGAAACTCAGCATTACTCATCATGGAGCGCATCCGCGGATGAGCAATTTAAGATAGAATCACATTCTCATACGGAATACCTAGTGCCAACCCCATATCTGTTTGGACATCGGACAACATACATCAATATGTATAAGTCCCTTCAGTTCACTAACTCAATTCCCGTGAGTTGTTAATTGAAAAACATTCTTTTGGTTAAAAGAAACCAATAGTTTGTCGTTTAGGCAAAACCTGATGATTTTCCTCAATCGCAGCAATTGCTACAAAAGCCGATATTGAGGATAAAATGAACCAATCTCAATTCTCTACTCCTTCTCAGCATCTATAACGCCCTGCAGATGCGGGATTTTAATCCGGTATCTATATACTCAGGAGTTAGAGTTTGTTGAGAAGCGGTTTTTCAAAATAGAGACATACAGAAAATCTGAAACATGAAAATGTATCAGCGGGGTTAGTTGGGAATTCATAGTATTGGCTCTTTCATTGCCCAGGCTCATGACAGTAGTCTCATTTTTCTTTTCTCATATTTCAACCCCTTCTGATGTCTCTCCATCTTACTTTCCTGTATACCGAACTTATACTAGTTGGGTTTTTTTCCCCCATTCTTTTAGCACCAGCTTTGGGATCAGAAAAAGACAATCCAATAAGCGTAACTGGAATACTCTCCTCACATATAAGGAGCTCTCGAACTTGAGATAAGGCAGGAGGGAGAGATAAACGAACAATTCATCTAATTAAGAAGCTGTGGCCATCTTCGGACTGAAATAATTTTATCGAGTTCATATCTAAGTATATGATGGCCTTCCAAACAATATGGAGCTATGATACAACTGTAAGGGGTTCGTGCTCGCTGGACGGGTGTTTAAAAAACTTTGCGGAAGAGGAAAAACAAAAGGATCCAAGCGAGCAAGACTTCCCTAACCTAGAATCAACCGTAGACTATAACTTGCAAACAAAAGAATAGAACAAGGAGAAGATACAGCCTTTGAAGTATCTTCATTTGCTCCAATGGTTTAGTTCCGGACTCTGGCTAAGCTCCGAGGCGCTCCGGATCGTGCTTGATTCCCGATCGGCTTCGTCGAAGATGATCCAAGCGAAGGCCACCGGTTCTAGCTTCAACTTCAATCAAATGAAGTAACTCTCATTTGGTGTGTGCTAAATATGAAATGAAAAAGATGAAGAATAAAAGACGTGAACTCTCATTTGCTCTCTCTTCTCTTTTCTTTTTTCTACAATTTTCTTTTTCTAAGTATGAAAGAGAATAGAAAGGAAAAAAACTCATAATTCATTCTCATGGCTTAAGGCTCAAATAAACCATAACATTTCCTTTTATCTCTCACCACATACACTTGTCATGAGACAAATGAGAGTGTATGCCACCTAGCATACACCTCATTCTTATGACAAGTAATTTTAGAAAAAGAAAATAAAAGAGCTAAAAACATATGTTTAAAATAATTTAAACATAAAATAATATATGTACATCACATGTAACATAACTTAAGAGAGAGAGAGAGAAAATATCAGAATTAATACTAGTTTATATATGCAACATCATAAATAAGTAATATCATTAAATCAACAATTGATTTAAAGATCTAGTTCAATCATAAACCGGCTAGTATTAATATCCGTCCGATTAATACAAGTAGTATCGCATACACATATTTAATTGGACCCCGCACGCACCGCCGTACGTGCCCAACATTATTTCGCTAAAATGGGAAAAACCCTCTGTGTTGGACTCTAAAGACTTGACAATACGCTGGCAGTAAGTCAGGATCATATCCGATTGATCCGAAACACTTTCATATCAATCTCCCACCAGGTTAACCTACAAGCATGTAAGCGGCACTAGTGTACTGATATATTTTTAAAAAATTTCACTGATATACTTTAAAAAATGATAGCCATGTTTGTATACCTCAAACCAAGTCCACTGATATACTTTAAAAAAATTTCAGGTGCGTTCTAAAAATGGATAGAAACTTAGAATTCAAAACTCGATCCAGCAAAACTTTCGAAGTCGAAACTATAACATTGTGTACAACTAGTTCTAATGTTTGGGGGCTCTGATACCATGTTTGGGTTCCTTGGCGCTCGCGGCTAAAGCGCAGCGGAAGCGAAAAACGTGAACAAAAATTTTATGCGAGCATGGAGAAACCGCAACCTAGAAATTGTATCCAAACACTAAATTAGAAAACATCATACAAGGTTATAGAAACTACAATTTTTGTCGCGTGTCCACCTAATCATGGAAGACCCCTCAAGCTCCTCGTAGGACGTCGGAAACTCACTTGAGAGGAAACCGCCCTTACCGAAGAAAATCTACCTGTGGGAAACCGATCCAAGCTCCAGCTTCACCCAGTGAAACAACCGACACTCCAACCTCGCTAGAAATGGAGTGTGGGATGTAGGAATTTTATCACTTTCATTTCTCTTTAAAATAAAGCTCAAGAGAGTATCAAAGAAGAAGGAAGAAGAGGATGAGAGAGTCTCCACATAAAATGAGCACCTGTTGTGTAAAAATGAGAGTGAGAGAGAATTGCTATTATTTTTCCAACCATACAATATTATGCCATAACTTTTTAGCAATTTTAAAATGAGTCCATCTCTCTCAACATGCTCACCTTTACACATAACCCTCCATCTCATTCTTTGATTTTCTTAAAAAGAAAATCAATAATGAGGTGTCCTCCTTATAGATGTTTCCCGTATAAATACGGAATACAACCCCGGTATATGTATCGAAATACAAATACATGTATCCGTATAAAATACAGATAGCCTAGAGAGAGAAAATGAAAAGTGAACATATTACTAGAATATATATATATATATATATGTCTGTGTGTGTGTGTAAATTATTAAATCAAAACCGGATTTAATAATCCGGCTTAATCCTAAACCAGTTAGTATTATCAACCGTCCGATTAAAGTCTGTGTAGCCAGTACACGTATTTAATCGGACCCCTGCACGTATCAACATACGACATTTATATCATATCTCCTGAACCGTGAAAACCCTCTGTGTGGACTTTAAAGACTCAATAATACGATGGCAGTGAGTTACCGGATAAATCCATAACCACAAGCACCTCAGCGGCACCAGCTGTACGTAACGGCTACCCAGGTATATGCCAAAAGGGAGGTCGACAATCAAATCCGTCCGTACCCTACTTAGTCTGAATGTGACAATCTGCGTATTGTCCAGTCTCTTCGTCTAAGAGTATCGCATACCGGCTCTAGAGGGTTGATAACGTCAGACCTCTAATTACCCGATAAGTCATGCCAGACTCATCGCCCACAAAGAAACTACTTAACTCCTATCAGTAAATCTCATCCACCATGACCATGGATTTATAGTGATGGTCAACCGAACATAACGCGATATCGACTCCTAATATCAGGAGAGACAAATCCCTGACAATCGCTCACTGCCTTCATGTGGCTCGGGATTGTACCCAACTAAAACCTGTTTGCACTACTCCTTTGAGCCATAGTAGGGTAGTAATCTAAGTACAGTAGGAACCCATACGAGACAAATGACAATCTCAGGTCAAAAGACTAACTTGTACTCATATCACTAGAGAACTGATATCCGACGATAGGTATAATACCATCTAGAAGTTCTCGGCGAGTCCGTCCGGTGTACTCACCTCCAATGAGCACCTGTATACTATCTTAGGTGACACAACACCAATGGCTTATGAGACCGGCAATCACCCCTCGTCGAGATCTCGAAACGTATACACTAGTCTACTCTGTAATATCGATACCCAGTCTCGATACTCTCACGACTAGAGACATTTAAGGATGTGCTTATGGACTACCCAGCTCCCACTACGCTGGTGGTAAAGCAAGAATCTTAAGGGGCTTTATCATTATGTATTAGCGACACGTAATAGCAAGTAAAACGTATACAAATAATAATAAAGACAAGGCAGATAGTATACTATCATCTCGAGTAAGACTGTTCTACCCGTATAGGTCATCCCTCAATTACCATAATTGCATGTCACAATTACAATAATTTCCTTAAGGCCATTATATCCAACACTTTTTACAAATTAAAAACCACAAACTTTCAATGTTTTCCTAATAGATGCTATGGGCTTTCTTTATTACAAATAAATATAACGAACTTTGTTTATTACAGAAAAAATACGCGGAGTTTCGGATGAATGCCATGGATTTTATTTGGCAAATAAATAGCACGCTTTAACCAATTTTTAGATAAATACCATGGCTTTGTTTTTTTGCTAAACACCATAGACTTTTGCAGCAATAAATTTTCAACCGTATATAAATATCGCTTTATATAATCAAATTTTGATGGTATAAATTTTTTATCCATATTCATAAATCCTAACCAGCCAGCAGGGTTTACCCTAATATATTTACTATTATAACTAAATCTATCTGGGGCATGTGGCATTTTCACCCCTCCACATTAAATACACTCATGTTGGATGGAATTTGAAACATAAAATTATAAATAACCTCCATAATATTATTAATTTATACGACATTACTTCAAATAATTCAATTATCTTTCATCAGTCACGTGCATAGTCACAATATTCACGAATTATTAGGCGAATTCATGAATTTTTGAACGGCCGATTAAATCTCCAATTTAATCGCCGTTAGCGAACAATTTGAATTATTCGTGAATAAATCGCGAATTATTCATGAATAATTCACAAAATCGGCAAATAATTCAAAAAACGGCTAATAATTCGCAAAATCAAAACCCAGCGGCTCATATATTAATTTCTTCTTTGAAATCCTTCCCGAACATTTCTCGAATATTTACCGAATCTTTCCCAAGCACTTACCGATTTATTTCGAATAGTTCTTCGAATCCGAATATTCGATCTGAGGAATTAATTCCAAATGCAGAATTTGTGACTATGATCACGTGCATAAACTCTAAACTCTAGTATATTAAATTTGAAAAAAAAAAAGATACATGAAAAACCATTTGGGGGTGGAAAAAAAAAAGAAATCAAATACTTCCACATGCAAGGCATGTGGAATTCAACTCCCTGGGTGATAAAGAAAGCCAAAGGTAAATTAATGATAAAACCATACTAATTCAAGAATATATTCCAAGAATTTACTTTCTCACTAATCCCAAAGAATTTAATAACCAATTCATATCTTTCTCATAACGTACTCGATACAGATAACAATCAATCAAATCAATGATGAATGACTTATTGATGTTGTGTGGTGATTAACAAATGTACAATTTCTTTTTTAATTAAACAAAGGTAAGAATACCTTGAAGATGATCTAACATAACTACATCAAAGAAAGAGTAAGAAAAACACCATCCAAGTTCAAAAAAGGATTAGAGTCCTCTTTACAATCGTATGTATGAGGGACTGCATGACAATATAAACAAATAAAAACCCACAAAGGCATCCAAGAAATACGGGATAATTATCTAGTCCCATCAGTCCATCAAATCTCTGAAAGTCCATCATGTCTATGGCTCCTTTTCCCATCATAGCGGGGGCCATAACAAATGTGCAATTGGAAGTATTGTCGAGAAACTGTTATAAGATTTGGGGGAAAATAACTTTGATTTTCTATAACACCATCGAATTTCCAATGCTTCCGGATGACATCAATAGATGCCACAAAACCCTCCAAATCCTAAACGGAAAATGCTATTTTAAAATGTTTGTTTTAGGTTTATTTGGCGGCTTATTTTACATATCAGTCATTCTGAATGTGCTTTACCTATGAATTGTCTCTAAATCAACTCTAGTTCTTAAATCAAACATAAGTCATTCTCAATGTGTTATACCTATGAATTGTCTCTAAATCAACCCTAGTTCTTCTTAAATCAAACCTAAATCAAACAGCCTCAGAATACATTGTTAGTTTTGAAGGTTTCGTGCCAATTTTAAAGTTCATGGTGTTTTCCCATAAACACAAAAAAGTTGATGTCATTGAAATTTAACCCAAACAAAAATGATAACCCATCCCTGCATTCTGTCGTTCATAACAAGTTGGTGTACTTAGATGGAAAGACTGATAGAATCTCTATTCAAATCTAATGAAATACCTAAAAACCCAAATCAAAATGGATACTAACTGGACATTATTGAATATGATATTAACTTAAAAATGAAAAGAGTTAGACCCTACTTAGATTAAAATATTTTAAAAATAAAATAAAAAAAGTTTTCAGGTGTAAACCCAGCAGCTAAAGCCCAGATCATCACATTTCTCATAAATTCCTTTACAAAACCCAAAAAAGAAAAACACTATGCAATCAAGTTAAATGACAAAAAAACCAAAAAATGATAAAATAAAATAAAAGAAATGGTTTACAATAATGAGTTCTACGGAGAACAGCACCTGGCTTTCTTAGTACCATCATTCACTTCATTCTCATCCTGTAAAATCACTGCTCTTCCACTCCCAAGGGACGACTCGTTCTTTTTTACTTCTTGAGATTGAAACACCTTTCTGCTTAATATATCGTAAATCTCTTTCACGACGGTTTGAAAAGCAGCGGTGACATTGGAGGAGTCGAGGGCGGAGGTCTCCATGAAGAAGAGGCCTTGGGCCTCTGCCAAGGCCTTGCCCTCGGCAGTGGTGACTTCACGAGCGTCCTTGAGGTCAGTCTTGTTTCCAACGAGGATGGTTACCACATTCATGTCAGAGTGAGCTGTTTCAAAATTGGAAAGGGTAGGTCAAATACAAAAAGCTCACCTTGAAGCTTCAAACTACAAGCTACAATCAAATGGGGTCAGCTATGGACACAAAGGCTCAATGAAAATTTTGAGCTAATAAATTTTCCATCATGAAGGGAACGCCAGAATGTTCAATGCTATGGACATAAAGGCTTATTTAGTTGTCCTGAACATAGTTATCAAACTTCATATCCTACACTATAATACATTATCTTGTATTTGCATTTGTGTGGGTGTCACTTTTGTGACATGCACCTTATTAACTACAATGTTTCTACTTGCTAATTTGATTTATTGTGCTTATGTGACTTGCGCCTTGCTACTTGTATATTATCCCAATTTGCTAATTTGAATATATTCTATAAAATACATAGTGGTATACTTAATTGCTTAGCTATTGCACAAGGAAAAGATACTTCCAATATATGATATACCATAAGATAGGCGATAAGATATATTAGGAAAACGAAATGAAATACATCACGATTTGACAACCATGGTCTTGAATAAAATCAATAACATGTTGGAAATTTGGACAGGTGATTTGAAGAAAATAGAAATTTTATGGCACAACTGCCTTGTTGCTAATGTTGGGAGCTTCTAGCTAGGTTTTGTAACTTCTAAATTCAGTCTGTTCCAGGGTGAAAGATATTTTGGAGATGCTCAATGCACAATTCTAAGTCCAAATTTTTTTTTAAAAAAAACAAAGTTTTATTAGACGACCCCCCAACCCAAAAAAAAAAACCTCTTCCCCAAAAGGGCAACAACAAGCCTTTATCCCAAATTGTTGGAGTCGGCCATATATATCCTTTTCTTCCATTCAACTATATTAAAAGCCGTCTCTCAATTAAATTAACAATTAGCATATCTTAATTGGCTCTGTCTCTATCCATGGTCGTTTAACCCTAACCCTACCCTTAACCCTGCTCCTAATTGTGCCATTAACTACAATTTTGTCACTTTAACTGGTCGAGGCATTGATTGGTCTCTGCTGCACATGATCAACCATCTTATTCTATCGTGTATTATCACTTTTCCATCTTAACAAACAAACAAAAATTTAAAAAAAGCATTCAGTGCTAATAAGAGTATTAGGAGTTACAAATAGAAGTTAGGTATAGATGAAGAGTTATACGCAATTTACCCTTTTATTTAATTTCAAAAATACATGCAGGTATAAACTTGTGTCACGGATGCAGATAAGGTTCACTGGCATTGAATGGTTTTAGTTTATTTGACTTGGATTGCATTTGAAAGTTAAAACTTCAAAGCAGGATCTAGGATGCACAATAGTATAAGTAATATCAGGATTTGATGATGTGCTCACTATGCAATTCATTGAGCCATCGGCCAATGCTATCAAAGGTCTGCCGTCTGCTGATGTCATAAACAACTAAAGCTCCAACAGCGCCTCGGTAATACGCTGATGTCACCGCTCTGAAGCGCTCTTGCCCTGCAGTGTCCCATATCTGAGCTTTAATCTCCTTACCATCAATGTCCATTTTTTGGGTTTGAAACTCTACTCCTATGGTAGACTTAGAGTTTGGATAAAACTCATCGCGAGCAAATCTTGCTAGTAAATTTGATTTCCCAACAGCTGAATCACCGATCAGAACGATTTTGAAAAGATAGTCCTGGCTCTGCTCTTCTTCTCCATCGAATGCCATGCCTTAAGCTCTTTAATAGCTCCTTGTGCAGCCACTCAGTAGCAAAGCATAGCTAACACTGCTAGAATGAATTAAGACAACTAACTAGTTTCAGTAACCCACTTAAAATTGAGAGCAAAAACTATAATGGGAAGATAGCAATGCCAATAAAGCTATTTTCATCAAGGGCAACACTTGAGAATGCTACCAAATGTTTAACTATTTGTGATACACACGGTAAAAAGTGTGAAATAAGTATGACAAAGATAATAATTGGTTAGTAATACATATGATATGGACCATGGTATGAATGCACGGTTGAATTAGAATCATATCCAAGAAACAAGACTGAAACTGCTGGAATACAAGATACCATTAAAGCCACGATTTGATCTGTTTAGTTCTTTTCACTTGTGTTAGAAACTTATCAAATAAAACAATGCATAGAGGCATAATGAGAAGTCACAGCAACCATTTCCCTATGACACAAGAAATATAACGCCTCAATGCATGGAAATGGCAGTTACCCACACTATTGATGGAATTTATCCCAGCTGGCAAATAACTGGCAACATCAACATAGATTGTGCATTATGGCCTGTTTGGTACAAATAATGAACATTTCCTTGAAGAAAAGCTTTTCATTACTTATCTCTTTTTTGAATTCCAATGTTTGTTTGAATGGAAAAAGAATTAGTTTGGTTGGTTTAAAATCACATTTTGGGTTTTCCTTGTTTGTTTGTTATGAAGATAGCATGGGAAAAAGTAAAAAGAAAGGTTAAAAGTAGAGAGAGATGGAGTAAGTGGGGCCCAAAAAAGGACACTTTCTCTCCAAAATCATGGACAGCCCCATGAAATGTTTTTCCCAACTTTGCATATGCGGCATGGCAGTTTTGTAAATAACTACAAAACCAAATGTATTGCAACCAAACAAAGGAAACACCATGTTTGCAAGGAAATGTAGGTGTCACCCCCCACTTTTTCAACTTTTCCCAACCATTTTCACTGAAACAAACAGGCCTTTAGTGGCGAGGAAAAATCCTTTAAGCAAACACTATCATCAATCCCATGAGGCAGACTTCTCCTCTAGTTTAATTTTAACAAAATGACAATTTCAACAAGTTGCTCTCAGTAGCTTGAGTTTCAAATGCAACACATATTCGAGACAAGTAGATTGAATAATTTATCTTTCTCTAATTCTCGCTAAACTATACAACCTATATTGTACAGTGTGAACAAATGCAGAATATTAGAGAAATTTTAACCAACACATATAAAGAAATAACGAAATTGTTCCTAGAATGGAATTCCGTTTCTTAGTGCATGCACCTAATGGTCTATTCTCAGTGATGCTAGGATAGTGGAAGAGGCTTCAACTGGTTATTAACATTAGTAACGGATTGATCCATGTTCAGTTGATAGTCATAGTACACTGGAATTATATTTTGGTGGTGGAATGCAGCACATTTCATAATAAAAGTAGGCTTAACTCCAAAAAAGAACCACCAAAATCTTTACCCCTTTTGCAACAAACTACAAATATCTCCTAAAATTACAAGAAACTACCAACAAGACGATGCCACGTCAGCACCGTTAATGCCACATCACCGTCAAATCAACATCTTGCCACATCATTAAAAGCTTTCAATTTTTAACAAAATTACCCTTCTTCCTCCTTTATTTCTAACCTTACCCTAGCCTAAACCCTAACCCAACCACCAGCGCCCTCCCGGCGCCGGCGCAACTGCCTCCTCCCTAGCTTGCTCTGTCGCCTCCAGCCTTGCATCTTCTTCCTGTTCCAAACCCTAGCTTTCCATCCTCGCAGCCGTCACTACCGCCATTCCCCCCTCTCTCACCACCACCGCCCTTATCGTCGCCTCCTCCCTCCATTGTCTTCATCTTCTTTTCCTCTAACCCTAATCTAACCTTAACCCTAGCCATCCTAAATTTAGCCTCGTCATCCTCCTTCGCCGCCGTCTCTCTCATCGTCATTGTCTCCAGCCGTGTCATCACCGCCGCCTCCGAATACCTCATCTGCGCTATTCATCTTCTTCAACCTCTTTCATATACTTAACCTACCCTTACTGATCTTAACCTTGTAAGTCGATATACAACACTCCACGACTTGCGGGGAGGCGGAAAATTGAAAAACGATCTTGTTCTTTGCATAAACATCGACTAACCGAGAATCTTTGCTAAACTATAACTAACAAGAATCATAGAAGTTATCAACTACTATGAAAAGTGATTATACCTAAAGAACCGTGTCCTTCGTCTTTTCGTTCTCCACCTCCTCTCCGGCCTTCTCTATGTAGTAGATGATCCACCCGAGAGCTTTACTTCAAGCTTCACCTCTAAGTTGAGGTAACTAGGTTTCTTAAAGTGCTAATCTAAGTAACCTAGGTGATATAGGGAAGGGTTATGGATTAAGTAGTCTATTCTAATCCTTGGTCTCAACACATGCGAGGGGAGGATTAGGGTTTGAAGAGAGAGAGAGAGAAAGCTTGAGGAGAGAGAAGGTGAGCAAGAGAATGAGAAGAGATAATGAATTCATTTGAATATATGAAGCATAATGTTTAATGAAATAAATAAATTAAATCATTTAACAACCATGCTCCACTCATTCATATGAATGATTCATCTCATGAGTCATCAGATCAATAAATGATGCATTAACTCTATGGATGAATCACACAAATGAGTCATTAACACAATAAATGCAAATGCCACCTTAACCCTCAAATCACCATCCTTTTAGAAGCTTCTTGCGAAATTACGAGAACGCCCCTCCTATCCGTGAAAACACGGAAAAATTTTAGACTGTATAAATCCAATAACCTGATATTAGAAACTGGCTTAAACCAAAGCCGGCTAGTAAAAACTGTCCGAATGTCGTACGTACGTAAACACACGTATGTGTCCGAACCCTTGTCGTAAAACCATACGACCTCTATATCGTTTTGCCTGGAGTAGGGAAACTCTCTGTGTGGGACTCTAAGAACTCGACTACTATGCTGGCA